>CM062288.1:74537429-76937429 GCA_031216915.1 Pictodentalium vernedei | reverse complement strand
TTTATGTGCCGAACCGGCGTCCATACAAAAATTACAACAACCAAACTCCAACCATTGGAATGTGTGAATATCCGCACAAAAAGTAGTCCCGTCTTATTTCTCCCCTAACTTTACGATTTACCAAGGCTGGCGAATCGAAATAATCGCAATGTGTTTCGAAGAAATAGAACAATAACAAAAAACACCACTTTCTTATTTTCAATAACAAGACACGTCATTTTATTTTTTTTGAACTCAATGCACTGAAGACGTGTGAAGTTGAACTGAAGAAATTTGAAAGTGATTTCGGCATTTCGCTGGAAGGTGAATGAGAAAGTCAAACTTTGAAACCGCTGATTTAATGAATTGATTTAGTCACTGTCACTATCAATTATTCGAATTCGTTTGTATTTGGGACTCTGGAATTCATTACTGATGTGCTGACTCGTTTAAAGTACATGTGATTCGTCATCCGAACCTACGATGAAATATCGATTTCTAAATATCATTTTGATATTTCGTTTTGCCGACCGACAGGGGAATATGACTTAATTTTTCAGCGTAAATTGATGCCTGAGCATTAAATAAAGAACAGCATTCGTGTCATTTTTTACCGTACTCGTTCAAATCGATCACGTGCGATAAAAAATGACAGTTCGGGGGTATGCTGTTATGTCTAAAAATAAAACGAATATTTCCCCCGATGAATCTGCCCTTAATGAACCCTTTTCTGATCAGAGTGGGTGTGTTTGGGTAAAATTCCTTTCACTCGTTCGGCAAGACAACCAGATAAGATCTGGTGTGAAATATATAACAACGTTATCGGTCTCCAATTTTTCAGACATTAGTGAGGTTTATTATCCGTCGAGAGCAGTGTTGTTACTCCGTGACGTTGTGCAACAGATAAGAGTCCATCTTGAAGACAATAATGTAGTGAGCGAAGAAGTTATTAGCCAATATCCATACCACATGTTTGAAGAACTCCGTCGTGAATCCGTCTGACCCAAGGGTTTTATTGTTTTTCATTTTTTTTCAGATAGTCTGTGTGTTGGTGCGAGTAAGTGTGTATGTGAGATCCAGGTACAGAAACGCCTGTTGGAGTGGGGGGGGGGGGGGGGGGGTATCTAAGGGGCTGTAGCCATGTACATTTACAGAAGGTATGAATTTGTTTTATAAGTAAACATGTCCCGGACGTCCAACCACAGGCCCTTTATACACACATACCTGTGTTGTACCGTTCTGACACGCTTCACACTGGGCGAAATCGTCTATTTGACTTAATGTGTGGGGTGTATTAAACATTTCACTTACAGTTTACTTCTTACGTATGATTAAAAGAAACTTTGGGACTTTTCCCATCCATTTTAAAAATCAGGTTGAGAGGGTGTGTACGTTTCAGAGCTGCGTTTTTGTGTGTGCATGGATTTGTATCGGTAGGTATGATTTCATATAAAGAAGCTAAAGAAAATGGACCCATAATACACTTAAGACCAGTTTTTGAAGGATATAATTGTATACCATATGGTAATTTGTTGATATCACGCTTTACTGTTAAAGTTTATTGCAGTTTGTCTATAGATATATGGTAATTAGTTGATACGGTTCAGTCACCGTGGACTGGTCGAAATTCACTCCTGGGCAGTGATGTCCACGCATACGTTTACCAAGACATAAATAGCATCAGCAGCCCGGGATATTCCCGGCGCTTAATTAATTACATTTTTTATGTTTATTCCTATAATTAAAATTTGCAACCAAATATTTTTACGTCCCCGGAAATATTGCCCACCCATTGAACGTGACCATTCTACGGCTGCCGTATTGTTTCACGCTGTTCTGTTCAATGTACTTGCGCCCCTCCATAGACACTATCCAGAAAACTCCAGAACAGCGATCATGTTTGAAAGGTAACTCTAATTGATTAATCCTTTACTTAACATGGAAAACAGACGACACTTGCAAACACAATTCTTCAATAACATTTTTTTTCATTTTTGTCTCAAAAACATAGGTTATGACCTCTCATTGGAACGAGCTCGACGAGCTCGTTCCAAAGAGGGGTCATAATCTATGTTTTTGAGACAAAAAAAATGAAAATATAATGCAAATTAACTGGCGATTTTTGGGCCGTTACGTTGGGTAAAGGGTTAACGAATTATAATTTGGTGATATCACGCTGTTCTATTGGAACTTTGATTTTTTGATTGACTTGTCCACACAGAAAAAGTTGGCGGTGAAGGCAATACTCGAGCGCAGACTGGCAATATTTATGGCTGTAAGAATGTGCAATATCTAAGACATAACAAGCCGCGATGATTCGAAATTCGATTCGATATTCAATCCTCAGTCAGATTCGATTCGGGATTCGATTCGATCCGTCATTTTAAGGTTCGCAGAGTCCTCCTGGGTACTGTACTCTGTGGGTATTTAGTGATAACTCGAAATTCACTAATGCACACTAATAGACAAGCATCGATTTTTATTCACATCGAAAGACAATACAGTACGTCCGCCGCGTACTGGCCACTACGCAAAGAGACAAAGTGGTCGTTTAGTGTTGGAGAGATACTGATAGCTGTTCCTAATGATGGATTCTCTCTGAAGCATTTGTTTCTAATTAGCATGGCATGAAAAGCAAAGTTTCCTTTTGTAACTCCGATGTCTGGCTGTTGGTTTTTTCCTTATTAAAAATAACAAAAGGAAAGTTGGCTTTATATTCTATTGACATTATCAGTGCTATCTAAAAAAAAATACTTGTTTCTTAATCTTAATTGAACCTTCATGGTCCGTCTAATATTTTCAAGGGTGATAACTTTATCGAAAGTCTATTTTCAACACGAAATAAGTCAGGATGGAATATATAGAGAATGTCCACGCTGTTAAGTGATTATAGGGAATTATCTCAGTCGTGTGGACCTGAAAGTATTATTTTTCACGAGCGCAAGCGCTCGTGAAAAATAATACTTTTAGGTCCACACGACTGAGATGATTCCCGAAATTCACCAAACAGGGGGATGATTCCCGATATTCACCAAACAGGGAATTGTTTTTTTTAATTAAATACTACGTGACATTTTACTGCGCAGTATTCAGCCCTATTCGACTAAAACAGTTTCAGGACAATAACAAAAAGCCGCTGTTCGTTCCTTCAATGCGATGTTCAAGGCGACGTCATGCGCCAAAGCGTAACGTCATTTTGGGAAGCTACTGAAAAAAAAACAAATCATCGTGTGGACCTGAAACTATTATTTTTCACTCAGCAAAAAATAAAACTGTCAGGTCCACACTCATGAGATAATTCCAGATATTAACTAAAATAAAATAAATTTTCTTTTTTTACTATATGCTACGAAACATTTTATTGCACAATGTTCAGCCCAATTCGACCCCAAATGTGTACGTTTCAAAACAATAACAATGATCAGCCGATCGTTCATTCAAGGCGACGTGAGGCGGCGTAGCGTGGCGTCATTTAGGAAGTTACTGATGAGTATTTCTCGACATCCATCGAGTCGATGGATATCGAGAAATATATTTTAGATAATCTGCGATAATTCACAAGCTGGCATATAATAAAACCGCCTTTCAAACAGTTAAATAAGGTTTTTTTTTTTTTTTTTTATTGCGAATGCTTTTAATCACGGAATCAGGCAAACGGTGCTACTAGTGTGCACTCAAGAATGGTATTCACGTTTATTGAGCTAAACCCATGCCTCATTTTGTTTGGAGATCAGTCAAACAGCAGATTATTTCAGAGAAACAACTAGTTTCGGAAACGGGACTTCAGTCAACTCGTCTCTCATAAGATCTCCTGTTTAGGGGATTGATAACAGTAGATGCGTTTAAGGGAAATTACTCAGCCCTTTACCCAACGAATCGGCCGCATCCGCCCTCGTAATATGCAAATTCAGCAGCTGAAAATATATTATTTTTCAAAATAGTTCAACAAAACCATATCATGTGACCCCTCGTTGGAACGAGCTCCTCGGGCTCGTTCCAACGAAGGGTCACATGATATGGTTTTGTTGAAATTTTTTGAAATATTTGAAAAAATGGTATTTAAAATAATGAATTTTGAGATCGTCTGCGTTGGGTAAAGGGTTAATATGAGTTTGAATTGAAGCACCGGAATGATTTCGAATAGAAACGAATCAAATTTCGATGATTCGCGGAGATATTCTACACAGTGGAAATATACTAGAAAATAACAAGTTTACGCAATTATGTTCCATTTTTTCTGTTTCCATATATCTGTCACGAAGATATATATCTATTTCCACGGCCATGTCACCATCGGGGTGTCGCTAAACATGATGATGTTGAAAAGCATATTCTGCATTGGACAAAGTGTGTTTTTGTCAATACCGTATCGAAAATGCTGGGTTTGAGGAGGTACGTTTTCACGATTAGGTGTATCAGGGGTATCCCATTCCCGACGTCAGGGTCCGGGGTATCCCCAGGAAAAAAAGTTTTGGAACTGGGATGCCAGTGTGTCTCTCTAGTGGCTTCTTGAACGAGACAATCGAAATATTCCCACAGTTTTAAATAAACTGATTCAAATTCTGAAACATAGAAGCCATATAATGAAGCATGTAAAACAGGAGACAAGAGCCCGACCCACTGTATTTTGAATGGGGTACGGCGTTATCGGCGATAATAAGTGGACATACATTACATCTGGCAGTGGATGTCTACGCGTCATCACGGATAATACTGTGTCCATGGTCTCACTGCTTCTAATGACGTGCAAGTTACAAACAGAGGGTCAAGGGGGCGCACGTATCGACCCTCTCCCCTCCCAGATCGGTGAAATGTTTGCTGAGCGCCGATTTTGTTTCCTTCGATTATCGGAAAGTACAAAATTACAGGACAGTTGCCGTGGACTGATTGTAATCCGCGCATGGGCAGTGGTGTCCACGTATGCGTTTAACAGGTAATAAAAATCAGCAGCAGCAAAAATTAAATTAATAAAGCACCGGGTTGTACCCGATGCTTCGTTAATTAAGTGTTTGATGATTATTCCTATAATTAGTGTTTGACATCTAATATTATTATGTTCGTGGAAATAGTGCCCACCCGTGGAAGTGGCCGAACCGTGGTGGTCATACTGTATTCTAACTGTCAGTCGTGGGAGTAGGGCGCACTGTGATCTTCCATATTTCTTTCAAACGCGAACCCATTTACAATACTCCAAATACAATTTTGACCTGCTAACTGCTAAACGGTTAAAGAGTAAGTCCCTGTTAATTGGGTACGGGCTCTTGAATATATGTTGAAGAAATAGGCGGACAGCGAATTTATTTGCAATATTTATGTCCATTTTTTGGCCTCAGTACATTAAAAAAAAAACATTTAATATGTCACATCTCAATACGCTTTGCTAACAAGATATAACAAAAACTGCTGCAATTCCTGTTAATTCTATACTCCTGTTGACTGAATATTTTTGTTCACTGACAAACTGGCTACTCAATTAACGGGGTTCTATTATAGTCCAGGCACATTAGACATAAAAATGAGAAAGTAAGGAAAAAAATCGGAGAAAGCTGATTTTTTTATATGTTTCCGGGACACACATTGCGGATAAAGTGTGAAAAGTCCCCGCGAATCCGAGTTGAGCTTTTTTAGTTATAGCGTTTTTTTGATGAAAAAAAAAAAAAATTAAAAAAAAAATTCGACCCAGCTCCATATTTCTCATCCTTATTCGCCTTAGTAGGATGAGAATCATAAATATCGTGCTGAATTATATTGAGAATACATATCTCCAACAGAAAATGCCAACTTTGTACCAATCCTCACACTCAATGGTGAAATATTCACGAAAATGTACAAAATTACGAAAAAAAATTTATTGTTTTCATACACACAACGGTACACAACGTCCATTAAATCAAATCTACGACTACTTTGGGAGTTAAATTATATATCAAAATTGCAGAAAAGCAGTGGCTTTATAATGATATATAACAATAGTCATTTATTCCAAAATGAACTGGTGAAACGTGTGAAATATTAACCATACCCCCTAAACTCAAATTCAAACGGCATTGACTTTTCTCATTCAAATACCGTATTATAGCATCATTGTTTCAATTTCCATGTTCGATTAAATCACATAATGTGGTGTTCGCCTACACTCAAGATGCATTGGCATGTAATGTGTGCACGCCCTTGATGTGTACTCATAAACAAATTTGTATTGTACAGACAACAGGAAAGCTTTGGGTACGATACTACGAGCAAATAGGTCTTCTTCAGTTGTTCTTGAGAGCAGAGAGCACAGGCGACTGGGAACTCCACACATATTGTGTTCGCAATATGATTCCAGTATTTCACGCAGGTGGTCATTTTGCATACGCAAAAAGTTCTCATCTCTATTTGCAGCAGATGAATGAGCTAACAGAAATAATGCAACAGGATGATTTGAAGTTGTTCACTGAGAAAGGTTACTTTACCATAAGGCGCTCAGATAAATTCTGGGACGGGATATATTCTGATCAGACCATAGAGCAGTGTTTAATGAGAATGTTCAAGCTCCCTGGTGATCTCACACATGGCAGGGGAATAACCGATAGCACTGTTGCGAAATGGGTACATGGACTACCTCTTTGCCTTCCGATATGTAATGCTCTCGAAAATTTTGTTCATGTTCACACTGGTCATGGTGAACAACATCGGGATCTCCGTCAAAGTTCACAATTGACTGATGCCAATGATATCACCAAATTATTGAACTGGCTCAGAGTGCATTCCCCCTTTCAGAATAGAGATCCACTACAATTAGTCTCTATAGCGATCGGGCTTGTGGCCGACGAAACTGTGAACTGTGACCAAGTTCGCAAAATTGGTGAATGTTGCGTATCGAATGTTGTAAGCAAAACGTTCAACAGCATCAAACTACGACGTGTTGACACTGTGAAGTCTTTCGCATCGATGGCAAATAGCATCAAAGTCCGTGGAAGTGAGGTAGTGATTGACCCCACAATTCTGTTCAACCGCATCACATGTGTTATTCAGTCACAAGCAGAGATGGAAGAGTATCTCAAATATGAACTCGCCCCGAAACCACCAGCATTGTTTGATTCTGCTGGAATGAGGAAGACACAGAAAAGCACGGTCGGTAAGATCCTCAAAACATACGGTTCCGAGCAAACTAAAATCCCAGAACATTCTCTGTTTGTTGTAGATGGTGGATTTTTATTGAGGGCAGTTGTATGGCCTAAACAGTCGTCATATAAGGACATATGTACATCATATTCCAATTATCTAGTGAGACATTTTGGGGCGAACGTCGTGGTTGTTTTTGATGGTTATGCTTGTACAATGTCGACAAAGGGCATGGAACAAGCCCGTAGATCTAAAGACAGGTATTCCATTGATATCAATATCTCACCCGAATTACCAGCCACCACACCCCAATCCGATTTCCTTACAAATGCCAAGAACAAAACCCAACTGATCGATCTTCTAATGCAGGAGCTATCTGCTATCAATATTCAGTCCAAGCAGGCCGAGGCTGATGCTGATGTACTGATAGCCGAAACTGCACTTGACATCGCTCAAGATGACAACAATGTTGTCGTTGTGGGAACAGACACAGACTTGTTAGTCATTCTCACTTCTCGATGTAATATTCACATGATGTATTCCATTACCCCAAACTTACTAGTTTCAGTTAGTGAAATAGCAACCAAAATGGGTGACCATAGAAGCAACCTCCTTGTAGCACATTCTATAAGTGGCTGTGACACTACTTCTGCACTCTTTCGAGTTGGTAAGAAGAAAGTATTCAGTACAATTGTCTCCGATGTTACTAGCGACTCACAACAGTATGTCAACACAATTTTGGCGGATGACAGTACACCAAGTGCAGTAGCCGCTGCCGGGGAACAACTTCTCCTGATCTTATACGGGAGTAAAACTGTTTCCTCTCTCGACCAATATAGATATGTCACTTACAAGCGTTATGTAGCAAAATCTAAACTGAATAAACCCATCGACCTAGCCTCACTCCCACCAAGCAGCGATGTTGCACAACAACATGTCTACAGATGTTATCTCCAGGTCCAACAATGGCTGGGCACTTCGCTTCCTCCGACGAATTGGGGGTGGTCGCTAGACAATGGACTTCTTGTACCGACTGCAGCCACAAAGCCATGTGCCCCCGATAACCTACTGAATCTGATCAGTTGTGGTTGCAAGAGTGCTTGTACAAAAAGGTGTGGGTGTAAGAAGGCAGGACTCTCTTGCTCAGGTTTGTGTAATTGCAGTTCGGATTCTTGTAACAACCACAGAAACACTGTCCTGTCGGAAATTTCTGAGTTCGATGAATAATATGTATATAGGTCATGTCATTTCTGTATATAGCGTTGATAATAGTCAATGTAACTTAGTCCATGTTGATTGATTTGTACATTCTGTAAATATTATTTATTGATTTTTGTACATTCTGTAAATATTATTTATTGATCTAATGCTGCCAGACACAGACGTGTCTGTTCGGTCCCAAGCCCGAAAATAGTTGAGTTCTCATGCTGACGAATTTTATGCCAAAAGGGGAACTCGGCCAGAAGCAGAGGGGGTCTTCCATAATGTCTATTTTGTAAGCAATGATAAAAGTCTTCAAATGGTGGTGGATTTTTTATCGTCTGTCCAACTAACATCCCGTTCTGTACTACGACCCTTTGGGCAAATCCGTTAGGAAAATCGTCATTTTTTGCGTAAATCCGATACTTTTTTGTGAATTTTCAATAATTTTTCGCAGAAATTGTCACAGAATGCACATTTTCCTCTAGGTAAATGTATATTAGACATTATGTAGCTCGAACTACGCGTAAACAAAAAATACAGTTGGATCAATTCGAGGTTACAAAGTTCGTGCGATTTTTTTTGATTTTTTTCAAACGCGTTTTCGAAAAAAGGCTGTAGAAAAAAAAGCTCAACTGGGATTTTAGGGGACTTTTGTCTAATCGTTCAGTAACATGTACTCGATATTCCCTGAAAAAATCAACTTTCTCCGATTTTTTTCCCTAGTGAAACCTAATGTTCTTGGGCTATTATAACATTAATTCTGATCTCGCGTGGCGTTGAGTATAACAGATGTCAGCTAGCGCATTTATGTAACACTCTGCTAAACGTAACGGCCACTTTCAGGCAGGACTATATGTATATATAAAAAAAAACGTCATTCACTTTTAAAACGTAACTTGTGACACTTGACTGGAACAAGCTCAACTAGACAACATAAGCTATGTTCGCGAATAGAAATATTTTATTATTAAAGAAATGATTTGGCAAGTATCGTCTCCACACCGTACTTGGTGAAGGTTTAACGCCTATTGTGGCTGCAAAAAGACCGCTTAGCCTTCACGAAGAAAGACCTGTCTAGAGGACACTGTTTCAGTGGAAGGAGAGGTGGGGGAGTGTGGGGGGGGGGGGTGTGGGGGCTCATCTGAACTTTCAGCTGTACCGACCCTTTCCCCGCATCCAAACATCCAACTTTTGATAAACCCATTCAGAACGCGCCCGTCTCCTTCTTGCGGAAGAATTTCCCAACTGCTATATCTGAATATTCAATTGTTGAAGAAAAGTGAAAGCACCCATCCTTGTGGTCGAAATATCTAAACTTTGGGTTCTAGGGTTATGTTTCATCTACCGTGTGCAACAAGAGGTCATCTGCAGATGGAGCCTTGTCTCGATCAAGGGACGAACGATTGACTCCGGCTAGAAAATCACCACATGTTAAACACGTTCACAAGCCACAGTTAAATTGCCACGATATCTACTCTGCTGAGCCTGATATGTCCCGCTTTTAGTGATTTGAGGCTTCAAAATGTCGAACTATTGATCATTTTGATCGGGGTGGGGGGGGGGGGGGGGTGTGGTTGATCCCTCTAATCCCCCTGCCGCACCCGTCGATCATGGTCTCGGATGAATATTCGTCAACAATTCCAATCGCGTTCACTTCCACATGTGGGACATTTTATCGAACGTGAGCAATAGCGAGAATAAAAAAAGAATGTAACGACTTCGTCAGGAGAGTGTTAAGGAATACAAGTAATACAATAATTTGATTATAGTGACGTATTGATTCCCGGAGTAAGACCAACGCGACACACAAATATTATTCAAGAAAGATTACGAAGAAAATAAAATCTACACGTTCCTAAAATAGTACTTCGTTCCTCCTAGCACAATGTTGTGGCCTAATTGACTATTACATAGAATACATACGTGCTTGAAACAAAACAGCATTTAACGAAAATGAGTTTTTCGTCCAACCAGTTAACGCGTACTAAGGATTTCGTTCAACTTCATTAACCGAATTCCCACTCAGTGAAACATGACCTTTTGATGGAAATGTCCATTAGTGTTTGAAGTCTCTGGCAGACTGGGGTATTGTATGAGACATGTACTGCCAAATTCACAAGGGACAACATCCCAAAGATTTGTTTTCTTCGGTAGATAGACTTTACATTGATGCAATTACACTAAAAGGAATGGGTACATTTCAGTGATAGATTTTCTTAAAATTGTGGCAGTATATATTAACGTAGGGGAGCAGCCAGGATTTTCCAGGAGGATGATAATTTGGGTGTCATGGACCCCGATGATCGAGGTTCACTCGGGATTGTCAAAGGCTAAACTTGGAGAGAGCACGAGAGAGTTGCTTCCTTTCTTTGGGTGGTTTCTGAAGACTTCCCCGAAAACATGTTTTGGCCTGATTCGGGCGCGTGGGCCGTTAGGGCGGGCTGACGGGCGGACGGGCTGGCGGGCGACTGGTGAGGCTGGAAGAGTCAGCTGGGCACAGTCAGACAGACAGAGTCTGGCAGGCAGTCAGAGTCAGGCAGGCAGAGTTTCAAGGTCACAGCTTGGATTTTCGATTTTGTTTTTTAAAAGTGTATCTATTTTCGATGATCTTTCTCACATGGGCTAAATGTAAAGCGTAAAGATGGGTATATGACGGACCCCGAAAACAGATTTGTCACTCAAACAGACCAGCAATAATTCAAGCGCTGCTAATTAAACACGAAATATAATGTCCATTATGGCGCATTTGTTGAACGTCACATGGGTGGTCTGGATAAAACATTAAAGGTGGTAAAAACCAGTGTCCTCCTGCAGTCATTATCTGTGTAATTAACGGCCAATTAATAGGTGCTTGTGGTGAAAACAGTACATCGCACATGTTCTGCACACACACCCATATTGCGCATCTAGCCTGTTACCGAACGTCAGGACATGCCGAAATGCGAGTCTTTCAAATAAACTTTAAAGCGAGAATTAAATCAAGATAGATCTAAGCGAGCAAGTTTAACAGAAACAATTAAAATGAGAATTGATGGTGTGGCTATGGAAATAAAAATGGGGGGTTTCTCGAAAAATTAATTCCAGTCTGAAGATGAGTAAGGCTGTGGGTCGTTGAGAGTATATGAGGATGTCTTATGCTATAAGTTAGAGGAGGTGCCGCATCGGTGCTAAAGTATAGGCACGTTGTGATGTAGGGGAGCTACAAAGCTCATATGTCGAATAGGAGCAGTCGCGGAAAAAGTCGGTGGCCATAGATGAGAATAGGATCAGAAACGCGAAGTACGAGCTCAGGGAGCTACACGCTAAAAACTAAAGTGTTAAAAACTACACTTGAAGTGCTGTATTTAACACTTACTAAGTGCTGAACTAGCACTGTGTTCAAGTGTAGATATCCCAGAACTTGACAGGTGTTACAATAATATCACTTGACAAGTGTAATGTCGCGACACTTAAAAGGAAGCAACGCAGATGACGCGGATCAGGCTCGAACTCTCGAGCCTGATTCGCGTCATCTGCGTTGTGTCCTTTTAATTATGTACTCACCAAGCGCAAATCAAATTATGGACGATTCTGGAAGAACCACCAATGCTAGACACATGGGAAGTGCCATTCATTCAAGTTTCAGATGTCTGACGATTGTAATGTCTGAGTGCTTAAAGCATTGCACTTTGAGTGTTAAAATCAAACCCTAAGAGTTAGAATGGGTTTAACACCTTTAATGTGTCAGCTTTTAATACTTTAGTTTTTAGTGTGTATTTGCATTTAGGTAAACGTCATTATCTGTTTAAGAAGGCACGTCATACGTCGACAGAGTAGGCCTTGCCTGTATGAACATTATACTGAGATAAACATAGGGGGGCGTTTAACCCCATGGTGGAGACTGCTTGAATGAAATGCGTCAAGTAAAGTGACAATAAGCCAGTGGCCGTGCGACGGCAGTGGTAGGGTGACATTCCGTCACTTATTGGGGGGAATGCGGTATAATGAAGTGACAATACATTAGTGGCCGTGCGATGGCAGTGGTAGAGTGGCATTCCGTCACTTGTTAGAGTAAAGGCGTCCGGATAAAGTGACAATACGTTAGTGGTCGTGCGACGGCAGTGAACGGGGGAAATGAAGAGACGACCAAAGAACCAATACCAGCGAGAAGGACAAAAATGCGACAGCAGAGTATGCGGGCCCACAAGTGACACAAAAAACATGTGGGTCGAGGGTGATTGACGTTTTGTTTTTCATATTCTTTGGATTCCATGTAAGTCACAAATTATCATATTTATTCTTATTTATATGTATTAAAATTGTTGTTTTTAGTGAACCCCTGTCGATTCATGCCTTTTGACGAAAAGTCGCGGACCCCTTCAGGATAAGAACCACCTATCAAACGTGAAACGGACGGGATAATCACGTTGAGACATACGTTCAGGCACGGGTCCAGGCGACATTCCTTGAGTTTTGGCTGAATACGAAGCGTGAATCTATTTCTTCCAGCATCGACAAAGCCCAGTTTCCGACACAGAGTCAGAAAGGCAGAATCAGACAGGCAAAGTCAGGCATGCACCCAAGCAGGCGGATTCGGACGGGCAGAGTCAGGCAGACAGAGTCGGACGGGCAGAGTCAGACAGGCAGGGTCTGGAAGGCAGACAGTGTTGGGAAGGAATATGTGATTATGAATTTTGCTTTCGATCACGAGATATGTGGGTCAAATTTGCAGGGTGCGTCTTGTATTTTTGTCCTCGTATGAAGACTGTACTCTGTTATGAAGCGCGTGCCACGTTAATAAAGAACAATCTACTTACTTACTAAATGAGTAAATGTTATTGATTGCAATAAAATGCATCTAGTTTTGTACAATATTGCTACTAGATCCGAGTGCATGTTTACATAGCCCAAATTTGGTGCCAAAGGTAGTAATTGTTGTGGTGTGGTACTTCACGTGTAAAATACCACCAGGTTCACGTTTCGGTCTTTGGGACTAAGTGTGGATTAATGTATACCAGGAGGCGTTTTTTTTCTTTAAATTTCAGTGGTGGGGAAAGATCACCCTCATTACATCCACAGAGTACAATGTTACAATGCGAAAGCACACATTATCTCAATACGAGCTTGATTCAAATCAGTCCACTGATTGAAATGAGTAATATCTCACTGCTGCAATTATAAGGGACTGTGAAGCAAGGGTTATCTCTGCCTCGATCTCATCGCAAAATGACTGCGATCTGGCCACAGCACATCTACACCCGTCCCCGGTGTACATAGATTTCGTAATACAACATTGCAAAATGAAGTCAGGATCGATCGTGAAAAATAAACGGAAATTGTGTCTGAAATGCAGTTTTTTCGGTTTTCTTTTTTTTTTTTTTGTCTTGTTTGACAGGTGAGGAGATTGTACTGAGTCGCGATCCGGTCTAAATTCCTGTCCTCATTAGTAAGTAGAGGCTCTACAGAGCCTGTAATCGCTAACCTGGAACTACATATAAAAATGCGATTTTCCATAGGCTTTCCATGGTAACTATGAGCTGCAATTGTGGCCATGTTTTCAACATTGCCTCAACATTACATGAGGATCATTGGTAGAATGTGTCCCAGTCTTCAATCATGTGAAGTTTCAAAACATTTGAATCCATCAAACGGAATCATAGAATGTCTCTGGTGGCCATATTTCCCATACAACCGGAACAGAAAGAGTATCGTTTGTAGAGGGCCTCCTATAGACCATTATTGTCAAGTTTTGGTTCCGTCAGCTCAGTAGTTCCAGAGAGAAGATGAAAATGTTGTTTTTTTCTATAGTAACTATAAACCGCAATTGTGACCATGTTTGCAGTACGATCAACATTAAAATGAGGAACATCGTGGAGGGTGTCCCAGTTATCAAACATGTAAAGTATCAAAATATTGGGCCCTGTGGTTTCAGAGGAGGAGAGTTTTAAAAATTGACCAATCAGAATCAAAGAATGCTTCTGGCGGCCACGTTTTTTAACCCAACAGGAATAAAATCAGTACCATTTGTAGAGAACCTCTCATAGACAATGCCTGCCAAGTCTGATTCACAATGGCTGAGTTCTTTCAGTGAAGATGATGAAAATGTGATTTCCTATAAGGTTTCTATAGTAACTATAAGCCACAATTGCAGCCATAATTGCAACCCGATGAAGATTAAAACTGGGGTAATTGGTAGAGGGGGTTACAGTCACGAGGCAAACTAAGTTTTTAAACCATTTGACATGTAGTTTCAAAGAAGATTTTCTTGAAAATGCACACATTTATTAATTCTGTTTCAACAAAGAAAAAATCCTTAAAAGAAGGTTCAATATTTTGAAAATTACAATATTCTCAGACAGTATTCTCTTTTCAAAATAGCTTTGGTTAGGTAAAGGGTTACAGTCAAACACATGTTACTCCACTTGTTGTCAAATCTTAAAAAAAAATATACAATAATTACTGTCATCTAAGCTGATATGATTGCAAGAGAATACAAACACAAAACTTTCCTAGTTTTCCAAATAACTGTCATCAATCAGTATTTTCTGAAAAGTAACATGAGACTAATGATGCATATATCAAGATACAGTTGCAATTGTTTACAGTAAAGTCAAAATAAGTTGTGTAGGATAATCCTATAAACTATGTATATTTTTCTCTCCCGACACTGATAAGACCAGAAGTTGACATCGTTTTCTGGAAAGCTCTCACTGATAGCTTTCCAGAAAATGTCAGATTCTGATTTTGTCAGGGCAGGAGCAGCAGTTTACTTAGTTTATTTCAGTTATGCTACAGCTTATTTTGACTTGTACTGTATACACAATATTTGTGTTTGTTTTCTCAGTTCTCACTGGAGAAAACTTGAACCAACCTTTACCAGATTCTCAAAAAAAAAAACAAGTATTTTGCTGATAGCACCGATCTTCGTGCAGTCAGGAGAGGCATTGGGTTAAGCATTAGAATATAGCCCCTGGTGGACGCATATTTCCATCCTCTCATAGACAATTCCTGCGAAGTTTGGTTCACGTCGGCTCAGTAGTTTCAGAGAAGAAGATGAAAATGTGATTTCCCATAGGGTTTCTATAGTAACCATAAGCCACAATTGTGGCCATGTTTACAACCCGATCAACATCAAATGAGGATCGTTGGTAGAGGGGATCCCAGTCATCCCTTATGTGAAGAACCAAAACATTTGGCCTGGCAGTTTCAGAGGAGAAGATTTTTGAAAATCCACCTATCATAATCAAAGAATGCCTCTGGCGGCCAAGTTTTTCAACCCACAGGAACAAAATGAGGATCGTTTGTAGAGGACCTCCCATAGACCATCCTTGTCAGGTTTGGTTCACGTCTGCTCTGTAGTGTTCCGGAGAAGAAGATGAAAATGTGATTTCCCATAGGGTTTCTATAGTAATTATAAGCCGCAATTGTGGCCACGTTTGCAACCCGATCAACATTAAATGAGGATCGTTGGTAGAGAGGGTCCCAGTCATCATTTATGTGCAGTATCAAAATATTTCGCCTGGCAGTTTCAGAGGAGAAGAGTTTTGAAAATCTACCAATCAGAATCAAAGAATGCCTCTGGTGGCCATGTATTTCAACCCACGGGAACAAAATTAGGATCGTTTGTAGAGGACCTCCCGTAGATTATCCCTGCCATGTTTGTTTTCACGTCGCCTCGGTTTTTTCCAGAGAAGAAGTAAATGTGATTTCCCATAGGTTTTCTACAGTAATTATAAGCCACAATTGCGGCCATGTTTGTAACCCAATCAATATTAAATGAGGATCGTTGGTAGAGGGGGTCCCAGTTATCATTTATGTGAAGGTTCAAAACATTTGGCCTGGCAGTTTCAGAGGAGAAGATTTTTGAAAATCCACCAACCAGAATCAAAGAATGACTCTGGAAGCCATGTTTTTCATCCGGCGGGAACAAAATGAAGATCGTTTGTAGAGGCTCTCCCATAGACCATTCCTGCCAAGTTTGGTTCACACCGGCTCAGCGGTTACAGAGAAGAAGATGAAAATGTGAAAAGTTTACGGACGACGGACGACGACGGACGCCAAGTGATGAGAAAAGCTCACATGGCCTTTTAGTCCAGGTGAGCTAATAACAGAGCTACATTATTACAGTACATTCGCCGTGGACTGGTCGTAATTCACGTGTGGGCAGTGATTTTCACGCATGCGTTTATCAGGTAATAAAAATCATCATCAGCCAAATTTTAATTTAACTGGTGGACTCGGTGCTTCATTAATTAATTTGTTGATGATTATCCCAATAATTAATGTTTGGAACCTAATATTATTGTATCCGTGGAAATATTGCCCACCTGTGGAAAATATGACCAGTCCACGGTGGCCATACTGTACCTCAAACCAGTGGCAGTTAACTTATAGTTGGGACATCGCCTCGTGCCACAAAATGAGACTGGAATTATAATCTTCCGACAACAAGCAGCAATGTAAATACGCGACATACGCTTCGAGAATACAGAGACACGCCACCTTATAAACTTCCCAACAATTTCGAAAAAGAAAAGCGTCAGCCACCTTCTTCCCAACTGTGAACAAATTGAATGCCTGTATCAGTTGAATGAACTATGACAAACAAGCCTCACTTTCTTTAAATTTTCCGGAAGTATGCTTTGGATTCCTACTGATTTCCTTTAATGAAATAAACGATAATTCAACACCACGTAAATTATCAGATAACTCAAAACATTAGGCCAGTCATGTTCGAAACAATGTGAGCCTAGCTAGTGTATCAGAACGCCCTAAAAGTCGTAGGAAAGAGACAAAGACCATGTTGGAGAATTTGGTGTTAACAGATAAAAATAGATAAACAGAAGTTTTAAGCGAATATTACCAAGCAGTGTTTATCAACCCTTTCTTGCTCAAAAGTGTGGTGGAGCTGGGATGGCACAGTCGACCCTCTCCCACCCCCACACACCTGCAAACACACACCCTTTCCCATTCGTGTAAAATATTATTTCCGAATATAAACCAGCTGGGAAGAAGTGAGTGTTACTTGTGATACACGGAAAATCGTGGGTAATTGGATTTACTGTTATTCATTCGAACACCCTGTCAGACCATACCTCCATCCTATTGTAGGTCAATGGATTTCACAGTAACCACACGCCACCATAGCAACCAGGACGGCCGCCTCCAGTAAACAAAATGGACGACGTAAACACGCATGCGCACTGACACTATTTCACTATGGGATGCCGTCACAACATGGCCAGTCAAGCGGGTTACCATGGGAAACAAACAGGACGAACTGGGCCATGGCATCACTTCCAAGTGACTAGATTTGACATATGTCACACGCACAGTCTGTCATACAAACAAATGTCTTTTGTAGCCAATTCGAGCTGTTTGGAATCCAGCTTAACCAATTTTGAGTACTAGTTCATTACTTGTTAATTAATAAGAAGTTTCCTCAACGCTACTACATACATGTTTTTATTCATGAATACATTTCCAAGATGTCGTGAGTTGTTTAACTTTCATCACGACTGACTAATATTCCAACTACATCAAGAATGCATGCTTTCGATGAAGGCTTGCCTTCTTGGTGAGTTGGAATTCAGTTAGTCGGGACTTGTCCATCACAATCGGGACAAATTAGGTTTACTGCCACCCCGACCAATCGGTCATTTCCGCAACGGCTAATCAAATGCGTAGTATATTCATCGCTGTCCTTCTCCCCGAATCTGCGCCCACCACACACACACTTTGAGTACCTCTCGCCAAACATATCAGGATCGGAAAAAATAAAGGAACTGGCTGCTTTTGAGATTCCAATTCTTCATTTTGTATTTACCGAGCCGAACCGTATTTTATCATATGACTCGTCCGTTTTGTTCACTTTAAAACATTTGATATTTTGTTTTCATATTAATGAGTGATAAATAAAGCCTTCCGTCAATTTCATTGGTCAATTTCAATACTAGACAATATGATTGGCTGAACAAAATACAACTGGGCCACATTTTCATAATTTGCATAATTAGAGTTGGGAGCTTTCATTAGTCAATTTCAATACTGGACAATTTGATTGGCTAAACAAAGTACAACTGCGTCACATTTGCATAATTTCAGTAGGGAGAATTTACGTTATCTGTCCTATTTAGGGTGGGTTATATTGTATTAATTTTTTACCTACAAGAAAAACGCCATTCTTTTTTTTTGTATTTTCACTTTTTGCTTCCAAATCATAGGTTATGACCCCTCATTGGAACGAGCTCGACGAGCTCGTTCCAATGAGGGTGTCATAACCCATGTTTTGGAAGCAAAAATGAAAGTTTTCAGTGATACGAGGGTGTTTTTTTTTCCAAGTGCCGTCTGCAACTCAAGTTAGGTGATGGGTTAAAAAGTCATACTAAGTGGCTAATTTGTGCGTGTGTGTCATATGATAAATAGAATGTGAAATGAGTGTTTTGCTCATATAATATTTATGAAACTCGTCAGAATTTTCCGTTTGGGCTCGCCAGAGGCCAGCCCAAACGGAAAATTCTCAGACTCGTTTCATAAATATTATATGAGAAAAACACTCATTCCATATCCTCTATATATCCAATGAAGCCTTCTACTCTTGTACTTGTTCCCCTTTCCCATTTACCATTGAACTTTTGCTGCCTGTGAAACACACGAGTGTCTAGCGCTGGTCACTAGCCAAGTGTGTGTGGACTTCCAATCAGATTCACATTGTAGGTTCTTACGAGAATTTTCGGAATTCCATTCCGTAGTTCCATCTGAAGCTATGACTGGGCAAACGTATAATCGCAAGTCGATAACAAGATGCTACGATGAATTGACACAAGAGACAAGTATTGTTGCAAACCGTAATTTTAAGGGTATACTGTTTCTGAACAAATCTGTAAATGTGACAGATTATACACTTTAATGTGTGTTAGCCATTGTGAAATGGATGTTTTGTCATTGATTTTTTTTTACACAAAATCTCTGCTGGGTAGTAATTGGAATGATTATTTCAGAAGATGGCGTATCTAAAGCTACAGAAAGCGAACAGTTGTTCCCACTGTTACTGACAACTTGTTCCAAACTAAGGACTAATCAAAAATCCTATCGATTATAAGTGCTTAGGGGCTGAAAATTAATTGAACTCTAATATTGTGCCGGATGAGACAAGCACACTTTGTTCAATAGTGGGGCGGGCATTCTAGTCTTTTATCCCTTTCCCCGGCAGACCCAGGCTACGGCGACCGATGCAGAAAGTCAAGTAATCCCGGGTTACGCCGACAGATATGATGACACATTCTCTGTTACGCGGACAGATGTGATGACAGATTCCCGGTAACGCTGATAGAGATGAAGACTCATTCCCGGTTATGCTGACAGATACGAGAACATAGTCCCGCTGATGGATACGGGAACTCGTACATACCGCGATGAGACGGCTACTCGCCCGACAAAATTTATTTCGTTATTTATTGGTGTTCAGCGCCTAAGGCCATACCGGTACTACGAAACATATGAATTACGTACCGTGCAAGATAGCTGTAGATGAACCCAGAAAAGTCGCCATCATATATCTACACTTAAAGTCAGTGTTTCAAACGGGGGCGATGGGCCTGAAATAAGGGTTTCGTGTTTTTCCTCAACTCAATTGCAAGCCCGTTCCTTCGTTCTTGTATGCTTATTGTCTCCACCACACCGATCGCTGTACAGTTGGATAGCAGAACATCAGCGAACAATGTTGCAACTCTGTTCCTCCCCTTCCCATAAGTTGCCGTCAATTCAATCAACTCTGTAACGCGCCCTGTCAATGACGTCCCATAACCTGAAAGCTTTTACGCTGTGACTTTCACATCATCAAACACCAAGAGAAAGATCTACCAAGAAAACCAGTAACATGGCGTCAAATTTCCAGTATCGGTACTTATTTCCCGCTACCCTTTGAACACTGATGGTATATTTCATGTCTGTTCAATGGCAGCAATAAAAAGAGTCCATATTCGTTATTGGGGGTAGACCAATTAATAGTATCTACGTGCAGCCTTACTCGGTCTACCCCACACATTCACTCAGCAACCACCCGACTTAGTGAATTATGACGTATCATTTCCATGGGTCAAAATAAACGGCATTTTGTGTTCAAAGGGTTAATGCCAATGAACTAAGAGACGTCCGGATAAAATGTATTTACTTTTGCAAATACCTTGGGATAAATTTTGCATATTTTCAACTAATGGCGGAGAGCACTAGCCAACCTTGTTGGGTATAGAAACAACAGGATATGTGAACGCTTATGATTTATCATGGAGAGAAAAAGCTACTTGTCTTAGAGAAGTGTGGCGATAATTAGCGAACAGAGTTTTCTCTAAACACTGGGTGTTCAAGAGACGCCAAGTAAAGACCTTAGTCCAGAGAAGGTTGGGAGTATTGCAGTCAACAACATTTAAACATTTTACCCAACGTAACAGCCAAAACCGGCCACGCTACTTTCAAAAATAGCCTATTAATTTTCATTATTTTTGTTAATTTTTTGTCTCAAAAACATTGGTTATGACACCTCATTGGAACGCGCTCGTCGAGCTCGTTCCAATGAGGGATCATAACCTATGTTTTTGAGACAAAAATAAAAAAAAATAGTTATTCAAGATTTTTTGTTTACAAGTGTGGTCTGCTTTTCATGTTAGGTAAAGGGTTAACAACCATAAGAAATGTATAGATCCTTTTAAAGTATCATCAGTACAAGTAAATTTCGTTACAGACCTATTTATTGTGGCCAAAAGGTTGAATTTCAAAGGGCGCAATTATTGCTGAATAGTATTGCGTTCAATCTATACAGAGGGGGGGGGGGGGGAGGGGCGCGGTGGCTCAGTAGGTAGAGGTGCAGGCTGCAAGCCGAGAGGTCCTCGGTTCGAATCCCACCTGCGGCAACCGCGTTGTGTCCTTGGGCAAGACACTTCACCCCCATTGCCCATGTGGGGGCACGATGACGACGTGTACTAAGGCGTACTGCACGTCGATGGTACCCATGTCTTCAACCAATCTAACCGTGCCTGTGCTGCAGTGCGGAGTTACGATGTTGGGGAGCTGGCAGCTGCTCGTCGTTGCTCGGTGGTTCTCTCCGGGTACTCCGGCTTCCTCCACCCGTAAAACTGTCACGGTCATGATTATCCATTGTGCATAAATATGTGACCTTAAACATCAATAAATAAATAAATCTATACAGATTTGTGGAATAGACACAGGTTTCGCAGACACTCAATGCCACGTGGAGCTTTGCTTGAGAATATGCCATGGTCCACAAAGTCGTGAACTGCAGTGGTGTCATGAGCTTTAGTTAAAAATACTAAATAACTCAGAGCTGTAAAGAGCTGGCCAAGCTTATGAGGCAGACATATTTGTGTAAGAACCGGTTGGCGGGAGAGACATGACAGATGTTGATAATCCACTGTAAGAATGTTGTGTGTGAATTTTGAATTCACGCTGACACAGCGGCAGTTGAACGAGTGTGTGAAGAACGCTGGCGAAGTGGAGGATAACAGAACTTTAAGTAATGTAAGTCCAGGTGACTCTGAGTATAAGCCTATCAAAGTTGTGTCGGCGAGGAAAGTGCATAAACTGTATCGCAAATACTATAACCAAAACCCCGAGGAGAGACCGAAGACGGAGATAAATGCCAGAGATGTCCACGAGACCAGGTGGGCACATCTAGCTGCGAGGGAAGACGTGGCCCTCATGGTACGGACTATTGTGAATAAACTGTTTTTTTTTTATTCTCGGAGTGCTGATGAATTTGTAAGGAAATTGTGCCATATATTTCTGTATGCAGATAAAAGGATTATCTGTTCATTGCGTTATCGTAGATCATCTTCATAAGCACAAACAATGCCACTTTTGAACCGGGGTCCAGACGACAACACCTGTGAAGCCGTATATTATCCACCTCCCGAAAGATATAAACCACCCCATTCTTTTACAGTCAATAATAACTGAAATATGTTTTAACTAATTCAAATTGCATTGTCGCGACCAATGTGCACAGCATCAACATACTCATTTTTAACACCATGAAAATATATTATTTAACCCTTTACCCAACGAATCGCCCGTATCCGCCCGCGTAATATGCAAATTCAGCAGTTGAAAAAATATTATTTTTCAAAAAAATTCAACAAAACCATATCATGTGACCCCTCGTTGGAACGAGCTCGTCGAGCTCGTTCCAACGAGGGGTCACATGATATGGTTTTGTTGAAATTTTTTGAAAAATTTAAAAAAAATGATATTTAAAAAAATAAATGTTGATATCGTCTGCGTTGGGTAAAGGGTTAAAGCACGATTGATGATTGCGAGGCGTCTGGAACTGTAAAACCTTCCAGAATTTTTGTTGTTTTTGATCATGTTTATTTAGAGCAACACCCTCTCCCGCGCCCCTAAGGTAGCAACAGTGAGCCACTTTTCAATATGTGACCAATAAGCGTTCCGGAAATCCATTTTTATAGTTCAGCGTTATTAAGTCAGATTGGTTTATTTGTGGAACCTCTATCCAATTATGGAAATATGTCGCGACCAGATCGCAACCGGATCGTAACTTGGGACCAATATTATAAGACTTTTACAATTGTATTTTCCAGAATGGTATTTTCTAGTTATAACTTTAAATGGGTTAAAATGAAGCATTAGCGTTTTCAAAGATCTGACAATTTCTCAGTCGGCAAATTGCCATATCTTTTAAAATGCTAATGATTCATTTTAGTCAGCGATATTAATAGGTAGAATATACAATTCTAGAAAAATACAATTGCAACAGTTTTATAGTGTTGCCTGCTGTACGTGAAATAGACCATTTTTGCGTTAACGGAGCAATACAATTAAATGGCAACAGTAGCACGTGTAGACAACAAGTTTGTGATTGAAATTTGCTTTCTCGCATGGTGTGGGTAATTTTGAGTTTAGGATTTTACTGAGTACCGATGTAGATATTGTATTCAGCAAACACTCCAAAATCAAGGCAGATTGCACAATTTTAAATGTATAATAATCAGTTGTATATAGATAATAAAAAAAAATCGTCGCCTGAGTGCTAGAATGACCTATGTCCCATAGGGGACATAGGACATTCTATCACTCAGGCGACGAACTAGAAATTTTTCTTAGGTTATCCCTGAAGCAATAATTCCCGTTGTTTGAAAAACTACAGGATCATGTTACACATAACATCACAGAGCGATGGAATTTCATTTTTCATGAGGAATACAAATTTTTGTGAGCTAATCATTTGAGAAAACTGTGGATATTCGCTACGATTGTCCCTTGTTGATTCGTATCCCATGCAAGCCATGACGGAATTGATCTTAACTGCTACAGCCCTGGAGTCACACACATGACAAAGCCTTTCCTTGAGAGGCAAAGGAGGCTGTGTGTGTCCACCTTAATCTACAGGTAAATTGTGATTACTTATTCTCAGACGAGTGAACATATTTTTGACATCCCACGACGTGGTGTTCAAAAGATATGGTTCCAAAAGAAACGTTTCTTTGAACACCCTGTGTGTTCTCAATCTATTGTTACCGTTCCTTTTACTGTCGCCGTTGATGTCGTGTAAGAATCGCCCAAAGTGGGCGTTTTCTAAGGCCAGTCTCAAGCGCTTAATGTCAGACATTCTGATCGTATCATTTTCTCTGTTGCGATGTTTTACAAACTGCTGACATTTAGCAAATAGTGAGTCGCTCTTTGAGTTTTTCTTATATTCCATTTTCGCCTCACTCAGTAAAAGGGATGATGGTAACTGATATAATTTCTGAACATATTTAATCATGCGAAGAGTTGCATCAATGTGTAGTGGGTATCGCACAACTTCAGCTCGTACAGCATTGTTAGAAGATTTGTTGCTCACACCCAGTAGTAGTTTACAAAACCAAAGGTGGACATTTTCACATGGTGTGTTATCGAGGGATACGTTATTTAACTCAGCAGCCCAAATTTCTCTACCGTAGAGTACAATGGGGTTTACAAGGAAATCAAATAGTTTTAAGGAGCTGGGTATGGGTGGAAAGAAATGTGCAGGCTATAGTGTGCCTTTAGGCCTTTACGACTCAACTCCTCATGTGCATTTTGCGTTTTACCTGTATTTGTAAAAGATAAACCCAGATATGCATACTTGGAGATTTGTTCTAAAAGTTCAGAGTCAATATAAAACTTTGGGGGATGCTTCATTCTGCGTCAGTTAAACATCATAATTTTAGTTTTATCGATGTTTACACTTAAAGCATTTTGTCTGGTATATTCTTCTAATTTCCATAAACAATGCCGGAGGCCGGAAGGAGAGTCTGATATTAAAGCCAAAACATCAGCAAAGAGTAAGTAGTTAATGCTGGTGTTGTGGGCACAGTCATCATCAAAATGAAATTTTATGTCATCGATGTATATTTTAAATAATGTCGGAGAGACCCCACAGCCTTGCCTCACGCCAATAGTACATAGAAAGGGCGTTCATACTCCATCCTTTGTTGTAGTTTGAGCTGCATAAGGATTGTAAAATGTTTAACATTTTGTCACAGATCCCTATGTTTCTTAGCTTTACGAATAGAATATCTCATGTTTAAAAATATGAACAGCTTATGGTGAGCATTAACAAACCACCATACCTGCAGTCTCGTGGGGCATTTGTTTTCACATGTGATTATGACTTCATTGGACGTCTTTTATCACAAAGTCATGATGATTATAGTTGTCTCCGCCAACATATATGGTATATGGAAATTTAATACCTGGAGGTCGGTTTTTAAACATCAAGGCGCAGGCGAGATGTTTAAATGAGACACCCAAGTATTAAATTTCCACATATCATACGTATTGGCGAAGATAACGTGTTTGTCAAGTTTCAAACACAATACAAACATAGTGGAAATAAATTTGTGGACGAATTTCTCACGCTCTGCAATCACTTGGACCAAATTCGTGAATATTTTTTTGTTTTTGTTTTTATAAACGCAGAAGACAACAGATTGAGTGCCAGCCCTGGGATCATCAAGGAAACATGTATGCATGTGTCTACTGGCACATAGAACAGACTTCAACTCAGAGGACGTTATTTGCTCTTATTTGACTTGTCTCCAGTTGTTTCATTTCATTTTTCGTCTATTTGATTTATAACGGCAAACTATGATCGAATTGTCGGACATCTGATAATATTTGTGACTATTTTCAGTGTTTTTTGGTTCGATTTTTTATACCGAGGCGACTGAATGAGAAAAACTTTCATTTAAACCATACACCCCCGATGTTTCGCATGCTCATATACCCTGGATGTTGCACGCTCTCATTTACCTTGGAGGATGGGTGCACCCTTTTCCATGGCTATTTGTCCAAGGCATTCTGACCAATCAAAAGACATAATTTATCGGGATATAGAGGCAATACGCTTTATCATACAAACCCGCGTGTGAAGATGATGGTCGGGGAGACGCCTTTATATATGTGATCAATGAGCGTTCCAGCATTTCACTTGTATATTAAGGTTTCAAACTGGAAATGGAAATTTTTCGCCTCTGCGGCCCCCTGTTCTGAAAATCAATCACGATGCCCTGCAAAATTAACAGACCATGGTATCAATGATTACTTACTTTGGTTTATGAGACGATGGCGAATATCAGTTTCTTCAGTGCCCAGCATAGTCGTTGGAGCTACGGTTCAATTTCGCGAACGGAATTTTCCAGGTTACCGATTCTGAAAATCAGTTCTAATGACCGAGAAATTCATAGACTAGAATCAGGTATCAATGTTGTGGAACGCAAACTTTGATTCCCGGTTCTGAACTATGAAGTCCCGAGTATCAGGGACTGATATTCAGAAAAAAAAGAGAACTGGAAAATTCCAGGCACCGTGGCTTATTTTCACAAACGAGAACCAGAAATGTCCAGTTCCCGAAATTAAACCCCACCGTGTTTACATCAGAGCTCACCATCAATGTTTCCCAATGACATCGATTAACAAAAATAGCGCTAATGTCATCACATCATACAATAGCCTTTCCATAACCAATTTCCTGAATAATCTTTAACCGGACATGAATAACAAAGCGAAATTTGATTTTGAGAAAAAAACGTCGAGGACTAATGAACCTTGTTAATGAGAGCAGATAATGTCTGGAGTGATCTCATGTGTATTGAATCACGTTCTTTGCAATTTCCGTCTCACGTGATGAATTGTGGTTAATTAGAGATTTGGCGTAAATTTCTTCCTGAATGTTATTTTTGATAATGGGAAACGTGATCTATTCGACCAGTGACTAGCACTTTTACTGTCAGTTTTAGCATACGATGTTGGGGCAGGGGTGCGTTTGGACTGCATACCTTGGCTTGCAGAATGATTAGTCATTCGGACAATCGCATTGTCATTACTCAGATCAGGTCCCCGAATTGCCTAAACTGTACAGAGGCAATGACTGTAATGAATGTACATGAGAACATTTACAGATAGCGACTTAAGAGGGAACATTTCCTTTTCTCCCCCACATCATATTTAAGATATGCGTGTCCCATGTGAGAAGGGCATGTGAGATAGAAATCTATCTCACATGAGCCATGTGACCGACTTATTAGAATATTTAATGAGGGCAAGACTATTCAATCATCGCCTGTTCTTCTGGAAACAAGCAACATGGTGTTACGTTTCGGAAATATTAGCAGGCGAATGTTTGTCGAATAAATCAGAAATAAATGCACAGACCGCAAGACCAAAGGACACTTGACTCTTTTATATTAATTGTTGGGTGAACACCGTTTCCAGTGTAGAGAGTTGCACGTAGAATTCCCGTAGAAAAAAGTAGGCGAATGCATTGCAGAATGCATAATATGACGTCATCAGAACGTGTCAATGTTTATTTCGCTACAAATCTTTCACATATGTCTCGCCGGCATTGGAAATTAATTTCGTGGTATATACTCGGCAAGCCTCGTGTCAGGCCCAGATATCTTGCCTTCGGGTTAGATTTCCCCATCTCACACCCTCACCCATCAGGGATAATATTCTTCACGCAACTTCGTGCTGAATAGAGTTGGAGGTTTTTCGGTTCGGTTTCGATTTTTCGTCAGTCTATGCGGAAAAGGGGCGAATACATTATTTTCTCCTTGTTAGATTTTCTCCCTTATTGAATCGTCGACAGAACGAGTCACATTTTCTCCCTCATTGACTCGTTTGTTTATTCTTAGGGGGTTTAAAGGATCAGTTACTAAGTCTGTTAAGTAAGAAAAAAAAACACAAATTAGGGTAGCAAATGAATAAAGTTCATCTAATCTACGTTGTGTTGTCATTGTCTCATTTTCTCCCTTATTGACTCGTCCACCGGACTCTACCGGACTCTACCGGACGCGTCAATGAGGGAGACAATGTGACAATGAGAACTCAACATAGAGTAGATGACCTTTATAATTATACTACCTCCAATTAATGTTTTGCTAACTCAATATGCTTAGCAACTGATCCCCCAGAACATCAAAATATGATAAAAGGGACCTTACGCTAAGCCTACTTGAGATATTTGGGGGCGCGATGGCGTCGTGGTAACCGGTTCTTGTCAGAGCACCGAAGTTAAGCAACGTCGAGCGCGGTTAGTAGTTGGATGGGTGATCATTTCAGCGACTGACTCGTGCTCCCGCACTGTGTCCTTAGGCAAAGCACTTAACCCTGATAGCCTAACTAGGGGCACGATGACGCTGTGTACTACGGCGTACTGCATGTCGATGGTGGGCATGTCTTCAACCAATCTAATCCTGCCTGTGCTGTGGTGCAGTGTTCAGAGTTACGATGTTGGAGAGCTGACAGCTGCTCGTCGTTGTTCGGTGGTTCTCTCCGGGTACTCCGGCTTCCTCCGCCCATAAAACTGTCACCGACATGATATGACCCTGGCTGTTAATGTGTCGTTAAACCCTAATAAATAAATAAATAAATAAATAAATTGAGATATTTACAGACAGGACTATTTTTGGTGGGTGGTGTCGTTTACATATTTGGGATGTTTTTATATTTTAAGAAATCTGAAGTGTTATTATATTATATTATATTATATTATATTATATTATATGAAATTATATTATTGTAATATGTTCTTAACAGAGAGAAAAACTGAACCGAAACATATTTATTTTTCCTGAAACCAAACCGAAACCCAAACTGAATCTGAACATTAAAAAACGACCAACTCTAATGCTGAGGTATTGTTTTACTGTCGCGCCACGTTAGTAACAATAATACAAAGAGAACAACGGCGTTATTGATAGCTATGACCCTTCCGTAAGGGATAATGAACGAGTGGTGAATCATTCGGTGTTAGAAAACACGAGACCCGAAGGGTCGAGTGTTTTCTAACTCCGATTGATTCACCACGAGTTTATTATCCGACTTAAAACACAACATTCTGTTAAAAGACATGTGTAGTTATAATAGCCGAGTTAAATGATCGTTTTGCTTCCCCCCACTAGGTCCATTCGCTTCTCCCCCCCCCCCCCCCCCCAAATATGTGCCTGTACACCGTGACTTTCGCCAACGGGAAACAAAAGGCTTGTCGCAAGTGTGTTTTCTGAGAACAATAACTGTGGATTATTTTACGAATCCACAGTCATTGTTCTCCGAAAACACACTTGCGTCGATCCCTTTGTTCACCTTGGCGATTCGGAGTTATAATGCACTGAGGCGGATAACGCGGCTGTGTTTTAAATCCATTTAATCTATTGACGAGCAGCGGAAAATACTATAAAACACTTACGACTGCATATTCTCTAGAATTGTATTTTCTAACATTGACTGCAAATGGGTTGATATGCATTATTTCTAGTTTAAAAAATATGGGGCAATTAATAACCTCTTGTAAAATGCCATTGATTTATTTGAGGCAACCAGATGAGCTCTCAAGGCACCAGCAAAATTGTACTGTTATGACCTGGAAACAGTCTACCCTTTCAACAGTTCATCACCTTTGTTCCGATTCACTCGTCTGGGTCGAAGAGTTTGTTCCTTTTCAGCAAGTGTTGACAGTGGAGTACATTCTTTTACATTTGTAAATTGCACTGATTTTAATCAAGTCCACGAGCATTACTTCACTGTAGGATCGCTAAGAGATATATTTCATCATACGAGCCCGTCAGAAATTTAACATGTCTTAAAGTGATGAACCTATTAATAAATTATGAAATTGTTTTATTCTTTTGAACAAGACTCTTCAAGTCGTTAATAATCAGGTTGATGTGAAAGGTATTCACTGTAGCAATATCGACACTCATTTCAGTTCAAACTACGCCTGTCTTTGACACTCTATTGGAATTATTTTCTATTTTAATCGATCATTTTCCTTCGTAATTCACAAAGACATGTCTTACTTTCTACCGTTTCCCCGCCACGATATAGCCTTAGCTGCTGATAGGTACTACGCACCAATAAATAAGTAACTCGTCTGGAATATTTTAGTTGTGCGGAAAAGCGAATCTACTGTTCACTTTTCCAACCAACTGAAATATCCCAGACGACGGAATCAAAAGCATTCATGGACACTCATTGTCGTTGAATCATCGCAAGAAATGTTCCTCAATCAAGCCCTGATTTAACTAAATTTATAAGGCCTTTACCAGTACCATCACATATGTCTGTTTTTAACCATTTACCCAACGCAGACGATATCAAAATTTATTAATTTAAATATCGTTTTTTAATTTTTTTAGAAAAATTTCAACAACACCATATCATGTGATCCCTCATTGGAACGAGCTCGACGAGCTCGTTCCAAAGAGGGGTCACATGATATGGTTTTGTTGAAATTTTTCGAAAAATAATATTTTTTCCACTGCTGAATCTGCATATCACGCGGGTGGATGCGGGAGATTCGTTGGGTAAAGGGTTAAAACAATTATGGGTGGATGGAGATTCGTCATAGCTGTGGGTTTGTGATTACATCGCGAAGTTTCACTAATTGTGTTGATAGTTTGATGTTTGAATTAAATACTTACAGAATTTATTTATTTATTTATTGATGTTTAAGGTCACATATTTATGCACAATGGCTAATCATGACCGTGACAGTTTTACGGGTGGAGGAAGCCGGAGTACCCGGAGAGAACCACCGAGCAACGACGAGCAGCTGCCAGCTCCCCAACATCGTAACTCCGCACTGCAGCACAGGCAGGGTTAGATTGGTTGAAGACATGCGTACCATCGACGTGCAGTACGCTTTAGTACACGGCGTCATCGTGCCCCCACGCGGGCAATGGAGATGAAGTGTCTTGCCCAAGGACACAACGCGGTTGCCGCAGGTGGGATTCGAACCGAGGACTTCTCGGCTTGCAGCCTGCACCTCTACCTACTGAGCCACCGCGCTCCCCAAATACTTACAGAATATAATATCTATAACAGAAGCACGAAATAATATTTGTATACCTCTCTGAGTAAAATAACATGGCATTACAGCAACGCCAGTCTGCGCGCAAACTCCACAAAGAGTTGGTAAACAAATAATCCATAATAGCGTAGAATTCCGTACACAATTATACTGATGATCTGTAAGCTTACGATTCATAGTCATGGATAGAATATACCATTCTAGGAAATACAGTTTTATTTTTTTTTTTATTTTGGTTCAATTATCAGGGCAAAACCTGTCGAAAAGGGGGGCGTTCCCCTCTCTCTACTTTCAAGTTCAGATATAGAAGTAATAATAATAGTTTATTCAAGCAAAATAACACATACAGGGAGGCAGATTGCAAAAAGGGTTAACAGAGATATGATATGATTATAATAAACAAATAACAAACGAAACAGCTACTTTTGAATAGTAAATAAGGCTAATTTATCATACATATAAGTATACTAGAGGGTGATACCCGGCGTTGCGCGGGAGAAGATGGTTATATCAGCCGTTTTCGAAACAGAAGGTCAAGGTCACCATTTTCAAGGTCAAGGTCACCCCGCACGGGCAACCCGAAAAAGTCAAAATGATCGATGGGCCAATATACCCGCACATTTGAAATTTTAGCCCAATCGGCTCAGCCGTTTTCAAAATAAAAGGTCAAGGTCATCAATTTCAAGGTCAAGGTCACCCCGCACGGGCACGGCACCCATCCCATGTTACTCGCAGGGACGAATTACCTCCGTGTAGAAAATTTGAGATCGATCGGTTTTAGAAACGGAGGAGTTCACCCGGAACAAAGATAGAGAGAGAGAGAGATTTTGATACAGACATTCGAATTTATATATTAGATAAAGTCAAAATTCTGGGTCAGTTTAATGACCTACTATTTTGCAATTATTGTTTCCCTTTTCCTGATGAACAGCAGGATTATGTAGCGGATGGTGTGACATAACGAGGCCGTATTACTTTTCATAATACATTCATACCGATCTTGTTTGCTTGGATTTGAGAAGTCTGCGTTGTTCCTGTTAATTAGTGCAAACAACTGTTTCTTGATGTTTGTATAGGCCTGCGCAGTCCATGACAAAATGCATCTCGGATTCCTCATCGCCGGCGTCCTTACAAACATTAGAAGCATTGCATATTCTGTTTTCTAAAGGTATTGGCGGGTATGCATGTCTCCCCTATTCAATTACCAAATCATGATTATGATATACGTATATATTTATTTTCTCTGTGCTGTAACAATACACGTTTTAATGGGACAATTAGCCTTAGGTGATTCACAGTGGCACACTTCTTTGGAATATTACTAGTCAGAATAAGAAGTATTCCTGTTATCATCGGTCAATTAATCAAGCAGTGACTGGCACTTATAAATTAATTCTAATCATCATGGCTGTCAAGTATATTATTTCGCGAGATACGCTTCATAGCATATGTCTTGGCACACACTGATTCTGTCTTCCGAAATGTCGCGTGCCATTTTTAGGCATCTTGAAAGGATCATGTATAAAGTGTGGGGAACAAGCTAGTTCAGAGGGACTTGGGTTCCTCCCATTTAGGAGGGAGACTTGGGTTTCGGCCGAATAGGAGACGCCAAAATATGGTCTCGAGCGAGTGGAATAGCTGTGCAATTCCCGAAACTCCGTTCTACGCCGCTATTGTAAGATTAGGAGGACGTACATGTACGAGGGCTGCAGGTCGGACTTTATAAAATAGATTACGAACCCAAGTAAAGGCTTAGTTTAGATGCTAGCGAGGAGAGACTGTCTCAAAGGTTATGCTATTGCAGTGTGATATTAACCATTAGAAACGCAGAGGTTGATCGAGTAGTAGCCTGTTTTAGAATCAGAGTGTTGTGAATATCGACTCAAAGTCGGCCAGTGACAATTCGCTCAAGCTCAAAAGCGCATTTTGAAGTTGCGAGTTCAGCCTTGAACTGTGTGAATTCCAAAAGGACAGGAGCATTCAAGGGGCGTTATATCAAAGGACATATGTATATGACATATGACATAGACTTGCTAAACTAGCCGACGGAATGGATGAAGAGAATCCAAAAAAAAAGAACTATGTTGCCACAAGGTAATTAACATTGGCAGTCGTGATCCCCGGCAGACGTGAAAGTTAATGCTCGGAGTATGAAGCCCCCGTTTTCAGCCAGCGACAGTGACATTTCCAAAGTGTACTATAGCGCCCAGCGACAGTAACATTTCCAAAGTGTACTATAGCGCCAGTACAGAGATATTGATAAACTGAAAATGATGAGAAACTGCATATTCCATATGATAGGTATTCCTGCCATGTTAAACAAGTTGCTGAATTTGTTAATTATTGGAATCAGTTTATTTGTAGTGTAAATAAAATAACCGTTATTACATTAATCATTGTTTCCTTTACGCAACCTAAAGTGATAAGGAATCACACCTAACGAAGAACGAACCTTTTTCAAGTTCACTCGGCAGAGAAGAAAATCATAGTGCGATCGCTACTCAGCTCTGCGAGCCGAGGTTGGCTCGTGCCCGGATTCCGATCCTCCTTGTTGGCTCCTCCCACAATATTTTTAATGGCGAGGCCCATGCACCCATCCCACGCGGATAAGGTGTTTGTTTGACAACGATGTTTGTTCATTCAAGTCATTATTTTTTCACAACTAGCGAAGGCTGTTTTAAACTCCATGAAATATTATAGGGGAGAATGTATCAGCGTTTCCTAAAAAAAACACCACATATGGGGCATTAACATTGTAGGTCATTGCCACACTTTTAACACATAACAACAAATACGATCTCAGTTTGTAATCAAGCCGACTAGTGCCTTGCACTTTATTCATATTCCCATTAAACCTCAAATTAAATGAATGATGGATACACGAATACATACTGATTCATTTAATTTAATGTTTTACAATGAACCCCTATCATTGGAGATAAAACTTCGCCCTGCGAAACCCAGAAATAAAACATTTTCTAAATAATTATTTCTTGAGAAAAAAGAAAAAAACTGTCCCCGACGCTGTGCAATTATCCCTCAAGGTAGATGAGGGGCGTTCACCTGATCCGTCTACCATAAAAATAGGTTAGAGATATATCTATGCTACCGAAACTTTTCTGTGTGCAAGGCGAACACTTGGCTTGAATTGAAGCAACACCTTCAATTCGAAACGTATAATCAGCGTGACCAAGGCACAATTATCAGCTATCCCTCAAGTTACCCGTGTCATGACGGATCGCCGACGACAAAATTGTCCTGCTGCTCTACTGAACAGCGGGAAAGTAAAAGCTATTTGTTTCCGTTAATTAACAACTTTTTGCCAGGTTTAACAGGGCTAATCCACCACCGTGTTATAGGATAAAGTGTTCCATAGATCAATTTCCGCAATTGCCTCCAGCCATATTAATTGGTCGTAATAAATACACAAAACGACACACGCGTGTAAATGGGTTCATCGATATTGCAGGAGTTCTAGTGCGGAAGGATAAAACGAGAGGCCACGGGCCTCGCGTGTTATCCTTCCGCAATGGCACAGGTGCCATGTCGACTAACCCATTTACACGCGCATCGTTCTGTGTTTATTACACGCCTTCGCGTCTATAAAAAACATTATCAGAAGGACACTCAGCAATTCATTTGATAACTATCAACACAAAGAACATTTTATCGTCAACCACATTTGCGAGGGGAACCCGTGTTACTATTCCGACACAACGCCTGAGTTTCAATGTGTTCTCATTGCCTACTGGCACATAGAACATATTGCAACTCATGGGACGATGTTTAGCTATCGCTAAAGATTGAAATGGTAATCACGGTGCACGATTTGTAGAAAATTCCAGTGAAATTTCGCTTCTATTTAAAAATAGTCCGTCAACGATTTCCGTTCCGCACATATGTGTGGAACGGATTTTCATTTTCCGCATGGCTTTGTGTTGCCGTAGATGATGATTTCATAGAACAGGTGTGTGATAAAACTTGTTTGTATTTTTTGTGGTGGGGGGTGGGGGCGGGGGGTCGTTTTCTATCGCGCCCTTCACTGCCTCACTGACTTCCTTTCACTAGTGGAAGAAACTTTATGGTGCTACAATTTTAGGCAAAGAAGATGTGTTTGGTACCAGAGTGACATTTGTAAGTACAATTGGCTAAACTGGCATCCAACAGCGTGATAATTGTTTGTCTTACACCAAATGTTGCCATGTCATACATAATAACGTATTGGTGTCTTCATGGTGAAAGCATTATATGGATATTTTATTTGTGTATATGGGGCACGAATGCATAAACATCATCCTTGTAAATTAAGTCCGGTATATGGGGAAAACATATGCGCTGCAGGCTTTACCTCGCGAGAGATTGCATCGATCCTGTTATTACAAGATGCTCGGGAGAAATTCGTTCATATTGTACACAGGATAATCTTGGTTACAATACAGTGTTTTCGTGCAAACAGCGCCTCTTTAATGGAGGATAAAAGTTACTGGAATTATCTGATTGGTGGAAAATGAACTGAGCTTGCAAGTGTAAATACAATTTAAAAGTGCATGTTTTGGAAAAGATATAAAATATTGGTGACCATTGTCTTCCGAAATGTGTGAGAGAAGATTAAAATTGGGTGGCGGTAGGTACAAATATTTCTATTTCATTCAGTGCGAAACTGAACGGCAGTACAGGAAGCTCCAAATTTAAAGGCAACATTCACATGGCGACCTACATTTTTTTTTCAGTATATTGTTTTCATGAGATGAGAAACTAAATGGATAGATGGTTGTTTTTTGCCCAAATCACCTTGATAAGATGAGGAGAGGCGGAAAGATCAATGATGTCGTCAATGGGGAAAGACACACTGTATTACAACCTCTTTACCGATGACAAACACTTCACAGTTCCCCAATCTATAGCATGGTACCCATTTCGATAATTTCAGAACTCAATGGTTTGTATCGTGTCTTGAGTGCACCAATGTGTCATTTGTAACACTTTACCATAACAACTGGAACCTTGATGAGCGCTAGAGACGATATGCAGTGTAACCTGTCTATTGAATAGCTTTCACTTTGCCGATGGAAATCATTCAGTTACCGTTTCAACACGGTGAGCATACTTTTTTTGCGTGAAGAAGATGTTGGTAGACGAGCAGACGGTATAAAGAGCAAAACATCTGAAGAGTGGCTCTGTAACAATTTCATTCAACAGATTGAAAGAGCTGTTGGATTAAATTATTACTGAGCCTCCCAACAAACCAAGGTGGACTGCGCATTTCGCTTCGCCGTTAACAGTATTGACTGAAACGATACCTTCCAAGGCGTCAGTGTTAAAATGGTTAAGAGAATAATTTAATTAACAGGGATGTGACTCACTTTATTCTAAGGTTAAACTAAGCATTTATTATATTTTATTTTATTTGTCAGAGCCTGCAGGGATATGTCAAGCACCATAAGATATACTAAATCTATATATCAGGATTGGATGTACTGATACCAAATAGGCCTAAAAGCAAAGATAATTCGGTTAATGTCAGTTTCATTTCTCGAAATATTACAAGATATTCTGTTCAATTAACATAACTTACTCTATAACCTCTTTGCAATTAACAGGTCAAATTTGTTCTGACGGTATGGTAAGTGGTTTGGTAATTGGCAGTTGTACCCGATTAACAGGCTATTCAATTAATATGTATCAAATTAAGTGAGCTCCACTGTATAATGTGTAAGCAAACATTTGCACAAGAAAGAATAAATGCATCGGAAATGTTCGGAATCCACCTACTCTCCACGACGTAGTTTACTGGAATTCATTTGCACACCCACCTCTACCCTACTCGCACCCCGCCGACATATAATGAGTACTTGTTCAAGTCCTTCCTTTGAATATGTATTAGTAATCCATTTCTCTTTAATGTAATAATTATAAAATGATTACGTCCCAAAGCGTAATCGCGATGTGAATAAGAAACATTTTGTTTCCTACAATCTTCGCATTTCTTGTGTTACAATTATGTGCGCCAACGTGACTCAAAGTGTCTTATGTAATTGCTTTATTCTACACAAAGTGACCTAATCTCGAAACAAATCTTTGTAATTAGTTTGTTCTCCCAGAACGTTTGTAATAGAAGACGTTGGCGGAATTAACTGTTAAGTTCGCCGACACAGTTTTTAGATGCAAGGCAAGTAATGTACGCTAAATGGGCATATGTCAAGAACTCGATACATCACGTTCTGGAAAGTCGTTTTAGTACTCCGCCGTACATCACGAGTTTGCATAAAAAGGTTGAAAGAAAGTGTATTTCTCTGATTTTCCTAATTTGGAAAAAATAATTTGGAAATTTCAGACATGGAGCTACAGAACGGCCGCCGTGGACTGGCCACATTCCATATTCGCCGGTGGGAAATATATCCTTGGAAGCTAAACTATTAGATTCCAAATAATAATTTAAAAATAAACATCAAAAATGTAATTAAAGAAGCACCGGGTACCACCCGGTGCTTCATAAATTAACATGTTTGATGGTCATGAGTTTTATTACCCGGTAAACGCAGGAGCGAACATTACTGCCTACGTGTAGATTACGATCAGTTCACGGCGACTGGATCGTCATGGAATTTTCGAAACATGGCAAGAATTTAGCATACAATTGGTGATTATGCAGCCAAAAAAAAATGTGCACATTTCTTGGCTCTCACTTCAAGAAAAGGGAATTTTCGTTCGCCGACTCAAAGTGACCCTGGCTGTGGAAAGCGAAATCTCTTAGATATCTAGATGCGTCACTCAACAACCAAACACATACTTGACAAGACCCGTGTGTGTACCCAAGTGTGTGTGTGTGTGGGGGGGGGGGGGGGTTGAAGGTGGTAGTGGTAGGCGTATGACTTTCTTGGACAACAGGTCTGCTTGAATCTACAGTCACATCCTGGTGCACATGCTTCAAGTGACAGGATAGTAGTAATGGTAGTATATTATAGTATCAATATTCCTTTAATAATTACCCTTCAAACTGTGATGTCAGTTGTTGAAACTGACAGAAAAAAAATATCGCTTTGACCCATTTTGCTTCAAATGATTGCAACTATGTTTGGGTATGTACAAAGTAGATACCCAAACACAGTTGCAGCCATTATACCTTTTACCACTAAACCACTTTCAAAATGAAATTATGTGATGTTATGTGACTTCGAAGTTAAATTACGTTTTTGCTTTACAACAAAAATTTAATGTGAGCATAATACATGTAATCTCAATCATCCCAGACCAAAATATTTAGGAGGGCAATTTTTCGCTCTCCTTAATTCTTTCAGGAGGGCAGTAAGGAGAGCTAAAAATTCGCTCTCCTGAAATTGCCAAGCCTGTTACCGGAAAGTTAGCTCCGCTTAATTTTCAACTGTTGTTAGTAAATGTAACACTAAGTATGTAGGAATGTCATATAAAAACTGAAATTTCGAATTGTTAACAAAGTTGCATCATCAATTTACGCATCATTTCTCAAACTTCAGGCAATTTTCTGTAGGGTTGTATAAAAATACAGGTGTTTTTTTTTTTGTTTTTTTTTTCCCCCAATCAGTTTCAATGTTTGAAAATTACTCTCCATTTAAACCCATTAACCTTTTACCTAACATGAAAAGCAGACTAACTTGGAAACAAAATTCTTGAATAACACAATTTTTTTTTTTATTTTTTGTCTCAAAAACATAGGTTATGACCCCTCATTGGAACGCGCTCGACGAGCTCGTTCCAAAGAGGAGCCATAACCTATGTTTTGGAGACAAAAACATGAAAAATAATTAAAATTAATTGGCGATTTTTTGAGAATAGCGCAGACCGGTTTCGGCCGTTACGTTGGGTAAAGGGTTAAAAAATACGAAAACAGCGCTTTCACCAGTTTTCGATGTTCTGTAACTTTTTTTTCTGTTCATTGTATCAACAGTGTGCGCTTCGTGGTATATAAACGTCTAGACGACAGATTTTGATAATTGTTTTCCTGCGAAGAATAGAAATTTGTGTATTACTGTAAAACCGCATTCGCTAAACAAAGAGCCAACGTGGACATTGATTCTAATTGGCTTCCCATAAAAGGCCGTGTTTCTTTTGTAACTTTGAATCAACGAAAAGAAAAGACAGCCTCATGACCTTCTGTTATTCTCGTTTTAAAAGTAAGAAAATTAAAGTTAACTTTATTTTCTGCTGATGTCATAGGTGTCTTCTAAAAATTCACATGCGTATTAATTGGAGCTGTCTCGCCGGTCCAGTAATTTCAGGGAAGATAACTTTAAACTTTTAACTACGAAAGTCAATTTCAATGGCGAGATAAGGCAGTGTGTTTTGACAATGTATGGTCAGTTTATAATACGGCCGCCGTTGGCCGGTCATTTTCACAGGTGGACAACATGTCCACGGACGCATATAATATTAGATTTCAAACATTAATTACAGGAATACTCGTCAAAAAATTAATTAATGAAGCACTTGGTTGCTGATGATGATTTTTAGTATCTGGTAAACGCACGCGTAGACAACAATGTCCACGCGTGTATTACGACCAGTTCACGGCGACTGTACTGTAAGTCTTCACCACTAGCCATTAGTTCTTACCATCTCTGGAATTCGTGGATACAGTTCCTACCTTACTGCGTCTCCATCTCAAGTGTAACATACAAACTTACATTACAATTTTGAAGCGCGGTGTCGCTGCATCAAAATGATGACAGCTTTCACTGTGCGTGATGGAATAAAAACGCAATGCACAATTTTCTTTTAAATTTTCAACATTGAGAAAGAGAGTGGCCTCTACCAGGGGCACAAATGCAAAAAGTTGTTTGGTGTCAAAAGTGAAAAATACAATCACTGAATTTAATTTTGACACAACGAATTGTTACGTCAGAATCACAATTAGTGATTTATGTTTCGGTTTGGTAGAAGCATAACAATGGGGAGGAGGTATACAGGGGTGTAGCTTCAATAATTTCCAGCCGGGACTATTATGATCCCCTGTGAGTCTGGAGGTGGGATGGGGAAATCTCACCCAAGGGGCAAGATATTCGAACCAGACCCGAGGCTTGCCGAGGGTTTGGTTCAAATATCTTGCCCCGAGGGTGAGATTTCCCCACTTCCACCTTCATACTCATCGAGGATGATTTTTCTCCCCCCTCACGAGGATTACGTAATTATAGATAATTGGCGGCCACGTGCTGACATACCCAATTTATCAAGTCGTATTCCTTTCGAACAACGAACAATTTCATCGGGAAGATCGTACAAAAGTTAGGTATATACCATAGGCATATACTAAAAAAAGTATTTGTAACACTGTCCGTTAAGGGGTTAAAGACTTTGCGCGTGTCAAACTCTAACGCAAACGGCATTGTGAGATTATTGATCGATCGATAAATTCGCGCAGTGATATTATTAAATGGCAAAGAAACATGGGGTTGAAACAAATCAGCATTGTTGATTTTGAATGGCACATGGATTACATGCGGGAAATCGTGAAGCCATTTTGTTTATTTACAATTGTGCAGACGATGAGGAAATAGTTCCGGCGACCTAATCAAATATGCAAATGAGTATGTCACGTGGGGTGGGTGGGATAGAAATATCCCACCCTGCTGTCTCACACGGGACACGCGTATGTTTCACGTACAGTGGGGGGAGAAATATTCATCTGGATTGAAGTCACAGATATGGCTCTTGCAGCTAATCGTGAACATTCTTACGGAGATTGATTTGCTTCTTGGGCTAATGTGTTTGTCACGTCTGTCTCATGCAAACAGAGATCTGTGAGTTGTTGGGGATTTTGGTGTCCCATCATGAACAATTTTGAGTCCGATGAGTGTTAATTAAATAAGAAGCTTCGACGCCCATGCATGACGGCTGCGTGTGTTCATCCATAAACAACGTCCCCAAGTGTTTTAACCCTCTACCCAACGTAACGACCAAAACCGTCCAGTGGTATTCACAAAAATCGCCATTTAAGTTTCCTTAATTTGTTTTATTTTTTTGTCTCAAAAACATAGGTTTTGACCTCTCTGTGGAACGAGCTCGTCGAGCTCGTTCCAATGTGGGGTCATAACCTATGCTTTTGAGACAAATTGAAAAACGTGAGTCATTCAAGAATTGTGTTTGCAAGTAGTTCTGCTTTTCGCGTTAGGTAAAGGGTTAACTATTATCCCCGTTGAAAAATATCCCAGCTGCATTACCGGGAATGACTTCGAAGAAGGCATGCCTTGATAGTTTACTTGGAATATTTCTTCAGTCGGAACTTCAGTCATAACAGTCAGGACAAATTGTGTTTTACTCTTCACTACTATCCAGAAATGGACTGACACACTGTTTATAAAGCGACTACCGAGAATAACAAGGTGCAACGCTACCGGTTTCCCCCGGAAACCATACAAATTGAAATTGTCTTAGTCGAAAAAAGTTGAAAAAGGTCCATAACCCAACAAAAAAGTGATTGGGCAAAACCAGGGACTTGTGAATATCCTTTCCTCCATGATGGTCCATCAGCATACCAACGATTATTCAAAATCGGCATGCACTGACCGAGATATAGAGGTCAAAAGTTGTTTTGGACAGACGACGGGCGAACATGAAGAGTCGATTCAGGCCCTTAACTCTAGAAAAAAAAAATGATTGGACAAAACCCGTTACTTGTGTATATCTATTCCCCCATGATGGTCCATCTGCATACCAACGGTCATTCAAATCCGGCATGCACAGACCGAGGAGATACAGAGGTTTAACGTTGTTACGGGCGGATTGATGATTTATTTATTAGGGTTTAGCGACACTTTCGACAGCCAGGGTCGCCTCGTGTCGAACAGTTTTGCGGTTGGAGGAAGTCGGAGTACCTGAGGAGAAACAGCGATCAGCTGTCAGACTCCCCAACACAACAATTGCACACAGGCAGGGTTAGCATTGGTGGAAGACAAGTGCACCACCGACGTGCAGTATGCCCCAGTATACACCACCACCGTCCCCCCACGTAAGCAATTGGGATTAAGTGTCTTGCCCAAGGACACAAAGCGTTAGCCGCAGATAGAATTCGAACCGAGGACCTCTCGGCTTGCAGCCTGCATCTCTACATATTGAACCACCGCGCTCACCGGGTGGATGAAAGGACGGACGGACGGACGGACGGACGGACATACCCAATTGCTATACCCCTCGCAAATTTTGTTTTGGCGGGGGATAAAAATAATGATCTACGAAATATCAATAGCGATAACAATTCGACGATGACAAGTTTGGTATCGTTATTGCACTAACAACACAAGTCACATCACGTTTCGAGAAACGAACATAGGCGCGCCCGACGGACTGTTTACCTGTTATAGCAAATCACAGGATCATTTCGATTAAAATCCGATAACGCTGAAACGAACTGTGCGTCTCGTTCTCTTCAACATTCGTTCCATCGGTGTTGCTTGGAACTGCACGATCCCGAGCATAAACAACAATTACGTAAAGTGCCAGAACAAAATAAATAAATAAACTGGAAAGTAACAGCGAGTAAATTTTGAAATGTAATGTTATTCTCGTTGTGGGTTTTACGGTTCTAAATAATTACGAATGAAGAAATGACATGCATTTAAAGAGATCCTTGCACATTACAAAAATATAATTTTCTAATTGTTTTCGTAAAGCACCTACCTATCCTTTGTGTGACCTTAAGAATCAAATTTTTTTCTAGATGTCATTGCTTAACGGAAAAAACATACTTTGGTTGCGTCTGTTTTATTACAGTATGCAATTTTAGTCACTTCACTGGAATTTTCTCACGTGTCGTTCGGTTAGGGAGAATTGAAAACGTAGTCTCACTACTTTGATAGCTTCAGTGTATATTTTGTAACGACTATTTTCGGGGAATTCAAAGGTAACGATTTAATAAGTGAATTGTAGATAAAGGTGCATGGTGCTCAGTACGTAAGCATGCCATGTTTTCCCTCTCAACACGACGTGTTTTTAGAGGGATGTGATACATGTACTCGTCTTACAAGGGCGACGTGTGGGGGAACATCTCCAAGAACGAGTCTATTCGCGACAAAGGATTCTGTACAGGCTCCATGTGCACATAACACTTATTCATTTTATTACTTTCTTTCTCGCGCAACACTCGCAGCACGTCTACTGCGTAAGAACTGTGATAACCAAATGATTTTATGCTTTCGCTGTCAGATTGGAATAAGTATAATAACAAATGAATATCTTTGAAATACGATCTTTCAGAGTAACAGTGTGTCCAAACTGACAGTGATAGGAGAAACTATCAGTATATACCTTTGTCATATCTTTCATGCAACTCTCATCGAATTTATTTATTTATTGGTGTTTAATGTCACATATTTATGCACAATGGCTAATCGTGACCGTGACAGTTTTACGTGTGGAGGAAGCCGGAGTACCCGGAGAGAACCACCAATCATCGACGAGCAACTGTCAGCTCCTCAACATTCTAACTCTGTTCAAGCTCCGCTCAACCAGGGTTACAGCAGTCTAAGGCATTGCACTATCGACGTGCAGTGCGCCTTAGTACACGGCCCAATCGGGATAAAGTTCATTTCCCAAGGACACAACGCCGGTCGTCCCGGACGGGGATCGAACTCGGGACCTCTCGCGTAGAAGTCCAACAGTCTACCACTAAGCCACCGCGCTCCTCTCATCGAATACCGCGGGAAAGAGCTCTGAAACAAGTCAAGAACACAACGAGACTGGAGTAGAATGGACTTGATAAAACAACGAGTGTTGTAGTTTTTCGTGTATTTCACAAGCGCCGATGGCGATTGTGAAATAAAAGAAAATCTACAACGAAGTTCGTTGATTCCTAACCCCACCCCACCCCACAATCCGTACTCCATCAGAGTTGTGTTTTGAATGTATACAACGAATGAACTTGAGTTGAATGAATTAATCGGATATTTTGAAGAAAAAAATCACCTACGAGGGTATGCTAACTTCCTTGTTTGACACTCTATGTCGAATAATTTCATTCATCTCGGAACGTTCATAAGATGCGTAACGACCAATCAGACGCCTTATCACCAGACCCTCTAACACATGGGCCGGATTCCATACGCGGTGTATTTCAACATTTATCAATGTCTGTATTGTATCACATAACGTTGAATATACGAAGCGATCGTGGCATACTGGTTAATATAGAATGGAAGACAATAATAAATAAAATCGATTCCACATTTACATCCACTGACTAACGCTAACTTTAATATTTATAGACATATTGCAGTATACTGCGATTAGCATTTCGTAAGCTCCCCGTCTATATAAAGGTCATTCCACAGATGAAAGGAATTACTCTCCTTCTTTTTGTTTATAAAATAATTATATTTCATAGTATTTTAGCATCTTGAATTCCCAGAAAAATTTACGTCTGTCATCATTTCTTTCATCGTCCAACTAAATGTATTCAAATGCATAAAATAAAATCGGCTGTATTTTCTATATCACAAGTATTACCCACACTCAATAGATTACCTACAACGGGGGGGGGGGGGGGGGGGGGGGGGGGGGGCTCAGTAGGTAGAGATGCAGGCTGCAAGCCAAGAGGTCCTCGGTTCAAATCCCACCTGCGGCAACCGCGTTGTGTCCTCGGGTAAGACAGTTCACCCCCATTGCCCATGTGGGGGGTCGATGACGCCCTGCACTAAGGCGTACTGCACGTCGATGGTACGCATGTCTTCAACCAATCTAACCCTGCCTGTGTTGCAGTGCGGAGTTATGATGTTGGTGAGCTGGCAGCTTGGTGGTTCTCTCCGGGTACTCCGGCTTCCTCCACCAGTAAAACTGTCACGGTCATGATTAGCCATTGTGCATAAATATGTGACCTTAAACATCAATAAATAAATAAATAAATAAATATTACCTACACATTTGGACTCGAACGGTCGCGTTTTCGTCTCAGTTTCATAAAACGATCTATCTACTTTTATAAAATTGAGATGTATCCTCGGTGCATCTGCGAGTAGATCAATGAAATATTTTTCAAATTGTGCTTCACCAAGGTTCTACTCGTATTATCTGGACAACCAGTTAGAGCTGAAACGGTTAACCGATTAATCGATTAATCAATGATCAACATCTTAATGATCCAAAAAGTAATTGATCGGCTAACCGTTACTTATGAGCTACTGTATTATATGGATTAACAAAGGAAGAAACTTGCTCCAAAACAGGTAGACATTGTCACACTGACTCACATCAAGTATATGAGACAGAGTAAAGTATGCAAGTTACTTGCTGACAAACTTGGTAATTCTGAACTCCTTTCCCCATTGCGGGTAGTAGACGATATTTGTAAAATAAATTCATGAATTGCTAACATTTTTCATTTTTTGTTTGTCTCAAAAATATAGCTTATGACCCCTCATTGGAACGAGCTCAACGAGCTCGTTCCAATGAGGGGTCATAAGCTATGTTTTTGGGACAACCATTGAAAACATAATAAATTTGAATGGAGATTTTTGTATATAGGCCTAGTCGGTTTTGTTTGTTACCTTCAGTAAAGGGTTCATGCGGAAAATCATCAACGGAATGGCAATTATTGAGATATCTATTTCGACAAGTGATTAATCGGTTAACCAAGGTTAATCCACGTGATTAATCGATCAAGAAAATCCTTTAACAGTTTCAGCTCTACAAAAAAACAGTGCGTTGCAAACTCATGCTATTATCTAACCGTTTGGATAGCATGCCTTAGCATGAGTCCTTATTCACGAGAACTGGTTTCGATTCTCGCAAACTCCTGTTGCGAGAATCCATTGTCAGTTTTTGAATAATTTAGAAATTTTGAGTAATGTTATACCCTTGTACATTTTCCATAGTAAGGAATAAATTTCCTATTTATATATTTACTACAGTTTAAACCACGCGGGTCTACAGTACATGGAGAGTGTATTATCACTAAATGACCCGTTGGGTGGAGATTGCAACCGAGCAATAATTGCAAATTTGTTGCAAAGCATAACCACCACAAGCAAAGTTCCAGCCAATGGACCTCCGGGTTAAACCCGGAGGTCCATTGACTGAAACATTGCTTGTGTTTTTGTCCACACGCACAATATTTGAAAGTGATGTTTTGGGTGATAATTCCACTCTATGGGTGATTTAGTTACAATCCACACTTCACGTTGTGTACGTGCAGCTTTCATTCTGGTGACGTTCGTGTTTTGCATATACATAGCAAACACGGGATCCAGCGTTCAGACGTTTGGTTGTCCTGCTGATAGAAGTTACAACACCATTGCAGTGGTTTCTGGTGAAGTGTTAAATGCCTGTATAGGTACCCACGGCTTCACTAGACTTCATCCCTACATCTGTAAGTCAGAGTGTTACCTTCTTATGATGAAATAAGATAGATGTAGATTTACCCAGTTCTTCAAGGACACTTTTAGAATCTATGACAATAAGCAAATAAACATTTTAATAGATTGACTGTTGATTCTCGTTGTTTTCCTTGCGAAAATCATTTGCGAGACTCTATTCTGATTGTCGCGTGAATTATAAGCTCTGGAAAGACAGCGTTTGTCGGCCCAGGTTCATTAAATGGCACTATTTCTTTTAAACCAGAGGTCTGTTCCGTACCTTTGAGGGTAGGTCAATCAATATATTCAATGGGATGACCCAAGGCTCTATACCCCCAGGAATGAATATGGACTCTTCTAATTGGTGACATTCAAATAAAATGGAAAGTGTCATCACGGCTGAATGTGTTGAAAAGCTATCACATCTTGTAAACGTTGTGCAAAATTGCATTATTTTTCCATAACGTTTTCCCACATAATTCTTCCCCAAACGAGGAGTGTTTCCCCAGGAGCATAATGGAGAGTCGGATGTTTTGACGCCCTTCCCTCGATATTGTTTTCTGGTGCGTGTTAATTTAGTAAGAAATTACAGCATGTATATATTAAGTGCATGTATATGTGAAGCTAATTCCAAGAAGTCTTGTATGCTTGAACAATAATAGAGACTGACAAATATTCCAAACTACGTCATCAAGGTATGTCTTGACGTTGCAAGCGTATGACGCTACAACCTATATCCTTTCTCACTGAAATGAAATTGTAATCGTTCAGTTATTTATCAACTGTTATTTTTGCTGTCGTCTGTACATATTTCGAAGAAATGTTTAGTGTTTTTTCCAGAAGAGTTACGATAAGTTTTGTTAAGTACAAGATTAAGCCACTGAACAATGACGTTTGCAGCTCTATAACATGAGCACATTGGTTTATTTCCCCATACCAAATGACAAATGTTTAAAGGATTATTTTCTTATAAATTCTCGTGTTTTAAATAAACTTTAACAACACGTGCATTGGGTGTTAGACGAATAAAAAAAATCAATCACGATCAGTATGCACGCTGTCGCGTACCAGTAGTGACAGTTGAACTAAAACATTTGTTTGGCACATAAAATACATTTAACACAATAATTTGGTAAAAATTTACTTTGGTAGGTATCAGAGGCTTTGTGCTGAGATATAATTCACACGCATCAAGTACTTTATAGGCAACAACAACCACCATGGCTCTTTGTTAAGTGTCCACGAACAGGGCTCAAAATAAGCGGTGTCGCGTCGCTTGTTGTTTTGCAAAACTTGCAAAAAGGTACACAATGTTCAATTATGTATAGCATTTTGCGGTAGAAGATAATCAACTGCAGCCTATTAGGCTGCAGTTGATTATCTTGTATCGCAAAATGTAAATGAAAATTTGCAAACAAATTTGAAAACTAGTTCACTGATGCTTTACTTCTGATTGTGGAACATTCCAGGTATAACTCAGATTAACTCTCCATCAAGCATCATTAGCAACTTCATATGTAAGATGAATTCTATTGGTTTAAATTCTCCCTGTTTTTACAACATTTTGCATAAAATGTACATTAAAAATGACTTCAAGCCCATCAAATTAAAAATTCCACTTCCATTTTGAGAACTCTATTGAACAACCAAGACACTATTTGAAAATATGTCCATGCAACCCTAAAAGGCAGTTCAGTTGAAAAAAACATAGTAAATGTTTCATGTGTTGCAGATCATTTGGAAATGCCCAGAAATGGATGGAAACTATTCTATCTACTCAGAAGAATTCAATACAAAACAGCATAACATAACTCTGGTATACAAAATAGCTATGTCATTTTTACAAAATGCTGTTCATTTTCTGGAAATTTGTAGCATTTTGCTACGCAAAGAAAAAAAGTTATTTTGAGCACTGTCCACGAATTAGCAGTTCATCAATATAATTTGTTTCTTTCATTACGGCCGCCGTGGATTGGTTTCTTTCAACGAGTAGACAATATTTTCACGGACACAATAATATTAGATTATAAACACTAATTTTAGGAATAAGCATTAAAGATTTAATTAATGAAGCACCGGGTACAACGAATATTCGCAACTGAATGCAAATATTCGCAATGTTGAATGCGAATATTCGCAAACATGAATGAGAATATTCGAAATGCGGAATGCGAATATTCGCAAAGTTAAATGTGAATATTCCAATGTTGAATCTAAATATGCCAATGTTGAATGCGAATGTTCAAAATGATGAATGCGAAAATACGCTATTCTTTACGAATATTCGCAATGTTGAATGCGAATATTCGCAATGCTCGACCCCTCCCCCCACACCGCTACACATGTTGCTTCAAAAAAGGGATACGCGAAACTATTGGTGGTGTACAGTTTCTTTAGTGTTGTAGCAATCATGTTGTCTGGTAAAACGTTCGCAAAAGGTCTGCGTGGTCACCTGTTAGTCGTGACAGCATTAGTCAACAAGTTGAATCAAACTCTGGTTCTGCCGACAGAATGCACATCTACGACTCCAGAATCCGACATATCCAACACCAACAGTTCTGTAAATTCATAGTTTTCTGTAAAATCCCCTTCGACGCTAGCGCATAGAGAGTTGTGTCCACGGATAATGGTTTCTCGGTTTACAGAGGACTTCGTCCCCGCCTCAAGGGTTAATCACTTAGATGAAGTTGAATCAATAACATTATATAATTGTACAGAGCCATCTGGGATTATTATGACTTCCGGAAGTTAGTCAGTTGGATCGACGAACATGAGCCATTCAACTTGGCTGAACGTAAACTCCGTTTTCTGTCCCCTGGTCTCACTGCTGACGATAAAAGACAAAGTGAACTGTCTCGAAGCAGAGGCGATATGGAAACTGATTCACAAGAAATTGGTAGACGTAATCTTTACTATGCCGTCAATGAAGTGCTGCAATAGGATAATATGCTTGGATAACTTGGTCATTGGTATCATAGTTGAGGATCAGTGCAAACCGGTCGACCCAGTCTGGCGGTTCCCTCAACTGATCGTTGTTGCTCAAAGAGAAGCTGACATGGCCGAGTGTTTTAATACGAGCCGACAACAATCACTGCAGTAGTATTCGAAGACCCCGAGGAAAAGTACGAAAGCACACCTCACCAATGCGTTTACAGATAAGGTGGTTCTCTCCAATTCTCCAGATGCTGATGTCAACGTTCTCGATGGTGAAGTCCTTCTTCATAGGGTTAAATGGAACACGGGACCTAGGTATGAGTTGAGCTGTCTCGTATTTGATGGTTACTCGGAGATTCCATCTACTATAGACCATAAGCATAGTGAACGTCTCATTAAGACATCTACGGACATCCGCTTGAGAGAAAGCATGGACGTTGATAACAACCAGGAGATATTTCTCCCAGATCAGAAGAATAAAGGCCAATTCGTCGATTTTTTTTAAAAATCCGCCCTTCAGCCGGACGGCCATACGGTTCGTGTCCGCAATGGTGATGTAGATACGCAAATAACTGACAATCTGTCGACTTGGCTTATCTCTCTCTCTCCCTCTCTCTCTCTCCCTAGTCTCCCTCTCTCTCTCTCTCTCTCTCTCTCTCTCTCTCTCTCTCTCTCTCGAGAGAGAGAGAGAGAGAGAGAGAGAGAGAGAGAGAGAGAGAGAGAGAGAGAGAGAGAGAGAGAGAGAGAGAGAGAGAGAGAGAGAGAGACGTTGTGGACGTTACTGATGACACAGACGTTCTCCTCTTGTTGTTGTATTATTGGAGCGACAATATGACCGACGTATACTTCAAGTCAGAAGCCCAGAAGGCCAGCAGACAGACACCAGACATCTGATGTTGTTCTGAAATAAGAAAACATTTTACCGCATGCTCTAATCGATCATGTCTGAAGTGTTGAGATACAACATCATCGATTTACGCGCATGATAGAACAGTGTTTCTGAATAAGATACGGCCTTAGAAAGAACTGCGCCATGTATCGTCGGTTTTCAGTAACGCGAACACTACACTGTGCCAAATAAGCCAAGCTGGCGAAAGGACGTCTCTTATTTTACTTCAGGGAAACACACAGATTTACTTAACAGATTGCGATATGCAAAATGCATAAACGCTGGTATCGCCCATCACAGCGGCAGCATAGCGGCAGTCGACCCACAGAAACTATCTCGTACTGAAAGTGCTATTCAATTTCATACTTTGAGGGTATATTTGCAGGTAATCTTGTGGAAAACATTAGACAATAATAAACTAAACCCCGAGAACTGGAGTTGGAAGAAGAAGCACAGAACAAGACTCCAATCAATTATGATCGATCTGAAAGTAGCACCAAATACGCTTTTAAAGTTTTTCCGATGTAAATGCAAAATGGCGTCACGGAACCCATGCTCAAGAAATGTGTGCTCATGTAGAAAGAATGGGTTAAAATGTATCACACCCTGTGGAGATTGTCGGGGAGATGTTTGTCAAAATTCAGAAGGTATAGTTCACGAGGACGACTATGATAATAAAATAATCGGTGTTAAGGCAGAACACTTGATACCATTAATCTGATCTAACACGTATCCCGGTATGTGACTACTGCGATCTCATTATCATTTGAGGGGAAGATGTAATGCTTCAAATGATAAGAAGTAACAGGAACTTGTCCTATGTGTTAAACAAAATAAGAAAACTACAAACCAAATAACCCAACGATCGCGAATTGTGTTTTTTTCCGGTAGTTTGTCTGTGTGAGGTCGTCAAAAATACATACATGAATAAAATTTAAACAAAAAACAGTTTTCCGTTTTAGCCGTCACTTTGGCGGCCACCTTTGATTTAGATATCCACATTGGATGCCAAAGATAGGGGAGTGGCTATTTGAACATACAGTACGTGGAGAATGTATTATCACTAAATCGCCCGCAGAGTGGAGATTCCACCCAATCAATAATTGCAAATTTGTCTCAAAGCCTGACCAGCACAAGCAAAGTCTCAGCCAATGGACCTCCGGGTTAAACCCGGAGGTCCATTGGCTGAAACATTGCTTCTGTTTTTTGTCGATATGTACACAATTTGAAAGTTATGGCTTGGGTGATAACTCCACTGCGCGGGTGATTTAGTTACAATCCACTCTCCACGTACTGTATGTTATTTGCATCAGCTTATATTTTGTAACTATTTTGTAACATTTTGACGACATATGGTTCTATCGGAATTACTTTATGCAAAACTTTAAGCTCGTTCCAATGTGGGGGGGGGGGGGGGTCACATGGTATGTTTTTTTTCTGAAATTGCCTTAAGAATTGGGAGGGGGGGTAGAGTGGGGGGGGGTAACACTTTATTTTTTATGACACGTGTTTTCTGTAAAAAGGTTAAAAAATGTTCTTGGGGGAATATGTCAAATGATACAATAAATGCGTGTACATAAATATGAAAAAACACGCCATGAATTATAAGCGGTCCCATTACAAGACTTCAAACTATAACTAATCGCAATTAACTTTCCGAGATTTGGTGTGTAAACAACATAAATCTGAAAACTTCAAAGGACATTAATGCTGCTCGCTGTCTTTTTGCTCATGCATTCCATGAAGAATCACCCGATTGACTTACGATTGCTTCACTGAAGTTTCTTTTCATGTATTATGCCAAACTGAAATAAAATTGATTATTGCTGCGAAAAAGCTTATTCGAAACACCGGGGAAAAAAAATTGAGTCCATATTTACTGTGCTCCAGTGGAGGGAACGGTGTGCAGATGTTCGTTAGTGTTTCTTCTTGAAAACATTTTCCCGCTGCGGATACTCGACAATAGCGCGCTTCGCTATAAATGGTAGACATCAGAGGGCAGCGCGCATCCCAGTTTCAAATTCGAAAAACTGACGTAATATGGTTTGATTTATGCTTTCCTGTCCATTGTAGGTCATGTGATGTGTACATATGTTTGCAACTCGACGACACTCTGCATTCCGAGATTTTGGTGTTGTTTCTAGGCAAGTCTTGGCTGCCTATATAGGCAGCCAAGACTTGCCTAGAAACAATTACCAAGGTAGTGGTGGTGGTAGTAATGATAACAATAATAACATTATTATTATTCTTTATTGCTGTTGTTGTTGTTGTTGACATTGTTGCTTCAATTGCTGCTGCTGCAGCTGCTGTTGTGTGTTTTGATGTCTCTGTTATTGATATTCGTATTATTAATACTATTGATATTACAAAGTGAAACCCCACAGCTGGCAAGAGTTGGATGAGGTAGTATAAACAAACGACAATAGAACCAAACACAAAGCTGGCGTCAGGCGTGCAAGAGTTGAAGCATTGATATTTCGACTCAGCTACGATATGTATTAATTACAACATGTAAAACTGTTTCGATGGAAATAGGAAACGCTCAAATCAAACCTGCACCTGCACTTGCACACACATGATTGTAAAAAATGTTAACTATACACCTAAAACTAAAATAAGCACCCCTGTTTATTTTACAGTGGTGGCAATAGAAACTGTCATTACTTTCATGATATCTTTCAGATGGGCAAAGGCGATTGTTTGCGGGTAAAATGGTCTATTGACAAACGAAAGACAACACAGTGATGAAAATATGCGGTATTGTAATGGCGCTGATTACACATATCTGTCACTAATGTTTTTGATGGAAAAATGTTCTCTAGACAAGTTTCCTATTGGAAAGGTCCATGATGAAACAATGCCTGTGTTTGCGGACAAAAAAAATGTAACTTGCGATTTCCTGAACACAATAGCAGTGTCTCACGTCAGTAGCAAGTGAATCCACCACGTGCCTGAATGGCAGCCTTAACCCTGCTCCTAATGCTATCAGTGAACCTTCTGATGCGGTCCACAGGCAACTGCTGCCACTCCTCATACAATGCAGCTTCCAAATCGGTCAGATTCTGTACAGGCGGATCCCTTGCTTGCACACGACATCAAATAAAGTCCCAAATGTGTTCTAAGTGATTCAAATCGGGGCTTATTGCAGGCCAAGGTAGTGTTGTAATAGCGTTGTCCTGAAGAAATGCTCTCAGAGCATGGGAACGATGTGTCCGTGCATTGTCGTCCATGAATACAGGGCGAGTACCCAACGGCTGGTTTTCAAAACGAGGCACGACAACCGGATTGAGAATGTCCCGGATGTACTGATTGCCATTGAGATTCCAATATAAGTCATCATATCAAGTTTACAATCATGAGAGAGGCTTCTCCTGATCATTACTGATCCTCCACTATAAGGACAAATGTGTCTGATGTGTCTGATGTTCCTGGGTACGTAAACATTATGTCTATACATCCACACTCCATGCGACCATCTGTGACGTGAAGCAGGAACCTACACTCGACTGACTAATGGACTCTCTTTCACGTCTTGACATTCCAATATTGGCGTGCCTTACACAACTCCAAACGTCGTCTTTGGGTGCAGATCGGACAGAGCTGGACGCTTGATGACCCGTCTGGACCTCATACCCAGCGCTTTGGTACGGTTTTGGACAGTTTTGTTGCACAAACGTCTGTTTGGGAACAAAGGCGTTTCAAAACCCAACTTGAAGAAAAGGGTCCACGCCAAACGAGGCGTGTCAGACTCCTCCGATTTTCCCGAGAAGAGGTCGGTCTTTCGGAGTTGTACAGACCTTGGTCAGCCCTTAGCATCGTTGGTTTGTTGATGTTTTGTCAGCTGATAACAGAATGACTATAGCCAAGTAGCCTTCCAATAGCTTTGAAAGACATGCCCGCTTCATGAATGTCAACGATTTGCCATCTTAGTGCCTCTGGCAGTCTCCTCCTTGTCATGTCAACATTTACTGATAAAATAAATGACAATTTTTCTTGTTTTATACCCAGATATTGCATATGGATGATAGTGTTTTTGTGACAGTCGTGGTAGCATACTTCACGCGGACCAGGGGATGCGTTTGGGGTACGCTATCAACCAGAAACATCACGTTTCACGAGATACAATGTAATGCAAGACATAGCAATCATCAAAACATAATAATCAGTAGCAGTAACTTCATGTCATGAAACATTTCCGGGGGTTCTTCATTAAGTTCCAGGTGTATATGTCGGTGACAGAGAAAGCTGTTAACACAGGCTAAGTCATGTTCATCATTCCCGATTTACTTTGACGTAAATAAAAGAAAATACTTACCAATGTACTTATAATTAGTGTTCAAATGATGATCGGAATCGGCCACAACAATCGGCCGATTGTGGGCAATCAGATTACAACAGCAATGGCTCCTGGAACATCGGTCACAGCGATTGTTCCCAAGCATTGTTTGTGATGGGCGGAACACGTGGCTCTGAGAGCCACGTGTACCGCCCAAGTATGCGGGTCTGGTCATTTTACTGCGACCTGAGTCAGCCATGTTTAACACTGTGAAATACGTTCAATTTAATGTAGTCCTTTCACGCTTCGACTCGTCTAGTAGGGCATAGTATTATAATCGCAATCAGCATCGGAATCGGACGAGTGTGAGCTCAAATAACCGGTAATAGGTCAGCGGCCATTTTGGTAATCGGTTGAAAACTACTTATAAATTAACTGCCAATTTACCCAGGGATAACATGTTGGGGCACCTGTTTTGTTGCAGTAGAACGAAAGGCGAGTTGGGATAGTGCCTTATAGGTTCCTCAGTAAAGATATCATGAGGTACCTGGATAACAGGGAATGCCATTTCAGATAGTCAGTACTGCAAAACGTCCCTTCGGTGTGGCTGAACATCAGCTGACTGGAACACTGCGAAGTCCCCAAATTTATTTATTTGGTTATTTATTTATTTATTTATTTATTTATTTATTTATTTATTTATTTATTTATTTATTTATTTATTTATTTATGACAATCTGGGTTAAGTGCCTCCAAATTTACATAATCTAAAGGCCTAACTGGATATTTTTTTTAAAGGTGATCTTCCGTGCAGATTGGCTTGTCTTGTGAACAGGGCAGTGGGCCAGTCAATACAACAATGAGTGGATCATAACCCAATACTATACATGAATAAATATTTGAATTAGAGTTACCCGCCTTGAAAAGTTGCATTAGGAAATAACGCAGTCTCCCAAAACTAAGCAGCATTGAACAAAATACTTTGTTTTAATATAATAAACGTTTGAGGCATTCTGTTTACATCTTGCTTTATTGTTAAACACTCCAGATAAATAAAGAGGGAGCCTTGGTGAATTTTGGGGCCTACAAAAATACAATTGGCAATTATATTTGTGTGGGGAATTCCCGAAGAAAATGTTCACGTGACCAGTATTTCTTTCCTGTTAAACTTGTTCTCTACTTTGTTGCATGATCCCTCACCCCATGTTTTCAGTACAGAAAAAGTTTGGAGAGATATACTCGACAAGTTTATTTGAATGCCAAAAGTAAGTGATCATAGTTTTCTCACGCAGACAATATAATGGTGGCCTTTGGGGAAGTATTTATACAGTTTTTTTTTTAAATGGCCGCTTGGTCATAAACAATTACCAAGGGGATGCAATTAAAGTCATTTAATAATATGAATTGTCAATAAAATATCTTTACTTCGCTCATTATTGCTTTGTACGTCTATAATTACAGAAATAGAAACAAAGCAGTTGCAAGTAGTCGTGTGAACTTGGGTACATGAATGTCTCATAGCGAACACTCCAAGATGAGCGTTGGCGGAGAGCTTTTAGATGAATGACTGCCCACGATGAAAATAAAATTCATCTTCAGACAGCACGATATTGAATTTGTTGATAGCATCTTTCGGAAAGGTGATGGATGGCCCTCACGGGGAACTGCTGCTTATCGACCTTCAGGGCGATACATGGGGTGTATAACAGCAACACAACAGTGATCATATAATACTTTATCAATACATCAATCATATCAGTACAGTCTTGAACACGAATTCGCAATTTAAAGTCCGTTGTATTTTAATTATTTGAGAGCAAAGTTTCGTCTTCTAGTAGTTTTAACTGAATGCATAGACGAAGGAACAGGCGGGGGGGGGGGGGGGGGGTGATATTTGAGAGGGAGACAGAGCGACAGAAAGAGAGACAGAGCGAGAGGTAGATTAGACAAGCTGTAGCTTTAACAATATATGGTTTAGATTAGTTTAAACAATATTTATTTGTGAAAAGAAGTATGAATGCAATGAGTAACGTGGCGATTTCAGCGACTGATTCGCTCTGCTGCACGTCGAAGGTGCGCATGTCTTCAACCAATCTAACCCTGACTGTTCGGCGTTGCAGAGTTCAGAGTTACGATGTTGGAGGGCTGACAGCTGCTCGACGTTGCTCGGTGGTTCTCTCCGGGTACTCCGGCTTCCTCCACCCGTAAAACTGTCACCGACATGATATGAACCTGGTTGTGAATGTGTCGTTAAACCCTAATAAAAAAAAATAGTAACATGAACAATAATGTCATACAGACTGGACACAAGATAGGATTCGGCAGCAAGCATGTTTGCTTTTGTAAGCCGTCTCCGGGACACAATTTGCAATCTCTGATAGTCATGACGAGGGAGTTGATTTATGTATATTTGAAAATAATAATTTGTAGTTTCACCCTGCAATAGATTCGAGCAATGTCAACTTCCGATGCATTGTTGGCGAAAGGTGATCAAATAAACAGGAAGACTGTTGATTGGAGGAATTGAGGGGAAGTGATTCCCAGGAGGAATTGATAGCAACCCAGTCACATGTGAAGTGAATATTTTACATCATAATACAGAAAAAATCAGGGTAAGGTCCCTTACTATAGAGGACTGCTACCCAAATGTTGGTAACCGGGTCCTACTTTACTAGTAAAACAGAACGGGTTTACTGTAGAGAACAGGCACTAATTCATTTCCCGGTGTGCATGCCCACGGGGAACTCCGAGAATCAATTCTCGGTTCTCATATATTTATTTTTTTTTAATTTGAGGCTACTGAGTTACCCTTGTGAGTGCAACCTGAACATAATACATAGTAAAACACACCCCTCGTATTTATATGTTTATTAGAGTTTAACACCAGGGGGGCCTGATTACAATTTTGATGACTTACTTGTCTTACACCTGCATGTGGTAGAACGCAGGTCCCAACGAACAGTTTTTTGGTGGTGTTGCTGAGGGAAGTTACAGTACCTTGGCCTAGTGTCTAGTGAAGTCTTCACTGCATATACAGGAAGCCAAAGCTGCACTGGGCATCACTAGCAGCTACGTCAAAGTGTTACCTCGTTATGGGGACGTGACAACCGTTCCTTATTCCCAGTTCCTTTTTCAACATTCGTTATAAACGGACGGAATCGGTTGATAACGAATGTCGAATAAGGAACTGATAATAAAGAACGGTTGTCACGTTAATTCCCATTACGAGGGAGTAAAGAATAAGTAAAATCACACAGGCTGATAACAAAACAACCATAATCTATGACAAAAGAATATGTTGCAAGAAACAAAGTTGTTTTTCATCGTTTTTCTTACGAGAATCACTTTCGGAATACCTTTTTTCTTCTGTCTTCGAATCCCTTTCTGTGACATATTAGTAGTATGTCTCGCACGTTTCACCCCCCATTTGGATGACCCCGGTGGATGACGGAGGAAGTGACGTCATGTCACGTGACGTAGTGGCGCCATGTTGTGTTGTCATGGTAACCCGCGTGAGCGGCCATGTTGTGACGTCATCTCCATAGTGATACGTGGTGTGAGTGCGCATGCGCAGCGCGTGTTGTTGGGGTGATACGAGCTTCCGTCGTCCATTTTGTATACTGGAAGCCGCCATCTTGGTTTTTATGGTAGCACGTGATTGCTATGTTACCTGAGGCCTACAATAAGACAGGGGTATGTTCGGAGGGTATGTTCGATTGAATCGGAGCATTTTCTGGAACGACCTCCCTGGATAATTACCACAAACAACCCGACAATCCCTCCAAATCACCAAAATCCACCCAAAATCACCGAAAATGACATTATTTCTCCATTTTATCGGCTTAGCACGTAGTGCTATAGTACTAAGGGGTACAAGGGGGTGCATTCGATTGAACAGGAGTAATGTTCTGGATTAGAATTCTCCCAGAATCCCTTTGTTGATCCTTATCCCATGACGTTTTTCCCCTATTAGGAATAGAACGTAGTACTATAGGACAAATTTACCCAGAATTCTCTGCTTCTATCTATATATGCAACTGTTATCATCTATCTGACCCTGTTCCTTTGTTCTAGAGTATACTCCAGTAGCGTAGAAGAGCCTATCAACTGGAACAGTATACCTTATTATTGCTATATTTAGCAATTTCTAGTCTATTCTTGTTAGTTCTGACCCTATTCCAAATACTCTTGTTGTTTCATTTATCTAGATAATAACTAACCAATCAGATTGCTTGATTTCCCATAACCTGTATGCAGAGTTATCTCCCTTCTGTATAATAAAAGCCTATATCCAATGGCCATATCCCATGGAATCCCATTTTTTGCAAAACACCTGTGGCTATGGAATCCCTTTTTTGTCGTATGAGGCCATGAGGGCTATGTAAAAGCCCTCAATGAGTCCTCATTTATTATCCCTCATAGCCTCATTGAATTTTGAGGTTATGAGGACCATTAAAAATCCCTCAATGAGGTATAATTGACTACGACTCTTAGCCTCATTTCAGTATTTGAGGATACCTATGGCCTGGTATTGTATTATTCGAGGATACCTATCGAGGATACCTTTAGGAGAATCCTTCTTTGTCGTATGAGGCCATGAGGACTATGTAAAAACCCTCAATGAGTCCTAATTTATTATCCCTCATAGCCTCATTGAAGTTTGAGGTTATGAGGACCATTAAAAACCCCTCAATGAGGGATTTTTAATACGACTCTTATCCTCATTTCAGTATTTGAGGATACCTATGGCCTGGTATTGTATTATTTGAGGATACCTATTGAGGATACCTATCGAGGATACCTTTTGGAGAATCCCTTTTGTGTCGCATTAGGCTATGTAAAAGCCCTCAATGGGTCTACTGTAGTCTTACCAACCGCTTCCATCTTGTCGCCAAAGTTCCAAAGCCATTACAGGTCTATGGCCTATCTGTCTTATCATTAGCTTCTACAGCAGTCTTGTTCCATTGTGGCCTTGTAACAGTACTATTGGCTTCTGTTATTCTGCCCCATATCTCATCCATTACTTCCTAGCTATACCTATCTCAGTCTCGACTATAACATTGATCAAGGTTGAATCAGATTTCCCCTGTATACATATAAGGCATTCCGTTATTGAGATTCCTAGCCGGTTACATAATCCCTTTTCCTAAAATGAGTCCAAGAGGCGTTAGAGTAATTGATGTACAGTTAAAACTAGAAGTCCTTTCGCGAAATGTGCGCTTATCTAGGTGTAATTGCGCGTAGGAATTGCGCGCAATTGCCATATCGAATGACATCCAAAGCACGGCAGGTTCTCCTGGTTACTCATAGCAAACACAGGCAATGTTTCTGCCAATGGACCTCCGGGTTACCCGCAGGTTCATTGGCTGAAACATTGCTTGTGCACAGGCCGTATGTACACAATTTGATAGCCTTACTATGGTCATAACGCGTAGATTAACGCGCAGAGCAACGTGCTATATATGCGCATTTCAGGACAGGACTTTTAGTTGTAACTGTAAGAAGCCATTTCACTCATTGCTCTTTAGCTCATTTGGAGGAATCAAAATCCATCTTTCACAGAACTCCTATGTTACAACCGCCTGGAGATCAGTACACCCTTTTCGGAGATGAGGATAAGAATCTTATGTTTGAGTGAGAAATTGTGCATTTTCATACAGGAACATATCGGTCTTCCTAGCGTGTCCCAAGTGTTGCATGAATTCATGGACTGTATGCAACACATAGGCGCATATCGGTCAACCAAAATTGTTTCCATGTGCTGTATCCACAACCCATCTTGGAGAGTCAGAACAGGTCGACACATCTGGAAAATCATCACAAAGTCAAAATAGGTCAATGAATAGAGAGAATGCCTTTCATCAGGGGGTGGAGTGTACCAGTGACGTAACCAGCGGGCCCTGGCCCCTAATAGTTTTACTGCCCTTCCCCCTCCAAAAAAAAAAAACATTGGCCCAAGGCAACCTTGGCATAACATAGAGTCCTATAATAAATGGTCTACAATATAAGAATACACGTGGGAGGGGGTGGAGGTCGGTCTTTACTCGGACGAGCGGTAGGGACCGACCGGAGGGTCCTAGTAAGGTATATGAGAGGCCTTCGCCCCTCCCACAACAGTATTCAATATATCATGCCCCCCCCCCCACACACACACGCACAAAAAGGGTTAGCCCCCCCCCCCTCCTCCTCCCATTATAGAATTATGGCTACGCGCCTGGTCATACTTGTATTCGTGTGATACAAGGGATATCACACTGTATAAAACGCTACATGTTTGCAATCTGATTGGTTGTTGGCAGATACCAGAAACAGTGATAGCTAGACGGGTGGGATTATAAAATCCCTTTTGCGAGATGAGTACGAGAGCCGTATGTTTCTGTGACACATTTTGCGTTTTCACAATGGTATATAATAAAGGTGCCCTCCAATAGTCCCCATGAATCCCGCCAGCCCCAAAAATAACCCAATCGCCGCTGTATTCAGTAACCAGATGCCCAGATGAGGATAAGCGTTCCAGCTTTTGTGACGCATTGTGCATTTTCCCATAGGCAAAAATTGGCACATCCAACATTTGCCTGGTTGATACATGCATTAATACAGAATATGTACTATCACAAAGACACATCTGGTGAATATCAAAGCTAGTCGTTTAACCGCTTGTACCCTGCCAGTTCAGAAACATCAACTGGTTAAGTCTATGTTCGTCACTTGGGGAAACAACAATCAATATTTTCAACATGGTCGTAGTCGTAGCATGATACTGACCCGGAAAAGATGCCTTTCGAGTTCAATGTGCTAAGAAAGGGCATGATTACAGGCAAGACACAACTGATATTTCTGACCCAAATCCTGACGAAAGGACGCGCGAGGAAAATGTTCTTGTGTTTGTCAAACACTCTGTACTCCCCCCTACTCCCCCTCATTATTTATTTATTTATTTATTTATTTATTTATTTATTTATTTATTTATTATTTATTTATTTATTTATTTATTTATTTATTTATTTATTTATTTATTTATTTATTTATTTATTTATTTTTTATTTATTAGGGTTTAACGACATTTTAGACAGACAGGCTCAGTTTTGTGGGTGGTGGAAGCTGGAGTGCCACCAAGCAACGACGAGCAACTGCCATATTCCTCGACGAACTAACTCCACAGATGCAGGGTTACATTGGTTGAAGAAAAGTGCACCATCGATGTACAGTACTCTTTGTACACAGAGCCGCCGTGCCCTCTTGTGGGCAATCGACATGAAGTGCCTCGATCAAGGACACAACGCAGTTACCCCTTATGGGAATCGTCTCAAGACCCCCCCTCCCCCCTCTCCCCCCCTCTCCCCCTCCCCCATTAAGACAGGGTATCAGTCGTACCACTTCTACGAGTTTCTTGAGCGGCTGCTAGAATTTAGATTCCATCACTTTGAGGCAGTTGATCATCCTTGCTATTATTCGTTTGAAATGATGCTGATTATTATTCTTGCTGAGTTTTATAAGGTGAGCCTCCGCATCTCGTGACAAAAATCACAACACGCACCGGTAAAACGCCCGAGGAAGTGTTTTTAATCAGATCGATCCAATTTGATGAGAGAAGAAACGATAGAATATAAACTGAATGAGAAAAACATACTGGATCTTCTTTTTAACGTGAGGGCTCACGGCATGTATTCGTCCATTGCCCTCGGTTCGACACAGACGAAGGTTTCCATGGTCACTGGGTCTAAAGCAGTTGTCTGTTGAAGGAAGAGCAGCCACTTTTATTATTATTATTATTTTTTTTTTTTTTCAATTTTCTCCTGCTTGTTTTATGATTTCCTTGTATGTGGGTGTGGGAGTGCGCGTGTGTATGAAATGAAATGAAATACAATTTATTCAACAATATACCATCTCACAAACAAACAACATAAACAAAATAATTATAACAAAATGAACAGTCGAAAATTGTGGAAGTGGGCATATAGAGGTGCAGTGGATTACATAACGCATAATGTATGTGAGTAGGCACATTGTTTGGAGACATCATAGCCGGATGGCTGTCTTCCTGACATCTCCATATTACTCACAGTAGCTCTGACTTTTTTTCCTGTCGGCAGGATGTCACAGTCCCTGTTTCAGCTCAGTGGTGGCGCCAAGGGGGGGGACTAGACCCCCCGTTGGAGAGGTCCAGCCCCCACCCCCACCCCACAATCACCCCCACACCCACCCCCACCCCCACCCCCACCCACCACCACCCCGTCGGAGATTGTTAGTCAGTCCGTCGGAGAGTCTCGTAAACCCGACTTCACGAGAAATTTCCGACAATGATAGAGAATAGTGAGTCTCACGAAATTCCTGAATGTCGTTCGTCAAACTGGCTTTATAGATGAAATATTTCCCGACCTTATTATAATATGTTTACTTTAACTCTTTACCTAAGATAATGGCCAAAACCGGCCAGCGCTATTCTCAAAAATCGCCAATTAATTTTCATTATTTTTTCCCATTTTTTGTCTCAAAAACATAGGTTATGACCCCTAGTTGGAACCTTGGCCTCGTATAGTATAGTTTCGGTGCCTAAAATCAGATTGCCCATCCCTCCCCCCCCCCCCAAAAAAAAAAAAAAAAAAACATGTTAAAAGAAATTTAACTGTAACGCTCACTGCATGCACATTCGGGAGAACAAACAATTAAATTTGAATGGGGTGCGAACTTTGCAATGCAGCATTGGATCAACCAGATCACTCACAGCACAGTATGTGGGATGCGAATGTGCGTGTTCAGTTTAACACTCTGAATTTGTAACACAAATGCATAAAGGCAAATGTACAAGACCATAAATTGACTATTTCTTATTTCATCTCCCCACCTTCACGTTGTCGTGTAGTTCTTGTTTCCTTGTTTCCGAGGTTCGTATTATGTGTATTCTTTAAACCTTCGCCTATCGTAATATCCATATCCTACCAGCCGGGCTTTTCACACATATCGCCATTTAGCTTAACCTCCTGTACGATAGTGTCAAAATGTCAACCAGCAAGCAGGGAAGTGGCTAGAAATTTCCTATTGCGGGGGGGGGGGGGGGGGGGGGGGGTTAGTGAATTTCCAACTAGGGGGAGGGATCTTGAGGGGGAAACCTTCTTCCAGCCCATTCCCTAGTTGGAAATTCACTACCGAGAAATATTTTGAAAATGAAGCCACGAAAGGGGCATTAAATTGATTCTAGTAACTGAAATGCCAACACATTTATGATAGAATTATCAGGTTATTATTATTTGGTATTCTTGTGGGAACTGAATATGTTCTGAACAAATGCTCAAGCTTGGAATTTTGAACAATTCACACTGTCCTAGCATTAAATATGATCGTATGCAGGAATGATTAATTTTGGATGTTTCATCATTTTGTAACTGTGAATGATGGAATTACCTTGGGATAACGATTTTAAATGATGTGATTTTCTTGAAGTGCATTTCGAGAATTTTTTTTTTTATTACGATAAGTAAAGTACTATAGAGATTTCGTACCGATTAACCCTTTACCCAACGCAGACGATATCAAAATTTATTATTTTAAATATTTTTTTTTTTTAATTTTTCAAACAATTTCAACAAAACTATATCATGTGACCACTCGTTGAAACGAGCTCGACGAGCTCGTTCCAACGAGGGGTCACATTATATGGTTTTGTTGAAATTGTTTTGAAAATAATATTTTTTCAACTGCTGAATTTGCATATTACGCGGGCGGATGTGGGCCAATCGTTAGGTAAAGGGTTAATATCCTGTATACTTATGCAGCTCCATATTACATACACATTAGTTATAAATAGAAACAGTTAGAATTTTTGCCGATTTGAAACCGAGTTGAAATTTTGGGAAGTAAAGGAGACATCAGCATCACCAAAGAAGCTCTAAAATCCAGATAGATGGCATTTCCAACTACTCATGACTTTCCCTCCGAATTTCCAACTTTTGGAAATGTTGGTCAGGATTGGGGGGGGGGGGGGTGTTAAGTAACACACTCCCACGTCCCCCTGTCGTCACCCCCCCCCCCCCCCTGTCGCCACGTCCCTGCCTGTAAATCATTCCAAGAATACAACTGGGAGTAAATCCAAACCAGTCTTGTTTGAGTTCTGTCATACTATTGGCGATTGGTTAAATTCCTAGTTGCAATATGGGAACATTTTCTGCTTGAATTTCGGTATTTTGACATCAGTTTGCAGGGAGTCAATTTATTTTTTTCACGTTATGCTTTTAAAACACAGCTTATGGTTCGTAAATGGAACAAGCTCGTCGAAAAAGTCAATCTTTCACGCAAACAATGAACATTTTTAGTAAATTAATGTTTGTACATTTTCCTTTGCAAGTGCCGTTCTAATGTCGTGTCAGAGAATGGATTAAAACCCATCTCTGTTGGTTTAGATTCTGTATCGAATAGCGCATGCGTGTTTGTGCGGGCGTGTGTGAGTAAGCGATGCCTTGTAACTAAGCTTAGAAGATTGAATTTGTGTCTCAGTATATACCAACAATGCAATACACAATCAAATAGTTGTCAAGTTATGAATGGTTGCTGGAATGTTACAAAAAGACACACCATAATCTTACTTGTAAAATCTCTCTTATCGTATTTGTGGATTATTATTAACCCTTTACCTAACATGAAAAGCAGACGACACTTGCAAAAAAACAAGTCTTGAATAACTAATTATTTTCATTTTCTGTCTCAAAAACATGGGTTATGGCCCCGCATTGGAACGAGCTCGACGAGCTCGTTCCAATGAGGGGTCATAACCTATGTTTTTGAGACAAAAAATGAAAAATTAATGAAAATTAATTGGCGATTTTTGAGAACAGCGCTGACCGGTTTTGACCGTTACGTTGGTTAAAGGGTTAAACGAAAACTACGATATTTACCAATTATTAATGTCTGTTTTAACTGGCAACATGCCAACTCGTGAATGACATAGACATGTTGTTTTCAGACGAACATGAACAAACTCACACGTGTTTTTTCATTATATGATTTATTTATTTATTGGGGTTTAACGACACCTTCGACAGCCAGAGTCACCTTGTGTCGGACAGTTTTACGGGTAGAGAAAGCCGGGGTACCCGAAATGAACCACCGAACAACGGCAATGAAATACCAGACTCCCCCAGCGTCCTAACTCCGCACAAGCAGGGTTAGCATTGGTTGAAGACAAGGACACCATCGACGTGCAGTGCGCCTCAGTACACAGCGCCTCCGAGCTCCCCGTGGGTGATCAGGTTTTCATCCTATGTTTTTTTTTCCAATGAAATTGGTAATTAAAGAAAATATCAGGGTGGCATCGTATATTCAACTCTAAAAGACGCAGTGACTCATTTTATGCTTCCACAAAAATAAAAGGAAGTAGCGAAACAAGCCGTTGTATTTTTACGTCTTGGCCGCCTCAATATATACTGTCGTGCTGTTTAAAATTATACCATGCACTGCAGGTACAACCCACAAATCAAAATGAAAAAACAAAAATAGCAACGAACACGAAATAAACTTGCTAAAATGTAAAATGTTATAAAATTGATAGATAGTTACTGTTTCATGGTAAACAGTTGTTGATGTTGGTACTTGTGGTAATAAATTAATGTCCATTAACGTTTCTGTATAACTTTCAGTGATAAGCTTGGGGAACTATTTTGTTGTTTCCCGGCCAACAAATGTCGACGCTGAAAGGGGATCGTTGGCCATCCCTGTTGGCTTTATATTTGTGTTTTTTACTGGAGTGTAAGTGCTTCAACCTAAACGGTATGTATCAGAGGCGGCGGAAGCTCCAAAAAGTAGGCGGTCACACCTTTCTGGGTACCTCAAGGGAGTAGGATGGAAAATATTGTTTTCTTCGGGGCGGGGGGGGGTGTCAATGATGGTGGGACGGTGTATTCAGGCAATATATATATGGTACCCATCACCCTTGAAACCACTCTAGTTAGGACACTAACCTCAGCGTATTTATTTTGTTTTGTTTTTACTTATCCCTTAGAACCCCGGTGGCATCTTTCATATCAATTCAATGGCAGCAATTGGAAGAGGCCATATTCATTATTTGTGGGCAGACCAATCAATATTTTCAACGTGCTGCCTCTGAAAATATTGATTGGTCTTCCCCACACATTCACTTACCAGCTATCATACTTAATGAATTTATAAAGTATCATGTTGATGGGACGGAAAAGCGGCCTCTCGGGTTCAAATGGCTAATCATAACTTTGAAACCATCCTTTGGAATATTACGCATTTGGAAATTTCTATTTTTATTTAATAAAATCTTGAAAATCAATGTGGTCATATATGTTTAGGTGTTTTGTAGTGACAATAGGAGTTGTGTATGTTATGTCGGAAAATGCCGATCGGGTACCTATAATTGGTGAAAACATTTGGTGGTGGGGGGGGGGGGGCACGTGCCCCGTGAACCCCCCCCCCCTCCCCGGCTACGCCGCCCTGGTTCATATTCTGGGGAAATACTTTGCATTATATTTGAAATGAAGTTATTTAGTGTGTGGGGATTTGCCTTATTATATCTTATGGGAAGGTGCCCACGGGCACTTTCCCATAAATTGTAGCACAGCAAAAACATGTGAACACATTTTGGCCACCAACAAAAAATCCCAGCAATCTACCAGGTAAAAAAAAGTAAAACAAAAATACCCAGTTTTTTTTTTAATGATCACCATAATCATTGCATTCGAGACTGTGGTTGGTCGCTGAAAATGTATAGTTCACCTGCTAGTCACCCATGAAATAATTATAGTATCCACTCAAACACCATAGGCATCCTATATTTATCTACATTGTTGCCAGACAAGTAATATTCGAATATATCAATATCAAATTATTAACACACTGTTTCTGACGTGTAAACTGAAACTTTAATTATTATACTTTGTCTGATAGTCGTTTTAACTTCACTTAAGAGCAGGTTTCGCATACAATTGCTTAGACCCGGAGGATGAACATTTACCAAATGGCTTTACATTACGCCAGTACAGGTAAAATACATAACTTTCTTTCTGCTGTAGCCTGCATGTAGCGGTGTGGTGGTAGTGCGGTCTATTTCAACTACTTCAGCCCTTTTCCACCCCAAATAGACTGAACGCCCGGGGATGAAATCCATTAGACAAAAGCAAATAAATACGTTTACGAGTTTAGATAATACAGTACACAGGCACCTGACATATTTGTATATTATACTCACAAGCGGCGAAACTGATAATGTAATCATGAACTATCTCTTTAGGTGCGGGCACTCTGTGCCATTTACCACATGTCAGCCATCTTTAAAGTTCATAACGAAATCATTGCAGGCGTGAAGACGATAAGTTGCACAGTTTTACTGACTTGGGAGCCATTCAGAATATGTTACGTTTGGTCAACACCCGTTGAAACATCTCGGTATTCACTCACAAATTGACGAACTTTTCTGTATAACAAGGTGTCACCTGTAATGCTGAACATTGCACTTTATTCCTCTTCAGGACCGATATGTCTTTTTTCACTGACCACACCGACTACTAATAGTTCATTTATTTAACATTTATTTTGTTTACCGTTTTGCTTCATTCGATTCTAGATTGGCCTGGTCCTAATTTGGTCATTGATGGCGACGAACAAAGATCGGCTGAAAAAAACTGATTTAGTGATTTGAGAAGCTGACTTGTAATTAAACGATTATTGTTTCGCCACATCAGAAATGTAGTTACGCTGCCACTGTTGATTCAACCGAAAACCTGCTAGTCAAATCCATTTCATAGTTCATATTTTAACAGGACCTGGCTCTTAATCGAGGCGATCAGAATGTAACGAAAATTGCTTAAAGAGTGAAGTGAATGTAAAGAAAGTAGTAGGAGATGTGGAGCTGTTCCGCAGAGCCAAATGGGGCGGTGACGTCATAGTCACGTAACCTTGTCGTGTCATGTTTGGTTGGCATGGTAGCCCGCGAAAGCGGCCATCCTGTAACATCTTCCTCATAGTGACGCGCGGCAGTAGTGTGCACGGGCAGCGCGTGTTGTTAGGGTGACACGTGTTTACATGTTGTATACTTCTTGGTTTCAATGGTAGCGTGTGGTTGCTATGCGATCCAATGGCCTATAATAGGATAGGGTAGGTTCGGAGAGTACGCTCCTTTCAAAACTATCGAAATGGATTCGGATTCCCTCAGAATCCTCCATTTTTCCAACAATAGGCGTGTCCCGTTGTTTAACCTTTTACCTAACATGAAAAGCAGACGACACTTGCAGACAAAATTCTTTAATAACAATTTTGTTTCATTTTTTGTCTCAAAAACATAGGTTATGACCCCTCACTGGAACGAGCTCCACGAGCTCGTTCCAAAGAGGGGTCATAACCTATGTTTTTGAGACAAAAAAATGAAAAAATAATGAAAATTAATTGATGATTTTTGTCAATAGCGCTGGCCGGTTTTGGCCGTTACGTTGGGTAAAGGGTTAAAAGTCAATTTAATTATCCCGAATCCTCGTTTACTTCCTAGAAGTACTACAATCACGCCGACAGCTATTTATTTGGCTCGGATTTCCCACTAAACCCTCGGTTTCCACCTGTTTATTTCAGGTAGAATTCTCCAGAATCCTTCTTATAATATTCGAACGTAGCGCTAAGTGGCATGTTCGTCCTTTGTCTAACCTTAAATCCTCTTGTTCTCGTCCAACGACTAATGGAGGGACCACTTCGCCTACACAAGGGACATGAAGTCCTTCTTGTTCTCATCCAGGCTTTCCTGCTTTGGGTATAATAAAAATAATCGGATTTCTCACTGAATCCTCGGTTTCCACCTATTTATTTCATATTTCAAGTAGGATTTCTGGAGAACCCTACTCATAAGAATCGAACGCAGTGCTATAGGACCGAGGAACTCATGTGTCTGTGTTCGATTGTTCTGAGGTATGCCACAGTAGCGTAAATGAGCCTTTGAATTAGAACAGTTTTAGCTTATTGGTTGGTGTTTTTAGGCTCATTGGACCGTTCTGACGAGTTCTACACAATAGTATTACTTCATTTTGAAATGTTGGGGTACTGTCTAATGGCTTAAGAACCTTTAACTTGGAACAGTTTTACATCCCAAACCTAGTCTGTTACTACCTACTATTGCAGACGCTATTCTAGCTACTCTAGCCCTAATATTATAACTGGTCCCAGCGACCATTGGTTCATACAATTATCCTTGTCCAAGTCTCAGAGTGTCTATTCAGATTGCTTCATTTCCCGTAATCTGTACCAGCTCATGCAGAGTTGTCTCCCTTGTGTGTAACGAAGTCCTGTGTGATTCTTAAACCGAAAATATTTCGAGCAGGAACAGGAATTGCTTGTACGGCTGAAATCATATCGAGCAAATAAGCTATCGAGTAATTTCTCGAACGAGTGACTCTTTTTGACTCTTATGCACCTCTGGCTATTGGAGGAGATCTGTGACATGGTGATGTACTGTTGGAGGATACCTATCGGAGGATACATTTTTGTGGATAGCTCATCGAGCTCGTTCCAACAAGGGGTCATAACCTATGTTTTTGAGACAAAAAATGAAAACAATTAGTTATTCAAGAATTATTTTTGCAAGTGTCGTCTGCTTTTCGCGTTAGGTAAAGGGTTAAAATAGTGAAAGAAGGGAAATGTAACACACTTAATCTGGTCGACATTTTAAACGTCTTACACCAGGGGCCAATACTATAAAACTAAAAAACAATTGTATTTTCCACAAGTGAATATAAATGATGGAAATGAACCATTACCATTTTTCAGAGATGCCATCTGACAAATTACCACAACTTTGAAAGTGCCCATGGTTCATTTCAATGAGTTATTGCCATAAATATTTATTTATTTATTGGTGTTTCTGTGTTTCTGCACAATGGCTAATCATGACCAACACATTTTTTACGGGTGAAGGAACCCGCAGTACCCGCAGAGAACCACCAAACAACGCGAGCAGCTGTCAGTTTCCTAACATGCTAACTCCACACAAGGAGGGTTGCATTGGTTGAAGAGAAGAGCACCATCAACGTGCAGTACGCCTTCGTACACAACGCCACCGTGACCCACGGGGGCAATGAGGATGAAGTGTCCTGCCCAAGTACACGATCCGGTTGCCGCAGGTGGGCATCGAACCGACGACCTCTCAGCTTGCAGCCTGCACCTCTACCTACTGAGCCACCGAGCCCCCATGTCCATAAAGAGAAAATACTATTCTGAAAAAATACAACTGTAAGCGTTTTATATTGTTGGCCCCTGGCAGATCGCAATCCGGTCGCTACCCCCTTGGATTAGTGGATCTAAATTTTATACATGGATTATTGCGAAATCAGGGTCAAGAAACTTGAGCGAAAATAGCGCCTCGTATACTGTTCGGCCGCCGTGGATTATTCAGTTTGCACGGGAGGGCAAAACGTCCACGGACGCAATAACATTAGATTCCAAACACTAATTATAGGAATAATCATCAAAAATGTAATAAATGAACCGCCGGGTATAACCCTGTGCTTCATTAATTCAAATCTTGCTGATGTTGATTGCTATTACCTGGTAAACGCATGCGTGGTCATTACTTTCCACGCGTGGATAACGACATGTCCACGGCGACTTTTCGGTTCATTTTTCTCATTTTGTTATCTTTCGACATATGGGATTCTGCAGTAAAGTTATGAGGAAAGCTGACAAAAAAATTTGAACGGATCGCCACGGAATCGCGATCCGTTTTAAATTCTCAACCGGCTTTTGTAATCGCAATAATGCGTTCCAACTGGTATCCAAGTGTTTGTGTCATAAAATAATGTTTATATGTGAGTATTTATCGGCATGGAGAAAAAATGCTGGGAACAAGCCATGCTTTCACTTACTTTTATGACGGAACAATACAAAACAGTGATGTCAGAGTATATTGGCTATCGTAACAGAGTGTACACGTTGCGTGGTTAATTGACATAATTTATTGTTATGTTTGTTTATTGGGTTTTACGGATACTTTCAGCAGCCATGATCACATCATTTCGACCAGTTTTAAGAGTAACGAAGTACCCGCAGAGTACCAACAAGCAGTGGCGATCAGACTCTCCAATAGAGCTCTGCGAAGCTTCGGGATTCGATTCGATTTCGAATCTTACGATGATATTCGATTCGATTCAAGATCGGCTGATCGAGTCGTTTCCTCTACAATATTTTTTCCTAGGAATGTAGCTTGGTATCAGTCAGCCTCATGTCTCAGAAAACGTATTGTTCGGATGGAAATCGAACATGAAAAATGTTGCAATAAACGACCAAGTGTAACTTCAGCAACATTAACCCTTTACCCAACGTAACGGCCAAAACCGGCCAGCGCTGTTCTCAAAAATCGCCAATTAATTTTCATTATTTTTTCATTTTTTGTCTCAAAAACATAGGTTATGACCCCTCGTTGGAACGAGCTCGTTCCAACGAGGGGTCATAACCTATGTTTTTGAGACAAAAAATGAAAAAAAAATTAGTTATTCGAGAATTATTTTTTGCAAGTGTCGTCTGCTTTTCAGGTTAGGTAAAGGGTTAACATAACATCTGCACTCGTATCACCAACCATGTTAATTTCAGCATCACTGGTCCCCACCACTGTCAAATGCAAATTTAAAGTTTCCAGGCAATGTCGATGATGAAACATCATTCTTAAAGGATAATACGCCAACTTCATCACCAAGGAATACCTTCTAAGAAGGCATGCCTTGATAATGCAGATGGATTATTTTATCAGTCGGGACATCAGCCATCTGAACAAATCAGGTTTGAGGCACCCCACCTCCATCGGTCATTTTCAAGGCGCCATTGATTGGATTCGAGGTTAGATTCGATTTCAGACAATAAAAGTGATTCTATTAGAGATTCGATTCGAATCGAAAATTTGCGATTCGCAGAGCCCAAATCTCCAACTTACTAACTCGTATAAACAAAGGGCGGGGTGGAATGGGTGGACTAGACAGGGGGAGTGATTTTTTTTTACTTACGTGTAAAAGACCCTTCACATTATTGGAATACAAATAATGATTGCTAAGAACAGGAATCGATGAGATAACGCCTTTCAGCGATGAATTTTAACTGTTTCTTAAAAGTTTAGATTGGGAACACAGCATTTTATATACAGTTTCGGAAAACATACGACTTTGCACCATCACCAGAAAACGCTTTCCAGACCATTGCGAGGTGTAGAATTCATGAGTTTGAAGAGATTAGCTCAGATGTCTTCGTCTCCTCTTCCATCTGTAACTTGAACTTCCAGACGATACTCGCATCATTCCTAAATATCGTTCCCCAAGGGGCATCGCTAAGGGAACTTTTAGGACAGAATAACCGATCAGGACCCCCCAACCCCCATACCCCCCCCCCCCCCCCCGCCACCGACAATATATGTTCGTCCAGTCAGGTGAGGTTATTGTCATGACTGGAGTCTAACATATCAATTTTCTCTTCATATTAATCATGTACATACATACATAACCCTTTACCCAACGTAACGGCCAAAACCGGCAAGTGCTATTCTTCACACAAATTGCCAATTAATTTTCATTATTCGTTCATTTTTTGTCTTAAAAACATAGGTTATGACCCCCCATTGGAACGAGCTCGACGAGCTTGTTCCAATGAGGGGTCACAACCTATGTTTTTGAGACAAAAAAATTTAAAAAAATTGTTATTCAAGAATTTTGTTTTCAAGTGTCGTCTGCTTTTTCAGGTTAAGTAAATGGTTAAATACACCATTTGAGACTTGTGTTACACCTTCAATCAGCCTTGCAAATGCAGGTCTTCAATACTCTGTTAAGGATCATTGTGGATACACTAAAACCAATTTGGAGTTACGGTACGGTAAGTGCTAATGAAATAAGTTGCATTACGACTACTATGTTCATACTTGATTTATTTACCAATCAATTTCCAAGAAATTCTGAGTCATGGCTGACAATTATCGTCGTTGGAAGGGACTTACAGGACAGTTAGCTCCCCTAAGGTTTCTAAAGTTGTCATTTAAATTTAAATGACAGCGACAGTTTTACGGGTGGAGGAAGCCGGAGTACCCAGAGAAAACCACCGAGCAACGACGAGCAGCTGCCAGCTCCCCAACATCGTAACTCCGCACTGCAGCACAGGCAGGGTTAGATTGGTTGAAGGCATGCACACCATCGACGTGCAGTACGCCTTAGCACATGGCGTCATCGTGCACCCACGCGGGCAATGGAGATGAAGTGTCTTGCCCAAGGACACAACGCGGTTGCCGCATGTGGGATTCGAACCGAGGACCTCTCGGCTTGCAACCTGCACCTCTACCTACTGAGCCACCACGCTCCCCATAAGGACGAATTGTAGGAATTTCAGGCATGAATGTATATGAGGTTGATATTTTTTCTGGAAAAGTGTGGGACCAGCCCAACCCAACTCCGCCCCGCAGTCCAAACCTAATCGTGGCTACGTCACTGCTCAAGTATACTAAAATGTTTTAACTATCACTACCCCCCCCCCCCCCCCCCCCCCCCCCCCCACACACACACACACATCTGTTTTCTACAGAAATGCTTTATTTGTTTCTCTTAATAGAAGTCAAAGACAAATATTAATAGTTTTACAAGGTAGATTTTGATTTAAACTTTAGTTGGCATTTGAATTTTAGCCTACCGAACTAAGTAGCTATACCCTCCGTTCTTAGTGTCCATGGTTGTACGTTAGTAGGATTAATGTAATGCGGACTACTCATGTTACAAATCACCTTTGGAAGATAATTTAGAATTCAATCAGTTAATGAATCAATCGATAAGAACTAGCTAGTTAAATTAATATTTAACTGTTTAGAAGTCATAAATTGTATAATTAACTAAAACCTGTTTCGTCAAGTTGAAAATGCCTGTCAGTGTGATAAACCAAACGCGTCATCTTACCGACTCAATCATAAAGTGAATGTTCATCCTAGACAGCTTCATTTGATAGCACATTTTGTTTATTTCTCGGGTGGTGGGAGTTCCGTCATACCGACTAACCCTACCGTGGCCCAAAGCCACCAGACAGCTTAATTTGACAGTACATGTTTAACTTTTTTCGAGGGGGAGACCCCCACCTCCCGACACCGCCACCACCCACGAATTTTATCTGAGAAGGCCTCCAGTCCCTCAGATGATGACGAAAAGCTATCATCAAGCCTCATTTTATCCCATATTTTTTTATTTTTTTTGTGTGAGGAAGATCACCGCTGCCCACCACTTCACACACCCCTCTGACATAGATCTGGTCTTTGGCACTCGCAGAAGATTCCTGCTTTACGTTTTGTGAATACTATCGCACGCTTGTTTCAGTTAATTTGCATTTGATTTGGCATTGTCCAGTGATAATCCGAATTCGGTACGAATTTCATTTTATTTGATAATATTCTGTTTCCGTGTGCTCTCATTTGTCACAAACTCTGGAAACTTGTAGTGGGTATCTTTTCTCGAAATATGAAGTTAATGTACCACAACGATATACAGTGCGTGGAGAGTGGATTGTAACTAAATCACCTGCGGATTGGAGTTATCATCCAAACAATAACTTTCAAATTGTGTGCATATTGACAAAAACACAAGCAATGGTTCAGCCAATGGACCTCCGGGTTTAACCCGGATGTCCATTGGATGAAACTTTGCTTGTGCTTGTTATGCTTTGCAACAAATTTGCAATTATTGCTTTGGTGGAATCTCCACTCTGTGGGTGATTTAGTGATAATACACTCTCCACGTATTGCATAACAACAGTGTTATGAAGCTCCGTAAGGCTCTGCCCACCCCTGGCCTAATTGGGCTCGAATGAGACCAGATTACCTATGGTTGGAAAAAGTCTTACAAAAACTAGATTATTATTTACCCTTTCAACATTTTTATCTTTGGTGACGATAGAGGGCGTGGTATTCGTAAAGGCGGTCTCTTTCGCCGTCGGGTCGCTATATTATAGCTGCATGCACATGTGGGTCAACATTTTCAAAACAAAAAATACACGTACGGCTAAACTCAGAACCCACCAAGAAACACAAAGGAAACTAGCAGCTCGGGTTTAATGTCTTCGCATTTGTCTTTTATCCAGCGAGATTCTACGGGATTGTGGGAAAAAAACCCACAGAGAATTTTGACAGGATCAAGACCCTGTAGCCACCCGGTCGGAAATCCTATGTTCACTGTTGTTATCACAAAACTATAGGCTATATTGTGCTGAAAAATATACCGATCTTTCAAATTTCATCGGCACAGCCGATGCTATTTATAACGCCTACAGCCGGTTTCATTTACAACCGTACACCACTTGAAGAGAGTGGTGGCCGAGTGGATATGTACGCTGGTCTCTCGTGCCAGAAGTCTCGGAATCGATCCTCGGTCTGGGAAAGTTCCTGAGGTGTCCGAACATTATCCGTCAGCATCAACTGTGGGATTGCTGTCACAGCGTGCCGTCCTGTCAGGTGAGGTTGGTAAATGACTGTCCTCTGTGCGGAGAGAGATACACTCCGTGCAGGCTAAAGATCCCTTCGTAGTATTCGAGTAGAGCGAGGCAAGGAAGTTGCCGCTACGATGGTCTTCCCACAAACCTGCGACATTGGGCGAAGGAGAGGCGTTAAAATAAGTTGCATAAGTTGTTAGCCAATCCTTATAAAACAAATAAGCTTAAAACAAAACCGGACTCCACTGACATGCACATTACAAAAATATGAAAATTATTTGTTTAAACTTACCTGGAGGAGGTGGTTTCCGGTATTCGTTCACCATACAACGCTGCCCATCCACGGGTAGAGATCCTAAGTAATCTATTTGTTCATAAGATAAATTCATAGACAGAAGAAAATCCTCCGTGAAGTTGAACACATCCTGTTTGGCCATAGTTATCGTATCGTTCTGTACCTTCTAAGAACACGCGGCCAATCGAACGAGTAACTCCTTGCAATATGTAACTCCTAATCTAATATATTTTAAATGAATTCCGCATTCCGCCGCCTATTGATCAAATCTCGGTCTGCGATAACACGAACGAGAAAAAGTTTAATTCAGGAATTGAAACTGTTGACATTGGAATGATCCCAATATTTCGATTCAATACAAAATATTCAGAATCACGATAAAGTTCATCATTTCAGGATGTCGTCTTTCCAAATAAGTTGATGGGACTTCTATAGCACGGTCTGTTTTCTGTGGAAGCTATGTAAAAAACAGAAATAAGAAAAATGACGAGAATTAAATGAATAGACTGTATTTCATCAAACTAAACTGTCAGCGTATATCGAGTGTGAAACGATTTTCCCTCACCAGATTAAACTATTTTAAGTTAGCGATATGAATGCGCCGCTTTTATTTCCCTCCTGTTGTGATAAAATAAACTACTCAACGCATACGATGGCAAAATTTGATATTTTAAATATTTGTTTCAGTTTTTCTCAAAACATTTTAAAAAAACGCATCATGTGACCCCTCAGTGGAACGAGCTCAACGAGCTCGTTCCAGTGTTTGGTCACATGGTATGATTTTGCCGCACATTTAAAAAAAATAATAAACTTCTCAATTCGAGTCGTTAGGTAAAGTGACCAACACTGCAGTTGGCATTTTTTTTATAACTTTCAGACCAAATTTCCCAACTGTTATATCAAAAGGGAGTTATTGGCAGAAACAGAGAAACTTGCATAGATTAGCTGAAAACAATAGTTTTGTTTCCACATCCTGCTGTACATACGATATCGGATAAGTTCCGAGAAGAGATATTTCTGTCACTCTCACAGAACTAGACCGGGTTTTTATTTCTTGTAATTTCTGTTCACAAACATCGCCTTTCAATATTTGTTATTTTTTCAATATCCCCCCCCCCCCCCACCCCGAAACATATTTTTTGATCCATCACTGGAAGGAATTAGTGTAGCTTATTCTAATAAAAGGCCTCCAGCTATATCTTTGAGGTCAGAAATGATAATATTTAGTTGTTCAAGACAATTTTTCAGCGTAAAAGTAAGCAATATTCAGTCTTGTACTTGAATGATTCTCTAAAAAATGATATAGACATTCTACAGTTATCAAATCTGGAAAAGATTGTTGGAAATATTACCGTGGATCAAGTGTTCACAGTTTTCTTCCCTGTGCAGATTCTCACGTCGAAACTCCAGTAACTGCTCGAACTAATAACACTCACTTATTGACGGAACTCGAAACACTGAGGCATTCCTCGCGAGCACGATTGTTTCACTGCTATTTCCCAACTCCAATAGATTGGTTGAATATATTGAATTCTCAATATTACCCAGAGTGCGGAAATTACTTGGCTAACTTTAATCTGCTTGTTCATATAAAACCTTTCCTCTTCATTAAGCATAATCTGCCCACGGCCCTCCCTACAACTACCATTTATTATAAATCGAGGATGGATTTACAAGCGGTTTTCGATTAAGAAAACATAATTTTTGGAGCGAATTATTTCTCCGAATGCACACACACAGTGAAAAGAAATGTTTTATTCTACCCTCTACAAAATACCTTTGTTATTTTATTTCCCCCTCCCCCTTACCGAAAGAACAACCTGTGACGTTAATTCGTGTAAAGTTCGTTCCAGGAAAGTCGGAAGCATTACGAGCTTGGCGTTGGGGGTAGAGCTGTAACGGTTAAGGGGTTTTCTTGATCGATTAATCACGTGGATTAACCTTGGTTAACCAATTAATCACTTGTCCAAATAGATATCTGAATAATTGCCAAACCGTTGATGATTTACAGTATGAACCCTTTACCCAACGTAACAAACAAAACCGACTAGGCCTATGTACAAAAATCTCCATTCAAATTTATTATGTTTTCAATTTTTGTTTCAAAAACATAGCTTATGACCCCTAATTGGAACGAGCTCGTTGAGCCCGTTCCAATGAGGAGTCATAGGCTATGTTTTTGAGACAAAAACTGAAAATGTTTAGTAATTCATGAATTTATTTTGCCAGTATTGTCTGCAACCCGTGATGGGTGAAGGGTTAACAATTACCATTTCCAGCCACTGATACAGTATGATGATCATGCAAGTAAACAAGTATGTCAGCAGGTAATGCTTTATTCTGTCTCATATAACTGATGTGAGTCAGTGTGACAAGGTTTACCTGTTTTGGAGCAAGTTTGTTCCTTTGTTAACCCTTAAATTCGATAGTTCCAAAGTAACGATTAATCGCTCAATTACTTTTAGGATCGATCAAGGTGTTGATTATTGATTAATCGATTAATCGGTTAACCGTTTCAGCTCTAGTTGGGGCACGGTCACATAAGGGCACCCACACCCTGTAAAATGTCAATGTGCCATAGTGGCATGGTAGAAATACAATACACTAACCTATATTTGAGACCCATGCCCCTTCAAACTGAGAACAAAATGCACATTTTGGACTTCAGATTCATCAAATTTTCCCATCGAAAGGAAGAAAATGGTAAATGTGGCGCACATTAGTACCGTAGTAAATGCAAATCAAACGATGGAATCCTCGGTCACATTTTAACTCTTTCGGGGCCCTAGAAGGTATAATATCTGTCAATAATGCCAACGGCGAAATGGGCGGAACCATCCTTGTTTGTAGAAAGGTTCAGTAATAATTTAATCCAACAGCTCGTCCACTACCATTTTTCACTTCACGCAACAATTTATGCACATCGGGTTGAAAGAGTTAAGGGTGAAGGGTTTCTACAAGCACATCCTGTTCATTCCCAGTAAGTTTACAATGAAGGGTTGATAACGATAACGTGTCCCAATACTCTCTCTCTCTCTCGCTATCTCTCTCTCTCTGTGTCTCTCTCTCTGTCTCTCTGTGTCTCTCTCTCGACTCTCGGTCTCCAGTTGTGTGTGTCTCCCTCTCACTTTGTCTCTCTCTCTCTCTCTCTCTCTCTCTCTCTGTCCGCCTCTCTTTGTTCTGGAAAATAAATTCGAGCGTCCCGGACCACTGGCTTTGAGATGGCTCTTAAGCCTTTACCCAACGCAGACGATATCAAAATTTGTTATTTTTAATATCCGTTTTTGAATTTTTTTTTTAAAATTCAACAAAACCATATCATCTGACCCCTCGTTGGAACGAGGTCGTTCCAACGAGGAGTCACGTGATGTGGTTTTGTTGTTTGTTTTGGAAAATAATATTTTTTCAGCTGCTGAATTTGCATATTACGAAGGCGGATGCGGCCGATTCGTTGGGTAAAGGGTTAAAAAGCCATTGCTTGAAAATATTGTTCTTACTAAAGAGAAAAGAGGGAATTTTGTGACGATAATCATGCAGGAAGTAAAGTAACCGGGAAAGGACGGACACGTGACCACGACTCCCCCACTCCCACACAAACCCAATTAAACAATGACATTAAAAAACACGAGTACACAAATTTGCCAACATACATTTACACAATTTTATTTCACGACTCGTGAGATGATGAATTTTTTTTCCAATCCCAAATAGGAAGTTAAATTTCCAATTTGGGCTGAACATGATTTTATTGACCTTTCTTCTACAAGTAAAGCGAACGAACCAAAATTAACCCTCTCAACACGGTACACATAAATTTGGTGAGTAAGCGAAAGATTGCTATTGAATGAGATGAGAACGAGGCAGACACAAAATTGTGAGGACGATCGGCCATTAATTAATCCTCCAGCCCCATGGGGCTGTGTGATTGAAGTATGACTGAAACATCCACAGAATACAAATTAGATTCGCGCATTTTAATGCAAATAATTCTCTGTCGAACAATTCCAGAAGTCAATTAAACGGAATACAATAATTAATAATTAAATCGGAGAAGGGAATATCTTACATGGATTCGAAATTCGATTTAAATTCACCGAAAGATAATAAGTTGAAAAATGTTTATCTCCCAAGTATCTGAGTATGATGGGGGTCAGCATCACCTGAACACACCACATGTCTCGGAGACCAAATCTCTCCGGCCATCCAGGAAAGGGTTACATTTGTTTGTGGCTTTTGTTGTTTTGTTTTTTTTTTTTTTTTTTTTTTTGGGGGGGGGGGGGGGGGTGGGGGTGGGAGGGGGGTTAAAAAATACTTCCAGCGTCACATCGTGCCGGGCAGTTTTACTGGGGATGGAAGACAGAATACTCAATTTAAATTCACAGCGGCTCTGCTGGTGGCAAGTAAAAATATTCACTTTACATGTGACTGAGGTGCTATCGATTCCTCCTGGGCATCCCTTCCCCTCAATTCCGTCAATTAACAGTATTGCTATTTATTTAGTTTAGTTTAAACAATATTTATTTCCAGTTCTCAAATATATACAGTTATATCAGTTATAGTAAGTGTGGATCCAACAGTAAGCTGTAAGCTTATACGAGGTTGTTTACACCAATAGAACACTTGAACATAATACTGTCGAGAAGACAGGTACACATAAAATCAAGATATCCGTCCAAACCCTATAATGATGAATTATTCATTACACTTTCAAGTTATAGTTATGATTTGATAGTAGGTTTGGCAAAAGAGGAAATAATAGATAATTGTATATGTTGTTAACTTAATAATGAAGATAAGAAGAAAATGGGAAGAAAGGGTAGAAAAGGGTTTTTGTTTAAATGGGTATTAAAAAATGCATGCCGTTGAACCACCTCCGTTCCGTACTTTATTCAGTCGAGGTATCTGGATAATTGTTGGTTTTTACGATAGTTTTCGTTAGGTAAGTAACTTTCAGTAATGTTTATCAAGAAGTATTGACTGCTGACTCAGGACAGAAACATAAGAATAAGAATGTCATAAGGAGACAATATTATTCAAATAGGCACGGGTATTTACGTAGGAGAGAAGTGCCACGAATTTTAAAAAAAAACTAGATGTACTTTTCTACCATTTGCAGTGCAGGTAAGAGCTACAATCCAGCCAATACAGGTCCAAAGGTCACATAGTATAACCCCCACCCGGTCAGGGAGAGTTAGGTATTCTGTGATGTTATTTGATCTCCTTTCGCCAACAACCCATCGGAAATTGAATTTTTTCGAATCTATTGCTGGGTGAAACTATAAATTATTCTTATCAAATATACATAAATTAACTCCCTCATAATGACTATCGGAGATTGCAAATTGTGACCCTGAGACGCCGTACAAAAGTAAAAATGCTTGCTATCGAATCTAGAGCTGAAACGGTTAAGGGGTTTTCTTGGTCGATTAATCACGTGGGTAACCTTGGTTAACCGATTAATCACTTGTTCAAATTGATATCTGAATAACTGCCATAACACTGATGATTTACAGCATGAACCCTTTACCCAACGTAACAAACACAACCGACTAGGCCTATATACATAAATCTCCATTCAGATTTAATATGTTTTCAATTTTTGTCTCAAAAACATAGCTTATGACCCCTCATTGGAACGAGCTCGTTCCAATGAGTGGTCATAAGCTATGTTTTTGATACAAAAATTGAAAATTGTTAGTAATTCATGAATTTATTTTGCAAGTATCGTCTGCTAACCACAAATGGGTAATGAGTCAATAATGACCATTTCCAACTTCTGATACAGTATGATGACCGTGCAAGTAAACAAGTATGTCAGCAAGTAACTTGCATGCTTCACTCTATCTCATATAATTGATGTGAGTCAGTGTACAATGTTTACCTGTTTTGGAGCAAGTTTGTTCCTTTGTTAACCCTTTTAGTACAGTAGTTCAGAAGTAACGGTGAATCGATCAATCACTTTTTTGATCGACCAAGATGTTGATCATTGATTAATCGATTAATCGGTTAACCGTTTCAGTCCTAATCGTATCCCATCTTGTGTCTAGACTTTATGGCAGTACTGTTCATGCCACTCATTGCACCATTGTTTTTGTATTCATACTTCTTTTCAGAAATAAATATTGTTCAAACTAATGGCATTGGAGTGGTGTTTTTTTCCGTTGTCTGATCCAAATGAATTGATTCGAGTTTTAAAAATGAACTGGCAATTATTCCAAAAGAGAACCGACAATTGGTCACGGAAAAATCAAACAGAACTTGAAAATTCTGATGAAATCATCACGGTGTATTCTCACTTTGCCAGCTGGCCGGAGAAAGAAATTTTCACACCTCTTCTGAAGTCTGTATTAGTATTGGCGACAGATATTTCGCAGTCGTTGGTCCTCTGTTTGTTAGCAGTGTTTACTACGAATCGGCGATAGCTGGCAATGAGCTGGCAATCACGAATGTGATAACTTACTTTGCAGTCATCAACTTCCAAGCATAAATCGAAACAATCATTACAAAGATTCGTTAACTTGAGGGCTAAAATTTGAATTTCAGCAGTGCAAAATCTTGCTCCGTCGGTCACTAATGGAATGCATTGGCCATGATTCACAATTGCGTTATGAAAACCAGTTTAAAATTTTAAATTCAACAATATATCGTCCCTTGAGTACAAACAAGGCACCATCTGCAATACCTTAGCATTGCAGATGGCGCCTTGATGCACGGAAGGGATGATATTTATAAATAACTATATATATTAATTGGTATTTCATTAAAATAAGCGCAAAATGTGCATATAAATATAATACTATACTTCAAATCTCTTTTATCTAAGTTATTAACACCTTTTTATGAGATCAATACCTGCCGGCAAAGTGAGAACACCCCACGTCAGTAGTCAAAAAAGGGCAGTGACTACAGTTGTATTTGTGCCACCTCGGTTAGTCTCGAAATGCTGGCAGCCAACAATTAATTTGCAGTCAATCGCAACTGTAAACTGTCTATATCAATACTAGTAACAGTTTACGTGGTTTGTAACCGAAATGGGTTTGCCTTGTCACATTTTATGGGAGAGTAATTGTAAATTGTAACAAGCAAACAGATGTGAACATATTTTGTCAAGCAAGAGAAAAAGAACAGTTTACCAGTTAATGAAGAAACATCAAACGCATTTGTGTTCAATTATATATATGCACCATTTTGAAAGTCAAATACCGCCAACATAATATTTGAGTAATTTTCAGCAGAGCATAGCAAACATGGTTATTTATTGATTGATTGATTGATTTATTTATTTTTAAAGATACAAAGTTAGAGATGTACACACATGATGACAAAAAAAAACAAAAAAAAGTTGGCACAAAGTACATGCATATTGCAAGGAGATGGCGTAGTCTCTTGGACTGTCTTCCTGTCACCCCCGCGATCTCAAGAAGAGAACATACATACATAGGTCAACAACATATTTACACAGTTTCGATATTGTGTAATTTTTTTGTCGATGGTCCAGGAGTATATGACTGTGCAGTTTGCTTTAGTTTTTGTTTTTGTTTGGTAGGATCCAGAGACTTATTATTTTTTAATTTTTTTTTTTTTTTTTTTTTTTAATGCCAGGTTAAGGGTTAATATCACATTTTAAGGATTGTCCTGATATTTTATTCAGAGCTAAATAAAGTCGTCTTGTTTCAATTCATTGAAGCGTGCCTTTTGGCACTCTCCAACAAAGTGCAATGAACGATTTTATTTTATCACATAATCCTACCATTCGACGGTAGCATGCAATAAATGTTTGTGTTACACCAGTGTAATAAAAGTAAAAAAGGCCACAAATGGAACATCAGCATGTTGATGTATAATCTCTGAGAAGAGAATATCAAACGTGCTCCCGTCCAATATCGAAAACTTGATTGACTCGTCAAGCAGATCCCCTCTGCATCTCGCTAATGCCTGTCGCAGATGAAATTTATTTAAACATATTTTGTCAAGCAAGAGAAAATGAACAGTCTACCAGTTAACGAAGAAACATCAAACGCATTTGTGTTCAATTATATTTATGCACCATTTTGAAAGTCAAATACCGCCAACATAATATTTGAGTAATTGACAGCAGAGCACAGCAAACATGTTTATTTAATGCACATCCATTCAAATAAACCCTTTTATTTAACGGAATAGCCGCTATGACATAAATTATTATGTATTCAATGGGTGATGTACAAGCCGGAACTTTTTATCCCAGCACCGTTCATACTAGTTCATTCTAGTTCCTTTCTCATCGAGTCATTAGTTACGCTTCGAAAAGTTTCCAAATTTCTTTGTATAATAATCGAATCTGTCGCATAGTGTGAAAATGAAAACGTCCAAAGCAAAATAAAGTCGGTTCACAAAAAAATTAGTTAACCAACAATGAGATAATATTTAAAAAAAAACCAGTCATTTCCAACCCGAACATTAACCCAGTCCCGTGGCCGTCTCGTTTTGTGGATCCATTATATCTAAATTGGTCAACTTTATTTTGGTAAATCTTCGTACCTCTTGATATGCTTCGAACTTCTTTTAAAAATGTTTCTCCCAGCTGTTTTGCACAAATTTGTACTTATATTTTTACTAACAATAATAGCCACCAAATGGTTAGGCGTGAATGGGCACCAGCCGAAGAGAAACAGCGAAACGAATTTCAATAAACACTGGTTCCAAAAAGTTTGTTTTGATTTTTTTTTTTTATCGATGCATTCGATTAGTACAGCTTCAGTCAAAAGAAACAGCCTCTTCACATTTGTGTTTACGGCTCTCGCGAAATATGACTAAGCCATTCCAACTCGTAATGTAAAACACCCACCGATTCAAACACACGTCGCACTCTGTCTATTTAGGAAGGATTTATAATAAACAGACACTTCATAATAAGAACAAATTAACAATTGCACGATTTCATACTAAATATTGACCTACCGGTGAAAAATAATGTTTATATATTTTAGTTTTATACGTGTTCTAAGATAATAAACGTGAATGAAATGAAAAGTTTCTGCCGCCGAAGGCACACAGGAGGAAATTAGAACGACTATTGCTGAGCAGAACTTACGTCCACCATCTCCACGAATCAGTGGTCTAAGAGATGCCTGACGACGTCTCTTGCAAAATAATGAAATAGTGCCCCAACATATTCTACTGTAGACTTACCCTACTCCTAAACTACTGTCTCTCCTGTGGGTACTTACCAAAATGCTGGAGAGTGGCCACAGGAGTAATGATACCTAAACCCTACAAAGACCTTACCAACCCTTCTAACTACCGCCCAATTAGCTTGCCCAGCCGTGTTGGAAAAAATATTTGCGCGGATTCTCACTACGAGACTTCGCAGCTATCTCGAATCAATCAACTTTTGCAACAAATGGCAGAGAGCGTATAGGGGTCGGAAAGAGGGAACTGAACACGGAAAAAGACTTGTCGATTATATGAAAACAGCATTTATTCAAAACGAAATCGGAAGAGCGCTTTTCTTGGATGTAGAAAAAGCGTTCGACTTGGTATGGCACAATGGCATGAGATATGAACTAGCGAAAATAGGACTACCCACTAAAATTCTGGAAATCATATCATCATTTCTAACTGACATATCAAGGTCAGTGTTAATCGCGACGTGTCAGAGAAAGTAATACTCGAAGTGGGAACACCACAAGGGTCGGTTCTAAGCCCGCTTATGTTATTAATATATGTGAATGACACAGAAAAAAGTAGTGAAAAGCTGTGTTGAACTATCGCAGTTCTCAGACGACAAAGGCATTGGACGGCCGGCAAGTCCCGAAACATAATTAAAAATCGTCTACAGGATACCATTCGCGATCCTGAGAGCTGGTGCGCCCAATGTCGCACCAAACTCAATGCCGCCAAAACTCAAAAAGTTACGTTCTTCACGAAGCAAAGAAAAAAAGCAGTCCCCAGTATTAATCTCCAGTTATACGATCACTAATTAGAAGCAAACAAAGAGGCCAATTTTGGGAGATTTATACTAAATAGCAATCTCAGTCTAAAAAGTCACGTAAACTCCATTACGATTAGAGCTACTAAACGTATCAATTTGCTGAAGATGATACGAGGTAGCAAATGGGGAGCAAAAAAAAGATGTGCTTCTCAAGCTCTACAAATCATTTATACGTGCGGTACTAGAATACGGTGCCATAAAAACAAGTGACCTGAGCAAAACCAACATTCATTATCTACAGAGGATTCAAAACCACGCCCTGCGTGTTGCACTATGCAAACCCAAATGGACACTGATAAAGGAACTTCATGAGCTAGCAAAAATAGAAACTATTGATACGCGATTAAAAGACCTACAAAACAAAACCCTCAACAGACTTCAAGATAGTGAATTAGTGGTTGAGCTACCCGAACACAGATCCCTTAAGAGAAAAACAAAATAAGTTTTCAGAAAATAAAAGTTATACAATATAAATCAATTCCGTGGAGTCATTGTGGATTGCCTCGCTACTTATTGAGAACTTTAGGACTGTGTCTGTGAAGACAGCCTCGCAACTCTGGTGAAGCACGATTGAAACGCGGTCTATAAAACGTATATAACAAACCCATCACAGTCCCCAGGATAGTGAATCAATGGTAGAGCTGGACGAAAACGCAACCCTTGACAGAAAAACAAAATAAGTCACAGTAAATTAAAATTACTCAGTAGAATTAAACTGCGTGGAGTCAGTGAGGATTGCTTCGCTACTCGTTGAGAACTTTAGGAACGAGTCTGTGAGGATTGCCTCCCAACTCTGCGTGTGGGGAGTGGGCTCCGAATAAACCAACCCCTCACCCCATCCATAGCAACAATCACACAACAGTCTTCCTCTATTATTGAAACGGAGTGGTGGAGTCCGTGAGGATTTACTCGTTACTCTTCAGGAATTCTAGGGGCGAGTCTGTAAAGACTTTATCGCTACTCTGCACATGGGCAGTTGGCTCCGAAGAAACCCACTCTCACCCATCCATAGCAACAGTCGCAATTTACAATAGCGGGTACCTATCTTTATTTTTACCAATAACTTTTCTAATTAAATATTCTCAAATTTTCTTGCAACACCCTTATCAAGCAGACGCAAGGAAATAGTGGACGAACAGTAGGAGGAATTGGTACAACCTTATCTTCTATTAGCATACACGGGGAACCACTAAACACCAAGCGAGGATTGAAACAAGCTTGCCTGGCTAGGACTAGTTTACATTTTAAATAAATAGACATTTGAATACAGATTTAACAGCCCTTTTAATGGCTTTCGGGTGTATGTCTGTGAGTAGGTGTGTGTGTGTGTGTTGTTTGTTTTTCCTCCCATTACCCCGTCACCTGTTCTCCCTGGAGGCGGACCAGATGACCAAGGCTAAGCATCCACTCTGCCTTATAGGCTGATGGATCAAAAACACATATTTGTGGATTGTTTTCCTTTTTTATGGATAACATGCTGGGGCTGCGCCCAAACCAGCGACTGTTTGGCTTTTTTTTCAAAAACAACCAACAAACCGCGGTTTCAGTATTACCATAAATACCCCCACGTCTCTAAGCAAACACAGAGCAAAACGTCTGTAGCTATGTACAATTCCTTGTCATCTTCCAGTTCGAGGTTCTCGGAGATCTGTACCCACTGTCCTACTGCCTGTATGCTCATTTAAACCAAATAAGTGTTTTGGTTCTCGCTTCCGATTCTCGTGGATTTGTAAGAAAATAAAGTTATAAAGCAAATGCAGTTATTCGGGTCGCAAAGGATTTAAATCCCACATCGTCCATGTGCACCTTTGGCGCGCTGACACTGTTTATTCATCATGATGTGATGTCATGTCATACATTCACACCTCAGACGTCAAAGTGTAAACACCTCATCAGCTGCTATAGCAACACTAGAATTACCAGAGAGACGCAGGAGAACCATATCAGCTCTGGGCCTCTCTTGTCCCATCACCTGGACTAGCCAGGAGACGGGCAAGAGCGTCCATCTGACTTTGGAGTTTGTAGTTGACGAGAGCACTACACCACCCTACTTGGGGAGAGATAGTACCTTTTGTGAGATGAACCCCTCTCACACTCGTCCTCACCCGAGGGGGTCTGGAAAACCTAGAACAGAGAAATGGAAAACAGAGAAGAAAGAGCCAGTCAACCAAGTGGGGGAAGGTCCCAAGCATAAAAGCGTTTTTGGAGAAGAGAGAGAGAGCAGCGAGGAAAAGAAAGAGCCAGAGGCGGCCGCCACCTCCTATCCCACTCACACAGACAGACCCATCGTACTGCCGGCTCACCAGCCGGGGGTGTCGGATGTGGAATAGTATGTGGAAACTGAGGTGGATCTGGAAGTCGCCCTCTCGCCACTTACTCCTCTTCACTCGCCTTTTCATTCGGATCTTAAAAAGCCAGGATCCGGACAAACAGATGGAGATAATAATTTCTGATAGCCAGAAACATCAGGAAGAACGGGCTTTCTTTTTAAACAGTATTTTATTTCTCTAGAACAGAAACATGTTTGGTAAACAGGAAAAGCCTATGCAATACCGTATCCTACATGGACGCTTGTGCTCTTTTAGTTGGGATGTCGTTTATATACAGACGTCAGCGCCGCCAGCAGTCTTGATAGCTGCCCCTCTAATGCCCCAGGTGTATCTTAACGTGTCTATATCCTTAGATCTCAATATTTAGATTTAGCTGCACGGTGCATCGAGCCAAAGTTCAATGCATCGCTTCCCGACAAGGCCAAAGAGGAAAAGTAGTCCGCAGGAAACCCCCCCCCCCCCCCCCCCCCCGTCTCCCATGTAGAATACGAAAGCGGAAGCAAAGTCCTCGGTCCAACATCTCCACGAATTAGTAGTGCAGGAGATTCCGAACCCAGGGCCGCAATTCCGCTGACCCTCGACCCGAGAGAGTCATCCCGCACGCCACCCCCTAGAAAAACAGGTCCATGGACAGAATGTCTAACTTTTACATCCATTTAGTTGCCAATCGATAAGACGTACTATTGTCTTTAACCCTATACCCAACGCAGACAATATCAAAATTTCATGTCCTGCTTTCTGTCCGGTAAGCGAGTTAACTCGAAATACTGGTGTTAACGAATGCAGAAAACATCAACGAGCGAGAGAATTAACCGAATGGTTTGTGATTGCCGTAAAAAACAACCACGTACAAGCGGATCTTCATTATTACTTAGATCATATATGACAATACTAGTAACACCTCAGCCCGTCTCTAATCTGTACTGAGCTGTTAACAGAAGATCTGGTTTATATATTTTATCCATTGTTCTTCGAGGCTTCATGTCTTAGGATTATAATTACTTGGATTAATCCATTGCAAGTGTAAAGAAAGATAGCATGAGAGATATCCAGTGTAATTTTCTGAACTGTGATTGTATTCTTTATCATCACCTTAATAAAAATATACTGAACGGGAGATTTTTAACCTTTCTTTATGACAATAAGGATACATTTCATTAAAACTAATTCATGCAGTAGTGTTCTTTGATAGAGATTTCTTTCTTTCCTTTCATAGTTATTCCAATTGTATTTCAAGAAAAAAATCGCCAATGCTCACGTGCCTTTAATTTCAGATTAATTATACATAAAAGAAGCAGAAATGACGAGTGAAAAAAAAAAAATAAAAATTATGAAAATTATAATCACCTTAATGTAAAATTGTGAACAAAATTCACATAGCACGTGAATATTCCACTTTATCCGAAGTAAAGAGAAATACTCTGCCTCTTAAAAGACGAGTTTCAGTTCACGCGTAATCTGACGCTCACTTGAAATATTCTGAAAAATAATCTTTTTCAGCCAAAAAAGGAAGCAAAAACAAAATATCGTACACTCATTATATTTATATTACCGTTTTCCGTATTTATTGCAGATTACTAAAATAACGCGTAAAAATTTCACCTAACATATTCAAAGGTCAAAAAATACATTTAAACACACATAGGGGGCGGCTTTTTTCGTAAAATTTACTAAGGTTCTTCACGATGTCCAGGACCAATTTTCAAATTAAAAAGGAAGCAAAAAATAATTGCGCTATAATCAACATAAACATATTACATTAAACTAGAATAATGGAACTAAATGGAAATAACGCGTAAAATATTGTCTTTCAACAGGTTCTTTGTGTAATTAATGTTTAAAATATTTGGTCTATAGGCATCAGTGTTAAGATTTGGACCCACTTTTTCCTCGAAAGTGACGCATGCGCAGTAGACACCGGACCGAAAGCTGGATATGATTATTTTAAATATCATTTTTTACATTTGTTCAAAAAATTTCAACAAAACCATATCATGTGACCCCTCGTTGGAACGAGAGCTCGTTCCAACGAGGTTCACATGATATGGTTTTGTTGAATTTTTTTGAAAAATTATATTTTTTCAACTGCTCAATTTTCGCATTACGCGGGCGGATGCGACCGATTTGTTGGGTAAAGGGTTAAAATCTTTCGGTAAGATTCATTTCGAGCAATGCTATATTCTCCACCATAGTTAGTGTATAACTCCCGTACATGATATCAGGGATAGTTAACGTTACTATCTGCAAGTTTTGGAAGCTAGTTAGTCTTTGGTCATGATATAGAGAACAATAAAACATAAAGTGTTCTGTGTATTCATATATATATCCGCATGCACAGCGTGGTTGTCTGTTAAAAATCTTTCAAACATGTGCTCTTTCAGCACGCTACATCTGAGACGTAGTCTGCAGTGATTAATTTGGCTTGCTCTTGCACCACAGTTGTAGTCCTGGGGAATCTTTATGTCGCCGTTTTTACGTTTACCTTTAAACGACTGTATGGAAATACTGTTCCGCGTAACAGGATCCAGAGCATTCTATAATTTAGTTGCAGATGGTAGAAATGACATTTGATAATTCCTAGTTTTACACTGGAATCCCGTAAAAAACTCGATGACCTCAATGGGTAATGAGAATGACAAGAAACAGGTCGGGGTGCTAATAATGACAAATAGGTTGGGCGTTGACTTGTGATAATTTTGTAGATAGCCACTAGTTTATGTCGTTTCCTTCTCTCAATGGGGGTAGTAAAACATGTCTGTTCACATAGCAGTCGATGGTTTCTTTCCCTAATTGCACCGCTGATAGTACTAGGTGCGTCTAATTGTAATTGTTCTAGTAAATCAGCTTTTATTACAGAGCAGTTGTCCCAAATTATATCAACATAATCAAACAAACGCGGATGAACGATTTGTAAGTTTTCTCCATAGTCAGTCATAGTCAGTCTATTCAGTCTGTACTTTAGACTGCACATACAGTTTATCGTAGGGCTCACTTTGCCAATCATAGCGTCAACGTGAAAATCCCACGATCCCTATGAGAGAAAATGCAGACCCAGGTATTTGTGACAATTAAGTAATCGGGTGTTCAATTAAGAATTGAATGCATTTTTTATAATCTTTATTGGAGTATGAACGTGTGGGAATGGGTACAAATTATGTATGAAGGATTCATAATCTTTATTGGAGTATGAACGTGTGGGAATGGGTACAAATTATGTATGAATCCCGAAGGGATTCATACATTTTGTACACATTCCCACACGTTCATACTCCAATAAAGATTATAAAAATTGCATTCAATTCTTATAATTACATTCCGTAACTGTTTAAACTACTTTTTACCAAACTACAAAAGCAGAATAATGAAATAAAACATGTACGAACCGACGAGGCCAAAAAACACTCTCACACAGAAGACAAAGCGCACAACTCTGAGTTGAGCGCCAGTTTTCGGCATTGACCCAAATTTGTCAAGTTGCCGTCTTTCGCAACGAAACTTGGAATGTTCAAAACAATTTATTTAACATATCAGTAAACTTTAGTCACCTATGAAACGACAAGTTCAAGAATAAAATCACTGAAATAATGTCACACTGTCGATTGACATTTCTTTAAGTTGTTTGAGATATCACAAATTATTAACTTGGACGTAAATGCGGGTCAAAGTTCGACCAAATGTATTGATTGGAAAATGAATTACATTTGGTCATGACGTTTTCATCCAGCTGACCAATGGGAATTGAGTATTTGAACCCAAAACGTATAACAACATTAACAATGTAATTATGTAGATATAGAGTCACGTGCGATTGTTGATTTGTTTTTCTACTAATGCACACAGTTACTGTTTTGTTCAGGGCTGAAATCAACCTGCCATTCGGCTGGTTAAATAGTTTTGGAACCAATTTAATAGTTTGCCTCCTATTCCCATACCGTCCAAATTGTGTATCAAATATGTATGCCATGCCCTATCAAATGGTTTACTGATATCACAAAATATAAGACGAATATATTTACTTTGATCTAGACTTTGAGTAAAAGTACTGTCCATGTCAATAAGTAAATTTACTGTACTGTCACCTGGTATAAATCCAGGCTGCAGTTTTGTCAAAGGTTATTACTTACAAGAAAGGAATAAACATTTTTAAAAATTATTCTCTCGAATACTTTGCTCACACAGCAAATGGGAGAGTCTGAGTGGTAATTACTTGTATTTACTGTTGATAGAAAGATTTGTTTTTTTTATGAATTGGCAGAACTTTAGCGTTCTTCCAGGAAGTAGGAAATACACCTGTAACAAGAGACATGTTAAATATACGCATCAGTGGGTAAGCTAACTCTGTGGAGCAACACTTTAGTATGGTGTAACTGTTTAAATGAGGCTCACAAGACTTACCTATATCCACTTTTGCTAACTCACTTTCAACTTCATCAATCTGTATTTCAAATTCTGTCAACTAATATTCCGAATGTTGGATTGTTGATTGAGGTGTATTTTTAACAAAGTCGCATTGTTCAATAAAAAAAAAATATTAAAGAGTCCGTTAATTTCTACCAGATCATCGACAATAACTCCATTCTCTAACAGAGGGGGAAACATAACATTTTATTACCCTGATTTTTTGGAAAACTGCTTCATAGTTTTAAGAGGAGGATCGTCACAGAAAGGTAATGGATGAGAATTGCAAACAGCTAGCTAAGCAGATCGATGAAGTTACAAGACTGGCTAAGGCCAAATTCCTACCAAAGCCTCAGACAACTCTCGTCGTAACACCAGACTCGGCCAGGACCAGAGCTTACGACCCAAACCAGTCATCAACAGGCAGTCAATCTGCTATATTTGAGAACTGGAAATAAATCATGTTTAAACTAAACAATAGGCGTCGGCATCTGCTCTCCCGGACATGTGCCCCCCATTAAAATTAACATAAGGAGACATCTGTCCCCTGAAGTCGTTTTACCTAGGACACCTGACCCCCCCCCCCCCCCCCCGACCTCCGCCCCTTGCTGTTTTCTTACCTTGGACACCTGCCCCCTGCTGTTTCTTACCTAGGACACCTGCCACATATTATGATCAGCAATGAAATGTTAATTTGTTTGATTATCATTATTAAAGATGTATGAGTAACAAATGTATCATAACACAACATATATTTAACAAACATTGGCATTTCTCCTATACATTGTCGCAAAAGATTGTGGCAAAGGGGAGACGTGTTTTGTCGCCTGAGGAGGATATTAATTATTTGCCAACCTTCTGTGTAAATTGTCTTTGTTTTCTAATAATATGTTCGAATAGTACATTACTTTACTGTTTTATCTTGTTAGTTAAATTAAATATCTTACAGTAGTTTTTTTTTATATTTTTTTTTTGCTCCTGTCAGTTGGGCGTCGCAGTTTTTTATTATAAAATTTAAGCATTTTATTTGATGAGAATAGGACACCCTTCCTCATCCATGTATTTTGTCTTACAAGTTTTTTTAATGGTGTTTATCAGAGGAAAAGCCTTTTCATATGCGGATTGATATATATCCATAAATGTGGTGTATGCAAGATTCGAGCCATTGGATTCCTATACGGGGAAGAAATCGCTTTAGGACGAAATCGTTTTACAGTTGGCTATACTCTCAGGGTGAATTTTCCGCTTTAAGATTGTTGGTGGGGTATCATTGCTTTTCGGCTATGTTTCAATATGAAAAATGGCAAAATGATCTGAGATATCCGTGATGATAATTCCCGAAAGGGATTTTGAAATAATATTGTTTGTAAATATGTGGTCAATCAAAGTTGCCGCGATTAGTTACTCTAGACGGTTTAGTGATATGTGGAAGGAAGTCTCGGCTATTCAAGGTATGTAGATAAATGGCTGTCTTTGTGTGGACTCCCGTTTTCAAAATATCTTTGTTAAAGTCCCCCACAATGTATGCTTTTTGTTCTCGTGAATCATTTTATTACTTATTTTATTTAACTTGCCCAAAAACAAATCAATATCTGCCTTGGGTTGCGTATTTGGTCTATATAGTACACCAATCAGTTTGATAGACTTGTTGCAATTAACTTCAATGAAGAGAGATTCGATGACGTTACCGAGAGATATGGACGGTCCTCAAAAGGCATGTCATCTTTGATATAATTACATTGTTAATGTAGTTATACTTTTTTGGTCCAAATACACGATTCCCATTGATCAGCTGGATGAAAACGTCATGACCAAATGTAATTCATTTTCCAATGAATGGATTTGGTCTAACTTTCACCCGCATTTACGGTAGAGCACAGTTGACAGAACGTAATTCGGGCGGTGTTTGGGCGGGTTTATAACTTTTAGCGCCTGTCGCAGTGATCAGTGATTAAAGTTTACTGACATGTTAAATAAGTTGTTTTGAACATTCCAAGTTTCGTTGCGAAAGACGGCAATTTGACAAATTTGGGTCAATGCCGAAAACCGGCGCTCAACTCAATGTTGTGCGCTTTGTCTTTTGTGTGAGGGTGGGTTTTCGCCTCGTTCGTTCGTTCGTACATGTTTTATTTCGTCTTTCTGCTCCTTTGTTTGGTAAAAAGTAGTTTAAACGGTTACGGAATGTAATTATAAGAAATTAATGCAATTTTTACAATCTTTATTGTAGTATGAACGTGTGGGAATGGGTACAAATTGTACGAATCCCTTCGGGATTCATACATAATTTGTACCCATTCCCACACGTTCATACTCCAATAAAGATTATAAAAATTGCATTCAATTCGTAAGTACATTTCAATACCGCCACATCCGTCGTCACCATCTGATCTTGTTGTGCTAATGAGAGGATGGTAGCCGTGCAATGTATAGGAACAATTTGGGGGTATTTGAAATATTTCAGTTAGGCCTATGATATCACAATGATTGTGAGAGTCTTGCGTTTTAAGTAGTAACTCGGTAAAAGAATCCCAATGGACTTTTAAGTTTTTACAGTTCAGTTGAACAATCCAAAACTGTTCCTGCTAATCAGTACATTTAGAGGATATTTCGTCTGGTAAATAATAGTTGCGATCATCTTCAACCCTTTAAACTCTGGTGGCATCTTCTATGCCAGTTCAATAGCAGCAGTTAGAAGAGTCAATATTCATTATTTGGGGTAGACCAATCAATATTTTCAACGTGCAGCACCCGAGGCTGCAAGTTGAAAATATTGATTGGTCTACCACACACATTTACTGAACAGCCATCCTATGTGATGACGTGATGACGTTCATGTTCCTGGCTGGAAAAAAAAAGGAGGCTGGGATCCAAAGGGGTAAGAAGATAAGACGTCAAGTCATTATCAGGTGACGTGTCATGCGCTCTCTCATTGAAAATTTGCTGGAGTTCATAATCCAAGTTATTCTGGATCTCGTCCAACGAGATGTTATCTAACGACATTATTGCAAGGGGCGTCACCAGGTTCAAATTGTTCACAACAACGTGTGTCTACCTTTGTAGGCATCTGTACTTGAGAGTCACCATATTTAAACTTAAATAATATTATAAAAAGGGTCAGTCAGAGCCATGTGCAGTGTTGGAATTGTAAGGTCTATAAACCAGTTCGAGTACAAACACATAAACAATAACATTCTAGGTGAATCCGTCGTCCCCTTTCCGGACTAGTATCTCATTTTGCACATAGGAACACGTCCATCCATCCAGCCATCCATCCATACATCCATCCACCCAAATGAATGAGAGAATGGATGAATGCCAATGGACGAACGAACGAACGAACGAACGAACGAACGAACGAACGAACGAACGAACGAACGAACGAACGAACGAACGAACGAACGAACGAACGAACGAACGAACGAACGAACGAACGAACGAAATGGTACAAGTCCATCGTATCCTCCGCCGGTCCGCTGGGGGTGATTGAACAAATCAGTAAATATCAGTAAACGAGACAATGAATGAGCGATAAATGGATGAAGCGACAAATGGCCTCACGAGTAGACATCGCTTTGCACGACTACATGAGTGGATGAGTGAATGGGTGTGCCACTGAATGGACGAACAAATTATGGAACGAACCAGTAAATGAACCATAGCTCTAACATTAAACGGCCTGGTAGTGGTCTATTAGTTTCCTCCACTGGTGCACTACGAATGAATGAGCGAATGAGCAAACAGGTCGATCAGCAATCGAGCGAATTAGTGAGCGACGAATGATGGAAAAGACAAATGAATAGATATAGCTTTACATATGCACCAGCACTGAAAGAATGAATGACTGATTGATCAAATAAATGAAACTGATGTAAAAAAATAAGCTGATTTGTCTAGTACAATTTAATTTCGCCAAATAACCGAGACCGACAACACAAAACGTTCCATAGATCAATCAACTGGCTAGCCAATCAGTCACAGATCAAACAGTTAATGATATATGGTTAATTAATTGTCTGGTCCATCAGTCGAGTGACCAGTCAATCCATTAGCTAAATGTTCAAGGATCGGGCAGTCAAGTTGACCTTTAGTCGTGATATATTCATACTTGTCCACACCTCTATTGTGAAAAAAATTACTAGCCTTCTTCATGAGAAAATTATAACCTTTATACATTATGTGATTTTTTGTACGGTGATGTCGCATAAATATTCGCATACTGAATGAACGAATGCGTTAACGAACGATTAGTTCCGCATGTGCAGATGAATAGGGCTGAAACGGTTCACTTATTTTCACAACCGACTAACCGAGAGCTATAACCGGATAATATCCGGTTAACCGTAGCCATTATTTCACCGCATCTGGGTTCAAAACTATAGGAATTCGAAAGCAGTAAATTCAGAAACTATTCCGTAGTGTGTATACAAACAAACATTGTCGAGTACTCTACAACGTTCGTTTGTATACATACTACGGAATAGTATCTGCGGTTACTCAGTACTCACGGAAATTGCCGATCATTAACTAAGTATTGAACGCCAAAGTCGATTATTTCTAAATATATACAGCGCTGCTTCGAGGTATAATTTATCTCAAAGAAGAAGCGGCAGATTTACTGCGTTTTAACCGTGGAATGACGATCACTATCGATATTTCGGATAACAGGTTGACGGTTTTTTTAATCGTTTAGGTAGGTAACCGGTTTAAAACGGTTATCCGGTTAACCATTTCAGTACTACAGATGAATAAATAAAAAAGTAAAAAATGACTGGCAACATATCTACACTCACTCACGTTAGGTTCACTTCCACCGTCTGTGGCTGTGCCATAACCACAGTGTGAGTGAAATTCAACTTTAGTCACTTCCATGTTAAATAATGAAGGAATTACAGAAGAGCGGTTGACTGGTAGCTTACCGTATTCGGTTTTATTGGTCACCTCCATCATATATGGCTGTGTCGAGACTGGCTGTGTAGCTGTATAGCCACACTCACTCAGTTTTGGGATCACTGCTATCGTATGTGGCTGTGTCATAACCACAATGCGAGTATGATATCAGTTTTAGCGAGCGAGTCGACGTAAGTGTGAATGGACGAATGTCGATAGAGGCATCCACTCATCTAACAATAAATCCATCCACTCGAGTGAAATAATGAAGTGATGAATCACCAAAAGAGTGAATAAGAAGAATGAATGAACGAATGAGCGAATCGATGAAAGAGTGGGTGAACGAATGCTGATAGAGTCACATGTGTATACATTCACTACCCACTGGAAATAACTCACAGAATATTAACCCTTTACCTAACATGAAAAGCAGACGACACTTGCAAAAAAAAATATTGAATAACCAATATTTTTCATTTTTTGTCTCAAAAACATAGGTTATGACCCCTCGTTGGAACGAGCTCGACGAGCTCGTTCCAACGAGGGGTCATAACCTATGTTTTTGAGACAAAAAATGAAAAAATAATGAAAATTAATTGACGATTTTTGAGAATAGCGCTGGCCGGTTTTGGCCGTTACGTTGGGTAAAGGGTTAAAGTAGATGACAAAGATACAGATGATCAAGATCAAATCGCACCAGAACTAGGCAAGCACAGGGAAAAGGTAAACGATAAGCAATGGGGCATGGGGAATCCACCGGAGTGTCTGAACCAGGTCGAGGACAATCTATCGAACTTCATGTGCAGTGAAATAAAACCGAGGAGGTGCGAAAGGTGGTCTCGAAATTAAGGAATGGAAAATCGTGAGGAGTGGACGAAATTCCTAACGAGTTTCTCAAAAAAGGGGGAGAGGAACTTTGTGAAAGCCTAACTGCCCTATTCAATTTAGCCACAGAAAAATAAGAGGTGTCAAAAGAGTGGAGACAACGCAAAAGTGACATTTTTTTCCCAAAAGGTCCGAAAAGACATTTTGGATAATTATTGAGGGATCTCTGTCAATAGCAACATTGGAAAAGTATTTTTGTAAAGTCCTGTACGGACGATTAGAGGAGGTAATTGAAGAGAATGTTTTTTGGATGAGATTCGGAATGGCTTCAGGAAGGGAAGGAGAGTCACTGACTATCTTTTCACGATATCCCAAATGATAGAATCCGTGGAAGCAAACAGGAAAAGGATGTCTTTGGCTTTTTTATGTTAAAAAGGCATACGATAGAGAATGTGGGGAAGGTATGTGGCGAACAATAATAGGTCTCTTTTGAGTTTTGTGTTTGTTAACATATTGCCTTCCTACTCTGTGAGCCATGCCAGTATCGTCTAAGGTTAAATTTGTTTTTAATTTATTTTTGAGAATAGAACAAACTTTATCCATTCATTCCTCCCACCTCTCTGTTTTCCTCTAACCGTCGATGCCTCAAACACGAATTGATGACTTCCTCGTATATTGTTTATTTCTATTTGCGACAAGGGCTTGAAATATTTCCTTTTCGTGGAACTTTTGTTCTGTTTCCAGTTTCCCGTGATGTTGTAAAACAATCGTTCTGCTTTCACTATTTTTGGCACTCAGGATAACGTTTTACATGTTGCGATTTTCCAGAAGTGCATTTCGAGGATTTTTTGTTATTACGATAAGAAACGGACTATAGAAATTTCATACCGATTGGCATCACACACTTATGAAGCTCAATACTGCAAACACTGTAGGTATAAAGAGTAACTGTTGGCATTTTGGCCGATTTGAGATCGAGTTGGAATTTTGGGAAATAAAGGAGACATCAGCATTGCCAACGAAGCTCTAAAATCCAGATAAATGGAATTTCCAAACTACACACGACTTGCCCTCCGAATTTCCAACTATAGGAAATTTTGACCAGGATTGGGGTGACCCCCCCCCCCAACCCCCCCCCCCCCTCCCCCCCACACACACACCATCGCCACGTCCCTGTACGTGCACCTGTTGTTGCACTGCAATAAGAACATATTTCTCAACTAATTACTGTTAATCCAAAAATACACCGTTTAATTAAATATATACTTGAAATCTCCGAGCGTGACCAGTATGGAATTTTTACCTAATAGGATGCTGTCTTTTGAAAAGATGATAACCTGTGAAGTTTTGTTGAAGAAAATACAATGCCTCATTAACACTCGTTGGCCATATACACCCACAGGACCTGTCCTGGGGTTTCCGTGCTCGCCTTCGACACGGTGAACTGCTCAGGCCTCTTACCGTTGTAGCCCACCAGTACTAACTCTTTCATCTGTTCTAACTTCTTCACTCTGTTCAACTCGAAAACCAATATAGTAATTTTTGTTTCCAAAATGACTGCATTCTGATATCATACTGAATAGAACACACCCGACATAGCAGATGCTATGTATGGTAAATGTTTGGGTTATGGAAGTCATTTAATTAACATCTCGTGCCATCACAGTTGTAAATGTATCTTTAATGGAAACGATCTTTGTAAGCTTCCAGCTTACTGTCGAGGCCACACACATTTCATTATTGCATGTCGTTTTCTCTGATAACTGGAAATAAAGATTGTTTAAACTAACACTCGCTGACTATTGACCTTGAATGTTTGTCCAAACGCCATTTCACCGTTTTTTTAAACAATCTGTGTGTTTCCGGAAAATCGGCTATTGTTTTCGTCTGTATTGCCAGCTGACGATTACCTTGTACTACAGATAAAACTAGAAGTCCCGTCACGAACTGTACGCTTATCTGGGCTTAATTGCGCGTAAGAATTGCGCGCAATTGCCGCATATCGAATGGCATCCAAAGCACGGCAGGTTCTGCTGGTTACTCATAGCAAACACAGGCAATGTTTCTGCCAATGGACCTCCGGGTTACCCGGAGGTCCATTTGCTGAAACATTGCTTGTGCACAGGCAATATGTATAGAATTTTATAGACTTACTATGGTCATAACGTGTAGATTAAAACGCAGATCGACGTGCTATGTGTGCACATTTCATGGCAGGACTTCTAGTTTTACCTGTATAATCAAATAGATTGTTATGTATGTTTCGAAAACGTTTTTCCCTGTTGCAATGCCTCTCCCCCACAAGTGAGAGGAACTTTCTGGTGCCATAATTTTAGCCAACGAAGAGTTGTTGGTGACAAATCAAAACATTTGGTGCAATTGGCACTCGACAACATGAATGCAGGTAAAATCTTCACCCGCGCCATATGGGTTGTGTTCTTGGATAAGACACACAATCCCAAATGCCCAACTGGGTTAATGGTGACGGAGTGGGCTAAAATTACTGCATGCCACTGATAAACGTGCCCGGAACTGGTGCTTTCGGGGTTTGTAGGTTGCAGAGCCTGACAGTTACCAGCCATTTCTCGATGATTTGGGGTCGTGATTCCGTTACGAACACCCAGTCCCGTATTCGGCATTCGCTATCAACCGGCACAATCGGTTATAACGAATATCAAATAGGGAACTGGATATGTATAACGGTTGTCACGTCACGGACTTCTTTCAAGATAAACTGGATCTGTCTCTCTGAAACACGCGACGAACACGATATAAACTAGCTTTCTATTACAAAATGATAAATTAACTTGCCCCATTTTTTATGTAGACGAATCCATCGAACCGCTGCATAATGCTTAAGTCCTTTTGTGTGTGTGTGTGAGTTTTTTTTTACTTTATATAGAGAGTAATCGCTTGACTGGACTGCCTACGTGAAATAATTCATGAGAGACGAGGTGCGTTGTACAAACACGAGTGCGCGAATGCGCACGAGTGTTTTACAATATAGTCCCTCTCCTCGAATGAATTATTTCACGTAACCAGTCCAGTCAAGCGATTACTCTGTTTATTACTTTTCATTATTAACGATAATTATATTATTTAACCCTTTACCTATTATAACGGCCAAACCCGCCAGCGCTATTCTCAAAAATTGCCAATTAATTTTCATTATTTTTTTCATTTTTTGTCTCTAAAACATAGGTTATGAACCCTCATTGTAACGAGCTCGTCAAGCTCGTTCCAATGGGGGGGGGGGGGGGGGTCATAACCTATGATTTTGAGACAAAAAATGAAAATAAGTTATTCAAGAATGTTTTTTGCAAGTGTCGTCTGCTTTTTATGTAAGGTAAAGGGTTAAAAAAAAACAAAAAAAAAACAATGGAGTCCCCATTACACCCACGGCAAGGCGTCTTCGTTTGCGCGCACTGATACATGACCCAATTGTTGATTGCAGAATTCACTTGTGAAGTTATCGTTTATAATCAAATCCCAAAATCCCAGTAAATCGGACTTTGGAAAGTAATAAATTATTTTATTTACATTGTGGGTTCTCTATTAAAATAGTAGGTTTTTACTTCGAAATATAAAAGTCAGTAAACAACCTCAATATATAATATAATGTCCAAAATACTCACAAAATATAAAAAATCCAGCCTTTTGCGAAATAACCGGAGATAACTTTTTTTTTTCTTCCAAGTGGTGAAACTTTAATCAGAAAGCTCGCTTGTGTTCCGAAAGCTTTTTCTCAGATATGTTGAGGTTTATTGTGTTGATATCACATCATTCCATTTTTGTTGGCGCTGTAAGTTACTCCCATCTGTGTTCTGTATAACGCGTGATTTGCTAGAAACACTCAGGCTAAATCATATTTTTCTTATCAAATAGATCATACACTCGATACATATTTTTTTCTCCGTCGTCAAGTACGTCATCTTTTTAACTGCCATATGGTGTGTTTCTCAGTTTATTCACATATGTTATGTAACGATATAATAAATATTTTACGGGTCTCTCATATTGATTCCAAGGTGATATGTACTGCAATAGAAAAGGGCTATAAATAATCTAAGAAAAAAAATAAACGCACAGAAGTCTGCGTTCTGTATTGTTTGTTGATTACACTCTTCACGTGAGTGTTCGACATCCGGAAATCATTTTGTATTATTCTTGCAGCATATATACACAGAACGACACACGCATGTGAATGGGTTAATCGATATGGCTGCTGGCCTCCCTCGAGTTTTTTTTTCCTTCTGCGATGGCACAAGTGTCGTATCGATTAACCCATTCACACGTGTGTCGTTCTGTGTTTATTACACGCCTTCACGTCTATAAAAAATATTTGTTTATAAGGACGCGCTGCAATTCATTTGAGAACTATCAACAAAAATAACACATTTTGTCGCCAAGCACACTTGCGAGGGGAACCCATGTAACTACTTCGTCCCCTGAGTTCAAATGTGTTCTATGCGCCTACTGGCACATAGAACACATTGGAACTCAGGGGACGATTTTTCAGCTATCACTAGCGATTCAAATTTTAATTGTGTAGTACGATTTGTAGAACGTCTGCTAACGATTTTCGTTCCGCACATATGTGCGGAACATATTTTCATTTTCGCACGGTTTAGCGTTGCTGTTCACGAGGATTACACAGAACAGACGGGCAATAAACTGTCAATACCACTAATGCAACTAGGGGGGGGGGGGGGGGGTGTACTAAGGCGCCTTCAACAGCTGCTAACACTGTTTCTGTTGAGTTACTGAGTTGGAGAGTCTGACAGTTGTTCATCACTGCTAAGTGTTTCTCTCTGGGTATTCCGACTTCCATGAAACGCAAAACAGTGCGATACGATATGACCCTAGCTGTTGAAAGTGTCGTTAACCCTAATGAACAAATGAAGACACTATTGCTTCTATTCCACCGGACTACTATTCCTAGAAATATTAGACCTAGGACTATAATTCCGCGAAATAATAGTCCAGAGGGACTAACGTTCCTACGGACTATCATTCCTGTCACACCGGTACCAACATAACTGAACCTGTCCCGTCGAAACCGGCACCGGTACCGGGACAAGTCAACAAATGGGTGACATCACAATCAGATGGGATAAATTCGTATTTAAGCCGACCCAGTCCCCAAGATCACAAAGACAAACAAGGCATCGTACCAATTATTCTGCGGCGACATCAAAGTAACCAGAAAACGCGAAAATCGTTCTTTATGATTACTTTGATGTCGCCACAGAATAATTGATTTGAAGTAGCCGTTGACGGTGTTTTCATTGTCTTTGATGCCACGTTTCGAAAGTTAAAATGATCGGTCTTATCGAGGTGGTGGTGCAGACAGAATATGTCTCTTTAGAATGTTTTGATATGTTCATTCACAAATGAGCTGAAAGTATGTTGTGTAAGTGTGTCATACCCAATTCGTCGCCTGAGTTCCAACGTGTTCTATGTGCCAGTAGGCACATAGAACACATTGGAACCCAGGGGATGAATTATTAGCCCGCTTACCCTCGTTCAGTTAGGAAGTTCCCCATAAAACAATTATGTTCCGGTACCGGCGGCACAAAAGCTTCAGTACCGGCGCCAGTTGGAGCATGAGGGAACCGACGGTACCGGTACCGTTACAGGTCCCGGTTAAGATGCGTGGTCAGAGGTTGTTTGTGGCATAAATAGTTTCAGGAACTATTGCGTCGATTATCTTGAAGCCAAACAAAAGTACAAATTTAGTAGATGTAGCATCACTTCACATGTTCCAATGTCTTCCCTTCTTTAACTTATAAGAAACGTAAGTGCAGGGGTTTCAATCACAGGCACACCGAATCGGTTTCTCAGCAGTGCATTTTAAGAGTTTATAATCAATAGCAATAACCTATAGCTACCCGTGTGATATTCCCATGTAATGCTAGCCCGTTACCTTTACGTATCTGCCTTATCAGGCCATTGCTGCTCAGTTTGTTTTTTTTTTTTTATCAGATCCTACATGTGGATCCTACCACTGTGCATCGACAGTCTGTAGGTACGTAAGTGAACAATTCAATTCGAAACAGCATACAAAGGATTTATTGAATATTATAAAAATACTGAAGGAATGACTTTTCTTAAAGGGGCGAAGTCTCAACACTTTTTAAGTAAAAAAAGCAAAACACCAAAGTTTCAGCTAAAGGACACCATCCACTGTTTTTATCAATAAGTGTACAGACTGAAACTTTGCCTCAATTTGGGCAATAAATGTGGGAAAGCACTGACACTGGTAAACAGTCCAACTGGCCCACACAAAATGATTGTTTTGTAGTCCAGGCACATTAGACATAAAAATGAGAAAGTAAGGAAAAAAATCGGAGAAAGCTGATTTTTTTTATATGTTTCCGGGACACACAATGCGGATAAAGTGTGAAAGGTCCCCGCGAATCCGAGTTGAGCTTTTTTAGTTATAGCGTTTTTTTGATGAAAAAAAAAATTTAAAAAAAAATTCGACCCAGCTCCATATTTCTCATTCTTATTCGCCTTAGTAGGGCGAGAATCACAAATATCGTGCTGAATTATATTGAGAATACATATCCCCAACAGAAAATGCCAACTTTGTACCAATCCTCACTCTCAATGGTGAAATATTCACGAAAATGTACAAAATTACGGAAAAAAAAATTATTGTTTTCATACACACAACGGTACACAACGTCCATTAAATCAAATCTACGACTACTTTGGGAGTTAAATTATATATTAAAAATTGCAGAGAAGCAGTGGCTTTATAATGATATATAACAATAGTCATTTATTCCATAATGAACTGGTGAAACGTGTGAAATATTAACCATACCCCCTAAACTCTAATTCAAACGGCATCGACTTTTCTCATTCAAATACCGTATTATAGCATCATTGTTTCAATTTCCATGTTCGATTAAATCACATAATGTGGTGTTCGCCTACACTCAAGATGCATTGGCATGTAATGTGTGCACAAACTGAATGTGAGAAACAGGGACTGAACGTTTGTCCAGTGACGTTTGACCAACCACTTTATATCAAAGCAGTGGAGATTGTGTCTTCGTCAGATAAGTTGACAAAAGTTTTCGTTAGACTCGGCGGCTTCCATATGATTATGTCATATTTAGGGGCAATTGGTTCGATCATGGCTGGTCGCGGCTTGGATGAACTTTGGGGGACTGTTTATGCTGGTGGGTCAATCCATCATTTGATCAGTGGTCATGCATATTCAAGAGCAGTTCGTGTCCATTTGCTAACACAAATTGCCATTACAAAACTTGTGTTTGAAGAAAGCCGAACACTAGATAACATAGACTGCACAGAAGTCAATGAAATATTCTGTGGACTTGCCAGAGGTGACTGTACAACAGCTGACGCTGTCAATCAAGAAAGTGTCAACCATCTACTGTCAAAATTACACGAACTGCTCCAGAATGCGTCCGTAGGACGCACAGGAAAGCTTTGGGTACAATACTACGAGCAAATAGGTCTTCTCCAGTTGTTCTTGAGAGCAGAGCGCACAGGCGACTGGGAACTCCACACATATTGTGTTCGCAATATGATTCCAGTATTTCACGCAGGTGGTCATTTTGCATACGCAAAAAGTTCTCATCTCTATTTGCAGCAGATGAATGAGCTAACAGAAATAATGCAACAGGATGATTTGAAGTTGTTCACTGAGAAAGGTTACTTTACCATAAGGCGCTCAGATAAATTCTGCGACGGGATATATTCTGATCAGACCATAGAGCAGTGTTTAATGAGAATGTTCAAGCTCCCCGGTGGTCTCACACATGGCAGGGGAATAACAGATAGCACTGTTGCGAAATGGGTACATGGACTACCTCTTTGCCTTCCGATATGTAATGCTCTCGAAAATTTTGTTCATGTTCACACTGGTCATGGCGAACAACATCCGGATCTCCGTCAAAGTTCACAATTGACTGATGCCAATGATACCACCAAATTATTGAACTGGCTCAGAGTGCATTCCCCCTTTCAGAATAGAGATCCACTACAATTAGTCTCTATAGCGACCGGGCTCGTGGCCGACGAAACTGTGAACTGTGACCAAGTTCGCAAAATTGGTGAATGTTGCGTATCGAATGTTGTAAGCAAAACGTTCAACAGCATCAAACTACGACGTGTTGACACTGTGAAGTCTTTCGCATCGATGACAAATAGCATCAAAGTCGTGGAAGTAAGGTAGTGATTGACCCCACAATTCTGTTCAACCGCATCACATGTGTTATTCAGTCACAAGCAGAGATGGAAGAGTATCTCAAATATGAACTCGCCCCGAAACCACCAGCATTGTTTGATTCTGCTGGAATGAGGAAGACACAGAAAAGCACGCTCGGTAAGATCCTCAAAACATACGGTTCCGAGCAAACTAAAATCCCAGAACATTCTCTGTTTGTTGTAGATGGTGGATTTTTATTGAGGGCAGTGGTATGGCCTAAACAGTCGTCATATAAGGACATATGTACATCATATTCCAATTATCTAGTGAGACATTTTGGGGCGAACGTCGTGGTTGTTTCTGATGGTTATGCTTGTACAATGTCGACAAAGGACATGGAACAAGCCCGTAGATCTAAAGACAGGTATTCCATTGATATCAATATCTCACCCGAGTTACCAGCCACCACACCCCAATCCGATTTCCTTGCAAATGCCAAGAACAAAACCCAACTGATCGATCTTCTAATGCAGGAGCTATCTGCTATCAATATTCAGTCCAAGCAGGCCGAGGCTGATGCTGATGTACTGATAGCCGAAACTGCACTTGACATCGCTCAAGATGACAACAATGTTGTCGTTGTGGGAACAGACACAGACTTGTTAGTCATTCTTACCTCTCGAGTTCAACCGGGATGTAATATTCACATGATGTATTCCATTACCCCAAACTTACTAGTTTCAGTTAGTGAAATAGCAACCAAAATGGGTGACCATAGAAGCAACTTCCTTGTAGCACATTCTATAAGTGGTTGTGACACTACTTCTGCACTCTTTCGAGTTGGTAAGATGAAAGTATTCAGTACAATTGTCTCCGATGTTACTAGCGACTCACAACAGTATGTCAACACAATTTTGGCGGATGACAGTACACCAAGTGCAGTAGCCGCTGCCGGGGAACAACTTCTCCTGATCTTATACGGGAGTAAAACTGTTTCCTCTCTCGACCAATATAGATATGTCACTTACAAGCGTTATGTAGCAAAATCTAAACTGAATAAACCCATCGACCTAGCCTCACTCCCACCAAGCAGCCATGCTGCACAACAACATGTCTACATATGTTATCTCAAGGTCCAACAATGGATGGGCACCTCGCTTCCTCCGACGCATTGGGGGTGGTCGCTAGACAATGGACTTCTTGTACCGACTGCAGCCACAAAGCCATGTGCCCCCGATAACCTACTGAATCTGATCAGTTGTGGTTGCAAGAGTGCTTGTACAAAAAGGTGTGGGTGTAAGAAGGCAGGACTCTCTTGCTCAGGTTTGTGTAATTGTAGTTCGGATTCTTGTAACAACCACAGAAACACTGTCCTGTCGGAAATTTCTGAGTTCGATGAATAATATGTATATAGGTCATGTCATTTCTGTATATAGCGTTGATAATAGTCAGTGTAACTTAATCCATGTTGATTGATTTGTACATTCTGTAAATATTATTTATTGATTTTTGTACATTCTGTAAATATTATTTATTGATCTAATGCTGCCAGACACAGACGTGTCTGTTCGGTCCCAAGCCCGAAAATAGTTGAGTTCTCATGCTGACGAATTTTATGCCAAAAGGGGAACTCGGCCAGAAGCAGAGGGGGTCTTCCATAATGTCTATTTTGTAAGCAATGATAAAAGTCTTCAAATGGTGGTGGATTTTTTGTCGTCTGTCCAACTAACATCCCGTTCTGTACTACGACCCTTTGGGCAAATCCGTTAGGAAAATCGTCATTTTTTGCGTAAATCCGATACTTTTTTGTGAATTTTCAATAATTTTTCGCAGAAATTGTCACAAAATGCACATTTTCCTCTAGGTAAATTAAATTTAGACATTATGTAGCTCGAAATACGCGTAAACAAAAAATACAGTTGGATCAATTCGAGGTTACAAAGTTCGTGCGATTTTTTTTCAAACGCGTTTTCGAAAAAAGGCTGTAGAAAAAAAAGCTCAACTGGGATTTTAGGGGACTTTTGTCTAATCGTTCAGTGACATGTACTCGACATTCCCTGAAAAAAATCAGCTTTCTCCGATTTTTTTCCCTAGTGAAACCTAATGTTCTTGGGCTATTGTATGTATGTGTGTGTGTAGGCGATTGTGTGGGGGGGGGGGGGGGGGGGGGTGGTTTTAGTAATTGGTAATCACTAACATAACGAGACAAAATCTCAACGGACAAAATATACATAGAAAAACACCCAGGAGGAATGCCCATAGACATAATGCTCATAAACCATATAATTAATCAATATTTCAAATTTAAAATTAATTTCAGTTCAGTTTTCAAAAATGTATTCACTTCACAATAATTTAAAAAACATAAAATTGAAAATGTAAGTTCAATTTTGAAACATTTTTCAGAGAAATATCAAAGAACTGAAGTTTTTTTAAAGGATAGATTTAAAAAAAAAATGTGTTGGCGAATTATGTTTATTTGCGTGGGACCAAATAGGTCAACCACCAAAAAAGCTTAGTTTGAATAAATTGGTAAGGGATCATATATATCGACTGTAGATAACTCCCTCGTGGTCAAAAGCCCCTGCGCCAAAACCTTAAACAAAATAAAATAAAGTAAGCTGGTTGTGTGGGCACGTAAATTAAAGCAAAGGAAGATCAATGTGACTTCTATCCACATATCCAGTTAATTAACCACAGAGGACACAAGGTTATAATCCATACCTACATGTAGCACATGCCACTTATTCAGTATATTGCACACAGATTATTTGCTGAGTGCATAGAGTATGGGAAGAATGGATTTGTACTAAATCATCGAAGGGTATTTTTTTTCTACACGCCAACTAATTATTGCTTTTCAGAAAATCCCAAACAACTGTTCAGCTTATTGACCACCCAGTTGTAATCCACCCTCCGCATAAGTACCACCCAGTGGTAATCCACCCTCCGCATAAGTACCATCTGAAATAAGTTGTAGGATCGCCACGATAAAATTTATTTCCATTACATTTTTCCCTTGTTGATTATTCCAACCCTTGACATCATTTCCTGGGAAGCTCTCAGGGAGAGCTTCCAAAAAATGATGTCACGGTTAAAATGGTATTATCAACTGGAGGAAAATGAGATCAAAATGTCAATGTCGTTATCTGTCCAGCATATTATTTCCACTAGTACTGTTCCAAAATGTTGACAGTTTACATGCTCTGTAACAAAGGAAAATTAAAAGCTTTCATACTCATCCTGTATTTGGTAAACAGGAGGGGAGAGTATGTGAGCAGAGAGTTTTGTTATGGAGGGAGGGGGGGGGGGGCGATACCTATAAATCATTTAATATATTTAATCTGCTATCCTAAAGCTGGAAGCTGAAAATATTAATTTATCCATACCTAAAAGCCTTTCTTAGAAAGCTTTACACATATAATAAAAGCTGTTCATTTGATTTTGAATAAAAACACCGTTTAAAGTGTTCAGTTCACAGTTCCAGCTGCTATCCTTTTGTGAATATATGATTCATAGATATTATTTTCATAGACATTATGCCCATGCACATTTTTTCCAGAAAAAAATTAAACGATTCACAAGAATGATTTCAGCCGTTGGATCTTTAGGTGAAAACCCATAGACCCAGCGTCGGAAACAGTGTTTGAATTTTGGAAATTACCAGTCGAAGCAAAATTTCTGATCATTGTATATTAACATTCATCAAGTGATCTACAACCTAAACATGTTCTGTCGTTTCGTGTGATTTTTTAAAAACATTTTCAATATTTCTCGGGAGGGAAATCTATCCCACTATGTGTTAATGACCCAACATATTGGTGATCTAAAAAAAATGAATGGGGGTTGGTGGGCACAACACAGCACATTATGTGTTGGCAGGGAGCACGAGGTGGGGTGTCCCCAGTCTTTCATGAGGATCTGAGGGCTTCCCCTTGAAAATTTATTCTATAATTTGCCATAGAACAATGCAGTTTGTTTAATTCTTGGGCGAGGGCAAAGTATCCGCCATCAATGGCTATTTGGCACGATATCCACAGGTCCTATGTCCTCAGATGACATACCTTTGGTAAAACATACTCCCTTCCCCCTCCAGCAATATGCCCCACTGTGATATGCACATACGGTCAGTATCAGCTGCAATAAATTGAAGGATAACTACAAGAAACTTTTGATCCCATTTTTTCTGTGTTGATAATTCCAGCCCTTGATCTCATTGCCTGAGAATGATGTCAAAGGATGCAATAATGAACAATAATGAACAAAGGAAAAACTGTTACTCAGATTGTGTTGTGGTTATCCTGCAACTTATTTGAGCTGGTACTGTAGGTATGATCTCTCCACACTGTTCTGGTGTTTGATTATCTCCCTCCAAGAGTTTTAGAAGTATCACTGCCAGACTTCGGTACAGGAGGAGTGTGTGTGTGTGTGTTTTAGTTAAGGGAGAAAACTCACGCTGTTCCCCTCCAAATTTTCACTTCCCACGGAAACTACATATATTTGTGATGTAATGATAGTAGACACTGGCAATAAAAACTAGGTGAATTTCTGATTCGGGGTATCAGCTTAGTTTGATAATTTTTGTTGTAGTTAGCATGTGGATGACAAGCGCACCACCCATCCCCTCCCCCTCACCCCCCCCCCCCCCCCGTGCCCATCGGGATAAAATGTCATTAACATGACTAGTAATGCTAATTGTAGGTATCTGTATAGGACATATTACCATGACACCATCATTTGTACGTTTATAGGTTTAGACGTCGTTTTTCGATCGATTATTAATGTTTTTCACTGAAGTTCAGTTGTTGTCGTCTTGTCTTGTATCGAGTCAAACATAAACATACTTTTGATTCCCGCAGTAGTGGCTATAGGTAGACAACCAATGAACGTGCGGTGTGGCATTCATTGCACGGTTACGGGATAACCCCGGTTGTCGATAAGAATCAATCTCGATTCACTCGATAAAAAAGTGAACAAAATGCGAATAAAAGTCAACTTTCGTCCATCTTGACCTCAAAATCGCAGTGGCTCCGCGAATTACACGCCATGTTGGCGTTTATTTGAGCGAGATCGGTGATGTATTCGCTATTTTACAGATTATGGAAAATTTCGATCTGGGAAGTGCCACACCTTCACTTTTTTTTTAATATTGATAATCTAATATATAAATGCGAATGTCTGTATCTCTCTCTCTCTCTCTATCTTTGTTTCGGGTGAACTCCTCCGTTTCTCGACCGATCGATCTCAAATTTTGTACACGGGGGTAATTCGTCCCTGCGAGTAACATGGAATGGATGCCGTGCCCATGCGGGGTGACCTTGACCTTGAAATTAATGACTTGACCTTTTATTTCGAAAACGGCTGGGCCGATCGGGCGAAAATTTCATATGTGCGGGTATATTTTGACGTTATCGGGGTGTCCGTGCGGTGTGACCTTGACCTTCAAACTGGTGACCTTGGTATATTCCTCAGTTTCTCGACCGATCTGATATAACCATCCTCTGCCGTGCAATGCCGGGTATTCACCCGCTAGTATAATATATATGTTATGTTATTAAAATTGACAAAATCGGATAATACGTCGAGTGTCTGTGCTTTGAAACTGATATGCATAAATATTTGTAAACTCGTCCCCATCTGTTGTAATCGTTTGAAGCATGCTTCTAGAAAATTAACTATTTGAACCAGAGGGGGCGCTTTTCCGGTCCAGCAACATAAAACGTTATAATTTAATTAAGGTGGACAGCTGTTAAGTGAATACGTGGAGCAGACCAATAAATATTTTCAACGTGCAGCCCAAAGGCTGCACGTTGAAAATATAAATTGGTCGACCCACAGACTATGAATATGGTCTCTTCCAATTGCTGGCATTGAACTGAACCAGAAAATATCACTAGCGTTTAAAGGGTAAGCCATCCTTTTCCCACAAGATCTCCAGTGCAATTGAACCTCGCTAAAACATCTTTTTCTCGTTTTCTTTATTAGTGACCACAGTGCAATATAACACAGTTTTCTGATTTTATGTCAAGTTGAGTGAAAACAATTAATCCTCCATATAATCCATTAATCAGATTATCCCACTCAGAATTTTAGAAAACACGGAGAGAACCAGATTAATGTTGTTCATGATGCATTTTTCAGCCTTAATTAGAAAACAATTGAAAATTAAGAGCGATTTAATCCTTTTTTATAGAATTTTAAAACACAATATCAAATTTTGAGATGTAATGCGCGCACTATTGGAACAAAATAAGAAAAGAGAACCATATAAGCATCAGACAAGTATAAATAAATGCTATATGCAGTGCGTGTAAACTGTAAAGTGGGCTGTGGTTGGGTCGCCCGTGGGGTGGGGTCATCACCCAATGTATCACATTCAAATTATGTACATATAGTAAAAACAACAAGTAATGATTCAGTCAATGAACCTCCGGGTTTAACCCGGAGGTCCATTGGCTGGAACTTTGCATGTGATTGTTATACTTTGCAATACATTTTCATTATTGCTCCGGTAGAATCTCCATTTTGCTGTGAATTTTGCGATGGTATTTGCATATGCTTTGAAATGCATAAATAAAATATAAATAAATGCTATATGCAGTGCGTAGAGAGTGAGTTGTGGTTGGGTCGCCCGTGGGGATGGGGTCACCACCCAAAGTATCACATTCAAATTCTGTGCATATGGTAAAAATAAAACAAGAAATGCTTCGGTCAATGAACCTCCGGGTTTAACCCGGAGGTCCATTGGCTGGAACTTTGCTTGTGATTGTTATGCTTTGCAATACATCTACATTTATTGCTCGGGTGGAATCTCCATCCTACGGGGGAATTTTTGCTAGGTTCGCACAACTTTCACTTTGTGTACATATAATTGGTGCTCAAGAATATATTTTTTTTTTCTGTCAGCTTCTGCTTGAAACGTGATATAAACGGCTTAGTCTACCAATATATAAGGTTTATAAATAAATAAGGTCTATAAATATCTGCAACACTGTAGCTATATGCAAAGCGTGGAGAGTGGATTGTGGCTGGGACTCCCCCGGGGTGTGGTTATCACCCAAAGTATCACTTTCAAATTCTATACATATGGTCAAACACGTAAGCAATGTTTCAGCCAAAGGATCTCCGAATTTACACCCGTAGGTCCACTAGCAGGATCTTCGCTTGTGATTGTTGGCGCTATGCAATAAATTTGCGATTATTGCTCGGGTGGAGTGTTCATTCTTCGGGGATTGATTCTGTGATGGTAAACTCCCCACGTTGTATATATAAATATACCTGCATCGAGCTACGCCCGTAAACGATCAGATAAACAAAACCAATACAGCCCCATAACGCGACTAATCTACATTATAATTCACTTTTTGGGAGACTGAACTGTTGCTTCGCAGGACAAATTGTGACTTGTCTTGTGCCGGTGTAAAAGGAATGGAAGTCCGTTGGAACGTTAGTCCATCTGGGCTATTATTCAGCCGAATTATAGCCCTAGGTCTAACAGTTCTAGGAATAGTAGTCCGCCGGACTACTATTCCTAGAAATGTTGGACCTAGGACTATAATTCCGCGGAATAATAGTCCAGAGGGACTAATTTTCCTACGGACTTACATTCCTGTTACGCCGGTTCCGTCTCACCTACGCGTAAACGCGACTAACCCAAATTAGAATTCATTCGCGCTACGCCCGTAAACGATCAGTAAACACAACCAATACAGCCCCCTAACGCGACCAATCTAAATTAGAATTCCTTTCTTTGGGAGGCTGAACTTTTGCCTTTCGTAACACAAATTGCGACTTGTCTTTTGCCTATTCAGTCTGACCTACGCGTATACACGACTGACCTAAATTAAAATCCATTCGTTTGGGAGGCGAATCCCAAGCATGTTGTGTGTGTGTGTGCGTGTGTGCGTGTGTGTGTCTGGGTGGGGGTGGGTGGGGGTGGGCTGGGGTGGGCTGGGGTGGGGTGTGGTGGGAGAGTCAGTAATAGGGGAGATAAGCCTGGAGTTACCTTGTTTATACAAGCAATTCCCACCTTACAAATACTCATTTAATACCTTGACACATCCTGGGTTTCTCCGAGCTAGCAACTCCCACAGTTAAAACTAGAAATCCTGTCATAAAATGCGCACAAATAGCACGTCGATCTGCGCGTTAATCTACGCGTTATGACCATAGTAAGGCCATCAGATTCGGTACATATGGCCTGTACACAAGCAATGTTTCAGCCAATGGACCTCTGGGTAACCCTGAGGTCCATTGGCAGAAACATTGCCTGTGTTTGCTATGAATAACCAGGAGAACCTGCCGTGCTTTGGATGTAATTGGCAATTGCGCGCAATTCCTACACGCAATTAAGCCTAGATAAGCGCACAGTTTTAACTGTAATTATGAAAACCTTGTTGATACATACAACTCTCGAAAGTAGACCAATGTTTATTTTGGAGATTATATAACATTATTCGAGTGTAACTGGATTAGAAAGTCACACGTCTCTCAAAACTTAATGTTATCAGAAGAATGCCCAGTAAATATTTTTTATCAGGCCCTTTATTCTACAAATGGAAAAGAAGGATCACCTGTATATAGTTTTATTTCTGAACAGATGTATGTATCGAAATATATTAAGTGAAATTATCCTTGACGACTACCCTGTGTTAAATATATATTTCCTGCATAGATGTTATTCGTGTTTCTTTAGGATTATATGTATGTGTGTATATATGCTACTCAAAGTTTGCTAATCACCAAGTAAATCCAACTACCTGTTTTACGTATTAGTTGAAATATTGGTATGAAAAGTGTGTATACTTCTTATTTAATGATACCTTTAATTATTTATGTACATAAATTAAGATTTTATTTGTGTTTGACATTATTTTTTAGCTTTTGAATACGATAACCATGGAAAATGGATATTTTGGGTAAAAGAGGAAATTTTCAATGTGCCAACAAGTTGACGGAGCGAACTGGTATGGCTTCAATATCGAGTATGATACCCATTACTGTTAATTACAGCTTGACAACACCTTCTCATGCTCCCAGTCAGTTTCCTGGTGGTCCTTTGTGGGATGTTGTTCCATTCTCGGACCTGCATGGCACAAGCTTCTGGACACTTCTTGGCTGGACTGGACGGGCTGAAGTTGCAAGCTGCAACTCATTCCAGGCATGCTCGATTGGATTGAGGTCAGGGGATCTTGCTGGCCAGTCCATGTGCTCAATCCCCTCCCCGACAGCATGGTCAACATGAGGACGGACATTATGGTCCATCAGAATGAACCAATCACCCACTGCACCTGCATACAATCTGACGTGGGAATCCAGGATCTCATCAACATACCGTTGAGCAGTCAATGTACCACGTTCAAGGATACAGAGATATGTACGTCCATCCCAGCTGATGCCGCCCCAGACCATGAGTGACCCTCAATCATACGGTGATGCTCAGCAATGTTGGCTTCATGGAATCGCTCTCCTGGTCTTCTCCATATCCTAGAACGCCTATCTGTGTGGCCTAGGCAGTACCTTGACTCATCTGTTAAAAGGACAGGTCGCCAATTTTTCTGGTCCATCCAACGTGGGTCATGGCCCATTCATATCGTGCCCGGCGGTGGTTCTGGGACAGCGAAATGCGAATACATGGCCTTCTCGATTGGAGACCTCCTCCGTGACACCTTGCCCGGATAGTCTGCGTCGAAACATTCACCCCGGATGCATCCTGAAGGTCACTGCGAAGCTGGGTGATGTGGCAAACCGGTTCCTACGGGCCTGAATGATCAAAAAACGGTCTTCAGCTGGAGATGTTGCCCTGTCTCTGCCACCACCATGCCGTCTTACTGGTGTGCCATACTGCTGATATCTTGCCCAGGGTCTTGTGATCACCGTATGGTGCACACCAAAGGCTTCACCAACTTGACGATGGGTAGCCCCTTGTTCCACCATCCCTACAGCCCGCCACATTTCTGCTTCAGAAAAAAATGTTTTCTTACATTTGCATTTGCTATATGTCCATGACTGTCACGAAAAGCCTGCCTGCCAAGAGAGCTAATGTAAACACTGGGGACCATCCCAATACATTCCTCAATCATATCCTCCAAAAATATCGCAAATATGTCACAAGCAAATTTCACAATGATGTATCAAACATTTCCTGCTTAGAAAACTTTGAGAAGTATATATAAATATATATATATATATATTATTTTGTACCCATCATTGGTACTCAAGTATGCATTACTTCTCCCATCTCCTGCTTGAAATGTGAAAGAGGCGTCTTAGTGAATCATTACATAAGGTTTATAAATAAATAAAGTTTATAAATATCTGCAACAAAGCAGCCGTATCCGGTGCTTAGGCGTTATCTGTTATTCTGTTGTCTCCTCATTGCCTGCAATCTCTTGTTCTTAGTTAATGGCTATGCATACTGGATTGAAGAAGTTAAAATTGCGCCCCGTTATTAATTCCGAGACCTGATGAGAGTGACGGTCAGATGGCTTCGACTAGATCGAGAATGGGTCGTGGTCTGGTTGAAGTTATCATTCTACTATTATCCAGGAGGACAAGGCTTTATCCTCACGCATTGTCTGACAGCATACACTGTGACTTCTGTATTCTCCCCAAAACAATTGGTCGACAGATCACCCTCATTGCCGTCTCCACCTACTGTTGTGGCTACCCTATTTTTCACTTCCTTTCTCGCACATTCGACTGTATAGCCTTTAATTTGCAAGGTTGTTGTGCAACAAGCCCCCGAATTGTTCAACCTGTCACGGCGTAACTTCAAACCCTTATCTGCCCCTTTCCGATTTAACCTTGTCGTTATATTATTGATGCTGTCATGCTTCTATGAGAACTAACTAGTACCATACTATAATACGGATTATCCACTTGCAAAAATTGATAATTTATGTCTTCCATTAAGCAGAATATACCTATACTTTCATACAGATGCTACACAGTTACCTTGTACATACTACTTTCCTTCACCTTTTCCTAGTATTTTGTGTTTCTTCCATCATCATGTCTAATTATCCTACATAAACTCTATTCCATTACAACTTTTTCTTCCAAGCCAGCTTGAATCTAATTTTCTTTGCAGACAATATCATTCTGTTACATGCAATCATGATTAGTACTTATATCCGTGCACTAAGTTTACGCTATCATCGACATTTTGCACAAGAGATTACGTGATCGGATAGGTACTTTCAACACTACAGTTTATGTTCGCATCCTGAAGCAGAAACTGTCGACACATCAATCAGTTTGTGTCTTAATTTGCCTACCCCGGTGTCTTAGTGGGGGTTGAACTCCATAGAAACTTCACTGTCATGGCTGTTCTTTTCCTCAGAAAAGTCATCGAATCAGTTACCTCGTGAGTGACTGAGCGTACCGAAGAAACCTAGTACCTTTACAAGAGAGTGCCCGTCTTAAAGATTTGTCCATCTTGAAAGTACTACTCTCCATTTTCCTTGTCACGTCGACGTTCTTTTACATGGGCACAAGTCATTGTTGTTGTCGGGTGGCATCGATCCCAATCTCGGACCGAGCTCTCTCAACTCAAACCCTAACCAGAATACTTTGAAGATTTTGCATCTTAACATCCAAAGCTTAAAATCCAAATTATACACTGTTCAATGTGAATCCTCATCATATAACATCTTCGCTTTAACTTGTAGAGTGCTGGAAGCCCATATTTGGGCTTTATTCTGAAGTGCTGGTGCCGCAGCTTGAAGGTTCATATTCAGTGCATGTGCTTGGTATCATCTTTGAAGTGATATTATTTAGTCTGTAAGGGTTTGCCTTGTTACAATTTATGGGAGAGTGCCCATAGGCACTCTCCCATAAATTGTAACAAGTCAAAGACACGTGCACAAGATTTGATAGCCAAAAATAATTTAGCACTCTACCAGTTAACCGATACATGGCTGCACAACAACAATTCCACGTCTGATATCTTACTCCATGGTTTTCACGAACGACTGCATTGCGACCGGCCGACAGGGAGAGGCTGGGATGCCATCTACATTAAAAATAGTATCTCTTTTCGACTTCGACCCGACCTCGAGGTGCTGAATACTGAGTGCATATGGGCTGAAGTATTTACGAAACACAGTAAGTCCCTATTATTAGGGTGTTTTTACCGTCCACCTAACAGTTCCCAGGATATATGGGATTCCATATCGACATCAATTGAAAAAGTCAGAGACACGTCACTTGTCGATTTAATTGTTACGGACGATTTTAATGCCAACCAGCTGGTTCCCTCGAGAGTCGGTTTTACTGCAATATGCAAATTTTTACCCCGTGGCAGCTTGTGGGTGAACCAACCTGTTTTACTGAATTACGGCTATTAGGAAGGTCAAAGCGTCGTATATATCTAAAGTTCAGACCACACTAAATAACAACAAAATCCCTCTTCATTGTGGTGAAAGACTCTAAAAACACTAATCAGTAGTAATAAAGTGGTAGGTATTCCAACTATTATCCATTTAAATAAAGTATATTACTCAAGTATTGAGAAAGCAGAAGTGTTCAATGAATACTTCTATTCTATCCCAACAGTTGACAATTCGAAAGCCCCCATTCCTGATTCAGCATCCCAGGCTTCACGAGTTATTGATAGTATCAATCTCCAAAGTAGTGAAGTATATGATGCAATGAAGACGATAAAAGTGTCTAAGTCCCGATCTTGTAAATCAACGCCTTCTTAAAGAATGTAAATTCTCCCTGTGTGAGCCTCTTCTAATCGTATTTAGTGTGCCCTTGAACAACTGTCACTTTCTCCCACTGTGGAAAAAGCAAATATCTCCCCAATTTTGAAAAAAAAACAGCTCTCAAATTCAGTTACTAAATACCGCCCGATATCATTGATTAGTTGTGTAGGTAAACTATTTGAAAAATGTGTTTTCAAACGCTTGTGGCAATTTCGGATTGACAACAATGTCCTTAGTCAATTCCAATCAGGTTTTACACCTGGTTATTGATTCAAGTGACCTCCAACTGACTGACATATACGATGGATTCAGGCGAGTTCTTGATGAAGGCAACGAAGTTAGGGTGGTCTTCTGTGATGTCGGTAAGGCTTTCGACAGTGTATGGCATGTTGGTCTTATTCACAAGCTGATGGAAATTCGTGTCTCGGGTGAAATTCTGTTGTTTTTTAAATCGTGTCTTTCGGATAGGTCGCAACGAGTTGTGATGGGATCGGTCGCATCTACCTGTAGAACCATTAACGCTGGTGCTCCACGAGGTTCGATACTTGGACATTTATTGTTCCGTATATATATATTAATGGTATAACCGAGGGCTTACCCAGTAGCATACGCCTATTTGCAGGTGATACTTCCCTATATCTAATTGTAGAGAATCCAGGGTAAGCTTCGAGATTAATCAACCATGTCTTTGCCACAACAGAGCGCTGGGCTAAGGCGTGGTTGGTTCAGTGTAATTCCAGTAAAACAGAGAGTATGCTTATATCACGTAAATGCAACCCCACTGCCCATCCACCTCTATTCCTCCATGATTCACCGATATCCGAAGTCAGTAATCATTTAGGAGTCATTGAATAGCACATGCACGGGGAACGACCACACTGACAATGTCTGCTCTTAAGACTGGCCTCGCTTAGACCTACTGAGGAAGCAGAAATTGAATCACGATCGCAGCGTCCTAGAAAAAATATACTTTGCCTTCCTTGGTCCTCGAATACGCTGTTGCTGTCTGGGATTATTGTTTAGCAACTCAAGTCGTCGAGCTAGAGAAAGTAAAGATCGCAACCGCAAGGATCATTACTTGGGCAATTGTCAGTTGCAGTAAGTGTTTGCTTTATTCCGAAACACGTTGGGACTCTCTACAAGAAAGACGCCGCAAACACAGGCTGTTACAGTACTTCAAAATGTTTCACTACATGTCGCTCATATGTTGCTAATAAAGTTCTCCCGATCGTCTCATCGTTAAATCTATCGCTCAACCTCCGGTCATGTTGTAAACCTGTCGGATTCAATTGTATCAGTCTGCCTTTATCTCGAGCGTCACAGACCAATGGAACAAGCTGCCTTTTTCTGTCCTCGATAATTCATCACTGATCAGTTTCAAGACTTTCCTAAATGTTGGAAATCAGCGACCACCTGTAGTTTACAGGGGCGCAAAATACGCGCAGCACAAATATTTCACTGCAGGTTGCGATTGCGTTGTAGTAACCTTAATTCACATTTATACGACAATCATTTGTCGCCTACCCCCTCCCGTCAATGTGGGATGATGTGCGAGACACCAGAGCATGTTTCTACATTGGACAATGTACTCAAATGCCCGTAATAGTACTATCAACCTTCTCCCATTTACTATAAACGAATCGAATCTTCGTGTTGGATCTGAATTCTTTAATAATCAGGAATACCGTCTTATTTTTGAAGTGGTGCATGATTTAATTTTGTAAAGTGGGCGTTTCCGTTGACTGCCGAGGATCATATTACCACGTGCGATTACTCCTATATGGCGAATTTACCACTATTCCTCTAAATCTCCTCTCCATTTCGTTTTCCTCACATGAACCGCACCAAGGTTGCTTCGTCTCACTTCTAACTAATGGTGCATCTGCTGCTTACTTATGAGTGTCTTGAAGGTGAAGGCAACGCATTGTGCTTTCAAGCTGGCGTCCCCTGCTTTCCATTGCTCCTCTTCTTTGTACTTTCTTTTCTTTCACCTTTTCCTTCATTCACATGCAAGGTTTAATCAATATCATGCATCGCCGATGGTAGTTTGACTCCCTATGCTTACCTTTCTGCGGCTAGAATTACAACCAACTTTCTCAGCGGTTTTGTCCCTGGCGGAGGCGACATGTCTTTGCACTCGCAGTTACCTGCTTGTGCCGAGTATGATGCTGTCAAATCAAATGTGAATGATCTCTCAGTTGTTTGCTCACGGGTCTACGTTATTGGGGCCTCTTGGCAGACCTCACTGTGTGCATGGATGCGGTGCCCCAGCTTGGCGCATGGCTGGTGATCAAGTTGGTGATCGACCATAGGCCATGGTTTCCAGGCGGCGATATATGAGTCCATCTACTATATTACACCACCTTTTTGAGTAAATTTATGAATGACCCCCGGGAGATGACTAACATAAGCTCCTAGCTTTCTGCCAGATCCCCCCATAACATACCAATTTAGTCTTTTGTTAGTATATGTTATTTTTTATGTTCACTGAACTGTTACGTTCTTGGTGTTCAATTCTGAAACATACAGCACACTTGTTGAATAAATCTTGTTTAAACTAAGCATAAATACGCAATATTTGTAATTCAAATAGGCTTGTAGAAGGGACAAAGGTCATATTTTCTAATCCGGGGTGGGGGATCAAAGAATGTTTACATATTTCGTTTTAAGCTAACTTGTTTTTCAAGGATTGGAGAGCAAGTCATGGAACGTATAATGAGGCATCTCATTGCCCCAATGGCGCAGGTGTGTGGGGTGCCCTACGTGGAGGCGCCTTCGTGGCCTCCCTCTTCTCGAGTACTACAGAGGGGTTCTTAACCTGCACGGAGTTTGTCTTTCTCTGCACAGAGGACAACAATTTTACGTCCCCACCCGATAGGGCGGTACGCCGTGACACTATCAACCCCACAATTGATGCTGGCAGATAGTTTTCGGTCACCTCGAGAACTTTCCCCGATTGGTGATCGATCCCGGGACCTCTGGCATGAGAGACCAGCGCAGTTATCCACTCGGCCACCACTCTCTTATATATTTGCATATCCTTGTAGGGGACAGTGTCTGTGGGTTATCGAATGATGCGCACAATGTTGAATAAATATTTATTATTTTCTTATATTTAAAATCATATTCCCAACGCATACAGTCAACGTTAAATTTGTCGACATATTTAGAAAGTTAAGGGGAGGGAGGGGGGGGGGGGGTAACGTTCTTCAAAATCATTCTAGATGACGAATATAGTTGGCCACGAAGGCAAATGTTAGTTTAGTAGTTGAAGCCATATTGTATAACAAACATATACGTGGAAGAAGTTCTACTTTAATCCCACAATCATCTATGGTTGTGAAGGTTAAACTATTATTGTCACTACAATTCCCACGGATACGGAATAGCCTCGTCCACAGATAACAGTTAAGCCCGATTCTCCTACTTTCTGAATTCCATACCTACCAATTAATGTGGTCTGTTGCTCTTGGTTCTACCACTTCGGTTGAGAAGTTCTAGTCCCTTTCAGAATTTGTTCGATCTAAACTGAGATTTTATTACACACCTGTTCTATGTTATCCCCATCTACAGCAACACTAAATCATGTGGAAAATGAAAATCTGTTCCGCACACATGTGAGGAACGGAAATCGTTGATGCACTATTTTTAAATAGAAGTGAAATTTCACTGGAATGTTCTAAAGTTCGTGCAATGCAATTACAAGTTGAATCACTAGATAGCTGAAAAGCGTCCCCTGAGTTCCAATGTGCTCTATATGCCAGTAGGCACATAGAACACACTGGAACTCAAGGGACGAAATAGTAACCACCCCCCCCCCTCCCCCTCGCAAAATAGGTTAGCGATAAAAATGCGTTGTTTTTGTTGATAGTTGTCAAATGAATTGCTCAGTGTTCTTTTAGTAATTGTGTTTATATACGCGAAGGCGTGTAATAAACACAGAACGACACACGCGTGTGAATGGGTTAATCGATATGGCACTTGTGTCATCGCGGAAAGATAAAACGCGAGCCCTGTGGCCTCTCGTCTTATCATTCCGAGCTGGCACTCGTGCCATATCGATTAGCACATCCACACGCGTGTATCCTTTTGTGTATATATAGGAGAGACAGTCATGTTGTTTTCTAGTTTATGTTTTGTCTTTATTGCATCTAATGATCTACCCCCTAGACAATTACCTCCTACAAAATTGTCAAAACCGGACATCTGTCCCATCGGCTTATTTGTCTACCTTTACACGTTGTATACAAGCCGCGTAGCCGTGGATTGGAGGAGGTAAGCTTATGTCTTGCGCTTGATGTTGTGCACCGTATGTTCACAAATAACCATTGTCCCGGCCAGCTGATAGGGTTGGCTTGGATGTCACCACTTAACACATCTTTGAAGCGAAGATGTGAGGTTGTATGTCGGGTCTATCCTTTTTTTTGGTTTCGGGGTTTAATTCTATGTTAAAAATATTATGTTACAAACATTTATATTATAACATTACGTTAAAATGCATTTATCATTTTCAATATAAAAGATCGCCTTGATCATTGACTCGTGAAAGGCCTCAGAATAATCCTAGGATAATAACAAAAGTATGTGCTTGTGCACAACTGCAACTAACTTAAGTGTGTCTGCATCATTGCTGACTGCCTGTTTTGGTAGCCAACAACGATGTAAAAGCAATGCTAATATAAATGGAGCCGACAGTTGTGTTCTCAAGAAATAATACATTTGGGGCAGCTCCTCCAAAGGAATAAAAAGAAGCAGCCTGTGCCTGTCCGAGGAGCAACGAGTTAACCTCTCTTTACAATAATTCAATTGGCATTGACTTGCTAAAATACATGCAATCTCCATGAAATGTATCCAGTTGAAAAACCCTTGAACTCGCCGCTTTGCACCTTAACTAGCACCCCCGATTTTCCCACTCATGGTTGCTTTGTAAATTCTGAATGCGGGAGAATCGGGTTGTCACGGTTATAAGATGCTATCAAAGAGGCCCTAACGGTTGAATGAGTTGGTGCTGACTTTCGGTACTGATGCCAATGGTTGTATTACAACACGACAGAAGGGCTTTTCGAAAGTAGCCCATGAAATGTGCTACAGACCTTTGGGTTTCACCTTTCAGCTTTCATGCTTACAAAAGTTTATTCATTTATTTATATATTGTTATGTTTTATTTATTTATTATTTTCATTTATTTATTTATTCATTTATTCGTTAATTTATTTATTTATTTATCAATTTATTATTTACATATTGCTATTTATTTATTTATTTATTTATTTATTTATTTATTTATTTATTTATTTATTTATATATGATTTTTCTTTCTTTCTTTATTTATTTAATTATTTATACGTTCATTTATTTATTCATTCGTTTATTTATTTATTCATTTATTATTTACATATTGTTATTTATTTATTTATTAATTATTTATTTATTTATGATGTTCCTTTATTTTTTATTTATTTATTTATTTAATTATTTATTTATTTATTTATTTATTTAATGATTTATTTATTTATTTATTTATTTATTTATTTATTTATTTATTTATTTATTTACTTATCTATTTATTTATTTATTAGTCCCTTTCGCCTGATCAGCATCTAAGGCTATATCACTGTGGGTCAAATGCTCTGAGTCTTAAGTCGACAGTACGGTAATCACAAAAAGGGAACAGATAGTTTCGACTGGATCGTGACCAGGTCACGATCCAGTCGAAATATTCTTTTCGATTTCCTCCCAACAATGCTGCAGAATTTCATTTGTCTAAAAGGAAAATGCTAGAATATTGAATACGAAATGCCATTTTTAATTGTATTTTATTGCTTTAGTCTTAATTTGGGTAACTTTTGTTTTGAAATACTTCTGGGGTAGTTATGTTGCGACCAGGCGGTGATCTGAATCAGAAAGAGACTACGTTAGTAATACAATACTGTAAGTATGAATAAGAGTATTTATGAAAGCGCGTAAAAAACACTTTCATAAATGGCATTTTAACTAATAACCAGGATTGGAAATGTTCACAGAAAACTGAAGGAGCTGAAAGCAACTCGATTACTGAAGAAAGCAATTCATTATTTTCTGTCACAAAACTTGTCATGAATCATTTCATTTGTCCTATTCAATTTATTGAAATGAAGTATTTTCGCCATCTATTACACACAATGTGCTTACAAACAAGTTCTGGGGAAACTTTTACTTGGAATTATCGGGCTATTGATTGATCACCATTACTTGAAAATATCGGGTTATTGGTTGATGGAAAATAGCCAGTCTTACGATTACTCTATCGATTATTCGATGACTCGATCGATAATAGGATGGTTTAATGTTCATCAAAAAAGTAGTCATATTGAAATAGCAGACCTGCGGACAAATGAAACCTCCGATATCAAGTTATCTGCTCAGCGAAGTTGATCGATGATCAAGTAAACGGGTGATCAGATGTTGGGTCCGGCAAACGCTCGCGATTCGATTCGCTTTCGTATCTTTCCACTGATTCGATTCGACCCAGAGACATTTCGACTATTCGACATATCTCTAACCCCGACACGATTATTTATTTATTTATTTATTTATTTATTTATTTATTTATTTATTTATTTATTTATTTATTTATTTATTTATTGACGACACTTTCAATAGCCTTGGGCACCTCCTGACTGACAGTTTTACGAATAGAGCATTCTGGGGTGTCTGCAGAGAACAACCCCGCAAAAGAGAACAAGTGCCAGACTACCCAACGTACTACCTCCGCGCAACAGGGTTAACATTGGTTGAAGACAAGTCCACCATCGACGTGCAGTACGTTTTAGTACACTTGGCCACCGTGCTCCCACGGGATGAAGTGCTCACCAAAGGACACAACACAGTTACCCCTGGCGGCGATCGAACCGCGGCCCTTTCGGTTTAACCCTTTTCCCAACGCAGACGATATAAAAATTTATTATTTTAAATATCATTTTTTTAAATTTTAGAAAAACACATCGAACAAAACCATATCATGTGACCCCTCATTGGAACGAGCTCAACGAGCTCGTTCCAATGAGGGGCCACTTAATATGGGTTTGTTGACATTTCTTTAAAAAAACATTGATTTTCAACTGCTGAATTTGTATATTCCGCGGGCGTATTCAGCCGATTCGTTAGGTAAAGGATTAAAGTTCAATGCCGCAAGCACCGAACCACTACCCTCCCTTTGCTTTCCATACATTTCTGTTTGTCTACTTTTCTGAAGATGACAACTGTTCCTGCAGTTGTATGAGAAAAGAGGTTGACCCGTATCCAGCTTAACTGGATAACACAAATTAAGTCGGAAACTCCTCATACATGTCAGGTGAAGCGATAGCGAAAGTATTGCAGATGACAACCTGTTCCACTCAAGGGACATGTGCTTTTTTCTTCGTCCACTTCGGTCTTCGGTGATAATTGTGAACATTTCAATCTTGCCCGTTGCAAAACAAACTGCGGGGTGATAAACTGTTGCCACCACTAGAATATTAAGAACATAAAATGTCAAAACTCGTATTGGTAGTGATATATTTAAAGCGATAACGTCGAGTAATTTGAATGACAGTGCGTTCTAATATCAATGGAAGTACGTTGCACATTGGGTCCATGCCGAACGTTCTGCATCGAATACCTTTGGTTGAGACGTGAATAATTTGCTCAGCCTTTCCGAAACAAATGATTGCTCCATATATCTGTACTTGCCGTTCGATGGTTCGATATAGTCTTACCGGTATGCATATTGATACTGGGCTCGAATGGGAGATACAGTATGCCGCCGACTGGTCATAATCCACTCGTGGGAAGTTACGTCTACGCATGCCTTTGCCATGAAAATGAGGGCAATGAGTTCCACAGCCAACAGATGTTCCCCGGACACCAATGGTGGCTATACTCCCCAAACACACACTGCCATGCATGAGTATCTAGTCATTTGTGTTTGTTGATATTGAATCAATAAATATTTTATCTTAGGCCCAACAAAGAAGATTTTCTGTTTCTCAGGCCATTATTTGTAAAATTGCATGCGTGAGAGCGTTTTTTTGATTGATTTCTTTTATTTCTGTAATTAATTATTTGCCATTAAAAGTTCACGTTCTTGGTTTATGTTTTAGGCCTCATAATCTACGGAATAGCGTGGGTGGTGGTGCATTTCGTCTCTCGAGAGTAAGAAGGCTTTGCAATGCTAAAGCATTGCAAAGTCTTCTTGCACTCAAGGGACAAATTTATCAATGTTTTAACTTGGGTAAAATATCAGACATAAACCATTTAATTTTTATTTTTTTTAAAGTTTACATTTGTTAAAAAAGAGAGCCTGTGATAGCCAAAAAGACCATTCGGGTGGGCCTGTGAAACATATTTGTATTTGTTTAGACCTTAACTTATCCCCATTGAACCATAGCAACAATACAGCAGGCCGCCCAATGTGTCCAGGAACACTAATACCCTCGTTTTATGAAAACTACATTTTAGTGGTCAACAAAGTACAAAAAGGGGGCCATAACTCAGAGACAAATTATCGCATTACACTCGAAATCAAACATATCTGGTATACTATCTACAGTAAGCTATATTCTAAGTTTCATTGACATCGTACACATATAAGTCAAGTTACCATCCGGAAACCAATATCAACATATCTTCTAAGTCAGAAAAGGGCCATAACTCTATCAAAAAATATCGGACCAAGCCCACTATCAATCCCAACCTGTATTTTGCAGTTATAAACCTATGTATAAAACCAATATCAATAAGTCTTCTAAATCGAGAAGGGGGCCATAACTCTGCCAAACAATATCGGACAAAGCCCCATGTCAATCCCAACCTGTATTATGTGGTTAAATATCTATGTATAAACTTTTGTTTCATTTCGTTCACTCAAAATAAAGTTATCGCCCGGAAACCAATATCAATATGCTTTCAAAGTCTGAAAGGGCCATAAGTCTGTCAAAAAATCAGGCCAAGCCGACTATCAAACTCAGCATGTATTATGTGGTTATAAACCTATGTATAAAATGTTGTTTCATTTCTTTTACTCACTCTAAAGTTATTGTCCGGAAACCAACATCAACATGTTTAAGTTCAAAAAGGGCCATACCTCTGCCAAAAAATATCTGGCCAAGCCCACTACCAATCCCAAGTTGCATTATGTGGTTACATGTTGCTTCATTTTGTTCAATCAAACTAAAGTTATCATCCGGAAACATTTGTGTCCGGACAGACGTACATACGGACAAATCGACGAACAGTAAAACGGACGGACCGACAGACGGACAGGGCGGCGACAATAACAATACGTTTCAAGGAGCAAAAAAATTATCACCAGCAAACTTTTAATTCAGAAGCGCCATGTTGTACCCGTTGCTTCATTAATTATTTTTATGATGGTTATTCCTATAATTAATGTTTGAATTCTAATATTATTGCCTCCGTGGAAATATTGCCCACCCGTGGAAAGTAATCAGTCGACGGAGACCGTACTGTAGACAATACTAGCAACACCAATCGCACTATCGTAACAAGGGGGGCGTGGATTCGATTCTAGATACGATTATGTTTTGAACGTTTCATTCGATACTAGATTCGGTTCGAGGAAATATCGTCATTCGCCGATCCCAAATTTGGCCAGTGATGGTGACAGAATAATTGACGGGCTGATTGACATACTGACGCACAGATCGACCGACCGACTGCCTGAGTAATTTGATCAGCTGATTGTACCCAAATGATTAGTTTTTCGCACCATCAAAATAGTCAGCTGTGTTTCAGTGGACTGTCGTAATTCACGTGTGGGCAGTGATTTCCAAGCATGCGTTTACCAGGTACTAAAAATTAGCAGCAGAAACATTTTGGTTAACACTTTACCCAACGCAGACGATATCAAAACTTATTATTTTAAATATATTTTTTTTTAATTTTTCAGACAATTTCAACAAAACCATATCATGCGACCCCTCGTTGGAACGAGCTCGACGAGCTCGTTCCAAGAAGGGGTCACATGATATGATTTTGTTTGAATGTTCTGAAAAATAATATTTTTTCAGCTACTGAATTTGCATATTACGCGGGCGAATGCGACCGATTCGTTGGGTAAAGGGTTAATGAAGCAGCCGGTTGTACCCGACTCTTCGTTAATTAAATTGTTGATGAGTATTGCTGGTGTTTGAAATCTATTATTGCGTACGTGGAAAGATTGTCCAACCGTAGAAAGTGACCAGTCCACGACGTCCGTACTGTAATTTTGATGCAACTCAAATCCTGATAATCAAATCCTTTTCAAGGTACCTATTTGTAACTGACCCTGGCCCGAATCGATATGATAGGTATTTGACGAAAACTGCTTATATAGTGAAGATTTATTCATTAATTGCCATTTAAGGTCACACAAATCTGCACAATAGCTAATCGTGGCTGCAACATATGGATATGAAGTCAAGTTTGGTCAATCGTTTGTAGTGAAGATTTAAAGTATATAGTGAATAACTAATGTATTAGGGCTGAAACGGCCGGCTGATTTTCACAACCGACTAACCGAGAGCTAAAACCGGTTAACCTCAGGTTATCCGTGGCCATTATTTCACCAAATATAGGATCAAAACTCTAGGAATTGGAAGGCAGTATTCGCAGAAACTATTCAGTAGTGTGTATACAAGCGAACGTTGTAGAGTACTCGACAACGTTTGTTTGTAAAAATACTACGGAGTAGTTTCTGCGATTACTTATTTCTCGCGGAAATTGCCGATCATTAACGAAGTCTTGAACACCAAAGCTGATATTCCTCACTATATACGACATGGCTTGAAGGGGGAATCTATTCCAAAGGAGAAGAGACAGATTTACTACGTTTTAACCATGGACTGGTGATGCCTATTGAAATTTCGAATAACCGGTTGGCGTTTTTTTTTAATCGGTTATGCAGGTAACTGGTTTCAAACCGTTTATTCGGTTAACCATTTTAGTAATCTAATGTATATAGTGAATAACTAATATTTTTTAAAACATTGTGATCTTTCTACACAGAGGAGTCGAGTAAGGTTTAATATCGGAAACGAGAATTTCACGGTTCTGTGGCTCCCGGTTTTGAAAGTTAATCACGATACCAGGGAAATTCACAGTCCATAGTATCAATGATTGCGTATTTTTGTTTGTGAGACAAGGTCGAATATCAATTTCTTTCGATACCATCATCATTGTTGGAGCTATGGTTTAAGCGAATGGGGATTTTCCGGTTATCGGTTATGAAAATCAGTGCAAATGACTGTGAAATTCATAGACGAGAATCGGGAATCAAAGGTTACGAAACACTTTGAATTCCATGGTATCTGGGCTGATATTCAAAAACGAGAACCGGAAATTGTCCGGCACCGTGAGTGACTTTCAAAAAACGAGCACCAGAATATTCCCCTTTCCGGGATTAACCATTTACCCAACGAATCACCCGCATCCGCCCGCGTAATATGCAAATTGAGCAGCTGAAAAAACTAATTTTTTCAAAACATTTCAACAAAACCATAGCATGTGACCCCTCATTGGAACGAGCTCATTGAAAAATTAAAAAAAAAATGATATTTAAAATAATATTTTTTTATATCGTCTGCGTTGGGTAAAAGATTAAACACCAGTGTCGAGAACTCGCTTATTGCAAAGTAGAGCTGAAAATGCACGTAAAAACCAACAAGAGAAATTACATTGTGGGGACACGTCGTGGAAGCTATAAAAACTGCTCATAGGTTCATAACGACAAGTGGGAGAGCGGTGGCTCAGTAGTAGACCGTTGAACTTTTATGCTAGAGGTCCCGAGTTCTATCCCTCCCCCCCCCCCCCCCCCCCCTGGGACGACAGTGTTGTGTCCTTGGGCAAGGCGCTTTATCCCTGTTGCCTACACGATAGCACAATGACGCCGTGTGCTAAGTCGCACTGCACGTCAGTGGTGCACATGTCTTCAACCGCTGTAACCCTGTTTGGCTGGAGCTTGAACGGAGTTAGAATGTTGAGGAAATGACGGTTGCTCGTCGATGCTCGGTGGTTCTCTCCGGGTACTCCGGCTTCCCCACCTGTAAAACTGTCACGGTCGCGATTAGCATTTGTGCATGAACATGTGGCCTTAAGCACCAATAAATACAAAAAAAATAAATAATATAACGACAAGTGCTTTCTCTTGAATGAATCATATATTGTAATTGTTGTGTGTATTCATGCAATCTGCCTGTCATTGGTGTTTGTGCTGAATAAACTTATTTTATTTTATCTTATCTTATCTTATAAAACATTAGGGTGGTGAACACAACAAACACGAAGAAGATCTGGAATTGGGGTGCCATTAGATTATTCCATCCAAAATGTCAGTCATCAGTTCTGTCCAGCCACGATGTTTGGGCAAATTTGGTACTATTTTACTTTCCCATTTTAAGAGAGGGATCATCAAATAAGCCTTTTACAATAGGCATGTTGGAATCATTTCGAACTTATGGGCGAGGGACACAGTAAAACAGAAGCACCAGCAAACTGGTACATATCAGTGATGTCCTATGTGTCATAGTGGCACGGAAGGACTATTGCATACATACACAGGACGACAAATGCTTGTGAATGGGTTAATCAATTTGGCAGGAATGTCAGCGCGGAAGCATAAAACGAGAGACCGCAGGTCTCGAGTTTCATCCTTCCGCGATGGCACACGTGCCACATCCATTACCCCATCCACACGCGCGTGCCGTTATGTTTATTACACGCCTTCACATATACAAAAAAATAATTATTAGAAGCACACTCAGCAATTCATTTGACTACTATAATCAAAAAAAAAAAAAAAACACATTTTATCGCCAACCAAATTTGCGAGGGGAACCCGTGTTACTGTTTCGTTCCTTGAGTTCTATGTGTCCTATGTACCTACTGGCACATATAGCACGTTGAATCTCAGGGGAAGATTTGCAGCTACAGTGATCCATGCAACTTGTACTTGCGTTGCACGATTTGTATAAACTTTCCATGAAATTTCGCATCTATTTAAAAGTAGTCAGTCAACGATTTGCGTTCCGCACATATGTACGGAACAGATTTTCATTTTCCGGACGGTTTAGTGTTGGTGTAGATGGGGATTACATAGAACAGGCGAGTAAAACAAACATAATTATATTTTGGGGACTGGCGCAACTCTGCATTGAGAAACATGAGCATTTGGGGCACAAATTTACCAATCAGGCCGGAATATTGTTATAATTTTAAATATGTTAAATTTGTTAAATATGGAGCCAAAACTAAACCCTTTTTTCTGGTAGTATCCTAATAATAAAGAGTGTGTGAATGCTCTTCCTGATAATGCAGTGGGATTGCAATACCGGGTTGGTAAAGATAATGTTGGCCTCCCTAAGCCTCTTCGTACTAATTCTAAATAAGATTGCAATATCGGGTTGGTAAGATTGTGCTGGCCGCCGGACTACTATTCCTAGAAATGTTAGACCAAGGACTATAATTCCGCGGAATAATAGTCCAGAGGGACTAACGTTCCTACGGACTTTCATTCCTGTCACACCCGCACACTTCCATGCTAATTCTCAATAAGACTGCACTACCGGGTTTGTAAAGATACTGTTGACCTCCCTAAACGTGCGTGTTCTCAATAAGATTGCAACACTGGGCTGATAAAGATAATGTTGGCTTCCCTGCACATCCCCATGCTAATTCCTGATAAGATTGCAATAACGGGCTGGTAAAGATAATGTTGTTTCTCTCTCTCTCTCTCTCTCTCTCTCTCTCTCTCTCTCTCTCTCTCTCTCTCTCTCTCGCTTCCAAAACATAGCTTATCCCCCCCAGCCCCGTCAATGGGATGAGCATATTTTGGAAGCAAAAGATTAAAATGTTTTTGTAAACTTTGTTGTCAGATAAAATCAAACATTGATCGCACCGAGAACAAATTGCAAACTGGACACATAATCGTTAGTTGCAATTTCCACGCATGATAATGAAGGATGTATTTTCTATTCTACACATTGTACCCAAATGCAAATACTCATTGTCTTTATTCAACCACAAGGTTCCGATGACAGTCAGCCTCGTGAAATGAAACTGTAATTAGTAACGGAAACCTAGTAACGTTTGATTTATTACACCGCACCAAATCTCATTTCCCTACACTCTAAAATCAGTTGGTTTAAAAATGAACCCTAATCAACTGGGTTGAGTGAATGTGAACTCAATTGGGTTCACATTCGCTCAGCCCAGTTGATTCGCGTTATTTGTTTTGCTTATTTGTTCTTCGGGCATTAATAACAATTTGAGTAGCCTGGATCATATCGAAAATGACAAATTTTAGGGTGGAGAAAACCAGAGTACCCAGACAAGACCAATGACCAACAAGGAATAACCGTCGTATTCACTACTTTACCAGTAGATGGGTTAGCATTGGCTGGAAACAAATGTACAGTAGACACACATGATGTCGATCGCTGACATACCTCACACTTTTGCTACACTTGGCTCAACTAAAGCTAACCATGCTTGTGGCGGATAGTAATTCGATAATCAGACGGTTAATCACCATTGCTCAGTGGTTCACTGTGAGCACTCCGGCTTTCTTTCTTCCAAAATTGTCCAACATGATATGATCCAGGTTGTTGATAATGCTATTAAACTCTAGTAAAGGAACAAACATGTTATGTTTTATGTACAAATATGTCTATGAGTGTGTGTGGGGGTGTCGCGGTGGTGGTGTGGGCGGGGGGGGGGGGGTCATTAGCTCAATGTGAGTAGTATAGAAAACCATTGGTACGACCATCTTCAACTCATATGTTTGCCTTCAGTAATGAATATAGTTTTACAAATTGTTTCCTCGATAATAATTGGTGGTTTCTAATTGGAACAAGTGGCGGTTTCCCGCCTAGCCAGCTTTTTGAATTTTCCATTCATCAGTCGAGATTTGAAAAATTGGCAGGGGGCAACTTCGTACAGAAGAGAACAGTGGGTGTTAATCCACAATTATGCTGTTATCTGTTGCAGATATATCACATATAACATTTTAAATACAGAACATCATTAGAAATAATTTGTTCATATATATTTGTAGTAACCTTTTTCACTGTAAGAAATTGTTTATGTTGGAGAATTACAAGTGAACTTAGTAAACTAAATTGACGATTTTTGTAGGGCTGCACGATATTCAAAAACTGAATACCGGTATCGGTATTCAAAAAAAAAAATACCGCGGTATACCGGTATATCGAAAACTGTTCAAATATATGAACACAAGTACCACAATCGAGACTCGAGGCATCACGGTCGGAACGAATTAGCACGCCTTGATGATGCAGTTCGAAAAACCTTTACCCAACGCAGACGATATCAAAATTTATTATTTTCAAAATTAGTTTATCAGATTTTAACCAAAGATTTCAACAAAACTGTATCATGTGACCCCTCATTGGAACGAGCTCAACGAGCTCGTTCCAATGAGGGGTCACATGATATAGTTTTGTTGAAACTTTTGAATTTGTGTATTACGAGGGCTCAAGCAGACGATTCCTTGGGTGAAGGCATAATAAAGTTATTCATTCGGAGCTTCAGTTAAAAAACTCAAGACATCTTGAAAATTAAATTGAGGGTAAATAAATAATGACGATAAACCGATATTTTTGTAATTACACCGGTATTCAATCGATATTGGTTTGAATACCGGTATATATCGGTTTATCGATATACCGTGCAACCCTAGATTTTTGTGAATACTGCTGGCTATTAATTTACCCTTTTAACCCTTAACCTAATATGAAAATCAGACGACACTTGCAAAAAAAAAAAAAAAATCTTGAATAAATAATTTGCTTCATTTATTGTCTCAAAAACATGGGTTTTGACCCCTCATTGGAACGACCTCAACGAGGGGTCATAACCTATGTTTTTGAGACAAAAAATGAAAACATAATGAAAATTAATTGGCGATTTTTGAGAATTGCGCTGACCGTTTTTTGCCATTACGTTGGGTAAAGGGTTCACAATTTATTAGCGTTACGTTTAGTAAAAGTATATTTTATTCAATTTTAGTTTTCTGTGTCGCATCGCTTTGAGGTTCTCCAACTAAGCAGTTCCGCAGGAATCTGTCAAACCCATTTGGACGAAAGCAGACGATAAAAAACTTATAGCAGCCGTTCTGGCTATGATGTATTCTTTAACACAGTTCCGGACAGGGTGGATTCGATCTAATTCATGATATCGGTGCTGTTGGCACAAATCTGAACTGACGCATTTGTACAACGACCAGGATGTAAACACATCTTAATTTATAGGTGGTTTGCGGATTTAGAGAACATTTTATAGCGCGTGTTGGAAGAAGCGGACACAAGTCTCATCCAGTCTCATTTGGGATTTGATAATACACGCTTTTCTTTGAAATTCCCATCCACAGCAACACCAGACCATGCGGAAAATAAAAATGTGTGTTGACGGACTATTTTTAAATAGAAGCGAAATTTCACTGGAATTTTCTACGAATCGTGCACCGCAATTACAATTTGAAACTCTGGCGATATCTAAAAATCTTCCCCTCAGTTTCAGTGTGTTCTATGTGCTAGTGGGCACACATAACACGCTGGAACCGCGGAGACGAAATACTAACACGGGTTCCTCTCGCATATTTGGTTGGCGATAGTTGGCAATTGGCTGTTGATAGTTGCCGAATTAATTGCTGAGTGTCCTTCTAATAATTGTTTTTTTGTTTGTTTGTTTTTTTTTATAGACGGGAAGGCGTGTTTACTTGTGCGATCGCAGAAGGATGAAACTCGAGGTCTGGGGCCTCTCGCTTTATCCACCCGGTCTGACACTCATGCCATATCGATTAACCCATTCACACTCGCATGTAGTTCTGTGTATTTGCAGTATCATACAACGTGCGTTTTTGTCCTGCATCACACTCCATCTGATAGCGCAGGAGAGATCTGATGACCGAAACTGTGTTCGTATCAGTGATAGGTGTATAACTAGAGAAACCGAATTTACTGCGCCCAGTAAATTTGAGTGTGTGGGAAAATGGTAAAAGCATCCGAACTAAATTAGAAAGAGAACTGATGGTGGCCTATTTTCGGGCGTAATATATCTTTACAGAAATCAGTAATAGGTTTTCGTAAGCAGCGTTTAAAGATTTTCATACTGGATTCAGATAACATGTTTCAAGAAACCCGAAATAACTTATGTGCACAACATTAAAACGTGTTCCATAAAGCATTAAAACGTGCTCCATAAAGCATTAAAACGTGTTCCATAAAGGCATCAGCAATGGATATTTTGACTCTGCCCAAATTTATGTGAGAATAAATACATGTATGGACTTCAGAAATTGGTTTATAAAATGTAATTTCAAGCAATTCTGAAAACTGCACTTAATGAGACATGTGCGACACCAGTGAGCTCACCTAAATTATTAACTTTCACGGTGTTTCGACTTATTTGGTATTGGTCCCAGATCCACGTTTGAGATATGAGATTGACCAACTTATGCACTGGGGGGGGGGGGGGGGTCATAAAATATGATTTACAGCAATTCTGAAAATTGCACTCACTGCCCTCTGGGTGACGTTAGTGGTATTGACTCAACCCCACTGAGTTTTGCCACCTATGGTGTTGGTCCCAGGTCGATAGGTCATACCATGCTTGGGAAATGAGCGTAACCTACTTGTAAATGATGCATTGAATGGCACCTTGGTGACCTCATTGACCGTAACATATATTTGGAACCTCCACTGAGTTTCTCCTCGTTTGGAGTTGGTCATATGTCTACAGATCATACCATGCTTGAGATGTGAGTGCGGCCCACTCTCAAATTTTATGTCTCTCCCACTTTTGAGTACAAATATATACATGTATGAACTTCAACAATGCAACTGCGTTTTCCAATAATTCTTAAAAAATCACACAATGACCATTGTGACAGTGACCCATATTTTGAACATCAGTTGAGTTTCGACTCATTTTTGGTGTTGGTCCCAGGTCCATACACCATATCATGAAGAAGAAGAAAGAAAGGAAACAAACCACACAAAAACAAAAGTCTGCGTGTTTCACATACTAATTAAAAAAAAACATAACCGGCGCTTGTCGTGTATAACCTAACATTTACGAACATATGGTAGGTTAACGTTGGTTATTTATTTATTTTTTGTGTTTAAGGTCAAATACTTTTGGTCAATGGCTAATCGAGACCATGCCAGTTTTTACGGGTGGAGGAAGCTGGTGTACCCGGAGAGAACCACTGAGCGTCGACGAGTAACTGTCAGCTCATCAACATTCTAACTCTGTTCAAGCTCCGGTCAAGCAGGGTTACAGCGGTTGAAGGTTAACGTTGGTTACCTCAACGTTTTTGAAGCAACTATTTACAGGTAACCATGTTTACTAACTTTGCTTTAGAAAGAGAAGGGCAACACAATATGGATACTCTAGTAGCGCTGAAATCACAAAAAAAACAAGACTGAATCAAGAAAAAAACGAATTTAACCCTTCACCCAGCGCATACGATATCAAAATTTATTATTTTAAATATCCATTTTTAAAACTTTTCAAAAGATTTCAACAAAACCATATCATGTGACCCCTCATTGAAACGAGCTCGACAAGCTCGTTCCAAGGAGGGGTCACATGATATGGCTTTGTTGAACATTTCTGAAAAATAGTATTTTTTCAGCTGCTGAATTTGCATATTACACGGGCGGATTTATCGATTCGTCTGGTAAAGGGTCAAATGGTATCGTAGCTTGAATGTTCTCGAATTTCTATTACCACGTCAAGTGAGATTCTGTGGCCTTGATATGAGGTAAGCGAACAGAGAAATTCAACCGTCGAAGTCCGTACGAAATTCACAACCGGCTTCTGGGATGACAGTTGGTACTTGAGTTCTTCGCGTAGAGCAATTAATAATACTGCAGCCCAAGTGTTCATTTCATTTTTCCTGAAGCGGTTTCGTTGATTTAGTTATTGAGATTTAAAGACATTTAAATCCGGAGATCAGCAATTATTTAATAACTATACGCCCATCGGCATTGTGCCCACGTTCTGAAAGGTATTAGAAAAAACTAATGTATAAAAGACTTGTGAAGTTTCTGAATCATAATAACATCATTTATGAGTATCAGCTTCCGAGAATCACATTCCACAATACATACAATACTGCATCTCCTTAACAGCGTTGCTGAAACGAACGATAAAGTAACAAAAGACTGTAGATTATCTCTGTTTCTAGACTTCTCAAAAACCTTCGACACAATAAATTATTCTATATTGCTGAGGTCACACAAACGCCTTGTTCAAAGACTATCTCAGTGGTAGAAGCCGACAGTTTGTGTTGAATGTGGACGTACAATCCGAATTGTTGGGGGATAACAACTGGCGCCCGCAAGGATCTATCCTCGGACTTATTCAGTACATACTCTACACAAATGATCTAAAAGAATTCTGCGAGTCCAAATGTGTTTATCTTATGTGGATTACACAACGGTTTACTGGTGATACTATAGACTCACTTCTACAAGCAGCTAATGGTGAACTGCACGGAATAAGTAATTGGTTGTTTAGCAAATAAACTGACGCTTAACGCAAACAAAACAAAGTTTGTTTTTTTTTTTTACGCCCACAACATGATTCATATCTAATCGGAAATAGATCCATTCCTCTGAAAGGTATAAATATATCTCATGTCGGCAACGACCATAGTGAAAAGTATATTGTAATTTTGTTTATATATCAACCTAGATGAAAATCTTAAGTTTAAACATTATATATCTGTTGTCTGCTCTACAGTGTCACGAGCCATTTATGCAATTAACATGGGTAAGAAGACTCTCCACAAAGAGTGTCTAAAAAACACTCTACTTTTCCTTGGTGCATAGCCACGTATTATATGATATTCATTGCTGGGGGGGGGGGGGGGGGGGGCACTCAAATGACACTAAGTCGATATGTACTCTACAAAAGAAAGCTACTCGCGTTATTGATAATAAAAAGTACAACGCACAAACCGATCCCTTGTTTAAAATTCAAAGATTTATACAAAATGCAGGTACTACTGTCTATGCATGATTGGCTCAACAAAAAAAACTACATGCTAGCATTGCTATCACTTTTACAATCTATACAAATTATCACCACACACTGCGGAATGGTCCATCATACTGAAAATATATTCGATATCTAATTGTTTAATAGAACAAACAACTGTAAAGACGTCACTGTCTAGAATGCGTTTTTCAAATAAATATTTAGGTGTGACAGGAGGACAGCTTCATGGCTATGCCATTACCCTGTATTATCATGCTTACTGTCTCACTAATTTCATGTTGCATCATCATATATTATACTGCAATTCATTCATTCGTTCGTTCGTTCGTTCGTTCGTTCGTTCGTTCGTTCGTTCGTTCGTTCGTTCGTTCGTTCGTTCGTTCGTTCGTTCGTTCGTTCGTTCGTTCGTTCGTTCGTTCGTTCGTTCGTTCGTTCGTTCGTTCGTTCGTTCAACTGTCAGAGTCATCTTGTTTTGGACAGTTTCACGAGTGGAGAAGCTAACCCACCGAACTCTCAAACGTATCAACTCGACAGAAAGGGGGTTAGTACTGGTTGATGACAAGTGCGCCATTGGCATGCAGCACGCCTCAGTACAAAGTGCCAAAATGTCCCTCGGGATTACGTGCCTTGATCAAAGACTCAAGGTAGTCATCGGTTTAAAATCCAATGCCCGCACCACTGAGCCACCACGCTCCAACAAAACGTATTATTTCCTACATGGTTTGTTAACCCTTTACCTAACATGAAAAACAGACGACACTTGCAAAACAATTCTTGAATAATTATTTTTTTGTCTCAAAAACATAGGTTGTGACCCCTCACTGGAACGAGCTCGATGAGCTCGTTCCAACAAGGGGTCATAACCTATGTTTTTGGGACAAAAAATGAAAAAATAATGAAAATTAATTGGTGATGTTTTCAGAATAGCGCTGGCCGGTTCTGACCGTTAGTGTGGGTTAACGACTCGACACCAGGTCTACGCCCGGACCCAATATTGAGTGTTCTTTCACCTTACATGAGATATTAACTATGTGTCGAATATATTCAACCGACTATTATCTTTATATATTAAATTAACAGTAAGAAGGGTTAATAAACCAAAACAAGTTCTTACTTGATTAACGTGAAATGAATATCGTCCACCGTGATTTTGATAGATAAATAAACAGAGGAGATTACTATGGTTGACGTTTATAGATCTCAACCGCGTGTATGGTATAAATACGATGTGCATGACACGTTTATAGCAGGTACGACTCGATCTATTGCATTATTTCCAAATGAAACAAAACACTGCGTTTTAATTGGCTGAGTGGTACGGTGTAACTTGCAGTATACAGTAGTTTTTTTACGCCCGTGGTTAACCACGATGTACACAAAAAAATACAAAATGGAAGGCTGTACGCTAAAAAAGGTGCTCATTTTTAATTAGTAATTCATACCTTCTACTCGGTTATGTTAGTAGAAAAATAAAAAAAAATCTGGAAATTTAGTATATATGTGAAACAAAATATTATAGATATGGATGTCATTTGAACTGGCATTAAAGCACATGCATTATACTGCGGCGTTGCAAGATAACTGAATGGGGGGGGGGGGGGGGGGGGCAAACCTGATTTATCCCGACAGTGTGAGCTCAATTCCCTTCTTCGAAAGTATGTCTTAACGATGTAGTTGGAATATTAGCCAATTGGGCTTTAAGTTCAAAACCTCACATCTTCTTTTGACAGTTATACGTGGATAAATGAAAGCTTTACATGTAGCAGGCGTGACGCACACTCTCCCTTAATCGGCCAGCGTCGCAACGCCCCTGCACAACCGCATATACCAGTCGAATGGGGCACGGTGGCGGTGTGCACTAAGGTGCACTGCATGCCGATGTGCACTTGCCTTCAACCAATGTTGAGCCTGCTTTTGCGGGTTACCGCGTTGAGGAGTCTGACAGTAGATCGACGCTACTCGGTTGTTTTCTTTGGATACTCCGGCTTCCCCCCAATGACATCCATATTTGTCTGGTTTTATTACGAAACTTACAAAGTATAAATTTTCTGTCAGTTTTTACCACAATTATTTCAAAGTATTAAGTACACCACAATTCTTGGAAATCAATTCGTTATTCTTGTGTTTTCCAGGGTGTATGGGAGTTTACACCTCTGGATGTATGAGTTTCAAGACCGGTGTAAATTCTCATAATCCCTGGAAAACACCAGGATAACTAATATTACACATTGCGGGAAAGAGTTCCGAAAGTCTTCTCCCACATCGCATGACATTACCCGACCACCCCATTATCATTATGGTAAAATATATCACAGTTCCAGAAATGATAAAAGACTGAAAACTCGAGGGCGACACGCGTACACACATACGTTCTATTTTGCTAAGATTAAGAGTTTTGTTTATTTTTGGGAAAACATTTCAAACGAGACGCTGGCTCATCCGATATGTATTGAGCTGTCGCGCAGTGTGTCTCGTCTCCGAAAAAATCTTAGCTCTTTCTTATTCACAACCGGATCACAGAACACTTGTATTGTAGTGGGATCGAAAATGCAATTCATTCTGCAAAGCAAGAGAAGTTACTTTACTCTTTTTTCTTGTGGCTTTTAAATTAAGCGGAAATCGATCGATGACTTTTCTTATTTTTTTCGTCTTCTATCGACGGGTGATGCAACATTCTTAGCGGCACTTCAGTTGTTATTCTGTGGAATGCCAATAGTTACTTTTCTTTAGCAATTAAAAACTGACAAGATGTTACTAAATAATACAACAGGTGACTTGATTCCACACACACTCATTTCATTTATCAACAGAAGTGTGAAAAATTGTTCTTGACTTAATTTTTCATGAAACATTTTGCTCGTCAGTCAAACGAGTTCCTACAACATGCATATGCATTTCAGGCTTATTACGATCTCACCGAGTTATTAAAAAGAAGCAGCAGCTGAAGTTAATAAATGGCAAAAAACGTATTACTGACGACACGGTTGTTACTCGTTTAACCCTGTTCCTAACACGAAAAGCAGACGGCATTTATAAACAAAATTCTTGGGTAACTAACTTTTTCATTTTTTTGTCTTAAAAACATAGCTTATGACCCCTCGTTGGAACGAGCTCGACGAGCTCGTCCAAAAGAGGGGTCATAACCTATGCTTTTAAGACAAAAAATGAAAACAAATATTAACAATTAATTGGTGATTTTTGTGAATAGTGCAGGCCGGTTTTGACCATTACGTTGGGTAAAGGGTTAATTTATGACTGGACTATTTCACAGAAGCAAGCCATTAGACTATATTATATTGGTGGTTTAACGACATTTTTGATAGCCAGGGACACCTCGTATCGGACAGTTTTTGGGTGGAGTAAGCCGGAGTATCCAGAGAAAACCACCGAGTAGCGTCTTGCTGCTGTCAGATTCCTCAACTAGGTAACTCCGCGAAAGCAGCTTCAGTATTGGTTGAAGGCAAGTGTACATCGGCATGCAGTACACCTTAGTACACACCCCCACTGTGCCTCCATTCGGCTGGTATAGGCGGTTGTGCAGGGGCGTTGCGAAGCAGGCCGATTGAGGAAGAATTTGAGTCACGGCAGCTATATGTAACTATTTCGTTTATTCACGTTTAACTGTCAAAGAAGATTTGAGTTTTTGAACTTTAAGCCCAACTGGCTAATATTCCAACTACATCGTTAAGACATACCTTCAACGAAGGGAACTGGGCTCACACTGTCGGGATAAATCAGTTTTCACCCCCCCCCCCCCCCCCCCCATTCAGTTATCTTCGCACCGCCACTGTATAATGCTGTGTTTTAATACAAGTCAAGAATACTAAGTCAATAATATGTACAACTGACAATGGCTACGCTACTTTGATGACATGTTATATTGTTGCGAGAGATTTATTTATTTATTGGTGTTTAAGGTCACATACCTATGCACAATGGCTAATCATGGCCGTGACAGTTTTACGGGTGGAGGAAGCCGCAGTACCCGGAGAGAACCACCGAGCAACGACGAGCAGCTGTCAACTCTCCAACATCGTAACTCTGAACTCTGCACCGCAGCACAGGCAGGGCTAGATTGGTTGAAGACATGCGCACCATCGACGTGCAGTACGCTTCAGTACACAGCGACATCGTGCCCCCATGTAGGCAATCGGGGTGAAGTGTCTTGCCCAAGGACACAACGCGGTTGCCGCAGGTGGGATTCGAACCGAGGACCTCTCGGCTTGCAGCCTGCACCTCTACCAACTGAGCCACCGCGCCCCCTTGCGAGAGACCAACCAAAGTAGATGCGTACCTCTACTTTAGCATTGGAAATGCTATTAAATGACATACTGTTGGGATGGGCTCTGAGGGTTCTTTCCAATGGTAAATTAGATTATAACCTTCCATTATTTTGATTGGCCAACACCAGGATATAGACTGTGTTGTGGTGGGTATATCTTGTTCGCATGCCGCTCAAAAGAGAGTTGACATTAAGACTGATGATCACAAGCATTTTTGGGACGATTTGCTATGTAGGGGGTAGGTCCCTATTCTTTAACCGTTAAGTTCGCGTTAATTGAAATTCAGGAAACAATGTTCTTGGCACGCCCGCAGATGGTGTTAACTCCTTTCATGCTGTTGACGGATATTCCTGCAAGGTCTTAATTTCTCTTGCCCCTAAAATAAGTATAATTAGGGTATATTCAATCAAATTATCCCCCCTGTAAATTAAATGGATTTTTTTTCACCAATAATTTTTTGAGTTAAATTTAAATGCATTTTTCATCAAATCTGGTCATGGCTGCTTCATAGCAAGCATTACCAGACTTGATGAAAAATAACTTGAAAATACACAGCGGGTTATGCGTTAAAATCTGTTATCGAAATCTGACTATAGAAGCCGGACATGTCTATGGGATTTGTTTACACCGTTTTTGAGCCAAGCGATATTGTAATCACTTCGCACCAAACGAGAGGAAAAAAACAGCCACTGGAGTACACGTTTGTTCTGTATAACATAATTACAAAGAAAGGAATCTGAATAACAATTCTATACATGCCATTATAACTAATCATCAGACATTGAAAATATTCACAGAAAATAAAATAAACGAAACGCAACTCGATAATACAGAAAATGCTTCATCAGTTTCTGTCTGGAATAGTGTTATAAACCATTTCCTTTGTCACATTCAATTTGTCCTAAGAAATGTTTTGTAAACTTATATGTTTAAGGCTAGTCAAACAAATATGACGAGAATTACGCTGCGGCCCCAGTGGACTTGTCATTTTTTCTCGGGTGGGCAATATTCTCACGGACGCTGCAGATTCCATGTATATCCCGTTGTTTCATTAATTAAAATTTTGCTGATGATGATTTGTATTACCCGTTAAACGCATGCGTGGACATCACTTCCCATGCGTGGATTACGACCCGTCCTCGGCGATTGTACAGTAGACTGGTGTCAAGATTTTGTTATTAATTGGCGGTTGATTGATCGTTTGATATTCAAACAACTGATTGATGATTTCAACAACTGGTTGCTGATTAAGAAAGTGACTGGAGGAACAAGTGACGCATTGACTGAAAAATCGGCCAATGGAATAGGTTGGCTGTAACGTTTGGTTGATTCGTTCGGTAAAGACCATCTTTGGTCCGGGAATGTTGAAAACAGGCACGGAATAAAGTGGAGTGCGATAAGCGGATGAAACAACAAAAGAGTGCGACATATTGCAAATTATGTCTTTGAACATTAGCCATTTGTAACACGTCCATTCTATATAATCCCCGTCTACAGCAATACTAAACCATGTGGAAAATGAAAATCTGTTCCACATATATGTGTGGAACGGAAATTGTTGACAGACTATTTTTTAAATAGAAACGAAATTGCACTGGAATGTTCTACAAATCGGACAACGCACTTACAATTTGAATCACTAGCGATAGGTGAAAATCGCCCCCTGAGTTTCAGTGTATTCTATGTGCCAGTAGGTACATAGAACACATTGCAACTCAGGGGACGAAATATTAACACGGGTTCCCTTCGCGAATTTGGTTGGCGATACAATGTGTTGTCTGTGTTAATAGTTGTCAAATGAATTGCCGAATGCCCTTCTAATAATTGTTTTATAGACGTCAAGGCGTGTAATAAACACAAAACGACACTCGCGTGTGATTGCGTTAATCAGTATGGCACTTGTGGCATCGCGGAAAGATAAAACTCGAGGCCTTGTGACCTCTCAATTTGTATTTCCGCGCAAGCACTCGTGTCTTATCGATTAACCCACTCAGAAACATGTGTCGTTATGTGTATGAATGCTAGACTCAGGTAACTGCAGTTAGTGTTTCTTGTGCTTTTGTCTCTCATAATTTGTGAATAATCTGTTAGTGGTAAATTTATGCTATCCTGTTTTTTTTTTTTCGACTCTTCCCATATTCTATTTTAGGCCTAGAAGTATATTATTTAGACATTATCAATATCTCCCGCAAATCGAGAGAAGACAAAACTGAGCATTAGTATTTTATTTGTACTTGTTGGCAAAATGTAAATTTGAACATGCGACAAATACCTTGTGGTTCGATTGTACTCTAGTCTTCTTGACACGAGTAGCATGCCAACACGATAGTGCACTGTCTCAGTAAAAAAATATCTTCAAACCCAAATAGTCATAACGTACATGCAACTCCACTTCTTAGCTCTAGTCCAAGAGATAGTTATCATTCGGCGAACTCAAATACGAAACAAGATATCCGGTGCGTGTTTAAACCGTGAGATATAAAGCACAGTGACTGGCAGTCCGATGCAGGAAACTATGCGGAAAAAGATGTTTTGGGCCAATGTTTTCGTCACGGGCAAGGCCAGTAGCAACGTGGATATTAAGGTTCCGCTCTTCAGTTTCGCTCTATTGCACTTGGGTTAAATTCTAAACCAGGGACCGACCTGGGCATGCGCCAGTGCGTATTTGGTTCTGAAACATCAGGCCCTGGCTCTTAAATCTCAGAAATAGGCTTCTCAGTTGGCGCGTAACTTCTCAGATCATATTTTGATATTCTTTCGATGGGTAATCGAGAGAGACACTCTTACATGTATTATATATATGATTATCATTTATCATTGTTATAGAGTGCTTAAGTTAATACTTCAAGTCTTAATTAGCTAGCAGTAATCTTCACTGTGGTTTCTGATCAAGTCTTGGCTGCCTAAATAGGCAGCCAAGACTTGATCAGAAACCACAGTGAAGATTAATGTTTGCTATAGTGTACTAAATGAAAATGATGAGAGCTATTACGTACTTGCAGTGTGTGTTGCAAACAGCAGTGTGACTCCGTAAATTGAAACCTGGCGCATGAATTGAAAAAATAGGCTCCGAGGCTAGAGCGTATTTTAAATAGTCCTGATCGGTCCCTGCTAAGCACAGGCCATATGTTGAAACTAATGCCATGTAAAATGGAGATATATTTTAGTATCAGATATATGATTACATTAGGCTATTTGTTCGACAGGGATATTTGAAGGTTTGAGTTGTAATCTGATGTCAATGAATAAATTACCATTATCCGATGAATTTTGGGAAACCGTGGCTTCGAGAAATTGTCTATTTTTTTCAAGTGTTACTTTTACACGGGTTTGTTACCAGGCATGTAATTAAAAAATGAGACGGAAACATAATTTTTGTCTTCACATTTTATAAACAGGAGGTTATATGCTCCAGGATTAGGTAAATGGAGATAGTGGAACAATTCTGCTTTTGAGGCTGCTGGTTGGTTGAAAATGACTGGTATCGGCATTTTATGCAATTTTGCAGATTGAAATCTTGCATTTGACAATTGATTATTTCTCCCATATTCAGATTGATTATTTCTACTCAGTCAGATAGTGTTATATGTTTTTTTGTGGATTTGGGAAATGCAATAGACCTTATGGGTTAGACAACTAAGTTACAGAATATTAGTATTTGAAGAGAGTGCATGGCATGTAATTTTTGGAAATGTCTGGACAATTGTGGAACGGGATCTAAATTTCCGGCAATGGCGACTGGAAAAATACCAGGTCTCTATTGGAGAAACATTCACATCAACGTACATTTTGCTCACACATGCTAATGGTGTAGGCATACTTTGGTAATATGCCTAACCGCAGAACAGTCAGATATGTGATTTGACCTGAAGTACAACAACTCAGCAATGTTATCAGGTCATGGTGTACACTCGCAGATCTGTGCAAATTCGAATATAGGGCAACCGTACAAGCGTTACCTCAATTTGTTTCAGACAATCCATTTCCCTGGCCAGAGTGACTAAACGCGGAAAGAACGACAATCTTAATACATTTCCCATTGTTGGTACACTATCTAAAGTTTGAGAAACCCAGACTTCAGCAAGCTTATTCTTTTAAGTTAATATTCTATGTTGTAACCCACTTACGTGGGGGGCTCAGAGACACCTTTCCTCCAGTGTATTACAACTCAGTATTTTAGACTCAAGAGATGTGTCGTTATTATGAAAAAGACGACGTTTCTAGAAGAGTTAAATAAAAAACATACAAATCATTTCAAGTAAACGTCCCAAATATTATTTTGTGTGAGGATTCGTAATTCTGGGGAACGAAACATCGGTTTCTCTGTTTCTTTTCAAGTGAACGATGGAAGGACGAAACGGTCTGTCACTCAATTTGTGCGGGTCAGGGCTTCTTCGAATTGTGCGAACGACGGTTTAATTCGTCTTTTGTTTTTACAAAATACATAGGATAGCGAGCGCGGCGGCTCAGCGGTTACAGCATTGCATTTAAAACTGAGAAGGCCCACGGTTCGACCCCTATCAGGGAGTAACTGTGTTGTGAACCTGGGCAAAACACGTAATCCCGAGTCAGCGCGTCTGGGTACGCTGATGCTGTGTACTTTGTAGGGATGAAACGGTTGGTTCATTTTCACAACCGACTAGCCGAGAGCTATAACCGGATAATATACGGTTAAACGTAGTCATTATTTCACCGAATCTAGGATCAAAACTATAGGAATTGGAAAGCAGTATTCTCAAAAACTATTCCGTAATGTATATACAAACGAACGTTGTCGAGTACTCGACAACGTTCTTTTGTATACATACTACGGAATAGTTTCTGCTGTTACTCAGAACTCACGGAAATTGCCGATCATTAACGAAATCTTGAATGCCAAAGTCGATTATTTCTAAATATATACAGCGCTGATTCGAGGTGTAATCTATCCCAAAGGAGAAGCGGCAGATTCATTACGTTTTAACCGTGGAATGACGATCACTATCGATATTTCGGATAACCGGTTGACGTTTTTTTTAATCGGTTAGGTAGGTAACCAGTTCCAAACCGGTTATCCGGTTAACATTTCAGTACTAGTACTTTGGCGTACTTAATCAACCAGTGCTAACACTGCTTGTTCGGAGTTGGCTCGTTGGTGAGTCTGGCAGTTGCTCACCGCCGGTCGGTGGTTCTCTCCGGGAACTCCGGCTTCCTCCAAAAATTTAGGAAAACAATAAATATGGCGCCCAATTTTTCGTTATCCCACATTCATATACTTTAGATAATTAGCATGAATGGTTTCTGAAACTCTCTTAACCCTTTACCTAACACGAAAAGCAGACGACGCTTTCAAATAAGATTATCGAATAACTAATTTGTGTTTACTTTTTGCGTCAAAACCATAGCTCATGAACCCTCATTGGAACGAGTTCAACAAGCTCGTTCGAATGAGGGGCCATAAGCTATTGTTTTGAGACAAAAAATAATGAGAATTGCATGGTAATGTTTGTGAATAGCGCTGGCCTGTTTTTGGTCGTTACGTTGAGTAAAGGGTTAATAGTCTTCTGTAAACATCTCCCAAACCATGATTAATTTCATAATGACGAAAAGAAAGGCAGTTTTCGTTGACGTTGGAAATGGAATGCATGATATCACAAAATGTTGGAGCAAAGTACGAATGTCTTCGTGCACCGAATGCACACAGGGGTGGTATTAGTTCTGATCAGTACCCTTTTCACTCTTTGTATTGCTGAGGTGAATTGTGTCCGTCTGTGACAAACATGTAGAATGCCAGAAGAAGAGTTGGTTAGCGTTGTTCTAAATACCTCCTTTCATGTTTTGGTGGCCCAATTGGGTTATTGAAGTTAACGGTTCTTTATACCATGATTACCTATTCTACAAAATATGAAAAGCCTATGACATAAATTTTAGCTTTACACACCAACCGTGGTGAACTTGTCAGCAATGGGATTTCAATGGTCAAAATTTACACCTACAGTAGAACTACATCCCCGTTGACCTTTGGAGACGTCGACCTGATGCAAACTTGTCTAAATTTATCGCACGTCGCCTCGCAAAGAGTGAAAAGGCAATTATTTATTACGTTTTTAAATGGGTTTACCTCATAAGATGCCAAAAATTAACAAACATGCATTGTGTCATGTAAATAAAGCATGCATAACTCGAAATAGTATGTTATTTTGTTATTAAAACGAAAAAGGCTCAGTTTATTTTTTTCATTTCGTTTCGGGGATAAAATTGACAGCGGAAGTACCGCCTACCGAGGAAGTACCGCCCACCGATGTTCGTGTAAACAAAAACAGATTCGCTCGCATGTACGTCTCGTGCTCAGTAAAATCGAGAAAAAATAATAGCGAGTCTTAATAATCTGACGTTCATTGTATAAATAAAATATACCCAAAGTAGCTTGGTGTACCAAATGTTCACCACTCGTGGCGAAGTGGTGTTAACCGCGCGCCAGAGGCTCGCGGTTAACACCACTTCACCACTCGTGGTGAACATTTGGTACACCATGCTACTATGGGTATATTATATATTTCACATCCATCTTCTCTCTCCATTATGCTGTTATCCCATATCTTATGAAAGTGTTTTGCTCGATCTTGCCCATTCATCATAGTGTCAGGTCCAATCGATGGTATAGCTTTGATCAGAAGGAAGAGGAGCCTTCATAGTTTAAGGTGTCTGAGGACAATCAGTCTCCGAATTCTCATCGTTCAGCATAACGATATGTACCGGTTCTTCCACAACCACAAATCCCCCCTTTCCCGAATGAATTAAACTGGACTGCAAATAGGTGTGACTAGAGTTTGGAAGGGGGGACTGGTCGCGGTATTTCCCTCATTGTCCTCCGTATGTTCCTTTCCAAATGTTTCTGTGAAATGTCGATCAATAGCTTCGCAGATAACATTTTCTATCTAACAAAATATGGCTCTTGCACCATTTAAATGAACATTTTCACCAGGAAGTGAAGTACTGGTATCAAGAACAGATTTTCGGGAAATTTCAACAAAGACAAACATTTATTTCCTTCTTATGGTGCCAAATTATTATTCTTTTCCTAGAATATGTAACACAGAAATGTGAAATCGATACTGTCACAGCACTCTATTAGTTAACGCCTCTCCAGGGCTTCCGGAACAACATTTTGTTGGACGACCTTCGAGCGACAGCATATATACCTTGTTTTGTCGAGTACTACGTTAGGATAGTAGGCAAGATGGGGTGCCTCTCCACTGTAATATGACAACCAACGTTCGCCTACCTGAAATAATGGCGCGCTATGATATGAACTGTTTTATTACAAAAAACATATGCGTTTTATTACAAGCCTGTTTTATGAAATCTCCATCTCCAGCAACACTGAACCATGCGGAAAATAAAAATCCGTTCGGCACACATGTGCCGATTGGAAATCGTTGACGGACTAGTTACAATCAGAAGCGAAATTTCACTGCAATTTTCTAGAAAACGTGCGCCACAATTTCAATTTGAATCTCTAGCGATAGATTATTTTAATCCCTGATGGGTACGGGTGTGGGATGGGAAAATCTCACCCGAGGGCAAAATATTTGGGCCAGACACGAGACTTGCCGAGTGTCTGGACCAAATATCTTGTCCCGAGGGTGAGTTTTTCCCATCCCACACTCGTACCCATCAGGGATTCTCCCCCCCCTCCCCCTCCCCACCACAATACAGCGGTTACGTTATCCAGAGGCAATCGGCGGTCACGTGCTGATATAATCAACTCATTTGGTATTCGTTGTGTTGAAAAACTAATGACACCATCGGAAAGAGCATGCAAAAGTTATGCATATACCAAAGGTATATACCGCGAAATCAATTAGGAACGGTGGCATCTTGGGGTTTAAGGAGTTTTAGAGCATCAAACATTGATCACACGGCATTCTGATAACATCAATATGAATTAGTTGGTAGCAAGAAACTCATACGATATGCATAACGTCATAATAACGATATAAATGTATAACGTCCTGTGGGTGGGGTGGGATACATCTGTCTCTCCCTGCTATCTTACCCTGGACAGACGTATGTTACACATGCAGTGGGGTAGAAAAAAAAATAGTAACACGGGTTACCCTCGCAAATTTGTTTGACGATAAAAATTTGTTCCTTTTGTTGATAGTTCGTCCCCTGAGTTCCAATGTGTATTATGCGCCCACTGGCACATAGAAAACATTGGAACTCAAGGAATGAGTTGTCAAATGAATTGCTGAGTGCCCTTCTAACAATTGCTTTTACAGACATGAAGGCGTGTAATAAACACAGAACGGCACACCCGTGTGAATGGGTTAATCAATATGACACTTGAGCCATCGCAGAAGGATAAAACTCCTTCCGCGCTGGCACTCGTGCCATATCAATTAACCCATTCACAGGAATGAACGACACACGCGTGTGGAATTGTTAATCGATATAGCACTTAAGCCATCGCGATAGGATAAAACGCGAAGCTTGCGGCCTCTCGTTCTTTTTCCTTCCGCGCTGGCACTCGTGTCGTATCGATTAACCCTTTCACGCGAATGAACGATACGCGCGTGTGAATAAGTTAATTATTATGACTCTTGCGCCATCGCGGAAGAATAAAAGTCGAGGCCTCTGGCCTCTCGTTTTATCCTTCCGCACTGGCACTCGTGCCATATCAATTAACCCTTTCGCACGAATGAACGACACGCGCGTGTGAGTAAGTTAATCGATATGACTCTTGCGCCATCGCGGAAGAATAAAAGTCGAGGCCATTGGCCTTTCGTTTTATCCTTCCGCACTGGCACTCGTGCCATATCAATTAACTCACTCGCACGAATGAACGACACGCGCGTGTGAGTAAGTTAATCGATATGACTCTTGCGCCATCGCGGAAGGATAAAAGTCGAGGCCTGTGGACTCTCGTTTCATCCTTCCGCGCTGGCGCTCGTGCCTTATCGATTAACCCATCCACACGCGTGTGTCGTTCTGTGTATATATCTGTGATTGTTTGGTATATTGCTTGGGAATGCTTACATTATTCGAACATTGGCCCCATAACTGACTTATGTCGTCCGGAAAACGACTTTCAATAAAGTTATCCCCCATGAAGTTACTGGACGGGCTAGGAAGCTCCAATTAAGAAGGAAATAATTCCTGTGAAAACCTCTATGACATCAGTAGGAAATAACGCAAACTTTCATTTTGTTACTTTTAATAAACGAAAACAATAGAGAACCCTCAGAGCAGTCTGTTGTTTTCATTTATTAAAAGTTACAAAATAAAACTTAGCCTTTGATGGAAAACTAATTAGAAACAACTACGTTGTAGTTAATCTTTCATTAGGAATAGATACCAGCAGTGCATCTACCCACATTAAGTCCACTTTGGCTCTTTGTTTTGCGGATATATTTTCACGGTAATTTGCAAGCTTCTGTTCTCCTCGTGGAAAAAATTAGTAAATCTCACCTCCTAGAGCTTTATATTAATGGAAAAAAAGTGTGTTTGCATTATATGCCATGATGTGCCCATAGTTGATATAACGAACAGAAAAAAAGTTACGGAAAATCAAAATGTGATACAAATGCCGTTTTCGTATTTTTAACCATTTACCCAACGCAAACGATATCAACATTTAGCATTTTTAAAAACATTTTGTTCAAATTTTTCAAAAAAAATTCAACAAAACCATATCATGTGACCCCCTAGTTGGAACGAGCTCGACGAGCTCGTTCCAACGAGGGGTCACATGATATGGTTTTGTTGATTTTTTTTTTTAAATAATAATAGTTAAATATAGGTTTCAACAGAGAATAATAGTCAAACCTACACCCTGATTGGGAAAACAATTGTAAACAAAGTCAGCTTCTGTATTTTTATACTACTCTGCAGAAAAATGCCTGAGATTTGTGAAATGATGCACACATCGATGATACAAATTAGTTATCAAATTCGAAATTTCAACTTTTCATATAAAAATCCTTAATGTTAAATTTACTGACACGTTACGGAAGTTAAAAGGAGCTAACTTTCCTGTAAACCTCTTCCAATGACGATAATTGTCAGCCATGTATACACGGTCGTCCAGTTGTAAGCCTGTGTGTGCCAGGAAGAGTAGGGGTCTGCGAATCACCTTTCTTCGAATCGCATCTCGAATCGAATCGTGCCTCTCATATCGATATCGAATCGAATCCCGAATGAATCGAATCTTGAAATACAATTTATTTCATATTGTACCAAACGGAAGTTCCTGAACACTACGATGACCCTTACCCAACTGAGTGGACCCCTTAAACTTCAATAACAAAATATTCTCTGCAGAACTGCCGCTGAAAGAGCTAGGCCAGTTATCCATAGTTTTAGTTTTTGAAAGCTTAACTTGTTACTTCTCACGTTCTTAAGAACGTGAATAGTAACAAGTTAAGCTTTCAAAAACTGAAACTATGGATAAGGTTCTGGGCAAAATTCACAACTTACCTAACAATTAAACATTGTCAATAACTCAATTAAATAGGAATTGAACCAACATGGATAATTGTCTAATGACAATTTTACCCAATTTTTGTTGGAAATGTAACAAATTGAATTTAGTACAGGAGATTCGAAAAAATCGAATCTTCAGACTGATTCGGGATCGATCTCGAAGCAGACGTATGGTATCGATATCGAATCCGAGTATTCTCAGGACCCCAAGGAAGAGACTTTCTAACAGGTAATTCACGGCCCATAAGTCTGGTGATTTATAAATTGAAAATTTACTTGCACTCTCCCGAGTCTCTCCACAATGAGAAACTGAGAGCATGTGATGCTTACCATTTCCACTCAACAACTCTCAGACTATTTTAGCGGTAGGCTTCATGCGCATCTGAATAAGTCATAACTCACCTTATCCTTAGATACAGACGACAGTTTCGACCGAATAAGTCTCCAAAGATCGGCTGAGTCATAAGACGATTATGTCTACAAAACGGGAGCCGGTTGTGTCTGCAGGCAGTCCTGTGGAAACAATCGGCTTGTTCTTTTTTTTTTTTGCGGACGTAATCGGCCTGCGGATACAATTTGTTTGGGTTTTTCATGACGAAATCGAATCCCCGGTCAGCATTTCAGATACAATCGCCGCGTTTCCAGAGACAAACGGCTCATTTTCGGACGCAATCATGTCGCGTTTTTTGGCGATTTTATCCGCTTGTGGACACAATCAGCCGTGCGTACCTATTCAAAAAAATAAGAACTAAACTTGGCACCTCGGAAGGAAATTTGGGCTACGGTGGACAAGTAATCAGGCCTGAAAATAAACAGTCTGTCGTTTGCAGAATTAGGTCCACAGAGGGTGAATTTGATGATGCTATCCCATGCAGTGGGCCAATTTATCCTCTGGGTGGGTACCTCTTTCTGTTTAGTTTTGAGACCCTGATTCAGATTGAGGTTCACAGAGGGTAAATTTAGAGATGCTACCGTACCATGGAGGGTAGCATCACTAAATTCACCCTCTGGGGACCTCATTTTGCAGACGACAGTCTGCTTATTTTCTGGCTTGCAAGTATTGTAAAAGGAAACTGGCCGATTATTCTGTGGAAAGAAACCATAGGATAACCCGCAACCTCCGTGTGACCACTTTTAAACTGAGATTTAAATGGAGCCGTATTTTGTGACTCATTCAATTGCTACAGTTTTTCTCGGTGATCTATCCTTTCAAGCAGGTATACTCCAATGAGTAAAAGAAAACTCCGTGGTTCTGAGGAAATAGTATAATAAACACCCGAGAGTTGAGGAGGGTCAGAAGTAATGTAGATCTACCCGTCCAACCATGCAGTAAAAATACGTTATTACTTAACCCTTTACCTAACATGAAAAGCAGACGACACTTGCAAAAAAAAATCTTGAATAACTATTTTTTTTCATTTTTTGTCTCAAAAACATAGGTTATGACCCCTCGTTGGAACGAGCTCGACGAGCTCGTTCCAACGAGGGGTCATAACCTATGTTTTTGAGACAAAAAATTAAAATATTTTGAAAATTAATTGGCGATTTTTGAGAATAGCGCTGGCCGGTTTTGGCCGTTACGTTGGGTAAAGGGTTAACAGGCGCGTAGACAGGTATCTATATTATGGATTATGAGGGCATAGGAATCTTAGGGATGGTGGTCAAAGCATTCTTATGCAGTAGGCTTATTACGAAGACTGAAGTCTTGAGTTGCTGGAAAGGAATTGAGGTGGTGTCTCTCTCGCGTTGGTGTGAATTGGGTATGTTGTTTTAATCCTCCCGGGGGAGGTCCAGGTATGGACCTCCTCCGGGAAGTTATGAAACATATGCCCCAACTAGAACTATTTTGAGATAATTTGAAGGTGAAGCGAATTTAAATTTTCATCAAGCGTAGTATCGCATCTGTATTTTCAACAGTTGATGATCTTTGCGGATCGTAGAATTCCGGATGGAGGGGGGGGGGGGGGGTACAGGGGGATTCGGGGGAGCGACTCACATGCTCCCTACGCCATTTTTAGTTACCTGCGCTGCAAATGTAACGTATTCTCTCCCAATCTCTGTACCCAGTATGACAGATCCCGATTTCATCCGAACTCGGTGATATAAGGGTTAATACAGGGCAATTGTCCTATGCACGAAAGGTTTTATTTTGCTAGAAATGATCTATTTGGGCGGATCTGTTGCACAGGTGTTGCTGTTATTTATATCAAAATGATTATTCCCACTGCCCTCCTCGCCCCGGCCCCCAAGGCAGAGGTGGGGCGATGTCCGTTATCCCTTGGAATGGGGTTCCGGTTCCCCGTCTACACACAGAATAAACGGCTCGCATCCAACAAAATTAGAGAACAATTAAGCAATTATAGATACCATTAACCCAGATAATTAGAAATATCTTTAGGTCGAATACGTATGTGCGTTTTATTAATATAGCAAAAAAGGTCATTTATCCAACTATTATTTTCATATTTCCCCGGCGCCATCCGCAAAATGCCAAAGGTTGCTTCCAATCATTGGGACAGCAAACTTATTCCCCAGCTGTCAATATCAAAACATGAGAACGTGTGCGATGTATTGGAGTGTATGATAACTTATTTACATGACAATATGAGCAGGTGCTTTAGCATTGTGAAAATGTTTTCCTTTTTTATTATTTTGTTTCTCGTTCTTCACAAAAAGGCAACTTCCACATCTCAAAGGACAATAACAAAATCACTGCTATCTTGTGACTAAATGGAAGGTAAATATTCAGTATTATCCACAAATGTCTGTATTCCTAATCGAATGGGGTCAAATCGTTGCTGAAAGTTACGAGAGCTGTACAGCGTTACTCAAATATCTAGCCTACAGGTGGGAAGTCACAGATTAGGAAACCCGCCTGCCTTATCTTTCACGAATTACGCGTCAAATTACTGTTCACAATTTGGATCTATAAATCACATCAATAAAGGTAAAACGCGAGAGTTTTTTTTCCAATTTGTGTTATGTCCGCTTGTGCCAGACTCAGAATGTCAGTGTTGTTTTTTGACAGACAAATTCGTGGCATTTAGTAATGGGAGTAAAGGAGAGTGATATCCAGAAGGAAAAGGTGATAGGTTCTGTTCTCGAATGTCAATGCACTATTAAATGTTGTGAAGACGAATCTCTAGAACTGAATGAAGCTCGATAAAAGTGTGTGCATGTACAGAGGAGATGACTCATAAATATCCAAGACGCTCTGCGTCATCCTTGGTTTGGTCTGGAGGAAAACATTTGAAAAATGTTTCGACAGAAATCCCTTGTTCTTGATTCCCACGTCCCTTGAGAGCATCGAGGCGCCATCTGCAATGATTTAGCATTGCAGATGGCGCCTTGGTGCACAGAAGAGATGATCAGCCCTTGATGAGATTCCACCACTGGTCCAAACAGGGAAAGATATTAAAATATGTGTTCGGGGAGATTAATATACTTCACAACAGGTTACGACGCTCGTTCGTCTCAGGCCACGTGTTAATATGTTCCAGTAAGACTACAATCATCGCCTACTAATTGGACGAGAACTCGTATAGTGTTTGTCTATGTTTACGGTTCCAGTAGCACATGTTACTGTTTGACGTCATCGTGTGAAATATTTGAACTGAGGATGACCGTTTCGCAATTATTTCATTTGTTCTAGTTTTTTTTTTTTTTTCGCACGTGCAGCAGGCGATGTTTCGAGTGGAGTGTTTCCTATATTACAAACCAGATTACCATTTCGACTAAGATGGAGACACCTCGACCGATTTACTGATTATTTGTACAGTGACGTCGTCGGGCACACGAGAGGTTTATTTTCTAACCTTGTTATGGTTAAAAGTTAACATTCTTCTTTTCATGAAGCTGGTTTGGACTCAGGGCTCAAAATAAGCGGTGTCGCGTCGTTTTTGCTATGCAAAACTTGCAAAAAGCTACACAATGTTCAATTAAGTATAGCATTTTGCGATACAAGATAATCAACTGCAACCTGTTAGGCTGCAGTTCATTATCTTGTATCGCAAAATGTAAATAAAAATTTGCAAACAAATTTGAAAACTAGTTCACTGATGCTTTACTTCTGATTGTGGAACATTCCATGCATAACTCAGATTAATTCTCCATCAAGCATCATTAGCAACTTCATATGTAAGATGGATTATATTGGTTTAAATTCTTCCTGTTTTTACAACATTTTGCATAAAATGTACATTAAAAATAACTTCAAGCCCATCAAATTAAAAATTCCACTTCCATTTTGAGAACTCTATTGAACAACCAATACACTATTTGAAAATATCCAAGTCCATGCAACCATAAAAGGCAGTTCAGTTGAAAAAAAAACATAGTAAATGTTTTCATGTGTTGCGGATCATTTGGAAATGCCCAGAAATGGATGGAAACTATTTTATCTACTTAGAAGAATTCAATATAAAACAGCATAACATAACTCTGGTATACAAAAATAGCTATTTTTACAAAATGCTATTCATTTTTTTGAAATTTGTAGCATTTTGCTATGCAAAGAAAAAAAGACACCGCTTATTTTGAGCCCTGCATGTGTACATTCTTGCAAGCCACTTTGTAGGGTGTGCATGTTATGGTGTGGCCATGGTTAGAACCATTCCGTCTGCTGCAAACATATTCCAACCGAAAGTTAAGGTCGCAGAAGTAGGATTTATTTATTTATTTATTTATTTATTTATTTATTTATTTATTTATTTATTTATTTATTTATTTATTTATTTATTTATTTATTTATTTAGCAGTTTGTACGCTTTACTGAGAACGAGATAATATGATGTGGGTAAAATAGACATACAGAACATACGGCCGGGGGAAGACATGGCCTCATTGGCTGTCTACCTATCGTCTCCCAATGAAGATACTCGTCATGTAACATTGTGTGCAGAACAATCTAAAAAATGACAGGAAAAGAAAGATAAGAAAAACATTTTATTTATTTATTTATTTATTTATTTATTTATTTATTTATTTATTTATTTATTCATTTATTTATTTATTTAGCAGATTGTACGCTTTACTGAGAACGAGATAATATGATGTGGGTAAAATAGACATACAGAACATACGGCCGGGAGAAGACATGGCCTCATTGGCTGTCTACCTATCGTCTCCCAATGAAGACACTCGTCATGTAACATTGTGTCCAGAACAATCTAAACAATAACAGGAAAAGTACAATAAGAAAAACAATGTACATTATTACTAATTCGAGGTGAGAAAAGAGTTTGCGGCTTTGGATCAGATGAACTGAGCAGGCATGAAATATTGTCTTCACCGATTACTTCCGGAAAAAGATAAACATTTGCATGGTAATGCTCATATAGTAATATTTCCAGCACCACTTTATTACGTCTTTCACCTGTAAGTATTTATTAGTTCGGGAAGCCAATTGTGACAAGAAAAAGCAGGCGAGTAGTATAATTTACTGTCAAGGGCATGCTAATATTTGGTAATGGTAAACCCTTACTTTTAAAACACAACAGGCCTAATATGCAATGTTAGCTATGTTAAACAAGTTTCTGAATCACAGAGTTTATTACCAAATCGTGAAATGTTAGGCAGAACAATCGGGACAGTACGAATTACTACATTGAATATAATCTGAGAAGATGTAGATCGATCTGGCTGAAGGCGGAATTCATTGGCTCACTGCTGAATGTGTTGACATTTTTTCTTACAACATATTAAGCAATACCAATCTACTGTCACATTTACATGTTTAATTTTTTAAACTTATTGTATAACCATGCAGGGTATATGTGGGGAAAAAGAGGGAGGGAGCACGCCGTGACCCCGTCCCCACGTCACCCCCAGGTTCTACTGTCTCCGTTAATCTCCAAATTTAAAACGTGTCTGAGCGTCTGATAAAATTTGCTCGTGCTTTGGCAATTTTTTAATTATATTTAATGTTATCTTCTGTGACAATTTGGTTTGATGATGTCACTCATCGAAATGTGACAACTAGTTGTCATGAGATTTGGTGAACAACCACCCTCCAAATAAGTCGCGTGCACCCTACCGTTTCACAGCAAATACATCAACTTTTTTAACAAAAAAATATATTTGGGCGGGATAGAATGGGGAGGAGGGAGTCCACAGTGTACTACCATAGGAGACAATATGGAGCTAAGCTGTTCTTGATTCATATCGGAGATAGTTTTACTACAGTTTTTTTGGTTAGATACCTTGGGGCGTTGATGAAGCAGGAGTGCACGGTGAGAACCACCAAACAGCGGTAAACGACTGCCAGAATATTTATAGTATTAAGTGGGACTAGAGTCTGGGTTACATTACGCGAATGCACACTGCACCGCCTGATATTATTTCATCATATCAACATAAAGTGTCTTAATCACGGATTCAAAACAATTGGAGCAGGCCAATACTGTAGCCATAAAGTTTCGGTCACGGTTCTAGTGTGCTAACAAATGAGTCAGTTTAATTTCTCCCTACCCCCCCCCCCCTCCCCCGCCCCCTCCCAACACTTCGTATGCAAGATATGCTTCTCTCATGTGACAAGGCCAAGTGAGAAATCTATCTATCTATAATTTAATCATCGCACGTTCTTCCGTAAACAAACACTAGTTTCGGAAATATTAGCAGACGAGCGTTTGTCGAGAAAATAGAAATAAAAACACAGACCGCAAAACCAAAGAACACATGACTCTTTTAAATAAATTTTTGGGTGAATGCCATTATTAAACGAGAGAATTGCGCGAAATTCCCGTCGAAAAGTTATGCGAATACCTTGCAGAATGCCTAATAAATGTCCACACAGAAGTCGGCCGGGCGTATGAGCCAAGTTACCTTAGAGGCATGATAGGACGTTTCAATAGACTTTTGAAGGAACATAAATATAGAAAGCAAATAATGTCAAATGAGTGTGCAGAACTTCCATCAATCGATTGATGCACGCGCCCGACTGGCGTCATAAGAATGTGTCGTATTAATTTCGCTACAAATCTTTAACTCGGTCTTGTCGGCGTTGGGATTTAATTTCGTAGTATATACCTGCGGTATATACATAACCTTTGTGAGCTCTTTCAGATAAGCAAATCAGTATTTTTCACAAATGGACAACAAAATTGTTCGATATAGCTGCAAGTACCACTCGATTAGCTTTTATGACGTCAGAGTGTTTTGGTAGGGGAGAAAAATCATCCCTGATGGGGTGGTGTGAGATGGGGAAATCTCGCCCTCTGGACAAGATATTTGATCCAGAAACTCGACAAGCCTCGTGTCTGGCCCAAATATATTTCCCCCGGTGAGATTTCCCCATCTCGCACGCACCCTCATCAGGAATAATAATAGTCACGCTGGGAAGGTCTGGAACATTCGAGGTAACTACAGTACATTCGCCGTAGTCTTGTCATAATCCACACTTGGGCAATGATATCCACGCATACGTTTACCAGGTAATCACAAATGATCATCAGCAAAATTTTAATTAACGAAGCACCGGGTTACACCCGGTGCTTCATTAATTAAATTTGTGATGATTATTCATATAATTAGTGTTTACAATCTAATTTTATTGCGTCCGTGGAAATATTGCCCACTCGGGAAAAGTGACCAGAACAAAAACTAATAAATAATTAAATAAATAATAAACAATAATAAATAAATAAATAAATAAATAAATAAATAAATAAATAAATAAATAAATAAATAAATAAATAAATAAATAACACAAGTTTATAAATTAAATGCAATTATTAGCGTCAACAAAATAATTTCACGTTATTATTCTATCACTGTTTATTCAGTCCAAGTAAACTAAAATAAAAACTATGATTAGAATAGAAGAATAATTGTATTGCACAACCACACTACAAAGAATGGACATTTCGAAAACAATAAAATATAAGAATAACAATCATACAAACGATATGCAAATCAAATTTATGTAGTTGCAAGAAGCACAAACACACTCAACACACACATACGCACCCCCCTCCCCCCCCCCCCCCCCCCCCCACACACACACGCACATATCCTCGCATACAACCTAATAAACCCTCACACACTCGTATGTATAGTGGGCTCAGAACAAATTTGATTATCTTCCAGAAGGCGTATAAAAATAAGCTAGATAAAAAAGATTAAGTAATGAAGAAATATTCTGATAAGAATCAGATTACATGCATAAACTGTTAATTTAGTTTACCTGAGGTCGTGATTATAACTGGTGTATGTTGATTACTTGCCAGGCGTGTATATTCTGTGGCGCTTGTGTCGTCAAACAGGGATTTTATCGAAAAAGACGACAGCGCGCGGTGGGCCAGTGGTCAAGGCATTGGACTTCAAACCGAAAAGTCCACGGTTCGATCTCCGCCAGATGTAACTACGCTATGTCCCTGGGTGGGGCACTTAATCATGATTAAATACGTGGAGGTACGGCGGCGCTGTGAACTAACGCGTACTGTAAGTCGATGGTGCACTTGTCTTCAACCCAGTTTGAGGGGAGTTAGTGCGTTGAGGAGTTTGACAGGTGCTCGCCGCTGCTCGGTTCTTTCCCCGGTTATTCCGGCTTCCGTCACTCATACAACTGTCCGACACGAGGTGAACCTGGCTGTCGAGAGTGTTGTTAAACACCAATAAATAAATAAATAAATAAATAAATAAATAAATAAATAAATAAATAAATAAATAAATAAATAAATAAATCGAAAACGACACACTGAAATAATGAACCGCAAAGCCTTTGAGGCCTACAACAAGTATATTTTGGGTGCCAAATTATAGTGTCAAATGCGGCAGACGATATTCTAGTGCAATCGGTACCATTAGCACCCGAAGCGTGAATACTACTCGTAAAATAATTCATTATAGGCTAAACCATAGATTATCGAAGAAATTGCGGAAAGATAGAAATCGTATACCCCACTGCGAGGATATATATATTTTCACTTCCACGGTATCAAACAAAATGGTAGCCTTCAAAGCATCACTTTAATGTGAATACGAGTCAAATTATCACTGGAAATTATGAATTTGTTCTAAAAACGTATAATGAAAATAAAATTTGGTGTTTTGGAGTGGATACCGATCAATTCAAGCAATAATTCAACATGTATTCACCTTGAATTGATGCATGGAACCCGCTAGTCCAAACATGGTCTGAAAGTCCGTAATATAAGTGTTGGGTTTGGTACGTCCTTTCAAAGGACGTACCAAACCCAAAACCTTATATTACGGACTTTCAGGTCATGTTTGGACTAGAAACCCGCCAGCTGAATCAGATTGCAAGATGTTGTCTGTTCCGATTATCGATCAAATCACTTCCGCGTATCAATGATTCAATGCGATGTTTACTTTCATACATCAATTTAAGGTTGAAACGAGTGGAATTATCAGATTCTTAAAACAAGTTTATAATAAAGAGAAACTCTCGTGTTTTTTGAGTGGATACCGAAACTTATCTCACTGGTGACCGAGACAAATGGTTACTTTCGGTCGCGCAACATATGTTTCGGTCACTCATGAGATAATTTTCAGTTTCCACTCAAAACACTAGATATCCTCTATTTATGTATTCGACCGGAGGTGCTGGATCGGTCTTCCGTGATTTGACCTTTTGACCAACACGAACATCAATCGACAGTTGAACCTTCATTGTAAAGAGTTCAATAATCCCCAATACTTCCCCACAGAAGATATCTTGGCAGTCGATAATGATGCTCCTTCCTTGGCACGTAACTTAACAGGAGTGAGGGTAAGAAATCCATTTACAGGAAACTGTCGTGACTTAAAGAAATGTCAACTTCTTAGCACGGTGTTGACAAATTGTCTCAGCTATATTTAGTTACCAAGTTGAGATATTGCCATCGTTAATGAATTCTTAGCATCTCAATTTCGCCCTAGTGACGAAAATAATATTGCATCAATGACTTATCATTATGCAAGCCAAGAAAGTATGCTACCTCTAATGCGCCCAGCCTCCTAAGCCTATGGTTTACTTACTGTGCATGGAAATGCCCCCCAAAAACAGTTGCTTCATGGACACACACACACACACACACACACACTGTCTTGCCATCTCTATCCGCGAAACCAAAATAGACAACTGCCTCAGAGAAACCTGAATAATTCGGGTCTGTTGGTGAAAACTTAGTGCAAACATTGGCAACTGATCAATTTGGACCGATTGGTGAAAACGCTGTCTTAAACGGATTACTAGGTGTACACGTGTACACTGAAGGGACTATTCCACGACAGTGAAAGTGGAATATGGTAAGATAACAAACTGAAGTAAATATCCTAACACTGAAAAGGACACGCGAATGCCCATCAAATTCTTAGAATGGGTATGCCCAGTTGGTTCGGATTGTTACGCAGTTGGAGCGATGTGATCCTTGCACACGATGTAATACAGTAATTAAAACGTTCTTTATTCTCAAATTCCATGGTGACGCGAACATTGATGTCAAATAAAACAATAAATAGCAGACTTGGAGAAACACACTCTCTGCAATCCAACAGATTGCCCTTCTCGGTATACCGATGCGGCCTGTCATGTTAGTACCCATGTCTTAACATTAACCCCTCCTACCTCTGACGTCGAGCTTCAACTCTCTTACTTACCCAATCCACTCCGTCTTGATATTAGAACCCCTAATAGTTCGGGCGTAGTTTACACCAACAGATGTCAGAGGGATTGACCAGAGCTTCAACAACTTCCTCATATTTGTTTTGATTTCCATTCATCTCCAGCTTGTATGCCCTATTTTCGACCTACGTGTGTCTACTGACCTCTCTTATTAAGATTATATTGAACACACTGCTCACCAGTTCTGTGATATATAATCCAAGTATTGTCTACATTGAATCAGTTCATTCGGGATTGCTCCCGACCACTGCCAGATACACAACCCACAGAACGACACGCCACTGCCTACCGCAAAAAGAAATATAGATGTATGCGGGTTCTGAGATCAACGAAGGATTCAATTCTTCTTCTACAACCATGTCTACTAACCCCCGTTCCCCTTTTCATTGGCGATTCGATCTTCACCTAGAGTTCAACCGCTGTAGACTGGTCACTGTCCACATGTGGGCAATATTTGTCCCATGGTCACCTATTCTAATATATATGAAAACCCTATGACATAAATTTTAGCTTTTCCCACCAACTGTGGTGAACACGACAGCAATGGGGTTTCAATAATTAACATTTACACCTACAGTGGAAGTACATCCATGCTGACCTTTGGTGACGTTGACCTGAATGCCAACTTGTATCGCACGTCGCCTCGCGAAGAGTGAAATGAAAGTGGCAATTATTTTTTTTTACGTTTTTAAAGGAGTTTACCCCAAAATACACCAAACATTAACAAATATGCATTGTCTCATGTTAATAAATTATTCATAACTCGAAATAGTATGTTATAATGTTATTAAAATGAAAAAGGCCCCGTTTATTTTTCCATTTCGTTTCGGATATAAAATTGACAGTGGAAGTACCGCCAACCGATGCTCATGTATACAAAAACAGATGCGCACCTATGTATGTCTGCTGCTCAGTAAAATCGAGAACAAATAATAGCGACTCTTAATAATCTGACGATCATGGTATAAATAAAATATACCCAAAGTAGTTTGGTGTACCAAATGTTCACCACTCGTGGTGAAGTGGTGTTAACCGCGCGCCAAAGGCTCGCGGTTAACACTACTTCACCACTCGTGGTGAACATTTGTTACACCAAGCTACTATGGATATATTCTATATTTTCATGCACGCAATAATATTAGATTCCAAACACTAATCATAGGAATAATCATCAAACATTTAATTAATAAAAACAGGTGCTACATTAATTAAAATTTTGCTGATGATGATATTTATTACCTGGCAAACACTTACGTGGACACCACTGCCCATGCGTGGATTACGACCAATCCACGGTGACTATACTGTATCCACACACACACACCTCACTTGGTATGCAGATTCGTCCTGTCTTAACTGTCTCTTCGTTATCCCTCCCCCCCCCCCTAAAAAAAAAACAAATGACCTCCCCTTGTCGACTATTGTAGCCATTTCCCTAATTGTGTTTTTAATGTTGTTGCATCCCACTCTAAGGTTCTTATAATTAGAATCCCATTTTATTCCCGGCTGGTGTTATTATTCCCTGAGGATAGTTCAGTTATTCTCAAACCATCCTCCCTTTTCATGTATCTCCCACCTTTCATCCACTCGGTGTGTGCCTCTGTTCTCCTCACTCATTACCCCTCCGCAAAAGGCACAGCTCCCTTACAACTCTCCCCCCATCACTTTCGCCTCCATCCTGCTCAGGTGCACGTCGTTCCGCTTTTAGAGATTTCCTCTGCCTCAAAACCTCAAAACCTACCCCAGTGGCTTATGAATATAAATTCCCTTCACTCATAGAAAATATGCAGATATTATGTCGTGCTCACGTTTTATGGATTCAAAAAAAATATTGTTTTGATTTAGAGCTGAAACGATTAAGCGATTAATCGATTAATCAATGATCAACATCTTGATCGATCCAAAAAGTAATTGATCGATTACACGCTACTTTGAACCACTGTATTATATGGGTTAACAAACGAACAAACTTGCTCCAAAACAGGTAAACATTGTCACACTGACTCACATCAATTATATGAGACAGAGTAAAGCATGCCAGTTACTTGCTGACATACTTGTTTACTTGCGTGATCATCATGCTCTATGAGTGACTGGAAATGGTAATTCTTAACCCTTTACCTAATGCGGGTAGCAGACGATACTTGCGAAATAAATTCATGAATTACTAACAATTTGCAATTGTTGTCTCAAAAACATAGCTCATGACCCCTCATTGGAACGAGCTCAACGAGCTCGTTCCAATGAGGGGTCATAAGCTATGTTTTTGAGACAAAAATTGAAAACATAATACATTTGAATGGAGGTTTTTGTATCTAGGCCTTGTCGGTTTTGTTTGTTATGTTGAGTAAAGGGTTCATGGTGTAAATCATCAACGGTATGGCAATTATTCAGATACATATTTGGACAAGTGCTTAATCGGTTAACCAAGATTAATCCACATGATTAATCGATCAAGAAAACACATTAACCGTTTCAGCTCTACTTTGATTCCAGGAAAATGAATGTTTGCGGGATTTTTTTTTTATTATTCAATCATCTAAAATAGTTCAGATGGGTGGAAACACGAACCGTAGGTGTATGAATCTAAACATAGGAGATGGTGTATTTAAAGTTTCCCCTGGCTCTAGGCCATAACAGCGTCAACTTCCTTCCAGAATTTGATTGGTGGCTATCAAGTAAGGTTTAATCCCGGGAAAGGGAATTCCCTGTTTCTGGCTCCAAAACCCGATCATGATTCCCGGAAACTCTGCAGCACGGAGCCAGGGATCAAGCGTGGCAATGCTTGTGTGTTGTAATGAAGTTTTCTGACTTGAAAAACTGCCCCAACGTAACTGTTTTTCAAGTCCTGATTCCCGGTGAGCCGTTTTTCACCAAATCGCTGTAGCTCCCAACCATTTCTGGAGGATTCACATCTCCAACAGCAAGGTCCTCACCCGCATCAATGTTCATGCTCGCCTTCATTTTCAGATTCACTGTTATCACCATGCACTATCTCCTCCATCACCGACTCCATCTGCACTGCCGTCAACAATCTCCTCTGCTTGAAGCAGAGGATACCTGTGGAGGCAGTTAAGAGGGAGTTGATGTTGGTGGAGGTAGAATTTATAATACTTGTAATTCTGAAATTGAAGTCGAGATTGAAACGTGTATTGGCTTTTCCACTTCTCTTATGATAAAAAAAAACTTGTCCGTTTGGAGGTGTTAGATTGCCAATGAAATATGTTTATTTTCATGAAAATATTTGTTCATTCTTACCCTGGTAAATTTGTTAGACCCGTTCCCTGGTTCAGAGGATAATTTCATTTCCCTCCCCGGTCTCTAGAAAACAAGGGAATAAAACTCTACGTTTAAGCATGAGACATTATCTGCCTAATGCTATTAGGCCGCACGCATGCAACCATCATTGGACCAGGCCCAGACCTTGCCGGGATATCATCCTCCCTATCCTTCAGATCCCACACCTTGACTCCTTGGAAATAAAGAACAGACCGGTTTGCACTACCAAACATTGTCTTCGGGATTTGAATGCATTTGTTGTAAAGCAAACAACTTTGACAGAAAATGTTGAGATGTCACAATATCAACAAAGAAATCCTTGGACAATGAACTGAATGCAAGACACTGCACAGCTGTTGACTTGAATGAAAATGAAATCGATATTAGTTATGGCAAGTGGTGTTGAACTAATCAAGTTTACACTATTCTATTCATCAACTAATTCGGATTCCTCATCCATGAATACAGCGGTTGAAGAAGCGAAAAAAGTGAGTTTGTCATATTGGTGAAACACAATAATAACTGCCAGTGTCAGAAAATGCAGGATGCTGATGTCAATATACAACCTGCTGACAATGTAATTAAAATATTCTAAGAACGTAATTTTTTATTTGTTCATTGGGTTTTTAAAACTCAATATGCGCTTGCACGCGAAAGTGCTGAATGAATGCATGCGTGGATCCTGAAGACGACAGCTGTGCATTATTTCAACAAAACTTGACATTGTTTAAAAAATAAGGCATCACTATTTTTCTTAAATACTGGACATGTTCATTCCGTGAGCTGTAAATAGAGAGTCTCCAACGAGCCCTCAGATTATATAAAGGATATCTACGCTGTTTTCGTGAATATCGGGAATTATCTCATGAGTTTGGACGTGAAAGTTTTATTTTTCACGAGCGCTTGCGAGAGTGAAAAATAAAACGTACATGTCCACACTCATGAGATAATTCCCGACACTGACTGAAATAGAGTATTTTTTTTTTATTATATGCCGCGAGACATTTTATTGCACAATATTCAGCCCAATTCGACGAGAAATGCGTACGTTTCAAAACAATAACAAAGATCAGCTGATCGTCCCGTCAAGGCGACGTGATGCGGCGAAGAGTGACGACATTTCGGAAGTTACTGAGGAATAATTTTCGATATCTATCCAGTCGATGGATATCGAAAAATATGTTTTAGATAATTTGTGAGGATATGGAATGGGTGTTTTTCTCATATAATATTTATGAAACGGGTCTAAGAATTTTGCGTTTTGGCGAGCCTCTGGCGAGCCCAAACAGAAAATTCGGACGAGTTTCATAAATATTATATGAGAAAAACACTCATTTCATATTCTATTTATCATATGACACACACACGCACACATTAGCTACTTAGTATGACTTTTTTACCCATCATCTAACTTGAGTTGCAGAAGGCACTTGGAAAAAAGATCCTCGTTTAACTAAAATTTTTCATTTTTTGGTTCCAAAACATAGGTTATGACCCCTCATTGGAACGAGCTTGTCGAGCTCGTTCCAATGAGGGGTCATAACCTATGTTTTGGAAGCAAAAAATGAAAATATAAACAAAAATGAATGGCGTTTTTCTTGTAGGTAAAAGATTAATACAATATAACCCACCCTAAATAGGGCAGATTACGTAAATCCTCCCTACAAAAATTATGCAAATGTGACTCAGTTGCATTTTGTTTAGCCAATCAAATTGTCCAGTATTGAAATTGACCAATGGACGCTCCCAATTCTAATTATGCAAATTATGAAAATGTGGCCCAGTTGTATTTTGATCAGCCAATCAAATTGTCTAGTTTTGAAATTGACCAATGAAATTGACGGAAGGCTTTATTTATCACTGATTAATATGAAAACAAAATATCAAATGTTTTAAAGTGAACAAAACGGACGAGTCATATGATAAATCGAAATATTAACAAATATCGTCCAGTAAATTATGTAAATTTCGATATAAACTGGGAACGAGTTGACGATTGTATTTATTATATGATCCAAAAAAAGACACAGATTCAGATTCAGATTTTTTCGCAAAATTCATATATGCAACGTGGTTACAAATATGATTAAACCCGGAGGTCCATTAGCTGAAACATTGCTTGTGTTTTTAGTCAATATATACAAAATTTGAAAGTTATAGTGTTTGGGTGATAACTCCACTTCATGGGTGATTTATTTACAATCCACTCTCCACGTACTGAAATGGGGATCAAATTATTTCATTCCAGGGTCAAATAAACTGTCCACCAGCGGGAAGTTGGTGCTTATATGGTGGCAGGAAGCAACCTGTTTATTGGACTCCCTCCACTACTCTGTGTGGCACCTGAGGGCGATAACATATACAATCTCGTAGTTATTATCGTTTAAAGTCGACAAAGAGATAGGCATTATATTTAGGTGTGGGGTCAACGTTGGCTGGCACATCATAGGCTGTCGAATGTAATGTATTACACCCCACACGGAAATACATTGAAGTACTCCAAGCGCTATTTCTATTAAGGCATGGCGATGGGTTACCATGTTTTATGAATGGATTTAATAACCGAAAACAGGGTCAGTTCATATATTAAGTCTGGGATAATCCATCAAATGTTGCAGTGCGTATTAGTAATGATCCGGAATAGACACATTAAAAACAACAGCATTTCATTATTTATATCAAATACAACGGAAAATCAAATCCTTCCGATATCTATTGAGAACAGATAATACAAAACATTATTATACGGCGACCATAAATAGAATGTCAATAACGCCGTGGTTTTCGCGTCAATTTAACCCAAGTGTTCTGACTGTACAAACAAGTAATTCTGGTATCTCATCACTAACCACTATCGTCACTTCTTTTATTAATTTCGTTCATCAAGCATTTTTACAACATATCCCCAGCCCAGCCTGTTTTCAGTGGTGCAACCCTTAACTGTCCACTATTTATGCCTGTTTGATATACACCAATTGAAGAACATCATACATTTCTCCCGTGAACCACAAATCACATCACTTAAAACAAAATGAATATTTTACTAATATACTATTATCAAGATACTTTTGCCCTTGATTTATCCCCAGGTTGTTTGTGTGGCGGTTTCATCTGCACGAGGATGGCAGGGAGACCGTCGCATTGAATATACCATTTCCACGAGGCACGCTCTCTCTCTCCGCCTCTCTCTCTCCGCCTCTCTCTCTCTCTCTCTCTCTCTCTCTCTCTCTCTCTCTCTCTCTCTCTATATGTCTCTATTTCTCTCTAGATCACTATCTTCTTTCTTTCTTCGTAACTAAATATTTAAGGTAATGTACTTGCAGCTTGTTCCGTAAATTTATGATTGTGAATAAAAACTTTCTTACAACTCTTACCATGAGTTCTAATGTGTTCTATGTGCAAGTTGGCACATAGAACACATTGGAGCTCAGTGGACGAACTTTGTACAGATTTATAGCATGTTACCAACTAAATTCATTTCATTTCATTTCAATTTTTGCTCAACAGTAAAACGAGTGTCAACTTCTCCAAATCCATAACATGCTTGTCTCAAAATAGGCGGACGTGACGTATCTGATATTCGAACATTTTCGTGGAGGCAATTGGACAAAAGTGAAGTAAATGCTCGAGAGTTTTGGCTTTGGATACTTTTGACAAACATTCCATTATGTTCTTTTTGATAACGTTCCATGTGTCACATTCAATTTTAAATATTCATTGCCATATAATAAACATATTACCAAACCATATACGTATGTCAATCAACTGCTTCCCGTTGACTGCACCAGCAGGGACGTGGCGACAGGGTAGTGTGGGTTTGTGTCCCCCCCCCCCCCCCCCTTAATCCTAGCCAACATGTACTATTGTTGGAAATTCGGAGGGCAAGTCATGAATAGTTGGAAATTCCATCTATCTGGATTTTAGAGCTTTATTTCCCAAAGTTCCAACTCGATTTCAAATCGGCAAAAATTCCAACTGTTACTATTTACAGTTACAGCGCACGCAATATCGAGCTTCATAAGTATGCATGATGTCAATCGGTATTAGATTTGTATAGTACGTTTACTTATCGAAATAAAAAAAATCCACGAAATGCACTTCAAGAAAATCACATCATGATTTTTCTCGGTAGTGAACTTCCAATTGGGGAGGGGGTTCTCCTCCTGATCCCTCTCTGTAGTTAGAAATTCATTACCCTACCCCCCCCCCCCCCGCCACAATCGGAAACCTCTAGCCACAACCCTGGGCGCCTTCAGCGTCATGCATAATCTGTCTGATCTGCGTGGTCTCGTAAAATCCACGTAATAATTGTGGCAACCCAGGTGAGCCTACTGTTGTAATAATCTGTGTGAATACTACAGAAACAAAATTAACATTGTAAAGTAAAATAACGTAAACTAAAAATAGCGACGACAGAAGGGAATCGCGCGCGAGAGTGTGCGTGTTTGGTGTGCGTGATTGGGGAGGGATGCGATTTTCGAACTCCGTCAAATGGGCCATATTGAGGACCTTTAAACTTTAAAGCTGGGCAAAGGCGTATGTCTCCTTTTATAACAAAAACACTTCTCTCAACACTGGATACTGCAGTGAAAATGCTGTTAAACGTGAAAGTACGAGAGGTATCTTACTCGTGCAAGATTTCTCGTATGTGTGGGGCATGTATTAGTAAACGTAGTCAAATGTGGAGACACAAGGTTTAAACATCTTTTTTTAATTTGTGTTTTGTGATGGTGGTATATGTACGGATTTGCGTGGGGCATGGACGTTTGCGTTTCATGGATAACTTGTATGTTATTCTGTGTAGAGAAGCAGGCCTCCAAGAACGAGTAGTGGAATTGTTTCCGTAGCATTTTGTGGAGAGTGTCTTCCGAGCTCCTTGAACACTCGTACTAAAATTGCGAAAATGCAGTGAGTTTTGATGGTGTGCACTTTAAAAGTAAAACGTGAATTGTGCCATTGGGATATGCCATGAAGTGTTTTGATTTTTACATGGATTTTCTCATCAGCGATGTGCCCGAGAGGCGTGGTGGCACGGTGCAGTAAGGAGCATTGAAAGGCGATGGTACGCTTACCGTGAACTGCTGTTAACTGTGCTTGCGCCGATTTCTAAGTTGGAGACAGGCCTGGAAATAAGCAGTCTCACATTTGCAGAATGAGGTCCCCAGAGGATGAATTTGATGACGCTATCCCATACAGAGGGCTAATTTATCCTCTGGGTACCTCTTTCTGTTTAGTTTTGAGACCCTGATTCAGATTGAGGTTCTCAGAGGGTAAATTTAGTGATGCTACCCTGCAAAGCAGGTTAGCATCACTAACCCCCCCCCCCCGGAACCTCCTTTTGCAGACGACAGTCTGCTTATTTTCTGGCTTGGTTGGAGAGTCTGATAGTTGCTCGCCGCTGTTCGGTAGTTCGCTCCGGGTACCCTGGCTTCCTCTACCCTCAAAGCTATCCAACATAATTAGAAACTACAGGCTGAAAGTGCAGTTGCCGCCTCAATAAATAATAAACAAAACACGGATTTTGTGTTGATTACACCACAGATCCCGATTGTCCAGATCTTTAGGTACATATCTATCAGTAAAATATAATTACAGTACTGCGTTTACAAAAGCGAAGAGAAAACCTCTACCCGATCGCGATTAGATTCCGATCATGTCGAAATTATCCGTCCTCTTGGCTTGTTTATCATTCTTAATTTCAAACCTACTGATTGCTCTCTCTGGTTCCCACACATTACAATGCAGCCGTCGTGGGCTGATCGCAACGCACGCGTCGGTAGTGATGTTCACTCATGCGTTTACCAGGTAATGGAAACCGTCATCAGCAAACTTTAAATTAATGAAGCACCGGGTTGTACCAGGTGCTTCATTAATTAGATTTTTGATGATTGTTCTTATAATTATTGTTTGGAATCTATTATAATTGCGTCCATGGCAGTATTGCCCGTCCGTGAACACTGACCAGTCCACCTTGGCCGCACTGTAGAATACAAACAGCGACCAAAAAAGTAAATAACAATTAAAGACGATATTTGGAGAGTGCGAAACTGCAATTTTATTAGGACGATAAGAATGACAGGAGGATCGAGTTCGACCGTATTTCGGAAACGGGCGAACAAAAAGAACAAAGAAATAATTCAACGAGAAAAGATGTAGAGGGCAGAAATGCAGACGATCAAGACCAAATCGCATCAGAACTAGTCAAGCACAGGGAAAAGATAAACGACAAGCGACATGGAATGGGGAACCCACCGGACTGCCACAATGAATTTGAGAAGAAAAAAATATCGAAGTTTGTGTGCAGAGATACTAAACCGAGGAGACACAACAAATGGCATTTAAATGATTGAACGGAAAAGCGATTCAGATGGACGAAATACCAAACGAGTTCCTAAAAATAAGGGAGAGGAACTCTTTAAAAGCTTACCGACCCTATTCAATTTAGCCATAGAAAAACAAGAGGTCTAATGAGAGTGGAGAGAAGGGAAGGTTACATTTATACACAAAAACGGAGAAATGATGTTTGGACAATTACCGAGGGATTTCTGTCAGTAGCAACATTGGAAAAGTTGCTGTAAGGGCCTTATGGGAGATTAGATGATGTGATCGAAGAGAAGGGAGTTATGGGAGGGATCCCGAATGGAAGCTGGAGGGGAAGGAGAATCACTGACCATCTTTTCACTGTGTCCCAAATGAGAGAATTTGTGAAAACCAAAACGAAAAAGATGTTTATAGCCTTTCTGGATGTGAAAAAAGGCGTACGGTGGAGTATGAAGGGAAGGTTTGTGGCGGAAGCTTGAGGCTTTGGGCCTTGAAGGTGAGTTTGCGGAATTTTGAGAGCATTATATGCAGATGTAAAAAGTGAATTTAGTCTGAGTAACATAACAACACAGCGTGTGCCTGTGGGGATAGGCCTAAAACAGGGGTGTATCATTTCGCCTATTCTTTTTGAATTTTACATCAAAGATTTAGGAGATGAACTCCTACATAATGATGGGGTGTGAGGGAGTGGTGGTGTTAACATTTGGAGACCTGAAGATCCCAAGGCTATTTTTAACAGATTATACGGTACTATGCTCAGAAAGCCAGGCAGAAAACGAAGGGCGGGCTAGAGAAAATGCTGGCAATTGGTAGACTTGGTAGCAAATGAAGACTTGAACTAAGTGAAAACAAAAGTTATACCAGTAGGTCTTAAAGTGGAACCTACTCGAAAGTGGGGAGTGGGGGAGTTTTGTATTCCGGAAGGTAACAGCAAACTTTCTAGTGTGGGAGAGACATGTGGCTATGAGTATTTAGGGGTAAGTATGAACATTAAGGGAAGAGATATCGAAATCGCAGGAATAAACTAGCCGTGAAGGGGAAGCGAATCCTAAACCAAATGAAACTTATTGGGAGAAACAGCTTCAATAAGGCTTTTGTTTCGCAAACAGTTTGGGATATTGTGGGTGTACCAAGTATAAAATATGGTACGGAAGTTATACCTCTAGACTAAATGGTTTTAAAGAGCTTGGACACCTTGCGGAACGATGCAGGCCGATGGATAACGGGGTCGTGTTACGTCGCAGAACTGAAAGCAATAAGGGGTGAGCTTGGGTGAATGAGGATTAAGGACAGAATAGACGTCATTGCACTATGTTATTACTTCCCAAAGTGTGATTTACTGGGATTTCCGGGTTTGATTATAAACGATAACTTCACAAGTGAATTATGCAATCAACAACTGTGACATGTATCCGTGTGCGCAAACGAAGACGCTTTGCCGTGGATGTAATGGGGACTTCATTGTTTTGTTTTGGTTTGCTTTTTTAACCATTTACCTCACATGAAAAGCAGACGACACTTGCAAAACAAATTATTGAATAACTATTATTTTCATTTTTTTGTCTCAAAAACATAGGTTTTGACCCCTCATTGTAACGAGCTCCATGAGCTCGTTCCAATGAGGGGTCATAACCTATGTTTTAGAGACAAAAAATGAAAAAAATAATGAAAATTAATTGGCAAGTTTTTGAGAATAGCGCTGGCCGTTTTTGGCCGTTACGTTATGTAAAGGGTTAAATAATATAATTATCGTTAATAATGAAAAGTAATAAACAGAGTAATCGCTTGACTGGACTGGTTACGTGAAATAATTCTTTCGAGGCGAGCGACTATGTTGTAAAACACTCGTGCGCATTCGCGCACTCGTGTTTGTACAACGTCTCTCACACCTCTCATGAATTATTTCACGTTACCAGTCCAGTCAAGCGATTACTCTCTATTTATTGTAACAAGTTGGTGAATCTCCCCGTCAGCCGATGGTATAAACTAATGTTCCAGAATATTTGGAATTCAAACATAAAGACAGGATGGATAGACCAAGTGAGGGAGTTAATAGAAAACTATTCAGTGGAGACCTCGGACCTAGAAGTGAGCACAACCTGGGGGAAACATCGCCAGAGAAAGCATCATGACGGATTGAAACCTGAATTGGCGAAAGTAAAGAAGTCTTTGGGTGACCTGTCTGAAAAAAGAGTATACCAGTTTTGAAAAGTACCTTGATGTCACCTTTGGGTGGGGTGGGGGTTGGGTACGCCCCGTTGTTCAAGGTGAGGTCGCGGTCGCGGTGTGTATTTTAGACGTCATGGAGACCCTGGAACACTTTTTATTATAATGTACAAAACATCAATCTAACAGAATAGCATTCACCGGGATAACGATGGGGAAGTGGCATGGGAGAATGAAGAACATGTGGTTTGTGAATGACGCAAAGGAGAGGGTTAGTATGCTAATCGGAAATACTGGGAAGAATGGGGTACGGGCTGCCATCAGGTAGTTCGTCTCGGAGTGTTGGGAGGAGAGAAGTGGCGTGGGGGTAAGAAGCCATCTGGGAGCACAGCGCTATTCAAGGCTTTCTCACACAAGAACTGTGACAAATCAGTGCTATTATTGTTATTCCATGAGACGACATGTTATAGTCGCTTTCATAATCTCGACACTATCCCCTTTGCCTCTAGCGTTTTCGTGTTATAATCAGGGTATGATTCAATTAGATCGCACACTTTTAGTTGTATTGTTTGCAAATGATAGTTAACGTGTACTCTGTCCAACTTTAGGTATGCCCTTCTAGCTTTAAAGTCGTTGTTTTTCGGCTACCCAAAAATCATGTGACCGTAACTACTAACAGAAATCCGCACCCACTGTTACGGTCTGATTTCTACAGATTTATCATGCAGCAGACGGAGAAGTGAGACAAATATTAGCAATATTAAATCTACGTTTCGTCTCTTGGTGCATCACGATGCTGAAGCATTGCAGATGGCACAATGAAGTACTCCAACTACACCACGCCTGCCGCGGACTGGTCACTTCCCGCAGGTGTGCAATATTTCCACGAACTCAATAATATTACAATGCAAATACTAATTATAGGAACAACCATCAACAATTTAATTAATGAAGCACCAGCTACAACCCGGTGCTTCATTAATTAAAATGTGTTTTTGCGCTCCGAAGGCGCGCAGAGATGTAGTGGTGCAAGCCCCTTTCGACCCTCATTTACGGTATAATATTGTTCCACTAATTTTAAGATATCATCATCAGCATCATGTTTGAGTTTGAGCGGTGCAAAGGCGGGAGAGGACGGGTGTTGATATTCCATATTGTTGTTATTCAGGCAAATGAAGTCTGCCACTTGTTTTTAATGTGGATGGGCCTTCATTGGCAAGTATAGTCTGCCTTGGGTTCTGTAGCTGGCGTGTACGGATTCCGACGGATATTGAAAAAAACTAAAAAAACCGGACCATAACAAGGTACCACCAACCTGAACATTCCTGGTTCAGGTAACAGGCCTGATATTTCTATTTATTGTTTTGCAGATGATTATATTTATTATCTGGTAAACGCATGCGTGAGCATCATCTCTACCCACGTGTGGATTACGACCAATCAACGGCGACTGTACTGAAAGCTATGACAATTTGAATATTATATTTGTGTTTACCAGTATCAATAGTTATTTTTAGCGTATTGGATGTGCCAATTTCAATATATAGAGGATATTCACGAAAATTTGATGAATACCGGCGAAAATTTGATGAATGCGTCGCGAGTGAAGATCCTCATATTTCTTGTAGCCACGAACGAGATATTTTCGGTATTCATCAAATTTTCGTGAATTTTCTTTTTATTTAATGCTCTACGACTACAAACTCTCCAATTTGTGGCCTTTATTTGCCATTAAGGCGCAAAATTTATGTGCCGAACCGGCGTCCATACAAAAATTACAACAACCAAACTCCAACCATTGGAATGTGTGAATATCCGCACAAAAAGTAGTCCCGTCTTATTTCTCCCCTAACTTTACGATTTACCAAGGCTGGCGAATTGAAATAATCGCAATGTGTTTCGAAGCAATAGAACAATAACAAAAAACACCACTTTCTTATTTTCAATAACAAGACACGTCATTTTATTTTTTTTGAACTCAATGCACTGAAGACGTGTGAAGTTGAACTGAAGAAATTTGAAAGTGATTTCGGCTTTTCGCTGGAAGGTGAATGAGAAAGTCAAACTTTGAAACCGCTGATTTAATGAATTGATTTAGTCACTGTCACTATCAATTATTCGAATTCGTTTGTATTTGGGACTCTGGAATTCATTACTGATGTGCTGACGCGTTTAAAGTACATGTGATTCGTCATCCGAACCTACGATGAAATATCGATTTCTAAATATCATTTTGATATTTCGTTTTGCCGACCGACAGGGGAATATGACTTAATTTTTCAGCGTGAATTGATGCCTGAGCATTAAATAAAAATTTTGTTTACCCTTTGTTTCGTATTTTTTTTTTTTTTTGGCATTTGTGTATTTTTTGTGTGCACTTCATTTCATTTTTAAATAGATAGGCAAGTTTAAATGCAAACAGTATGACATGTGTTCAGGGTTGTTTAAATTAAAATGAGCCAAATAGTTAACCCTTTGAACACTGATGGTATCTCCCATGTAAGAGTTCAATGGAAGCAATTCGTCGCCTGAGTGCTAGAATGTTCTATGTCCCCTATGGGACATAGAACATTCTTGTACTTAGGCGACGAATTGGAAAAGTCCATATGCATTATTTTGGGTAAGACCAATTAATATTTTCAACGTGCAACCTTAGGGCTGCACGTTGAAAATATTGATTGGTCAACACTACACATTTAGATTGTAGCCATTCCACTTAATGACATTATGACGTAGTTTGTAAACCGACCGAAAAAAATGCTTCGAGGTTCAGCGGGTTAAGTGACCTGTTGTGTTACGCAATTTAACCACAAGTCAATCCACAGTTTTAATAATCACTGAAAAATCATGAGCTATCAGTCATAAACCTTGAACAGGCCGAAAGAGAATCCATTAACAGTTTCCCATCCTTCCACTGTATTTTGCTACTTAAATTAAGAAAGTGTGGCACACGGGATGTGACTTTCCTCCTCCCTCCCTTCATCACGTTAGAATCCCACTTGTCGAATAATAAATGTGAGAACAATGAGGCAAATGTGTTATTTTCATTTGTTTTATTTTTTTTTCTTAATTTAGTCTTAATGCTGCAACAGAGTGGATTCCGCTTAATTGAAGAGCCACTTCGCTAGTATAAAAACCTCCAATTAACAGCTTTTTTACAATTAAAAGAGAAATGGTGATTATCATAACGCCTAGTTATAAACTCAGAATTTATTCTGCTATATCTTATTTAACTCTTTGAGCACTTTCAAACAATATATAATAAAGTATTTATTTATTTGTTAGGTTAACACACACTTTCGACAGCCAGTATAACCATCTCGTGTCGAATAGTTCGGCATAAGGAGGGGTATCATTGATATAAGGCAAGTGCATCATCGGCGTGCAGTACGCCATATTACACAGCTCCACAGTGTCCGATTGCAGGTACACGGAATTAAGTGCTTTACCCAAGGACATAGAGCAGTTACCCATTGGCGGAATCGAATCTTGTACCTCTCTGTCCGAAGTCCAATAATTAACCCGCGATACCAACACGTTCCCATATAATATATTAAATGCCTATATTGGATTACGGGGACCTGGCGACAGTGGGTGTGTGGGGTGTGTCACCTCCAATCATGGCCAACATTTCCTATACTTGGGAATTTGGAGGGCGAGTCATGAGTAGTTGAGAATTCCATCTATATGGATTTTGGAGCTTCTTTGGTGAGGCTGATGTCTCCTTTACTTCCCAAACTTCCATCTCAGTTTCAAATCGGTAACAATTCCAACTGTTACTATTTACAACTACAGTGTAAGCAATATCGAGCTTCATAAGTTGTATGATGTCAATCGGTACGAGATTTCCATCGTACGTTTACTTATCGTAATAAAAAAAGATCCTCGAAATGCTCATCAAGAAAGTCACATCATGTAAAATCGTTATCCCGAGTTAATTCCATTCACAGTTACAAAATACTGAAACATCGAATATTGATCATTCCTGCATAAGATATGATTTAATGTTAGGACAGTGTGAATTGTTCAAAGTTCTAAGCTTGAGTCTTTGTTTAGCACGTATTCAATTCCCAGAAGAATACCAAATAATAATAGCCTGATAATTCTATCATAAATGTGTTGGTATTTCTGTTACTAGAATCAATTTTATGCCCCCTATCATGGCTTCATTTTCAAATTCGTTCTCGGTTGTGAATTTCCACTAGGGGAGGGACCGGGGGGTTCCCCCTTCCGGTCCCTTCCCTAGTTGGAAATTTACATCCCTACTCCCCCTAATCGGAAACCTCTAGTCACGTCCCCGTGGATGCATTGAAACATTAAATGTCCATAAACGTGAGAATTTAGTGGATGTTGGAGTAAATATTCGACATATTTATTGAATTAACCATAGTTTACACTGCACCTGTATGCATGTAACAGGTCAAAATGGGTAGTGTAGGTACGATGAATGGGCTGCAGTGTGTACGTTTCTATATTTAAGGAGGTTATTCAATCTAAACATAAATTAAGTGTGTTCCACCGCATTTATGTATGTCTACCCACTGGTGTGCGGCGTGTGCCGCGATATGATTTATTGGTGTTCAAGGTCATATACTTATGGCTAATCATAACCGTGAAAGTTTTACGGGTGGAAGAAGCCGGTGTACCCGGGGAGAACCACCGAACAGCTGTCAGCTCCTCAACATGCTAACTCTGTTCAAGCTCCGTTCATGCAGGGTTACAGCGGTTGAAGACATGTGCACCATCGACGTGCAATATTCCTTAGCACACGGCGTTATCGTGCCCCCATGGAGGCAATCCAAAGACACAACTCGGGTCGTCCCGGATGGGGATCGAACTCGGAACCTCTAGCACAGAAGTCCAACGGTCTACGACTGAGCCACCGCGTTCCCTGCCGCGATATGATATGGATATTATTGATGGACATACCTCTTCCTCGATCACAGTTTTGTATTCACGAAGTTAATGATTGTGGTTGCAGTTTTGTATTCACTAAGTTAATGATTGTGGTTGCTAAAATCGAACTGAAGAACCGGAAGGAAAATGGGGCTATTATTCTCTTCCATTATTTAGAATAGTTATTTGAGGTTCGAACAAAACTTCATTATTTAATCAGACAGTTCGTTTGTGATAACGGCAGCCCTTTGAGCTTTGGTGTCAGACATTCACATCAGTTTCTTTATCAAATAAATACATCAATCACATTCAAAATACATTTTACACAGTTCAAACAAACCCCAACCCCGTGGGTCTATACATGTTTTCTCACTGTTTAGAATAAACAATGTTCTAAACGATATAATTCAAAACGCTTTGAAGTTATGAGTCAGTTAGCAATATCGTCTCAGTTCAGAGCAAGGGTATAATCCCTCCCGTGATAATGAATTGGTGAACTATAATGAATAATGTAGGGACTGCTGATTAGCAAATAAGCAATCACCCAGTTTCACGAAACATTTTCCACGTATATAAAATATTCTACTACTACTGTATGCTTTAGACTTTATATTTCACACTTTCTTCCCTGTTCTAACTAAGAAAAAGGCTCTCAGCGACTAACGGTTCAATAATATTTTGTATTACTGGAAGAACTTGGATTGTCAGTCAATTATTACCCAATTTCCAATCATGTAGGCCTAACTATAAGAGGTCACAATAGACTTTATCAGTATCTTGCATATCAAGGAAGTATGACCCACTACCACACAACTTTTATTTAGAAAACATTAAAACACTCGTGGGACAAAATGGAAACAACGATGAGCGTTAAATTCAGTCATTTAAGGAATGATCGTTTTTTTTGTCTATTTCTTGAGTTATGAACCCCCCAAAAACAAAGTCCAAACTGTGTAAATGGGCGAAGCCCATTTACGCGATGTTTGGACTTTTTTGGGGGGTTCATAACTCAAGAAATAGACACAAAGAAACGATAATTCCTTATAATTAAACGTTCGCGACCCAAATAAATAAATAGTGTTAGTCGTCCTCTACTTCAGCGAACAAAGACTTAAAAACTAAAACTGGGAGACATATTATTTTTCTGGCATAAAAGAGGGCGCATATTATTGAAATGCAGGTAGCAATTGACACACTTTCCAAGTCAAATGCACCTATGTCATTAAATGTTTTATTGACCAATGAATTACGTAATGCAAAGAAAACGTCATAAGCCATGCCTCCCTCAAATTTCATTCAACTGTTCACTTCACGTAAAAGTTTCGTTCCGTGGTAGGTGGAAGTAGGACATCAGTATTACATTGTATTTTGGTTTTGACCGTTTCCCGAGAACTGAAAAACACAGTTTGTAAAAGTGGAGTTAGATATAATGCCAGATTGCATTGCCGTATTCAAATTTGCAATATCAAAATTGCCGTATTCGTCGTGACCAGCCATTGTTTACAATCGATTTGGGTAAAACGATGAACGCAGACGATCACCCAGTGTGCGTAAAAATGAAATGTCAAATAAATACAGTTGTGAAGAAAAAGACAAATTGACCCACCACGGTCATTTAAATATTTTATAAATAATTTCATGGTGATAAATTAGTAATATAAATTTATTTTTATTTTTCACATTTAGAACGTGCCAGTGTTCTAGCTTCTATTGATTTGACATCATGTTTCAACTCCAAAGACTGGTATTTTAGGGGCGTGGCTGGGGGCGGACCTTATTGTGTTTTTTCGGTTCATTGAGTTATGAAAAGAAAAAAACAAAATCGTGTGAGTCAATCGTTTTACCTGAGAACGCATGAACCGAAAAAAAGTTTAATTATTTTATATCCGACTTATTTTCGACCGTGTAACTCAACTTTTTCCTGTATTGGCAGTACTTCATTTGACATAAACATCTTACAACATTCATTGCTTTCATCCAATATGCAAATATATTTGCAAAGCAGCGAAAATACGAAACTTGTTTATATTTCAAAGTGTTCTTCAACTGAAGATTAGTTTTCATCTCAGTTTTGCCCTTTTTTATTAATGTTGCAGTTGATACCAGAGGCGCGGAGCCGGGGGGGTGTGTGTGTGTGTGTGTGGGGGGGGGGGGGGGGGGGGCGTGGAATAACGGACACGTGCCCCTCCACTTTTTTCCACTGATATATTACTCAATGAGGTAATATGGGCGCATGCAAACGTGTCCGTATATAGACATTCCTGTAACATTATTTGCAAATTCCAACAATATTGTCGCAGGATTACAGAGATTAAATTGATGTTCGAAATGGTGGAGGAACATTTATATTCATTTCAGTGCTCAGCCGACAGCAAGTGACTGTTGCCTGAACCCCAGTTCGAACGTAAACCTTGCCACATTATAAATGCCCTGTCCGCTTGGGACTGTTAGGATTCCTGAAGGTGCCTGTGGCTTACAACTCCAAAGGGTGATCAACGATAATTCACTGAAAAGATTATTTATTTACATGTACGACGAAATAAAATATGAAACAACTTACACACAAAATTATCCATAATCATACAGTAATTACGCGGATAAAAGTTTATTCTGTACAGCCCTTGACATCTCCCACAACTGGCTGTGTCCGCTGGATCAACCTCACTTCATTTTCTCACGGTTTGTGATACATACAAAGTATCTATTCACTTCTCGTAGCTTCCTCCTCGCAGGGTTAAATTCACAGTCATTTGGGCTTAACACATATAATGTTCTGCTTGTGTGACTCTATCAGCGTTCTCACAGTTCAATCGCAATTCAATCGGCATCTACCATAGTTCACTATCACTTTGCGCCTTGCCTGGCTGTCACGGGGTTAAGTTATTCTTCGCCTTCAGATATATGCTTACAAAGCTTACATAAAAATATTCTGCAAGGTGTTCTCAACACCACCAATCCTCGCACCGCCTAAAACAATCTTATCTCGAGAGCTATTCAAGCGTTTACTCAAGCTCTTAATATGTTTTGTAGACCTCAACGTTACAGCTGTTACTTCTTTGGCTGATATACCACTACGGTTCACAACCGTTAACGAACGATTATCGGTTCCTTACAACCCTCAGGGTTACGACAATACGCGGACTTTCAATATCGGTGCCTATGACCCTCGACGGTCAAGGCTAAACTCAGACCTTTCTGAATGCCCTCAGTCCAACTGCCCCTCAAAATTCTTCTTCACTCTTTATACAGTCAGAACGCCAAGTTTAAACACATTAATTCTGATTTAACGAGTGCTTTGTAATTGGATATGGGTAGATATATTAATGCGTATTTTGTTTGAGTTACACTCGCTTGACATTTCGTGGACACTTTTATTATTATTATGAGCTCGTGTTCTGTGATGTCTGGCAACATATCTCGGAGCTCTGTGATATGCCTCTTTTGAAACTAGACATTTTAATGATTGTCTGAAACAGCCAGAACACTATTAAACTGTTTACGTTCAAATTACCCGTGAACAATCGCTAATTCAAATCCATGATGGACAGGATAGACGCGTAGTATGGGTGTGTGTCCAGACCGTGTGTGATGCACTGGTTTCCAACCGGAGAATACTTCTTTGATCAGTTATCAGACAGCCCATGTCGCGTTCGACAAATGCGACATAATGGACATTAAATTTCATACTTCATTCAGAAACTCTTGAATTATCGTTAGTTTGAAAAATCGGTTTTCGGGGTCCTTCACATACCCATCTTTACGTTTTACATTTAACCTAGGCAGAAATATTATCGAAACTATTTACACTTATAAACAAAAAAAAACGCAATTTTTAGCTATCCCCTTCACAACCCCCTTCCAAGGAACATACTCTCAGTTGTTCCAAATAAACCAAGGGGGTAGAATTCACGTGCATCCACTTTCACGCTTCTTTCTTAGAGCCACCCCATAGTCTTGATCTACTATTACACTAATATACCCAGAATTTTCACACACAGAGTCATACGCGTACGCACACTGATGCGCACCAAACTACAATCGGACATTCTCGGAGTGCCTCGGGCCAATTGCCCCTCATAATTCTGTTTTACTCTTTATACAGTCGGGACGCAAAGTTTAAACATATTAATTATGATTTAACGAGTGCTCTGTAATTCGATATGGATAGATATATTAATGCGTATTTTGTTTCACTTACACTCGATTGACATTTCGTGGACACTTTTATTATTATGAGCTCGTGTTCTGTGATGTCTGGCAACATGCCTGAAGATCTCCTAGCTTGGTAAGATATGCCTCTTTTGAAACAACTAGACATTTTATGACTGTCTGAAACGGCCAGAACACGATTAAACTGTTTACGTTCAAATTACCCGTGAACAATCGTTAATTCAAACCCACGATGGACAGGATAGATGTGTAATATGGGTGTGTGTACAGAACATGTGTGATGCACTGGTTTCCAACCGGAAAATACTTCTTTGATCAGTTACCAGATAGCCCACGTGGCGTTCGACAAATGCGACATAATGGACATTCAATTTCATACTTCATTTAGAAGCTCTTGAATTATCGTTAGTTTGACAAATCGGTTTTCGGGGTCTGTCACATACCTATCTTTACGCTTTACATTTAACCCAGGCAGAAATATTATCGAAAATATTTACACTTGTAAACGAAAAATCGCATTTTTTAGCTATCACCATGACAAATATTTTGCCAAAGAGTCCAACTTTCGGTCGCCCGGTCCATTTCTGCTACTTCAACTATCTTCCAACCCGAAGGCTAGCCTTCGAGTTGAAAGATGGTTGAGGTGGAAGAAGCGGACAGGACAGTGACCAAACAGCGGCATGTTGATCTAAATTTAGTACATTTACCGATATACGATTCTAACCTTTTTTCACATTGGGGCGAACTATGGTGGCATTGTGAATTTGTGCCCCTCCACTTTGATCAAGCTTCCAGCGCCCCTGATTGATACTTACTGTAAAACACGTGAACCTGAATGTCTGAGCGCTTGATATTCCAATAGCGATTTATATGCCCTGGAATCGAGTTCTCGTTGTTCATTATCTGACAGGACCTATGCATCGGAATCACAACATGTGTGAGTGATTGTTGTTGTTAACAATAGCCACGAGAGTGGAATAAATTACCCAAATCAACTCTAAATCCATGTGTGGTGGCATCCCGTCTAAAGTTATCTACGACAGTCAGCAATAAAGTATCCCCACAGCCCTTTAGGGCTGTGAAAATAAGTTCTTGCTGGTTGGTTATCTTTACTGATTTGCAAAGCATTGTGTCTTCAGTTCACTGATTACCATACCTCTGTTTCGCAAAAGGAAAGCAGTCTATCTCGAAACAGTTACAATACAGAACATGTTCAGAAATACTGCGTCAAATACAGGACACGGCATGCCTTCCTCTCTTAAACTTGCTTGATACAAATATCATGTGAAACAACTTTATCTTGCAATCAACATGTATTTTGTCTGTATTAACTCCGCAACTGTCGTGTATCCTACCCCCTGATACAGATGTTTGTATCAGGGGGTCGGATACAAGCACGTTCCTTTCGCGTGAGTTCCATTATTTTATGTTCATCGTACGAATAAATAGTTCGGTATATATTCGTCTACAATCTTGACTTATCCCCAATATATTGTTAGATAAAATGATTATTACCATTATATCAACAGTTTGTCCATCGTCACAATTAACGCAGACATTCTTCTGTCCATTAATACAAACATTCAAAACGAGATACTTGTTAATTGTTGTCCCGAGAAAAAAACAAAACGTGCAAATTACTGTAAAAACACATTCGTTAAGGGAAGAGCCAAAGCGGAAACTTTTGGTTGGTAGGTTTGATACTGATGCAGAATAAAATCTTGTGTTTCTGGGCTGGCCGTAATCCACGCGTGGGCAGTGATGTCCACGCTTGCATTTACAAGGTAATAAAAATCATCATCAGCAAAATTTAAATTAATGAAACACCGGGTTGTGCACTGTGCTTCGTTAATCGAATTTTTGCTGATTATTCCTATAATTTGTGTTTGGAATTCAATATTATTACGTCCGTGTAAATATTGCCCAACCGTGAAAAGTGACCAGTCCACGGCTCTACTGTAGGGCTGAAACGGTTGACTCATTGTAACAACCGACTAACCGAGACGAGAGCTTTAACCGGATAATATCCGGTTAACCGTAGACATTATTTTACCGAATCTGGGATCAAAACTACAGGAACTGGAAAGCAGTATTCTCCGAAACTATTCCGTAGTGTGTATGCAAACGTCGAGAACTCGACAACGTTCGTTTGAATACATACTACGGAATAGTTCCTGCGGTTACTCAGTACTCACGGAAATTGCCGATCATTAACTAAGTCTTGAACGCTAAAGTCGATTATTTCTGGATATATACAGCGCTGCTTCGAGGTGTAATTTATCTCAAAGAAGAAGCGGCAGATTTACTACGTTTCAACCGTGGAATCACGATCTCTATCGATATTTCGGATAACCGGTTGACGTTTTTTTTTAATCGGTTAGGTAGGTAACCGGTTTAAAACCGGTTATCCGGTTAATCATTTCAGTACTACTCTACCGTAGATGCTGTTAATACGGAATATCTATGAACTTGGTGCTTCTAATTACCTTGCCCAAAAAAGTCCAGTTTACAGTACGTGGAGAGTGTATTAAATCACCCGCAGAGTGGAGATTCTACCCGAGCAATAATTGCAAATATGTTGCAAGACATAATCATCACAAGCAAAGTTCCAGCCAATGGACCTCCGGGTTAAACCCGGAGGTCCATTGGCTGAAACATTGCTTGTTTTTTTCTTTTGTCCATATGTCCAGAATTTGAATGTGATACTTTGGGTGATAACTCCACTCCGCGGGTGATTTAGTTACAATCCACTCTCCACGTACTGTACATCGAATAAAGGAAAACAACTGGCAGTCCCGAGAGTTGTCTGTTTGTTTCGTTTATTAAACGTTACAAGCGGAAATATTGTTTTATCTGCTACTGATATTGCAGGTGCTTCCCAACAATTACACACTACCTAATTTACTCTTCCTCATTCGTCTAGTAATTCCAAGAGCGATAACTTCCTCGAAAGGCGATTCTCGTGAAGATATGAATCAGGGATGCTGGGAACAACTCGTAAAAATGGTAATGATTTAATCCTGCATCCGTGTGAATTCTTCTCGGCGATTACCTCCGTATATCGTAGTTACGATTAAGCTGTCAATGTGATAGCTAAAAATTGGGATTTTTTGTTTTTTGTTTATAAGAGTAAATATTTTCGAGAAATATTTCTGCCTGGGTTAAATGTAGAACGTAAAGATAGGTATATGACGGACCCTGAAAAAAGATTTGTCAAACTAACAATAATTCAAACTCTGCAAATTAGGCATGAAGTTTAACGTCCATTATGGCGCACGTGTTGAACGCCAGATGGGCTATCAATAGTAAGAGAGACAATATTCTCTTCTGTAATAATTATCTGGGTAATTAAAGCCAGTTAAAATCTAATTATTGCAAAAGGTGCATCACATATGGTCTGGACATACACCCATGTTACGCATCTATCCTGTCTCCGAAATGCCGAAGAGGTTCACTTCAGACGAAATTCATATTTATATCTCTATCCATATCGAATTACAAAGCACTCGTTAAATCAGAATATGTTTAAACTTTGCGTTCCAACTGTATAAAGAGTGAAGCAGAATTCTGAGAGGCAGTTGGCCTGAAGGCACTGAGAGGAGGTCCGAATTTAGCCTTGGCCGTCGAGGGTCATAGGCACCGAGACTGAAAAAAAACGCGTATTGCCCTAACCTTGTGAGGGTTGTAAGGAATCGATAGTAGTTTGTTAACGGTTGCGAACCGTAGTGGCATAGCAGCCAAAGAAGTAAAAGCTGTAACGTTGAGGTCTAGAAGTCGTATTAAGAGCTTGAGGGAGAGGGTTAATATGCTAATCGGAGAGATTGGGAAGAATGGGGCAAGGGATGTCATCAAGCAGTTCGTTTCCGAGTATCGGGAGGAGAGGAGAAGCGTGGGAATAGGGGGGCAGATGGGAGTACAGGGGTAGCCATGGCCTTCTCGTCCGAGAACCGCGACAAATCAGCGGCTGGCCAAAGTGTTATTATTGAGCAAGCGCTGGGATAGCTCACGAGATAAGATAGTTTCAGGCGGTGCGAGAATTGGTGATGTTGAGAACACTTTGCAGAATATTATTATGCAAACTTTGTTAAGTATATATCTGAAGGCGAAGAACAACTTAACCCCGTGAGTGTCAGACAGGGCGCAACGTGATCGTGAACTGTGGTAGACGCAGATTGAATTCTGATTGAACTGTGAGAACGCTGATGGAGTCACACAAGCAGAACAGTATATGTGTTAAGCCCGACTGAGGGTGCAGTTAACCCTGCGAGGAGGAAGCAACGATAAGTGAATAGACACTTTGTATTTATCACAAAACGTGAGAAGGTGAAGATGAAGTAAGATTGCTCCAGCGGACACAGCTAGCTGTGGGAGACGTCGAGGGCCCTGAAGAATAAACTTTTATTCGCGTAATCAGTGTATTCTTATAAATAATTTTGTGAGTAATTTGTTTCCTATTATATTTCTTCGTACATGTAAATAAATAATTGTTCAGTGAATTATCATTGATCCCCCTTTGGCGTTGTAAGCCACAGGCACCTTCAGGAATCCTAAGAGTCCCAAGCGGATAGGGCATTGATAAGGTGGCAAGGTTTACGTTCGAACTGGGGTTCAGACGACAGTCACTGGCTGTCGTCTGAGCATTGATAAGAACATATATTTTCCTCCATCACTTAACCCCTGTAATCCTGCGACAGAAGCCTATTACTATGTAGTGTCTCTGGGAGCCCGGTGGCTCGGTAGGTGGAGCTGCAGGCTGCAAGCCCAGAGGTCCTCGGTTCGAATTCCAACTGCATCAACCGCGTTGTGTCCTTGGGAAAGACACGTCGCCCCCATTGCCCGCGTGGGAGCACGGTGACGCTGTGTACTAAGGCGTACTGCGGGTCGATTGTGCACCTGTCTTAAACCAATGCTAACCCTGCTTGTGTGGAGTTAGTATGTTGGGAAGCTGACAGTTGCTCGCCGTTGTTCGGTGGTTCTCTCCTGGTACTTCGGCTTCCTCCAACCGTAAAACTGCCGTGGTCATGATTAGCCATTGTGCAGAAATATGTGACCTTGAACAACAATAAAAAATAAATAATTTCGTCTCTCCGATCTTTCTCAAGTACGCGTCTCTCGGCCGATTGTCACATTTTTTTTTATGGCTGCATAAATGCTGAGGGACTGAATTATTAAAATATTCGCGATAAACTGAATATATAATCGTTCGCATGTAAAGCTGTTCAAACTAAAGGAAAACCCCTGCGTTCCCTCCCAACCATGCAGTAAATAAACATAATGCACCAAGCCTATTCCTACAAGAAATGAAATGAGGAATAAACTGTAATCGCGCATAGTTCAAATATCTCAACAGCCATGTACAGAGTACACATTGTTTGAATACAAAGGAGGGGATACCACACTGCTGCCATATGCCAACGGTGTTTGGTTAAGAACAACAAAGATATAATTGAGATGGTGTATTGACTTACATTTTTTCGGTGTCTGGCATTATCTTTCGTTAAGAGTACTTTCCATTGCATCTTAGAAGCGAAACAATTCTGAGTGGAATGATAGCATGTCGCGTGCGTTGGAATTGGTGCCTCGCTATTCATTAACCCCCTGCACACTGATGTCAAATTATCTAAATTTCAGGCAGAAAAAAAAAATCCCATAATGCAAGTAGAAATTTAACCAGTTCAGTCTCGTTTGACAGAGCTCATTGAGCTCTGTCAAACGAGATTGAATTGGTTAAATTTCTAGATGCATTATGGGAAAAAAAACAGCTTCCTGAAATTTTGGTATTTTGACATCAGAGTGAAGGGGGTTAAGTTGATCCAATGGTCTGTTACACTCGAATATAAATTGAAAATAAAACGGAGAGGTTGATAATTTAAGACAAATTCCGACTGTTTTGAGCAGAAATCTTTGATTTGTGTGCGTTTTTCTTTGGCAAATCAATTGATTATTCTAGTATGCAGGTATCTCGAAATAACTGCCCTTCCATATTGTTGACAGGGAAGAAATAGTACAAATAGGGATTTTACCAAGTTGCTTTGTTTGGCAAAGCTCAGCGAGCTCTGTCAAACAAAATGAAGTTGGTTAAATTTCAAGTTGTATTATGGGATACATTTGCAGATTAAAACGTTTGATACTTCAATCTTATTTTGTAGATGATGGGTGAATGTGAAGTCCCTAATCACTCGGCTGAATATATGTCTTCCTTACCAATCAAGACTGCATAATTTAACATAAGATTTACGTTCTTCACATATTAATCACATTTGTGTTTGGTCTTACATATGAAGATAGATAATGTATCAGATGCCGTCAACTCAGGCACTATAATTTTCATATTAAAAGAAAGAAGCGTCTCCCAAACGAGCTACGGAGACGTAGCGTGGTATCATTAACAGGTCGTCTCGCCTCTCCATTTGTGGTTAATCGGGTGTCGGAGTTTGAACATAAAATAGACTGTACTTGGCGTTGGCAACCACATACATATTTTATTGCTAGAAATGTATACCATGATTACCTATTCACCTATTCTACAATATGTGACATAAATGCTAGCTTTACACACCAACCGTGGTGAACACGCCGGCAATGGGATTTCAATAGTTAAAATTTACACCTACAGTGGAACTGCGTCCCAGTTGGCCTTTGGTGGCATCGACCTGAATACGAACTTGTCTAAATTTATCGCACGTCTCCTCATGAAGAGTGAAATGAAAGCGACAATTATTTATTACGTTTTTAAATGAGTTTACCCCATGAGATACCAAAACGTAACAAACATGCATTGTCTCGCATTAATAAAGCATCCATAACTCGAAACGGCATGTTATTATGCTATTAAAATTAAAAAGGACCCGTTTCATTTTCCATTTCTTTTCGGCGATAAAATTGACAGCGAAGTTCGTCCCACAGATTCTCGTGTAAACAAAAACAGATTCGCACGTATGTGCGTTTGGTGCTCAGTAAAATCGAGAAAAAAATAATAGCGACGCTTCATCTGACGATCATGGTATAAATAAAATATACCCAAAGTAGCTTGGTGTACTAAATGTTCACCACTCGTGGTGGAGTGGTGTTAACCGCGCGCCAAACGCTCGCGGTTAACACCACTCCACCACTCGTGGTGAACATTTAGTACACCAAGCTACTATGGGTATATTATATATATATACATACGTACCAACACAATACATACGGGACATAACTCCCAATGAACACATTCACAGACACATAAACGCATAACACATGTACGAGTACTCTATGGGGAATGCCAAAAAAAAAATACAAACAAAAATGCATGTTGATTCGCTCATTCATGATATTCTGGATTATACCGGTACTAAACAAGTTAACAACAGCAGGTGCGTCTGGCTGATAATGGCTTACGCCTTTAATCTGAGATAGTAAGTTTTATTATACACTAAACGATAGATTATCGAAAAAAAACGGCGGAAAGATAGAAATCGTATCCCCCACTGTGAAGATTTTTTTCACTTTCATCGTATCAATCACAATGGCGGCGTTCAAAACATCACTTCAAGGTGAATACGAGTCAAATTAGCAGTGGCACTGATCAGTTTGTTCTAAAAACGTATAATGAAAATAAAATCTAGTGTTGTTGAGTGGTCATTTCCAGCAATAATTCAACACGTATTCACCTTGAATTGAAGCATGAAACCTGCGACCTGAATCAGATGTCAAGACGCTACCAGGCTGTTCCGTGTATCGATCAAATCACCTCCGCGTATCAATGGCACCAGCTGTTTACCTTCATGCATTAATTCAAGTTAAAAGGCGTATAATAATAACAAATCTAGTGTTTTGGAGTGGATACCGAAAATTGTCTCACTCGTGACCGAGACAAATGATTATTTTCGCTCGCGCAATCTTTCGCGAAAAATAAACATTATTACCACTTTGCAGGGCGTTCCCTAGTGTATTAACGCTGTTATGCCGAGCGTTCAAAGTAAATAATGCATGGCAATCTCCTAAGTTCCGGGCCGCGGGCCGATAATGAAAATAATCGCCCTCTGGCATCATTGTTACATCACGTGATCACCGCTTGTTCTCGATCGGCAAGGAGCTGAATCGAAACGACGATACCAGGGAAATGATTCATAAACGACCGAACTTTTCTTACCAATGGCTAGATTGTTGTTATTAGGTAAGTAATCCAGATTATTTTTATTATGAAGCAATTGTAAGAAGCCGTCATTGCCGAAAAATTACATCACTTTCCTAATTTCGACGTTCATGCACTCAATTTGTGACACGGGAATTCCCCCAAATTGTCGCCCCTGATCTCTCCGATGAGCATTTGTAAACAAACAAATGGTAATAATAGTAATAACATTATTTTTGCGAGCATTATGGTATATTAGCGGCCCTGCAGAAATTATTAACAGCCCTCGGGCCAATTAGCGGCCCTCGACTTCGTCTCGGGCCGCTAATAAGCCCTTGGGCTGTTAATAATTTCTGCAGGGCCGCTAATATACCATAATGCCCTCAAAAATCATGTTATTGTTATATTCGTCTCAGTCACTCATAAGATAAGTCGGTATGCATATATCCTCTATTTATCCACGATAAGCACGTATTAAACTACTGATACACAATTCTTGTATCCTGCAACCGTCGTATACAAGCACATGCTCAGTTGCGATTTGTTTACGTTACTATTTATACAATATTACAAGCTTTCGGAAAAACGTATTTGCGAGAGACTGCATTTCTGTATTTTAAATGGAACCAAACAAGCGCGCTTATAAAGTTTATCCCATGATTCGGAAAGCTGAAGGTATTCGCTAACAGTTTCAAAAAAAAAAATCTTGAATAACTAATTTCGAAGAGCTCGTTCCAACGAGGTGTCATAACCTATGGTTTTGAGACAAAAAAATGAAAGTATATTGAAATTTATTTGGCGATTTTTGAGAATAGCGCTGGCCGGTTTTGGCCGTTACTTTGGGTAAAGGGTTAAGTAATTGTGTATTATAAGAGAAACCTTTCATTACCATCATGTTTTTGACCAAATTATTGTATGAGAGACTCGCTTTTGTTTCTAAGGCCATATCTCAACTCGTTGGCACTTAATATGAACAAACGAGTAATGTGTAACAACAAAATAAATAGTAATGATAAAAAATAAATACAAAATAATAAATAAATAAACCTCGGGTATATTGCTTGCGCAACACAAATTACAATCAACAATTTTCAGAATAAAAGCATGGATTTAAGTATGTGTCACTCTTTTGTCTTAACCCTTTGAAACCTACTTATTAATTTATTATTTATTTATTGGGGGTTGAGGTCACATACTTATGCACAATGGCTAATCGTGACCGTGACAGCTTTATGGGTGGTGGAAGCCGGAGTACCCGGAGATAACCACTAAGCATCGACGAGCAACTGTCAGCTCATCAACATTCAAACTCTGTTCAAGCTCAGCTCGGGGTTACAGCGGATGAAGACTTGTGCACCATCGACGTGCTGTACGCCTTAGTACACGGCGTCATCGTGCTCCCACGCAGACAACCGAGATAAAGTGCCTTGCCCAAGGACACAACGCGGATCGTCCCGGACGGGGATCGAACTCGGGACCTCTAGCATAGAAGTCCAGCAGTCTACCGCTGAGGCACCGTGCTCCCTTGAACTGTCGTTTCCTGGAACAGTATCGTCTTAGGGTATACTTGCAGTGAGTTGGGTCAGTCCAATATCAATATACGGTGAGGATAAAATAATAACAACAGTCTGTTGCCGTCTCGTTGCAGACTGCTGTTATTATTTTATCACCAATGCCCCGTGTATAGACCTCTTATAATAAGACAGATATGGGACGAAATTATGCCTTGGACCGAAAAATCGGTCGTATGTGTTCAAAGGGTTAATGCTGGTAAACAAAGCATTGAACATCATTAAACGTAATGCTTCGATGAAAGTGATATGTTCCATGCCGAAAAGCGATTTTTCCATGTATCCCTGTTCTTAATATAACTGTATTTGGTATCACCGAGAGCACGGAAATCAGTACGGCACGATCACTTTGCGGATGCTTTTTTTGGATGGCGCCCTCACCATGATACAGTGGCCAGGTGCCTGTGAACGTGTAAAATATATCATAAAAAGTAGACGATACATGCAAAAACATTCTTGAATAACTATTTTGTTCTTCATTTTTTGTCTCCAAAGCATAGGTTATGACCCCTCATTGGAACGAGCTCGACGAGCTCGTTCCAATGAGGGGTCATAACCTATGTTTTTGAGACAAAAAATGAAAAAAAAATAATGAAAATTAATTAGCGATTTTTGAAAATAGCGCTGGCCATGTTTGGTTGTTACGTTGGGTAAAGGGTTAAAACTGTATTTTTTCTTCTCTTATCCTCAAAGTCACTGATGTCAACCTCGGGTATGTTATGATAAGTTTGAAATTGTTTGTCATCCGTATGATAAAATGTTACAGACCTGACTGGTAATGTATATTTTCTTGTGCATTAAATTATTTTATATTCAATTGTGTAGGGGTCAATAATACGATTGTCAGTAAAGTGGATAGAAATATTAATTTAATAAATTATTGAATTTCCTCAAACTATGCCATTAGAATGATGAAAATGCGGATGTCACTGGGGCTAATCAGTCGGGCTGGAACCATTGGCATCCATATTTTTTATTTAGTTAATTTGTTGAAATAATTTGTAAATTTATTTAAAAGTGGTAACATTTCTTACTGGTCCCTGAACGCCTATGGCGTTTGCTGATTAACACAGGGAATTGTGGACGTAGGTGTTGGCAGCTCCTTGAACTGAATACGTGACGGCGTTCATTTTAACATGGCCCTGTAGTGTCGCAGGACAGAAATTGGATACAGTAGCATCGGTCTGGCAGTTCGTTGCGTGCTCTGGAATATTTTAGCCGGTGTGACAGGAATGGAAGTCCGTAGGAAAATTAGTCCCTCTGGACTATTATTCCGCGGAATTATAGTCGTAGGTCTAACATTTCTAGGAATAGTAGTCCGGCGGACTAATAGTCCAGAGGGACTAATTTTCCTACGGACTTCCATTCCTGTCACACCGGTTCTGATGACATCCGTATATACGTGGCATTATTGCCATTTGTTGGAAGTATTTGAAAATATAAACCTGAGTATCTTAAAATGTTGTTAGTAAGAGAGTTAAACTGCTATATTTATAAACAGCTTTTTCATCTTTATTTGGGAGAAAATAAACACAGTTATACACATGGTCATGTGGATTGGGAGGACCTCGCCTCTCGTCACTTTTTGTACTTAATGTATTTCTCTAATACTGTATTTTATTACACGCTAAACGATAGATTATCGAAGAAATTGCGGAAAGATATAAATCGCATCCCCCACTGTGAAGATACAGACATTTTAACTTGCATTCAAAATGGCGGCTTTCAAAGCATCACTTCAAGGTGAATACGAGTCAAGTTATCACTGGAAATTATCATTTTGTTCTAAAAACGTATAATGAAAAGAAAATCTAGTGCTTTTGAGTGGATGCCGATAATTCGTTTTCACCTTGAATTGACGCATGAAATCCGCTAATCCAAACATGGCCTGAAAGTCCGTAATAAACGTTTTTGTTTTGATACATCCTTTCATGGCTTCATTTTCAAAATCTTTCTCGGTTGTGAACTTCCAACTACAGGGAGGGACTGGGAGGGGGTTATCCCCCTCCCGGTCCTTCCCCAGTTGGAAAATCACTACCCTACACCCCAAATCGGAAACCTCTACCCACGTCCCTGCTTCCTCTACCCGTGAAACTGCCAGACATAAGGTGACCATGACTGTTGAAAGTGTCATTAAACCCCAACAAAAATACCAAGTTCAGAAACTGAGCAGTTCTCATAAACTGACAATTATCGTTACTTTAAAATTAAAACATAATCCACCTTTTTTTTTTTGGGGGGGGGGGGGCGTGCATATAGCAGCGAGTGGTGAAATAGATCAGACATTTCCATACGGAAAATGGAACAGCTTAATTTACTAGTAATAGTATACACCACCAACCGATCCTGGCTGTCTTTAGAACACCATAACATGCTAGGAGCAATTAAAGGGCTCGTCGCAATACCAAATGTGAAAACCATCTCGGCAACAGACGTGACAATAGATATCAAAAAATAGTTGTTAGACGTATTCATATATATAATAAGGTAACATTAAATAAAGAGGTTATCGTGTTTCTCTTTTTTCGTTCGTTTTCGCTTGATGCGCATCTATCCTTATTCAGTTGGCGTAAGTTGATAAATGAAATGCCAGATAAAGGGAGGGTGGAACTCAACTCGAAAGAACAACATTGAATATCTTGCGTTAACGGATTCTTAGGATATTGAAACGATCGAATAACAAATTAAGTATCGCAAATTGCAGTAAAATATCTTACAGAAATTCAATATCATCACATGCAAAATTTTAGCTACTCACAACTCTAGAAAAAGAAGAAGCTTCACACTGATAGTGGGGTAAAAAGCTTAAATTTAATATAAAGCTTTCACAGGTAGTAACATAGGCGAGAGTGGTATAAACGCTTATAACTGTTTATCACTTTATTATCAGAAACTTTAATTAAAGCCGCCATCAACATCAACTAAAGCCACCCACCATGAATAACTAAAAAATCGCACGAACTCAACACCCATCATGAATAAGTTGCAAATAGCCGTGTGGAATAATAAAAAAAAACTTCAAATGAGTCGATATTTCGAAGATTCAGACATTATCTGTATCTGCGAAAGTTGGCCTCAACCCAGCAAAAATGTTTCAATAAGTGGGTTCAGCACTATTAGGAGAGACCGACTAATCACCCAAGGTGGAAGCGTTGCTCTTCTAATAAAGCAGAACATCAAAACTAAAACCATAAAAAAACTAATCACCTCGATGCAGAGGTGATTGCAACTGAAATTACAGTCGACAATAAAAACATCACGATTGTTTGTATCATAACGACCAAAGCAAAACTGTTTCAGACAATGTCTTTGAATTCTTTACGAGGAAATACAATCACTGCATTTTCCTCGGCGACTTCAATGCCAAACACCTGTACTTTGGCTGCAACAAAACCAGACCCAACGGTAAAGCCCTCCTCGGAATAACAAAAAAACATACCCTTCATGTGGTTATGAATGACAACTCAGCAACCTATATCAGTAGCAACCCACTATTTTCATCTGATATCCTCGACCTAGTTATCGCCAGTGATTCCCTAATAAACCACATCGATGACCACTGGGTCGGCGATGATGACTTAGGCAGCGATCACCTACCGGTCCATGCCTCACTGCAGCTAGGAAGTGGCCCACTTAGGTAACCCCTCCCCCCCCCCCCCACCACTCTCCGCAGAAATTTCCGAAAAAAATAATTGGAACCTCTACCTTGACATAATCGATGTCAAACTCACAAACAACCCCCTATCCAATGCAGCGGAACTCGAAACCCAATGCGAGGACATTGAGAAAATCATTAACTCAACTCTAAACAAAATATGCCCAAAAGACGAAGTGCGCCCCTGGAGAAACACTATATCGGGCGACACACTGTCACCAATCAAAACTAAACGGAAAGCTTTTCGCGCTCTTAAAACCGAAACTGACCCCGGTAAGAAAGCTGCCTCAAAAAAACATACAGCCGCCTTCATGACGAAGTCAAGGAAACCCTCAAAGCTGAAAAACAAGCCAACTGGGAACAGGTAACAGCCAATCTAAGCGGGGTCCAGGATGCTAAAAATTCTGGGACTCTTTCAAAATCCTAACTGGGCAAAAAAAACAAGGGCGGCAAAGCCGCAGCCAAACCTCTTAAAAGGGAAGACGGTTCCTTCACGCGCACCAACAAAGACAAGGCCGACACCTTTGCCGACCTCCTTAGAAAAACGCATCGCCCGTATCAAGGCGCGGGCAATGATGACGCCATCATAAACGCGATTGATGACTTCACTCTGATATCTACTGTGACCCCAAATTCGACAACGAACCAGAAGAAGGGGTTGACGATGACCTCGTCACCCCCATCACCAATGACGGAATCATCAACGTCATAAAAAATGCAAAAATTCCTCCTCCCCCGCCGAAGACGAAGTTAGCTACAAAATTCTAAAACAAAGCCCAAATTCCCTAATCGAAAAACTAAACAAACGGTTCAACGCTTGCCTCACCCATGGCTGCTTTCCCAAATGTTGGAAAAAAGCCATCGGTGTCATGATACCAAAACCTGACAAGGACCCTTCCGATCCAGCCAGCTACCGCCCAATCAGCCTCCTCAGCTGCATTGATAAGAAATTCGAACGAATCCTTACAAATCGTTTCAGGGGGCACCTTGAAGACAACGATTTTTTCAATAAGTGGCAAAGAGCCTATAGAAACTGTAAATAAGGCATCGAGCATGTCTACTGACTAGTCACTCAAATGAAAACCGCGATCAGCAATCAGCAAATAGGCGCGGCAGTCCTGTCAGACGTCGAAAAAACATTTCACGCTGTTTGGCACAGCGGTATGCGCTACAAATTATCAAAACTGAGACTCCCCATGAAATTACTCAGATTACTATCCTCTTTCTTAAATGATCGCGAAATTAAAGTCAGAGTGAACAATGAAATGTCTGACAGTGTCTCCATTGAAGCAGGCACCCCCAGGGATCCGTCCTAAGCCCCTCCTAGCCACCCTGGGCGCGAAAAATCCTGTCCGTCTAGCCGACAGTGAACTAATTTCCGAACTTGGAGACATTTGCGAAAGCCGACAAAAGCCCAAACATTCCAATCAGAACTAAGATCGCTCGAAAAAAAAACTAGGGAACGAGAAGGTGAACTAACAGGCAGATTAACAGATTAATTGTGGCCTTCTACCAGAAAGGGCTGCCTTCACCGACTCAACTAAAATTACATCACGATTAAATATTGTAAAAAAACTAAACACGCTTAATAATAAATAGGGAACGAGAAGGTGAGCTAACAGACAGATTAACAGTTTGACTGTGGCCTTCTACCAGAAAGGGCTGCCTTCACCGACTCTATCAAAATTACATCACCTTTAAAAACTAAACACGGAACGAGAAGGTGAGCCAACAGGCAGATTAACGGCTTAACTGTGGCCTTCTACCAGAAAGGGCTGTCTTCACCGACTCAACTAAAATTAGTGCATGTTTAAACACTGTAAAAGGTTTATGTGTAAACATGTTATCTCTGAACAAAAACGCCCGCGATCCCCGACACCTCCAAATACCTTTAAATTAACCTAAATAAGATCGCAACCAGCGAACGGTACAACAGGAAAGAAACACCCTCGGGTGTGGTTAAGTGTGCTAAACCTGTTACCCTCCCGCTGCAATCTCATTCCTAGCGGTGGAAGCTCAACCCACATAAAACGCTCGCGATCCCCGGCACCTCCAAATAAACTCAAACTAACCTAAATAAGGTCGCAACCAGCGAAGGGTACAGCAGGAAAGAAACACCCTCGGGTGTGGTTTAGTGTGCTAAACCTGTTACCCTCCCGCTGCAAACTCACTCTCAGCCTCAGAAGGTGAGCTAACAGGCAGATTAACAGCTTAACCGTGACAGTAGTAGTGTATGTTCCCCTACACCTCTAGTTTGGATGACCTCGGCGGATGACCTCGGAAGTGACGTCATGCCACGTGACTCAGTGGCGCCATGTTGTGTTGTCATGGTAACCCGCGCAAGCGGCCATCTTGTGACGTCATCCCCATAGTGATACGTGGTGTTAGTACGCATGCGCAGCGCGTGTTGTTAGGGTGATGCGTGTTTCCGTCGTCCATTTTGTATACTGGAGGTCGCCATCTTGGTTTGTATGGTAGCACGTGATTGCTATGTTACCCAATTTTTCTGCAATGGGACGGGGTATGTTCAGAGGGTATGTTCGATTGAATCGGAGTAATTTCCCGATTCGTAGACTTACCACAAACAACCCGACAATCCCTCCAAATCACCAAAATCCACCCAACTTTTACTATTTCGAATTCTTTCAGAATTCTTTGCTTCTATCTATATATGCAGTCGTTATCGTCTATCTGGCCATGTTCCTTTATCCTAGAGTATACTGCAGTAGCGTAGAAGAGCATATCAGTTGGTACAGCGCTGCTTATTGCTACTATATTTAGCTGTTTTTGGTCTATTCTTGTTAGTTCTGACCCTATTCTAAGTACTCTTGTTGTTTCATTTATCTAGAACATTTATAACCAATCAGATTGCTCTGTATTATTCTATGATTGGTATAGGTAGTACGTTATAGCAGGTCAAGTGGAATTTTGGAGTGGGAGTGGGGGTAATGCCTGGCAGTATAGTACAGCAGTATAGTATGGACGATATATACCTCTGTGGGCCCCTGCAGGGCCCATGTTAGCCCTTAATACTATTAATCCAGCTGATGCTTCATGTTATCTTATGACTGGTATAGGTAGTATGCAATGCTAGGCATAGGGGTATTGCGGGTAGGGGTACTTCCTGGTAGTTTAGAAAGGTACTATAGTATGGCGGTATGCACTATAGGCCCCCTATTAGTGCTTGGTACTATTAACCAACCGATTCCTTTGTTGTATTATATGGCTGGTATATGTAGTACGTTACGGTAGACCTAGTGATGTTGTGGGGTTGGGGGGGGGGGTAATACTTGGTAGTTTAGAACGGTAGTATAGCATAGGTTGTTCATATCCATGTCGGTCTCTTGCTGGTCCTTGGTACTACTGATCCGCCAGGTGCTTCATATTATTTAGCGGTATTCGGGGGTGGGGCCAATGCCTGGTAATACAGAACGGCAGCAGAGTATGGTTGGTATATTCCCCTGTAGGTTCCATCCTAACCGTTGATAGTATTAACCTACCAAATGCCTTGTATCATCCTGTTACTGGTAAGGTGGTACGTAATACCAGTAGTTCCTACTCTATTCCGAGTACTCTTATTATTTCATTTTTCTAGATCATTTATATCAATTATAATTAACCAATTAGATTGCTTGATTTCCCATAATCTGTATGCAGAGTTATCTCCCTTCTGTATAATAAAAGCCTATATCCAATGGCAATATCCCCGGCACTCCAATTTCGGCACCCCTTTTTGAAAAACATATGGCCTTCGGCACCCCTTTTTTTCTGAAACGAGGATAAGAGTCGTAGTAAATTATACCTCATTGAGAGATTTTTACTACGACTCTTATCCTCATTTCAGAAAAAAAGGATTCTCCAGTAGGTATCCTCGATAGGTATCCTCAAATAATACAATATCAGGCCATAGGCATCCTCAAATACTGACATGAAGATAAGAGTCATAGTAAAAATCCCTCATTGAGGGATACCTATTGACCGACATAACATAGCTCAAGCGACAAAAATGCTGGATAAGAGAGATGTAGGATAGAGTATGACCTGCACAGGGAAGGACTTTAGCACGATCGTTAGGATAGGGTCTGACCTGAAAAGAGTTTTGCACGATCGTTGAATATTGTGCTCAGAAACTGTTTTGAAAGACAGAAATACATTGATGATGGTGTCTATTAACTCGCATTCTGCACAGGGTTCAAACGATAGTCCATGCCGGATTTCTTCGCAGATACTACACTCGTAATCATTTTATGATCTCTTCCAACAGAAATGTTTCAACTGCACATCATGTCATGTTTGGCCTCTGGCATCACAAATATCACACGGTTAAGATGGTTGAAGATAACTTGCTCTTTTCTTGCTCACTCCTTGCTAAGCACAAGGTGCCGAGATCGAAAACGATGTATATTTTATACGACAGTCCGCTACGTCAGTGAATGATACTATCGCGTCTCAAACACGCCACATCACATACAGACACAGCTGACCAAACGCCTTATCCTATAACCCCAGGCATTCTCTTATAAAGCACGGCGGCATGGACAAGTCACTTTCGTCGTACATGTGGGAAATATTTCCACGGATACAATAATATTAGATTCCAAACACTAATTAATATTAGGGTTTAATCCCGGGAATGGAAATTTTCTGGTTCTCTTTTTTTAAAAGTCAGTCACGATACCAGGAATTGTCCGGTTCTCGTTTGTGAATATCAGTCCGAATACCCGGGAAATTCACAGGACAGAGCGGAATCGAGGATCGCGTTCCCGCAACCTTTGATTCCGGAGTCTAGTCTATGGATTTCCCGGCAGAAGCGCTGATTTTCAGAACCGGTAACCGGGAAATTCCCGGCAATGCTGGTCTCGGGAGAAATTGATATTCGCCGTAATCTCATAAACTATAATACGTAATCATCCATGTTGTATGAATTTTCCGGGTATTGTGATTCACTTTCAGAACCGGGTGCCGCAGAGCTGTGAAACTCCCGTTCTCGGTATTAAACCATACTAATTATAGGAATAATCATCAAACATGTAATTAATGAAGCGCGGGGTACAACCCGGTGCTTTATTAATTAAAATTTTCAGATCATGACTTTGATTACCTGGTAAACGCGTGTGTGGACATCAATGCCCACGCGTGGATTCCACGTCGGCTGCAATGTATGGTTCCAAACACTACCCGGAGCAAGAAAATAATAGCATTTTCGACCAGTTCCAGCAATTCATTTCAAAATCAAACCTACTCAGCTTCTGCGATATTTATTATCGTCACTTCTTCATTCGTCTGTTGATACCATATAACTGAAGACTTCACAGTTCCTAATAAACAACAACTGACACTGGCTGAAATTGTATGTATTACAGGTAAAATTGACGCAAATAATGGCGAACATTTTCCATGGACAAGATGACCCAAGGTGCTCTCTATGGGTTAAGGGTATCAATGTCTTCACATATGATAACCAGTGGGTGATCAAAGAGTTATATTTATTATTATTATTATTATTATTATTATTATTATTATTATTAGGGCGGTAAGCAGGGCCGAGAGGAGTTAAAAATATTCCTTCACACGTTAACGTGTTAAATAATTCTGCGTTAACGAGTTAAATGACGTTAACTGTTAAAATGAACACAATTGTAATAACTTCAGTCATTTTTATTGATTTGAATTTGAATATGATTGAACTTACGTACAGTTCGTCTCTTGAGTTTCAATGTGTTCTATGTGCCTATTGGAAGCCTACTGGCACATAGCACACATTGGAACTCAGGGGACGAGTAGTCAATATAGTTCTCTCAGGTTATCATAAATTCTAACATTCAGCGATGTTTTCATTTAAGAATACAATCGCTGCGGTCGTATCTTTAGAAAGAGACATCCGCCGTTGCTCGAATGTCAGTCCTTGCATGGAATATAGGCGTTCGGATGAAGCTGATATTGCTGTATTGCCAAATATCGGCGGGCCAAATTCGCCAACATTGGTAGGAAGGCTTCGTGGTCTCTCCACCAAATCAATGGGTCTATAATTGACGGACATCTAAATTGTTCGTGTTCTTCAATTTCGTCAAATGGCGCAAAATTCGATGTCATCGGCACGCGCCATCCGGCTTGGGATAACGATGCAATGCTACATATTATACAATTATAATCTTCAAATTTAAACGTTATTAAATTGGTTAAAAAATTGTTAACGTTGTTAAAATAATTTAACACATTAACGTTTAAAACGTTAACTGCTCCCATCCTTGGCGGTAAGAGTTCAAAACACGACCCTCTGTTTACATTTTGGCCCAATGTGGGTACCCTAATTTTAACTTAGTACAGTATAGGGAACTCTTTAAAAAAACTTTTTGAGATTCACAAGTCAAAACATTTTGATGTTTGTGACACAACATCCTTAGAGGGATCAGGTTTTAGTTTGTTCAAATTAAGCCCTTGGGTTCATTTTTAGCCTCTATGTCAGAACTAGAATGTTAACATAGTGTAATATGAGGAATCGTTTTTATAAAAAATCTGATTCGAGGCTGCAGACAGCATATTTTGATATTTGGTGTACACCATCCTTACGTTGGTACACTCAAATTTGTTACAATCTATTTTCTGCGTTAACATTAGGGCTCCTTGTGGAGGCCCACATCTTAACTTTGTGCAAGATGAGAATTTTCTTTTTTCTCGTCAGCATCTCTTTCTATCTGGAGCGCCACTTCCATACGGGGAGGATGGGGAGAGTCGAGTTTATTCAATTCGGGTCTCTGCGTCCATATTTTGAACCCCAGCGGCCCAAACATGCGAGCCGCAAGTTTAACCTATTCCAATGTAACGAATATTATTTAACTCAATACCCAAAATAACAGCCAAAACCGATCAGGGCTATTCACCTAAATTACCATTCAATTTTCATTATATTTTTCATTTGTTTTCCTAAAACAGAGCTTATGACTCCTCATAGGAACGCGTTCTTTGAGCATGTTCCGATGAGGGTCATAAGCTACGTTTTCGACTCAAAAACTTTAAAAAAATAGTTATTCAAGAATTTTGTTTTCAAGTGTCGCCTACTGTTCATGTTAGGTAAAGGGTTAACACATCCTCATCTTCAGTTCCCTAAGGAGAATCAGATTCAAAATTGTTCAATTGAAGTTCAAGATCCTATGTTCATTTTCAGGATCCCATTAGAAACCCAATGCTTAACTTAATGCATTATGGGGTAACTTAGAATCTTATTCTTCAGATCCGCCAGTCAGAATGCTTTTATATTTTGGTATCCAGTGTCGTGAGGGTGTCGGAAACCGAGATTTGTCGTTGTTGGGGGAAATAGATGGACGCCGCGTATTCAGACAAAACTCAAGGAGTGTCGTCTGAATCCGTGCAAGAACGTATGTCTCACCGTGACGAAACCGCCCGTTTCACTTTTGATGGGGTGGTTCTTATCCTAAAGGAGTCTGTGACTTTTCATCAAAAAGCATGATTCAACAGGGGTTCACCAAAAACAACAATTTTAATACGTATATATATATATAAAATAAATATGGTAATTTGTGACTTACATTAAATCCAATGAATCAGAAAACAAAACGTCAGTCAGCCCCTACCCACACAGTTTTTGAGTCACTTGCGGGCCCGCATTCTCTGTTGTCGCTGGTTTTCTTCCTTCTCGCTGGCGTTTGTTTTTTGGTCCCATTTTCGCTTCACTCTTTCGATGCCGTCGAACGGCCGCTAACTTTTTGTCACTTTACCGGACGTTTGTACTCAACATGTGACGGAATGTCAGTCTACAACTGCCGTCGTACGGCGGCTAACGTATTGTCAATTTACTATGTCGCCATCCCTCTCACAAGTTATGGAATGTCACTCTACCATTGCCGCTGCACGGCTACTAGCTTATTGCCACTTCACTTGACGCTTTTCACTCAAGCAGTCGCCTCCAATGGAGTTAAATGCTCCCCCACGTTTATCTCAGAATTATGTTCATGCAGACAAAGCCTACTCTACCTACGCATGGCTTGCCTTCTAAAACAGGTAACGCCGTTTACCTAAATGCGAATATCTCCCTGGGCTCGTACTTCGTTTTTCTGATCCTATTCTCATTTATGGCCACCGATTTGGCCCGCGACTGCTCTGATTCTAAATATGAGCTCTGTGCCTCCCCTATATCACAACGTGCCTATACTTTCGCACCGATGCGGCACCTCCTCTAACCTATAGCATGGGACATCCCCATCTATTCGCAACGACCCACAGTCTTACACACCTTCAGATTGGTATGATTTTTTCGAGAAACCTCCCGATTTTTATTTCCATAGCCAGAACAGTAATTCTCAGTTTAATCGCTTCTCTTGAACTTGGGCGCTTAGATCTATCGTAAATTAATACTCGCATTAAAGTTTCGTAGAAAGACTCGTATTTCGGAATGCCCTGACATTTCGGTGACTGGCTCGATGCGTAATATGTGTGTGTGTCCAGAACATGTGCGATGTACTGTTTTCACCACAATTACCCGTTAACTGGCCATAATTACACAGATAACGACTACAGAAGAGCACTGGCTTTTACTACCTTGAATGTTTTATCCAGACCGCCCATGTGGCGTTCAACAAATATTCCATGCTTAATTAGCAGCGCTTGGATTTTTGCTGGTCTGTTTAAATGTCAAATTGGTTTTCGGGGTCCGCATATACCTACCGTTAAGCTTTAAATTTAGCCCGAGTGAGAAAGATTATCGAAAATATATACACTTTTAAACAACAAAATAGAAATCCAAGTTATAACCTTGACAGAGGGGAACCAAATTTAAGTTCAATCCCACCAAGCCTCTGTATTCATATTTGGACTTTCTATGGGAATTTATATTCGTATTTCCTTCTTTAAAGGACTGCCTCTGGTGACAGCTTCACACCCCTAGGGGGATCTTGTTTGAATGACTTGAGTTGAATACATTTGAGTGAGAGTGGCAATATTTAACCCCCTGCACACTGATGTCGAAATATCTAAAGTTCAACCTGAATATATTTCCCATAATGCAACTAGAAATTTAACCAATTCAATCTTGTTTGACAGAGCTCAATGAGCTCTGTCAAACAAGATTGAATTGGTTAAATTCCCAGTTGCATTATGGGAAAAATGGCTACTTCAAATCTGGATATTTGACATCAGTGTGCAGGGGGTTAAGGTAAACGTCAGTAAGAAGGTTCAATATTTACAATATGAAGTGCCCTTATATCAAATTCGAGATACCCATTCGCCACTTCTTCTTTAACTGGCATCACTGTTGTGTTTCTAAAGCCAACGTGTGGATGAAGGTGAATCATACAATCAAATCTATTGTCGCAACGGTTTTTTTTTTTTTTTTTTAGGACAGGTGCAAAATAGCATTCGGCTGCCGGTGACCCAGAATAATGGGATCTGTAAATACACCTTCCGCGTGTAAACTGCAGGGACGTGGCGAGAGTGGATGATGTGTGTGTCTGGGGACAATCCTGACCAAAATTTCTAATAGTTGGAAATTCGGAAGGTAAGTCGTGAGTAGTTTGACATTCCTTCTATCTGGATTTTAGAGCTTCTTTGGTGATGCTGATGTCTGATGTCTCCTTTACTTACCAAAATTCCGGCTCGGTTTTAAATCGGAAAAAAATCCAACTGCTACCATTTACAACTACAGTGTACACAATATGCATGATGTCAATCGGTACGAGATTTCTATAGTACGTTTACTTATCGTAATAAAAAAACACTCGGAATGCACTTCAAGAAAATCACATCATGTAAAATCGTTATCCTGAGTTAATTCCATCATTCACAGTTACAAAATTATGAAACATCGAAAACTAATCATTCATGCACAAGATCTGATTTAATGTTAGGACAGTGTGAATTGTTTAAAATTCTCAGCTTGAGCATTTGTTTAGCACATATTCAATTCCCAAACCCGATAATTCTATCATAAATGTGTTGGCATTTCAGTTGCTAGAATCAATGTTATGCCCCCTTTCATGACTTGATTTAAACAAAAAAAAATTATCGGTGGTGAATTTCTAACTAGTGTGTAAGTGTGGGGGGGGGGGGACCCCCCTCCCCAGTTGGAAATTTACTACCCTACTTCCCTCCAATCGGAAACCTCAATCCACGAATCTGGCAACAAATTATCACTCATGTCATCTTCAATTACCTCATAACAAATGAAAAACGATAACTTGCTTTTGACATACACTTGAAATGCATTATTATTCTCGTGAATTATCAAATGTCTACTCTAGAACACGGGCCATCGATTTCCGTGTTTGAAGTGTTTATTCAGTGTGCAAAAAAAACGAGGATCGCGTTTGCTTATATAAACCGTGTCTTTTGTTTCTCTCACGCATTCTTATTAGTAGAACGTTTCTATTGTAACCCGACAACCTCTGAGACACAAGATTCAAAGACACGAAATGGTATTAATTCCATATCGTCTTTGAGGGAAATATTTACTTCCATTGATTCTTCACAACAAATATAAACTTGTTTACTCAAAAGATTTACATAACCAGAAACGAAAAGTAATATATACTGCAAATTAATAAAGATGTTGCGACGTAAACGTGTTCTAAGAAAGCACACCAAAAAGTTCAAGGTTTGTTTAGGCCTCAAAAAGTGGATCTTCTGTTTCTCAGGCCATTGTTTATAAAATTGCATGCGGGCGATCTTTTTTCTAATTTTATTTTTTATTTCTGAAATTATTTCGTTGCTGTCAACAGTTCATGCTCTTGGATAATTGTTTTAGGCCTCATAATCTCGGAATAGCATGGGTGGAGGTACATCTCGTCCCTTGAGATCAGGAAGGCTTTGCAATGCTAAAGCATTGCAAAACCTTCTCGCACTCAAGGGACACATTTATCAATTTTATTAACTTGGGTACCATAGCAGGCATAAACCATTTAATTTTTATTCTTTTTAAGTTTACATTTGTTTTAAAAAGAGAGAATGCGCAGCCAAAAGGACCACGCGGGAGGGCCCGAGAAGCATATTTTTATTTTTTCTAGGCCTTAAGTAAATAAATTAATATATTATCGCCCAGATCTCCCCAAGGACGGCAAGTGCAAATTAGCGCGGATTCCTTCCATACGGGGAAAGTTTGACGGGAACATTTGAACGCAAAATGCAATAATTCTGTCAACTCACTACACTTATAATGCGGGTTCCAAGCAGGGACGTGGCGACAGGGGAGGGTGGAGGTATGTCACCCTTCCGCAGTCCTGGCCAGATTTTCCTGTTGTTGGAAATTCGGATGGTAAGTCATGAGTAGTTGGAAATTCCATCTATCTAGATCTTCTTTGGTGATGCTGATGTCTCCTTTACTTCCTAAAATCCCAACTCAGGCTGATGAAGTCGGCAAAAATTGTAACTGTTTCTATTTACAACTACAGTGTACGCAATATCGAGCTTCATAAATATGCATGATGTCAATCGGTACGAGATTTCTACAGTACGTTTACTTATCGTAATAAAAAAAAAAATCCTCGAAATGCACTTCAAGAGAATCGCATCATGTAAAATCGTTATCCTTTGTTAATTCCAACATTCACAATTACAAAATGATGAAACATCAACAACTGATCATTCCTGCATAAGATCTTATTTAATGTTAGGACAGTGTGAATTGCTCAAAATTCTCAGCTTCAGTATTTGTTTAGCACATATTCAATTCCAAGAATACTACCAAATAATAATAAACTGATAATTCTATCATAAATGTGTTGGCATTTCAGTTACGAGAATCAATTTCATGCTGCCCCTTTTCATGGCTTCAATATCAAAATGTTTCTCGGAAGTGAATTTCCAACTATGGGGATGGTCAGGGAGAGGGTTCCCCCTCCCAATCCCTCCCTCTAGTTGGAAATTCACTACCCTACACCCCCTCAATCGGAAACCTCTAGTCACGTCCCTGGTCCCCAGAACACACAACTGTAACCGTAAACAAATAAAAAGTAACCAAACTATACAGTTATACACTCACAATAAAGGCATACAACAGGTACTACTAATTTATATGTACTAGCGGAAACAGGAAACGCAAGTTTTTTTTTCTGTGGTAAATATTTCAAATGTGTTATGGATGATTATTTAACTGTTTGGATGTTGATGTTATTTATTCACTACTGATTAAATTTTGACGAGTTTTGTTGTCTTAACGCAGACGATTTTTGCATGGATAACGTTCAAACGTGGGTACCCTACGTTATTCCCTGATCAAAAGCAATAGTGCGTGTGCCCACCCCAGGTTTCAGTCACTGCTTTAACTCTCCTTACCATTGACCCCATCAAGTTGGTCGTGGTCCTTTGTGAGATGTTATTCCAGTCTCGAAGAAGGGCCTGCGTGAGCTGAGCGACGTGGTTTGGGACCGTGTCGCGCATCATGGCCCTCCTGTCCAGCTCGTCCCACAAATGCTCGATCGCGGACAAATCTGGACTGTGGGGTGACCAATCGAGAACTGGGACAAGCGCAACGTGCGGCCTCGCGTTATCCTACTGCAACGTAAGGTTACGCGCATGGATATACGGGAGGACGCGAGGCATAAAGACCTGATCCCGCACGATTGTAAGAATCCCTGGATGACCACGAGAGGTGTTTTCACGCCATGAGGAATTCCCACACCTTAACAGACCCTCCCCGAATCTGTCGTCTTCATTAACGCACGCGTCAGAATATCGCTCACCTCAACATCGATAATAACGTTGTAGTCCATATGACATGTAAAGCGTGTACCGAGACTCGTCAGTGAATAACACACATTTCCAGTGGGCCAAGTGAACCCGATTTGGTTCATGTGCCCACAGCCATTGCAATCGACGTGGTCGCCGGCTTGGTGTAAGTTGAGTACCAACGTAGGGACGTCGTGGCCTTAAATTGAACTCCCGCAACCGATTCCTAACTGTTCATAGACACAACGGTCATGAGTACTTACAGCCTGATTCGCCGTCTTCGTCGCCGACTGAAATCGGTTACGGAGGTGTAAGAGACGTATGCCTCTATATTGACGTGGCAACTGTAACGCGTGGACGTCCGCTCCTTGGACTGTCAGCTAATCCCCCTGCGGCTCTGAGACGCCCCACTAAACGAGCGATCGTTGACTCATGGACCCCAAATTGCCGGGCGACGAGACGTTGCGATTGACCCTGCATAATGAGGGCAATAACCCTACCCCTATCAATTTCGGACATTTGCGGCATTTACCTTTTCAAGGGAGTTGAAATGAAATGTTGTGCAATCGATATGTACTGTTCAAAACTCGATTGGTATGGTTTTCAAGCCCATAATACGTGGGAGTGTCCCGGATGTACGCTTTGCTGAAAGCATGCAGCGTCGCACGTGGTCATGGTTGACTGAATTTTAACCAAATACTCTTCAGACAGTATACCGCGGTAGCCATGTGTCAATTTTCTCTGCATTTGGTGTACGGATAAAAAAAATCATATCACCAAATCTGAACGTGCGTTTCTTTTTTTTCCGTCAGTATATTTCGCAAAACCTTGCTTACACACATACACTTTTGTTTGCGTGGGTTTGCGTGAGTTTGCGTGAGTACATTAGATCGCAATTGTAATTGCTGATGTCTTAGTTCTACATATATGTACAATGCAAAAAGAAAACTGCCTGATGTGACTTAAATGGGGCTCAGAAGCTGGTACCATTATTTGGATGAAGGTGTCCCCTCGAAATGTGGATCATTTGTTGTGTCAAGTAAGTTTGGTTGATAACAGTCCGACTGAAACGCTTGACCCAAATTACACGGAGACACACCGCATCCATTTACTACTGTTTAGGCCGTGACACGGGACATTTGAGTGGTTTGTGCGTCCGCAAGTAGACCACTAAAATGTCTAATGTCTAATAGTCCTGTTAAATAACCTGGAAAAACGGATGCTGAATGGGGGCCTAAGTGAAACAAACAGAGCTGGTACCCAGCGAAGAACCTACAAGTAATGGAATGCGAAGCTGACCGACCCGGGCCGCTATGGATAGGGATATCTGTGCCAGACCGATATGTGGAATATCAGTTGACTGAAAGTTACCAAGGAAATGTGGGGATAAATGAGCCGAGATGCCACACAGTTTAGAAGTTAGAGCCTCATTCTGCATGAGCAGTTGGTCGATTTGCAGTTTTTGTCTCGCGAGTTCGTGTTGCATGGCGTGGACAGAGTTTGTTTGTGTTGCTTATAAAGACTCACTACGGGAATTAGGCAGCAAGAGGTGAGTCAGTAGCATCTGGGAATGGCACCGCAGTCCCGACAGGTGTGGGCTGAAAAGTATATCCGTGTGGACAAATAGGCACAGTCATATGCTGAGAGTATGCACATGGATTAGAAAAAAAAGACAACCACGAACGACCTTGAGAAGGCGAGGCGGTGCCAGGAGGAACTGAACAAAATGATTGGCGCGTAGTATTACTGCTCAGATGCAACGGGTGTTCCTGTGCACCCGCGGCTTTCGCCTGCGGCATAGACGACGAACTGATGAAAACCACTGGCGATTCCTGAGATACCGATGTGGTACGGTCCTGAAATGATGGTGTCGACGCGGCATTGAATGTTGATGGTGAAGACGATAGTTGTACCGGATGGATGTCAATTGCAGCTGCGGTGGTAACATTGACATTGCCCTTCAAAAGGCGTATGAGTGAGGATTTGCGAACTTTGGAGGGTGATGTAAAGCCCCTCGTAATAAGTTCTAAATGAATTTGTGCAACAGTCCAATTTCGTGGATTCGGGCTAGAGGTCCACCATGTATCGGCAGAAGAAAGGGGCAGCTATTACACTCACGCTCATTGTCCGCATCCGCCACGTTTGTCATTCTCGAAATACGAAATCCCAGGGACACTTCCGGTGACGACAGGGCAATACATACCCTGCTTAAATTGTTCACGGACGAACACGGCTTGACCGAAGGAACTGGTAGGCGAAACTGTCCTTGAACGTGTTCTCCTAGCTTTTTTTCCATAATAATTGCTGGGCGAAAGTCAGTTAGTTGTCAAGCTTGCAAAAATAGTAGATGCATTTTGACCGAGCTGCTAGTCCATTACACGAGCAAGTCGCAGATAACTTTCCCGTAACACCAAACGAAGAAAATGCAGAGTTCCGGAAATGACAATACATAGTCCTCAGGAATGTCAAAAATTCGTTGACAATAACACAAGGTATCTGCCGTCCGGGCAAGGAATCGTGATTCCAATCCATAGAAGAAAGCGCAGCTTTGACGTGCACACCAACAAAGCACTATTAGCAATGTAATAAAAAAAAACTGCGAACAAAGCAACCATGCAAAACGATTTTTTTTGCAAGGAAAACTTTTCTGAATGCGAACTGTACGTGTGCTAGATGAATGAAGACTGAGGCAGAAACTGCCCTACTCTTCTCGTTCTGATTGGATGGAGCCGATTTTGGTGATGAAGAGACGCGCTGAATTTGGCACTTTTTTAGCATCGGACAGTACGGAGCTCGGATCTAAAAACTGCCTCTGCAAAACTGTCCTAACGGGTAAAAAAATAAGTGTCTGTCCTTTAGATGATTTGGTGATCTTGAGACTTCCAGTTCTTCTGGGAGGCAGTTCTCAAGATCATGATGGTCCTCCTCTAAGCTGAATTGTGTCATGTGGTGATCTAAAGACTGAGCGGGTTGCTGCCAACAACCAGCTTAGCGATTAATCATGCAGTTCAGGCTCCTAAAGTCATTAATCCGTGCCGATATTCTGAGTACATAAACTGCACGTAATGGTACCATTTCCCTACAACATATACATATCAGTGGAACAATTTCTCTGAGGTTGTTCCTCTGATATCCGCATTTGTGTAGTTTTTAATTCTCAAGTGCCCAGATTAATGTTGCATGGATAACTACCATATATACATATGCACAACTGCATATGACATAACAATGTGTTTTTCACATTATTGTAGACTGCCTGCAAAGGCAGCCTAAATGATGTAAAAGTATTGTCAAGATACATGCATCCTACAAGTAGAGATCTGAAGGAAGAATACACTTGCGACAGGTTTTCCAGGAAAATGCAAAAGGTGCTGCTTGGGGCTGTATGGGGATTTTCGTGTAAGAGTTAAAGACCGTGCAATATAAATTTGAAACAAAAACGTTTAATTTGCTGCAATGTTGGTATCCGTGTTGCATTACCACTTGCAGCCCATCATGATTATCTACAGGAGACACATAGCTTCAATTTATACATCGACGGTCTATTTACAAGTCCCTTTATCCTAGAGCACCGGAAGCCCAAAATTATTTTGAACCTTTGTTGAAGAGAGCTAAAGGAAAACAAGAACTTATTGACAATGGTCTCAGTTGTATGAATCATCTCCATCCACATGTTTCTGAGTAAGCAAAAAGGCGATACAGATTAAAGAAGAAATGGGGGATGAGTACCATTTTATAATTGCCATTGAAGACAGTACCATCCATCTGTATTGTTCTTGTTTTGTTTCTTTTTCCCACCTTCGTTCTTCACGATGGTGAGTGCCAATTTAGTCAGTTGCACCAAAACGTTTGATTTGACAACAAAAAAACATCGTTGGCTTAAATTTTAGCACAAAAAGTTAATTTAACTTGTGAAGGAAAGCCATTACAGCAATGAAGAGTGCGATCGGTAACGAATCAAACAAAATGCATTAGTTCTCACATCTAGTACAAGGAAATCGTCACCTGGCAATGAAGACTCAAACAATAACCGATTGACACAAAATACACTCCAAACCCAGTGATTTTTGTCACTAAGGTGTTAGAAATTGCATTTGAACAAACTTTCAACGTCAGCTGTCAGTCAGTGGTCACGAGGTATATTTTCTATCAACAAAAACATTTTATGTTATCATCTTTACAAAACAAAACATTTAATTAGATAAAAACAGATTATCATGATACTGTGTATGTCCTGTAATTTGTATCATATTCGAGGTGGTGTCCTGACTAGGACTGTCACGATTAATCGATTAGTCGATTGTTGATCGGTCACAGCGAAATCGATTAGTATTGTGCGTTGTCGAATAATCGGTAAATTTTATCCCGCTTTAGACGTTTAATAATTAAAAGAAAATATTATGAAAGAACTATTGTTTCTAAAGGTAAAGAGTTAAGAACATCGATGTTAAACCCCAAGAAGCCGTTGGAAGCATTTGTCTGTCAGGTGCATTCATCAAAGCTTTGATGTTCTGAACTTGTGAACCGTCAGTGTAATAATCAAGACCGGTCGGCAGTTGCGAAGTTCGCAACTGCCGACCGGTCTTGATTATTACACTGGCGGTTCAAAGGTCCAGAACATCAAAGCTTTGAATGTACCTAAAAGAGGATCTTCTTCGTTGTTTACCGGAGGTAGGTCAACTGACTTGAACTTCATTTTTTTTATCGACGTCAGAGAGAGGGAGATGGGATCATCCAGGTACGATTAATCGATTACGATCGATTATTTGTGACGATTAATCGATTTCTAAATTAAAAAATAGTGACAGTCCTAGTCCAGACTGGGGTCGCAATCAGCCGGCTTTGCCCGTGGGTTTGGATCCCATTTTTGGACACCATCGAGATTCTGATGCAAATCACAGAACACGCACATTATCATGATAATTCATTTATCTAACAATTCTGTCGCATAAACAAATTAAGTCTTAAATCATTAATATAGTTTTGGGACATACCGTTGTGCCAGAAAAAAAGTTTTTAAAAATGTATATTTTATGGAACTATATTGTTGTGCACTGTAACAAACAAAGAGTAACGCCGTCACCGCAAGTTTCAAAGCTGTGTTGCCAAATTATTCACCCTCGGTGTCACTTCCTATGATGATACGCTTGATTTAAGAGTGCGTAATATTGAATTGAGCGGTTTGTATCTATTGGGGTGGGGGGGGGGGGGGGTCATTTGTTATTAATAGTTCTGTCGCTAATTGTAAGGACTTTTGATTTGTTTTGAAAGCGATCATCTGAGTCGATCACTGAAACACACATAGAATGTATTAATTCGCCTGTAACGACAGCAAGTCGCGTTCCCAGTAACGAGTCGCAAATATGATATGGAATCAGAATGAGTCGTCAATATGACAAGGAATCGGAACACATTCTGTAACACGTACTGTTTATCGTGCTTTTTAGGACACAATCTATATGATTGTTAGATAAATACTTCGTACCTTCGCGATAGGTTCGCTACGGGATGAATTATGTATCAAATTAAATGCAGCCTTTTTGGAAAGACTCTCGACCCGCTAAGCCCAGTGGATTTGCAGTAATTAGTTGAGTAACCTGTTATTATCTAAGTGCAGAAACATGCGTGCGTACCGATAGCATTCAGACTGATTAAATGTATCAGTGTTATTTGTATAACTGAGATGATCCACTGTTCGCCTACCGACGATTTTGACAGAATTTTCTAGTTATGGGTGTCAAATGGCGTAGGAACCGGGGGGGGGGGGGGGGGGTATTTACCCCCTCCCCGCCCAAATTTTCAAAACTTTGTAAACCATATCTAGTATCTACACGGAAATAACCACATACATCTGCATATTCTACATCATACAGGCGCACATAAAAACTGTATGATCTACACCATTTGAAGTGCATAGAAAATTTGGTAGCCGATGTCACTGACTGATCTGACGCTCAACAGGTTAACATCCTCCTCTCTGACATACATCCTCCTTTAACCCTTTACCCAACGTAAAGGCCAAAACCGGCCAGCGCTATTCTCAAAAATCGCCAATTAATTTTCATGATTTTTTGTCTCAAAAACATAAGTTGTGACACCTCATTGGAACGAGCTCGTATTCAAAAAAATTTGTTTTGCAAGTGTCGTCTGCTTTTCATGTTAGGTAAAGGGAAAAAACACCAAAAATTAACAGCAACGACACCATGATTTTTTCACTTGAGAAGCGAGGAAATGAGCTCTCAGTAGTTCATATTTCACAAATTTTCCTGGTACCCCCCCCCCCCCCCGCACTCTCCCCGTGTTCGGCTACGCAGAGCGGACCGCCAAAGGCGGCCGTGCTGTCCCCTACAAACTCTCGTTTACAATACCCCCTCCCCTCTCCCCAATATTATAAGCTTCCTACGCCCTTGCGGGTATCGGATGTTTTTCTGAAACCAATTGCCATTTCACTAGAGTAATAATTGACAGTTTATATTTCAAACTTCAATCAATTGTATTGGATCAGACAGCGCCCCCCCCCCCCCCCCCCCCCCCCCCCCATTAGCGTCATGGTGCCCAAACACGTTGTTTGGAAATAAAATATCCGAAATGGATAACATATGTGACACAAGTCTGTCGCCATCCTGAACACAACATATCGTGCTAACCAATCGTTCTGAGGTAGCTTTAGCTCTTGTGTCATACTAATTACCGATGACTCACGCATGTGAGAAACATTTTTGGAGCTCTCACCGGGAAATAAGATAGAGATCGAGATCATACGTTGTGTGACCGTGTCCCACATGTAAAATATACTACACGTTAGTGTCATTACGGTTCGGCGGCTGTGGACCGGTCACTTTCCACGGGTGGGTAATTTTTCCACGGACATAATAATATTAGATTCCAAACACTAATTACAAGAGTAATAATCAAACATTTAATTAATGAAGCACCGGGTACAACCCGGTGCTTCATTAATTAAAATTTTGCTGGTGACGTTTTTTATTACCTGGTAAACGCTTGCGTGGATTACAACTAGACAACGACGACTTATTGTATTTCGTTTTTTTTTTTAATGTGGTGGTGTATTACTATTTTTAATGAAACTACAACCCATAGCTCTGGGGTATACAATCCTCTTCAGATGTTACCCATTAGTCCAGCCGCCAAATGTAAATTTTCTACCCAATCTCAACGTTGCGTCCAAAGTTTTTGTTTTTTCTGGGTGATTTCTGATAGAGGGAAATCTCCCGATTAAAAAAAAATGTTTACTGCGCATCTGGCAGCATTGAGCATTTTGCGATATTCGTCGCAGAAGAGAGATACACGATTTCAAATGGCTCAGATTAGGTAATAAAATTATCATATACAATCAGCATTTACTAGAAACAAATCTAGAGGTTTTACTAATGTAGACAGGAATGGCATTATTCAATGCATAAATAAGCGCCAAAACTGCTATGTTGTTTTGAAATCAAGCGTTTTATGAACAGCTTGAATAAAAGAGAGGTGAACATGTCATGTGACACATTCCGTGTCTTTGGAACGGGGTTATGGAGTGACATGTTCATAGATATATGAGATATATTTTTGAGATTTGGCCACGGTAAGTCATAGTAAGTACTATAGTCATTACTTTTAAACAGAAAGCCCTAAGGTATGGGCTCTAGGTTTGCATATCTGTGGATCCTTAGCTCAAAGCATATCAGAGATACGTGAGGACAATTACACAGAACGCACCCAAATTTTCATCAAAGAGAAGGGCAAAGCGCGAATTGCCTCAGATGTTGTTGAACGGAAAGGTCTCCTCTCTAACTTTGAGATGTGTATAGATCCTATGTATCCGTCGCAGCACCGTGAAACCATTGTCAATATCGTAACCGGGAAGGTAAGTCCTGCGTCTATCACCGTGGACAAGGTCCTACAGTGAGGTTCATCACTGGTGATCAAATTCAAATCAAACTTTCCTGGGAGATTTTACGACCCCATTCCAATGCCGGTCCAAATCATGGTTGTGTGAGGAAAATTTGGCAAAGGTTGGTGATGTTAAAGTTTATGATCCGAACCTCATATACTCCAGTGTTATCGGGCTACTCTCAAGCTCTCGCAACTTCGCTGTTGAGGGACATCTCTCTTACGAATTATCACCACTGCCTATATCACCCTTTGACGAGACTGGTGGCATGCGGATTTCTATATCAATGTCGGATTTAAAAAATAAGACAATGTTTGTTTCATCTAACAAAATGGTTGGCAGGGGTCATACAGCAGTAGTAATAGGTGGCTGTGCATTGTTGGGGATTTCACATTGCCCAGTTTCGGGCAAAACGCACCCAATGACAGTTAGGGATTTTGAAGAGAATGTTTATTAAAGATCATATAAATCAACTCTTGCCGTCGAGTGACCTTTAGTTGATCTTTTTGCAGATGTGTGGATTTCAGCCACGAGTTCATAGTCAGGGCTAGCAGAAGTTTTTTTTAGTTTTAAAGTGTTCAAACTAGCCATAGGAGCTATTCTCTCACCATGAAAACAAATTGTCGACGGTCTCTGCAAACAAGCCGCAGTTAATAGAAATAATATGTGAACAGTTTGTTACCGAAAAGTCGTTTGAGTTGGATACAATGAAGCATAAACTTGTGCTAGCTGACAAAAATGAAACCCCGTCGAATTGAGTAAACGACTAGAGAGGAAACGTTTCAATCTGACAACGACGTATGAAGAAGCAAACAATATTATCGCTCATCAATCCATTAAGGTTGCGTCTGATGAACAGAAGAGTGTAGTTGTGTTTGCAGATGTGTACGTTTTGTTTCTGCATCAGTAATTACTGCATAATTTTCTAGCTCCGATGACAATGGAATCCCATATTCACAGGCGAAAGGGTATTGATACACTGAAAACTACCAAAGCTAATCGGTCTGTCATCCCAGATTTACTTTACTACTCATGCCATTTCGGGCTGCGACACAGTTGGGAGCCTGTTCTGATTGGGAAAAGTCGAATACTAAAAAAAGTCCTCCAAGGCAGAGCTTCGTTAAAATCTTTGGGTGAGAAACACGTTGAGTGGTCAAATGGATTCGATCAAGCAATACACTTCATTTCGCTCTGTCACGGTTTCAAGGTAACGACATTACATGTAATGACTGATAAACGTATTGATGCGTAGTGTTCGAAAACCAGATATTCCAAGGCAACTAATGCACCAAAACTTTACTCCCCGTCTCCTACTACAGCAGCCTTCGGGGAAAATATAAAAAAGAGTGTACCTTCAGACATGTGTGTGGAAGAACGCTCTTCAACCGACACATCCAAATATAGATCCAATCAAATATGCCTTCGAGGCGGAACTAGACACTATGTCGCGCAATCCCATAACAGTTCCGTCCAATGTTGCTCTGGCCCCCAGTTGAAGTATTGAAGTTAATAAAATGTACTTCCTTAACCCTTTACCTAACATGAAAAGCAGACGACACTTGTAAAAATAATTCTTGAATAACTAATTTTTTTTCATTTTTTGTCTCAAAAACATAGGTTTTGACCCCTCGTTGGAACGAGCTCGAGGAGCTCGTTCCAACGAGGGGTCATAACCTATGTTTTTGAGACAAAAAATGAAAAAAATAATGAAAATTAATTGGCGATTTTTGAGAATAGCGCTGGCCGGTTTTGGCCGTTACGTTAGGTAAAGGGTTAAGCCAGACGACATGCAGTGCAAACAAGTGGAAATGTAATGCTACTAAAATGGCGTGCACATGTTGTGCTCTTACAACGCACCCTACTGTGTTGCAATGAACAAGGGACGTTAGCAGATGCATCAGATATAAACAGCACTGACGAATGTAATCACCAAACACCCAACACATCCCTTAAAAATGCATATTGGCTCGGACGCAACCTCTGGTATGCGACAGGAATATTGTATGAGCCGCAAACACACATTGCAATCCGAGAAATGACGATGTTACCTTAAACATGGATATTTCAAATTCCTCGCAGCTGCCAGACGTCCAGTAAACTTTTTCGTAGCCAGGAGATATTACTCTTACACATTCCATCGAGAAAAAAAAAACTTTGGACGCCACTATGAGGTTGAGTGCCCTGACACCCGGACTACATGTGTCGAAGTAACACTTAACAAATCCATAATTAATTTTGTTAGTCTGCAAACTCCCATACGAATAGAGATTCGTACATCAAACGTCAGTCATAGCTTTCCCAACACCTTATTTTGAAATAAAACTATTCCCTTTCTCATTTTTTGACATTCAAATGTCGTATCATTGTATCCAACCCTTGTCATGTCATAAAGAGAACAAAATAATAAGCTTGAATCAAACTTGATAATGCATCGCCTGTAATAAGATGACGCTATATGTACTGATAACCACAGGATACACCTCCAGTTGTTGTTGTGTTTGATTTATATGAGGTTTAAGAGATCTCTCCTCCCCTACCACCAACTCGGGGGTCGATTGTTATGCTTGAGTTAGTTGTGTTAATGAATACATACGAAGTGTTACTGATAACCCCTCTAGAATAGGGAGGTTTGATTTTCGAGATAAGGTTCCGTTTTGGTTCGATTTTAGGAAAAGAAAATCGGTTTCGGTTAAGTTTTTTCTGTGTGTTAAGAATATATAGAACATAACCACTCAGGCACCATAACTTGGAAAAGTCCGCCACAGTTTTCTGCGCCACCTCTCACCACAAAAAAGCCCCGTCTGTTAGTACCCTCCGTTGGATGTGTCCTAACTTTTGATCGTTCTAAAAGGTTCTAAGAGTCCAATTGCTTAGTCTATTGAGTTCTATCGTAACAAATAAATCAAGTCCGTCTATTCTATGTTGTGTTCTAATTGTCACGTTTTCTCCACTTTCCGGTGAACGAGTCAATAAGAATGAAAATATAACAATGGAAACATAACATCATAAGTTATTGTGATGAATTGACGGTAACATGGTCTGAAGTTTGCTGCTCGGAGCTTATGTTCAACCGAGATGCGAAACGTTGAGGTTGAACATACGCTCCGAGCCGCAAACCTCAGACCATGTTACCGTCAATTCATCACAATGACGTATTATGTCCAATAGGTCTACCCATAGCACAATGCCTACACTGTGAAACATGAGAGGCTTATTTACTAAACTTATGATCGTTAAAAATTGTCTTGTTCAAGGCAACTTTTTTACGATCACATGTTCAGTAAATAAACCGCCCGTGTACCCACGACGCCACTGGATAAATAATCAATAAACCAGATAAACTCATCCCATCTTAGTTCAAATCGTAAATCAGTTTGTAATTTAAACAGCTCTTTATCCGGAACACTCTTTGTTGCGTATGTGAAAAATCCAGAAAAAATGAGGCGGCTTGCTTGTCACTCGGTTGATGAAGCAATTACGAAACGGGCGACGTCATTTCAAATATTTCGCACTGTGACGTCAGATGGTAACATTTGCCTCTTGAGCTGTAAACATTGAATATACTAAGCGAACTCTCGTCCAATCAGAGGAGGAGGATTTTAGTCTTATTGGAACATAACATATATTTGCCGATTTGCCGGATACACCAAGGGAGAAGAGGCTACTAGCCTTGCCGGATACACCAAGGGAGAAGAGGCTACTAGCCCAGTTCACTCCCAGTATATAGTTTGATCAGTTTGTGCAAATACATAGTGGAACCGTTCGGACAGGTGTTTGCCGGGTCTTGCTGTTCGGCTTTGCGGTTTGCCGCAAACCGTCTTTGGAATAAATCCAAAGGCAAGAAGCGGTCTCTTTCACTATCAGATAACGTCACTTTTGCATATAATAAAAAGATCGATCTTTTCGTCAATAAATTACTCCAATAGCAATACTGAATAAGGACAAATAACCGAAAATGATATCCGATACCCAATGTTCTCGCGTGTTATTTTTTTATTTCTTGAAAGTTAAGATTATACAGAGTTTTGAGCAGAATAGCGGGCAAAGACTTTGGGAAAAAGCGGAAGAGCGAAGTAGGAGGTTGGTGTGCAACAACAGAGGGAATCCTGGACAGAGCGCCAGGGTGTTACTATTGGATCATTGGATCACGTACAATACAATCGCCGTGGACTGGTCGCAATCCAGGCGTCGTCAGTGATGTCAACTCATTGGTTTACCTGGTAAAAAATCATCAGCACTCTCCCTGTGCCCCCCGCCCCCCCCCCCCAACCCCCCCCCCCCCCCCCTTGAAAAAGAAAACTGTGAAATTGGACCTCTGAAATATATCGGGGAGATGGTATAATTTGGGGCGAATGGGTGTATGTGTTGTGGGGTGGGGTGGTAGGGTTAGGGAGGACACTTTTCCCTTTTTCCCACTCAGTCCCCAAATTATTTTTCGATCATTTTCCACGCTATAACTCTCTCGATGGAGTGCGTTGTGTGATTGAGAAAATGTGACAAACTGAGAGCAGACGACATAATGTCCAGCAAATCTGCCAATTAAGGAAGTGATAATTACGTTTACAATCCTTCAGGGCTGTATGAATAAATTATTGCTGATTCTCACCACCAGGCCATAATAGATCTGTTCATCTGTTGAACATAATATCACCACAATAAACATGCCATACAGAGGCACACAGAATTGAAAAGATTAAAAGGATCTAGACTCGACTTGTTGTGTAACCTATGGCATGATAACGTTGTTGCGAAATGCAGGATTTATAAATGGGTGACTGTTGATTGCGTAGTCAAATATTCTTTCGACAGTGCAGATTCAATGATATAAAACGTCACAGGTTTATATTTTTTGTTACAATACAGCTATTTTGAACTGGTCGTAATCCACGCGTGAGCAGTGGTGTCCACAGATGTGTTTACCAGGTAATAAAAATCATCAGCAGCAAAATTTAATTAACCCTTTACCCAACGCAGACGATATCAAATTTTATTATTTTAAATATCATTTTTTAAAATTTTTCAAGAAATTTCAACAAAATCATATCATGTGACCCCTCGTTTGAACGAGCTCGACGAGCTCGTTTCAACGAGGGGTCACATGATATGGCTTTGTTGAAATTTGTTGAAACATAATATTTTTTTCATCTGCTGAATTTGCATATTACGCGGGCGGATGCGGGCGATTCGTTAGGTAAAGGGTTAATGAAGCACCGGGTTATATCCGATGCTTCATTATGTTTTGTTTTTCGAATTTTTTCCTATAATTGATGTTTAGCAGTGCTCAAAATAACTTTTTTTCTTTGCGTAGCAAAATGCTACAAATTTCTCAAAAAAATAAATAGTATTTTGTAAAAATTACATAGCTATTTTTGTATACCAGGGTTATGTTATGCTGTTTTGTATTGAATTCTTCTAAGTAGATAGAATAGTTTCCATCCATTTCTGGGCATTTACAAATGATCTGCAACACATGAAACATTTACTATGTTTCTTTCAACTGAACTGCCTTTTAGGGTTGCATGGACTTGGATATTTTCAAATAGTGTCTTGGTTGTTCAATAGAGTTCTCAAAATGGATGGGGGATTTTTAATTTGATTGGCTTGAAGTTATTTTTAATGTACATTTTATGTAAAATGTTGCAAAAACAGGAATAATTTAAACCAATAGAATTCATCTTACATATGAAGTTGCTAATGATGCTTGATGGAGAGATCATCTGAGTTATGCCTGGAATGTTCCGCAATCAGAAGTAAAGCATCGGTGAACTAGTTTTCAAATTTGTTTGCAAATTTTCATTTACATTTTGCGATACAAGATAATCAACTGCATCCTAATAGGCTGCAGTTGATTATCTTGTATCGCACAATGCTATACAAAATTGAACATTGTTTAGCTTTTTGCAAGTTTTGCATAGCAAAAAGCGACGCGACACAGCTTATTTTGAGCCCTGTTGTTTAGAATCTAATATTATTGCATGCGAAGAAATATTGTCCACCCGTGGAAAGAGACCAGTTAACGGCAGCCGTACTGTGGTTTAGAACACCTCGCAGTATAATATTAAAACACTTAAGGCACATATTTTGAGACGAACTGCCTAGTGGGATAATCCGCCCTCGGTATCAATGGTTTTCCTCTCGAGCTTTCTTTTAAAGAGGATGTCTTCCAGTTATTAACATTTGTCTTGGCGCTAACTAACAACTCATTAATAATTATTGGTTTAGCAGGAATCAGTCATCTTCAATCTCTGGCATTACACATTATTGGTGTGGGAGAATGAGCCTCCTTTGTCCATGTAACTGGTACTCACAAATGTTGGACGCCTGAGGTTCCAACACCTAGAGAAGGAAATTAATACACTAAAATGGTAAAATGTGTGGTTCGTGCGTCTAGGCACTGATTTCGGTACAACTAGGTTACTAGAGCGGCAACGACAGTGGCGTACCGCCCATACAATGAGGCCAGGGTGTCTCATAAGAGCCCCTAACAATTGCACGTTTTTAGGGCCCCAACAATTCCAACATTTTGGAAAAAATAATTATTAAGGGTCTCAAAACAGTGTTGCAGTTGAAACTCTGAAGTTCGATGTTTCAATACCAGCTTGCATCAATAATTAGTGTGATATTCTCTGAAATCAATTATAGGGTTGTGTACGTGGTACATGTCAACACGAGACAATAGTTCAAATGACGAAATAATTTCAATTTTAATTAATTTAAAAATGTGGACGCATTCTGTATAAATTGTTATATCAAACCGTCGAGGCAGTATCCGAAACAAACCAATGTCGACATGACTTCTTCTAATTGAATGTAAAGGCCAACTAACGAAGGGATAAACACTGAAACGAACGAAAGGGTGAACGAAAATCACCTTTAGGAAAATGTCACTTATTGAAGCATCGGGTTGTACCCGGTGCTTCCTTGATGAAATATTTTACTATTACTCCTATAATTACAGTGTTTGGAATCTAATATTACTGCGGACGCGGCACGATTGCCCACCTGTGGAAAGTGACCAGTCGACGACGGCCATACTGTAAACACTAACCATTTCTCGAATTTCTTAAGCTAGTAAAGACCAGACGGATTTTATACTGAATACAACGTTTGTACCCAGTGAGTGTGCTGGAACATAACATTATACTCTACTGAATAATTAATAATGACGATAACTCCTTCCAGGAGATGACTTTGATGTCGTGAAAGCTGTTTCGGTGAAGGTTGTCAGAGGGTAATAGTTTTCACTTCATCAAACGCCATGGTCTTTACTTAGTACGAAGACTATAGTAACATTGTATGAACTTTCCAAACTTGACATTTGTTTTATTTTTTGTGAATAATAACTGAAATATGTTGAGAATATTCAATTTGTATTGCTCAAAAAATGTGCACATCATCAACATTTTCAGTATCCACGGTCATCAAAGTATATTCTACTCAGTACATTCCACTTAATATACTGTAAGTATTCAGTACATTATAATACTATGTACTACCAATTCACTGGGTACAAACATTGTATTCAGTATAAAATCCATAGTGGCGTAGTCTATACTTCCGCGTATAGCCTACCGCCACTTACAACTACCCGCTCATTATATCCTAGTTGTTCTAATGTGTTATACTACTACTACCTAAAAGTTCTACCCATACACTTCACCAAACGAATTGGCCGCACCACCGCCGTATTTTTCGAATTTAGAAGTTAAAAAAAAAAATGTTTTCAAAACGTTTCAACAAAACAATATCATATGACCCGTCATTTGAACGAGCTCATCGAGCTCGTTCCAATGAGGGGGCAGATGATATGGCTTTGTTGACATTTTTTAAAAATATTTTTAAAAAAATCGCGACATCGACGCCGTAGCTGGGACGGGTGGTGCAATCTCACAAAATTATAAGTTCATCAAGGGCCATAACTCCAAGAAAAATATTTGGAACAACACATGCATTAAACAGTGGCTAGACATCAATAAGATACACTTACATGCCAAATATAAAGTCATTCCATCAAGTATTTCAAAAGTTATTGAGTTTTGAAACTCGTTGGTCACAGACAAACTCGTTGGTCACAGACAGACCGACCGACAGACAGACCGACCGACCGACAGACAGACCGACAGACAGACCAACAGACAGACCGACAGACAGACCGGCAGACAGACCGACAAACCGACATTGTCACTTATAGAGCTGCTAGCCGCAGCTAAAAAACAATAATTAAAATGATAAATGTTGATATCCTGTGCGTTGGGTAAAGGATTAACCCTTTACCCAACGCAACGGCCAAAACCGGCCAGTGCTATTCTCAAAAATCGCCAATTAATTTTCATTATTTTTTTCATTTTTTGTCTAAAAAACATAGGTTATGACCCCTCGTTGGAACGAGCTCGTCGAGCTCGTTCCAACGAGAGGTCATAACCTATGTTTTTGAGACAAAAATGAAAAAAATAAGCTATTCAAAAATTTTGTTTGCAAGTGTCGTCTGCTTTTCATGTTAGGTAAAGGATTAAAAAAGAGAATGGCGATTACAAGGTGTCGGAAAACTGAAAGCCCTCGATAACTGTTTATTTGTTGAGCTTTGTGTATTTATAGCAACAGCTGACCCATCCCCAAGATGATTAGACACTTTTTTGTACGTAGTCTGGTCGCTGAAGGGTTCGACCTGGCAAAAGTATTAATATGCTAATTTTGAAGTCAATCGAAGTAAAATGGCCCCCAAACAACATATCCAAAATACGGTTTAAAAAAAAACAAATCTTAAACGTCATGTCAATTGGCTTGCGCAGCACGTGTTTTAATGTGATACGTGTTTTCGTCGCCCATTTTGTATGATGAATGCCACCATCGTGGTTTATACGGTTGCACATGGTCAGTATGATCCTGGATGTGGTTTGGTATGTTCCAATGGATACGAGTACCCAAATGGACCTTTCGATACGACCATATTGAGTAGAACATAGAGCTATAGAGTTGTTAACCATGTAGGGTATGACTCGGTGTCCGTTTGCTTGCTGGAGTTCATTGCAGTACAGTCGCCGTGAATTGGTCGTAATACACACGTGGGCAGTGATGTCAACGCTTGCGTTTACCAGGTAATAAAAATCATCATCAACGAAAATTTAGTTAACGAAGCACCGGGTTGTACCCTGTGCTTCATTAATTAAACTGTCGATGATTATTCCTATAATTAGTGGTTGAAATCTAATAACGTATTATTGCGTCCGTGGAAATATTTCCCACATGTGAAAAGTGATCAGTCCACTGCGGCCGTCCTGCATGTTTGATTGAATGTCTATTGATCACACCGAGATGTGTCTGTGTGGTAGTTAACAGACTAAGCACAGCGCATACAAGACATGGACACATTTTCTCGAAAGGCATATATTTACTGATGTGATAGGTGGCAATGAACATCCTAATAATATTGTACGTGATCACATACGAGTAGTAGATGATTCATATGACACGATGATGACATGTATTCTCTGGGGAAACATGCACTTTTCTAAAGACATATATCCGGGAACAGTTAATTGAGGGTGCTTTCCACAGGACAGTTAGGTCCTACAGGGTTTTTTCCCGATATTGCTAACTGAGAAACCCTGCTGTTAACGACACGAAACATAAGTAGCCACTTCGACTACCGCTTCTAGGAGTCTATATGACTATGTTCGGCTGCGACTACAGTCATCGTATCCCATCACTAAAGTCGCCACACTACTGTGATATAGTCCCACCTCTAGAGTTGTTGCACTGCTGTGATCTACTCCCATCACTAGAATGACAATACTACTGTGATCTACTACCATCACTATAGTGGCAGCACTACTGTGATATAGTCCCACCACTAGAGTGGCAGCACTACTGATATCCACTCCCATCACTAGAGTGACAGCACTACTGATATGCATTCCCATCACTAGAGTGGCAGCACTGTTGTGACATAGTCCCATTACTAGAGTGACATCACTACGTTGATCTACTATCATCACCAGGGTGGCGGTTTTACTGTGGTCTACTGCCATCAATAGAGTGACAGCACTTTTGTTATCCACTCCCATCACTAGAGTGGCATCACTACTGTGATCTACTCACATCACTAGAGTGGTTGCACTACTGTGATCTACCCCCATCACTAGAGTGACAATACTACTGTGATCTATTACCATCACTAGAGTGACAGCACTACTGTGATAAAGTCCCATCACTAGAGTGTCAGCACTACTGTGGTCTAATCACATCACCAGAGTGACAACACTACTGTTATATAGTCCCACCATTAGAGTGGCGGCACTACTGCGGTATAGTCTCATCGCTAAAGTGACAGCACTACTTTGAATTATTACCATCACTAGAGTGGCAGCACTACTGATATCCACCCCTATCACTAAAATGACAGCACTGCTGTGGTATAGTCTCATTACTAGAGTGGCAGCACTACTTTGATCTACTATCATCACCAGGGTGGCGGGTTTACTGTGATCTCCTCCCATCAATAGAGTGACAGTTCTACTGTGATCTACTCCCATCACTGGAGTGGTAGCACCGCACTACTGTTATCCACTCTCATCACTGGGGTGACAACATTACATAGATCTACTTCCATCACTAGAGTGAAAGCAATTCACTACTGTTATCCACTCCCATGACTAGAGTGGCAGCACTACTGTGATCTTCCTCCATCACTTTCATCACTACACTGACAGTGTTACTGTGATCTACTCCCATCACTCGAGTGGTTGCACTGCTGTGATCTACCCCCATCACTAGAGTGACGATGCCACTGTGATCTACTTTCATCACTAGAGTGGCAACACTATGTGATATATTCCCATAACTAGATTAGCACCATCACTGTGATCTACTCCATCACAAGAGTTACATCACTACTTTGATATACTCCCATCACTAGAGTGTGAACACGTCCGCGTTCTACTCTCATCAATAGAGTGACAGCACTGCTGTGTTCTGCTCCCATCACTAAAATGACAGCACTATTGTGATCTACTCCCATCACTAGGTTAAAAGCCACATTGTTATCCAATCCCATCACTAGAATGGCAGCACCACTGTAATCTAATCCCATAACTCGAGTGGTTGCACTACTGTGACCTACCCCCATCACTGGAATGGAAACACTTATGTGATCTACATCCATCACTAGAGTGGCAACACTACTGCGATCTACTCTCTTCACTAGACTGGAACACCACTGCGATCTACTTTCATCACTAGAGTGGCAACACTAATGCTATCCACTTTCATCACTACACTGACAGCGTTAATGTGATCAACTCCCATCACTCGAGTGGTTGCACTACTGTGATCTACCCCCATCACTAGCGTGGCGGAAATACTATTGTGATCTACTTCCATCACTAGAGGTTCATTTTAACCCATCTGATTTAAGAGACTCTAACAAAACCTTACCCTACAACTGTTCGACTCGTCTGGGTATTTAAGGATTATTATGACATGTTGGAGGGTCATGTGGTTAGACCTTAATGGGGGATAGTCTATAGCATATGCTGTGTATTTGGGGGGGGGGGGGGGGGACTTGTGACATAACATGGTCTTGTCTTATTCGATGAAGATACTGCCCACAAAAGCCTTTGGCAGATATAGTTTAGTTGCATTAGTTTTTAAACATGTTTTATTTTTCACTATTTACAGCCAAAAGGATTAGAGAACATGTCATTACAACTTACGAGACTCCTCTCCGCAAACACTAAACTTACGACTAGCTGCATAAATGCACCAATAGAAATGAAGACAGGTTAATCGATAAACAAAAGTGAAAGTCTCGCGTTATCAGAGTTAGCCCGCTGACAAAGGGCCATCTTTTCACCTCCATCATCGGATCAAATACTCCGTCCCTAGCCCTTCCTTCCACACTCATGTACTTGAGTCCGGAAAGTCATTTAAATTAGGTTCTAGCTGATGTTACTAAAATCGGCAAGATGGTAGAATAATGACTGGACTTTCCTAAAGATAATTCCAATCTGCTTTATGGTTAAGCAGTGTTTCCCATACAGTTGTTCGTTAACATTTGTAACGTCGTTCCTAAAGAGATCATTCAGCAGGGGCAGTCGGTTGGTGTGGTAGTATGGACATTTAAAAAAAAGAAGAAAGGCTGTGCATCTTCTTAGGAATGGCCACAACTACAATGTGTGAGTTGGAGAAATATAACATTTGGCTTTGTTGTAGTTTTAATCTCTTCACCAGTTTCGCAGTCTGCAATGGAAAGCGTTTACTTTCCTATGTAGAAATATGAACTAAAGTTTTGTCTTTTGAGGCCATGAGGACAACGAGGTTAAACAGTAAGGAGGGATAACCTATACACTCATCTGGGCATTGGGGGATATATATATATATATATAACATGACGATGTAGTACTGCGGGATAATTATAGGAGCATACTGCCTGGTAGCCGTGTTAGTAGAGTACGGCCGCCGTGGACTGGTCACTTTCCACGGATGGGCAATATTTCCACGGACACAATAATATTAGATCTTAAACACTAATTAGAGAAATACTCATTAAATATTTAATTAACATTTAAAACAGTTGTTCCCGGTGCTTCATTAATTAAAATTTTACTTTTGGTGACTTCTATTACTTGGTAAACGCTTGTGTGGATATCACTGCTCACGCGTGGATTACGACCGTCCAGGGCGACTTAATGTATGGCCATTAATAGACGAGGGCATTGATTTGAGAAGAAGAAAGAGTAGACGCCGAGCATGTGGCTGATAGGACTTATCAGGGCTAAAGATAAGATAGAGTATTTAGTACTTTAGTAAACAGTAAGTTAGTAATGGCGAGGTCGAGTCTAGTTGTTGTATTGATGGAATATTGGTCCTTGATGTTGCTGTAGATCTGATAGTAGTGAGAGGTGACAATAACAGCCACGTGTACTGTAATATTTACCGGGGATAGTGTAGTATGGATAGAATGTCGAAGCAAAGGTACAAGGCGCTTAGTATATCTAGGTGATGGTGGGAGGAATAGTTGTCTTGCCAATAGTCCAGAAGCCGTGAAACCATCGAATATGGAGTGGATAAGAGCCACTAAATGGTCTAGAAGCCAGGAGCCAGTCAACAATAATCCCCTATCAATATGCACTAGTCCCCACATGTTCCAAAATCTACAAACACGAGTCCCCTAACCACCAGTATTCAGTCAATAAAATTTCCACATGGTATTTTCACATGTACCCATGTGCTATATGTTTTTGAGCCACACTGAAAATTCCTTCATCGTCAAATCTCGGTTCTTGTGTCACGTGCTCTGCTGGTGTGACAGACTCAGATGATTTATTCACAGTACACATAAACGATTACAAATATAAAACAATTATAAGTAGATATATCTTACCAGTATATTAAATAGTATACAGCAAGGGGTTGTATATCTAGATTGGCCGTCTACCTGTCACCCCCCAAACTGACTGCAACCAAATGGATGGGATTTAACAAAAACAATATGTGACACTAAATTCGGGACTTGGCTCGAGTTATTTCATCGCTCGGGACTAAGATACTTTCCAGCACAGAAGCCAGAGAGACGCCGGTGGTTCGCGATTGAAACGAAACAAGCTGCTCTTCGTGACCAATCCATTGCTCAGTACCAAGTCTCAGCAAGTACACAGGGTCATTGAGACACATTTGTTACGAAATGAATCAATATACGTTGGGCGTCGAGTCCAAATCGGCCACCGCATTCGTTCAGTGTGCTCAACGAATGCCCTTGCAGACAAGTCCCGGAACTTACATGGAACAAGAAGTGATGTATTCACCTAATTACCTACAGGCTTTGAAAAGATTTCTTAGGATTAGTTAGACAGTTAGTAGACAACAATCACGCTCAAGTCAACTTGACCAATGGTCTGTACAGACTGATGTGGGTTAAATGGAATGGAGCGACCTGACCGAAGCTACTGAGGCGAGGTTGGGGCAAACGTCGGCCACAGAGATGACCACCGAATGGTGGGTCCAAAGGAATAGCTAATACTATATCGTGGCGAGAAAACGATGGAAAGTGAAAACATGAAATTGAATATCACAAAGGAAAAGGATTGATTAAAATAGGAAATACTCACAATGGCATTTCAAAGACAAGTCTTAGAGTAGTTTGAACAGTAACGTCAGGGGGAGGGCCGGGAGGGGGTAAACTCCCCTCCTGATCCCTCCCCCTTGTTGGAAATTCACTACCGATAACAATTTTGAGAATGAAGATATGAAAGGGGACATACAATTGATTCTAGTAACTGAAATGCCAACACATTTATGATAAAATTATCAGGTTATTATTATTTGGTATTCTTCAGGAAATTGAATATGTGCTAAACAAATGCTTAAGCTGAGAACTTTGAGCAATTCACACTGTGAATCAGATCTTATGCAGGAATGATCAATTTTCGATGTTACATCATTTTGTAACAGTGGATGAGGGAATTAACTCAGGATACCGATTTTACATGATGCGATTTTCTTGAAGTTCTTTTCGGAGATTGTTTTATTACGACAAGTAAACATACTATATATATCTCGCACCGATTGACATCAGGGATACTTATGAAGTTCGATATTGCGTATACTGTAGTTGTAAGTAGTAACAGTTGGAATTTTTGCTAATTTGAAACCGAGTTGGAATTTTGGAAAGTAAAGGAAACATCAGCATCACCAAAGAAGCTCTCAAATCCAGAGAGATGGAAGTTCCTGCTACTCATGACTTGCCCTCCGAATTTCCAACTATAGGAAACTTTGGCCAGGATTGGAAGGGGGGGGGAGGGTGACAAACGTCCCCGACTATATAAATTAACCTGATGACACTTGAAGAGTCTAGTTTCAAAGAATAAAAACGTATTTTAAAATTTATTAAAAGGTTTGATCACTTTAAGAAAAATAATTTTTGCTGGCTCGTATAATAAAGTAGATCTATTAGAAATCCAAATGTGAAGTATTGCCTTCTTACGTGACTAAAATCAGAGGAATGTAAACGAATGTATTCCACTGTCAACACCCTTTGGCAACGTCAGCACTCTCGTCGCTTATTTCGCACTAACATAGAGGAATGCGCAAGTCTTGTTTGACGAATATGACATCGCGTCAGAATTACGTGATCCTTTGTACATAATTTACCAGAAGGTTATTTGTCATTATTTAGTTATTTATTTATATGTGTTTAAGGTCACATACTTATGCACGATTGCTAATCATCACCGTGACAGTTTTACGGGTGGAGGAAGTCGTAGTACCCGGGGAGAACAACCGAGCAACGACGAGCAGCTGCCAGCTTCACAACATCGTAACGCCGCACTGGGGCACAGGCAGGGTTAAATTGGTTGAAGAAATGCACGCCATCGACGTGCAGTACGCCTTAGTACACGGCGTCATCATGTCCCCATGTGGACAATCGGTGTTAAGTGCCTTGCCCAAGGACACAACACGGAAGTCCGAATCGATCGCTCAGACAGTCACCCATCCGAGGACTAACCGGACTCGATGTGGCTTAACTTCGGTGATCTGACGAGAACTGGTTACCGCAATGCCACTGCGCCCCCTATTTATCATTAATAGTTAGTCGGATGTGCTTGCAGACAAGTCCCAGATCTTCATTCTGACTGAATCACTTACATGGGACCAGAAGTGATTTATTCACCTAATTACCTACGAGCATTACTAAGTGTTCTTAAGATTAGTTAGACTGTTATTAGACAACGATCACGCTGACGTCAAATTGACCAGTGGACTATATAGACAGATGCGGGCTAAATGGAATGGAGCGATCTGACCGATAGTTAGTCGGAAGCGATGGAGATTGTGATCTATTGCCCCATCCCAGTCCGTCTGCAACACAGTCTGATGTAGGTACTAATATGTGGTTTAAAGTCACTGAAAGGAATTTTGAATTCAGTGATGGGCTTGTAACATCGGCACTGTTTGTCCTGATTTTACCAGAGATGCCAACATGTCCAACTAACCAGAAAAACACGATACAAGACTGGTCAGACATGAGAATATTCAACTTCTCGCGAACCTCGAGCCAATACTACAGACCTTCCACAATTGTATTTTCTAAAATTGTATTTACCAGTCATGACTTTAAATGGGATGAAATGAACCATTAGCATTTTTAAAGATGTGACAATTTGCCAGTTAGCAAATTGCCATATATTTTAAAGTGCAAATGATTGATTTTAGCCAGTTATATTAACCCTTTGCCCAACGTGACGGCCAAAACCGGCCAGCGCTATTCTCAAAAATCGTCAGTTAATTTTCATTATTTTTTTGTCTCAAAAACATAGGTTATGACCTCTCATTGGAACGAGCTCGTTGAGCTCGTTCCAATGAGGGGTCATAACCTATGTTTTTGAGACAAAAATTGAAATAAAATAGTTGTTCGAGAATTTTTTGCAAGTGTCGTCTGCTTTTCCTGTTAGAGAAAGGGTTAATAGGTAGCAAATACATTTCTAGAAAATGCAATTGTAAAAAAATAATAGTTTTGGCTCTTGGTCGGAACCTTTCACAACGCGTGCTTGAGATATGATCAAATTATTTATTTATTTATTTATTTATTTATTTATTTATTTATTTATGTTTAAATCACATATTTATGCACAATGGCTAATCATGACCGTGACATTTTTACGGGTGGAGGAAGGCGGAGTACCCGGAGAGAACCACCGAGCAACGACGAGCAGCTGCCAGCTCCCCAACATCGTAACTCCGCACTGCAGCACAGGCAGGGTTAGATTGGTTGAAGACAGGCGTACCATCGACGTGCAGTACGCCTTAGTACACGGCGTCATCGTGCCCCCACATGGGCAATGGGGGTGAAGTGTCTTGCCCAAGGACACAACGCGGTGGCCGCAGGTGGGATTCGAACCGAGGACCTCTCGGCTTGCAGCCTGCACCTCTACCTACTGAGCCACCGCCCCCCCCCCCCCCCCGAGATATGATCAAAACGTTACTGTTGAGTTTGTTAACGGGTGAAGGGCGCTGTTTTTTTATACTCAGACAGAAATTAAAAAAAAAGAGTTCACATAATTTCAGCGAAATTATCAAACCATTACGATGCTCGCCGTGTGATATTCAAAATACTTCCGGAGAACGGTCGTGAGATGACTAGACGATGTTGTTAATCAGATAAAGGAAATAGATTTATGTCTCAATAGATAGATTAAAGTGTCTTTTAAAGGTTTCTAACGATAAATTGAAGATTCTGAGTGGTCCTTTCTGATCATATAGCAAATTACTTCGTGACATGTTTAACACAACTGTAATGTTGGATATTTTCATTTTTCAATAGAGAACAGGAATGGTGGTCATCTGAGGTTTCTAGAAGTCTTAAGAGTATAATTGCAAATATTCTCGTTAAATTGATGGAAAACTTATCGAAACGAGTTATCGTCCTGCGTATATTAATCTTACTGAAGTGTGTCTGCTGTCTGTATGTCAATTACCCAATTTATTTCTACCAGTCATGAATCTCGTGAAATGCTGAAATGTTCACATGTGTCTCAAATCCATAACATGTTTTGTTTGATTGAATGACCATTTTGACGAGAGATGCATTTTCAGCCGTCTAATTCAAGACAATAGTATAGTCCATCATGGGATCTGACCAAGCACCCAGCTAAAAAAAAGAAACATTCGGAAATAAAATCAGTTCCACTCTCGTCATACTTTGGTTAGTCGCAGTAGAAATACTTCGTTTTCTTAACCATTAACTCTTCATGCAGCGTAGCGTACAAAACCGGGCAGCGTTATACACAAAAATCATGAATTTTCCATATTTTGTTCTTCACTTTTATCTCATAAACATAGCTTATGTCCTTCAATGAAAAAAAGCCTGTGGCGCTCGTGCCAATGAAGGTTCATAAGCTATGATTTTGAGCAATAATGAAAAAAATGAGTTATTCAAGAATTGTGTTTGCAAGTGTCGTCTGCCTTTCGTTTCAGTTAAAGAGTTATGTTAACTTTTAGATACATACAACAAACGGTGGCTAAGAATACAAATATTTTTATAAGAATTGAAAAAAATAAGAAAGCAGCACTTTCACTATCTTTTGATGTTCCTTAACTGCTTCTCGGCATTATGTAAACAGTGTGCGCATCGTGAGATACATAGAGATTATTACCATTATGTGGATGTACAAAATATGTATCCGAGTCTCGCTCCGGGTTCTAAGGGTAGATCACGACGAGTCTTCGACTCGTCGTGATATACCCTTAGAACCCGGAACTCGACTCGTATACATATTTTGTACATCCACATAATGGTAATACTCATTTTATCTTACAATATAAGAAAGAATGTAGACGAATAAATAACGAACTATTTATTCGTACGGATGAACAAAAAGAAAACAAAATGGAACTCACGCGAAAGGAACGTGCTTGTATCCGCCCCCCTGATACAAACATCTGTATCAGGGGGTCGGATACACGACCGTTGCGGAGTTAATACAGACAAAATACATGTTGATTGTAAGATAAAATACATGCTCTATCCTTCCCATTACTATAGTAGTCTCAAATGTAAGATTTACTAATTTTTCCTGGGACGAACAAATACTTGTAAATTACGGTAAAAACAAAGAGCCAAAAATTGATTTAGCGGCTTCTTTAATTAGCTTGCCATAAAAATACAAGTTTTCTTTTGTAACTTTTAACAAACGAAAACAACAGACAGCTCCGAGTCTGTTGTTTTCATTTATTAAAAGTAACAAACGGAAGCTTAATTGTACCTTCCTCGTCCATCTTATACTTTCACGTGTGAAATATTTATCGAAAGTCGATTTCATGACGAGATAAGTCAGGGATGTATCGCCATCCAGATGTGCGGATGATTAATGACCAAATGTTTCACGCTGTCTTCATCAAATGCAAAGGGTGTCCCGAAAATAAATAGTTATTCACTCCACTATCTTGAACATTTGTATTGGGCTGTAATACTTGTTTTGGGCGGCATATGATTTGTTTGAGCCAAATATACATGCATATCTTATCTTCGAAACACGCCGATTTCCGTAAGCCATTCAGGTACAAACTGCATTTATACACCGAGTTTTGGAGAGAGAAATTTGTGAAATTATTAAAGGTTAATACACCCATCCGCTGTTCATTTCGAAAGGTGAGTCGACTATAGGTGGACATAGGATCGAGCATGTTCAAAGGGAACACTCGTTGGTTTCTGATATCCTTATACATTTGCACCATTGTCATTCCGTTTCAGAGATACTCAATGGCACGATAACCGGAGTACACAAGTCTCCCGATTATGTGCGATAACGCCCAATGCAGTCAGAACCAGAAATATTGGCAAAACGGTGTGGATGAAAATGAATCAACCGAGGGAGGAATGTTCTTATCAAAAAACTTACTTAAAATGTAACCCGTCGAACCCTGGTGGTATTTACCTAACCTTAGCAGCAGACCACAGTTGCTAAATAAATTCGTAACACTAAAAATGTTCATTTTTGCATCAGAAACATAGCTTATGAGCCCTTTTGGGAACCCGACACTGAGTAATTGTTAAAAAAGGACACGCCAAATCCAAATGGTTTTCCAATTAGCTGTCAAATTCATATCCATCAAATTGTTCAAAACTTCACCTACCAAAAGGTTATAATTCTAAATCGATTAAAAATCAGATTGAAATTAAGGCGTTTAGTTTTGTAGCCAATACAAGATAATTAAACACCTCTATTTTCAAGCTCATAGACATGACATCGCTTTCAAATGGGTGAAGACAGTTATTAGTGGAGAGAAGTCCGTCGAAATCGCACAAGGTTTAATCTTTATTTTTCAAAGTAAAATGAGAATATTAAAACTAACTCATAGCCAAAACTTTCCAAAACCAACAAATAATCTGAAGATTGCTTTCTTCGGAGTGATGAACGCATAAATCATGCTATACGAAGTCAATATATTTTTTTAAAGTTTAAAGCAATTCCTGTCTGCTCCTTTCGTTGATTATTATTACCACTTTATAGGGCGTTCCCTAGTACATTAACAAAGTTTAGCAGGGCATTACAAGAACGTAACGTTCAGCTTAAAAAGTCATGTGATGTGTCGGGCCGTTAATGAGTGAAACGTCTCATTAACAGCCCGACACGTCAAGTGACTTTTGTTCTTCGCTGTCGTACACTCGAAAATGGAAACAATTGCCAGACATGGTTTCAATTAGTAAACAATATGATTTTTTTTTTAATTATTAAATATTTGAAATGTCCAGCAAAGTTAGTCCCATAAGAACAAGCAGCTGTATATAGTAAGTAAGTCTGCAGACATTTTAAGTCTTTATTCCTGACTTAAAAGCGGTAAATATCGGGTTTGTTTTTAAGTTTTCTAACTTCGTTGCAATTGAAAGAATGCCGGTGCCGATCACGTGATAATCATGTCACGCCAGTTTGTTTGAGAACAGACGAAAAAATCATCTGCCAACATTGAAAACGTCAACCCTTTACCCAAAGTAACGACCAAAACCAGCCAGCGCTATTCTCAAAAATCGTCAATTAATTTTCATTATTTTTTTCATTTTGTGTCTCAACATCATAGGTTATGATCCCTCATTGAAACGAGCTCGTCGAGCTCGTTCCAATGAGGGGTCATAACCTATGTTTTTGAGACAAAAAAATTAAAGAAATTAGTTATTCAAGAATATTTTTTGCAAGTGTTGTCTGCTTTTCATGTTAGGTAAAGGGTTGAACATGTCTCAATCAAGCGAATTGAATGAAGACCAGTTGGCTGTTTGTAGCTGCCATGTAAGGTACAGAGTCAAAACTTTCTCGGAATCGCAGTGGTAATAAGAGTAATAACATGACTTTGTCGGGCCTTGGGGTTTATTAACGACCCAACAGGTGTGAATAACAGCCATTCAGTTTATTAACGGCCCTCGTCTCGGGCCTTTTATATGCTGTCGGACTGTTATTCACACCTGTTGGGCCGTTAATAAACCACAGTGCCCTCCAAAGTCATGTTATTGTTACAATAAAAAAATCACACACATATAAAATTAGAAACTTTAAACAAAATGGGAAATATGAAGAACTCTGTCTACCAATAAGAATTTAAAATTATTTTAAAGAGTATATTCCTAACCTATTTGACTATATGAACGCATATTTGATCGAAAACCAATTTTGGGTGAAAAATGAAGTTTTACGTCTTTCTCACATTGATGGCCATAGTAAAGTGGAAACAAAAAATAACTTAGTTTTTCGCGTATGAGCATCCAGGTGAATAGAAATAGTTGTACAAGCCGCCATGGACTGGTCACTTTCAAGGGGCTTGCAGTATTTTTACGGACGCAATAAAAAATTCCCCCTCCGCAAAAAGAATTATAGGAATAATCATCAAAAACTTAATTGATGAGCAATGGGTACAACCCGGTGCTTCATTAATTAACATTTTGCGGCTGATGATATTTTATTACCTGGTAAACGCATGCGTGGACAACATTGCCGACGCGTGGATTACGACCAAACCATAGCTACTGTACTATAGTACCGACTCCACTGATATTGGTGTTACGACACCAGTACCATCAAAATTACCAAGTTCTGACGGTACCACTACAGAAGGGTCAAGGCCCCAATGTTGGTACATCGAGTTTGCATTCGACTGTATCAATTGAGACAAGTTTGTAACTGGGTCTAAGAGCCATCGGTGAATACAATTCTGCCCGACAGGGTAGATGTTTTGGGGGGAGTGACACTCCCAACATTCAAGGTGGGGTGTTAGATAGACAATCTTCCTACACAAATGTTGAGAGGTATATCCCACCCATCCCATCTCGGGATTTATTACCATTGTAGTTAAACTCGTCAAGATAAGACATTATGGGTCGTGACACTCCCAAGATTCACGCCCCAAATAGGGGGTGATCATTATATAGACAACCTTCCAAAACAAATGTTGAAAGGTAACGAATCTCCTCGATCCCATCTGAAGATCACTGATCTTTATACAATCGTCTACGGGGACCTTAACGGACGGACGGACGGACGGACGGACGGAAGGACGGACGGACGGACGGACGGACGGTCGGGCATTCTTACTCTCTGGGTTTAAGCTACGAAAAAACACATTATATGTCCATAACCTTCTTTTAGCCGGAAACCCACCCACTCCACCCTAGAACTTATATTTAACCCCAACCCCACCCCATCCACTCAAAAAAACACACCCTAACCCTAACCCTACCCTACCCTGACCCTAAACCCTAAATCCCCACCCCACCCCACCCCACCCAACCCAACCCAACCCCACCCCTGACCCTAACCCCCACCCCATGGGACCTAACCCTACCCGACCTTAAGATTTAATCTGGGGCTACCCATAACCCTAACCCAATTCCACCCCTGCCCCTAACCCCACCCTAGCCAGACCAAAATGATTAGGGGCTATTTGTGGTTTAGGGGCTACGAAAACTAAAACCACACCCTGACCCAACCCCCACCCCACTGGGTCCTAATCCCCTGCAACCTTAAGCCCTGCCCCGCCCTGCCCTGCCCTGCGGCTACCCCAAACTCTAGCGCCACTCCTCTCCTAACCCTAATACTACCCTAAATTGGAGGTATCCCCTAAAAATAATACATCCTAAACAGGTTTAGTTGGCACGGACGGACTGACGGACAGACGGACGGACGGACGGACGGACGGACGGACGGACGGGTCTGGACGGACGGACGGACGGACGGACGGACGGGTGGAGACAAACAGACAGACAGACAGACAGACAGACAGACAGACAGACAGACAGACAGACAGACAGACAGGGGGAGAGAAGAGAGACAGTGAGTGACATAGAGTGAGACACAGAGAGAGACATAGAGTGAGACACAGAGAGAGACACAGAGACAGAGGAAGAGAGTCAGAGAGAAAGAGAGGGCGACCGGGCTAAACTTTATCTTCACCAATATAGTTTTACACCATAGGGTCATCACAGAATCAAAGTGAGAGTTGGCCAGAGGTGACGCTATTCAACTGCATTCACCTGACAGTAGCTTGTAATTCTCTGTTGAGTTCGAGTCATTGTAACCAAAATGGACATTAGCAGAAATGGGGTGCACAGGCCCTTTACTCTTACGATTTGACGGAATATTCCCTACTGTTATTTGTAGTCTCTGAGGCTTTTAATGTCGAGAAAAGTGCATATTGGTGGTTTTCCACTCAAAAAACAGTTGTTAAACATGGAACCAAGTACTTGCCCTTTTCTTGTTGTAGAGTTGCGTTAGACTTAAAGCAAAGCTTTCTGTATTCGTATTCCTACACATAACAATAACGCACATAGGTGATCACTGATATATATCAAGGTGTAGGCGTCATTCTACCACTGTGCTCGCTATCCCAAGTTTTCGAAATGTTTCCTACGTCTCTACCGAAAGTGACTTTGGATTTTTCTTACACGCCTGTTCTATGTATTCCCCATCTACAGCAACACTAAACCATGTGGAATATGAAAACGCGTTCCGCAAATATGTATGGGACAGAAATCGTTGACGGTCTCTGTTTATAATGAAGCGAAATGTCACTGAAATGTTCTGCACATCGTGCACTGCAAATACACGATACCTAAAAATCGTCCCCTGAGTTCAAATGTGTTCTATGAGCCAGTAGACACATAAAACACATTGGAACTCAGGGGACGAAATAGTAACACGGGTTCTACTAGCAGATTTGGTTGTCGATAAAATGTATTCTTGCTGTTGATAGTTGTCAAATGAATTGCTGGGTGTCCGTCTAATATTCGTTTTAATTGGCATGAAGGCGTGCAATAAACAGAGAACGACCATCTGTGTGAATGAGTTAATCGATATGGCACTCGTGCCATCCCGGAAGGAGAAATATCGAGGCCTGCCATCTCTCGTTCTATCCTTCCGCGCTGGCACTCGTGTCATATCGATCAACCCATTCGGACACGCGGTCGTTCTGTGTATTTCCTTTACCGGTGACCACTCGTCCTAAAGATTCTTCTTCACATGGGGATGCGGCGTGCATCCCATAAGAGGATATAACTTGGCGGTGTTCTTTGCTTGTTGACTCGCTCGCTTACTTCCTCTGCTTCTTCTTTTTTCTTCTTTGGAGGTGGCTGTAGAGGTGGGGATTCCTTGGGTATTGTTGGTAGGGGCTGATGATGGTGTTTGGTTGTTAATTTCGTGTCATGACTTCTGACTGTAGTTCGTCTGCTTACTTTCTTACTTCTGCCCGTTGGGAATCTAGGGCGTTCTAGGTCTCTCTGAGCTTCGTTTCGAGCCTTAAAAAGCGTTTTCCTGGAGTTGTGTGGTTAGGTCGGTTTCCGTTGAAGAGCTGTCAGTTGACTTTTCTGTGTCCACTCTCTGTTGTTCCAGTTCGTGGGCAAGCTTACTTAATTATTGATCATGTTCCTCCTTAGCTTGGGGATCCGTGCTGGAGATGGAACTGTAGATGGAGGCATTTGATGACTGCGTGGTGTCAGGGGCTGTTTTTTCCGCCTGGGTGGGAGAGTGGATTTCCATTTCCTCTTCCTTCTCGGCGGCTTTCTTCAGTCTTTCTCCTCCAGGCCTCTGAGTGCTTTGCATCCCGGCGCTTAGTGGACGGGCCTTTTTTCCTCCTCTTGCACGTGGCTCTTTCGTGGTCCTCTGGGTATGGACCAGAGCCCGACTGGGCTAAGGTACTGCCACTCCATAGAGAGGTCGATGGTCTGGTTGCTAGTTTCTTTGGTTTCTGGTCAGGTTTCTTTTCTGGTGCCGTTCCAGGTGGTATGTGAAAGTCCAAGATCACCTGGCAGGTATTACCAGAGACATGGATGGACAGGTCTCTGGTGTTGCTTACATTTAGACATTTTAACATGCCCAATAGCTTGTATGGTAAAGTCATTCTGGCTGTAATTAGTGGTGCTCACAGAGACACCTGTGGAGCGTCAAGTCCAGTGATGATGTGAATGACTGATCTAATCTCTGAATATGACGCACACAGCTTGGTGCATTTAGTGAACAGCAACTCGTCAATGAGAGCGACAAGTGAAATTGTCCAGCTCTGGAGATCTACTAAAAGTGACATAAGTATAATTGTATTAAGTTATGCAAATGAACACACGGTATTTCATTTCTACAATTGATTAAGTTCACTTCCACGGTCTTCATCCATCACGGTAATTAAGTATTAGACAGGACAAGTCACAATACTGGAAAAGTGATTTTCATCATATTTCAGTCATAAAAGAGTCATATCACATACACACGTTGTCATCCCTAAAAACTTATTACCTTGGAAAAGAAAATGTCTCATATCTACAAAAATTCTGGATCAGCCACAGCAGCATCAATCAAGGACAAAAAAGAGAAGAGAGAAACGATGAGAGGAAAGCGAGAAAGGAATGAGAAAGAGAAGCAAGGAGAACACCCACTGGACAGGTTAGTGAATTTTGTGACAGTTAAGCTATGGGGGGTCTGAGGTTGTGGCAACGATTGCCAGTATGAACGCAACAGTTGCGGAAATGAGAGAAGTAATGGTAGAGGTTAAAGCGAAGGACGAAACAATTGCCAGGCTTTCTCCAACTGCTGCTACATCAGTCAATCCTTGCCTGCCTAGCATGTCCAGCATGTCTGAATTGTTTTCTTTCTCAGAAGCCAGTCCACCCCCCCCCCTCCCCCAAGTATCCGTCCTAAGCCCCTTCCTTTGCATATGCATAATTTCTCCGAAAATCGTGTTCAAGTCTCCCAATTCGCGGATGACAAGGGCCTCTGGGATTCTAACAATACGGCCAATCTGCTCCAAAAAACCCTGCAACGCGCTCTCTATGACCTAGAACAATGGTGTACCAAATGGAGAATTAAGCTGAACGCCCATAAAACCCAACAAATCACCTTTACTTGCAAGACAAACAAACGCGATTTTGACCTAAAACTAATGGACAACACCCTCCCAGAATGCAAAGAGGCGAAATTCCTGGGCATCACCATTGATCAAAAACTGTCCTTTAACAAACACACCGTCGACATGGCGAAAAAAACAACCGAACGCATTAACTTACTGAAAATGCTAAAGGGAACTTCATGGAGAGCCAACCAGTCCCTAACTGACCTCAACCAAACCAATATGGGTAAACTCCAGAAGGTTCAAAATAAAGCGCTTAGAGTCGCCCTCCGCGCCCCATGGGACACACTCATCAAAACAATCCAAGACAGGGCCGATATCCCCACCATCAAAGACCGCCTAGCCACCCTGGCCGCGAAAAATCATGACTGGCTAGCCGACAGTGAACTAATTTCCGAAGTTGGGGCCATTTGCGAAAGCCGACAAAAGCCCAAAAATTCCAATCAAAACTAAGACCGCTCGAAAGAACTAGGGAACGAGAAGGTGAACTAACAGGCAGATTAACAGCTTAACTGTGACCTTCTATCAGAAAGGGCTGCCTTCACCGACTCAACTAAAATTACATCACGCTTAAACACTGTATAAGGTTTATGTATAAATATGTTATCCCTGAACAAAAACGCCCGCGATCCCCGGCACCTCCAAATACCTTTAAATTAACCTAAATATGGTCGCAACCAGCGAAGGGTAAAACAGGAAAGAAACACCTTCGGGTGTGGTTTAGTGTGCTAAACCTGTTACCCTCCCGCTGCAAATTCACTCTCAGCCTAAGAAGGTGAGCTAACAGGCAGATTAACAGATTAACTGTGGCCTTCTACCAGAAAGGGCTGCCTTCACCGACTCAGCTAAAATTACATCACGCTTAAACACTGTATAATGTTTATGTGTAAATATGTTATCCCTGAACAAAAACGCCCGCGATCCCCGGCACCTCCAAATACCTTTAAATTAACCTAAATATGGTCGCAACCAGCGAAGGGTACAACAGGAAAGAAACACCCTCGGGTGTGGTTTAGTGTGCTAAAAATGTTACCCTCCCGCTGCAAATTCACTCTCAGCCTAAGAAGGTGAGCTAACAGGCAGATTAACAGATTAACTGTGGCCTTCTACCAGAAAGGGCTGCCTTCACCGACTCAGCTAAAAATTAGATCATAAATTAAACAAAATATGCTATTTTTATCTTTTTTATATTTTACATCAACTAATGAAAACTAATTCTTTTAAGCAGGTACAAAGAAGATACTTTTTGACCAGCACCCCAATAACTGCTATGGACACTATAATCGTTATGGAAACAGTAACCCCCATGTTTCCTGTACATCCTCCACACCATCCCCAAAAGTGGTCGACCACTTTAAGGGAGGCGAGCGTTGGTACTGCGTCCCGCCTCTACCCCTTTTTGTAAGCGCATTGCGCATCTTTTGTCCCAACCCAACAGGACTACAGTGCAGGCCTGCCCCCGAACCAGGGAAGTTTCGGGTCTTCTTTCTGGTGGTCTCCGAAAGGGGTCGTTGTTTTTTTTTCTTTCAAAGAGCCCAACCAAACAGAGACAGCCTGGGGCAGATTATACTTGCCAGTGATGGCCATCACTCAATATCATCCTCGAAGTGGCAGACTTTACTTGCCTGAAAACCTATTTACCTGCCTGAAAACCTAGAACCACTGCACCCTCGGGGAGAGGTAGTACCTTTGTTGGAGGACCCAACCTCCCACACTGGTCCTCACCCGAGGGTTCAACCGAGATATGTCAAGAAAGCCATCACGCCGCAACCAGAGACACCTGCCGAGTACCTGAACCCCCCCCCCCCCCCCCTTCAACACGCCTAGACATGCGAAAATTACCAATATACAGTCACTGAGGGTCGAAAGGGGCTTGCTCCCCTAAACCGTCCCTGCGCGCCTTCGGCGCGCGAAACCATTCCGTCTGAATGAACACAATGCGGTCCATCAGTGTTTTACACTTTGGACTCAAGGCCCCGAGAAGTAATAAAGCTTCAGATGGATTTTATTAAGCTCGCGCCTTGCTTTACTTCTCCAATAAACCTTACCTCTAATGGAGTTTAATCAAATGTTATTTCTGTTTGTGACAAGTACGATAGATTTTAATAGTTAGGCAGGTGGAATGGGTTTGTGTTTTGAAAGGACTGTGAAAATTAACGAGTTTTAAAACTAGAAATATTGTTGGGTATTGAATGATGTGCAAACCGAATTAAGCTATTCACTTTTCCATCTGAAACATTTGATAAATGCTGCACACAAAGAGGTTTTCTTGGTTTTCCATCGACTAAACAATCTAGCCCATTTAGCTGTCGTATAAATTTCATGAGTTAACAGCAACTCCTGAAGACACGTACATTTTTTTTTTATTTCATTCATGATTCGCCAATTGATCGTTAAGTTCAGTTGATAGTTTTTAATCAGGCAAATTACTGAAAAGGTGATTTTAATAACATTTCAGAAAGAGTAATACCTAACACAAAACATATTTTGTCTGCTCTTAAAATCTTGAAAACTTCTTAACTATTCAATCCATCATGACAAGTACTAGTACAACTTGTATAATTAGGCTTTTTAGCCTCAGTATCAGTGAGAAAAGAAAGAAGAGACCAGAAAGGAAAAGAAAGAGGAGGAGAGATAGGAGAGCAGAGAGAGAGAGAAAGAAACAGAGAAAGAAAGAGCAGCTCGCAGAGAATCACTCACCGGAGCTCACAGAGTAGTTCTAGTAATACTAAAGGGGCGGGGGGGGGGGGGCAGAATGATCTCCTTAAGTCCTTCCTTGAGGATAGTGAGAAGGAGAGTGCTAGAGATAGGGAAGATATGATGAAGAAGAGGGAGGAACGGCAGCTCCGTTATGCCGAAATGGAAAAGAAACATGCTTGGCAGGAGGCAACTATATCTAAATGACAGCTCCGTTATCCATTTACCTAACGTAACGGCCAAAACCGGCCAGCGCTATTCTCAATAATCGCCAATTAATTTTCATTATTTTTTCATTTTTTGTCTCAAAAACATAGGTTATGACCCTTCGTTGGAACGAGCTCGTCGAGCTCGTTCCAACGAGGGGTCATAACCTAGGTTTTTGAGACAAAAAATGAAAAAAAATTAGTTATTCAGGAATTTTTTTTGCAAGTGTCGTCTGCTTTTCAGGTTAAGTAAAGGGTCATGCTGAAATGGAAAAGAAACATGCTTGGCAGGAGAAAACTATATCTAATCTGACTCGGGAAATGACTGAGGAGAGAATTGCTGCTGACAAGATGTTTGTCGGGATGACAAACCAGATTGCCAGGCTCTCTGCTCAGCTATGTCTGAAACATTCTACAGACAACAGCGACAAGACCAACAGTAATTGTGTTGTATCAGATGGTGCTTCTGGAGCTACTAAGGCTTCTGCTGCGTCACCTCCTTGCAGCCCCCATAAAATAACAGCTATTGCTGAAGTGCAGGCTGAACCGGTGTGACAGGAATGATTGATAGTCCGTAGGAACGTTAGTCCCTCTGGACTATTATTCCGCGGAATTATAGTCCTAGGTCTAACATTTCTAGGAATAGTAGTCCGGCGGACTACTATTCCTAGAAATGTTAGACCTAGGACTATAATTCCGCGGAATAATAGTCCAGAGGGACTAATTTTCCTACGGACTATCATTCCTGTCACACCGGAGCTAACGGGTAATTTTTCTCTAGGAGAAGCTCCTGCCATAGAATCTCAGTCGGCTAAGGGGGATACTTCTGAGGGGCTTGCTCCTCTCGAGCCTTCGTCTGGCTGGGGGTGTGTGGCGCCTAAAACAGTCAGGGAAGTGTCCGCGGATCCAGCCGATCCTTGTGTTCTTGGCTCTCTCTGCCCTGAAAAGAGCCTAGACATAATGCTCTCCACTCCGTGGAGCACTGCACCTAACAACATTGTGATCCCTACTCCAAATAAAAGTAAGAGGAAAATGTCACTGGATCTAGAGATCGAGTTGGAGGAGGTGGTGGATGACCAAGGCGTTACTCACACAATTCAATTGACAGTCAGGTCAAGAAAGTGAGGAATTTCCATTCCTCATCCACCCTCTCATCCCAGTCACTCTCATGCACTGTTAACTCATTCAATGATTTCCAGACAAATCAGCCAGGGCCGCCTCCGCTCATGGAAACACCTTGGACCACAGTGGTTTCAAGAAACGATGGAAAGCTCAACAAACTAGCCAATAGCCAAAAAAAAAAAGAAGGGGGAGGAGACAAATTCCGGGCACCTCCCTTAATAATAATAATATTAACAATAACAACAACAGCAATAACAAGGGCAGGGAGATCCCCCCCCCCCCAAAAAAAAAAAAAAAAAACGTCACTGCTGTCATAACCAGGGTCCACCCAGATACTCCTAGTGGCGCCATCAGTCAGAGCCTTACTAACTGCAAATGGGAGAGATTTCACTCGAAAGCCACGGGCAAAGTAACCTGGAAAATTAAAGTCACCTGCCCCGATCGGGAAACTAAATTAAATTCGTCGCCAACGGGATCAACATCAATGGCAGGTGGCACGCAGAGGAGGAAAATAGAACCTTCCCAACTCCAATATAGTGTCACAAGTGTCAAAAGTTCGGGCATATCGCTAATGAATGTAGAGGTAATCTAGCCTGCATGAAATGTGGAGGTACCCACCACACCAAGTCATGCAGTTTGGATTCCACCTCCTGCCCTAATTGCAAAGGGAACCACCTAAGCAACTACCGCGGGTGTCCCCATTTTTTAAAAAAAAAGGTTAAAACCGCTATAGAATTAAAAAACAAATAAATTTCATTAGGCCTGACAATGCTTCGTCACCTCATACTGTCTGCTCCCTTATTGCCGGATACCTCTACTCGGTGTTAAACAAACATGTTAAAACCAATCTGTCTGACATCTGTAAAGATGTCAGCCGATCAGCGTCTCGACTCTTGAAGTCGCTTATTTCAGAATCACCAGTGAAAGCCGCTATCAACATTGACTAAAGCCTTTGTCAAATCAATAATTAAACACCGCAACTTAATATCAACCCCCATCATGAATAAGCTACAAATAGCCGTGTGGAACGCTAGAAAAAAAAAAACAAAAAAACAAATGAGCCGATATTTCGAAAAGACAGACATTGTCTCTTTATGCGAAAGTTGACTAAATAAAGACACTAACTTCTCACTGAGTGGATTCAGCGTTATTAGAATAGACCGACCCGCCTCCAAAGGTGGCGGCGTTGCTCTTCCAACAAAGCAGAACATCAAAAGCAAAACCATTAAGACTAATCACCTCGATGCCGAGGTGATAACAGCCGAAATCACTGCTGATAATAAAGACATAGCGATTGTTTGTTATTGCAATGATCCAAGCAAAATCGTATCTGACAAGGTCTTTGAATTTTTCATGAGGAAATACAAAATCTTCGGGGACTTCAATGGCTTTGGCTGCAAAAGAACTACCCCGAACGGTGAAGCCCTTCTCGAAATCGCCAAAAAACATAACCTACACGTGGTTTCCAATGACAACTCCGCGATTTACATCAGCAGCAACCCACTATTCCCATTTGACATCCTTGATCTAATAATCACTAGCGACTAACTGATAAATCATATCGACGATCACTGGGTTGACGAAGACGACCTAGGCAGCGACCACCTCCCGGTTCCCACCTCTATCAAACTAGGCAATGGCTCACTCAGGTACCCCTCCTCCCCACCTCAACATTTCAGAAAACCTAACTGGAACGTTTACGGAGACACCATTGATGTCAAAATCCCCAACAGCTCCCCATCCAATGCTACCGATCTCGAAGCCCAATACGAGGGCATTGGACAAATCATCAACTCTACGCTAAGTGAAATATGCCCAAAAAGAAGAAGTGCGCCCCTGGAGGAGTACTATCTCGGGTGATACACTTTCATTAATCAAAACCATACGGAAAGCTCTTCACGCTTTAAAATCCGAAACTGACCCCCTCATAAAGGGTGACCTTAAAAAAACATATAACCCTCTTCATGGCGAGGTTAAGAAAACCCTCCAAACCGAGAAACAAGGCAACTGGGAGAAGGCCACCGCCAACCTTCATGAGGGCAAGGACGCCAAAACATTCTGGGACTCTTTCCAAACCATCACTGGTCAAAAGAATCGAACCTATAAAGCAGCAGCCAAGCCCCTTAAAAAGGAAGATGGCCCTTTCTCGCGCACCGACAAAGACAAGGCCGACACTTTTGCAAACCTCCTTAGAAAAACGCATCGCTCATATCAAGGTCAGGGCAACGATGACGCCACCATAAACGTCATTGATGACTTCATCAAGGAACACCCGGATATCTACCATGACCCCCAAATTCGATAACCAGCCAGAAGAAGGGAGTGACGATGACCTCCTCACCACCATCACCAATGATAAAATCATCAACATCATAAAAAAAATGTAAAAGTTATTCCTCGCCCGGTGAGGATGAAGTGAGTTACAAAATTCTAAAACAAAGCCCAAAACTCCTAATTGACAAACTCAATAAACTGTTCAATGCATGCCTCACCATTGGCTACTTTCCCAAATGTTGGAAAATAGCCATTGGTGTCATGATACCAAAACCTGACAAAGACCTCTCCGATACGGCAAGTTACCGCCCAACCAGCCTCCTCAGTTGCATTGGTAAGGTGTTTGAACGAATCCTTACCAATCGACTGAGGGGGCACCTCGAAGATACCGAGTTTTTTCAATAAAATGCAAAGAGTCCATGGGAACCGTAAAGAAGGCATCGAGAATGTCTATCGCCTAGTCACACAAATGAAAACCGCGATTGACAATCGACAAATAGACGCGGCAGTCCTATTAGACGTCGAAAAAGCATTTGACTCTGTATGGCACAACGGAATGCGCCTCAAATTATCTAAAATGAAACTCCCTATGAAGCTGCGTAGATCTCTCTCTTTCTTCCTAAACGAGCGGGAAATTAAAATCAGAGTAAACAATGAAATGTCCGACAGTGTCACCCTAGACGCAGGCACTCCCAAGCGTCCGTCCTTAGCCCCGTCCTGTACATCATCTACGTGAACGATCTCATATTCTCCGAGGATCGCGTTCAAGTCTCACAATTTGCGGACGATAAGGGCCTCTGGGACTCCAATAATACGGGGCCAATCAACTCCAAAAACCTCTTCAACACGCTCTCGATGACCTAGAACACTGGTGTGCCAAATGGAGAATAAAGCTGAACGCGAATAAAACCGAACGGATCACCTTCACCCGCAATATAAACAACCGTGACATTGACCTGAAGCTACTGGATACAGTCCTCCCAGAATGTAAAGAGGCGAAATTCCTTGGCATTACCATTTATCAAAAGCTATCCTTTAATAAATACACCAACGATATTGACAGCAAAGCAACCAAACGTATTAATTTAATAGAAATGCTAAAGGGAACTCCTTGGGGTGCCAATCAACTTAAACTATACAAAGTCTTTGTGCGCCCAGTACTCGAGTATGGGGACCACCATCCTAACTGAGCTCAATCAAACAAATGTGGGGAAACCACAGAAGGTCCAAAATCACGCTCTAAGGGTCGTCCTCCATGCCCCTTGGGAAACACCTATCAAAACACCCCATGACAGAGCCGAAATCCCCACCATAAAATACCGCCTTGCTTCCCTAGCCGCGAAAAATCACGACTGGTTAGCCTACAGCCAACTAAATTCTGAGCTAAAAGTTATTTGCGAAAGCCGACAAAAACCCAAATACGGCAAATTACAGTGAAATAACTGTGTAAATAGGATCCAAACCGCGGAGGTTAGGGCAGAATACACCCCCGGGTGTGGATCTTTCGTTAAAGCCTGCCCTCCCCCCTTTTCAACAGGAAAAACTAAAATATAGTGTAACAACCATGTAAATAGGATCCAATCCGCGGAGGTTAGGGCAGAATACACTAATCACTAAAAATCGGAAATCCTAAAAATAAAGTCGGGAACGAGAAGGTGAACTAACAGGCAGATTAACAGTTCAGCTGTGGCCTTCTACCAGAAAGGGTTGTCTTCACCGACTCAGCTAAAATCACTAAAAATCGGAAATCCAAAAATAAAATCGTAAACGAGAAGGTGAACATAAAGGCATATTAACAGCTCAGCTGTGGCCTTCTACCAGAAAAGGCTGCCTTCACCGACTCAGCTAAAATCACTAAAAATCGGAAATACAAAAAAATAAAATCGTAAACGAGAAGGTGATTATAAAGGCAGATCAACAGCTCAGCTGTGGCCTTCTACCAGAAAGGGATGTCTTCACCGACTCAGCTAAATTATATTATAAAAAATATTATATAAAATAAATATCTTCTTTTAATTTTTACAACTTATATATTTTAATCAAGACTAATTCTGCCTTCTTCTTTTAGCAGGTACACAGATATGCTTTTTTGACCAGCACACCAAAAACCGCTATGGAAACTATAACCGGCATGAAAACAGTAACCTCCATGGATCCTGACCATCCTTCACTCCATCCCTTGAAGTGATCAACCACTTCAAGTGAGGCGAGCGTTGGTCCTGCGTCCCGCCTCTGCCCTTTTTTGTAAGCGTCTGTATTGGGCAATTTTGACCCAGCCAAATAGTATTACAATTCAGGCCTGCCCCCGAACCAGGGGAGTTAAGGTTTTCTTATTTGTGGTCCCCCAAAGGGGTCATTGTTGTCATCTATCCAAAAGACGTCCTACTGCAAATCCTGAAAAACCAATAAGACAGCCTGAGGCAGACTATACTTGCCAATGATGGCCCGCCATCGCTAAATTCATCCATCTCCGAAGAGGCAGACTATACTTGCCCGAAAAACAAAACACTGCACCCTCCGGGAGAGGTAGTACCTTTGTGAGAGGACCCAACTCTCACACTGGTCCTCACCCGAGGGGTCAGTCAACAAAGTCAACCCAGCACCGCTAAAAAACCCTATCCAAGGACAACTGCCGAGTACCCGAACCTTTTCCTCCGTCAACACACCTTGACATGAAGCTACAATATACTAAACAGTCACTGAGGGTCGAAAGGGGTTTGCCCCACAGCGTCCCTGCGCGCCTTCGGCGTTCTAAAACAATTCCGTCCGGTCGAAAGCGTACGTAGCTTCCTGATCACAACAGTCACAGAGGGCCGAAAGGGGCTTGCCTCAAAGCGTCCCTTTCATTACAATTCCAGAAGGTCCAAAATCATGCGCTCAGGGTCGCCCTCCGTGCTCTCTGGGATACACCTATCAAAACATTCCACGACAGAGCCGAAATCCCAACCATAAAGGACCGCCTGGCCTCTATAAACTCGAAAAATCACAACCGGTCAGCCGACAGCCAACTAATATCAGAACTACAGGTACTTTGCGAAAGCCGACAAAAAAACAAAAACGCCAAAATTTAATGTAACAACCGTCTAAGTAGGAACCAGACTGCGGAGGTAAGGGCCGGAAACAGCCTAGGTTCGGCTCTTTTGCTAAGGCCTGCCCCCTCCCCATTATTTCGACCGGAAGATACCTAAGAGAAGGCGAGAAAACAGGCAGTAAAAACGGGTCCGCCGTGACCTTCTACCATGAAGAGCTGTCTTCGCCGACACAACTAAATCAGGAAAAGGTAAGGGCAGGAAACACCCCCCGGGTGTGGTATAGCTGTCTTCGCCGACTCAGCTAAAATCACTAAAATTAAATGTCTAATAATTAACAAATACTGGGAAAGAGAAGGTGAACATACAGGCAGTGATAACGGCTCAGACGTGATCTTCTGCCTGGAAGAACTGTCTTCGCCGACACAACTAAATCAGGAGAAGGTAAGGGCAGGAAACACCCCATGGTGTGGTACATTGGTAAAGGTCTGCGCCCCCCTCCCTCCAATTCTTAGCCGAAAAAAATAATCCGGGAAACCTCAAACTGAACAAAAGAATTGTACTAGCTGCTCCCAGTGACCGACAACCATCAAAAAATGCAATCACATATTTTTGTTTACCTCAAAAATCTACTAATTCTGCCTTTTTCAGCAGGTGCAAGAAGATGCTTTCTTTGTGATCGCCAGCACCCCAATAACCGCTATGGAAACTATAACCGATATGGAACACAGTAACCACTATGGACTCTGAACATCCTCCGCTCCATCCCTAGAAGTGGGCACTCACCTCCAGGGAGGCGAGCGTTGGTCCTGCGCCCCGCTTCTACCCCTTTTTTGTAAGCGTCTGTAGCGCGCATTTTTTACCCAGCCAAATATGTTCAAATGCAGGCCTGCCCCCGAACCAGGACAGTTCGGCTCTTGCTATGGGGGGTCTCCGAAAGGGGCCGATGTTGTCGTCTATCCAAAAACACATCCAACTGTAAAGCCGGAAAATTGATTAAAACAGCCTGAGGCGGATTATACTTGCCAATGATGGTCCACCATCGCTCCATGATTTATATTCGAAGTGACAGACTATACTTGCCCGAACAAACACCACAGTACCCTCGGGGAGAGGTAGCACCTTTGTGAGAGGATCCCCCGCTCGCTCTGGTCCTCACCAGAGGGTTCAGTCAACGACCTACACACAGACAACCCAAACCTCTTCCTGATCATCTAGCCTAAGGCAGCTGCTGTGTACTCGATCTTTTTCCTCCTTCCACACGCCTAGACATGTAGCTTCCAGATCTGAACAGTCACAGAGGGTCGAAAGGGGCTTGCCCCAGGACGTCTCTGCGCGCCTTCGGCGCGCGAAACCATTTCATTACCAACTCCGTGTATTGTCTTTATCCGGCGACCCAAAATTTATCTTTTTCATCCATATATTTCCCTTGAAAAAGACGTTTATTCCCGCCCAGCATTGGGTTTCTCCTGTCACTGATATAAGTATAATTTGGGCATATGTAAACATATTTTCTCCTGTAAATTGAAATTATTTTTTCACCGGTGATTTAGTGTTATATTTAGATTATTTTTTCTTCAACTCTAGTCATGGCTGCTTTACAGCAGCCATGACTAGATTTGATGACAAAATAACCTGAAAATACTCAGCGGGTTAAGAGATAATTCTCCGTGCGCCCCATCCGAGATTAAAAATCGTACTCGAATCCGAGCAATGAACTATTGTCCAAATTATTATTTGATTTTCCCCTTCTTCCGTTTTTAAGCTCAATCATTAAAATTGGTATCGCAAAGCTCATAAATCGGTGGCGAATAATCGTTGATTCTGACTCGGGGGATGAGTAATGACAAACACTTGTTGTCTTTGACAGTGGTTAATGTTTATTTGAAAATTATCTCATTCAGTGGGAGTCGTTAAATACTACGAATCTATTCTTTAGGGGGCACTATTTCCAGACGCGGTCTAACGACGGATCTTAAGTATAACGTATTTGGCGGCCTAAAAGAAGCCGCTGCTTGTCCGACGTCCCATTTAAGTGTATTTCTGTGTTTTTGTTACCATGTAATAAGTAGAATCAACTCGTCCCCAATTCATATCGAAATTTATAAAACTCTTCCAATAAATCAGGCATGTGCCTCTCTAACGATCTTTGTAGACCTTATTTACTGAACTCGTTCTGTGAATTTCAATAACAACTGGGGACTCGCTGAACATCCGCATATAATGAACGCTGGTCCCAAAATACACAGAACGTGTGAATGGATTAATCAATATGGCACGAGTTCTAGCGCGGAAGGATAAAACGAGATGACGCTGGCCTAGAGTTTTATCCTTCCGCAATGACCTAAATGCCACTTCGATTAACCCTTTCACACGCGTGTGTCGTTCTGTGTTTATTACACGCCTTCACGTCTATAAAAAAAACAACTTGACAATTATTTGAAGGACACTCAGCAATACATTTGACAACTATCAACAGAAACAACACATTTTATCGCCAATCACATTTCCGAGGAGAATCCGTGTTACTGTTTAGTCGCCTGAGTTCCAAGGTGTTCTACATGCCTACTGGGGGACGAATTTCAGCCATAGCTAGCGATTCAAATTGTATTGGCGTTGCACGATTTGTAGGACATTTTAGTGAAATTTCGCTTCTTTTTAAACATAGTCCGTCAACAATCCGTTCGTTTTTTTTTTATTTTCCGCATGGTTTAGTGTTGCTGTAGATGGGGATAACATAGAACAGTCGTGTAATACAACGTTATACAGACTCAACATTAAATACAAGTAATTGTGAGGCAGTGGATATTTCCTGGTTTAACTTTTACCCCAGTCAACAGCCTTATGCGGCCAGCGCGCATGTGTGTCCCGAAGGAAGAGAGTAGAGAGTTACATACCTCCTCAAACAATGATTTCGAACATTTTAACCCTTTACATAACATGGAAAGCAGACGACACTTGCAAAAAAAAAATTCTTGAATAACTAATGTTTTTCATTTTTTTGTCTCAAAAACATAGGTTATGACCCCTCTCGACGAGCTCTTTCCAACGAGGGGTCACAACCTATGTTTTTGAGACAAAAATGAAAATTAATTGACGATTTTTGAGAATAGCGCTAGCCGGTTTTGTCCATTACGTTGGGTGTCTCAGATATCGATCCCATCTTGCCACTAGTCGCATACTTTCTTTCCAAATTAGATTTACCACTTGGACGTATGTCACGCACATAAATAGGCCACTGTGGTTTCCGATTTCGACAGTGGGTGGTAGGGGGAGGGTGGCTGTAACGAATTTGGAGTACAGTACGTGTTAATTAAATAAGATGTCTCGTCAAAACTATCACATGCATATTTTATTTTATTTCAAGAAACTGAGATTTTGTTTTATTATAATACCGACTGAATAAATATTATTCAAACTGCATCATCGCGGCAAACCTTCGATGATTATTCTCTTAGTTGAGAAATGAGCCATCGGAGTCATGACGAATCAGGCTTACACCCCACAGACCACCCAACGCTCATTAACCCGTAAACTAACGAGACGGACATATTCTCCAAATTAAGCAGGTGAAAAAAATACATTTTTTTTCAGAAAAGTTCAGCGAAACCATATCATGTTAACTCTCATTGGGTAAATGGTTAATATGACATCCCCGCTACTGCTAATCACTACAATTGCCATTGTGTGCAGTGTTTGCCTTCAAACGTAGCTTAATAATATGACCCTTGTTTGGTGCAAGTGTCTATGGGCAACACACTTCATCCCAGCTGCCAAAGTGGGGGTACGGTGGCGTTGTGTACTAAGGCTTACGGCACGTCGACGGTGCACTTGTCTTCAACCAATGCTAACCATGCTTGTGCGATGCGGAGTTAGTATGTTAGGGAGTCCGACAGTTGCTCGCCGTTGCTCGGTGGATCTCTCTGGGTACTCCGGCTTCCTCCACCGGAAAAAGTGTCAGACACGAGGTGACCCTGGCTGCAGAAGGTGTCGTTAAACTTCAAAAAATAAATACGTTTGGGGCAAGATCGTCGAGATCGTTCCAATGAATGATAATAATTTCGAAGCTGTTTTTGAGACAAAAATGAATTAAGTATTGAAGCAACTATCGTTTCTTGTCGTGGGAGGATAAGAGTAAAAACGTATAATACTAAAAATAAAACCAATTCGATTAAGAGTCTCAGTTTCGACATTATTAGTTGACTGTTGTTGCAAATTATTGGATGAGAGAAGCTTTTAGAGATTATTAGCAGACTGTTGTTGTAGATTTGTAATCTGAAAAGAAAACAGATTACTAAATTGTTTTTGCTGATTATCAAATGACTGCATTTATAGGTTATTCGAAGATTGTTTGTTTACAGAGTAGTAATCTGGAAAAAAAAGGATTACTAATATGCATTTATTAGATGACTGTTATGACTGTTTTTTTTTACAATTTATTAGATGACCGTTTTCTTTAAATTATTAGGCGACTGGTTTAACACTTTCACTGCTGAAAGCGACTATTGTTACTTGTTTATGATGGTTATCTGAATGCTCTGGTATGCGCAGATCAAATCTAACATCTGATTAATTGTTGGAAAGGGCTCAGAGAGCCCTTTCCAACAATTAATCAGATGATAGACCTTCAAGTATATCATATTTTTTGTTTATTCAACGTTCTTGCATAAAGGCGTACATAGAGGTCCTCAATATATGGCTAAATTGGGCGTGGCAGTGAAAGAGTTAACAAATTATTGGCAATCTAAAAACGAACAGATTACTAATCTGAATTAACAGATTACTTATCTATCCTTGCATATTATTGGATGATTATTTTTTTACAAATTAATATCCAGTCACAGTAGTATGTAATTATGCACCATGGTGGGACTCAAACCGCTACCATCGCCAAGCTAGAACCGAATAGAGCCCACTCTCTAACAGTCTTAATGGCGTTAAGGGATTGATTATTGACAATCTATCAGACCAACGTAAACTACCGGGAATTCTAGCCGCGTGCATACCCCCGCAGACCCCATTTGATGCAATAGGAAAGCTAGGCCTGTGTGATCAAAGTGAAATAAAATAAGGTTAACCGGGTCGCAAGGGATTTGTAAATCCCACATCGTCCCAGCGCGCCTTCGGTGCTCTAAAACCTTTCATTCGTTCATTCTTCTCGATATCTGTAAATACGGATTATTAATTTTGTAAAAACAGATTATCAGATTGGTAGCGCGTCCAGTTTATAAAGCTTGTAAAGGAACAGTAGCAGAGGAACGTGATCGATTCTCCCAAGCTCAAACTCAAGCCACCAGTCAAATTTTGTAAGTAATTTGACGCTCTTATGGAATGGGACCACTCCTTAAGTAGACCGCCGCATGTATTAAGATTCACCCGTCTGGGATATTTCAAGATATGGTTCGTTTTTCCGACCAACTCAATATTCAATACGACTGAATCTAAAATATATCATAGACATTCATAATCTTTGAATCAACGCAAGAAATGTTTGTCAACTGAGCTTTTATTGGACATCATTTTAAATGTTTACAAATACCATCGGAAATTGATTTTTTCATTAAAATATGACGAATGCAAGCGTGTAACAAAAGTAGCTGTATGATTACGCCGCGCAGTTCCGCTAATTTTGTTAATACGCCGATGTTTGCAAGGGACATTAAATACTTATTTGTTGGAATATGTATAACTGGAGGACGAAATAATATTTATATATATATATTTGTGGATAAAGGGACATTATATTTTTTCGTTTGTAGTCTGCCCACAAACTCCAAGAATAGGGTGTAAACAAACAGCCCTTGGCAGGATCGAATTCCAAAGAGAATTAGACTGGTGTTCTGAGAGCTCGGGTTTCGCCCTCTTTTATTTTTAACGGGCACAATTTAATCGTCCAGGCTCCATATTCGCTTTCTATTCCGTGATTTACCATTTCACGAATAGCCAGAAGGCTACAGAAACGACCCGTATCCACGTGTCAGATATGTAGCCGTGCACACGTCGGTTGGTATCAGTTTCTCCGAAATCAGTTGTTTTAGAAGAATTAATTTTCTGGACATTGTTAGCAGCTTAGTCATTACGGGTGGCATGTATGGAGTTACCGACAAATATTTATTGAAGGACTTTCTGCCATTGATGTATCAAAAATAATGCTGAATTTTGGTGAAAGAGGACGATCTGTAATGTAATTACCCCCACCTCCATATCTTTCAGTTTAGAGTGTTGTCAGTTGGTTCATTTTTATTATAGGGCGAGATTCATGACATCCATTCGTGTTAATGTGCCAGTCCTTTCAATCACTGACAATAACACTATTCCAAAATTGACTGTGCGATTGCATCAACTCGTCTTACACATTTCAATTTAGGGCATCATGCCCTTGAGCCCAAGAGTCCGCTTTCCCTGGCCCGGGAACATGATACGTCATAATGTCATTAAGTTTGTTGGCTGCGGGATGAATGTATGGGGTAGACCAATTAATATTTTCAATGTGCAGCACTATTAGTCTACCCCAAATAATGAATATTGAATCTATCAATTCCTGCCACTTGACTGACGTGGAAGTTACCACCAGGGTTCAAAGCGTTACGAGTTTTGTAGCAGATTTGCTTCTGTAAAGGAGTTAAGAGATATCAAGTTAAGATGTCTTTGTTTGTGTGAATATATTGGGGTCAATTTTATATATTCTCAAGTCTTAAACGAAAAACGGTATAAAGGAACCAACACGATGAAGTTGATAAACAGCAAGATACGTTGAGTCTTAAAGTATCCTTTCAATAGAGATGAGAGGGGTGAATGTGTCTTAGAGAAGTACGGCGATACTTATCGAATAACCACCGAGGTTTTAAAAGCCATATATAAAACGTCTGTTAAGTGTTGCGTCGTTCAATCAGAGGCAACCTCAGGTCTTCATACTATTCCGTAAATAAAATCCAGTAACTTCCTTCAAGATTTACAAATCGTTTAAATCCCCTAATACACATCAATGCCTGGAAACAACATTATATCACCAGGTATTCATAAATGCCGTCCGTTATGGTCGGGAACTCAGACTCAAATTCAGAACTTTATGCGAAGTCCAATTTTAGGTGTATCATTCGAGCTGAGTATCTCCGTTTTCAAAAATTGCAGTTCTGGCTTTTATTTATTGTATGCAAACTGTATATTCCTGTGTAGACACAGTAGACACTTTCTCATGCCCCTTAGAAGTCAGTACATGTAGGTCCTCAGACTTGTGTCAGTGGACAACCACGAACCGAGGAGAGAATATAAGCGCTATACATAAGTGGTGAATAGTCAGACCCTGCGGAAAGCTTGTTTAGTGTTTGGGATAGATATTTAGTGTCAGAAATGTTTGGCGTTAGAGAGATGTTGATAATATATTGTAAGAATTGTAGACGAGGGTTTTGAATAAGTTTTTGCTTGATAGATGAAGTCTGAGTTAACTCTGCGAGGGTAAACCAGTGAATCTATAACAGAACAGTGGCATTGAAACTAGCAAGTTAGTGTAGATGCCGACGAGTGCGTACCATAGACAGACATTTGAGAAAAGTGAGTCCATGTGATGGTGAATTTAGCCCTTTGGAAGAAGTCTCGTCGAAAACGTGCATAAACACTATCGTAAATACTAGGACAAAAAGGTGTGGAGACGGAAACCGAAGCCAGATGTACATGTTTGACTTGGAGAACTAAGGTAGTTGTGGAAACGAACGTGTGTCATTGTAGTGCGAACTGTAGTACTGTAATTGTGGGTAAACTATATATGTTCTCGGACAGATGCATTTTCAAGTGAGCTTTGCCATGTATTTCCTTGCCTGCAAATAAATTCCGTTTCACGCGTTTCTATAGTATAACGTGAAACTTTTGTCTAGACGTGAAAGGAAATAATCAAGGTGATTTAGTCGAGAAGAAAAACAACTGATTTCATTGTCCGGTCAGTAATTGGAGTGGGCAATGAATACATAGTTACGGTTCTAGTTACGGCTCTCGAATCGGATGTTCAGTTCAGTGTATTCTCTTCAGCCAGTTTTCTCAGCGGGTTAACATTACATCCTCGCCACAGTTTTATAAAATGTAATATTTATCTGTTTTGCATTCAGTGAGCAATCGCAGAGAAATTATGTTCCACAGCGTACCCTGCAGTCAACACTCGCACACGTGGGTGGAGTACAAGTTTCCATAGTTTGTTGTTGTTTTTTATAACCCACATAATTTTTATCTGTACACATGGAACGTAAATAAGCACCCCTTGAAATGTTTCACGGCAGAGAAGTTGCTGGAACTGGTCATTATGTTTTAATGATTGTTATGTCTTGCAGTACATTTCATGTTGTGAAACATGATTTTCTGGTTGATAGCGTACCCCAAACACGTCCCCTTGTCCACGTGAAGCGTGCTTTCTGCGAATGTCACAAAAGAAAAACAGTATCATCCACATGCATTTTCTGGGTATCAAGCATAAAAATGTGTCACTTTTTATCAGTGTTGACATGGCAAGGAGGAGACTGTCATAGACACTAAGATGGCAAATTATTGGCATGCATGCAACAGGCATGTCATTCAAAGCTATTGGAAGGTAACTTGTATATAGCCATTATGTCATCTGTAGACTTGTCCGAAAACATCAACAAACGAACGATAGTAACCCTTTACCCAACGCAGACGATATCAACATTTATTATTTTAAATATATTTTTTTTAAATTTTTCAAAAAATTTCAACAAAACCATATCATGTGACCCCTCATTGGAACGAGCTCAATGAGCTCGTTCCAATGAGAGTTCGCATGATATGGTTTTGTTGGAAATTTTGAAAAAAATATTTTTTTCAACTGCTCAGTTTGTATATTACGCGGGCGGGTGCGGGGGAATCGTTAGGTAAAGGGTTCAGGACCTCTCAAGGCCTGGACAACCCCAAAATACCTCTCCTCGGTAAAATCGGAGTCTGGCACATCTCGTTAGGCGTGAACCTTGTGCTTCGAGTGGGCGTTTGAAACGACTTTGGCTCTCCCACAGGTGTTTGTACAACAGAACTGTCAGAAACTGTCTCAAAGCACTCTGTATGAGATCCAGAAGGGTCATCAAACTTCCAGCTTTGTACGATCAGCATCAAAGACGACATTCTGAGTGGTGTATGGAACGAAGCATTGGAATCTCAGGACGTGGAGGATAGTCCATTGAACAGACGAGAGTAGGCTCGTTCCTGCTTCACGTAACAGATGGTCAGATGAGAGTGTGGAGGCATAGAAATACTGTTTATGTGCCCAGGAACATAAGACCCACTGTTCCTTATGGCGGAGGATCAGTAATGATCTGGGGATGCCTCTCTCATGATTGTAAACTTGATATGATGATTGTGCGTGGAAATTTCAATGGTCATCAGTACATCCGGGGCATTCTCAATCTGGTGTTCGTGCTTCATTTTAGCAACCACCCGTTGGCTACTCGCCCTATATTCATAGACGACAATGGAAGGCCATATCGTTCCCATGCTGTGAGAGCATTCCTTCAGAACAACGCTATTACAACACTACTGCGTCCTGTAATGATCCCCGATTTAAATCACTTCGAACACATCTGGGACTTTCTTGGTCGTCGCGTGCAAGAAAGGGATCCGCCTGTGCAGAATTTGACCAATTTCGGAAGCTGCATTGCATGGGGGTGGCAGCAGTTGCTTCTGAGCCGTATCAGAAGGCTCAGTGGTAGAATTAGGAGGACAGTTCAGGCTGTCATCCGGGTACGTGGTGGACACACTCGCTACTGACGTCATACACTACTATTGTGTTCAGGAGACCACAAGTTGCATTTGTTGTCAGTAATTACCGGCATTGTTTCATCATGGATCGTTGCAGCACCATACTTGTCGAGAGAACATTTCCTATCAAAAACAGCAATGACAGAGATGTGTAATTAACGCCATTAAAATACTGCCTACTTTCATCAATGTGTTGTCTCTCATTTGTCAATATACCATTCTTTCCGCAAACAATCACGTTTGGCCAGCTGAAAGATAACATGAGAATAACGACAGTCTCTATTGACACCACTGCGGAAATAGCAGGGTGCGCTTAATTAAGTTCCAGGTGTATATGCTTTTTTTCCTGACCGGGGATGTTGACGCCGCTGGGGAGATACGGTTCTGTGCATTCATCTTATATTTTCTTGCATAATAAACCCTCTGGCTATTTGCAATAAAATTTATGTGTTGTTATTGATATCGTAGAATAGGCATTATATTTTCGGGGCTTTATCGTCGACCATCTTCAAACATTCATAGTCATTGCCCAATCTAGAAACACAAACAGTTCCCGACAACTTGCTGCTTGATAGGGTGACGAGACATATGTTCGAACTGAGGTCCAGACGATAGTCAGCGTAGAGGAAGATCTCCAAATTCCTGAAAGGTATATTGACTACACCTATTCTACGACAGCTTTTATACAACATTTGTATGAAGGAATTAATTTGTATTTGCGGGACTGAATACTGGCATTGAACGACCTTCCAAGACAAACTTCAAATTTGCAAAATAAAAGAAAATAGATTTATGTTGAAAATAATTCGTATTCCATATTTGGAAAGAATCGTACTTTTAGTGTATCCAACGTTTATACCTTACGTTTTAGTCACTGGCATAACTGTTGATGTTTTATGGATTTGCAACGTGTTTAGCTCTATGATTTTTTTTAATACAGTACGTCCGCCGTGGACTGGTCACTTCCAATGGGTGCGAAACATTTCCACGGACGCAATAATATTAGATTACAAGCACTAATTATATGAATAATCATCAAACATTTAATTAATGAAGCACCGAGTACCACTCGGTGCTTCATTAATAAAAATTTTGCTCATTAAGATTTTTATTACCTGGTAAACGAATGCGTGGACGCCCCTGCCCACGTATGGATTACGACCGGTCGATGTCAACTGTATTGTATTTCAGTTTGTTTTATGTAACCATCTGTAGAGCGTACATATGCTGGAAGTAAATATTGATTTGATTGGATGCCGGAACATAATATTTTTATAACTGCACGAGCTGTGTGCAGTACGACCGTCGTGGACTGGTCTGTTTCAGACACAGGTGGGAAATATTTTCACGGACGCCATAACGTTAGTTACACAGTTTGTTGGTGGCCTAATATGGTATATATGGTGTCAATTAATTTCATATTGGACGAGAGTTTCGCTCTCGCCGAATATGAAATTAACTGACACCATATATACCATATTAGGCCAACAGCAAACTGTGTGACGAATGTATCTTACCGACTGCTGCATCGATGCACTGAACTAATAACAACAGCGATCAAAATTAAATGAGATAATTCTCACAATGTGTTCACGTGTCTTTGTCTTGTTACAATTTATTGGAGACTCTCCCATAAATTGTAACAAGGCAAATTACTACATGCCAAACAGTTTCATTTCGAAGGTAACATGACACACATCCACGGAATATGAAGCCTTTTTAAGTTGTAACCTGCACTTCAGACCAAATATGGGCTTCCAACACTCAATCTTTCAACTTGAAGCGTTTATCGGCTGCCGCCATTTTGAATAATCAATGAACAAAGGGGAGATTACCCATAGCTCTCAGCGTATATTGATGTTGACAGGCAGTATATGGTTTTATATGCAGTCCGCATGTGACGACTTTGATCCATTGGAATTCCCAGATACTTGTAGGAGGTAAGATATTGATAGATTCCAAACATTAATTATAGGAATACGCATCAAAAATTTAATTAATGAAGCGCCGGCTACAAATTGATGCTTCATTAATTAAAATTTTGCGGATAATGATTTTTGTTACCTGGTAAGCGTATGCGTTGACATCACAGCCCAAGTGTGGATTACGACCAATCCACGGCGGATGCATGGTTGGGCCCTGAGAATCTCGAATTTCGAGTAGAATCAAATCAAGAAAAAGGATATCGAATCAAACCGAATCTGGAATCGAACATCACCGATATTCAAGTTGTTGATATTATGCCTTCATGCAACCGAAAACGTGACTAGTCTCCACTCAAGTTTTGTATTCAATGGCAACTAGAGTGTTTGATCAAATCAATGAAAAGCGAAACATTCCAGAAACGGGATCAAAGCATTTTCGGAAGCAGAACCCCCGCACCATTTTTCTATTAGGTCTACTGTTAAAGATACCCGGTTATAAACGAGGAGCTGAGGGAGGGGGGGGGGGGTGGGGGGGGGGGGCACTTGCCAGGCATTTGAGAACATCTTGACTATTCGAAATTTTCGGATCAGCATGCGTCGAATCGTCTTTACGAGTTCCATTCGGATCGAATGTCGAAGCTTCGCCTGGAGCTATTTATTAATTCTATAGGATTTTCCGTCATTGACTGGATTGCAAAAATGTAAAAAAAAAATAATTAAGGAATGATCGTTTGTTTTTGTCTATTTCTTGAGTTATGAACCCCAAGAAACAAAGTCCAAACTGTGTAAAGTAGCCAAACTGACCTTGCGGGAAGGCAGGAGAAACATATTTATTTATCTTTTTATGCCTTATTTGGCGATATTTAGACCGCCAGCTACGCTGTATCTCAAACAGGAACGCGCTGATAGGTGGTGGAGTTTAGGTGGAATGCCTTCTCGTCCGAAACCCGACCAAATGTTCAATAGTAAGAAACTGTAACCCTTAAACCACCAACAGTTGGAAACTCCATATTCTTTGGTAGTAGATTATTTAAGGAATGATCGTTTCTTTTTGTCTATTTCTTGAGTTATGAACCCCAAAAAACAAAATCCAAACTGTGTAAATGGGCTACGCCCAATTACACAGTTTGGATTTTGTGTTTTTGGGGTTCATAACTCAAGAAATAGACAAAAAGAAAGGATCGGTAAATATAATTAAACGTTCGCGACCCAAATAAATAAATAGTGTTAGTCGTCCTCTACTTCAGCGAACAAACACTTAAAAACTAAAACTGGTAGACATATTATTTTTCTGGCATAAAAGAGGGCGCATACAATTGAAATGCAGGTAGCAATTGACACACTTTCCAAGTCAAAGGCACTTATGTCATTAAATGTTTTATTGACCAATGAATTACGTAATGCAAAGAAAACGTCATAAGCCACGCCTCCCTCAAATTTCACTCAACTGTTCACTTCACGTAAAAGTTACGTTCCGTGGTAGGTGGAAGTAGGCCATCAATATTACATTGTATTTTGGTTTTGACCGTTTCCCGAGAACTGAAAAACAGTTTGTAAAAGTGGAGTTAGAAATAAAGCCAAACATTCTTCCTCAAATATAAAATAATTTTGATTTCCAAAAATTTCATTCAAATTAGCAATGTCAAAATTGCCGTATTCGTCGTGATCAGCCATTGTTTACAATCGATTTGGGTAAAACGTTAAACGCAGACGATCACCCAGTGTGCGTAAAAAATGAAATGTCAAATAAATACAATTGTGAAGAAAAAGAAAAATTGACCCACCACGGTCATTAAAATATTTTATAAATAATTTCATGGTGATAAATTAGTAATATAAATTTATTTTTCTTTTTCGCATTCAGAACGTGCCAGTGTTCAAACTTCTATTGATTTAACACCATGTTGCAACTCCGAAGACTGGTATTTTAGGGGCGTGGCTGGGGCGGACCTAATTGCGTTTTTTTCGGTTCATTGAGTTATGAAAAGAAAAAACAGAATCGTGTGAGCCAATCGTTTTATCTGAAAACGCATGAACCGAAAAAAAGTTTAATTATTACTAAATATCAAGTAATCGCATCCATCGGGTCATGACAAGTAGATTTTTTTAAATGTTTTTTTTTTACCAAACCTGATTGGGGTATCGACTTGTTGTGAACGAAATTAAAATGCCCATCTCCAATCATCGCTCAGATTTTTTTTTCAGTAAATGTAAGGATAGCCCATTAGGAAAAGGAGACCCAAACAACATACTGACGAAGGGGGTCGATGAACGACAACGAATGACGCACGTGAAGTGAGAGTTACAGCTCACCCTGACTTTCAAGTAGGGGAGTTAAAAATATCGACCAGTGTTGACTAACCACATGCGGCGGAACACACACACAGCACATTTTTTTCTTGCCCCACAGTAACATTCTAGAGATAAATCAAAAACATGACATTAATCAAAGGATCACGCATTAAAGAGAGAAATCTCGGAGATGTTACACAAAAGCAAAATGTTGAAGCACATACTCGTGTGCTGTCATGCAAGCGGTATAATTTTGATATCAAAGATGAATTGCGTGTGATGGCCTTTGATGTGAAATTAATAGTCTGGGTGTAATTTAGAAGAGCAGTCGTTTTAATTAACACAAAAAATAGCATCGCGGAAAACAAATCATTCTTGTTTTACACAAATACAATATATATCTGATAAATGATATTAACCTTAGAGCACTATAGTGCTCTGAACTGGAATCACTGTTCTAATTTTGGAAATGAACTGAATGTTGTGTCTCGTAATGTGTGTTTTTACCCCTTCTCAAACTCTCACTATAACAAACTTTGTTATTTTAATTGTTTTTTTAAAACACATTTCACCCCAACAATATCATGTGACCCATCATCTAATGAGGGGTCACGTGATAAGGCTTTGGTGACTCTTTCAAAAAAATATATATATTAGCAACTGTTCAATCTGTATAGGACGTGGGCTGATGTGGCCGATTCGTTGGGTAATGGGTAAATATAAAACAACAATGAAAGCTCACAATAAATGATGAGTGACTATGATTACTGTGATATGACTGCAAATAACTACAAATATTGTCAACCATATTTCGACTGGGTCGCGATCTGGGTGACATTATATGTCCGATTTAGTTTCCACAATATCCTAGAATCTCACTCGTCGAAAAGAAAAAAAAAAGAATGCGAGAATGTAAGATGATATATTCGTTTATTTTTCTTGATTCGACTTTGATGTTTATGAAATCTCGACACACATGAGTAAGTATGTCGCGACGAGATCCCCTTTCCAATCGGAAAAGGGACTGCTATTGCAATCACAGTACCATAAGTTTACCGAATTCATATATCATTACTAAACAACAATAGTCCTTATACTGAAGGGTCACAATCTTTGTCTTGGAGGCCAAAAAAAATGAAATTTTACTTGGATGATTTGTTTTCAAGTTTCATCATCAAGTGTAAAGTAATGGTTAATCATTCGGTCCTACAGTTAAAACTAAAAGTCCTGTCACCAACAGTGTGCTTATCTAGGCTTAATTGTGAGTTGGAATTGCGCGCAATTGCCATATCGAATGACATCCAAATCACGGCAAGTTCTCCTGGTTACTCATAGAAAACACATGCAATGTTTCTGCCAATGGACCTCCGGGTTACCCGGAGGTCCATTTGCTGAAACATTGCTTGTGCACAGGCCATATGTACAGAATTTGGTAGCTTTACTTGGGCCACAACGCGTACATTAACGCGCATATCAACGTGCTATCTGTGCGCATTTCATGACAGGATCTTTAGTTTTAACTGTACATGTTCACCGGACAAGCCGTAAAATGCTCAAACGGCGGAGCGAATGTTATCGCCTCTGTACGACTTCGGGCCGATTTCTCACTGTGGTCAGAAGATTTGATGTCTTGCTTCGTACTTAACGTTTTCTACACTGAATGCACTGTAATGTGGTACTGAATACATTGGATGATTTTTGCATCAGATACGTGAAGAGCGCAGTACGTCCTTACTGGACTGGACACTTTTCACGGGTGGGCAATATTTCCACGGCCGCAATAATATTAGATGTCAAACACTAATTGTAGGGATAATCAACAAAAAAATAATTAATGAAGTATCGGGTACAACCCGGTGCTTCATTGAGTAAAATGTTGCTGATAATGATTTTTATCATATGACTATGACATTTTTACCCTAAATATCACTACTGTTTGACGGTGTTTTCCAAACTGTTGTATCACACCGGGTGAGATTTTTCCGGATCAAAAGTCCATATCACACTCTTACGGAAATCAAAAATCCATATCACACTCCCACGGAAATATCCGAGAGTTTCCGTGAATAGTTTTCGTAACTTGGGAAGTCGTTGTTGTTTCGTCTGCCGGGAAGAATCTGGATATCTAATTTATAACGGCCAGTGAATCGAAGTGAGCAAATTATGTTACTATTTGGGTGTCATATGATAAACCTATCATCATAACAGTGTGTTGATCCGTGTTGTCGCATCACGTCTCGTTGAGGTGGCCAGATTTGCGGATCACACTCGCTGCCTGCGGCAGCTCGTGTGATCCGAAAATCTGGCCACCTCAACGAGACGTGATACTACGACACGGATCAACACACTGTTATGATAATATCTATTTATTACCTGGTAAACGCATGAGTGGACATCACTGCCCACGCGTGGATTACGACCAGTCCAAGGCGACTGTACCGCATGTCCATTAACAGAGGAGAGTTGTAATGTTAGAATGAGAAAAAGTAGATGCCGCGCATATGACCGATATAACTTAGCAGTGCTAATGATAAGATATAGTATTTAGTACCTTAGTAAATAGTAAGTTAGTAGTAGTGGGGGTCTACTAGTTGAGCCTGTACTGTTTAAAACAACCGAAGTTGTAGAGCAGAAAGTATATTTGTTTACAGTAGCAGTTTCCTGGAGCTACCGATCCGAAACGCAAATATCAATCACGTTGCATTATAACCGATCTGCGCATGAAGTAAGTTATAAGTTTTATGCAAAAAAGAAACAAAAACAATTGCAGGGAAAGCAAGTATGTGTCAATAGTAACAGTGCCCTTGACCTTTGAACTGCTGACCTCAAATACAACCCTAATAGGGACCTTGGTCATTGATCAATTGGTCTTAAAAGCAATTAAAATAGCTAACGTTTAATTTTCAATCTATGAATGGACTTATTGTTTCGTACGTATCAGGCAAATACAAATTATTGCACCAAAACCAAAAATCGGGTTGTAGCAACATTAACCTTGACCATTGAACCCATGGGCTCTAAAGGTGGACAATTTATTTGCAGTGCGTGTGTGAATTTGCAGTTCCGTGCATATAAGTAAACTAAAAGTTATTGCACGAAAAGTAAAAAAAAACATGTTTATAATAATAGTTCCTTAATCATTCGACCTATCGCTCTCAAATACAATCGCAACCATCGTCCCAATTGTCCGAAAATGAGCTGGAAGGACGGCTCGCCCGACGAATGGACAGACGGACAGACAAGCTAGCAAACGTACGAACAGAAGGACTAATAGGCAAAGTGATTATTATATACCCCAACTACCTCCATCGTTACAAAAATGGGGTAAAAATAAATTAAAACGAATGAACGAAATCAGGTGAACAAATAAAAAAAAACATTACATGGCTTTTGGCGGAACGTTTCTGTATTGTGTCAATTTAACATCAGATAATTTCAGACTGTGAGCCCAACCTTATTCAACATGTATATAAATCAACACAATTTGACCGTGAGAAGTGTCATTTTCGTATAAAAATGAAGACACAAAAATATAAATTTGCCGCAGTTGTTTTTTTTTTTTAATTTTAATCCCTGACGTAAATCGTCATGGGAATCGATATTCGATAAAGTTATTGAAATTATTAGGAAGGCTGTGTGGAAAATTTCCAAAATAACTCTAACCCACTGACCGTCCACGTGTTTTTGAGATGGTTACCCGAATCCTCAGCTACATAAACATTTTTGGGTCACTGCCTTTTATCATTAAGAAGTATTCATATATTGCGTGGAACTGAAATATATATAGCCTCGCAAGGCAAAAGTCTAAACAATTTATCAAGACACAGAAAAGGCTGGTTAACTGATAGAGAGCTAGATGCCCATATTTGGGCTTCAGTCTGAACTGCCGGTACCTAAAGTTAAAGGCTTTATATTCTCTGAATGTCCTTCATATTATCTTGGAAGTAAAATTACTTCATCTCCATCGATTTGCATTGTTACAATTTATGGGAGAGTGCCTATAGGCACTCTCCCATTAATTGTAACAAGACAAAAATGTGTGAACAAATCTTGAGGCTCTAAAAAAAATGAGCACTCTACCAATTAAGTTACTCAGACTTTTCCATTCAAGATGCAACTTTTGGCTAACCGGTCATCCGTTCGCGTAGATTTAAATTTGCGGAACCACCACGCGAACAAACCGAGCGTTCTCGTCAAATTTTGCACACTGAGAAGGTTCGACTGAGGAACAAGTAATCGTGTCTGTATTATATTTGTCACGATGTGCACACTATTGACAAAATAAACAGAAAAAAACGTTAGAAAACATCAAAAGATGGCGAAAACGCTGTTTTATTAGTTTTTTTTTAATGGAGAATAACAGTCAAATGTCCAAAATGATTGAGGAGAAACATGTTAAAAAAACAGCCTCTGTGTATCTATACTACTCTACAGAAAAATGTCTGATGTTTGAGGAATGATGCGTACATCGATGGTACAAATTATCTAATCTTACGAAATTTCAAATTGTATATAAAATTCCCACACCCTTAGTGTTAACGTTACTGGCATCTTCAGTAAATGAAGGGTTGGGGGAGGGGGGGGGGGGGGCAAGTTTCCTGTAATTCTCCTCCAATGACCAAAATGGGCATCCACGGTGAATAGCATGCATGATGTGATGAGTGATCCGAAACCAGGATTAATAGGAACTGACCCAACGATTATATTCCAATGACAGTGAAATTAGTTGCGACAGGTATACAGTACAGCCTACAGGAATCGGTCGTAATCCACGCGTGGGCAGTGAAGTCCACACTTGCGTTTAACAGGTAATAAAAATCACCATCAATACAACTTTAATACATCTCAAGAAGTACACTACGGCCATCGTGGACCGGTCACTGTCCACGGTTATGCAATGTTTCCACACACGCAATACTGTTGGATTCCAAACACTAATTGCGCAGATTTTAGATTTCTGTGCAAAAAATATTTGCTTTTTATTGTGTGCAACGCTATAAAGTCATACACATTTTATCTATGAGGTGTCGTTGGTTAGAATGGATTTTATTTCAATAATAAAATATGTGAATGTCACTGTTACGAGGCAATAAATTTAGTATCCCTTTTTTGCACAAACCCCCCAAAGTTACACACAGTATGTTAATATTGCATCGATGGCTGGGTTTTGTGCTTGAGTTCAGGAGATCAGTGATAAATTTAACTGTTACTATAAATGGAATGCTGCTTTCTACAAAATAACTTTGTTTGTTTCGCCATTATATTGATTTTTTGTATCATGTTAAGGGAGCGGAGGGTATACTAAGTGGAAAGCACTTGTCCTCCAATCCTTATTTGCAACTTATTTGTTTGGCAATTAAAAATATGTTTAACCTAATAACTTTAGTTTACTTCTGTGTAAGTATAGATTATTGCCATCGTGAGGATTCCCGAGATGATTCAAATGATGTCGAGACCGCATCTCTGGATATATACTGTCCAAGAAAAGTTAAGCCCCCTTCCTCGCCACCTCTCTATAATACCAGTGGGTATACAGAAAATGGGTAAACTCTCCTGAGAAAACCTGCTATTTGCAGTAGGAGGAATATGCCTTATTAGTGAAGCAAGGATTTCTAGAGCTTTCTTTTTTATTGAATGAATATTAGGCACCTCCGACGTCATCACAACGTTAAAAAACCTCACGTTGTTCAGTACCTGATGGAACAGCCTCGAGCATATCTAACACACCTTAACCCTTTACCTATCATGATAGGCAGACGACACTTGCAAACAAAATTCTTGAATAACTATTTTTTTTTTCATTTTTTTTCTCAAAAACACACGTTATGACCACTCGTTGGAACGAGCTCGACGAGCTCGTTCCAACGAGGGGTCCTAACCTATGTTTTTGAGACAAAAAATGAAAAAAATAATGAAAATTAAATGGATTTTTTTGAGAATACCGCTGGCCGGTTTTGACCGTTACGTTGGGTAAAGGGTTAATCGGCGTGGCATGCTGTCCACGACCTTCCGAATTGCTCTCACTGTGATGTTGTCTCATTTCTCTATAAACACAGGTCAGTGAAGTGGTCAATAGCCAGCAAATATTCACCTATTTTAAGGATGCATGCCCGATCTGATAGAGGCATGCAGAATGTCACCATATGAGCTATTCGTATACCCACAGGTATTATAGGGGGGAGGGGGGTGCTTAACTTGTTTTGGCCAGTTTTTATCAACGAGTGCGTTAGGAAAAGTAGATTTATGATCCAAAGGTGAGATCTAGTCTTCAATACACCATTTTGAAAACTTACATGGTGGTAATAACCAATTTATCTTACAATAGCCCTTACTTTCTTGACTTGTTCGGACAATGAAGAGATTTGGTACAATTATTAGCCATTTACTTAAGATGAAAAACAGACGACACTTGCAAAAACAATTCTTGAATAACTATTATTTTCATTTTTGTCTCAAAAACATAGGTTATGATCCCTCATTGGAACGAGCTCGACGAGCTTGTTCCAATGAGGGGTCATGACCTGTGTTTTAGAGACCAAAAATGAAAAAGTAATGAAAATTAATTGACGATTTTTGAAGATAGCGCTGGCCGTTTTTTCCGTTACGTTAGGTAAAGGGTTAACGTCGTTTATTTTAGCAATCGTTCAGCGTCTATGAATTGATTTTGTATGAATGAAGGTCATGGCGTTTTGGTACTGCGTTTTCGCGCTGTGGATGACGTAATCCCCGTTCATTTCCCTTTCATTGTTCTACTTATACCATAACCGCTGAAGTTTATAGTTATTTTTTAGCTCTGTGTTTCTTTGTTGTATTTTTCATGTTTAACGCAAGGTTGGCATATATGAAAATATCATCATCGTAAAATATTATGTTGTCTAATGTATTTCGTTGAGTTGGTGCTTTATTTTTCATTCAATTACTGTAATCAAAAATGTTGATATCGGCATGTCTAATAACTCAATACCAAAAACAATCGTCCCTTTTCTGAAGTGAATAATCGCCGGTGTGGTTGCTATCCTCATTATACTTCCCTGTGTTAACATGGAAGTAGAATAGAATAGAATAGAATATAATTCATTGCACAACCACACTATAAAGAATGGGTATGACATTTCGAAAACAATAACATACAAGAATAACAATCATACAAATGATATGCAAATCAGGTTTATGTAGTTGCAAGATGCACAACCACACATAAACACTCAATACACACACACGCACCCCCACCTCCACACACACACACACACACGCACACATCCTCGCATACAAGCTAATAAACCCTCACACACTCGTATATATAGTAGGCTCATAACCAATTAACAACTGACTACCACCTGCTATTGAATACGTATAAATTACATTTATCGAGCGCCAGTTCGAAAGCCTAGTTTGGTTAAAACCTGATTTTGCCATATTTTGAGGGTAATTGCTACTAAAACACTTCCAAGTCAACAACAGACAAAGACACGGAAAATTGGTCGGCAATGCCCCACAAAATAAACCATGTCTCGGCTGGCCGCCTGACCCCGATTCAGATTACGCCCTTCTATGGCCCAACCGATATTTACTAATGTATTTATTTTCTCCAGCAGTAGATCTCATTTTCATGCATTCATCGATATATGTACTGAGAAGATTTCCGACAGGTGGGATTTTCGCTCCGAAAATGAGAATCAGTTGATGTGATGAGTGTTGTGATCCGAAACCTGGTCATATAGACTCTAGTGATGTCCACAAAGTAGCACGCTGGCCAAAATATCGAGGACATTTGAGAAGAAAGTGTTTCTCGTCTTCAACTTCGTTCTATCACACAACTTACATAGCCTTGCTTCAGTGGGTGTTGGCCTCGGTCTATGATGCGGTCAATTCTCTGTTTCTAGATTATGACAGCTGAGTATAAAGCTACTTATTATTTTTCTTTTCTGGATGGTTAGAGAAACAAGGTAGGTGGCCCTCATGTAGTTAATTTTCACATCAAAGTAGTCCCTCAACTTGCCGCTGCTTTGCGACTTCCCAACAATATCTAAATTTTTCCACATTTGTAAATAGTTATCATGAAGCCTAGTGAAAAATACATCCGGGAACGTTTCTGTGTTTACAATGGACGGTGTTTCCCATACATAACCAGTATATTGTATTTGTTTCCTTTTATTATTTTTTTTATTATTACTATGAATCATCACTGAAATATCAAGAACTGCGGCGGCAACAACCATGAACTCTTTAGGGGCGGTAGCCCTTGTGGCGTAATGTCGACTGGGGCTATTGCGAATTTCGTCCGATCTTGACCTTAGCAACCAGTGCTCTTTATTTGTAATTATTGTTATCGCCACTCCCCCGGAACGACTTGACATATCGCGTTCGGATGTTTTCCCTGTATTACCTTATATGACTAGTATAATCTGTGCAAAATTGGTAAGGGTCCGACTTCCAGTTCGTTCGGGAGATCAGGAGGGTCGAACATTAGGCAACCCTCTTTATCGAAACTTATTGTTATGGCTACTCTTCCCGGACGGCTTCAGATATCGCGTTCGGATTTTCATTGCACTATATACGTGGGGTAGATACTGTGAAAAAAACGGTGAGGATCAGACTTCCGATTCGGATATACTATGGGAGTAAAATCTGAATATTTTACCTTAGTAGTTAAGGCTCATTTCAGGAAATGATTGTTATCGCAACTCATCCGGAACGCACCTTTTTCGTTACGTGCGCCTACATGTCTAGTATATTCAGTCCAAAAATTGCAGAGGTCTGATCTACGTTTCGGGAGATCGGTAGGGGTCGAAAATTTGACGATGCCAATATGGAAATAGTTTGTTATCACTAATGCTCTAGAACGGTTGGAGGTATCGAGTTTGGACTTTCTGCATCATGTTTGCCTATAATTAGGAATGAAGCCGGCCACAAATGGTGAGGGTCAGATTTCCGGTACGGGAGATTCTATGGGTTGAACAATTTGATCTTACCATATAACACTCTTTACATGAAGCGCCTGTAAATTCCCAGTCTCACGGACAATGCGACCGTGAAGCCACCTCTTGGCGATCAAAAAAGAAATTACAATCACAATGAGGTTTCAGAGGTCTATGAAAGGTTTTACTGAAGTCGCTACTAGGTTTCAGAGCGCTCGCAAACCCCATTCGGTTGCAACCAGTCTTTTGAACATGTATAAACGACTGGCTGCGACAGATTGGGTCGCTCAGAGGTTTCATTTGGTTTCATTGGTCTCCTAGTGGTCTCCAAGCGGTATCATTTTAATCGCAGATTGGTTTCCACTGTGCGGCGATCGGTTTCGTATAGACAAGGGTGACGACTCTTTGCAACCTAGTGGCGACCTATCTGTGATTGGTCAGTGATGAGGCGGTGATCGGCCGGCGCTTCATCCGCAACTGGTTATCGATCGGTTGCAAAGTAGATTTCAAGCGTGCGCCGATCATTCACCGTTGGGTTTGCAACATCGTCCATTGAGTTCCAATGCGTCCCATGTGCCACACTGGAACTCAGTGGACGACATGTCGCCGTCTATAAAAAAAAGACTTGTCTGCGCATTACAGCATCATTTTGTCACAAGTATTCAACGAGTTCACATGAACGATTTTTTTCTTATTTCAAACATGACAAAGCCAGGCGCGTAGCCAGGATACTGTAATGCGGGGGGGGGGGGGGGGGGGGGGGGGGCATGATATATGGAAATTAATTGATTCTGAAAATCACCCCGTTTATATGCATTACGTTGCTGATCGGTAATCGATCGACAACTAGTCACCTTGGTGCCCCCCCCCCTTCCGTTGCAACCAGTCACCGAAGATTCGTTGAATACTCACCGATCGGTATCAACCAGCTGCAAACCTATCGCCGTATTTACGGTTTACGGTGAACAGTTGCCGATAAGTTGCCGATCAATCACTGAAAAGTCGAAAAAATGACCCTAATTCCAAATATGGACATAAATGGTTGCACCGGTCTCAGCGATCGCCTGTCTGTCGCAATTAAATCTTTCGCCAAGAGGTTGCATTGCGGTCGCATTTTCTGTGTGACTGTGGCATTATCGCTACTCTCCCGGAACGGCTTGGCCTATCGAGTTCGGAGTTTTCCTTTCGTTATGCGCGGCTTTATCTCTAGAATATTCAGTTTAAAAATGGTAGGGTTACAGCTTCCGTTTCTGGAGATCGGTAAGGTCGAACATCTGACAATGCTCATCGTAGAAAATTATTGTCATCGCTACTTCTGCAGAACGGTTCGAGGTATCGAATTTGGACATTTTACATCGTGTGCACCTATACGTGACGTTCAGATCTGGTCAGTCGCTTTGTCCTTTTGATTGATTCGTTACACATGGAAGTATCGTAATTGCCATACAATTTCGAAATTCTAGTTACATATTTCTACTTTGTCCAGATTATTCTTGTTTGACTAAGGGCAAAGTCAATGTAGCTAAAAAGAGACTTTGGATTTTGTGCAATATCTTAGCTATCATACACATGTAATATAATTTGTCACACACCAGTCCTACTATCCCTTTACCTAACATGAAAAGCAGACGACACTTGCCAAACAAAATCTTGAACAACTAATTTTTTTCATTTTTTTGTCTCAAAGACATAGGTTATGACCCTCATTGGAACGAACTCGTCGAGCTCGTTCCAATGATGGGTCATAACCTATGTTTTTGAGACAAAAATGGAAAAAATACTGAAAATTAACTGGCGCTGTTTTGAGAATAGCGCTGGCCGGTTTTGGCCGTTACGTTGGGTAAAGGGTTAAAGAAAAACACAGGATTTCCACTGTTCTGTCTGTATAATAAAATAATGTTGTATCACACATGTGGTGATACAAAGCACGTTCTATTTCGTTCCCAACGTAAAGAGAGAAGGAACCCGTCTAAATAAATCGCGTCATCACTGGTCGAATGCACCGAAGTCGAGATCGCTTGGAAGTTCCTCATTTAGACTTGTTTACCCGGGATATTTAAGCAATCCTATTCGAGTCAAAAATGTACGAAATATAAATAACATTCTCACTGCTTGTTCCTTGACAAATACTTTCCATAACAGGTTATATAATGACGGAGTGTTCTGAACTTATTAGCTATTTAACCCTTTTACCCAACGCAGACGATACCAAAATAAATTATTTTAAATATCATTTTTTCAAATTTTTCAAAAAAATTCAACAAAACCATATCATGTGACCCCTTTGTTGAGCTCGTTCCAACGAGGGATCACATGATATGGTTTTGATGATTTTTTGTGAAAAATTTTTTTTTTTTCAACTACGCGGGGGTGGGGTGCGGCCGATTCGTTGAGTAAAGAGTTAAACAAACATACGTATTCCTATGTTTCATGCACCATTTATGTCCTATTCATGAACAACGAGACCGACCCTTGAAAGTATAAAGGTGCCATTTAAATATATACAGGAAATCATTTGAAAAAACTCAATGAGATCATTAGAACATCTTTTAAAATAATAACGCTTTTGTCTTACAACCTATACTTTTTGTAAAATCCCTGATGAATATTTGGCGCTAAGAATTCTGTTTCTCAGATTATTCCGCGCCAAAAGAGTTAAACAGGTTTTGTTGTGCTATTCCCTGCAGTTTTGTCAATATTTGAAGTCCGATCATCCTGACCATGACACTGATCAGCGTCAACTGCTTTCGACCAATTGAATGCCGTAAAAATCAAAAAGAAAATTAGGGTTGGTACCCACCACCTAACAGTGATGTCTCGTTGGTAACGAAGGAAACGCAAAAATTTTCCGGTTGAAAAGTGCTTATAGTTCAATTGTTGTGTTGACTGGTTGTTACACCAGAGTTGTGTCATAAATACAGTATTATCGCACTCGATTGCTTTGGCGATATCACGTGATATCCTGGGCCAAATCAATCTCGTGCGATGATTCGTAACCCGATCAAACATGTGTGCGGTTATGTGTGTATATTTATATACATATGATTTGGATTATGTTGGAGGCCAATTTGTCAAAGTTCAAGGTCCTTTACTATAACTGGGATTTTGATTGCCTTGCATTCTGGTTTCTTATTGAATACAAAACTATATCTTTATACACACCTTGTATCTACGGTGTCGATGATAGAGCTTTATTTAGATCATTAGAACACGGTTTGTTACTCGTTAAACATTTTTAAATGTTCCTGGCTTTACAGAAATCAACTTTAAGGGCATACAAATAAAATAATTGATTCTCAGGCATTTTTCTTTTTTCAAACGAATGAGGGAGGACGGCTTTTATTTTTATTTGTTTTTATCCAATCGTCACCCACTGCTTCTTATGAAGATTCAATGAATGTGAGTATCGGGAAAGCTTGAAAAAAAAAACATCTTAAATGTCTTTTGTCTATATACTGCCTCTCCAGCAATCTAGAGTTGAAGCCCAGGGATGGAAGAGGAACAGTTCATAGCCATCGTAGATGCTATGCAGTGCCAGAGAAACGACACAATAAAAAGAAGAGTTCCCCAAGTTGGATGGAATGGGGGTGTGACTATGTACATACTACTCTATAAGACGGTTATCTATTGCCTCCCCACCCGATTTGGGGTTCAGGAGGGCCGGAATATAGCTGTTAACCATACGCTATGATGTATCCAAGAAACCATATAATAAAACAGACGAGTTCTCAGGAAAGGGATGGCTTGAATTGTAAACAGGCTTGTCATTTTCTAAACGTGTGTAATGTATCATCATTTCGTGGTTAAGTCAAGAAATGGAGGTTATTTTTTAGTTAGTCCCCGCTCACTTTGACTTCAGTTGCTATTTGACGCAACATTTCTACTTTATAAACACGGGTTGCGGAAGAGTTGTGTAAGTATAGCATACTGAGAAGCGACGGAAGCAGGCGATTGCGTTTCTCGACATACACGTCGTCAAACCATGTACACATATCCATGTACGTTCCTCAATAAACATTTAGTTTTTTTTGTTAATGTTAACTGTTCAACTGAAACGGACACTGGACGACACTTGCCACACAATTCTGAAGTCACAGTATGGACTCCTATGAGAACGGTATCAAAGTGCCCGTTATATAATAATAGTTGTACTTTTGAGTTGAACTTCAAACAAAAATAAAATTAATGCCTCCCCACCACCCACAAACTTTAATTTTAGTTAGGCCCACTCCTAACATAGCGCAATATCGATTTGTGTTTATGTTAGCCCATTTGTCTTCTTTGGAATACATGTCCACTCGATTACAATTTATTGGATAATCGACATACTCGTTGATTTAAATCAACCAGCTACTGATACTAGAAGCTTAGTTGTTCATCAAACAACCCCTTAATGCCTGTTAACAACATCAATTCCGGTCGTTCGCACAAGCCACCACCACCAACCTTCGTGAATTGTCGACGCGCAAACATATAAGCATTACAATAAAAAAAAATGTTGCTTATGTTTTTTCCAACACATTGTCCACTGAGTGGCAATCTGTTCTATGTGCCTATTGGCACATAGGACACATTGTAACTCAGTGGACGACATTCCACCAAAACAGTACATTTTTGGAGTTTATTTTGAACCATCTTTGTCCTAATACAAGTCTGCGATGAGAACATTGAACAAAGCAGTTTGGTGAAATTCTCTGTCGGTTTTCCAGCCAACATCACTTTAGAGTGTTACCTGTCGAAAAAGAAATGCGATAAGATTTCATAGTTGGTGCAACTTGCATGTCGTCCACTGAGTGCAACAAGGCGCTGTCTGCAATGCTTTCCCCTTGCAGATAGCGACTTGTCGCACTCAACTTTTGATTTGTGTCTCCTGGTTCTCTCTTGATTTCGCAACATTTTATAAAGGAACTTTCGACCAACTAATATAAGTCTGTCGCGACAGGATCGGGATGTGATCGAGAAAGGTCGCCTGACCGTACTGTATCTCCCAATTCCAGTTACCTCATCTCCAAGGAGAGTCCCTTCATAAAAGAGAACCATGACGCGTCCTGGGTTGGCCAAATGCCCTGGCATACAAACTGTAATCGCCTGGTACACCAAGGTACATTTTGACAATGCCATTATATACTGATGTGTCATTTTCCATTTCTTGGCTGCTGATGTGGCGCAAAGCACCAATAAATAAATAAACTTTCATTTTTCTATAAAGGGCGCACAGAAAGCACGGGCGCCAGGTTAACTTTAGCAGTCACGGACATAATCAACGATGTAGACTGACCTTCCAGGTCTCTTCGAATAATAATTATTGTGTCCGAGCATATAAACTCCATTGTAACCATTATATCCATATGTGCTGTCCACTGGGCCACTGAACACGATTATGCTGTTTCATCAATAATTAATCAATAATTTTGTCGATGTAGTTGTTTGCCACACGCAGTCACACATTACGATCGTTTAAAAAAATAATTAAACATCTAATTTCACCTGGTTTTGACTACAAAATGTCACGTGATTTCAAGAGGGACAGCGTTGGAGAACACTGACAAAATTGTAGCTCATAACATTTTCAAGATGGGCATCAATTGTTTTCGAAATGATCCCATGGTTTCTTAGACGATGTCTCGGATTTCATTTGAAAGCACAGAATTTACTAGAAAAAAATAGCAAAAATAAAAGGATTTCAACATAAACTTAAAATGACTGGACCAACATTGATACCTCACGATATAAAAGAGTAAGTTTTGATAACTCTTGGTTTTAGAAACGATGAATCATCAAAGTTAAGATAACATCTTTTGAAAGTTTTTGAATATTGCGCCACAGCTGTAAACACTTTACCCAACGTAACGGCCAAAACAGGCCAGCGCTATTCTAAAAAATAGCCAATTAATCTTCTTTAATTTTCATATTTTGTCTCACAAACATAGGTTATGACCCCTTGTTGGAACGAGCTCGTTGAACTCGTTCCAATGAGGGATCATAACTCAAGTTTTTGAGAAAAAAAATGAAAACAAAATAGTTTTTTAAGAATTATTTTGCAAGTGTCGTCTTCTTTTCATGTTAGGTAAAGGGTTAAAGGGAAACAGGCGAAAGTCCCCAAGGCAAACTATCTCAAGAAAAATAAGGCAGACAGAAGATCTCAAGTAATTGGTTTTCCAGTATATGAGGGATGTGTCCCCCTGAGTCATTTTGTCCTAAGAGCACTTTCCTGCAGTTTCGGGTCTTGTGGGTATATATCTTGTTGTGTGTGCGTGCGTGTATGAGGGTGGGGGTGGGGTACACTCCATAAACATACGCGACGACAAGCGATAGAGAGTGGCCGCAATGGCTCAGAGTCCACACCATCGGGCTTCATCGGATATAAGTGTATCGCGATATGATCAAGAAATAACCTATTATTACGAGCCTAATGTTGTGTGCTGCTCGGTAGTACACAAACTAATACTTCTTGATACAATTTATATGAAACACTATTAACGTATGTATTTCACCTAAACGCGGATTTGACGACGCAACTACACCCTGAGGGTCAACACATCCGCGTTTAGGTGAGGATCCAATAATTTCAAGCCGTCATATCTCATAATTATCCTGGGCGGACAACAATGGATTATTGAAATGAAATAGCGCTGAAAAATATATCGGCAAACAATCGAGATTGCATTGTACCGAACAAAATATATGTGAATAAGATAGGTCGATCTTTAAAGCTACGTTAATGATTCCCAAGCAGAGTCAATGAGCGTGCTTCACGATGATCGTTCTTGTGTTACAAACAAAATGTGTTTGGATGCGGTGTTGGCTTGTTGTTTTTGGAAGTAAAAATGAAGACATGATATACTCCGTTTTTTCTCTACCACCTTCCTCTCCCAGGCTTCACAGCGCTAGCTATATTTGTATTATTTAACTTGGAATCTGCGAATCACAAATTTTGTTTAAGAATCGAATCTGAAATCGAATCGCCTCTCTGATATCGATATCGAATCGAATCTCGAATCGAATGTTAAAATACAGGTTATTTCGTATTGCACGAAACGGAAGTTACGAAATACTGTGATAACCCTTACACGGCTGAGTGAACACCTTGGAATCCAATAAATAAATATTCTCTGTAGCACCGTCGCTGAAACAGCTCGGCCAACTATTCATAGTTTCAGTTTTTGAAGGCTTAACTTGTTACTATTCACGTTCTTAAGAACGTGAATAGTAACAGGTTAAGCCTTCAAAAACTAAAACTATTGATAATAGTCTGGGCAAAATTCACTACTTATCTTACAATTAAACATTGTCAATTACTTAATTAAATAGGAACTCAGTCTACATGAATGAATTTTCTAATAACAAATTTATCCAAATTTTGTTGGAAATGTAACCAATTGAAGTTAGTACGAGAGATTCGAAAAAATCGAATCTTGAGACTGATTCGGGATCGATGTCGACGCAGAGGTATGGTATCGATATCGAATCGAATCTCGAATATTCGCAGGACACTAGATTTATTATAGGATTTTGATAACGTTGTTAGAATACTGCATCTTAAAATCTCAGACAGTTTCACGTATAGACTTTTAAACAAAATACCAGAAAGGAAGTACAGAGGACTTTAATTATAACTCATTTTAGAGAGTGAGTGTGGGGGTAGGAGTCGGTTCGTTTTCGGGGAAAAAACTCGGTTTCCGTTAAGTTTTTCTATGTGCTAGGAACATCAATCAACACTTCAGGCTGCTCAACTTGTAAAAAGCCCAAACGTTGTCTATAGAAATAAAAAGCTGACCTCAAATATCTCCAGTGGGTTCAGCCTATTTTCCCTCGATCATTCTTACGGATTCTAGGGGCCAGTTGTTTGAAAAGCAACCCGTAAATTGAGGTAACAGGTGATTAAATTCCATCTAATCGATGTTGCGTTTTCATTGCAACATTTTCTTCCTCATTGCCTCTTTCACCGGACGAGGTAATAATAACGAGAACATGACGATTTCGCCCCTTTGTCGTATAGACTTGGTGAAGAAAATCCACGGGGGTCACTAGTCCACTTCCCTCCAAGTAAGGCGGTTTGATAAGTTTATGCACTCACTCAGTAATACCGTTCGCCCGGTTTTTGCTGGGTCTTGCAGTTCGGTTTTCTGGTTTGCGGCAGAAAACGGAACCGCACGGAAAACCGATAAATCGCCCAGCTCCAACTCTTTTCTCCACCCACAATCTCAACAATTCCACGGAAACCATCCTTTCGTATCCGATAAACAGTGATACTATTATGCAGAACACTCTGAAGAACCGTTGTCTTAGTGAACCGTTGTCTTGGTGAATCACGTACAGCGAGCAACATTGCTGGGACTGTATTCCCGAATCACAAAGTTTGTCAACGTTTCATGAATTTGAAATTAATTATGAAACTCGTCCGCCGAATACAAAATGGTGACGGAAGAGAATCTGGCATTGAATCTAACCGCTATTTCGGGCATGATATGACACTGTCCTGATAGTTTTTACTGATGCATTAGGTAATGTGTCAACCCTTTTTTCCGGTACAACTGGTAACGAAAACAGTGATATTTTCTCCGATCAAAATAAGTTCACTTTCTGCTTCAAATATATAGCACGCGACCCCTCATTGGCGCGAGCTCTTTTAACCCGTGTCAATGTGGGGGCCACGCGATATTTTGGAAGAAACAAATGCAAATCAATAACAAACGGTAACATAAAGTGGTGGAGTTAACTGTTTAGATTAGACGAATGGTTATTTATTTATTATTCATTTATTGGGGTTTAGCGACACTCGCGACAGCCAGAGCCACCTCGTGTCGGGAAAGTTTACTGATGAATGAAGCGCTAAGTAGCAGGAGCGATCAACGGAGGAGCGACGAGAAACTGTCAGACTCCCCAACGTACTAAATTCACACAAACAGGGTTATCATTGGTTGAAGACAGGTGCACCGTCGACAAGCAGTTCGCCGTAGTACACAGTCCCAACGTACACCCACGTGGGCATTCCGGAGATGAAAGGTAAACTAATGGAAACTATAGTGGAAGCTGAATGCAACCAAAACGGCCACGCATGGAGTTGACACTGATCTATCACACACAGCTGCAGAAATGTAGGTAGTTGCCGTTTAGTTCTGCACCATCAAGTACAGTCTTTTGTACCTTAACCCTTTACCCAACAAATCGCACGCTTCCGCCCGCGAAATATGCAAATTTAGCAGCTGGAATTTTTTTTTTCGAAAAATTTCAACAAAACCATATCATGTGACCCCTCTTTGGAACGAGCTCCTCGAGCTCGTTCCAAAGAGGGGTCACATGATATGGTTTTGTTGAAATTGTTTGAAAAAATTAAAAAAAATGATGTTTAAAATAATAAATTTTGAAATCGTCTGCGTTGGGTAAAGGGTTAAAGGCGCATGCTGGCTCAGTGGTTACGGTACTGGACTTCAAATCGCAAGGTGCACCGTTTGCCCCCCCCCCCCCGCCCCCCCCCCCTCTCCAGGGGTAACTGCACTTAATTCGGAGTGCGCACGTGGGGGGTTCTGTGGTGCTGTGTACTAAGGCGTTCTGCGCGTCGATGGTGCACTAGTCCTCGGCCAATGCTAACCCTGCATGCAATGAGTTTGCACGTTTGGGAGGTTAAGAGTTGTTTGCTGCTGCTCGGTGATTCTCTCCGGATACTCCTGCTTCCCCCACCCGTAAAACCAGTCCGACACGAGGTGACTCTGGCATTCGAAATTGTCATTAAACCACAATACAAAATCTATAGATTTGAATGTTGTTGGTATTTCCGCGCCATTTCTCAGAAGATGTGAATCATATTCGAATGTAAAATTCACTGCAGCATTTAAATAGTTATTCAGTCTCAAAATGCGACAACGCATTGTGGAGTGTACCACAAGATGCAAGTTACCTTTCAATGCAGTGTCGTAACCACTTACCAGAAGCACTCTCTCACAGAACTTCTCCACATTCAATTCACTCACAGATATAGAACATATCTTAAATTTGACCAAGAACCGCTTGTCTGACATTCATCCCTTCGCCGTGTTCCTTTCAAACAGCAGCCCGTGACGTATAATAGGACGACCACAATTGACATGACCGCAAGTAATAAATCGCCTGTAATCGCTCCTACATCAACGTTGTGTCTTCAGCTTTCCAACACATGATAAACTACACCAAAGGAACTTGTAGTTTTGGTGTTGTTTTATCTCCAGATATGTGTTTGACTAATCCTCACCCCCTAGTGTAGCTTGTTTTGTGCGTTGTCCCCTAACATCATTTTCATGCGTTTGACCCCACAAAGTAAAATTGCATATGGCGGGCGTTTTTTTATTTTTTTTTTTATTTCTGGAATTATGTCTTTGCCACCAAAAGTTCATGTTCTTGGATTGTTTCATGTTTTAGGTCTCATAATCTGCAGAATTGAATGGTTGGTGGTGTATTTAATACATTGAGTGCAACAAGGCTCTGCATTGCTCTAGCGTTGCAAAACCTTGTCGCACTCAAAGGATGAATTTATCAATTTTATTAAATTGTGTAAACTATTTTTATTATTTTTAGTTTGCATTGGTTATAAAAAGAGAGAACGCGGTAGCCAAACTGACCTTGCGGGAAGGCAGGAGAAACATATTTATTTATCTTTTTATGCCTTATTTAGCGATATTTTGACCGCCAGCTACGCTGTATCTCAAACAGGAACGCGGTGAAAGGTGGTGGAGTTTAGGTGGAATGTCTCTCGTCCCAAACCCGACCAAATGTTCAATAGTTAGAAACTGTCACCCTTAACCCACCAACAGTTGGAAACTCCATATTCTTTGGTAGTAGATTATTTAAGGAATGATCGTTTCTTTTTGTCTATTTCTTGAGTTATGAACCCCAAAAAACAAAGTCCAAACTGTGTAAATGGGCGTAGCCCATTTACACAGTTTGGACTTTGTTTTTCGGAGTTCATAACTGAAGAAATAGACAAAAAGAAACGATCATTCCTTATAATTAAATGTTCGCGACCCAAATAAATAAATAGTGTTAGTCATCCTCTACTTCAGCGAACAAAGACTTAAAAACTAAAACTGGTAGACATATTATTTTTCTGGCCTAAAAGAGGGCGCATATTATTGAAATGCAGGTAGCAATTGACACACTTTCCAAGTCAAATGCACTTATGTCATTAAATTTTTTATTGACCAATGAATTACGTAATGCAAAGAAAACGTCATAAGCCACGCCTCCCTCAAATTTCATTCAACTGTTCACTACACGTAAAAGTTACGTTCCGTGGTAGGTGGAAGTAGGGCATCAGTATTACATTGTATTTTGGTTTAGACCGTTTCCTGAGAACTGAAAAACACAGTTTGTAAAAGTGGAGTTAGATATAAAGCCAAATATTCTTCCTCAAATATAAAATCATTTTGATTTCCAAAAATTTCATTCAAATCAGCAATGTCAAAATTGCCGTATTCGTCGTGACCAGCCATTGTTTACAATCGATTTGGGTAAAACGATGAACGCAGACGATCACCCAGTGTGCGTAAAAATTGAAATGTCAAATAAATACAGTTGTGAAGAAAAAGAAAAACTGACCCACCACGGTCATTTAAATATTTTATAAATAATCGAATTCTGATAAATTAGTAATATAAATTTATTTTTCTTTTTCACATTTAGAACGTGCCAGTGTTCTAACTTCTATTGATTTAACACCATGTTGCAACTCCGAAGACTGGTTTTAGGGGCGTGGCTGGGGGCGGACCTAATTGTGTTTGTTGGGGTTCATTGAGTTATGAAATGAAAAAAAACAGAATCGTGTGAGTCAATCGTTTTATCTGAAAACGCATGAAACGAAAAAAAGTTTAATTATATGGTATTGAATTTGTAGCTGTGATCGTCTGTAACAGACGTCTAGTGATTTTTATACCATGCTCACCTATGTTACTACATGTGAAAAGCCTGAATGTTAAATGTAAGTTTTTAATCGTACTATCGATGTAAAGCTTCTACTGCAGTTAAAAATGTTTTCACCCAATTTACTGATTTCAATACATTCACACGTCACGGTGTTTCATTCAAACATACGACGTTTTGTGGTACTATCTGCCACGAGCAATGACTTATTAAGTTTAAAATACCAAGAATTAAATATTTAAAATTAAATGTAAGAATTGTTATTAATAATTTGACTGAAAAAACAAGGTAAATTCATTCGATTTTTACGATGTGTCTTGCTGCTGTCAAGCATTCACGTGCACTCGAAAGTACTGCCCACCGGCGCAGATGTAAAGAAAATAAACCCATGTAAAGTATCGTCTTTTTTCTCCATTTTAAGTGGACAAAATCAATTTTTATTAAAACATGGTATAAATGGTAAAAATGAAACAAATAGGCACTAGGGGAGGTAATCGGATTCAAACCACTCGTAGAATCACGGGTTTACCACTCGGCAGAGCCTCATGGCTGAAACCCTTATCCTACTCGTGGTTTGAATCTGATTAACATCCATAGTACCTACTCATTTTATGTGCATCCGTAGCTGTAACAGACATTTAATGATTTTGTAACCACATTTTATGGAATCTTCTGACGGGTGTCAATTTTCGTCCCATGAGTGACAGGGGACGCCTCCTGCTATGCGAGAGCATTGCATATAGCTATCATCTGAACTCAAGAGACGATAGTAGTATGTCGGGGGCTTTTGAGGCATAGGTTGCAGGACTTCAGTGCAAGACTTCGGAAGTAACGTCATGTCACGTGACTCAGTGGCGCCATGTTGTGTTGTCATGGTAAACCTGGTGAGCGGCCATGCTTGACGTTATCCCCATAGTGAGAAGTGGTGTTGGTGCGCATGCACAGAGCGTGTTGTTAGGGTGATACATGCTTCCGTCGTCCATTTTGTATACGATAGGCCGCCATTTTGGTTTCCATGGTAGCACGTGGTTGCCATAGGACCCAAAACCTTCTTATAGGACATGGGTATGTTCGGAGGGTATGTTCGATTGAATAGGAGTAAATTTAATTACCACAAACAACCCGACAATCCCTCCAAATCATCAAAATCGTCTTCATTTACTGCGGATTTTCCCTAGAATATTTTGTAGTAGAGCAGCACATAGTGCTATGGTGCCGAGAAGGCCCCCAGGGGTAAGAATCGACTGAACTAGAGTAGTTTTTTCAGGTTCAGATTTTCCCAGAATCCCTTTTTAGGACCACCATACCATGGCTTATAGTAGTTGCACGTAGAGCTATAGTACTGAGGGACCCCTTTGGATTATAGCCAACTGATAGACAACCTCCATGAAAGCCTATATCATTCCTAATGCCAATAAGATACCGAGCAGTTACTGATAAGAAGTTGCTCGAATGACTCGAATCCCATCGAGCAAATGAGCTTTAGAGCAATTGCTAGATAGGGTGACTACACTTATAGCTCGAACGACTCGAATCCCATCGAGCAAATGTACTTTATAGCATTTGCTTGTTCGAGTGACTCGCACATACGACTCTTAGCCTCATTTCAGAAAAAGGGGTGCCGAAGGCCATATGTTTTCGAAAAAGGGATTCCACAAATGGGATTCCAAAAAAGGGTTTCCATAAGTGGGATTCCGTCTTTCGTCGAGTGACTCGCACATACTGCTCGAACGACTCGAAGCCCATCGGGCAAATGAGTTTTAGAGCAATTGCTCGATCGAGTGACTCGCACTTACGACTCTTAGCCTCATTTCAAAAAAGGGGTGCCGAAGGCCATATGTTTTCGAAAAATGGATTCCACAAATGGGATTCCAGAAAAGAGATTCCATAAGTGGGATCACGTCTTACCTCGAGTGACTCGCAAATATTGCTCGAATGACCCGAAGCCCATCGAGCAAATGAGGTTTAGAGCAATTGCTAAAGTTGATTTTGATGATTTGGAGGAATTGTCGGGTTGTTTGTGGTAATTAGAATTACTCATATTCAATCGAACACATCCTCCGAACATACCCCTGCCCTATAAGCAGGATTTAGGCCGCATATCAACCACGTGCTGCCATACAAACCAAAATGGCGGCCTCCAGTATACAAAATGGACGACGGAAGCACGTATCACCCTAACAACACGCGCTGCGCATGCGCACTAACACCACGTATCACTAAGGGGATAACGTCACAACATGGCCGCTCACGCGGGTTACCATAACAATACAACATGACGTCACTTCTGAGGTCCTGCACCGAAGTCCTGCAACCTATACCTCAAAAGCCCCTGACATGCATACTACTGACGATTTCCAACTCTAGAACCCGGACGTCGTATATTTAGACCACAGAATGAGAGGGCGCTTTCGGATTTATTCAGCAGCTGGAAATGATGGATGTTGAATTGGATGTAGGAAGTGGCAGCGCAAATAGTTTCATCAAAAGTTGTATGTTCGGCGGCAGGAGAGGGTACAGTATGGCCGCCGTGGACTGGTAATTTTCTACGGGCGGGCTATATTCCCAAAGACACAATGACATTATATTCCGCACACTTATTACTGGAATGATGTTCAAACATGTAATTAATGAAGCACCGGGTATAACCCGGTGCATCATTAATTAAAATTTTGCTGATGATAATTTGTTTTATTATCTGGTAAACGCCTGCGTGAACATCACTGCCGACGCGTGGATTACGACCAGTCCATGGCCACTGTATTGTACATAGGGAAATTACAGTGGGCACACAACCTGAATCAAGTCACCGGAGCCACATTCCTGATCTCAAGAAAGGATCATATTGGGATGACCCGGTCGTAGCCTCGTTAACTAGCCTACTTTACAAAACGCAGTTCAGATAGTCATATCAGATGTGATGTATTTTTACATATTGGCAACAAAATTAGAAATCGAAACTTATCCGATGACAAAATACTATTAGTGTAATCAAACACACCATTGTACTATATGTTTGACTGTGAAACCTAGCCGTGTGACATAAAATCACCTGCCATTAAAATAGCAGTTTTTTTGTTCATTCTTGAAACCTCAGCCAGGAGTTTTCTTTTCTGTTTAACTCGTACACGCCTGGAAAATAAGAGTGGATTTGTTTTGCTTTTTTTATAGTTTCTTGGGTTTAACCCTTTACCCATCGCAGACGATATCAAAATTTATTATTTTATAGATCATTTTTTCAAAGTTTCAAAAAATTTCAACAAAACCATAGCATGTGACCCCTCGATGAAACGAGCTCGACGAGCTCGTTCCAACGAGGGGTCACATGATATGGTTTTGATTTTTTTGAAAAATAATATTTTTTCAACCACTGAATTTGCATATTAAGCGGGCGGATGCGGCCGATTCGTTGGGTAAAGGGTTAACGACACAAGTAGAGTTAATATAATTTGAAGGCAAGTGTACCATCTACGTGGGACACTCTAGAATGCAGCACAGCTGCCCCCCCCCCCCGCCCCCCACATGATCAATCGTTATTAAGTGTCTTGCCCAAGGACACAATGCTGATGGCATGGAACAGGGTCGTACCGTCGACCTTTCGGTTTTAACTTCAATCTTCTATCAAATGAGCAATGCGTTTCCAGTAAAAGTTGTTGATCATCACGTACTTCTTAAAACTTATATGCTAGCAGTCGTTTTACGCAAGAGCGGTCTGCCTATCGACGAAAGAAAAAAAATACAGCTCAGACTGAAAGACTCCCTCTGCACACTATTATCCTGACCGCCCGTTCCAGGCCTTATGTCCTATTGTATCACAAACGGTACAGTCGATGCTAGGTTTCCAGATGTTAAAAGCAAGCCTGGAAATAAGCAATTTGTCATTTGCTGAATGAGGTCCCCAGAGGGGGGAATTTGCTGGAGCTATTCCATATAGTGGACCAATTTATCCTCTGGGTACCTGGGTTTCCGTTTAGATCTGACATATTGATTCAGATTGGGCAGTCTGCCTCTCGGCTAAAAAAAGTACAGCTCAGATGGTAAGACTCCCTCTGCACACTATTATTGCAACCGCCCGTGCCAGGCCTCCTGCCGTACTGTACCACAGGCGGCACAGTCGAAGCTAGGTTTCCAGGTGTTGAAAGCAAGCCTGGATATAAGCAATTTGGCATTTGCAGAACGAGGTCCCCAGAGGGGGCAATTTGCTGGAGCTATTTCATACAGTGGGCCAATGTATCCTCAGGGTACCTGGGTTTCTGTTTAGGCCTGAGATATTGATTCAGCTTGAGGTGCACATAGGGTAATATTAGTGATGCTACCCTGATGTGTAGGGTAACATGAGAACATTCTTCCAATGGGGACCTCATTCTGCAGAGGACAGTCTGCTTATTGCCGGGCTTGGTTAAAAGTATTGTCAGGAGAAGGGGTATATACAGATTATCACCACAGTGTGTGTCTTCGGGAATTCAGATCAAGTCGAGTTGTAGGGACAGAACAGTATTTCGGCGAGCCCGTTAGGGCGAGTCGAAATGCGATTCTGTCCCTACAACGAGACTTGATCGGAATTTCCGGAGACACACACTGTGGTGATGATAAATTTATCTCACAATATTGACCACAAAATGTGTTATAAAACTATTTTAAGAGGAACTTTTTCATTTGCCTTATCGATGGAAAGACGCAAATTTAAAGATATAATAGCGATTATTGATCTCCATATTGAGGTCAGTGATGACGTTACACTTCAGAGAATATTATGTCACTGGGATTCACTTTACTGAATACTGTCTTGCTAAGTGGAGCAACTGTGTGTTCGTCAACGTGACTTTGGTTGTTACGTTTGCAATAATTACTGGTGAATTAAATATCCCTCTCGGTGTAAAGGTTTATTATATTTTAGAATATGCCGTTCATCGTTTATTGAGGTGGAGTTTTCCACATTTCACAGCGAAAGCTAATCCTTTAACTTCAAGAGAGAAGCCTCGACTCGAGCGTTCAGGAAAATCTCAATAATAGGCTACAAACCAGCCCAAGATGCTGAAAAGTGGGCATAATTTAACTATTCGTTGAGTTAACTTCCCCAGTGACATTTTAGCATGCCGTGCATAATAAATACATTACAGAGCGTTTAGTTGGCAGATACAGTGTCATATATATTATCAGAGAAACAATTTTAGGTTCGGCTTCGCCTCACCTAATATTGTTTTCTCTGAAGCCGTGAAGGGAAAAACGCGAAGCGATCGAAAAATGATATTAGTGCCCTTGTTTAGGCAACAGCAGAATCACGCGCTTGTATCAGGGTCCCTTGATACGGATTCGGAACAAGGGCCCAGATACATTAAACGTTAGTTGCGTAACAGTGCAAAAACGCCCGAGTGTGAGATAAATTTCTGTAGCAGCTTGTTGAGTAGAGCTGGAATTTCGACTTCCACACTTCGCCGGACGGCTCTGGATTGATTCCGTGAATTATTCACTACTATGATAACATGGCATAATTTCAGACTGACCCTCAGAACATTTATTCTATATCAACACGGTGGGGGAGACAAACGGTTTGTGCGAAATTACTTTTCAGATACATCGTACCAGTCTTGTGTGATCTGTCTTCACGATAGTACATCTAGTTTCTGCCCAATCATTGAGGACTATCACGTCATAGCAACATTTCACAAACACACAGAATTACCACATTAACTCTTTGATACTTTTGTACGTGCTATTACGTATGAAATGTTTTGTTTAATTTAACCCTTATATACTTTTGTACGTGTTATTACGTACAAAATCAAACAGCACGTTGATACAATGTGGTCATTTGTTTTGTTATTATTTTTCGATTTTTTAAAGTTTTAACCTCAATTCCTATTTCCTCCCGAATAGTGCTCAGTAACAACGTCGAGCCAAATGTTATCGCAACTTAAAATACATGTACTAATATAATCCTGCTGTCAAGACTTCTTAACTGGTTGAGTGCTAGAAGCCACTATCAGGGCTTTCAGCAAAATGAGGATACCTGAGCAAAAGCCAACACTTTGTTTTGTTTATATAAATTTATTTGATTACAAATTATTGGAGAGTGCCTGGGCACTCTCCAATAATTTGTAATCAAACAAGTCTTGAATAACAAATTCAGACCACCAAACATAATCTAGCCCTCAGCCAGATAATCACCAATTCGAAAAATATCTTATTTGTACTTTCCGACGTTTGACGTCGCGTTTTGAAAAACGTTGAAGAAACTGAATGCCCAGTGACATTTGAACGTCAGGATAATTAAAGTCTCAAAGGGTTAATATCGTTCTTGTAGAACTGCCTTTCTAACGAGATGTTACGTCTGTTTGGAATTAAAGCAGCTTACACAAAATTAAAAATAAGTTGAACGAATTTCTTTAATATTGTTGAACGGGCATGGACAATGCAGTATCTACGTCGGTGTTTAATGCTCGAACAGCCGATGGTTCGTTTTGTAGAGCAACTGATATATCGTCTCCTGTGGGACATAGAATATTCTAGCACTCAGGCGACGATATTCCAGACGATTGAATCTAAACATATACCATAAACATTTGATGTTTGTAGAATTAACACAAGGTGTGTTGCTCAATCGAGACTTGATTTGTACGATTTATTGTTATGCCATTACCACTAAGAATAAAAACTCTCCATAGCCTAATGTTATCTACGTCGCGTAGTGCCACAAATTACGTTAATATATTAATAGTATCAATGTGATTTAATATTCATTGATTGGAATTCATTACACACCCATTACATTTCCTTCAGATTCATATGTACAAGTCCGTATGGACCACGTGTTTCATACGGATTTCCGTTGATGAGATATTTTTAAAACTGACGTCACGTATACATCAAAAGAACTAAACTCCGCCCATTTTTCCTAACTGGACAATCATCGAAAAGTCGCATTTTAACTCAGAACAATTCGAAAGCTGCAGTGACAGCCAATAGATGGAATGTCAGTTGGAAAAATAACGAAGAGTTTTGAATTTTTAAATTAATGGACTCTATGTCATAGATGCGTGTAATAAGCACAGGACGCCACGATGTGTAACTGCGTTCGTCAATATGGCACTCATGCCATAGCAGACAGTGGCGTAGGAACCGGGGGATAAAGGGGGTATTTAACTTCCCCAAAATGTCCAAAACTGTGTAAATCATATCTAGTATCTATACGAAAATAACCACATACATCTTCATATTCTACATCATACAGGCGCACATAAAACTGTATGATCTACACCATTTGCAGTGCATAGAAAAGTTGGTAGTCGATGTCACTGACTAGTTAGCTCAATAGGTTAACATCTTCCTCTTTGACATACATCCTCCTTTAACCCTTTACCCAACGTAACGGCCAAAACCGGCCAGCGCTATTCTAAAAAAATCACCAATTAATTTTCATGATTTTTTCATGTTTTGTCTCCAAAACATAGGTTATGACCCCTCATTGGAACGAGCTCGTCGAGCTCGTTCCAACGAGGGGTCATAACCTATGTTTTGGAGACAAAATTGAAAACAAAATAGTTGTTCAAGAATATTTTTTTGCAAGCGTCGTCTGCTTTTCATGTTAGGTAAAGGGATAAACACCAAAAATTAACAGCAACGATACCTTGATTTTTTCACTTGAGAAGCGAGGAAATGAGTTCTCAGTAGTTTATATTTCACACATTTTCCTGGTATCTCCCTCCCGCACTCTCCCCCGGGCTCCGCTAAGCAGAGCGGGCCACCAAAGGCGGCCGTGTTGTCCCCTACCTGCTCCCGTTTACAATACCCCCCCCCCCCCCCCAATATTATAAGCGTCCTACGCCCCTGATAGCAGAATGATAGAACTCGAGGCTGCTTGCGCCTATATATATATATAGTATTTTGAGAGGAGCAGCACGCCATCTGCATCGCTAAAGCATTGCAGATGACACCTTCTTCCACTCATGGGACAATATAAATTCTTAGAAAACACCGATAGCTTCTTTGTTGATAATCGACCAAATTTCGTCATTATATCTGATACTCCCCCCCCCCCCCCCCCCAGCCCCCCAACCCACATCTGCCACTGACACACGTGAAATACATGAGAGGCGAACACTCGATAATTTCTCGGTTTCAGTTATCGGAGAGTAAAGTCTTTTCCTCGAGAGTATCTCTGTTGAAAATAGACATACGCTGCCCCAGCCGCAAGGCTGCCCACTGCACGTGACGTTCATGACTTGCTGCACCCCCGTTCTAAAAACAAACGGCCAGTAAAACGATGTACTCAAGGCCAAAATAAATGCAAACTGTAGCCTATATGGAAAAAATTCCATTTTAGACTGTCATGGTTCATTTAGATGAAAAGTCATACGCTTGTTGCCTTACAGATATATGCCTGTGAAAGGAATTGATTTCCGGGGTTCGATCCGATTATCATTCATGAGTAATTCTCACTTTTTGATTGTTTTCATGTTAGAAGGCGAGATATATTCTTCGAACGGACACTTCTTGTCAGAATCGATTATTCCGTCGTGAATCACAAACTATCTGAAGTATCACAAAAATGTTGTTTTACATTGCGCAAAGACGTGACGGCAGCAGGTGACGGAGTGGGAGGCATTGGTAACACGTATCCCCCACTTTTTCCACAGACACTCTTTATCATTACACAACGAACCCGACAGTCTGAGAGTATGCGAAGGTGTCAACTGTATTGCATGCAATGCCTGTTGTTTATGCACGCAAACAGATGTGGTTTTATTTACCCAATTAGTTCCAACTGGGGCGGACCGATCTATTTCTTCGTCTTCAAGATGGTTGAAGTAGAGACAAATAGACAATGCCATTACCAATCCGCTGCATTCAAACTATTAGAATATTATGGACAGTCGTATATTTCGTGACGTAGAACAAAAAGACACTACATACGTTATTAAAGCTATAATTAATTTATGAGTGCTCCCTCATGTCAGGGCAAAGCCAGCCTAAATATAGGGGCAAGGGGCCTCATATATAAAGATAGTGTAATTTCAAAAGATATTCCGCATCAGGGCGAAAACCCCACGTGAATTTCACTTCTCTGTGAAGCTGGACATGGAAAAAAACACATGTGGTGTATATCCAGCTTCAGCGCTGGGACCCAGGGGAGAAACGGTATGTTAGATAAGAGATAAGGTCTAATCTCATTTAATTTATACAGTAGTCGCGAGTCTTACGAGACGTAATCGGTTGGTGCCAGGATATCGTCACGGCCAATTGAGAAACGAATTTCTAAAAGATAGAAATGTCGTGTCATCATTAGTAATAGCAACGCGTGGCAGGAACGAATCGGTTTTCTCGACAAGTGAAATCACCGTTAAGTCACGCGCGAGATGACTTGTATTGATTCTGCCTCGATATACGTCATATCCCACTGTTTTGACAGATGGACAAATGAGCGTCCGTCCACCTGACAGTTTAGGGTAAAAGGTATATACACCTTGAAGAGCAGAGCATTAGACACAACCTTGGGGTCACACACACGCTGATGAAGTCCAGGGCAGGCGGACTCTGTTTCCTGACATAAGGGTACCTTCGATCACAGGACCCTGAAACGGCTGGAATCGCCAGAGAGGGCATTCCACGATTGATTTAGCTTAAGGTTGATAGGCGGCTACGGAGCCAAATTCGTTGAGAAAGAACACCCAAGGTGAAACGTTAAAGTTTAGATTGTCGAGTAGCAGGTATCAGCCTGCAATAGTCTGAAGTGTAGGTTAATTGTATTGTGCGTATTAACCCTTTGAAGCGTCAGACTGATTGCGTTCTGAGTAGTTTGTTTTGCTGTCGAAGCATCGTAATACCGACTGGAGATCGGTGTGAGTGACAATTTCGCCCTAGCACAAAAGGGGCATTTGTGAATCGTGAATTCAACCAGGAACGGTGAATATTTCAATAGGACTTTCACGGAGGACTTTCAAAAGGCACATAAGGTATGAGTGGACAATATCTGACCCAAATCAGAAGTACGGTGGCTTTATAGATGACGAACATTGCTGGTCGGAACCCTCCGACAGCCAGAGGTACAGTTACGCGCAGACGTTGACATTTGAGCCTAAGCGGGTGAAGCTCTTATGGCGAGCTCACAGTAATAACATTTCATATTTGTGAAGCTCTTATGGCGAGCTCACGGTAGTAACATTGCCAGTGTGTAGACTATAGTGCCAGTAAAGGGCTATAGAATGACTATATGATTGTTTAGAATTATTTAACCGTAGCAACCAAATTTCTGTGAAAAGAATCGAATTGTTGATTGTTGAAATACTGAAACGGCTTTATATTTATGTGTAAAAAAAAGAATCGTTGTTACTTTAAATCATTCTTTCCATTACGCAGCCTGAAGTGATTAGGAATCACACCTAACGGAAATCGAACCTATTTCAGGCCAATTTGGCAGAGAAGGAATCACGGCGTCGGTCTAACTCAGCTCCCTGCGCCGAGTTCGCGACACTTGGATTCCGACCCTCCATGTTGGCCTAATTTTCCCGCAACTTCATCAGCGGGACTAAATAACCCCACGTCAGTCCAGGCCTTACGGGGCCTCAGGTGGCCCTGACATTGATTGGCGAGCGCTACCAGGATATCTCTAAAAGGTAAAAAATGGCTATATGGAAATTTTGTTTTATTTTAACGGCGGTTCTGTTTATGTTTTGACGCGTTCGGTCAGCTGATGCCGTTCAAGGGTTAATATCGCAATACAGTAGTTTGTTTGTTTGTTTGTTGGCGGTTAACGTCACATATTTATGCACCATGGCTAATCGTGACACAGCATGGAGATGAAGTCAAGTTTAGTCAATCGTTGATCAACATGTTGCCCATTTTAGAGGACTTTCACCACAAGCATTGGTGACTGGGTCCTATTTTACTAGGAAAGCGGAACTGGTTTACCACAGTAAACAAGTGCTGCTTACTTCCCGGGGTTCACACGGGGAAGTACAGTAGTCCCTCAAGAGGATTCTTAATAGCCACTATAACTGCGGTAGGTTTCAGAATATTTGGGGCGTTTAATTACGTTAAATTACACAGGTAAATTAGGATTAATTGCCATATTTTTTTTATTTCTTTTCTTTTCCTTCTTCATTCTTTCTGACGAGTGTTGAAGATAGAAAGAAAAAAATCAAAATGGATGTTGTTACAACTCTCGCCCAACTGGTACCATTAGGCAAGGAAATGGGCCTTGAGGGGGCCGAACTTCATAAGTTCGTTGAAGATGAGCAGAAACGTGAGGCTAAGGAGATTGCCTTACGTAATGACGCAAGGGAGAGAGAAGCCCATTTAGAACGAGAGCGTGAGAAAGACGCAAGAGAGGCGAGGGAGAGAGAAGCCCAATTAGAACGAGAGCGTGAGAAAGACGCAAGAGAGGCGAGGGAGAGAGAAGCCCAACGAGGACGAGAGCGTGAGAGAGACGCAAGAGAGGCGAGGGAGAGAGAAGCCCAATTAGATAGGGAGGCAAAAGAGAGAGAGATTCAATTAGCAAATGAGGCGAGAGAGAGGGAAGCCCAATTAGCAAGGGAGGCAAGGGAGGAAGAACGAGAGCTCGAACAACACAGGCACGAGAGAGAATTAGATCTCCTCAGAGCAAGGGCCGATGTGGAGAATGAAGGTCGGCGCTCAGGGGACGGGAGTGCAGGGGTAGCAATTCATACCCCACGCCCCCACCTCGCTCATTTTAATGAAAACACTGATGACTTGGACTCGTACTTGGAGAGGTTCGAGCGTTTTGCCTCCAGTCAAATGTGGCCAGAAGACGCATGGGCTATGTGCCTGAGCCCTTTGTTGTCAGGTAAAGCCCTCGAGGCTTAGACCAGTATGCCTCCTGCACTTCTTAACGACTACAGTGAGCTGAAGAATGCCATCCTTCGGAGATACCAGCTCACTGAAGAAGGATTCCGGACCAAGTTCCGAGAAATTAAGCAGGAGAGGGGAGAAACAGTACCACAGTATTTTGCCCGAGTTAGGCGGTATTTTGACCGCTGGACTGATCTCGCAGAAGTGAATGAGTCATATGGAGCCCTGCGAGATCTATTTCTCCGGGAGCAGTTTTTAACTACGTGCTCCACGGAGTTGGGCCTGTTCATCAAGGAAAGGGGTCCGCCCACCTATGATGAGATGGCAACTGTGGCAGAACGCTACATCGAGGCTCACGGTGGGAGTGTAAACACACCCAAATCGGCTAGGGGTGGGACAAACGGGTTGGCAATGGCACCTGTAAGGAAACACCACCCCAATCCGCCTGCGTCGCAGGCCATCCGGAATGGGAACGCCCCCAAAGACACAACTTGTTTCATCTGCAACAAGCGGAGACATATTGCCAGGGACTGCTGGCAGAAGCAGGTTAAGACCACTGGGAACATTAGACCACCTCAGCAGGGGGTCGGGAACGCAGCACCAAGGGGTTGGAAGCAACGTGACCGCGTAGATCCAGGGCCCAGTAGACTGACGAAAGCGTTCTGTCAAACTATCGGTCCAGAACACAGTCCCCTCCGGGAATGTATACAAGAGGGAGAATTAAGGCTGGAAGGCGGGAAGGTTGTCCCGATAATAAGTGGCATGTGTGAGAGGCTCACAACTTCGCAGGAGAAGGTTAATATGCCAGTGTACCCAGGGTATGTGGGACAAAGGGAGGTGCGTCTGCTCCGGGATTCTGGGTGCTCCTCTGCAGCGGTTAGAAGGCAACTGGTTGACGACAAGCAATTGTTGGGGCGCGACCATTTGTGTATTTTCATAGATGGGACCGTTAGAAGGTTCCCCATCGCGAGGATATCGGTGGATCACCCAATATATTGTGGCGAAGTGGAAGCCATGTGCATTGAATCACCTGTGTATGACCTGGTCATAGGTAATATCCCAGGGGTGAGGGCAAGCCCTGATGAGTTATGGTCCAGGGGTAGAGGGCCAAGTGAGGGCCCAACGAGGGCAAAGGAAGTTCACGTCGGTGGGCAAGGACCCCCGGCGGTTGCACTCAGTAACGTACCGAGTAGGGAAGGGAAGGTTCCCAGGGGGAACCAATCCGATGGTCCAGGGGATGGCCTCTACACGACGAAATGGCGGAAAGTTTCAGGAGGGACGACCCCTGGAGAAGGGGCCACAGGCGGTCCAGGCTGAACGCCAAACAGCGAGGGAACCCAATCGGGTCATTGGGGAAAGACCCTCAAGCAGCAAATTTATGTGGGGGAATTGAGCGCCCCAAAAAGTCAGTGTCACCCGTGTGGAGAGGAGAGGCCAGACCCACGTAAATGGCTGGGCAAACTTCCCCAGAATTAAGAGGGCACGAGTCAACACAAGTTGAGGGTGTTAAAGTGGATGGGACCGCTAAGGTGGGCGCCCAGGGGGCCGAGGAAAGGGTCCACAAATCAAAGGAGAAGCATCCTATGTGGCGGAGACCACGCAGTGAGTGCCGGGGGCGCGCAGCGCCCAAGGTGCTCAAGAAGTCGTCGCAATGGACCGGGGGGTCGACGGCACAAGGGCCAGGGGCGGCCAGTGTCGTTCGAACGAAGGTAATCGCCGGGACGAGTGAGCCTGGGGGATATAGCGCCAAGGGAAGCTCTTGGGAATGCGACACTGACAGGGTATGGGGACCCTGGTGGAATACCCGTAGAAATAACGGGGCGAGAAGTAGGGGTGTGTCAAGGGTTACCCAAGGGGATACTGGGAACCGGGCCCCTACGAATGGTCGGTGGTTATAAAGAAGCAATAGTTGGGTGGCTGTGGTCCTGGTGTCTGGGACGGGGGCTCCAGTCGCAAATATTCTTGTGGATGAGGTGATGAGTTTCGTAAACCCGGTGTTAAGGCCCGGGGGAATTTTCTTATTTTAGTATTATTATTGCTCTGACTGCTGACTAGAGTTGGTTGTGAGTGCGAATGTGAGATATACTGCCCCGTCTGTCGCGTGTGCGTGGACGGGGAGCCTGTGTGTCGAGGTTTTTAAGTGTGGGATACACTAACCCCGTCTGTCGCAAAGGCGCGGTCGGGAAATCTGTGTGTTGAATGTGTGAGTGTGTGAGGCACAATTTTAATCCCCTGGTTGAGCTTTGCGAGGGTGAGGCTCAACATAATGCAGGGGTCGTTTGCCCCTTCAGAAGGCATAGGGGAATGGGAGGCGAAGTTACACTCCGTTGGAATAAACCCATCTGACGCAAAGGCGCGGACGGTGTTACTCGTCGGAGTGAGTGCCAAGTGAACTGTTTGCAAAATGGGCGAATGTGTATAAAAATGTGTATGTTTAGGTGTAAATATATAGTATTAGAGAGAGAGAGAGAGAGTGCTGCAAATCTAAGGATAATGCTACTCTTCATATGTAAACCCACAAGACGGGAGCATGTGGTGGCGCGTGTGTCGTGGGAATCGACATGGCCGACGCATGAGCCCGGTCATGACCCCCACGACCACTAGGGTACAGTTTCGTAGTCTTGAACATATGGGTAGATTGTAAAAGGGTGTGAGAGGCGAGCGTGCGTGGCTTTGCCCTTGTGTTTTAAGAGATACACAGGGTGTTTCTCTCGGGAAGGGAGTTGTCAGGGCAAAGCCAGCCTAAATATAGGGGCAAGGGGCCTCATATATAAAGATAGTGTAATTTCAAAAGATATTCCGCATTAAGGCGAAAACCCTACGTGAATTTCACTTCTCTGTGAAGCTGGACATGGAAAAACCACAAGTGGTGTATATCCAGCTTCAGCGCTGGGACCCAGGGGAGAAACGGTATGTTAGATAAGGTCTAATCTCATTTAATTCATACAGTAGTCGCGTGTCTTACGAGACGTAATCGGTTGGTGGCAGGATATCGTCACGGCCAATTGAGAAGCGAAATTCTAAAAGATAGACATGTCGTGTCATCATTAGTAATAGCAATGCGTGGTCGGAACGAATCGGTTTTCTCGACAAGTGAAATCACCGTTAAGTCACACGCGAGATGACTTGTATTGATTCTGCCTCGATATAGTCATCTCCCACCGTTTTGACAGATAGACAAATGAGCGTCCGTCCACCTGACAGTTTAGGGTAAAAAGTATATATACCTTGAAGAGCAGAGCATTAGACACACACTTGGGGTCACACACACGTTGGTGAAGTCCAGGGCAGGCGGACTCTGTTTCCTGGCATAAGGGTACCTTCGATCACAGGACCCTGAAACGGCTGGAATCGCCAGAGAGGGCATTCCACGATTGATTAGCTTAAGGTTGATAGGCGGCTACGGGGCCAAATTCGTTGAGAAAGAACACCCAAGGTGAAACGTTAATGTTTAGATTGTCGAGTAGCAGGTATCAGCCTGCAATAGTCTGAAGTGTAGGTTAATTGTATTGTGCGTATTAACCCTTTGAAGCGTCAGACTGATTGCGTTCTGAGTAGTTTGTTTTGCTGTCGAAGCATCGTAATACCGACTGGAGATCGGTGTGAGTGACAATTTCGCCCTAGCACAAAAGGGGCATTTGTGAATCGTGAATTCAACCAGGAACGGTGAATATTTCAATAGGACTTTCACGGAGGACTTTCAGAAGGCACATAAGGTATGAATAGACAATATCTAACCCAAATCAGAAGTACGGTGGCTTTATAGATGACGAACATTGCTGGTCGGAACCCTCCGACAGCCAGAGGTACAGTTACGCGCAGACGTTGACATTTGAGCCTAAGCGGGTGAAGCTCTTATGGCGAGCTCACAGTAATAACATTTCAGATTTGTGAAGCTCTTTTGGCGAGCTCACGGTAGTAACATTTCCAGTGTGTAGACTATAGTGCCAGTACAGGGCTATAGAATGACTATATGATTGTTTAGAATTATTTAACCGTAGCAACCAAATTTCTGTGAATAGAATCGAATTGTTGATTGTTGAAATATTGAAACGGCTTTATTTTTATGTGTAAATAAAAGAATCGTTGTTACTTTAAATCATGTTTTCCATTACGCAGCCTGAAGTGATTAGGAATCACACCTAACGGAAATCGAACCTATTTCAGGCCAATTTGGCAGAGAAGGAATCACGGCGTCGGTCTAACTCAGCTCCCTGCGCCGAGTTCGCGACACTTGGATTCCGACCCTCCACGTTAGTCTAATTTTCCCGCAACTTAATCAGCGGGACTAAATAACCCCACGTCAGCCAAGGCCTTACGGGGCCTCAGGTGTCCCTGACACCTCAGCACAAACTGACACCCCACCACATACACATTCTTTTAATACGTCCCGAGGCATTCTTCAAGACCTGAACATTTTGATAATAGTCTGGAGCAAATATTATAAAACCTTTATAATTGTATTTTCTAGCATGATTGTATTTTCTGCCTTTAAATAAAACTGACTAAAATAAATAATTAACATTTTTACAAGATATGGCAATTTGCCATCTGGCAAATTGCCAGATCTTTGAAAATTTTAATGGTTCATTTTAACCCATATAAATCCATATCTAGAAAAAAAAACTATTCCACAGAATACAATTGAAACAGTTTCATAGTATTGGCCCCTGGTGGGGGTATCATTATTCTATATGTAAGATGATTGATGTTTATTTCCACCAGCGTCATTTGCATATTTACAGAAATTGTACTGATATCTCTTTCATGACACAACATAATTATGAAACTATTGGGTCTCAACTCATATGCATAAGAACAAGATAGAACTGTCAGTATATTTTTTTGTAAAGACTGGATTGCACAAGAATGAGAATAATGTTCTTTAACCCTTTCCCTAACCTGAAAAGCAGACGACACTTGCAAAAAAAAATCTTGAATAACTAATTTTTTTCATTTTTTGTCTCAAAAACATAGGTTATGACCACTCGTTGGAACGAGCTCGACGAGCTCGTTCCAACGAGGGGTCATAACCTATGTTTTTGAGACAAAAAATGAAAAAAATAATGAAAATTAATTGGCGATTTTTGAGAATAGCGCCTGTCGGTTTTGGCCGTTACGTTGGGTAAAGGGTTAAAGTGAGATTATCAACTATTTAAATTATAAAATAATGTTTTCAGTATCTCCGTATATCTAATTTACGATACAGAATGCAAGTTCCCACAGAGTGCATCCCAAACTAGGAATAAAAATAAATTCCCCACGATAACTTTCGCCACATTGTTTTTTTTTTTTACATTCCCCATAATCTGTCAGAGCATTGTTTTGGACCTTCTGCGAGAGAATGTATTTCAAAGTGTCTTTTTACTCTTATGTACAATGATGGCTGAATAAGAAATGTTCCGTCACAAAATTTAAGAGAAAGAAACGTCCACTCCATTGGTGTTTTTGTGTATTAGTGGAAAGCAACTCTTCGTGTGGTATATTCAACCAACTGGTCAGTACAGGTAGGAACCTGCGAAACGTCGCGATTCGATTCGATTTCGAATCTCACGTTGGTATTTGGTTCGATTCGAAATCGGGTGCCCGATACTTTTTCCTTCGAATCTTTTCATAGGAATTTCGCTTAGTATCAGTCATCTTTGTTGTCTCACAAAACGTATAGCAGCGATAGAAATTGTACATAAATAATTGTGAAAATAAAGACAGTGTAATTTACACGATACTAACACAAAAAGCAACTGTGCCCATGTCACCATCCATGATAACTCCTCTTTCATTAGTACTTACCACTGTTGAAAGCAAAATTAAAGTTCCCAAGCAACACAAACGGTGAGCACAGGGTTGCTAGCTGCTAGCCTCTTGCTGTACCCAGCACATAATCCTCGTACCCACTCCCGTTTTGAACAAAAACAGTGATGATATAGTTGGAATATTTTATCCGTCGGGAATTCAAGACGCCCTTATTCGATTCGGGTTTTTATTCAATTTCGAATAATAGGCTCGATTCTTTTCGACATTCGATTCCAATCGAAAATATATGATTCGCGGGGTCCAAAGTATAGATTTCAGTTCGATAAGTATTTATTTATTTATTATTGTTTAACGACACATTAACAGCCAAGGTCATATCGTGTCGCTGACAGTTTTACGGGCGGAGAAAGCCGGAGTACCCGGAGAGAACCACCGAGCAACAACGAGCAGCTGCCAGCTCCCCAAACGTCGTAACTCCGCACTGCAGCACAGGCAGGGTTGGATTGTCTGAATACATGCGCACCATAGACGTGCAATACGCCTTAGTACACGGTGTCATCGTGTCCACATGTGGACAATCGGGTTGAAGTGCCTTGCCCAAGTAAACAACGCGGGAGTCCGAATCGATCGCTCAGACGGTCACCCATCATGACTAACCGAGATTGACGTTGCGTAACTTCGGTAGACGAGAACCGGTTCCTGCAACGCCACAGCGCCCCCGTTGCGATAAGTAACGTGTTAATGGCAAATTAGAATGTTATCAACACAGACATTTGATTGAAATTGTTTGGAATTTCAAGATCAAAGACTATTAAGGTTAATCGTCAGAGGGATTATTTACTTTATAAACGCACTGGCAACATTACCATCACGCAATACGTAGAAAGAAAGCAGTGCGCCGGGTGCATTCGTTTCACCAAGGAAAGCTTGATTACTTCTCGCTTACAGCCGTTTTAGTAGGTTATTGAAAGTTTAATATGTTAACGATATATATGTACATGAAAGTCTATCCAAATAGTTGAATATTATTTGTGGAACCCAACCTTTTCTTTTTCTCAACGTAAAGTAACCACGGTTTTCAACAAGAGTTGTGCCGCATCAATACTATTTTTTAACACATCTGGTCAGTTACAGCGCAAACGGGTTTGTTATTAAGAATCAAATCGGCGCCTTCAATATATGTCGAATGGACAGTGTATTTAAAGGAAATTTATGTTGCTGATGAATAATTTCACGTCCAACTGTATTCATTTCGTTCAACAACAAGGGACTGCAGAACAAATGTTTTGGGTGTATGAATACACTTACGCCGTACAGTGCTGCATTTTATTGTTTTAAAATGTTCCTGATCCTTCGAGAAATAGGATGAAACTGAAGATAAGGAATGATGATGCTATGAAGCCCCTCAGCTATTACGTCCCCAACCCCCCCCCCCCCCCACCCCAAAAAACAAAAAAATAAATAAATAATATGTTGTTTAAATGTTTGTTTTCTTCAGTATCTGAAAAATAACAAAATATTGTTTCGTTTTTTTTCACTTATAAATAATCTTTGTCCCGAAACATATCTTTGTACTTATCATTAGTACAATCGAAAATAATTAAACTTTTTTTCGGTTCATGCGTTTTCAGATAAAACGATTGGCTCACACGATTCTGTTTTTTTCTTTTCATAACTCAATGAACCGAAAAAAACACAATTAGGTTCGCCTCCAGCCACGCCCCTAAAATACCAGTCTTCGGAGTTGCAACATGGTGTCAACTCAGTAGAAGTTAGAACACTGGCACCTTCTAAATGTGAAAAAGAAAAATAAATTTATATTATTAATTTATCACCATGAAATTATTTATAAAATATTTAAATGACCGTGGTGGGTCATTTTTTTTTTCTTTTTCTTCACAACTGTATTTATTTGACATTTCAATTTTTACACACACTGGGTGATCGTCTGCGTTCATCGTTTTACCCAAATCGATTGTAAACAATGGCTGGACACGACGAATACGGCAATTTTGACATTGAATTCAACTAATTTTATGTCATCTGGCTTTATATCTAACTCCACTTTTACAAACTGTGTTTTTCAGTTCTCGGGAAACGGTCAAAACCAAAATACAATGTAATACTGATGGCCTACTTCCACCTACCACGGAACGTAACTTTTACGTGAAGTGAACAGTTGAATGAAATTTGAGGGAGGCGTGGCTTATGACGTTTTCTTTGCATTACGTAATTCATTGGCCAATAAAAAAAATAATGACATAAGTGCATTTGACTTGGAAAGTGTGTCAATTGCTACCTGCATTTCAATAATATGCGCCCTCTTTTATGCCAGAAAAATAATATGTCTACCAGTTTTAGTTTTTAAGTGTTTGTTCGCTGAAGTAGAGGACGACTAACACTATTTATTTATTTGGGTCGCGAACGTTTAATTATAAGGAATGATCGTTTCTTTTTGTCTATTTCTTGAGTTATGAACCCCAAAAAACAAAGTCCAAACTGTGTACATGGGCTACGCCCATCTACACAGTTTGGACTTTGTTTTTTGGGGTTGGTAAATGGGCTACGCCCATTTACACAGTTTGGACTTTGTTTTTTGGGGTCCATAACTCAAGAAATCGACAAAAAGAAACGATCATTCCTTAAATAACTCATTCAAACCAATGGTTATCTCATAGGTTGGGGATTTTTTTATTATTATTTAATGTTTAGGAAATTAATTATTCATGAGCAGTAATTCATATCAAAAGTTAATATAGAAAATCTTCTTTGCGAGAAAAATACTATTTTAGCCGATTGTGTCAATGAAATCCGATAATGCAGAGTTCACGAGTGTCTCACATTCACCCGAAATAAAACAAAAAATATATATTGGTGTACGGTGCTGTTGTATTGATCAAATTTGTGCATTTAATTTTTGGAAATAAAATAATCGATCGCTCGTCTGAAACGTTGGGAAACACCCTGCTGTGACACACAACATGATTTTATTAAGCCTCTGGAAATCGACGAATGTACTTGCTAATGAAGGAAGTGTGAAACATTCACGCAGTGCCTCAGCGTATTAGATAGTACGATGTACTATCGCTAGGGTACTGACCGGTGAATCACCCACTTAATTGTATATGTCTAAAAGGAATAATCGTGTAAATTGAACGCCAAATCCACACACCCAGCTCTTCACTGTACCGTCGTTGAAAATTTGACCTGTTAATTCATTATAGGTTAGATGGCCATTCCTGTTAATTGAATAAGAGACCACGCAAAAGATGAAAAAATATCTAACAGTCACTGTATTTCTTATATCTATCGAACAATTTGCCGCCAGGACATTCAATATACAGAGGATATGGAATGAGTGTTTTTCTTATATAATATTTATGAAACGAGTCTAAGAATGTTCCGTTCTGGCGAGCCTCTAGCGATCCCAAACGGAAAAGTCTGAAGAGTTTCATAAATATTATATGAGAAAAACACTCATTTCATATTCTATTTATCATATGACACATACACGCACAAATTAGCCATTTAGTATTATCCTTTTAACTCATCACGTAACTTGAGTTGCAGGCGGCACTTGGAAAGAACATCCTCGTATAACTAAACATTTTCATTTTTTTGCTTCCAAAACATTGGTTATGATCCCAAATTGGAACGAGCTCGTCGAGCTCGTTCCAATAGGGGTTCATAACCCAGGTTTTGGAAGCAAAACATGAAAATGCAAAAAAAATGATTGGCGTTTTTCTTGTAGGTAAAAGATTAATACAATATAACCCACCCAAAATAGGACAGATAACGTAAATTCTTCCCACTGTAATTATGCAAATGTGAACCAGTTGTATTTTGTATAGCCAATCAAATTGTCCAGTTTTGAAATTGCCCAATGAAAGCTCCCAACTCTAGTTATGCAAAATATGAAAATGTGGCCCAGTTGTACTTTGTTCAGCCAATCAAATTGTCTAGTTTTGAAACTGACCAATGAAATTGACGGAAGGCTTTATTTATCACGGATTAATATGAACACAAAATGTCAAATGTTTTAAAGTGAACAAAACGGACGAGTCATATGATAAATGATCATTCTAACTCAAGAATATAGGAAAAGAGACAAATTCTCGTTAACTGAAATTCCTGTTAACTGAATATGCCTCACAAGTAAAATGGCTATTCTGTGTGGCTGTCAGCATGGTAAGACAAGTCCAATTTGAAGACAAAGGAATACGATTCGTTTCGAAATCATCCGGTTGTTTCGATTTGTTTCGATTCGAGAAGTGCTGAATAGGAAATTTTCGAATCGTTGATATGGTCTCAAAATATATTAATCCTTTTTCTGTCATCAGGAGACCAGGGACCAATACTATAGAACCTACACAATTGTATTTTCTAGAATTATATTTTATAGTTATGACTTTAAATGGGTTGAAATGAACCATTAGCATTTTAAAAGTTATGGAATTTACCAGTTGGCAAATTGCCATATCTTTTAAAATGCTAATGATTTATTTGAGTCATTTATATTAATAGGTTGCAAATACAATTCTATACTAGATGAAGTAATTGTGCCCGCACAATACACAGGATTTTCCTTCTATTTTCAGTTTCTTGGCTTTTGCGTCACAAAATTGAGAAAAACGCATAAAAACGGATTTTTTTTGTTTTTTGTGCAGAAATTTTCCAAGTTCCCCAAAAATATTTTCAGGCTAAAAAAAAAATTATTTTGTTTTGTCTTAAAATTAACTAAAACGCATAAAAAACAAAACAAACTCTTTTGCGGATTTTGGTCCAAAATTTTCAGTCCCACCTGGACCCAAACTTTTCAGAGTAAAAAAAAATGTTTATTTCGTCTTAAAATTGACCAAAACGCATTAAAAAACAAAAAAAACTCATATCCTGATTTTGGTCCAACATTTCCAGTCCCGCCCGGACATAAAAAAGTTTCAGTGTAAAAAAAAATGTTTTCATCTCAAAGTTGAACAAACCGCATAAAAACCGAAAAGAAATGAAAAAAATTGTTTTCGAATTTTTGGCCGCCATTTTGGATTAACGAAAAATGGAAACGAAATGTTTTCGATTTTGTTCACAATGCGGTATTACTACCTTAAATTTGGATTCCTTGTAGAGGGTTCATTGTATTTAAATCTCAATATTCCAATTCCAAAATGGCCGATTTTCGAGATACTTATCGGTTTTGAGAAAAATTTGTCAGAAAACAAAAAATAAAAAAAAAAAATGCCGATTATATTTGTTCTAGACAAGAAGAATTCTGACACGTCTGTAACAAAAATAAGTCGATAGTTTTCCGTTCATGAGATGAGATATTGGCCCACCGAGCTGTGGGCATTTTGGGGCGTTTTTGCACAACAAAAAACATTTTTCCAAAAATACCAATGCTTTTATTGATAAGAACACATGACCATCAATGCTCGTGCACACTTTTAAAAACATCTACAAGCCCTTTTTTGAGAAACATCATTTCCCGTTCTGTTGGAAGAAAAGAATAATAATCTTAGAAATAACAAATGTATTTTCCTTTCAGAAAAAAAAAATACAATTGTAAGAGTTTTATAGTATTGTTTCCTGATGATAGAAGAATGCTTCTCTCGGACCAACTCTGTATCTGTTCACTTTGATTGACTTGACTTGCCAAAGAGACCAGTCGCCACCGTATACAATACTTGTGCGGAAGCTGGCAATATTTATGATTGTATCAATGTACAATATGTAAAACTTGAAGATCCGTAAGATACGATTCGAGATTCGACTCGAAAGACTCTGTCTGATTCGACTCGGCCCAAAATTGGGGAACAACAGAGCCAGTTTGGAGACCTCAGCTGGCAAAATGAAATGCGCTACAGTACAGTCGCCGTGGACGGGTCATAATCCTTGTGCGGGCAGTGATGTCCACGCAAGCGTTTATCAGGTAGTAAAAATCATCAGCAGCAACATTTTAATTAATGAAGCACCAAGTTGATCCGGTGCTGCATTAATTACATATTTGATGATTATTCCTGTAATTAGTGTTTGGAATCTAATATTATTGCGTCCGTGGAAATGTTGTCCACCCGTGGAAAGTGACCGGTCAACGACGGTCATAATGCAGGTTCCGTTTGATATATAATCATTATTATCCATGAAAAGAATCCCAGAGATAATCCGCGGTGATGTTTGGTAGCCATGTGCTTAAACCGTGATGAGATACATACAGATTATCATGATTATGCAAATATCGTGTGATTTGTATCAGATTCGAGGTTGTGTCCTGAATGGGATTTCAACGCGCCGGCTTTGCCGGAGAGTTGTGATCCCATTTTTGGACACCACCGAGAAACTGATGCAAATCACAGGACATGCACATTATCATGACAATTCATTTATCTAACATGTTTGTGACATAAACAGATTAAATCTTAAAAATTAAAAACATTTTTGGGACATAATGTTCGGTCGATCACCAAAACGCACATGCAATGTATTCATGCGCCTGTTATGATAGCATGTCACGCTACTGGAAACAAGTCGTCTATGTGATACGGAATCAGAATGAGTCGCCTCTATGATACGGAATTGGAACACATTATGTGATATGTACCGTTTCTCGTGGTTTCCAGGCCAACATCTGTATAATTGTCAAATAAATAATTTGTAGTTAAGTGAGATACATATCAAGTGGCAGACTAAGGATGATTGTTTATTTTGTTTATCAGGGGTTATCAACACTTTTAAAAGTCATGGTAATATTGTGTCGGGCAGTTTTACGGGTGGAGGAAGCTGGAATACGCAGATAGAAACACCGGACAACTGCGAGCAACGTTTAGACTTCTTCTTCTTTGGTGGTGTTTTTAACCCCGTTCTCAAGTAGTGATGTGATACTTTACTGGTAGAGTGTTAAATTATTTTTGATTGTCAAAATGTTTCCACATGTCTTTGCGGATTGAAAACATGACCCATGATTCCTCCCAGAAGTAAACTGGCTACATTTTTTTCACAAATAAATACTCTTCTGTAACTGTCGTGTTTTAGAAATTAGAAAATATTATTATTTCTCCTCTCCTGTGAAAAGTAGACTTTTTAAGTTCGATGCAATAATTCATCAGAGTGTATTAGCCTAAATTATGAAAATACGTCTCTCTAACGATGTAGTTCTCTACAATTAACTCTTTGAATGCTGCTGGCAGATATTCCTGCCCAGCACCAGGGTTCTCTCGTTTCTGAAATAAGTATAATTAGGGAACATTTAATCATATTTTTCTCTAATAAATTGAAGGAGGATTTCTATGCCAGTGCTTTCTTGTGTTGTAGAGCTGTAGGTTAACCGAAACAGAAGCGAGGTTTTTCGTTTTGTTTTTAAAAACCGAAACCGAAACCGTCGACATCCCGTAACCTAAGGTTTTTCGTTTTTTTTTTTTATTAAATACTCTCTTGCTGCAGAAATTCACAGAATGTGGCCATCCCAGAGTAGTGAGAGTGCCCAGACACTGACAATGGCAGTGTCCGGGTACTCTCACTACTCTGGGAAGGCTACATTCTGTGAATTTCCGACATTTCAGTTTACTTGTGTTTGCAGATTTCCTCAAGTTGCGTGTAAGGGTCAGACCTCGAAAAACGGCCAAGCACAATAACAGTTCTGCATATTTAGGGTAATTATTATATTGGCCTTCCTGATTCTTCGTGTATTGTAGCTTATTTCGGGCATTCATTGAGTTTCACTCAATTTCACTGCCATTCAGTTATGACTCCGGATATAAGAATGAGTTTTATTGAATTTTATTTGGCCTCATGAACAAACCGAACCGAACCAAGGTTTTACTCCACATGAAAAATCAAAACCGAAACCGAACAAGAAATTTAAAAACTTACAGCTCTATTGTGTTGCATTTGGAATAATTGTTCATCAATTATAGTCATAGCTGCTTTGACTAGATTTAATGAAAAGTATTTTGAAAATACTTTGTTAGTTACATACTTCTCTCGATTAGTTGATTGATGTAATATATATAGCAATGTTATATTTTAAAATAACTGAAGGGTATGTCTTGAAAGAGATCTACGATATCGGTCAAAGGTCATTTGATTCAAATATTGCACTTCTCTTGACCAAAATCAAACCTTAACCATGTAAGCGGAGGGAGATAAACAACAACAACAACGGGCCTGAACATTCTGGTATTTCTAGTGTTTAACCAACCGATGATCGGAATCGGACAACACAATCGGCCGATTGTAGGCAATCGGATGACAACAGCAACGGCTCCTGGAACATTGGTTCAACCGGTGGTTGCCAAAAATTTTTTTTTTGTGATGATTCATTAACCACATTTTATTATCTTCTCCAACTGTTCAATTGTTAATATAAAATGATATCAATGATACCATTCAATAAAGGCGAGAACCAACCACAATGTGTATTCTTAATTTCTCTAGACGCTCCTTTCGGGATATACAAGTTAAAGGACATGTAATGCTTACAATTGAGTGTACACGCTGGAATCGTCAGTTCATACCGACAAACGTGAAGGTTCGACTCCATTGACTCAGATCACAGTAGAATGACCTGTCGCGCGCGCCTGTGTGGTGCACGTGGCTCTGAGAGCCACGTGTACCACCCATGTGTGCGCGTCTTGTCGTTTTTATACGACCTGAGTAAACGGCGTTTAACACTGTGAAATATGTTCAACTTCATGCAGTTCTTTGACGCCTCTACACGTCTAGTAGGACACAGTATTACAATCGGAATGTGCCGAGTGTGAACTCAAATAACCGGTAATCGGACAGCGGTCATTTTTCGTAATCGATGAACACTAGGTACTCCGGGACACAAATATTAAACCTTACCAGTTTTGAGCGACATAATGACAGTCGGTTCCTGGTATATTATCTGGGTTTAATAAATTAAGATTTTCAACCTGCGGTTGCATACTGAAAGTAGAGATAAGCGGTGAAGCTAAAACAAAAACAACAAGTCGGTTTTAGTTCACTACATAAACCGGAATCGAAGTAATGATGATAAAATACACCCACATCCCACACCTCTCTTCCCCTACATAAGAAAAGGTTGGCTTTTCGAAAGATCTTGGGTGCAAAATCTCGGGCGTGTAAATTGCTCTCATGAACTATGTTTCATTGTTTTGTTTCAAAGACATAATATAAATGTTATGTAAGTGGCTTGTGTTCTCCATTGAATGCATTCAAGCCAGTCATTGACAATAAACTGATGTTGTACCTGTGTTCGTTTTCCAGAACCCCGCCCCCCCCCCCCCCACCCCATTATGGGCCGATGGTGCAAGAAGTTCTGCGTGGATTGCAGGCAGAACTTCACGCTCGATCAGCCAATACTGGGGTAGAGGGGTTTGTAAAAAATCAAAGAATACACCTCGTGTGAACAAATAGTATTGAATGCAACACTGAAATAATATTACATGTATTATTGATAAAATAGCAATTAATAGCATGACTTTGTAAGATAGTGCAGTTTATTGATGGCCTAACATGAATGATTAACAACCTTATCACCACGGGCAGATCAGACATGGCAAATTTTCTTTTTGAGAGCTGAAGATCAAATGTAGGGCAAACGCCACTTATGTTTTATTCTTTGCAAAGGGAGCTGCCGGTGAATCCGAAATACCGGCCATGTCGAAATGATTGAAATTAGGTACGTAAAAAAAACCCGCTAACGCGGGATTAAAATTACGCGAGACGTAGGCGAGCAACAATTTCCCGCGTCAGATTGCCATCACGATAATTAATGTATTGTGATCGCAAAAGTAGTATTTTGTTTTATTAGGGCGTAATTGAGTCCCTACACACACATTGGGACAAGATACCATACATACTATATTACGAAATCAAAACCGAAGCACGAAAACAAACGAAAATTGCATCTCTGATTATTTTAAGCATATTTTATATTTTATTTAAAAGTAGATTGGGGACAGTGAACAACCTGAAGCCTAAATATTAAGAAAGCGCACGACGATGGTGGAGTACAGGGGACTTGAATGGACGACCAGAGTGGGATATTTTCCTATATTTCATGCTCTCCTTCATTCAAAACTCTAACAAGTTCCATTGATTGTTTTTCCCGGTGCTCCATCCGGGCCGTGTTCTACATTTATACCACCCTGGATTAAGTAAACGAGGCAGATATCTTAAAGAAAAATAACACCTTTTAACGGTCTGTTTACATTCTTGCTTTTTCGTCAAAGCATTACATTCACGTCATGTCGTCATTCAGATGCTTAACGACTCATATGATGCGTTCTTGCATGACGTTCTTACACGTAAGCTGCATTCCAAGCGTGATGTATGGAACGCATTACCAAATGTCCGTATGTTATCGGGTAATGTTAAATACACACAACAATCGTGACATAATAATAAATTTGCCTTACAAGTATAATTTACAAAACATATTTTGAATTTGAATCCGTGTTCAAGCGCAGGACGATCGAGGTTTGGTTTGAGATTGTTAAACCTACAAATTAGAGCCTTACTTTTACTGCTCCAAGGAGTTTTTAGGGTTGGCAGAGAAAAGTGGGTGGGGGGGGAGGGGGGGTTAACATGGTAATTCCGAGAGAGGAGCAAAAAAAGTAAATGGAATCAGTAGTTGTTCGCTGTTGCGATAATAGCCACATATATGTCTGAATTGCTATTCCATGTGAGCAACCAACAACCGGATAACAACCCATGGTCCCACACCGCCAATGCGGCCAAGCATTATTCGCAATGCAGGCCTGTGGCGAACTGTATCGTGTAAAACTCGACATCATTCGCCAGTTCACGTACTTTGAAGTGCTATCTGCGAATGTCTAGGTCATTAGTCGGATGTGAACAGGTTGTCCAGTTGATCAGTAACATTCACCTGATGAGACGTGTGCTTTATAATCTTCTTTCCGCGTGGGAGACTGTTTGTGGGTCATGACTAGGAGATTAATGATAAATGATGGTTCTTCCAAACGATCGGAAACCAAGTCAGTGTGAACACCACTACCGGTACGTGATTGCATAGAGAAAGAGTTGAGATATTAATAACAACAGTATGAGGGTTTATTTAAAGGAAACATTAGAAATAAAATACGGGAAACACTGTTTTGGGTATCGCATGTACATTAAGCAGTAACAGATTGGGGGTCTATTTAAAAAACATATATATTAGTCATAACAATTCCTATTCTAATACACTGACTTGAAATCTGGAAGTTCACTTTACAAAACGCGACTACAGTACGGCCCCCGGGGATTGGTCACTTTCCAGGGGTGGGAAATATTTCCACGGTCACAATAATATTATATCCAGAAGAGACTTCTGTTCTTTCTTGTCACTCAATGTTACGCGAAGGGTTGAAGATTGTCACTGTCCACATCGTAAGTGGCATTTCAATCTCCTTACAATTAATGGAAAAGCATTGTCTGTCGGCAATCCCATGATCCCAATAACCACTTTCAATAATAAAAATGCCCACTGTAGTTGAGGAAAACCAATAACAATTGATAAAGACATTTGTTCTGGTATTCTATGAAACTTTAATGGGCAAATACGATAACACTAAAAAATTACAGAGTGCAGATAGGACAGAATGAAATTTTGCCAAATTCAGATTTCTATCATCCCTTGTATGAAGACATACACCCTCAATACAATAGCAGCTATTTCTACAGGGGTAATCGCATTTAAGGTTACCTCACGTATAAACAATGCTTGTACAGTTCAAAAAATCTATCCTCATATTTGAGAACACCATTTCACCTACAACCTTTTACGCAATGCACACGAAATCATTTTTTTTTGTTATAACCTTTTACCTAACATGAAAAGCAGACGACACTTGCAAACAACATTCTCCAGTAACTACTTTTTTTCATTTTGTTTTGTCTCAAAAACATAGGTTATGACCCCTTTTTTGGAACGAGCTCGACGAGCTCGTTTCAAAGGGGGGTCATAACTTATGTTTTTGAGACAAAAAATGAAAAAAAATAATAAAAATGAATTGGCGATTTTTGTGAAAAGCGTTGGTTGGTTTTGACCGTTACGTTGGGTAAAGGGTTAATTATTTGTTCATTTTTTTAAAGAAAACATTCAAAAAAACTTTATCACGTGACCCATCATTGGAACGAGCTCGGCGAGCTCGTTTCTATGGGGGGACAGGTAATATGCTTTTGTGGAAATTGTTAGAACAACAATTTGTTTTCAACTGCTCAATTTGTAATTACATGGGTGGATGCGACCGATTCGTTAGTTGAAGGGCTAACAAGAGGTTTGATTTATATCTCTTCAAGTTAGCAGAATTTTTGTGCTGGGAAGAAAAACAATTTAACAGCAGGGAGAGGTTAAATTAAATAGTTACCCTGTGCAGACGTTGACCACCGATGACTCACATCTTTGACATTTCTCATTTTCTAGAAGAACCACTTTCACAATACCAACAACAGCGTGTAATCGGCTTTCTCGCCAAGGCATGCTTTTGTTTTTGCAGGAAAAAAATGGATAGTTATCTTTTTTAGTTTGAAATAGTATTATAATTTGCCACCACATTTGGGGATGGCAGTTCGAAGTGTGTTTTAGATAGAAAGAGAGATGTTATAGTGTGCTGGCATTTGTTCTCATAAGATGAACGTTTATGGAAAACTGTGGATAGAAAACAACATTTTGTTTGTAAGAACAGGTGCTCCATGTCGAAAGACCTGTTTATATTTGGTGAGTATTTAATCTGCACGCCTGGCTGAAATCATGAGTTTTGCTGGCAGAACGTCTCAAAGTCAATTTGTTTTATGACCCTGCGCAATGGTTAAGTTTCGTCTTTTTACTCAGTAAATCTGTCACGTGTTATATGAGCCTGGATGTTAAAAACTCTAAACATCGATAATAAAAGCAGGACGGGAGAGATGTTTCGTCAGAAAAATCATGATTCATACGAAACAGATGGATAGAAGATTTTATTATATGCTAGCCTGAGAATTATCGCAAAAAATCTAAAAGATATTTCTCGATATCCATCTACTCGATGGATATCGGAGAATATCCTTCAGTAGCTTCCTACCGCGTTGCCTTGAAGGAACGATCAGCTGAATTGTGTTATTATTTTGAAACGTACGCATTTGGGGTCGAATTGGGCTGAATATTGGGCAATGAAAGGTCTCGTAGCATGTAATGAAGAAGAAAATCTACTCTATTTCAGTCAATATCTGGAATTAATGTGCGGACCAGAAAGTTTTATTTTTCGCAAGCGCTTGCGCGAGCTAAAAAAATAATACTTTCAGGTCCACGCAATGATTTTTTTCAGTAGCTTCCTAAATGACGTTACGCTTCGGCGCATGGCGTCGCCTTGGGCGTCTCCTTAAAGGAACGAGCGGCGGCTTATTGTTGTTGTCTTGAAACTGTTTTCAGTCAAACTGGCCTGAATATTGCGCAGTAAAATGTCACGTAGCATTTAAAAAAAACGAAAATCTACGCTGTTTTAGTGACTATTGGGAATTATCTCATTCGTGTGGACCTGAAGAATTATTTTTCACTCGCGCAAGCGCTCGTGAAAAATAAAACTGCCCGATCACACTCCAGAGATAATTCTCTACAAAATTCACAAAAATAGCGTAGATATCTCAAAAATATTTTAACCTTTTACCTAATCTATTAGCATAACTGCCCTGTACTATTCATAAGAAGTGGTATCCATATTTTTGTTTTCAATTTTTGCCTCCAAAACAAATTCTATGACACTTTACTTTCAAGAGTGAGTAATTTTTTAGAAACGTATTTAGTGTGCACTAGATCTTGGAAAGCAAGAAAACTCTTCATTCGTCTACGAAACAGCAACCACAGTTTACTGATCGAAACGGTGAGGCATTCACAGACTGCCGTCCCGGCCAATAAACGAATATGTAAAAGGTGCGCCTCGGGAAAGGTTGAGGACGAATTTAATTTTATAAAAGAGTATCTATTATATGATCAGTTGCGTAATGAACTGTTCGAACTGTTCACCGATCATACATCAAACATAAAGGTGGATAATATTACACTCTTCCAACACATTATGAGAAACAACGTCCCAGAACTGTGCAATCCAGTCTGTGACATAATGCGGCGCTTCTTTATACTACGGGAATATGAAGTTCTGAAGTGATTTATGGTAATCATTGCGATACCTTCTTAATGTCTGACTGTTTGATCATATACCTAAATATTGGTGTACCTGTCGTTTCTTCATTGTCAAAGCTAGTTTTTCATTCATTTCATTTTATATTTTTTCATTATATTACTGATATAATGTTGTTGTAAAATGGTCAATCTGCCTCAGATAGGTGTTTATTGCGTCAGTGAATTATGATTCTAATTCTTTACTTGAATGGCCCTGTGAGTGGTCATAAGCTATATTTGTGAAGCAAAATGTGAAAAAAAATGTAGTTATTCATAAATTATCTGTGCATGTCTCATGTTCGGTAAAAGATTAAAGGAAGAATGAAAAGTAAAAGCGGTTCCAACGGAGTGGAAGGAAAGCAAGGCTACATTTATACACAAAGGGGGGAGGGGATAAGGACGTATTGGATAACTATCGGTCAATCTCTGTCAGTAGCAACATTGGAAACGCCTTTGTAAAGTCCTGTATGGAAGATCAAGCGATGTAATGGAAGAGAAGAGGTTTTGAGGAGAGATACAGAATTGCTTCAGAATGGAAGGCGATTCACAGACCATGATTTTACGCTATTCCAGTTGATAGAACCTGCGAATCAAAAAATATATTTATGCCATTTCTAATTGTAAAATGGAGGGAGAGTATGTGTCACAAGATTGATGCCTTGGGACCTGGAGGTGAGATTGTTAGAATCAACCCTAAAAGCATTATATCAAGATTCCCGAAGTAAACTTAATCTAGGTAATAAAACAATAACAAACGGAAGCCCATGGAAATAGGCCTAAATCATGAGTTATCCTTTCGCCAATTCCTTATTGCACTGTACATCACAATTTGGGCGATGAACTCAAGTATAGTGATGAGGGGGTAACTGAAAACTCCGGGGCTGCTGTAGCAGATGATATGGTACAAGAACCAGGAAGCGAAGAATTGCTTGGCAAAATGCTGACAATTGCTAGGAGATATGGGAACAAATGGATACTAAATGTAATCAAAAGCAAAGTTGGACCCGTGGGTAGTAAAGTTAAACCAACACGACGATAGATAGTGGGGGAGGTTTGTATTCCGAAAGGTAGCAGCAAATGTGTTAGTGTGGGAAATGCACAGAACGTCACACGTATGTAAATGGGTTAATCGATATGGGACGAGTGCCAGCGCGGAAGGATAGAAAGAGATGTCACAGGCCTCGAGCTGTATCCTTCCGCGATGGCACAAGTGCCCTATCGATTAACCCATTCACACACGCGTGTCGTTCTGTATTTATTACACGCCATCTCGTTTATAAAAAAAAGCATTAGAAGGACACTCAGAAATTCATTTGACAACTATCAACAAACAGAACACATTTTATCGCCAACCAAATTTGCGAGGAAAACCCGTGTTACTATTTCGTCGCCTGGGTTCCAATGTGTTCTATGTGCCTGCCGGCACCTAGAACGCATTGGAACTCAGAGTGCGATTTTTAGCAGTCTCTGTCGATTCAAATTGTAATTGCGTTGCACGATCGGAAGACATTCCAGAGAAACTCCTCTTCTATTTATAAATAGTCCGTCAACGATTCCGTACCGCACATATGTGCGGAGCAGATTTTCATCTTCCGCATGGTTTAGTGTTGCTGTAGATGAGCATTACATAGAATAGGCGTGTAATAAAGGACGTGACTACGAGTATCTGGAGTACATTTAAAGATACCGGTAAGGGGCATCTAATGAAACCACGCGAATAAACTAACTGTGAAGGGGGCCGAATTCTTAATCAAATGAAATTTATAGGGAGAAACAACTGCAATAAAATGTCTGTGGGGAAGACCATTAGGGAAATGGGGGAGGGTGTTCAAAATGTATGGTATAGAAGTGATACCCCTAAAGCAAACGCGTGTAAATAGCTTAGAAACTCTGCAGACCGATGCGGGATGGTGGATAACAGGATCGAATAATGCAGCAGTATCAGAAGCACATAGGGGTGAGCCTGGGTGGTTGAGGATAAAGGAGAGGCTAGACTTAATAAAACTTAATAAAATGGTTCCAGAATATTTGGAATTCAAACACAGAGACAGGGTGGAGTGGAGAAGCGCGGGAGTTGATAAAGAACAATTCAACGGAGATCTCGGGCAAAGAAGTAGGTACACCCCAGGGTAAAACAAATCGTCAGATAAAAAGTCATGGAGGATTTAAACCGGAATTGAGCGGGAGGGAGTCAAACGTAAAAGGTATTTTAGTAGCCTGCATGGTAATGCCCGGTTCTGAAGACTACCTGGAAGGCGCGATCGCTGGAACTTAGAGGAAAAATTGGGAAGCACGGTGGAAAGGAGTGCCAAACGTGCAATTTAGGAGTGATGGAACACTTTTTATTAGAATGTCCAAAATACCAGACTGAAAGAACAAGATTCAGTGAAAGTATAATAGGGAAGTCGGATGGGACAATGAAGGCTGTGTGGTTAGTTAATGAGACACAAAGGAGGGGGTTATTATGCTTATCCAAGAGATTGTGAAGAATGGGGTACGGTATGTCAACAAGCAGTTCGTTTCCGGGTGATGAGAGAAGAGAACAGGCGTGGGAATAGGGGTGCATTTGGGAGCACCTGGTTATTTAAGGCCTTCTCACCTGAGAACCGCGACAAGTCAGCGGCGGGCCAAGGTGTTATTATTATTATTAATTATTGAAATTTCCGTGAAAGTGTTATTTTATGGACTAACGAAACAATGTTGATTAGGAATTTATTTCATAAATAATCTGAATATCAAACAAGTTGGCTTGGACGTGTTCTGTTTCTTAAACAGGTCTGAACTTAGCTGCCAGGTCACATTGTTGACTTTAAACGTTATACTTGATCTATCCTATACAATGTAGAGTTTAAGAAGGCACAGTGCAATTTCGTCGCCTGAGTGCTAGAATGTTCTATGTCCCCAATGGGACATAGAACATTCTAGCAGTCAGGTGGCGATTTATAAAACTGCTAATTTAGTCTGTTTATACCAATCATATTGTATGTTTTTTGTCTTCTTATGATGATATATGTTCTGTTGAAAGATGTCAAGAAATATTTTTCACAGCTGATTGAAAATGTTTCCTTCTCATCACCCCCGTGTCTGCAGTAAAAAGAATGGGTTATAAGTCACTTGATGATGGATACGGGTAATGTCGTGGAGAAAACAAATTGGTTAATGACTTCCGAACCTCAGCAATCTATGGAATGTTGGGTGGGTGTAGCAGATTCTTTAGGGGAAGGGTTAAAAAACTCTCTCTCTCTCTCTCTCTCTCTCTCTCTCTCTCTCTCTCTCTCTCTCTCTCTCTCTCTCTCTCTCTCTCTCTCTCTCTCTCTCTCACACACACTCTCTCCCCCCAAATAACGCGAAGGTCACCCCGTATCTATACTCTAAATTGGTTGGGTTAAAAATTAATTCAAATCAACCAGGTTTAGTAAATATTAACACAATTGGGTTCATATTTATTCAACCCAGTTGACTTTTACCCCAACTGATTTTTGATGTGTGTCACTTGATTTCAAGGGCGATGATTATGAAAACGGGGACGTTAATGGGTGGAGGAAGCCGGAGTACCCGGAGAGAACCACTGAGCAACGGTGAGCAACTGTCGGCTCCCTGAGTATGTAATAAGAGGGTAATGCATGCTGGGGATTGATTATACTATAATCATGCAGTCCTGTACCCTATGCAGATCTGCTGGGCCGAAATCTTACTAAACCTTCCAGCGGGTGTAACCTGGATAGAACTTCTCATTCTGGACACAACACTGAAAACGTTAAGTCTTGACGAGGGATACTGAGCTGTCACCGTGGGTAATATAATTGACGAAATGTATTAACACACCAATCAGAAATCTAGGATATCTGTTAGAGTACATTATACCCCTTTGTTCTCTCATACTATGTCACGAAAAGGTATAAAGAAACCTCGTTCTTACCATGTCAAGACCTACTCAAATTGTTAATACATTCTCTCATGCAGATTTTATGTATAGAAAAAACTGTTATTGTTAGCTCGGATGCCTTGTTGTAATACAATTTACTAGTTTGGAAACACTAATGTGACATAGATGTTTTCCGACAAGTATGTTGAAGTGGCATCTATCGATTTGTAAAGGAATAATCTCATTGTTATTCATGACCAATTCCAACTTTTAATTTGTTTTTGCGGTGTAGTCATTTGCGTTAGAGAGCAAAGTGTATACGTTGTGACAGATAATTCTTCTGACTAAGAGCTGGACACAACATCAGTGTGCGAAAGCTTGTGTCCACAAAAACAACTAAGCCCCCTGTATCATGACTCACTGGCACCTTCAGCTGGCAGATTGCCCACTCGAAAGACAAACTATCAACTCTTTCTTCTAGGATTCCATCAATGCTGACTTATATGACGCCAAAAGGAGGAATGGTTCAAATAAACTGAGGACGTACCGTACGTTCAAAGAAAATTATATATTAGAACCTTACCTTGAGAAATGCATAATCCCGAAACATCAACAAGCATTATCTAAACTCAGACTCAGCTGTCATAGCTTAGGGATTGAACGAGGTAGATCCCACCATGTACCCGGAAATTATAGGCTATGCTGGCAATGTAAGTCGGTAGATGACGAAACACACTTTCTACTTCACTGTCGTTTACTTAATACGGAGCGAGAAAATTTGTTAAGGCACTTAGGGATGGGCGAAAGTTTCTATAACAGCAATGATGACAAACAGAAACTCAAGCTCATTCTAAAGTGCGATGATACAAAATCCCTGAATAATGTGGCGCATTTTGTGTACCATGGGCCACAGAAAAAGGTAGTCTGGCAGCCCCAAGTCGACAGCAATGCCCAATAAATAACGATGATGAAGAAATGGGTAACAGTGAATTTCACACAAATACATATATTTTGGTGTGTGTGTGGGTTTGTGTGTCTGGGTGGAGTATGCGCGTGTGCATACACTCAGGAGCAATATGCATAAAATATTGCTGAAACCTTACTTTATAAACAAAGATTTTGTTACTGTATTATCTACTGTTCACTTGGCCGAAATGGTGTAATAGTACAATAAAGATTGATTGATTGATTGAACAAATTATTATCCTTCATGAGTATCTGGGTGGGACTGGAAAATTTCACCCGAGGGGCAAGATATTTGAGCCAGGCACGAGGCTTGCCGAGTGTATGGCTCTAATAGCTTGCCCCGACGGTGAGATTTACCCGTCCCATTCAGGTCCCCCGTCGAGGATCATTTTTTCCCCAACATTTTAGGGATGAGACGCTCTTAACCCCTTAAACGACGAATCGGCCGCATCCGCCCGCGTAATATGCAATTTCAGCAGTTGAAAAAATATTATTTTTCAAAACATTTCAACAAAACCATATCATGTGACCCCTCGTTGGAACGAGCTAGTCGAGCTCGTCCCAACGAGGGGTCACATGATATGGTTTTGTTGAAATTGTTTGAAAAATTTGAAAAAAAAGAATATTTAAAATAAAAAATGTTGATATCATCTGCGTTGGGTAAATGGTTAATATGTAAATACCACATATTCCAGGACAAACTAATTCTTAGTGCGGTCATTCTTGGAGAAAACCAATAAGATATTCTGAAAGCCTGTCGTGAAGTATGATACATACCAAAGGTGTATACTCCAAACACCAAGAGTAGCACCGCACGTTGAGGGTTAATTGACTGAAGCGACCTGGAATGAAATCGATATGTCTGCACACGTCATTTCCAGACTTGAACTTCACTTTGACAGAGCGCAATGATATCAGATGTACATTTCTCTCCTACAAACTGATAGAGCAATTTGAGGTGTGTTGATGTTTTCCTTAGAGTGTTCTGGTTTCGATTTTTGTTTATAACGTCAGTAATATTTTCGGAACCAAACAGCCTTCCATTTTGTTTGTTTATACATGTGCACAAGTGATCTGCGATGATTGAATAGTTTCGGAGCCAATTAAATATGCAAAAAGGCTGGTCACGTAGGTGGGGGGTAGACAGACATATCTCTCCCAGCTGTCCCACACGATTTTATATATATCCCAGTACCTCAGTGGTGGGAGAAAAAAATATTCGGGAAAAGCACAGGAAACAGTTTTACAAAGATTCGTGGTTGGATCAAGGACCGAACCACCCGCACCCATTTTCACCTTCCTCCTATGCTACGGGATTGAAATGCTGAGTCTCTTTAAACGTCCTATTAATTTTTGTTCATAAATAAGTTGTAATTAGTTTTCCGAGAGAAAGCAATACTGTGACCTCAAAAGTGGATAGAGAATTACGAGCGGATGTCGGTTGCATCGCGATCGTCTCGAAACTCTGTTCGCTTGCCCCCCACAACGCTGTAGAAATAAAATACAAGGACTTTGAATCCCAGATATGTTGTTTTCATTCTTGGTTCAGCTGTAATTTCGTTACACTTTGTTTTGAAGACTCGAGCCATCGTGTGTGTTGCAACTGGATCGCGATCTGAGTAGGTTCATATCCACTCAACCAAGTTGATGTTGGTTGATTTCTAACCAACCTTACTGTACAGTTTTTGTAAAAAAAACTCAAGAAGTGATGTTTTTATTGGACTGGAGCAAAACATATGTTTCTATCAAAACGGTATCAATGAGTATTGCAACTGCAGAATAGAACGGGCGTGTAACCTAATAATAAATAGAGGATATCTGAGCTGTTCTGTTGAATATCGGGAATTGCCTCATCGGTGTGGATCTGAAAGTTTTATTTTTCACGAGCGCTTGCGCGAGTCAACGTTCAAGGCGACATCATGCGCCGAAGTGTAGCGTCTTTTAGGAAACTACTGAAAAAAGCGCCCGTGAAAAATAAAACTATCAGATCCACACCCATGAGATAATTCCAGATACGAAGTAAAATAGAGAAGATTTTCTTTTTTATTGTACGCCACGAGAAATATTACACAATATACAGCCCTATTCGACCCCCAAACGCGGACATTTCAAAACAATAACAAAGATCAGCTGATCGTTCCTTCAAGGGGACGTGATGCGGCGTAGCGTAACGTCATTTAGGAAGCTACTGGGGATATTTCTCGATATCCATCAAGTCGATGGATATCGAGAAATAGATTTTAGATAATTTGCGATAATTCATAGGCAAACATATAATAAATGTTTGTTTTATTTGTTTATTCGGGTTTTATTAACACTTTCAGTAGCCAGAATGGTATCGTGTACGACAGATTTACGGGTGAAGGAAACCCGGAAACGCACCCGGGAAGAAGGAACCCCGAACCACTTCCACACTCCCTAACATACTCACGAAGCACAAGCAGAGTTACCAGCGTTTGAATACAATGCCACCATCAACGTAGAAAACGTCTTAGTGCACATCGTCACCGAGCAACCACGTGCGCCTTGCCCAGATACACAACGCAGACGATGCGAATGGGGATCGAATTGTCGAGCTTTCTAGTTGAAGAACAATGCTACCTACATGGAACTACTGCCATCCACTATAATAAATGGAATTTCGTCACAATAGTGTACGTAGAGAGAGTGATCACAAGATAATCCACAGGTTGGGATATTCCCCAAGAATAAGAAACACATGATACATTCCAGCAAATGGATAGAGCTGAAACGGTTAAAGGGTTTTCTTGATCGATTAATCACGTGTATTAATCTTGGTTATGCGATTGATCACTTGTCCAAATAGATATCTGAATAATTGCCATACCGTTGATGATTTACAGCATGAACCCTTTGCCCAACATAATAAACAAAACCGACTAGGCCTATATACAAAAATCTCCATTCAAATTTATTATGTTTTCAATTTTTGTCTCAAAAACATAGCTTAGGACCCCTCATTGGAACGAGCTCGTTGAGCTCGTTCCAATGAGGGGTCCTAAGCTATGTTTTTGAGACAAAAATCGAATATATTTAGTAATTGATGAATTTATTTTGCAAGTTTCGTCTGCTACATGCAATCAGTAGACGGTTAAGAATGACCATTTCCAGCCACTGATATAGTATGATGATCATGCAAGTAAACAAGTATGTCAGCAAGTAACTTGCATGCTTTATTCTGTCTCATATAATTGATGTGAGACAGTGTGACAATGTTTACCTGTTTTGGAGCAAGTTTGTTCATTTGTTAATCCACATAATACAGTAGTTCAAAAATATCGGTTAATCGATCAATTACTTTTTGGATCGAAAAAGATGCTGATCATTGATTAATCGATTAATAGGTTAACCGTTTCAGCTCTACTAATGGACCTCTGGTAGACACGGAGGTCCATACTTTCAAATAGTGTTTGTTGTCCTTTTGATTTCACACAGATTTTGAGGATAACTGTCTGGTTGGACATTCTACCTCTGGATGTTTTGTGGTACGCCATCCCTCTGAAAGCTCATCTTAAACTTTCGGCCACGTGGGATTAACCCTTTACCTAACATGAAAAGCTATGTTTTTGAGACAAAAATCGAATATATTTATTAACTGATGTATTTAGCACTGGCCGGTTTTGGGTTAAACTGCTATATGCCACTTAATATTCAACTCGCATGAATATATATTTAGCCGGTTTTACACAATTAAATACAGTGGACCTCATTCGTACATGTGCACATTATATGGCGCACAAGCATTACCAATCCCGATTTGAGGTCATTCAGTTGAAAAGTGGAAGACGTGTACAGATAATTTACAGGGATCCTGTTGTTGCGGAACCGCGAGAGAGGTGGCGGTGCATACGCATCACGTTTCCTACAAACCTCTACTGTTTCCCCCACAAAGATGCTGGATGATTGCACAATTAGTTTTTACCTTAAAGTTGAACGTATGTAAATGTGTTGATATTCCGACATTCCTGAAATATATTTTGGCCAAATCTAAACAAATTTACTTGCATTTGGTAAATAATTTCCGCAGGCGCTGGGATCAGTATATTTCTTCTATTACATGCCCCCTTCAATCAGCCTTCGGATTGAAGAACGGGTGAAAGCGAAGAAATAAACCGAACAATGACGAGACGGTAACATTCAAATAAACCGAATACCGAACATGTCCGCATCGGATATTTGCCAATGCAGACATTGCAAGTTCAATGTTATTATTTTATTGATATATTTCAAACAAAATAGGTTTTAAACAACTAATAAACTTCGGAATGGGACATGGTATATTTTATAGCAATGATAAATAGAGGGTCTTCCACGAGTTCTCAATTTATAGAGAAATTTTCAAAATAAGTTAAGTAAAATGGGTTTGGGTCTAACATCGGGCGAGTACCAGACTTTATTTATTTACGAGTTGTGTAAATGACGCTATAAACTTGGTACGTTGCAAATTCTATTTCTCACTTGAACTCGCTTAGAAATTACCGAGAGAAACGGCGATGCCATTAATCCAAGCTTTAGTGGGCTTAAAACAAAGCAGGAGTTTTATAGCAACAGTTGTGTAGGATCAGTTAATTCGTGTTATTACACGCCTGTTCTATATAATTTCCATCTTCAGCAACACTAAACGATGAGGAAAATGAAAATCTGTTCCGCACATATGTGCGTAACAGAAATCGTTGATGGACTATTTTTAAATAGAAGCGAAATTTCACTGGAATTTTCTACAAATCGTGCACCGCAATTACAATTTGGATAATAACGATAGCTGAAAAAACGTCCCCTAAGTTCCAATGTGTTCTGTGTGCCAGTAGGCACATAGAACACAGGAGAACTCAGCGGAAGAAATAGTAACACGCGTCCCCCTCGCAAATTTGGTGGGCGATAAAATGTGTTCTTTTTTGTTGACAATTGTCAAATGAATTGCTGAGTGTCCTTCCAATAATTGTGTTTATAGACGTGAAGGCGTGTAATAAATACAGAACGAGACATGCTGTGAATGGATTAATCGATATGGCACGAGTGCCATATCGATTAATCCATCCACACGCGTGTGTCTTCTAGTGTATTAACAGTACTATATGTTTGAACAAAATAAGGTTAGAAAATAAAATATAGCATGGGCAAAGGTCTGCATTAAAAAAAAAACTGGGGAAATGTGCGGAGTAAAAACAAAAACTGGGGGAAATTTATGTTGTTTTTTTTTTTTTAAGCAGCATGAGGGAAATGTTCGATGGAGAAATGTACGGCCCAAACCGAACGGGAAAATGTCTGCACGCCCGAAAATGAGAGAAGAGCCTTTATTTGTATATTTGTTCACATAATATCTTAATACATGACACTACATTTACGACTTCGTTAGTTGTTCATATTTTATATTTACTATATTTAGCATATTCATTGGTGCCCCATGCCTGAAATAATAGGATGGGTAGGCAGGTGCTTTTTGATTTGATGTGCCACTTTTTAGCACAGATTTGTGTTCAAGAAGGATTGTATGCAACCTGTCCACAAAATGGTTCATGTTTGAATGGGAAGCAAATAGGACGAAATTACATTGTGATGAGGGCATAAAATTATGGGTTTTTTTTGTTTTTTTTTGGAGGGGGGGGGCGGGGCGGGGGTGGCATAAATATCCAGGAAATTGCATTTGTGTTGACCCTGTCATTACATTTACTTCCACGGAGTCAAACCGTTATAGACTCTATGCCTTTTAGTGTTTGTTCCCCACCCCTCCATCCCCAGCCTCTGACTGAATTTTCGCTGACACTGAAGGGACACAATTAACGCAGCATCTGTAAGATAATTGTAAGTGGACACCTTCGTAAAGTGTGTTAACATTTTTATACCATGGTAACCTATTCTTCTATATGTGAAAAGCCTATGATATCAATTTTAGCTTTATACACCAACCCTGGTAAACACGCCAGCAATGGGATTCCAATAGATAAAATGTACACCTGCAGTGGAACTACATCCAAGATGACCTTTGGTGACGTCGACCTGAATGCGAACTTGTCTAATTTTTTCGCACGTCGCCTGGCGAAGAGTGGAATGAAAGTGGCAATGATATATTACGTTTTTAAATGAGTTTACCCCGTAAAACACCAAAAGTTAACAAACATGCATTGTCTTATGTTAATGAAGCATCCATAACTCGAAACAGTATGTTATTATGGTATTAACATGAAAAAGGCCCTGTTTCTTTTTCTATTTCGTTTCGGTGATAAAACTGACAGCGGAAGTACCGCCCACCGATGCTCATTAAAGAAAAACAAAATCGCACGTATGTACGGCTGCTGCTCAGTGAAATCGAGAAAAAAACAGTAGTGACTCTTAATAATCTGACGATCATGGTGTACATAAAATACACCCAAAGTAGCTTGCTGTACCAAATGTTCTCCAGTCGTGATGAAGTGGTGTTAACCGCGCGCCGCAGGCACGCGGTTAACACCACTTCACCACTCGTGGTGAACATTTGATACACCAAGCTACTATGGGTACATTCTATATACATGTGTAATCTGCCATGCACACATGGCAGAATCACAAGAATAGATGAAAGACTGGTAGGAGTGTCTGTAATTGACATGTAATTAGTTAAAATGGTCTATACTCGAATATAATTGATGGTCACATCGAGAATGTGATGATTACTTACAAGGTCTATCTGAGTAATATGTCAACTACATTGCTTGCCGATCAATATTTGAAAACAAAGACACATATAATAGATCGAGGTATATTTCTTCTGATAGAGTTGCTGCAACTGTGTCCTCTTTACTTTGAATCTTTTACTGGGGAATCATCTGATGAGTGTGGATCTGGCAGTTTTGTTTAATAATGTTTGCAGGTCCACCCGAATGAGATAATTCGTGATATTCACTAAAATAGCGTATAGTCCTTTGTATGATATGCTTCGTGACATTTTTTTACTGCTCATCATTCGACACAACGCGACTTCTTAACGTTCGTATCAAAACAATAACAAAGATCAGCTGATCGTTCTTTCAAGCCTGTACTAACCAAATCACTCAAGCATAAAAAATAGTCCCACTTTCCCAAGATTACTAAACCAACTAATTGTTCAACTCACAGATGAAATTTAACACTTCAACTAGTAAGACCGATTTTTGTCGGTTCTGGCATATTTTCGTCCCATTTTTGTTTCATTATTAGAGGTCCATACATCGGGCATTGATGATAAAGTAATAACTGCAATCTGCAGCCAGACGGCTGCAGACTGCAGTTATTATTTTATCGTCCCCGTATATTGATATTGGACTGACCCACCTCATTGTGTGTGTACACAAAGACGATACCATTCCAGACAGGAAACGAGGGGTCAAAGGGTTAATAATTACAATACTACATATGAGAATATTCTCATAGTTTTCATTTCAGTTAATTTTTAGAACATTTTAAATGTCAATTTACAACAAAGAATTTGGAATTGAGTGCGTCAACCCATCAAAAAAAAAAACAAAAACAAACGAACAAAAAGACTTCCTAGGCGAATCGATCAACAAGGTTTTTCGAAAAAGTTATGATTCAATATCACTCTCGGGGTCACCTTCTATACATCTAATTATTTTACTTTATTATTTCATTATTATTATACAGATATTTGATCAGTCATAGACTCGCTGGAGTGGCCTGGAATAGCAATGAACTTCCGGTTCTGCTGTCGAAGCCGGCACTGAATCGCTTTAATAGTATCGAAGGCGAAGTGATGCTTCGAAGCGTGACGTCATTTAGAAAGCTACTGAGGGATATTCCTCGTTATCCATTATATTTTAGACAATTTGCGATAACTCACAGACTAGCATATAATATACAATTAAAAAAAAAGTAGGAGATATTTGATAAAAGTGAGATATACGAAGAAATATATTTATATTTTCATTAAAAAGGCAGTTGAGGCATTGCACCGTGACATCTGGTGAGATGATTTTAGCGATAGTTGGGTGTCTGACACGCACACATTTCACACACTGAGCTGTAGAAGAAATGGGCGACCAGTCAGAGAATTTACGACATTCAGTGCAAGGCCTCAATACCTTGTAAATCTTCATCGGTTCGCGAGACAAGCGCGGATCCGACGTGGCATACCCCTCATTCAAGATTCAACATCAGCTTGACTGATATTATTCCATTCTTCCTGCAGTGCAGCGGTGAGTTCCTGGTCATTGGTAGGGGGCTGTTGGCGCCTGCCAAGCATATCCCAGACGTGCTCGATTGGTGAAAGGTCTGGACTTAGAGCTGGCCAAGTGTAGTGTAGTGATGTTCTGCTCCCGGAGGAACTCTGTAGCGACACGGGCCTTATGTGCTCTTACATTGTCATCTTGGAAAATGAATCGACGGCCGTGACGTCGCGCAAATGGCACCACATGAGGTGCTAAAATGTTGACACGGTAGTACTGCCCCGTGACACGCCCTTGGATGACATGTAATGCTGTTCTGCTTGTCATGGTTATGCCTCCCCACACCATAACCATCCGCTACAAAACGACCGTGCTGCTTACGGTTTTGTCATGGTATCGTTCGTTTCGCCGCCGTCACAATCTATTTCGCCTGTCGTGGAAGTCGGGAGGGAACCTCGATTCATCGGAAAACATGACGTTGCTCCACGATTGTCCCAGCGTTGTCCTGCTCAACACCAATTACAGTTAAAACTAGAAGTCCTGTCGCCAGTAGTGCGCTTATCTAGGCTAAATTGCGCGCTGGAATTGCGCGCAATTGCCATAGCGAATGACATCCAAATCACGCAGGTTCTCCTGGTTACTCATAGCAAACGCATGCAATGTTTCTGGCAATGGACCTCCGGGTTACCCGGAGGTCCATTGGCTGAAACATTGCTTGTGCACAGGCCATATGTACAGAATTTGGTAGCTTTACTTGGGCCATAACGCGTACATTAACGCGCATATCAACGTGCTATTTGTGCGCATTTCATGACAGGACTTCTAGTTTTAACTGTATGCCTTGCTGCGGTGTGACGTTCAGTCAAACCTGGAATTATTCGAGATCGTCGAACGCACAAATTCCAGATGTTGGGCGATTTCGGATAGTCTGAACATTGGCTCACACATCTATCGCTCTGGACAGCTGCTGTCCAATTTCTGAGTCACTTTGATGGCGGTTACGTAATGATGTGGTTCGGATGAAACGAACCTGGTTAGCAGTTGTCGCCCTTGGATGACCTGACCGACGTCTCTCATCAACATCGCTTGTTTGACGATAGAATGACCACAACCTACTAATCACCGATTGAGTAACGTCGAGAATTTTAGTCACTGCGGTCAGTCTGTTGCCAGCCTCCAACATGCCAACGGAACGTAAACGTTCGTCGCGTGTCAGTCTTCGCATACCTCAAAAGTTACGTTTCGACCAGAAACTATTGATGGACGAGTTTATACCAATAAAAGAACGATGAGACCTCCGGAAAAGCCCTTTCAGTACAAATGAACATTTCAAAACGTATCCCCACAGACATTAACGCGGCGCTCGTGCGAAAAACCTGCACGAAGTTTTCGTGGGCTGCTGACATTAATGACCCACAATAAACTTGGTAACATAATCAAGTGTCCAATCACGCGTATCCAATACCATTTTCCGAATATATCAACATCAATTTGAATATCCCCTACTTTTTTGAATAGTATATATAGAGAGTGTTAGTACAGTGAAGTTTTCTGGAGTGGTGCATAGCATCGAATTGAAGACTATTCGACAGGCAGTATCGCTCCAGCCGGCGTAGTTGACGAGTGCGATATTGCTTGGTGAAGGTCCTCAACGAGATGTCATACATCACTCCAGAAAATGTCATTGCACTGGAGACAGTTTTATAATACACCTGCACACACAGGTAACAATTAAGTAGTTGGTCTGCTCGGAGGGTTGCAAACAGCCGAAATCCAATTTGAACGAACGCGGGCGACAAACTCTGTGTTGTTGTTTTTACGTCGTGTTCTGTATCTCCGTTCCCGGCTGGATAGACTCGATCTTCCCCATCATATCGGTGTATCTGGCAGAATTCTAATTTTGGTTCGACGACATTCGTATCAAAATCAATTAATGCATTTGTACAACAACGAACATGTACACAGTCTTCATTAATTCGTGGTTAGTGGATTTAGAGCACATTTTATAGCGCGAGATAGAGGGATATGACACAATTACTTATCAATCTAACTCTCCACTTTACCCTATCACATCGCGCACGTTTAGTCAGTATTGGGAGAACGATGGCTCAGTGGGTACGGAGTTGGACTTCAAACCAAAGGGTTCTCGGTTCGATCCCCGCCAGGGGTAACTGCGTTGTGTTCTTGTGCAAGGCACTTCATCGCGATTGTCCACGTGGGGGCACGGTGGCGCTATGTACTAAGGCGTACTGCACGTCGATGGTGCACCTGTCTTCAACCAATGCTAACTCTCCTAGTGTGAAGTTACTACGTTGGGGAGTCCGGTAGTTGCTCGCCGTTGTCCGGTGGTTCTCTCTGGGTACTCAGAATTTCTCTATCCGTAAAACTGTCCGACACGAGGTGACCCCCCGCTGTTGAAGTGTCGTTAAGTCTTCATAAACAAATAGATAAACAAATAAACAAATAAATAAATAAATAAATAAATAAAATGGTCAGTATCAGCTTTAAAATACTCCATCTGATACTGGAGATAGATAAGATGACCGAAATCGTGTTCTTATCAGTGGTAGCTGCATAAGAAATACAGGTTACTATAAGAGCTGGCTTATCTGGGTTGTCAGTTTCCGCCGATTTGACGAAGCTAGATCTGGCTGATTTCGCCACGTAAACAAAATGTAATATAACAACATAGATTTACTAACTGTTGTAATAATGTTATTGTTATATGATAGCGAACCTTGAATAAACTGAATACGACTGCTCGATAGTCATTAACAATTGGATGTTCACCTGGAGTATTTAATGCCAGGGCACACGAGTTTTTATTTCATGTTTGTAAAATTTTCGCTTCGAAAATTTCCGAACGTCAGTGACTTCTGTGAGGCTCGTTTGAAACCGGTATGATACGGATTTAGACAAGTTTATGCCCTCGCCTTCTGGCGATCCAGAATTGATGAGAAATCTAATGCTGTATTGGGGCAATCGTAGCCGAAGCTGTACAATGTCTACCATACCCATTCAACAAATTGGGTTGAACAGATTTTGTAGAAGGACAGTAGCTACGAAGTATCAATTATGTGCGCTAGTGGTTAGCGTTACGAAGTTGCTACAAGAGGATGTGGAAATGAGATGAGTTTATCCGTAGCTAACATTATAAATTATTGTGATGAATTGACGATAATATGGTCTGAGGTTCGCGGCTTGGAGCTTATGTTCAACTGAGATGAGATGGTACCGCCAATTCATCACAATAACGTATATATGTTCCAATAAGATACTACCCACAGCCCAAAACTTACATCGTGAAACACGAGAGGTTTATTTACTAAACTTGTGATCGTGAAAACGTTGCCTTGTTCAAGGCAATTTTTGACGATCACAAGTTTAGTAAATAAACCTCTCGTGTACACCAAGAAGGCACTGGGTAAATAACCAATAAACCAGAAAACTTAATTCCATATCAGTTCAACTCGTAAATCGGTTTTAATTTCAACAACACTTTATCCAGAACATCGGCTGCATCACGTGTCAAAAATCCAGAAAAATGAAGTGGTTTGCTGGTCACTCCGTGGATGAAGCATTTACGAAACGGGCGACGTCATTTCAAATATTTCGCGTGGTGATGTCAGACTGTTTGCAACTGGAGCCGCCAACATATAATAAACTACTCAAGCTCTTATCCAATCAGAGTGCGAGGATTTTACAGTTTTTGGAATATAAGATGTAATGGACAAAGTCCATATGTTCACAAGCTATTACAAATATACATTTTATCTTTCCCAAACGATAGTTTACGACCTCACAGTGAAGGGTCATTAAAACAGATTGAAACAGAAGATGAAGAACACTGTGTGTACAGAGATAAATGCGTTTAGTCCCTTTGTGAGATGAAAAAAATGACATCGTAAACGAAGAAAGCGTTATCGGGGTTTGAAGATTATTTTCCGTAACAGACATTGAGGTTGTTAAGGTGATTGGTTAACTCTCTGTACACAGATTCCAAAATGCGGAAATGTTAATCGGTAATTTTTCAAGGTCATGCAATTAGGAATTTATACAATCCAATCATTGACAACTGTCAAAAAGGATTGAATTCAGTATATTCACAGTTGTAATGTTAGAATACAATGCTGACCGGAATGTATGTATTTTATCGACAATGTGGGGATGGTTAAAACCAATTACCAGAACAAAATTAAATGGTTCCCTAACAGTGAAGAATCGAAATCGTGTGTGCGTATAATTCAATTAACCCTTCGTCTAAGATGCCGTCATATCTGACCAGACTAGTTTCCTTACAACACGCGTCATTCAAGATTATTTATTTGGTGACTAAAAAATGGCTTGTAATACCTCACTAGAACAAGACTTTGATCCCCATACGACCTGATTGCACAGACAAATGTCTACCCCCCCCCCCCCCCACCACACCCCCTCCCCTTCATCTTGTGAGTGGAGAAGGTGAGGGTGGCGGTAGCTGCTATAGATGAACAATGATCACCAAAAAGCTAGATTATCGAAGGTTTTCAGTTTTCCAAATGTTCGCAATCATCGATCGCTTTTTAACTGGTTGAGAGTTGCATTATTTTGGTGGTCTGAATATGTACATCAAAAATTGTAATATTACAAATTACTGAAGAGTGGCTTCAATGCACTCTTCAATAATTTGCGATAAAACACTTTTATGTAAACAAATTAGTATTGGCGTTTGACTGAACATGAAACATGAGCAGAGGAGATGTTGGCTTTTGCACGGGTACCCTCGTGTTTTTTTTTTTTTTTGAAAGCCCCGATAGTGGCTTCTAGCCAGGGGCGTAGGAAGCTTATAATATTTTTTGGTGTGGGGGGTGGGGGGATTGCAAACGGGAGCTTGTAGGGGACAACATGGCCGCTTTTGGTTGCCCGCTCTGCTTAGCCGGACCCGGGGAGAGTGCGGGAGGGGGATACCAGGAAAATGTGTGAAATACAAAATACTTAGAGCTCATTTCCTCTCTTCTCAAATGAACAAATCAAGGTATCGTTGCTGTTAATTTTTGGTGTTTATCCCTTTACCTAACATGAACAGCAGACGACACTTGCAAAAAGAAATTTCTGAATAACTATTTTTTTTGTCTCCAAAACATAGGTTATGACCCCTCATTGGAACGAGCTCGACGAGCTCGTTCCAATGAGGGGTCATAACCTATGTTTTTGAGACAAAAAATGAAAAAAATCATGAAAATTAAATGGCGATTTTTGAGAATAGCCCTGCTCGGTTTTGGCAGTTACGTTGGGCAAAGGGTTAAAGGATGATGTGTGTAAGAGAGGAAGATGTTAACCTGTTGAGCAAACCAGTCAATGACATCGGCTACCAACTTGTCTATGCACTGCAAATGGTGTAGCTCATATAGTTTTTATGTGCGCCTGTGTGATGTAGAATATGAAGATGTATGTGGTTATTTTCGTATAGATAGTAGATATGATTTACAGAGTTTTGAAAACAAATGGGGGTATATACGCCCCTTACGACCCCCCCCCCCCCCCCCCCACCTTCGCGGTTCCTACACTACTGCTACTATCACTTAACCAGTTAAAGAATGTACTATTATGGCTGTACACAATTAATGTTGTGATTGTGTGAGACCTTTTTTGCGGCTATACATATTGAAAAATTTATAACATATTTCAGTTATTATTGACAAAACACAAGTCTTGAGATTTGAAGCTTGATACAGTGTTATTAATTTTTGGCATAAGTAAATACCATGACCTTTGATTACTTGAAAGCTGTTACGTTGTGATTACAGTAACAGATTAACAGCTTTACGTCACCAAACGTGATCGGTGGGACGGATTATTGAGCTGATTGCATTGACATCATCTTGGGAGGGAAATAGAATTGACTTGCTACCTACTTCGATAACGTTCCAGCAGTGCTGCTGTATTGAGATTAGTAGAACGAGAGCTTTCCACGGAGGAACCATTTTCTCTGTTTTAGAGATAAACAAACTCGAAATATGCTGACCAAAAAATGTAATCGGAATGCCAATTGAGCAAAAAAAGAAAAATATTCAAATAAACAAAATCTGTTTCCTGTGTGTTTGGTCGAATAATTCCTAAGGCTATGTGAACGACGTGGCGAATTGTAGACTCGAAGTATTTCGTACAAAGAATTCATAAGTGTGTCAAAATTCTCTTAGAATAAGAAGACTAACAAAGGAAACACCACAAAACACTGTTTGTGTTCCTTAACTCTTTTGGCGCGGAATAACCTGAGAAACAGAATTCTTAGCGCCTAATATTCATCAGGAATTTTACAAAAAAGTATAGGTTGTTAGACTAAAGCGTTATTAATTTAAAGGATGTTCTAATGATCTCGTTGAGTTTTTCAAATGATTTTCTGTATATATTTAAATGGCACCTTCATACTTTCAAGGGACGGTATCGTTGTTCATGGATAGGACATAAATGGTGCATGGAGCATAGGAATACGTATGTTTGTACAACTCTTTACCCAACGAATCGGCCGCATCATATGCAACTTCAGCAGTTGAAAAACTATTAGTTTTCAGAATATTTTAGCAAAACCATATCATGTGACCCCTCGTTGGAACGAGCTCGTCGAGCTCGTTCCAACGAGGGGTCACATGATATGGTTTTGCGGATTTGTTTTTGAAAAATTTGAAAAAATGGTATTTAACATAATAAATTTTGATATCGTCTGCGTTGGGTAAAGGGTTAAAAGCACTTGGAAATGGACACACACATTTGGTTAAAATGACTACTGCAGTATCTTTTCGCGGTCTGCCGTCTGTCGACTTTAGTTGCCCGACGCGCCAAAAGAGTTAAACTTCAATAGTATTTTTTTTCTCTAGAATTGTGATAGGTGATAATTTGTATATTTGTCGTGGCGTTTGTTGACAGCAAACGTAGTGCTGGCGTGAATCCGATACTCTAGATCACTTGCATAAGATATGTAGAGATCGGAGTTTACAATTTTAAGGTCATATAAATACAACTATTTGGTTCTAGGGGTTGTAATTATTCAAATAAATTAGGTTTCCTGGCGGTGCATGTGCTTGCGGCGGTTTTCCGGAGCTTTGTTCCTTCCTGGAAAGAAAAACTTTAACAGTGCACGTACCCCCACCCCCACTCCACCCCCCTCCAAAACAAAAACACCCTCCTGCTGTCCATCCGAATATTCTCCTGACACACTTGTCATCTACAAGTGCGTCTGTTCCCAAATTGTTGTTGGTCAATGTTGATGTATTCTGCATTCAAATTGGCCTTTTCCAAACGGCCACCTTCTCTTTCACTCGTCCTCTCGTTCCACTTTCTTCATTTTTGTTCAAGGTTTAAACAATATCCAGCCAACCCACCCGTTCTATCGGTCTAATTGAAACTGTGTAATCTTACAGACTTGAGAGACCGTTCACGTAAGCTTTCAGCTTTTTTCGGAATCCCCAATTGCAACAACTTAGTTTAAAACATCATGGATAAATAGTATTCACTGAAAGCTATGTGCAGAAATGTGTTCATATGTATACAATGGGTTTGTTTTCTTCTTTGAACTAAATAAATGAGGGAAGGGCTTTTAATTTTATTTTTGTCTTTGTTAACTGGTTATGTGCTGGAGACCATATGTGGAATTCATTCTAATTCCAGGTGGCACGACGTAAAGTTGTTTTTGTTTTTTTTTTTAATATTCTGCGGATGAGGTAAACATCGTCTTTCAGGTGAATTTCTTCTGCATGTATTTCCTTTGCTACAAATTTTAGCATCCGAGAAAAATTTATGTCACTGCCAGTTAATATACACATATAAAATTTGTATTCAGTTATGTTTGTATCATATGACTCGTCAGTCTTGTTCACTTTAAAACATTTGATATTTTGTTTTCATATTAATCAGTGATAAATAAGGCCTTCCATCAATTTCATTGGTCAATTTCAAAACTAGACAATTTGATTGGCTGAACAAAATACAACTGGGCCACATTTTCATAATTTGCATAATTAGATTTGGGAGCTTTCATTGGTAAATTTCAAAACTAGACAATTGGACTGGCTAAAAAAAAATACAAATGGGTCACATTTGCATAATTTCAGTAGGGAGAATTTACGTTATCTGTCCTATTTAGGGTGGGTTATATTGTATTAATATTTTACCTTCAAGAGAAACGCCATTCATTTTGTTTTATATTTTCACTTTTTGCTTCCAAAACATAGGTAATGACCCCTCATTGGAACGAGCTCAAAAAGCTCGTTCCAATGAGGGTTCATAACCTATGTTTTGGAAGCAAAAACATTTTGTTTTTTTAGTTATTCGAGGATGTTTTTTCCAAGTGCCTTCTGCAACTCAAGTTAGGTGATGGGTTAAAAAGTCATACTAAGTGGCTAATTTGTGCGTGTGTGTGTCATATGATAAATAGAATATGAAATGAGTGTTTTCTCATATAATATTTATGAAACTCGTCCGAATTTTCCGTTTGGGCTCGCCAGAGGCTCGCCAAAACGGAAAATGTTTAGACTCGTTTCATAAATGTTATATGAGAAAAACACTCATTCCATATCCTCAATATACATACTTCTTCGTAAAATAAATACCATACACATAATATTTGAGTTATCTTCTGAAGAGCGTAGCAAACTGGGTGTTTCAAAATAATTACAGTAAACATATAATTTATTTTAATCATGCTATGTCAAGCATGTGCAAATAAATATACTTCAGTTACAAAGTGTACCTTCAAAGCCTCATGATTTCTTACTAATTTTGGAAAACATTTCAGGCTGATAAAGGCGTTCAATAATGGCGTTTAATTTCAATCATGGGTTGCATGAGAACTAAAACACGTTTTCGCATAACATTTTCTCAATAATATGGAGTTGAACATAGAGTAAAACACGATACAATACAGACATTGAGAAACGTGCTAGATACACAACTCGTGGAATCCAGCCAACTTATAATACCGTCATATAAGAATTCATCTAATATTTTTGTTATGTATCGGATTGACGTTATATTTACTCTTCGACACAAAACGGTATCAAGCAAGAACTCTTAACTTGCTGAGTATTTTCAAGGTATGTTTCATCAAATCTAATCATGGCTGCTATGAAGCAGCCATGAATACATCTGTTGAAAGAGTTATGTAAGTGTAACACAAGAAACCATTGGTGAAAAGTCAATTCTATTTATAGGGGAGAAATGTGATTAAGTGTGCCCAACTTATATTGATTGCAGTTACAAGAAAAACCTTGTGCTGGGCAGAAATATCCACCAGCAGCGTGCAAAGAGTGAATCGGGGTATAAATATGGATTATAATTCAGGCAGAGTATCTGGAACAGGAATCAGCGACCCGTGCTGGTGTTTAAATGTATTCCACTCGCACCTTCGGCGCTCGTGAAAAACTCCAACACGGATCGTTGATTCTCGTTCCCCATAATCCAATATCCTTGTCTTCTGTCTTAACACTTGTTCCTCGGTGCGAAAGTACTTATACTGGAAGCTTTATATAACATAACGCGACTAAAAACTGGCCACGCATTCGATCGATACACAAACTAAATCGACATTAATCAAACAGCGCAATTATGGTAAGGTACGGATGCTTTTTTTCTTTGTCAAAATAATAACAACTCCATTGAATTATCAGTAATTCTAAAGCAATGGTCTATCACTTCTAATGCGTAAACATTGTCCCCTGTAGCTCTATTTCAACATTATGGTTCTTCTCATTTAATAAAGAGAATAGAAATTTACTTTTTTCCATATAAACTCGAAATTGAGTGCTTTTCATTTTGCTTGAAGGTCCATACTTCTGATTGTTAATGACATTTTATTATCCTGGAGAAAATGAACCTTTCAGATGTCACAGAAAATTATACATAATTCCCTCTTTATAAATTGCTCACAAGTTTAGACTATTTTATTGTCGTTGAGGGTGTTTTCTACGTGGCAATGGCCATCAATTTAATACTGTGAACTAAAGTCATGCGATTTTTATTAACTAGATTTTCAAGGTCACAACAGTTTTACGGGTGGCGGAAGAGAAACCGGAGAGAACAAACGAACAGCGGCGCGCAAATGTCACTCTCTCCCACTTATTAACTCTGCACAATCAGGATTGGCAGCCGATGAAGGCAAGTTCTTCGTTGACGTGCAGTACACTTTAGTACACAGGGACACAGTGCCACATCGAGGACAATCGAGCCCACAGAAACGGTGGCGGACTGGGTGAAAAAAACGTTGCCCGAAAAAGTACCAAGGGGGTTCGGACCCGGATAAAATTTTGATTTTTCGAATTGAAAGAAAGTTGCTTCCTTGCATCTGAGCAATCAATGACAGTCCATGTAAAGATAATTTCCAATGGCGGTTTTGTTTCTTCTCTGTCGTTCATTTGGGCAAAATGGTTGCACCCAAGCGGGATCCGGACTCATAAGGCCGACGAAAGTTCGGCCCAACGGGAGAAAATATTGATTTTTCGAACCGAAGAAACGCTGTTTCCTGGCATCGGACCGATCAGAGGATCAATTACCAATGGCAGTCCACAGAGATGGCATTTCGATAAACCGACAGTCTGTGCAATCAGATCCATTTCGCATATTGATGATTTTCACGAAATTTCACGCGCCAACAGGTTTTGGGCTGCGTAAATGTTGAGGGCTCTGGGTGGCTCCCAATAAGGGGGCCCACAGGGAAATTTCCCGATGAACCATACAGTCAGTCCTCTTCTGCACGGAAATAACTCTGTTAAGTAATGTGATTACAAATTAGTTGTCCTCTTCCTTCTCCCACAACAGTAAAGAATCGCACTGTCAAAAAACAACATGCCGGAAAAATTAAATCTTAGATTCTTTTTTCATTCGTCTTTCTTGATCCAGTCTTTTTTGTTTAGGAAAGTTCTCCTCTATGGTGCAAGTATATCACGATCGCATTGCTATGTGATCGAAAAAAGAGACAGTTTTGTAATCACAAAACTACAAATGGATGCATTATTCAGGAGCAAAGAGAGGAGTTCCCACCCCCCCCCCCCCCCCCGTCCCACCCCTCATTAACTAATACATCGTTGACGTATTTTCTAAGTAGTTTCAGCCCAATCCGTTATTCAACGTAACGGCAAAAACAGTCCAGCACTATTCTCAAGAATCGCCAATTAATTTTCATTCATTTTTGTTTTTTTTGTTTCAAAAACATATGTTATGACCCCTCGTTGGAACGAGCTCGCAGACAAAAATGAAAAAAACAAATATAGTAGATTCCCTTTCTTATTATACATACCGCAATTGTTTGATACAGGCTTGCACTGCAGTGGAAGATCTTAACTCGGAAAATATACTCTCTATTTTGATCTTTTCCAATTGATTTGGGAAAGAAAAGTGGTGCAAAAACACCAAGAAATAAATAAGCCAAAACTGAGTCGAGCGCCATCGGCGCACACCCAGTAAGGGACGCTTTTCTCTTAGTACAAATCCACGAACATCCGGAACCAGTGTGCAGGCCGTCAGTAATGAATCATTCTTTGAGTCCGCCACCATAGGAGTTATGTGATCAGCGGGGAGGAAGGATACTTACACGAATAAGAAGACGGGAGGGCCACCATGTAAACAATTGCGGTAGGTTTAATAAGAAAGGAAATTTACTATAAAATTTAAATTTCTTATCAACCTTCCTTACAATTACTTACTACAGGCTGAATAGACAATAGGACGGAAGGAATCACATAACCAACCTCCACATAACCCAATTGCACTGGAACCCTGGACGGAGGAAGAGGTATCTAGGCCTATAAAACCATAGCATCACAAACATTAGTCAAAGACAATGAGATATGAGGCGTATGGTTCTGTGCGACGCACAGACAGAAAGGGCAGTGACAGCACAGAGCTGGAACTGACCTTGTAAGAAGCAGAATGGCTAGCGTAGGCAACAGACTGAGCAGAAGAAAGTGGGTTCATAGTACAAGGATCATCTGCCTGCTCCTGCAACCGACGCAGATAGGTGGAGAAAGTAGCATTTATCCAGTAGGCTGTCAGTATAACATCCGACAACATGACGGAGTTAGTATAAGCCCAAATGGTAGACAATACACGCACCTCGTGGGCAGAAATACGATTGGTAATACAATCGCCAGTCACTAGCGTAAGCCGCGCGAATAGCAAGACAAATCCATCGAGAAATGGATTGAGGAGGGATCTTCTGTCGATCAGGAATATGAGACAGAAAAATTCGTTTCCTACCCATCCTAATAAACTGCGTCCGAGTGAGAAAAATGCGAATTGCACGAACCGGACAGAGCAAAGGGCGGCTATCCACAACAGAAGGAAGAGCCCTGATACAGATAGGAGGTGGAGTCGTTGCTGGTATCGGATTCTTGGCCAGAAATGAGCAATCAGTGGTAAATGTAACACCATTGGGAGAGCTCCTGAAAAAGGCTGGGTCAACCGAGAGGGCGTGAAGTTCACTAACCCGTCTGGCTGAGGCAAAATTCATCAGAAAAGCCATCTTGTAGGTGAGAAATCGCATATCCACTTGGGATAAAGGTTCGAACGCCCCCCCCCCAAAAAAAAAAAAAAAAAACAAAAACAAAAACAAAGCAGCACCCAAGAAAGATTTCATCTTGGGATAAGCTGCGAAGTCCTAGGCCTTTTCAAGGAAAAATGCCTAACAAGCTTGGAAAGGTATGGATTAGTGCCGATACGACACTGTCCCACATACGAAAAGATCTCCGAAAGCATGGACCTGTACCCTTTGATGGTAACAGGCTGGAGACTCCGAGAATCAAACAGATATACCAGAAAACCCAACAATCTGTGAAATCGAAGGAGTGGAATAATCAACAGAGTGATCGGCACACCATCGACAGAAGACCTTCCACTTAGCCGTATAGGCTTAACCAGTGGAGTGCCACCTTGAAGAAGAAAAGCACTCCTCTGCTCGTCTCGAAAAAAAAAACTCTACGGAGGAGGCAGGACCTGGAAAAAGCAAAATTTATAATGAAAACGTTAGCACCAAGAAAGGAAAATGAAACTTAAGGATAACTGTGATGTTTGACATAAATTAGTTTAATCATGGGAGATAATGATTCCTGGGTTTATGTAATGTCAAAGATGATTTGGATACTAAATTCGCTTGCAGGTATGTGTTTCTCGGTGCGCAAACCACACGGACTGTTATTATGGTTGATGCATGGGACGCCATTTTATAATCAACTTGCGACAGACCTTTTCCATGATTCAGGAGAAAAGTCCCAGTTATGGATCATATTTGAAAAGAAGTGTCCCAAGGGTTCGAGATTTCCACCTTTAGTAACCTCTTGTACAATGTTTACAAAAATACCACTGTGGTCATAATGGTTGCTTGAATTGAGAGAGTTTGTTGATCTAAACCCAAAGAACTTAGTATTCATAATGGACATATAAACCTGGACAGTGCGTCTACCTACTCGACTTTACTAAAGCTTTCAGTATACTCGTCCCTGTGTTTCGACAGAATATGCTCTGAAGGCCGGTTGTGTTTGTAAGCTTCGGACCAATGTACATCCGCAAATCTAGGACCTATAAATCGACTGTGTTCGCGGGTCTGCCGGCGAACATAATTGGCACGCCGACCAAATCACCCTCGTGAACTGATTTCGGTGGAAACATTCGTATACTCTTGTCGACTGCTACAGTCGGGATCCCAACAGAACACTAACATCCAACCGGCTGCATCATTAAAAACAATAACAACAGCGGCTACAAGTATGTGATTATCAAAATCAAATTATTTATTAGACAATTTTCCTTTCACGTTTCCTGAAGATAAATTCGACAATCGTTATACGTGATGTGAGTACAATTTGCTGACTTAGTCATACTAACCGACGAAAAACATATGTGATCTGATCGGGGTGAAATAACTGAGAACGCTGAAGGGTGACTTGAAAATAATAAAATATCTGTGTAAGCAAAAACGAATAGTTTCACATTCTCCAACTTCAAAGATAAATAGAATATCGTAATTATCTATATTGTACATAACAAGTTGAGTTTATGTTTCACAAAACACCTGAAATATCTTTTAGCTTAGGTTAGAGTGTATTGTTAGTCCCACGAATTGCCACATGCACTCGTTTATTTTAGTTTTATCTTACAATCAACATGTAGTTTGTATTAAGTCCGCAACTGTCGTGTATCCGACCCCCTGATACAGATGTTTGTATCAGGGGGTCGGATACAAGCACGTTCCTTTCGCGTGAGTTCCATTTTTTCTTTCTTTTTGTTCATCCGTACGAATAAATAGCTCGTTATATATTCGCCTTCATTCTTGACTTATCCTCAATATATTGTAAGATAAAATAATTATTACCGTTATGTGGATGTACAAAATATGTATCCGAGTCTCGCTCCGGGTTCTAAGGGTAGATCACGACTCGTCTTCGACTCGTCGTGATCTGCCCTTAGAATCCGGAGCTCGACTCGGATACATAGAGATTATTACCATTATGTGGTTGTACAATATATGTATCCGAGTCCAGCGGGCTAAGTGTGATCTCTTCATAACAATCTACATTTCCCGAAACGTTAACCTTTCACTCTTGTGTAGAACTTGTCAGTTGAGTGTTTGGATAGCAAAGCTATGGAGCGTAGAGGGGTGGGTTGAGATGAGTAGAAGGGACCGTGAGTTCCACAACATTTGATATGGTCTCTGATCTCACTCATTTGCTAAAATGTATATTAGAGTGGAGACTATTGCATCCTTGAGACACTTATTAAACCAAATTTGTGTGTGTGTGTTGGGGGGGGGGGGGGGGGGCGAGAGCGCCGCTAAATATACAATACCTTCGATTCGGTCGACAAGGCTCGTGCAAGCCATGCTTTGGTCTCACCGAAAATAATGCATATCACCAAATGTACAAAAAAAACAAAAAAAAAAAACAGATAACGTCTCTTTCGTGTATGCGTATGCCGGTCTGATGTTGATGTGGTCTGTTTCTACTACTGCAAACATCACCAAACCAGAAGGCTGGCATTCTGGTTGGAAGATGGTTGCACCAGAAGGAACGGGGTGAAACCTGGAAGGGGGTGTTTAGGTCGAGAGATAGGGGGGGGGGGGGTTCTAAATTTGCTTACATTTGCAAGTAACAGAACACCGGCAGTCTATATGTTGAAATATTTCTATACTAACAAGTCTTTAAACTTAGTGCTTGAGCTATAAAATATCTGCGGAAAATGTGAGCTTTCTACTTGCCACCTCCACCCACACGCACACATACACAGACACGTTCTCAAGCGCACACACACTGTTGAACCATACCGATTCTTACCTTGATGCATATTGTTACAATTCCGTCCTGGCGCTGAACATTAAAGCCTGGATTGTCACGAAGTGAATGTGCAGTTGTACATTGATATAGTTTTTTCGGTTGTGGGCGTGCGATCATACCGTTATCTCTGAGACTTGTTCGTGAATAGTGAATTGCAGCGTTTGAATTTTCTTCCACGGGGTCACCTGGTTTCAGCTCATAATTCCATCTACTGAACTGCAAATTAAGGATTGCCACGATGGGAATGCGCCATTGTGTAACTTCAGAGACGAAACGAAATGAGACCATAAAGTCCCCAACAGTAATTAGTACATCAAAGCATCCTCGCGTGATATCTACACCTGGAACGTAATTGAGCACACCCTGAAATGTTTCATGACAGTGAAGTTGCTGTTACGGATTTTATGTTTAAATTATTACTGTGTGCAGTACATTCCATCTAGTGAAACGTGAAGTTTCAGGTTGATAGCGTACCCCAAACACATCCCCTCGTCCAGGTGACGCATTCTACCCACGAATGTCAAAACACAGTATCATCCACTTGCAATATCTGGGTATACAACAAGAAAATGTGTCTCTTCTTTTAGCAATAAGGAGACGAGTGTCAGAGGCACTAAGATTTTAAATCACCGGAATGCATGCAACAGGCATGTCATTCAAAGCTATTGGGTACAATGAATATTTTTGCTCAATCTCTAGAGTAAATGATGAGAATGCTTCTTTACCACCAGCTGTCTTCGATCCAAACCGACCTAGACTCGATCAGATTTTCCTACAACAGGAAGACATTATCAAATCACTTAAATCTCCTATCGTATCTAAGACGTATGGGTCCAGCAATATCAGCCCAAAAATCTTAAAAGAGTTTTCCGGATCTCCATCCCAACCCTATTATTTATTTATTTATTTATTGGGATTTAAGGTCACATATTTCTGCACAATGGCTAATCATGACCATGACGGTTTTACGGGTGGAGGAAGCCGGAGTACCCGGAGAGAACCACCGAGCAACGGCGAGCAACTGTCAGCTCCCCAACATACTAACTCCACACAAGCAGTGTTAGGATTGGTTGAAGACAAGTGCACCATCGACGTGCAGTACGCCTTTGTACACGACGTCACCGCGCCCCCAGATGAGCAATGGGGGTGAAGTGTCTTGCCCAAGGACACAACGCGGTTGCCGAAGGTGGGATTCGAACCGAGAACCTCTCGGCTTGCACCCTGCACCTCTACCTACTGGGCCACCACGCCCCATCCCAACCCTTGACTGATATCTTCAACCTACTCCTCGGCGAGCGTTTGCTCCCCCCCCCCCCACACCTTGAGTGGAAGAGAGCAAACATCTATCCAGTCTTCAAAAAGGGTCACCCAACCAAGTTGCAAACTACCCACCAATATCTTTATTGAGCTGTGTTGGTAAAGTTTTCGAAAGGTGCATAGCGACCAAAGTCCTTGACCTTCTCGAGTCTAATAGTTTCCTGTCACGTTTCCAATCAGGTTTGGCTTCGAAAGAGTCTACAGTACTCCAGCTCACTGGTATAAGTCAAACGATCAATGCGCCTTTGGTAAAGTCTGGCACAAGGGTCTCCTTTATAAACTTGAACAAATCGGAATAACGGGTAATCTGCTCCCTTGGTTTCATTCTTACCTCAGTAACAGGCAACAGCGGGTTATAGTAAAATCAGAATTCTCTTCTTGGAACGTCGTAGGCACAGGGGTTCCTCGGGGTTCAATCCTTGGACCTCTACTTTTCCTCATTTACATCAATGACATCGTCAACGATGTGGGCTGCAACGTTAGACTCTTTGCTGATGATACATATCTGTATATTACTGTCGAGAATCCGCAGCGTGCTGCAATGCTTATACCCAAAGATTTAGAGAAATTTGACAAATACACAATGGCTAGTTGACTTTAATCCAAGTTGACTGAGTCCTTGATTATTTCCCGCAAGACTATAAAAAATTACCACCCCCTCTTCAAATGGCTGATACCGACATTAATGAAGTAGACCACCATAAGCAACTTGGTTTAATCTTGAGCAAAAACGGATCCTGGGGCTATCACATCTGTGAAGTAACTCAAAGAGCCTGGACAAGGGCAACCCTCTTGAGAGGGTACAAGTTTCCCCTCGACCGCAAAGCTTTTGAAGAGAGTTACTTTAGTTTTATACGTCCACTTATTGACTATGCAGACACAGTATGGGACAACTGTTTTGAAACAGAGTCCTCTGAAATGGGAAATAAATCCAAAGTGAAGCAGCCCGAATAATCACCGGTGCAACACGTAGTGCAAGCAAATCCTCTCTGTATGTCGAAACTGGTTGGGAAACGCTCCAAAAACATAAACGTATTCAATACTTTAAAATGGTTCACCGTATTGTACCAGATTATCTATCGTCCTTAGTACCTCCTCCAGTCTCAGTGGCTCATAACTATGGGCTCCGAAACTGTGCAGACCTACAAGTCCCTTACAGTCGTACAAGTTTACACCAGAATTCCTTTCTGCTTTCCACAACAAGGCTGTGGAATGGCTTACCCTTGGACGTCAGAGAAAATAACTCGCTCACTAACTTCAAATCCTTCTTGATTAAGGATAAGTTGTTTATTTCCATGTGGTTGTACTATCAAAAATCAAGAAACTGTCAAATATTCCACTGTAGACTACGTCTTGGCTGTAGTAATCTTAATGATTATCTATTCAACACCCTCCTCACAAGTTCACCTCTCTGTGGCTGTGGTAAACTTGAAACAACCCATCATTACCTTTTCAACTGCCCCCTGTATTCTGATATAAGAAAAGACACCCTGGCCCGACTTCCTTATAACATTTGATGTTAACACCTTGCTTTATGGATCTCATTTGTATAATGTCGAAATTAACATGGAGATGTTTTACTGTATTCACAAATATATAGAAGCAACTCACAGATGTAATTGATTTTTCTCTAACAATCGTTCTTAATGGTTCTTGTAGTGCTGGTCAGTTTTTCTTAATCATTCTTAGAACATGAAATTATTTGTTTGTGAATTTCCTGCCTGGGCCCCTTTTCTACAAACCAATATATTGCTAATCAGATTTAGCGGTACTCTTTGCTAACGTTATACGGCGTGTCATCCCGACAGCCGAGATAACATGTTATTGAAAGCTCACTACACGAGCGAACACTGTGAAGTCGAGCAATACTAAAAATGAATAATTGGAATCTGTAACCAATATCTGAGGTATAAATCTTCTTCTGTGGATATGAACCTGGCTAATCTTGATATCACACTCGTGACGTGTACAAACACGATTTTATTGTTGGTTACGCGGTTTGTGGGTGGTCCGGTGTGGCGTAAGTCGTTTCGGTTGCTTGCATATTGGACGAGAGAGTAGCTTAAGTTCAGTGTGAAAGCAACTGATGCCACGTTTCCCATGTTGGGTCACCGGCAAATTGCGTGACCATGTGACATCCTTAAACCAACGAAATGCATAGATATTAGTATCATGCGGGGGATATGATATAGCTAGTTACGTTTAAAGTGACTTCAAACACATAAACATTATACAATTACTAGTTGGATGATCTTCGGTTAAATAGCAGTATTCAGCGCGCTGTGGGTGGGTGGGTTGCCGCCGGCTCGTGGTGGTGGTTTTCTACCCAATCAATATTTACCATCTCTTAAAACATGCAGGGGTGCTGACAAAGTTAGCGGTTTACTCACAGCCGGCATCACCCCAGTTGTCCGCTGACTGGTGAGTTACCAGCCCCCCTTGTACTGTGCAGGTCTACTTCAACAGATAGAGTGGATGACTGTGGTATGGTGTCCCTGCCCCGCCAACTTACGATCGTGGTCATAACTCCAAATATTTAAACTGGGAATGGCACTGCCGTTCTACGTTCGCACATGTAACCATCTACCAGTAGTCCAAACTAATCTGCAATCTGTCGAACGCACTCAATGCTTTAATTTCCCCCAAACCCCATTTATATATTCTATAACCTTCGAATCTTAGCAGCATGTAATTTGTATATGTAACTTCCTGTCACGTGAATCTTTAGTACATATTCTTTATTGGTGCAGACAGCTTACATAAGCTCTAGCTTGCTGCTGAATCCAATTTCCATGCTTCGCAATTCTTTCACCATCTAATTTTGCAACATGCTTGTATGAAGTATCCTTTTTGAAATAAAGTCTATTGGAAGACAACTTGGCTATAGTCATTCTGTCATCAGCAGACTTGTCAGAAAACATAATAATAATAATAAATAATAATAATTTATTTATATAGCGCTTTTCCCAGCGAAACGCTGCTCAAAAGCGCTGAAAACATAGGTGACGGTAACAGTGGTATAATCAGCGGCCGAAGGCTGCTTGAAAGAGATGGGTTTTCAGAGCTGTCTTGAAGTGATCTGCATTTAGGGTTTTTCTAAGGTTCTGAGGGAGGGCGTTCCAGAGTGAGGGAGCTGCGAAAATGAACAATCTCTTCCCTGCCGTTGATCGAATTCGCGGTACGACAAGGAGACTCTCAGAAGCTGATCTGAGATTCCTCGACGGTGTGTGTACTTTGATGACCTGCTTGAGGTAGATTGGTGCTTTGTCGCTATGTAAGATGCTGTGTGTCACCGCCAATACCTTATACTTAATGCGAGACTCAACAAACCAACGATGTTAATGACCGACCAACGCTAGGACAACCCCGAAATACCTCTCCTCGGGAAGTTTGGTGTCTGGCACGCCTCCTTAGGCGTGAACCCTATGATTCAAGGGGGGGGGGGGGGGGGTGGGGGGGGGCGTTGAAACGCCTTTGGCTTCCTACCAGGTGTTTTTACAACACAACTGCCCGAAACCGTCTCAAAGCACTGGGTATGAGGTCCAGAAGGGTTATCGAGCGTCCAGCTTTGTCCGATCAGCATCAAAGACGACGTTTGAAGTGGTGTATGGCACGGCAACATTGGACAACATTGAAATCTCAGGACGTGCAGGAGGATCCACTGGTCAGACGAGAGTAGGTTTCTGCTTCACATCACAGTGTCGAGGCATAGAAATACTGCTTACGTGCCCAGGAATATCAGACCTACTGATCCTCATGGTGGATGTTCAGTAGTGATCTGGGGATGTCTATCTCATGAGTGTAAACTTGCTATGGTGATTGTACGTGGAAATCTCATTGGTCATCAGTGCGTCCGGGACATTCTCGACCCGGTTGTCTTGCCTTCTTTTTAACAGCCACCGACTGGCTACTCGCCCTATATTCATGGACAGCAATGCAAGGCCACATCATCCCCATGCTGTGAGAGCATTACTTCAGAACAACTCTATTACAACACTACCTCGGCCTGCAATGAACCCCGATTTGAATCCATTAGAGCACAACTAAGACTTTCTTTGACGCCGTGTGCAAGCAAGGGAACCGCCTGTACATAATTTGGCCGATTTGGAAGCTGCATTACATGGGGAGTGACAGCAACCGTATCGAAAGGCTCATTGGTAGCATTATGATGAGGGTTCAGGCTGTAATTCGGGCCTTGGTGGACACACGCGCTATTGACATCAGACACTGCTACTGCGTTCAGGAGATAACATGCTACATGTTTTGTCAGTAATTACCGCCATTGTTTCATCATGGACCATTCCGGTGCCATACATGTCGAGATAATATTTTTTCATCAAAAATGTTAGTGATAGATAAGTGGAATCATCTCCAATAAAATACTGAATATTTCCATCATCGTGTTGTCTTTCATTCGTAAATAGACCATTCTCTCCGCAAATAGTCACTTTTGACCATCTGAAAGATAGCGTGAAAGTAATGACAGTTTTTTTTAACACCACTGCGAAAACAACGCAGGGGGTTGGGGGGGGGGGGGGTCCTTAATTAAGTTCCAGGTATTTATTTCCATCACTAACTGATTCCGGTAACTTTGAAACCACTTTACAATATCAAGAGGCAATGTAGTCTGTTAATTCTGATGTTTTTTGGGGGATGAGTTTGTAAAAGATGTAATCTCCTTGACTTTAACCCTTTACCCAACGAATCGCCCGCATCCGCCCGCGTAATAAGAAAATTCAGCAGTTGAAAAAATATTATTTTTCAAAACATTTCAACAAAACCATATCATGTAAACCCCTCGTTAGAACAAGCTCTTCGAGCTCGTTCCAACGAGGGGTCACATGATATGGTTTTGTTGAAATTTTTTGAAAAATATGAAAAAAATGTTATTTAAAATAATACATTTTGATATCGTCTGCGTTGGGTAAAGGGTTAAATAACAACTGGCACTTACATTTGGCGTTAGCACGCGATAGTAAAACAAGCTGAGAAAACTCTAAAATGCCGATATCTGCTAAGGTCTTTTTGTTGATGAGTCGCAGTTCAACACCTCCAACTATATGTATGTCACTGCTATTGTTAGTTAAAACGAATGCACAGATATGCGCATGAATTCTCCAGTACAGTATGCGTTTAGCTATTTACCCATCGCACACTACATCAACATTTTAATTTCTGTGTCCCAATGTTTCACAACATTTAACTTTTTTGAACACGAAAGACCTCTTTTCCTGACCCAGGGCCGAATTCAAAAAGTAAAGATCGACTCAGTGAATTTGTGTGGTGACCCAATCAAGATTTTCAACGTGAAGTCCGAAGGCTGCACGTTGAAAATTCTGATTGGTATTCCTCGAAGTAACGAGTATAGATTATACGAGCTGATGGCTCTGAACTGGCATGGAATATACCATGAGGGTCCAAACGATTAAATAATATGAAACTCACTGGAACGAGCTCTTCCAATGCGGGTCGAAGGATATGTTTTTTGTTGAATTTTTGTTATTTGTTTTCATCTGCTCAATTTGTAAATGATACACCAAGTTAGGTAATGGGTTAAACCGTTACGTAACGTAGCCGCTATGTCCAGCCAACATTTTTCGCAAAACATCTACATTCAATTATTTGTTTCAACGCTTGGCTTAAGAACACAGTTTGTGACTCCCAGCTGTCTCGACCTCTTCTGGTTCTTGCCATGCCAATGAGGGGCAATAAGCTTTGTAATGGAGGCAAACAATAATCTGTTCAGTCAATCATAAAAAAAAATAAATATTTATTACATGTGTCCCCATCGGACCGCGTTAGGAAAAGAGCTAAACACTTGCCCAGTATATCGTGAACTACAGTACGGCCCCCGTGGACTGATCACTCTAAGCGGGTGGGCAATATTTCTGACGAGGCAACAATGTTTTCAAACACTGATTAACTCTTTTGGAGCGGAATAATCTGAGAAACAGAATTCTTAGCGCCCAATATTCATCAGGAATTTTACAAAAATAATAGTTTGTTAGACTAAAGCGTTATTGTTTTAAAAGATGTTCTAATGATCTCATTGACAGTTTTTCAAATGATTTCCTGTATATATTCAAATGGCATCTTTATACTTTCAAGGGACGATATCGTTGTTCATGGATAGGGCATAAATAGTGCATGAAACATAGGAATACGTATGTTTGCTCAACCCTTTAACCAACGAATCGACCGCATCCCCCCCGCGTAATATGCAACTTCAGCAGTTGAAAAAAATATTATTTCTAAAAAAAATTCAACAAAACCATATCATGTGACCCCTCGTTGGAACGAGCTCGTTCCAACGAGGGGTCACATGATATGGTTTTGTTGAAGGTTTTTGAAAAATTTGAAAAAAATATATTTAAAATAATAAATTTGATATCGTCTGCGTTGGGTAAAGGGTTAAAAGAACTTGGAAATGGACACACACAGTTGGCTAAAATGGCTACTGGAGTACCTTTCCTCGTTCTGCCGTCTGTCGACTTTAGTCGCCTGTCGCGCCAAAAGAGTTAAAGGAATAATAATCGAAAATTCAATTTATGAAGCACTGGGCACAACCCGGTGGTTTATTAATTGAAATTTTGCTGCGGACGATGATTTTTATCACCTGGTAAACGCATGCGTGGCCATCACGAGTAGATAACCACCAGTCCACGGCAACTGTACTGTATTTACATTTCTTGTGATATAATACAAATAATATAAAATACTGCCGTTGTATTTTTCCAACAATACAGTCGCGATTTTATTAGTACTGAAATGGTAAACCGGATAGCCGGTTTTAGACCGGTTAGCTACCTAACCGATTAAGAAAAACGTCAACCGGTTATCCGAAATTTCGATAGTGATCGTCATTCCACGGTTAAAACGTAGTAAATCTGCCGCTTCTTCTTCGAGATAGATTACACCTCGAAGCAGCGCTCTATATATTTAGAAATAATCGACTTTGGAGTTCAAGACTTCGTTAATGATCGACAATTTCCGTGAGTACTGAGTAACCGCGGAAACTATTCCGTAGTATGTATACAAACGAACGTTGTCGAGTACTCGATAACGTTCGTTTGTATGCACACTACGGAATAGCTTCTGAGAATACTGCTTTCCAATTCCTACAGTTTTGATCCCAGATTCGGTGAAATAATGGCTACGGTTAACCGGGTATTATCCGGTTATAGCTCTCGGTTAGTCGGTTGTGAAAATGGGCCAACCGTTTCAGCCCTAGATTTCATACGACATTTCACTACAGGGTTCGCTGAAATCGATTTGAGTAGAGGTTTTCCGAGGTTCAGGTTAATTTTAGTGACTTCAGGAATTGCATATGAAATCGTGACGAATTTGAGATTATTTTGATCACATAATATGTAATTTAACCCTTTACCTAACCTGAAAAGCAGACGACACAATTCTTGAATAACTATTTTTTTCATTTTTTGTCTCAAAAACATAGGTTATGAACCCTCGTTGGAACGAGCTCGACGAGCTCGTTCCAACGAGGGTTCATAACCTATGTTTTTGAGACAAAAAATGAAAAAAATAATGAAAATTAATTGGCGATTTTTGAGAATACCGCTGGCCGGTTTTGGTCGTTACGTTAGGTAAAGGGCTAAACGAACATAACCACTAATGCCTACTAGCGCTGTTCACAAATGTTGGCATAAAAAATACAAAAAGTAGACTGTGCGTTCACTTTCCAGACACACTATCCAAACACTTTACATGTTTATTGGGTGAAGAAAAACACTGAACAAGATTATAATTTTGTTCGGAATAATTTAATTGTGCATTTGTTTTTCTTGTTTAAACATATGTTAAGTGAATCTAGGATTGTTGTACTCAAAACGTGTTCGTACCAAACAGCTCAGACATTGTCTATTACGTATCTATTAATCCATAACCCAAAGAAGAAGATATATATATTAAAATAAGTCAAGGGTTGTTTTAAACACACTGCATTTGTGTTGTGATGTCTGCTCACTGACGTAATTTTTCCATGTTGCTATTGCATGCGTGAAATGTTCGCAGTCTGCGCTATATATTACTACTTTTGTTATACGAATTCTGATGTCTTTTGGTCATTCGAAGCTTGTAGTTCCGCGGTGCAACAGTGTTTCTTTCTAATATTCAATCCCATCCACCCGCCCAACATGCCTTCACACTGTCCCCAGGGCATAATGTATTTAGTTACATGTTTTCATTGTTGGAATACATATTTTGCATGAGCAACTATATTCTTCGTCAATAAAGGCTGTTGCACTACAGTAGGCGCGTTTACTGCTAGAATGTGTCCAGTTTATATTATAACTATTTTATAATTGTTCGAGCAACGCGAATTAGAATATAAGTATTTTAACTATTCCTCCTTTCGTTTATTTTAGTTCTCCGAACATAAAAAAAACACCCTGTGATATTCCTTGTGGGATCAAACTATTGCGTTTGTTCTGATAAAGAGGTCACCCGATAGTGTTTACATGGCATGGCAAAACATCGCTTACACACTTTTTTTTAAATAGTAATTTTTCCACCAATCTCCCAATGTATTTATTTGATGAACACGTCGAGTGTGTAGCAAATGGGTGCCAACGTTTTATAAAAGAAAAAAACAGTACAGACGCCGCGGACTGGTCGTAATCCACGCGTGGGCAGTGATGTCTACGCATGCCTTTACCAGGTAATAAAAGTCATCAGCAGCAAAATTCTAATTGGTGAAGCACCGGGTTCTACCCGGTGCTTCATTATTTAATACTTTGATGACTATTACAATAATTAGTGTCTGAAATCTGATAGTGTTGCATCCGTTAAACTATTGCCTATCCATGGACAGCGACCAGTTCACGGTGGCCGTACTGTATGGCATTCAATGTAACAGGAGGAGAGATAAGTGCGGGAGCCTGGGTTCGAACCGTCGACTTCTAGCACATAAAGCGACCGATTTACCACGAGACTAAGAGATCCGGACCAACCAGGCTGGTTGGTAAATGGTCTTTGTACCTCGACCGCTACAACAATAAGCATCTCGCGTGCTCAGAAACACGGCCGTCGATAATAAAACGCACTATGCGTATAAATTATACATATTTTTTTACACTGTATGGCTATTTTGAATTTGACAAAACTCAGTTTAAGTGGCATAATAAAAGTTGTGTAAACAAATTTTCATGTTACTTTTAATCTTTCTTCTCAGAGCTAAAAACTCCAATTGATACAATCAACCTTTAATATTGAAAGCCTGGAGTGGAAAGTATTTGTAAACGATTTATTGCTTATGTGGTATTAAATACTAAAAGATCCAACCTGTAGTTGTAATGCTGTCTCTGAAATATTTGTACATAAGGATGCGATGGTCAACCTTCCTAAGTATCAACTGATATTAGTGACCTGTTCGCCATCTGCGAAGAACATGAAATTGTGACTCGAGTAATAAAAGTGCTTCACTCCTGCTCCAGTTTTACGAACTAGAAAGGGTGCTGATTTATATGTTATGAAGGCATAAGGTTGGGTTCTTCACCCCATCCCCCTACAGTAGAGTCTGTGAGGTGGTAAATTTAGGTTTAAAATATGTTTACATAATAATACAACCACCATAAAACCAGTGCAGGGAAGGGTACCTCCCGACTTAAACATAGTCACCTGAAACTTGTATTTTTCATTTGGGTTCCTGTTGTTCTAATCTTATTTGATATTAGAAGGAAAGAGACGCACATACTCTTCGCTCTTAAGATATGACCGAAGATGTATTTGTACGATTTGTCTATTATATGGACTTTAATGTTGAGAAGCGTTCACATTTTGCCCCCATATTTAACAACTATCTGGAAGCAATGTTTCGGTTCGGTTGGGATATCTGTTGACCAAACGAATCGGCGCATCCGCCTGCGTAATTTGCAAATTCAGCTGTAAAAAAAATATTTTTCAAAACAATTCAACAAAACCATATCACGTCACCCTTCACTGGAACGATCTCGTCGAGTTCGTTTCAATTGAGGGGGGGGGGGGGTGCGGTTGGGGTGGGGATGTGTTCACACCATATAGTTATGTTCCAATAAGAGTAAAATCTTCGCCCTCTGATTGGATGAGAGAGCTGGCTCCGTTTCTTTTATGTTTACGACTCCAGTGGCAAATGTTACCGTCTAACGCCACAAGGCGAAATATTTGAAACGACGTCGCCCGTTTCTGAATTGCTTCATCATTGAGTGACTAGCAAGCTGCTTCATTTTTTTCTGGATTTTCCAAACGTGCAGCAAACGGAGCTCCGGACGAAGTGTTGTTTAAATTACAAATCGATTCACGATTTGAGCTGAGATGGAATGAATTTTTGTGGTTCATTGATTATTTATCCAGTGGTGGTGTACACGGGAGGTCCATTTACTAAACCTGTGATCGCTAAAAGTTACCTTGAACAAGGCAACTTTTCACGATCACAAGTTTAGTAAATGAGCCTCTCGTGTTTCACGATGCAGGTTTTGGGCTATGGGAATTGTCTTATTGGAATATATACGTTATTGTGATGAGTTGGCGGGTATGGTCCGCGTTTTGCGGTTCGGAGCCTATGTTCAACTGAGACGCTTCGCATAATCTCCGAACCGCAAACCTCAGACCATCCAACCGTCAATCCATCACAATAACTTATATTATTACATAGTTTATAAATAACCATATTTCTATTGGCTGGATCTTATATACGTGACTGGTACTCAACAAACCATGTACACTGTTTTCCTATGAGTATCGACCTTCTAAATATAGCTTTTGGAAATCCTCTCTCTAGTTCTATTTCAATCGGATGTGCAAGCGCAGTCAACCTGACTTTCGCCTCACCTTTATGTTATTCTGCAGACAATAACTATTTTATTGCTAAATAAAGGTATTTCTGATTGATATAACTGAACTTTTAATTGACAAATAGAAGATTGTTTTGTTTTTTTTTTTAGGATGGTGTATATAATAAAATAGTTACGGACTTTTCCGGTGGTAAATATGATGTGATAACGCCTCAGCCAATATAAGTAGTTTTAGGTTCGTATCACATCATATATTCACCACCACAAACGTCCATAATTGTATAATGATGAAATTGTGAAGACAATTTAACAAATTATATTTAAAATAATAGATAGGGAGTAATCACTTGACTGGACTTGTTACGTGAAATAATTCATGCGAGGTGAGGGACGTCGTGCAAACACGAGTGCGCGAATGCGCACGACTGTTTTACAATATAGTCCCTCGCCTCGAATGAATTATTTCACGTAACCAGTCAAGTCAAGCGATTACTCTGTTTATTACTTTTCATTATTGACGATAATTATATTATTTAGCCCTTTACCTAATGTAACGGTCAAAACCGGCCAGCGTTATTCTCAAAAATCGACAATTAATTTTCATTATTTTTTTTTCATTTTTGTCAAAACATGTTATGACCCCTCATTGGAACGACCTCGTAGAGCTCATTCCAATGAGGGGTCATAACCTATGTTTTTTAGACAAAAAATGAAAATAATAGTTATTCAAGCTTTTTGTTTTTGCAAGTGTCGTCTGCTTTTCATGTTAAAAAACAAAACAAAAAAACAACGAATTCCCCATTACGCCCACGGCAAAGTGTCTTCGTTTGCGCGCACGGATACATGACACAATTGTTGATTGCATAATTCCCCTGCGAAGTTATCGTTTATAATCAAACCCGGAAATCTCAATAAATCACACTTTGAAAAGTAATAAATTTAAAATAATATAGTTTGATATCGTCTGTGTTGTGTAAACAGTTTAATATACAGGTAAAACAGAGAATGTTTATCAATGTAGAAGTGCGTTAGTCCCAAACATACCTTTGTGTATAATATATCTAACATGTCACCGAGACAAATTAGCTACCACCGTGGGTGTCGGTGCCCCCTTTGACAGTGCTTCCAAACATTTAAATGTTTGCAGGGACTTTAAGATGCTCAAAGTATCTGGGTTTGGAGTTGTCAATACGCTAGTAATAACTGGATTTGTTTAACTTTGTGTCTATCGAAATGACCTCAACAGCAGAGCGTTATTCACAAATATCGCTATTCGAACTGTATAATTGTTTTTTTTTTATCTTTTCAATTTATGTATTTCTTTTATTGGGGTTTAACGACACCTTTGACGTCCAGGGTCACTTTGTATCGGACAGTCTTATGGGTGGAGGAAACCTGAGTACCAGGATAGAACCTCTGAACACGGGCGAGTAACTGTGAGACCCCACAAAGTACTAACTTCACTCAAGCTGGGTTAGCTTGTGCTTGAGTCCCCAACGTACAGAGTCCGCACGATCATTGGTTGAAGACAAGTGCGCCATCGAAGTGCAGTACGCCTCAGTATACAGAGCCACCTGTCCCCACGTGTGTAATTGGGATTAGTTGCATTGTTCGAGGACACAACGGAGTTACCCCTGGAGGGGATCGAACCGTGTACCTTTCGATTTGAAGTCTACTGACGTAACAACTGATCCACCACGTTCCCGTTTCATTTTCAAACATAGCGTCGAGCTCGTTCCAGTGATGATACATTATAAGTTATAATGTTTGTTGACAGGGGACATGGTCTCACGTGCTCTGCATGAAAGTTATATTCAACCGAGGCGTCAGTTGAGGGTGAATATATGTTTCATGCATTGAACGTGAGGCCACGTCCCCTGTCAACAAACAGAATAATGTATATGTCCCGTTCTTACACAAGTGAAATTGAATTGAAAAAAATTTTTTTTATTTTATGGTAATCTCAAATAACAAAATGTTTACGTACGCAATCAACGTGGCGAGATGCTCTCGATTCATTTCAGTTTATGTTACAGTAAATTAATGAAAAGAGACCTAAAAATCTAATCAGTTTCATAAATAATTACCCATGTTTACATAACTAATCTTTTTGTTCGTAATAACGGTACTTGTGCGTGTATTTTACTTCAGTTAAATGTATTTGTCTCAGTTGATTTCAAGTGAAAAAGGACATTGCGATGAATCGTTGTTCATGGCAACGAGACGCTGTCCTTGACAGTGGACATACGAAACGCTGACAGTAGACAGTAGACATATGCGCGTGCCCGGCGACATAAAATAAAATCAACGAGACATTGACCAATCACTGCAAGTATTGCCGTTGGTATCTGGGCACAACCTGTTCAATGCAGAAGGCATAAACTTGGTGGATAAGACAATTTGTTTTGAATGAGAAGAGGGTACACCAAACAAGATATTTTGAGAAGATTCGGTAATATTCTATCTTTTGTTGTTAATAATATTCCGTTGAACAATTCCCTAAATCACCTGAACAGGTTTAAATTTGTAATAATTGATATTTAAATTTGACATGGGGATGTCTCTCATGGGTTGGAAATCCGAATTAAATTCAACGATAGATATTGTCTTTAAGTGCAACAAGATGCCATCTTCAATGCTAAGGCACTCAATCGGCGATATTAAGTTGAACAATCTTTATTTCCCAAGTTTATAAATGTTGTTGGTGAAAATGGGAGGGATGCATCCCTCGAACAGATCACACTTCTCTGGACGGTTCGCCTGGAACGTGGTTAACCCTTTCAACAGCGATGGTACCTCTCATGTTAATTCAATAGCGGCAGTTTGAAGAGATTTGGTTCGTTATTTGAGGGTAGACCAATAACTTTTTTGATCATGCAGCCCTGGGAAAAAACTGATCGCCTACTATACACATTTTCACTGAGCTACGACCACTTTACGACTACATGTCGTATTACAATCCTGGTCGGGGAAAAAAGGAGTTCGGGTTCAAACGGTTGAGATATGTTTTTGAGGCAGAAAACAAATCAGTCATTAAAAACATTTTTCTTTTTTTTCACTTGTCTCCTGAGATGCGCAAGGTACAGTTAAAACTAAAAGTCCAATCATGAAATGCACACAAATAGCACGTTGGTCCGTGCGTTAATCTTCGCGTTATGATCATAGTAAGGTTATCAAATTCTGTACATATGGCCTGTGCACAAGCAATGTTTCAGCCAATGGACCTCCGGGTAACCCGGAGGTCCAATGGCAGAAACATTGCCTCTGTTTGCTATGAGTAACCAGGAGAACCTGCCGTGCTTTAGATGCCATTCGACATGGCAATTACGCGCAATTCCTACGCGCTATTGAGCCTAGATAAACGCACAATTCGTGACAGGACTTCTCGTTTTAACTGTAAAGGGTTAACAGAAAACCTTTATCGATCGACAATGTTGAAGATACTGACATATTCTGTCGACGTAAGCTTTGCAAAGAACATGTGTTCGGTGAACAAAAAGGTTACTATTCCTGTCTAAATCTTTGCTTTGTCTACAGTTAAATAAACACTAGTTCACAAGTCATATCATTTTTGAATCAGCTAAAGGTTTCACACTAAGCTTAATTTGCCTTCTACGTGATATCCCACCTGTTTTTTGAAATCACGCCAAGTCGTATCGTGGTAATTGAAAGGTCAGTTTAATCACAAGATTGCGCAAAATTTAACACTGAAGATGCGTTGGTTACTGTCGGATTCCGTTCTATTATATAAAATAAAAAAAAAATATCACTTAATATCGTCCTTGAGCTGAGTTTTGGAATTACATAAACTCTATATTACACACGTAAATATGAAGTGGATGAGTAGACACACATCAAATGCGACCAATCCTATAAAACTTTCACAGCTGTATTTTATTTTCAAAAAAGTTTATTTCCTCTAAGACTATTATTGACGAAATTTATCGAGAAGGTAAATTGACATGTGTACAAGGATGCCAATGGTTTATTTCGGTCATTTATATTCATATATTAAAAATATAATTATGTAAAATGCAGTTGTACACTTGTTTTAAAATAATTGGGAGGTTTTCCTTTGATGTATGTTGGCTGCGCGTCATCTTCGACTTGACTCGAAAATAAGTTTTCCGTTTTTTAGGGTTTTTCCTGTTTTGCGCATGAATTACTGAATGCTCGCTGATAAAACGTGAAAAAAGAAATATTATGCACTTCTCAGTTATACCCTGTTGTTGTGCAGCACATGTGAGATGCAGCAAAACATGCACAGAATAGAGCTGAAACGGTTAACTGATTAATCGATTAATCAGTGACCTACGTATTGATCGATCCAAAAAGTAATTGATCGATTAATCGTTGCTGTTGAACTAATGTATTATATGGGTTAACAAAGAAACAAACTTCCTCCAAAACGGGTAAACATTGTCACACTGACTCACATCAATTATATGAGACAGAGTAAAGCATGCAAGTTACTTGCTGACATACTTGTCTACGTGCATACTGTATCAGTGGCTGGAAATGGTCATTCGTAACCCTTTACCCATTGCGGGTAGCAGACGGTATTTGCAAAATAAATTCAAGAATTACTAAACATTTTCAATTTTGTCTCCAAAACATAGCTTATGACCCATCATTGGAACGAGTCTAAAGAGCTCGTTCCAATGAGGGTTCATAAGCTATGTTTTGGAGACAAAAATTGAAAATATAATAAATTTGAATGGCGATTTTTGTATATAGGCCTAGTCGGCTTTGTTTGTTACATTGGGTAAAGGGTTCATGCTGTAAATCATCAACGGCGTGGCATCTGAATAGATATCTCGTTGGACAAGTGATTAATCGGTTAACCAAGTTTAATCCGCGTGACTAATCTATCAAGAAAGCCCCTTAACCGTTTCAACTCTAATGATAACCATTGTAAATACTACCTCTAACTGGTACCAACAAAACAGTCACATTTACTGAATGGGTTCAAGCACGGGGGTGCAAATATATCGCCCATACATTGGCGCGCACTTTGCAGAGTCGGCGGACGTTCATGCAAAGACAGGATCCTAATACTTAGAACGCACCGGGCCTACCATAGTTCGGCCGGATGGAAGAACATTTGAAACATGTATCTACACGAATGCTGTTTCCTTGATTCTCAATATTTATCGAGAGCAACTAAAGGTGGTAAAAGTGTATGTGTCCTGGAAAGTAGTACCGCTGATATGTGTAACGTAGCTTTGCAACTACCTAACATGAAAAGCAGAAGACACTTGCAAAAAAAAATCTTGAATAACTAATTTTTTTCATTTTTTGTCTCAAAAACATAGGTTATGACCCCTCGTTGGAACGAGCTCGAAGAGCTCGTTCCAACGAGGGGTCATAACCTATGTTTTTGAGACAAAAAATGAGAATATTTTGAAAACTAATTGGCGATATTTGGGAATAGCGCTGGCCGGTTTTGGCCGTTACGTTGGGTAAAGAGTTTTACAATAGTTTCTCGGTAAATTTACGAATTGGGACCTTCCAAATATCAAATATCCGGACGAATCTAAACCCGAAACGAATCAGGTGGAAATTTCAAACCGTTTCGTATGTCGAATCGAATCTCATCGCTCGCCACGTTGGAGATAAGGCATATCGGTTCGATCGTAAATGTTTTTGGTCTACGTTCAAGTACTTTATTCGACGACTACTTGTCTGTTTGATCAAGTGAATCAAAAACCCGGAATATTCCAGAATGGCTTCGAAGTGGTTTCTGGAGAGGAACCTTATGAAATTCTTCTTCTTTCATCGGGTCCCCATATATATGAGACCAGACGTCAGTGCTATAAAATATTTACAAATGTATTTTCTAGAATTGTATTTCCTAATTACGACTTTAAATGGGCTGAAATGAACCATTAGCATTTTCAAAAATGTGGCTATTTGCCGGTTGGCAAATTAATTGCCAGTTAATTTTATCTGATTCTACATGAAAAAATTTAAACGTTGTTTGCGAAAATTCTGATTTCTTTTAAGATATTTTACTCCCGAAAGTAAGTCTCCAACATTGTCTTTTTATAATTTAGTTCTGACGATTTCACCGTTTTCACACAATCTCAAATTTACTGATCGCAGTAAATTCTATTTCTCTAGTTGTATATGCACTCTAAAATATGTTGGGTTAAAATTAACTCAAATCAACTTGGCTGAGTGAACATGAACTCATTTTGGGTTCATATTCACTCAGCCTGGATGAGATAAGTTGGATTATTGCAACCACACCATATAATCTTATCGGGTGGGAACGCAAACTGGCTGCCCCATGTGCGGAGAAAGACGAAAGACACACTCCGTGCAAGCTAAATTTCCCCTCCGTTGTATACGGAAAGAGTGTGGCCTGTTGCCGCTACCCTGTTCATTCGGCGGCATTATGCCAAGGAGAGGGATTAATATGCATACGGCTATAGCGTGCTAGATAATACCCGTTGAATAAAAAAAAAGCTTAACCCTTTACCCAACGAATTGCCCGCATCCGCCCGCGTAATATGCAAATTCAGTAGTCGAAAAAATATTATTTTTTTTTAAAAAATCAACAAAACCATATCATGTGACCCCCTCGTTGGACGATATAACAAATTATTATTTTAAATATCATTTTTTCAAAACATTTCAACAAAACCATATCATGTGACCCTCTCGTTGGAACGAGCTCGTCGAGCTCGTTCCAACGAGGGATCACATGATATAGTTTTGTTGAAATGTTTTGAAAAAATGATATTTAAAATAATAAATTTTGATATCGTCTGCGTTGGGTAAGGGGTTAAATCAATAAGACACTGAACGTCCCATTCCTTGACAGTGGATGTATGTTAACTGGCGGAATGTGGAAAGACCATATTTGGGCTTAATTCTAAATTGCAGCTACCACTACTTAAAGGTTTCACATTCTGATGATGTGATTGATGTGCTTTGTGTTATTGCGGAACTGAACATTTTAGTCTGTATGAATTTGTATTATAAGTATTTTTGGGAGAGTGCCTATAGACACGCTTCCATGAATGGTGATACGGAAAATACATGTTAAGAAATGTCGGTTCCCAAAGGTATTTTAGCACTCCACCAGTTAATTTGAGAGCTATTTACAATTACTATATATTTATACACGTGACTGGTACTCAAAAAGCCATGTACACCGGTTTTCCAGTGAATATCAACTTTCTGAATATAGCATTTGGAAATCCCATCTCTAGTTCTATTTAATCGACGTGCATGCGCAGTCAACCTGACTTCCGTTTCATTGCTATGCATTCTGCAGATGATAACTATTTTATTTTTAAATAACAGTATTTCTGGTTGATATAATTGAACTTTTAATTGACAAATAGAAAACTGTTTTTTTTTGAGGATGGTGTATATAATAACACAGTTATGGTCCTTTGTGGTGGTAAATATGATGTGATATGAATCAAAAAAGTCACATCATATTCAATACCACGAAAGTCCATAATTGTATATTGTCTTTACCTTGAATGTCTCATGAAAACAGAGAAGGACATGTTACGCGGTTGGGACCTGAGGGAATCATTTGAAGAAACAAAACGTAATAGACACAACCGCATTTTTCCAGTCAGGCTTATTTTTTTATTTTTTTTTTTTTAATGTTTTGGTTTCTTTTTCGAAAACTGATACCGATATGGGTTTCGGGTTAAACGCACACACCTTGGGTACAGTTTACTGATTTACGTCACAAAACACGTTTTATATGTAGAGAATGTGATCTCCGGACAAATGGAAACATTATAAGTTATTGTGAAGAATTGACGGTAACATGGTCTGAGGTTTGCGGCTCAGAGCTTATATCCAACCGAGACGCGAAGCGTCGAGGTTGAACATACGCTACGAGCTGCAAATCTCAGACCATGTTACCGTCAACTCATCACAATAACGTATATATTCCAATAAGACACTTCCCATAGCCCAAAACCTACATTGTGAAACACGAGAGGTTCATTTACTAAACCTGTGATCGTTAAAAGTTGCCTTCTGCAAGGCAACTTTTAACGATCACAGGTTTAGTAAATCTCCCGTGTACCCACGGCGACACTGGCTAAATAATCAATAAACCAGATAAACTCATTCCTGCTTAGTTCAAATCCTAAATCGGTTTCTAATTTAAACAACACTTTATCCGGAACACCGTTTGCTGCATATGTGAAAAATCCCGAAAAAATGAAGCGACATGCTAGTCACTCCGTTGATGAAGCAATTACGAACCGGGCGACAACATTTGACATATTTCGCGGTGTGACGTCAGATAGTAACATTTGCCACTTGAGCCGTAAACATAGAATATACTAAGCGAGCTCTAGTCCAATCAGAGGAGGATGCTTTTAGTCTTATTGGAACATAAGTATGTGCTAGTCTCTCAACACGTTAGCCTAAGGGTGTTGATGGGAGATTTGTGGTCATGCTAGAGCTAGGTAGTACTATCTGGCATTTGAGCAACAAAACATCTCACACCCTCGTTGTGTTGTTGTGGTAGATTGGTCATATGTAGTGTCATTGAATTGACATTTATAAAGATAATCGGTGGGTGTCATTTGAATACAATTTAACCCTTTACCAAACGTAACGGCTAAAACCGGCCAGCGCTATTCACAAAACTCGCCAATTAATTTTCATTTTTTTTTTCATTTTTTGTCTCTCTTCGAGCTCGTTCCAATGAGGGGTCATTACCTATGTTTTTGAGACAAAAAATGAAAAACAAATAGTTATTCAAGACTTTTTTTTGCAAGTGTCGACTGCTTTTCATGTTAGGTAAAGGGTTAACGATAACAAAACAAATGTTTACGCATTTGCCCTCATCAAGAATATTTCATGAAAATATAATTATACACAAAACAAATCGCCATCAATTTATCCTCCGCACGAATATTCAAACTCTCGCCCGTCATCGACCGCCACTTGCAGTTGCCTAGCTCTACGGACGCAGCGCTTTGTCCTTTTGCTCTTTGAAAGCATCATGTGCATAGCAGCTTCCACTATTAACTCTAGTTGTTCTCCTATTTCACTACCAATGTCCGTCAACTCCCCTGACTCGCCTTTCTTGCATTAGCGACATTAACTCTTTATCGACAGCTTAAGCACGTGGGGTACACTTCACAGCCTCGTTCCAATTAAACTACTCTCTGCCAACTGTTTAAACATACAATATTATCTACGCTGGGTAAAAGGTTAAATATCATACTAATATTCCGAAGAAGCGGTCGAGCGGCCTCTCTTTGAACAGTGTAATAGTAGATAGTGGTTTATTTTAATTTCATGGAAGCGACAGACAGCTAAGCAATTATCCGTTGACTTCGTATATGGTTGATTTGCTCAATCTAATTTGCGGCACCGCGGGTTTTAGGGTGGCCACCTGTTTCACTGTCGCACCTGTCGATCGAAGGATAAAGCGTCGATCGCCGGAGGTAATGTATGATTAACCCTTTACCTAACGTAACGGCCAAAACCGGCCAGCGCTATTTTCAAAAATCGCCAATTAATTTTCATTATTTTTTTTTCATTTTTTGTCTCAAAAACATAGGTTATGGCCCCTTGTTGGAACGAGCTCGTCGAGCTCGTTCCAACGAGGGGTCATAACCTATGTTTTTGAGACAAAAAATGAAAAAAATTAGTTACTCAAGAATTTTTTTTGCATGTGTCGTCTGCTTTTCATGTTAGGTAAAGGGTTAATAGCTTGCCTGGGTTAGATAGATAGATAGTTTATTGCAAAAAAAACACACCAAAAACAAAGCAAACACAACTAACAGTACAGAAAAATAATGTTAAGTCTTGAAGATAATGAATTAATAATTGGTTATTTACGTGTTATGTGGAGGGTTTATACAATGTGTCACTCCATTAAGTAGCCATAGCATTTCTTCTGCTCTTGAAGAATTGACGGATCATATTACAGATAATATTACTTAAGGGTGGGATTTCATTTTTCATAAGAAAGATGAATTTCTCCGAACTGTCCATGTTAACGAAATGCGGGTATTCTCTACCTAGTTTGCCAAATGAATCAACTCGGAGCCCTTCATATTCCTTACACTCCATGACAAAGTGATATTCAGTTTTAATATCGCCCACATTACGTAAACGACAAAGCATTTCTTTTACAGGCAAGGGTGGTTGGCTGTGCCTCCCTTTTTCAATAATCAGGCAGTGATTGCTTATGCGCAGTTACGTGAACAAGTTCTTCGCTCCAATAGATGTTGAGTATAGCAGATACTTTTCCAAGTTGAACGTTTCTTTAAATTTTCTATAGGTGCAAAATTTGTTGTTTCCGACTTTTTCTTGTCATTAAATATATCCGTAATGAAGGTATTAAAATGTTTACTTTTAAAGCTTTTAAAGCTTCTGTGGATTTTGCCCGAATTCAAAAAAAAAACTGTGACTTGGTACTTGTCCCCGAGGTGTATGTGCGTTGCAATCAGCTGCAATACCATGATGCTTTGCTATTATTGAATCTGGCATTGTATACTTTTCAGATTCAATTCTCGATTCAATGAGTCCACATATAATTGTGTTGCATATTTCATCATTTGTATTGTAGCTTCTGTGTAGATCGGGTAACGTCCTTGTTCGTGCGTGATTGGACGATTTCGTATTCACACCATGTAGGAGTTTGCAGAATTTGAAATGAACTTGTTCGCACGGCGCCATGTCTTCGTGAGAATTACTGAGTTCAGATGCCCATATCTTCCTGCCATAGAGCAAAATTGGCTTCATGAGGGAATCGAACAATTTCATGAAAATCGTTACCGGAGGGGTACACTCCCTCTTGAAAGTATTAGGTAGACTTGAATGTATAGGACTTTTGCTCCTCTAGTTGCCAATACTTGTTGCGCAGTTTTTAGTTTCCCGTCACTTGTGAAGCATAGGCCTAGATATGCGAAATGACAAGCGTAACTAATTTTATCTGTACCAAAATAGAGATTTGGCAGAGTTGAAAATTTGCGTGAGTGAAATATCATAGCTTTTGTCTTATCAACATTGACAGCGAGTTTATTACTGGTAGAATATCCCCCCCCCCTCCCCAATTTGTTTAATGCTACCTGCAGACCATGCTCATTGTCCGATACTAGAACCAAATTGTCTGCAAAAAGCACGTGGTTAAATGTAGTATTATTTAATTTGATCGGGAAACACTTCTCATTGAAAATTTGACCAATATCATCAACAGAAATTTAAAATAAAGTCGGCGAGATCACGCAGCCCTGTCTGACGCCGATTGTTGATAACTGTGGGGAACTTATCCCGTGTTTGGTTCTTATTTGCTAATAGTTCGAGTCATATAATGAATGTAACAGTCGTAGCGTATTACCATGAATGCCCACTCTGTTAAGTTTTGTAAACATTATATTCTTATCCACTGTATCAAAGGCTTTCTTAAAATCAACAAAAACGGTGTATAGAGGTCTTTTTGCCTTTTTGTATTTATCTTTGTTTTCAAAATGTGAGCACTGTCGATTTTACTACGGCCCTGACGAAAACTGGTTATCACTGATTATGGAATTATCCTCGAAAAAGGCGTTAATTCTTTCATTTAAAATTTTATTAAATAATTTGCCTTGGGCATGGCCATGAACAAACCACACATATACATTTATTTACATATCTACATATCAAACTCGAATCAATCTTGACACAGCCCACTAGAAATGTGATAGTCTATCAAGCAAATTTGCCGTCCTAGACGACTGGACAGATTACCCGGATATATGAACTGAACATTTTTTTTTTCTTTTTAGTTGCAAGAGCTTCTTCCAGGCTAAAACGTAAGGGTGCAGCATGTGCGAATCGACACACCCCCGTATTGGAGGTAACCCACCTCAACGGGATGACTCTATTGGAGCCTTCCGATTGAAAAATATTAATGCACAGTAAGCAAATGACAAGTTATTAATACGCCCCCCCCCCCCCTCCTCCCAACCTCATTTCTGAATTATACTCAAAGGTGAACAACTGTCGTCAGAAAGGATGGAGAAAGATACATATTTCGGCTTATGGCTTAAATTTTGAATATGCATTGATACAAACAAGGACGTAAGAATGCTATTGTTTTTTAGTCTATTTTATTCCTACCATACCACTAAGGTGCATGTTCCCTACGTCTCCGCCATTCGTTAGCTAGTAAACGGAATTATGGCGGCCGTATTTTTAACCCATTGAACTCTAGTTGTATCTTCCAAGTCGGTTTAATATAGAGATGAGCGGTATTGGACTGTTCAGTTCGGTATTAGTTTCGGTATTTTTAGGTGGGGTATACCTCAGTATCGGTTCGGTATTCGGTATCTTACTTGACTGAGATTTGCTGATAGTACCGAAGGGGGATTCACATTAGGAAAACAGAATACGTAGTTGCAGTATCATTATACTACAACGCTATAAATGACACTGCTAATAGGTCCAACTCTGGCATTCTTATACGACCACAAATCGTATCTACAGTAATTGTGTGACTTGTTCTAATTTCTAAAAGCACCTTAATGCTTAAAGACCTATTCTAGGCTTTTGCGACCTCAGAGCATGTGCCCTGATCTTGTTAACTCTGGGAGGTCCTGCTGACAATAGACTAAACACGGGTGCAGTGTTTTCTAGTCAGGTCCTGGCTGCCTTAACACGCAACCAAGATTTGACTAGAAATCACTGCTAAACAATTGAACATATACAGGTTGTAGTCTAGTGGGATTCAGGACAGTTGCCCAGTCCAATTAGAGTTAACGAAACTGAAAAGAAAATAAGTCACTTCTTTCGTAAAAATGAGCCTTTGAATTGTTATAACGCCACAATGGGGGCTTACACATTGCAAATGTAGGAAAATTTGAAAATTCAGGCAGTTTCGGTATTCAGCGATTTGTTCGGTTCGGTTTTCCAGTGTTCCCAAGCTATCGGTATCGGTTGTTTTGTTTTTTTTTTTGTTTTTTTGTTTTGTTTTTTTTTGTTTTTTTTTTTGTATAATGCACATCTCCAGTTCAATGGCAGAATTGGAAGAGTCCATATTCATTTTGTGGAGGACAGACCTATTAATATTTTCAACGTTCAGCCTTGGGGGCCGCACGTTGAAAATATTGATTGGTCTACCCTACACAGTCACTTAAAGCCATCATACTTAGTGAAATAATGACGTATCATGAATAGTAAGGGAATGCTCTCCGACGTAAAAAAATAACACTGAAATCTCCATAGACATTGGTTCACCGGAACAAATTTTCGTCTAGAAGGAAACGGGCGTATAAAATTAACACCGACAATTCCCATAGGGTTTTGAATTTGGCATAACAAAATGGCGTAAAAGGAAACGGGCGTAAAAAAATAACAGGGAAAATCCCCCTAGATATTGTTTTTCGCCAGAGTGCCATCGGTCAATGGGAATTTTCAGTATTAATTTTTTACGTCCGTTTTCCTTCTAGACAAAAATTTGCTCTGGCGAACCAATGTCTATGGATATTTCAGTGTTAATTTGTTTACGCCGGAGTGCCTTCCATTACTATTATCGTGTTCCGTGACCGGAATGGCGGTCTCGCAGTTTCAAAGGGTTAAACAACTTCGGCAAACAGTGGGAGTCCAGGTAGTTATTATTGTTAGCGTCGAGATACGACAAAAGAAGGCTATAAACAGAAACGTTTATAGCCACCGACGAAAAAAATATAAACGGCGTAATATTACACACAAATGAAACATTTTATCAAAGTTGAATTAAAATTACGGAATTTGTAGTCGTCTGCTGTAGACTCGTTGGTAGTCTTTAGAAGATTTGTGACGCCCCATTCAGATTGCATGTCTGCCTTATGTATACACTAGAGTAGTCCTGTCAAAAATAACCGCTCATGATATTGCAAGAAGATATAGCGAAAATAAACCAATATAGATTAAATGTTATACATTATTAGACACCCGTGATTCATAGTACATTCTCATTACATACATATCCAAAATTAAAAGCCCATCAGCCGAGGCTGTGAAATGGGTGTTGACTCTTTATTACCGTGACCCATTACCACGAAGCAGCATTAACCCAGAAGGACCCATATTCCGAAGGCCCAATGCTCAGAATGTTCAGTATTCCGACTACCTAATGCTATTAGGCTCCATATTCCGCGACGGCTTAATGTTCCGAAGGTCTGAAATTCCAACGTTCCAATACTCCGAACGTCGGATACCCCGGAAGGTCCGATATCCCTATTGCTCAATATTTCCGAAAGTCCGATATTCCAACCGCCCAATAGTCCGAAGGTGTAATACTCCGAAGGCCCGATCTTCCGTAGGTCCACTATTCTGAGTCTCGGCAGGTCCATCGGAGGATAGTGCTTTTGGAGTATCAGATCTTCGGAGTATCGGACCTTCGGAGTATTAGCCCCTCGAGCTATTAGGTCATTAGAGTAGAGGATCTTCCGAGAATCGGGCCGTATGGGTAGTAGGCTTTCCGAATACCGGCGTCTCGATGTATTTTTTGTCTTCTGAAAATAGGTATATAACCGTGAAAGGTGGACTGGTGAGACGAAAGTTTGACAAACATTCCCATTGTTTGCATATTTTACGCAGTGTTATATTTATAAAAAATAGCGTTGTTGACGAAAAAGGCGTGAGCGATAAATTTACAAGCAAATTAACCCCCTAGTGAAACATCTGAATTCAGGCTGCAAGTATTTCCCATAATGCAATGTGGTTAGAAATAATATTATTAAGACGCTGAAAACATTGTATACAACAATTTTTTTTTTTTTTTTTTGCAACCAGTAGATCACAGTGCCCGTTGAATCTGCAACTTCAGCACAGCAGTTGTACTTCCCGAAACACATTACTAGTGACGCAACAATTAGAGAAGGCAGCCGCGGTTCCAGGCTTTTATTTTCGTATTTGCAGTGGGCGGGAGAGATTGTAGACATTGGACAAATATGATTAACAAACAAGTTACATCTATATCGCTATATCGTCTCCCTAGCTGTGCAGGTGGCAGCATTACGGAATACCGGATGACCACGGACAAGGGCAGATCATTCCATATCATTACTTTCTAGACCAGTAGAAATCCGATGACTCTACATTAAATTTCAAGCTTCAAACTTGCTTTTTGGATCCTAAATATCTTCTGATCTAGCAAGCAAGTATAACGTTAGATTTTCACTCGATTATTCGTCCCCTGAGTTTCAATGCATTCTATTTGGCTACTGGCGCATAGAACACACATTGGAACTCAGGGTACGAATTGGCATGGTTACAAATCACCATGTGCTCTGCAACGTTAAGTATTATTATATCTTCATGTGCAAAAGAGCAATTATGAGACTAAGAACTGCGAACATGTACAAAAATATTAAGCACTTTATTGCAGCATAATCACTAGCGCAAAATATATTTATCCAGCCCAACTGCACAAAAAGCTTTTTGAAAGTATAAATATGCACACAAAATGACACCGAAAGCAGCATCACAGTCATCTGGCCAGTAGCCTCAGTTTTATTGTCACGGACAAGACTTGTTTCAAACCAAAAGAGCTACGTAGCCAGTAAGGGCATACTTTGATTTCGAAGCTGATTACATAGTTGGATCCAATCAATATGGTGGTGCAGTTCCAATAATACTGAGATGGTTCAAGTCCCGAATGATAAAATAACATTCGAAATTAGTTGATGGATTTCTAATTCTAATATTTTGTCAGTCGGGACAGCAGCTATCAAAGTCGGAACAAATCATGATTACACCATAGAACCTCCCTCCCCATCCCATAATAATATGCTGCAACGTGTAGCCGGCGACAGTATGGCTACCATCTAAACTACAATTTCTGCCTTCGTCTAGTACTTTCTTGCAAGATCTTCAATTGCAGTACTCTTCTTATAGGAGTGTTATATTAAAAAATCCTGAACAAAATCACGAAATACAAATCGCCCATTCTCGTCATCCAACTGAACTGGAATTATTAAATACCCTGTGGGGAGCGTTGGATCAGTAGGTACAGGTGCAGGATGCAAACCGAGAGGCCCTCGGTTCAAATCCCACCTACGGCAAGCGCGTTGTGTCCTTGGGAAAGACACTTCGCCCTCATTGTCCTTTGGGGGCACGGTGGCGCTGTGTACTAAGGCGTACTTCACGTCGATGGTGCAGATGTATTCAACCAATGATAACCCTGCTTCTGTAGAGTTAGTATGCCGGGTAGCTGACAGTTGCTCTCCATTGCTCGGTGGTTCTCTGCGGTTAATCCGACTTCCACAACCTGTAAAACTGTCGTACTCATGATTAGCCATTGGGCAGAAATATGTGACCTTAACCCTTTAGAGACTTTTAATTATCCTGACGTTCAAACGTCACTGGGAATTCAATTTCTTCAACGTTTTTTCAAAATGCGACGTCAAACGTCGGAGAGTACAAATAACAAGATATTTTTCCACATTAGTGATTATCTGGTTGAGGGCTAGATTATTTTTGGTGGTTTGAATTTGTTATTCAAAACGTGTTTTATTACAAATTATTGGAGAGCGCCCGGAGGTACGATCCAATAATTTGTACTGAAACAAATTTACATAAACAAAATAGTATTTGTGTTTGATGAAATAAAAGCAAGGAGAGTGTATCCTCATTCTTTGAAAGCCCTGATAGTGGGTTCTTGCACTCAGCCAGCAAAGAAGGCTTGACAGCAGGATTATATTAGTATGTTAAGCTGCGATATTTATTTCTTGGTGTTTAAGGTCACATATGTCCTCACAATGGCTAATCATGACCATGACAGTTTTACAAGGGAAGGGGGGAGCCGGAGTACCCTGAGAGAACCACCGAGCAACGACGAGCAGCTGCCAGCTCCCCAACTTCGTAACTCCGCACTGCAGCGCAGGCTAGATTGGTTGAAGACATGCGCACCATCGACGTGCAGTACCCCTTAGTACACGGCGTCATCGTGCCCCCATGTGGAAAATCGGTGTTAAGTGCCTAGCCCAAGGACAAAACGCGGGAGCACGAATCGATCGCTCAGACGGTCATCCATCCAAGGACTAACCATGCTCGACGTTGCTTAACTACGGTGATCGACAAGAACCGATTACCGCAACGCCACCTCGCCTATTTGGCTCAACGGTTGTCACTGAAAATAGGAATTGGAGTTAAAACTTTAAAAAATCGAAAATTGGTAACGAAACAAATGACCGCAAAGTATCACCGCGCTGTTTGATTTCGTACGTCATAAGACGTACAAAAGTATCAAAGGATTAAAAATAAATAAATAAATAAATAAATAAATAAATAAATAAATAAATAAAGACCTTGTAATTTAATATATTTATCTATATTTAGCCGTTTGTAGATTTAGCAATCACGACGTAATTGTCAATATTATAGTACGGTACGTATAATTGTCAATATTATAGTGCGTATTGATTACTATGTTTAGATACATGAATGTAAATAGTTTTTTGATACATCGGTACATCGCCGGTTTTCCATTTCGAATACTGTGCATCCCTAGTCACGGTAGTCCACGTGGTAGTTATGAAGTCATTACCATGGTCATATGTTGTGCTATTGCGCGTGCACATTGCGTGTTACTACAGTGACATGTGTTTTAGTCGGACGTTTTGTGTGTAGGAGTTTGCCAGTTGTTTATAATTGTCGTATCGCGGCATTGGCCTCACATGAAGAAAACTGTAGGGGCCATGAACTTCTTCGAGTACGGTCCTGCGATAATTATCCCCCAGTAGCATATTGCCATGTCGTAATTATCCTCCAATAACTAGACGAGGGCGTTGGAGTGTTAAACCCCACAGAGGCAATTTGCCACGACACTGCAAGCCTTAAAAAGCAGAACTGAGGGAGATACAGGTTTATTCTGGAATAACATTCGGATGATTATTCTCCAATTAAATATCACCATATCGTTAAGATCATTAACCCTTTACCCAACGAAGCGGTCGCATACGCGCGCGTAATGCCCAAATTCAGCAGTTTAAAAAATATTATTTTTCAAAAAATTTCAACAAAACCATATCATGTAACCCCTCGTTCCAACGTGGGATCACATGATATGGTTTTGTTGAATTTGCTTGAAAAATTAATAAAAAAATATATTTAAAATAAAAAAAAAAATTATATCGTCTGCGTTGGGTAAAGGGTTAAATATCCATAATTGTGTGCGCGTGTTTTTGATGCGCATTGAGAAATATAACACAGATACTAGTCGAAAGTCTAGTGTGTCTCCGTGGGTTGTTTGTCTGGCGCTAACACTATTAACCATCACATAACTACATCTCGGCGTGATCAACAAATAGTCTGCGGTACTACTATGATCCCCGATGAGTCTGGAGGTGGAATGGGTAAATCTCACCCTCGGGGCAAGATATTTGAACCAGACCTAGCGTGCGAACGAACCGTACATTATTTAAGTAGGCAGTAGAATACCTAATACCTCGGGTCTGGTTCAAATATCTTGCCCCGAGGGTGAGATTTCCCCATTCCACCTCCAGACTCATCGGGAATCATAATAGTACCGCAGAGGTCTAGTTCAAATATCTTGCCCCGAGGGTGAGATTTCCCCATTCCCACCTTCAGACTCATCGAGGATGATTTTTCCCCCCACCATGCAGCGATTACGTTAGCCAGAGGTAAGCGGGAGTCACGTGCTGATTCAATCAACTCATTTTGTATTCGTTGTTTGAGAAACTGGTGACACCATCGGAAATAGCTTGCACAAGTTATGTATATACCAATGGTATATACCACGAAATCGATTAGGAGCGGTGGCAGCTTGCGGGTTGAAGAGTTTTGGAGTTTTAGAACATCGAACTTTGATCACACTGCATTCCGATGACGTCAATATGAATTAGTTGGTAGCAAGAAACTGATACGATATGCATAACGTCATAATAACGTTATAACTGTATAACGTCACGTGGGTGGGTGGGATACATCTGTCACTCCCTGCTATCTCACACGGGACACACGTATGCTACACATGCAGTGTGAAAGGGGGGGGGGGGGGGAGAAATGAGGTATCCCATTCACCCTGTCAATAGAGATAGAGGTGTATGGAGCCATGATGGGTGGGACATGGGTAAATGGGGCAATTTGATTGGATGGTCGAGGACAGACACCCGGCAGCTTGAGTTGTGGCCAGCAGTAGACATAATAAGGCAAGTTACTGTCTGGATGTTATTATCGAGGGTAGCGTGCGAACGAACCGTACATGATTTAAGTAGGCAGTTGAATATGTGTGGAAACGAGAACTTGGGAGGAATCCTAGCCAGATTAACCACGTTTAGGGAAGTTGCCAGGTGAAGCTGTGTAATTGTAGGCTGCTGTTCGTTCGTTTCTGAAGATTCGGCATACTCTCATCGAATCGAATACAAACCGGTGAGTGTAATAACCACATGACACCACAGAGATCAAGGTTGATCGAATGAAATGCAAACCTGTATCTGTGGTAACCACGTGACATAGAGAGCAAGGTGAGTCCCAAGCAAGAAACAAACAAACGACGGAAACACGTCTCATGGAAACAACACGCGCATGCGCACCAACACAACCTGGTAATGTCATCAAAACTTGGACACTAACACTGTCAACCACAGAAAGCACTGCCCGATGCAAATGGGTTATTCAAAAGTGCTGCAGTGCCATATTGCTTGTTCAACTTTGGAAGTAAACTATTTTACCGTTATAACAGGTGCGGACTGGAGCATCAGACACAGGGTGATCCGGTTTTGATATCCATCGAGCAGTGTGAGTCGGATTTGCAACTTTTCTGTATAATATTTCGATAAAATGTCTCTCTCGTGCGGAATCCAACATCAAATGACCTTCTCTGGTGCAACGAAGGTGTGTGCGCTTCTCCAACCAACTGAAATATTGAAGCTAAAAGCTGGCGAAGGGCATTTTAATGGCTAGATTGTCCCAGACCATAACGGCGTCATTCGTATAGCGTCTATCGGAAGTGAGTTGTCGTTCTTGGACTAACTGCTATCGGTTGGTATATGCGGTATTGTAAGCATTACGACTCGGATTGACAGCGCATAGACGACTCGAATTGACAGCGCATAGTCAAATTTCGCCTAGGGGCGAACACCACGGAATACCTTGGGACCCCCGACACCAACTCACCCAAGTCGGGAATGGGTTGGTGGAGTGGGGTCCCGAGGTGTTCTCCCCTAGGGAGAAATGTGCTTGGACATCAATATGACATCACAATCAACATCGGCTCGTACACTGCACATCACACAAATTAAAGACACGACAGCTGAAAACGTTGTTGTTGTACAGTACGGCCGCCGTGGATGGATCACTTTCCACGGAGTGGGCAGTATTTCCACGGACGCAATAATATTAGATTTCCGATTCTAATTTAGGAATAATCACCGAACATTTAATTAATGAAAAAACTGGTACAGCCCGGCGCTTCATTAATTAAGGTTTTGCTGGTGACGATTTTTATTCCCTGGTAAATGCATGCGTGGACATCACTGTCCACGCGTGGATTACGACCAGTCCACAACAACTGCACTGTAATTGTGAAAAACAGTTACGCGGTAAACTTTTTTCCTTTAAAAAGATCGCGGTTTTGACAACGTTATTTAATTGAATCACAATGTACACAAACGAACACTCAGAAATAAAGAATTTCGCATACCAACCGGAAGTAATTCATATTAGTATCCACAACATAGAAGAGTTCATGGAATCAGGTGGAGATAACCTATTTATCGATACAGCCTACAGGACATTGACACATAGTTTGAGTGGTCGGATCATTATCTCATGCCACTAGTCTAATTGTGTAAGAAATTCGACCGTGTTATGGCTTAAGACCAATCTGGCTCTCAAATAGGTCACCACCTACAGTTAAAACTAGAAGTCCTGTCATGAAGTGTGTGCTTATCTAGGCTTAATTGCGCGGAGGAATAGCGCGCAATTGCCATATCGAATGGATTTCAAGGCACGGCAGGTTCTCCTGGTTACTCATAGCAAACACAGGCAATGTTTCTGAAAATGGACCTCCGGGTTACCTGGAGGTCCACTGGCTAAAACATTGCCTGTGCACAGGTCATATGTACATAATTTGATAGCCTTACTATGGTCCTAACGCGTAAATTATCGCGCAGATCGACGTGCTATCTGTGCGCATTTCATGACAGGATTTATAGTTTTAACTGTATATTTAGATTCACACGTCTGGGATGTGTCAGTGGGTTCACTTTTCCAACTATTTGATTGATGTATTTCGGACAACTGAATCTGATAAACTTCATAAATATTCGTTTTCTGTGAATCAAAGCAAGAACTGTTTCTCAATCGAGACTTGATTGATTTACATTTTCATGGCATTGCAATCAGAAATGAAGACCCACCACAGATGTAGTGTTACGAATATGCGCAATGAGCTCGTCAAACAAAATAGAGCTGAAACAGTTAACCGATTAATCGATTAATCAATGATCAACATCTTGATCGATCCAAAAAGTAATTGATCGATTAACCGTTACTTTATATTCATTTATTGTTGTTTAAGGTCATATACTTATGCGCGATGGCTAATCATGGCCGTGACAGTTTTACGGGTGGAGGGAGCCGGAGTATCCGGAGAGAACCACAGAGCAACGACGAGCAGCTGCCAGCTCCCAAATATCGTAACTGCGAACAACAGCACAGGCAGGGTTAGATTGGCTGAAGATATGCGTACCATCGATGTGCTGCACGCCTTAGTACACAGCGTAATCGTGCCCCCGTGTAGACAATCGGGGTTAAGTGCCTTTTCCAAGGACACAACGCTGGAGTCCGAATTGATCGCTCAGATAGCCGCCCATCCAATGATTAACCGGGCTCAACGTTGCTTAACATCGGTGATCTGACGAGAACCGGTAACCCGAACGCCACAGCGTCCCAAGCGTTACTTTTGAACTACTGTATTTATGGGTTAACAAAGGAACAAGATTGCTCCAAAACAGGTAAACATTGTCACACTGACTCACATCAATTATATGAGACAGAATAAAGCATGCAAGTTACTTACTAACATACTTGATTACTTGCATGATCATCATACTGTACCAATGGCTGGAAATGGTAATTCTTAACTCTTTACCCTTTGCGGGTAGCAGACGATACTTGCAAAATAAATTCATGAATTACTAAATAATTTCAATTTCTGTCTCAAAAATATAGCTTATGACGCATCATTGGAACGAGCTTGTTCCAATGAGGGGTCCTAAGCTATGTTTTGGAGACAAAAATTGAAAACATAATAAATTTGAATGGACATTTTTTTGTAAATAGGCCTAGTCGGTTTTGTTTGTTACATTGGGTAAAGGGTTCATGCTTTAAATCATCAACGTTATGACAGTTATTCAGATATCTATTTGGACAAGGGATTAATCGGTTAACCAAGGTTAGTCATCATGATTAATCGATCAATAAAAACGCTTAACCGTTTCAGATCTAAAACAAAATTGAATTGGTTGAATCCTTATTTACATTCTGGGACGAATCGGTTGCTTGAAATGTGGTATTTTGACATCAGTGTACAAGGGGTTAAACACGGGGATCCTCCTTTCTGGATGCGCCTTCAAGGATCATTGACTGATGAAAGTGGATAATTCAGAGCCGCGACCCGCGCCGTTTACTGTAATCTCATACAGTACAGTGCTGTGATTACAGAAGCGGATAGAGATTTTCAACTAGATCGCGACTGGGTCTCTATTTGGTCGAAATTATCTGTATGCTGCCCCCCCCCCCCACCCCCACCCTCCACCACAAAAAAGAAAACTGTAAAAATTCAAGTGTCAAAAAAGAATGTTGAAAGCATCAAATCCCATATTCGATATATCCCTTGGGCGGACTGGACAAACAACGTTGCCAGGAAACATACCAAGGACATTTTAGGTGACATTTTTGTATCATCTCTGTCGCTCATTTGACAAAGAATGGTTGCATCAAATGATGCCCAGGCCTCATCATGCCGACCGTTGATCGGCCCAATGAGAGAAAATTTTCATTTTTTCGAACCAACAGAACGCTATTTCCTCGCATCTTACTGATCAATGGCAGACAAGACGACTGCTCGTATATCAAAATTACAACCCACACGTGAACACGTTGTCAGGGACACCTGAGGCCCCGTAAGGCCTGGGCTGACGTGGGGTTATTTAGTCCCGCTGATGAAGTTGCGGGAAAATTAGACCAACGTGGAGGGTCGGAATCCAAGTGTCGCGAACTCGGCGCAGAGCTGAGTTAGACCGACGCCGTGATTCCTTCTCTGCCAAATTGGCCTGAAATAGGTTCGATTTCCGTTAGGTGTGATTCCTAATCACTTCAGGCTGTATAATGGAAAGAATGATTTAAAGTAACAACGATTCTTTTATTTACACATAAAAATAAATCCATTTCAATATTTCAACAATCAACAATTCGATTCTTTTCACAGAAAATGGGTCGCTACGGTTAAATAATTCTAAACAATCATATGGTCATTCTATAGCCCTGTACTGGCACTATAGTCTACACACTGGAAATGTTACTACCGTGAGCTCGCCATAAGAGCTTCACAAATCTGAAATGTTATTGCTGTGAGCTCGCCATAAGAGCTTCACCCGCTTAGGCTCAAATGTCAACGTCTGCGCGTAACTGTACCTCTGGCTTTCGGAGGGTTCCGACCAGCAATGTTCGTCATCTATAAAGACACCGTACTTCTGATTTGGGTCAGATATTGTCTACTCATACCTTATGTGCCTTTTGAAAGTCCTCCGTGAAAGTCCTATTGAAATATTCACCGTTCCTGGTTGAATTCACGATTCACAAATGCCCTTTTTGTGCTAGGGCGAAATTGTCACTCACACCGATCTCCAGTCGGTATTACGATGCTTCGACAGCAAAACAAACTACTCAGAACGCAATCAATCTGACGCTTCAAAGGGTTAATACGCACAATACAATTAACCTACACTTCTGACTATTGCAGGCCGATACCTGCTACTCGACAATCTAAACTTTAACGTTCCACCTGGGGTGTTCCTTCTCACGAATTCGGCCCCGTAGCCGCCTATCAACGCTAAGCTAAATCAATCATGGAATGCCCTCTCTGGCGATTCCAGCCGTTTCAGGGTCCTGTGATCGAAGGTACCCTTATGACAGGAAACAGAGTCCGCCTGTCCTGGACTTCACCAACGCGTGTGTGACCCCAAGTGTGTCTAATGCTCTGCTCTTCCAGGTATATATAATTTTTACCCTAACCTGTCAGGTGGACCGACGCTCATCTGTCCACCTGTCAAAACGGTGGGAGATGACGTATATCGAGGCAGAATCAATACAAGTCATCTCACGCGTGACTTAACGCTGACTTCACTTGTCGAGAAAACCGATTCGTTCTTGCCATGATTGTTAGGTGACGATACGATAGACATTTCTATCGTTTTAGAATCTCGTTTCTCAATTGACCGTGACGACATCTTGATACCAACCGATTACGTCTCGTAAGACTCCGACTACTGTATAAGTTAAATGGAGATTAGACCTTATCTAACATACCGTTTCTCCCCTGGGTCCCTGCGCTAAAGCTGGATATACACCACGTGTGTTTTTCCAGCTTTACAGAGAAGTGAAATTCATGTAGGTTTTTCGCCTTGACGCGGAATATATTTTGAACTTACAATATCTTTACATATGAGGCCCCTTGCCCCTATATTTAGGCTGGCTTTGCCCTGACAACTCCCTTCCCGAGAGAAACACCCTGTGTATCTCTTAAAACGCAAGGGGCAAAGCCACACACGCTCGCCTCTCACACCTTTTTACGATCTACCATCATGTTCTAGACTACAAAACTGTACCCTAGAGGTCGTGTGGTTCATGACCGGGCTCATGCGTCGGCCATACCGATTCCCACGACACACACGCTACCACATGTTCCCGTCTTGCGGGTTTACATATGAAGAGTAGCCTTGCTCTTAGATTTGCAGCACTCTCTCTCTGTAATACTATATATTTACACCTAAACATACACATTTTTATACACGTTCGTCCATTTTGCAAACAGTTCACTTGGCACTCACTCCGACGAGTAACACCGTCCGCGCCTTTGCGTCAGATGGGTTAATTCCAACGGAGTGTAACTTCGCCTCCCGTTCCTCTACGACTTGTGAAGGAGCAAACGACCCCTGCATTATGTTGAGCCTCACCCTCGCAAAGCTCAACCAGAGGATTAAAATTGTGCCTCACACACTCACACATTCAACACACAGATTTCCAGACCGCGCCTTTGCGATAGACGGGGTTAGTGTGCCTCACACTCACAACAAACACTCGTCAATAAAAACAAGCGCGGTTTCCCCGGGCCTTAACACCGGGTTTGTGCATCCCATACTTACAAAACTCGACACACAGGCTCCCCGTCCACGCACACGCGACAGACAGGGCAGTGTATCTCACATTCGCCCTCACAACCAACTCTAGTCAGCAGTCAGAGCAATAATAATACTAAAATAAGAAAGTTCCTCCGGGCCTTAACACCGAGTTTACGAAGCCCATCACCTCACCAACAAAAATATTTGCGATGGGGCCCCCGTCCCAGACACCAGGCCCACAGCCACCCAACTATTGCTTCTTTATAACCACCGACCATTGGTAGGGGCCCGGTTCCCAGTATCCCCTTGGGTAACCCTTGACACACCCCTACTTCTCGCCCCGTTATTTCTACGGGTATTCCACCAGGGTCCCCATACCCTGTCGTTGTCGCATTCCCAAGAGCTTCCCTTGGCGCTATATCCCCCAGGCTCACTCGTCCCGGCGATTACCGTCGTTCGAACGACACTGGCCGTCCTTGGCCCTTGTGCCGTCGACTCCCCGGTCCATTGCGACGACTTCTTGCGCACATTGGGCGCTGTGCGCCCCCGGCACTCTCTACGTGGTCTCCGCCACCTAGGATGCTTCTCCTTTGATTTGTGGACCCTTTTCTCGGTCCCCTGGGCGCCCACCTTAGCGGTCCCATCCACTTTAACAAACTCAACTTGTGTTGACCCGTGCCCCCTCAATTCCGGGGAAGTTTGCCCAGCCATTTGCGTGGGTCTGGCCTCCCCCCTCCACACAGGTGACACCGACTTCTGGGGGAGCTCAACTCCCCCACATAAATTTGCTTGAGGGTCTTTCCCCAATGATCCAATCGGTTTCCCTCGCTGTTTAGCGTTTAGCCTGGACCGCCTGCGGCCCCTTCTCCTTAATTGGACAGGAGTCGTCCCTCCCGAAACTTTCCGACATTTCGTCGTGTAGGGGCCATCCCCTGGACCGTCGGATTGGTTCCCCCTGGGAACCTTCCCTTCCTTACTCGTTGGGCCCTCACTTGGCCCCCTACCCCTGGACCATAACTCATCAGGGCTTGCCCTCACCCCTGGGATGTTACCTATGACCAGGTCATAGACAGGCGATTCAATGCACATGGCTTCCAATTCGCCACAATAAAATGGGGTATCAACAGTTATCCTCGCGATGGGGAACCTTCTAACAGTCCCATCTATCAAAATACACAAATGGTCGCGACCCAACAATTGCTTGTCGTCAACCAGTTGCTTTCTAACCGCTGCAGAGGAGCACCCAGAATCCCGGAGCAGACGAATCTCCCTTTGTCCCACATACCCTGGGTACACTGGCATATCAACCTTCTCCTGCGAAGTTGTGAGCCTTTCACACATGCCACTTATTATCGGGACAACCTTCCCGCCTTCCAGCCTTAATTCTCCCTCTTGTATACATTCCCGGAGGGGACTGTGTTCTGGACCGATAGTTTGACAGAACGCTGCCGTCTGCCTACTGGGCCCTGGATCTACGCGGTCACCTTGCTTCCAACCCCTTGGCGCTGCGTTCCCGGCCCCCTGCTGAGGTGGTCTAATGTTCCCAGTGGTCCTTACCTGCTTCTGCCAGCAGTCCCTGGCAATATGACCCCGCTTGTTGCAGATAAAACAAGTGGTGTCCTTGGGAGCGCTCCCCTTCCGGCTGGTCTGCGACGCAGGAGGGTCGGGGTGGTGTTGCCTGACGGGTGCCATTGCCAACCCGTTTGCCCCACCCCTAGCCGATTTGGGTGCGTTTACACTCCCACCGTGGGCCTCGATGTAGCGTTCTGCCACAGTTGCCATCTCATCATAGGTGGGCGGACCCCTTTCCTTGATGAACAGGCCCAACTCCTTGGAGCATGTAGTTAAAAACTGCTCCCGGAGAAATAGATCTCGCAGGGCTCCATACGACTCATTCACTTCTGCGAGATCAGTCCAGCGGTCAAAGTACCGCCTAGCTCGGGCAAAATACTGAGGTACTGTTTCTCCCTTCTCCTGCTTAATCTCTCGGAACTTGGTCCGGAATCCTTCTTCAGTGAGCTGGTATCTCCGAAGGATGGCATTCTTCAGCTCACCGTAGTCATTAAGAAGTGCAGGAGGCATACTGGTATAAGCCTCGAGGGCTTTACCTGACAACAAAGGGCTCAAGCACATAGCCCATGTGTCTTCTGGCCACATTTGACTGGAGGCAAAACGCTCGAACCTCTCCAAGTACGAGTCCAAGTCATCTGTGTTTTCATTGAAATGAGCGAGATGGGGGCGTGGGGCATGAATTGCTACCCCTGCACTCCCATCCCCTGAGCGCCGACTTCCATTCTCCACATCGGCCCTTGCTCTGAGGAGCTCTAATTCTCTCTCGTGCCTCTGTTGTTCGAGCTCTCGCTCTGCCTCCCTTGCTAATTGGGCTTCCCTCTCTCTCGCCTCATTTGCTAATTGAATCTCTCTCTCTTTCGCCTCTCTTGCGTCTTTCTCACGCTCTCGTTCTAATTGGGCTTCTCTCTCCCTCGCCTCGTTTGTTAATTGAATCTCTCTCACTTTCGCCTCTCTTGCGTCTTTCTCACGCTCTCGTTCTAATTGAATCTCTCGCTCTTTTGCCTCCCTTACTGCTTGGGCCTCTCTCTCCCTTGCGTCATTGCGTAAGGCAATCTCCTTGGCCTCACGTTTCTGCTCATCTTTAACGAACTTCTGAAGTTCAGCTCCCTCAAGGCCCATTTCCTTGCCTAATGATACCAGTTGGGCGAGGGGTGTAACAACATCCATTTTGATTTTTTCTTTCGTCAGAAAGAATGAAGAAGGAAAAGAAAGAAAGAAAAAAAAATATGGCAATTGATCCTAATTTACCTCTGTAATTTAACGTAATTAAACGCACCAAATATTCTGAAACCTACCGCAGTTACAGTGGCTATTAAGTATCCTTTTGGGGACTACTGTATTGCGATATTAAGCCCTTGAACGGCATCAGCTGACCGAACGCGTCAAAACATAAACAGAACCGCCGTTAAAATAAAACAAAATTTCCATATAGCCATTTTTTACCTTTTAGAAATATCCTGGTAGCGCTCGCCAATCAATGTCAGGGACACCTGAGGCCCCGTAAGGCCTGGGCTGACGTGGGGTTATTTAGTCCCGCTGATGAAGTTGCGGGAGAATTAGACCAACGTGGAGGGTCGGAATCCAAGTGTCGCGAACTCGGCGCAGAGAGCTGAGTTAGACCGACGCCGTGATTCCTTCTCTGCCAAATTGGCCTGAAATAGGTTCGATTTCCGTTAGGTGTGATTCCTAATCACTTCAGGCTGTATAATGGAAAGAATGATTTAAAGTAACAACGATTCTTTTATTTACACATAAAAATAAATCCGTTTCAATATTTCAACAATCAACAATTCGATTCTTTTCACAGAAAATGGGTCGCTACGGTTAAATAATTCTAAACAATCATATGGTCATTCTATAGCCCTGTACTGGCACTATAGTCTACACACTGGAAATGTTACTACCGTGAGCTCGCCATAAGAGCTTCACAAATCTGAAATGTTATTGCTGTGAGCTCGCCATAAGAGCTTCACCCGCTTAGGCTCAAATGTCAACGTCTGCGCGTAACTGTACCTCTGGCTTTCGGAGGGTTCCGACCAGCAATGTTCGTCATCTATAAAGACACCGTACTTCTGATTTGGGTCAGATATTGTCTACTCATACCTTATGTGCCTTTTGAAAGTCCTCCGTGAAAGTCCTATTGAAATATTCACCGTTCCTGGTTGAATTCACGATTCACAAATGCCCTTTTTGTGCTAGGGCGAAATTGTCACTCACACCGATCTCCAGTCGGTATTACGATGCTTCGACAGCAAAACAAACTACTCAGAACGCAATCAATCTGACGCTTCAAAGGGTTAATACGCACAATACAATTAACCTACACTTCTGACTATTGCAGGCCGATACCTGCTACTCGACAATCTAAACTTTAACGTTCCACCTGGGGTGTTCCTTCTCACGAATTCGGCCCCGTAGCCGCCTATCAACGCTAAGCTAAATCAATCATGGAATGCCCTCTCTGGCGATTCCAGCCGTTTCAGGGTCCTGTGATCGAAGGTACCCTTATGCCAGGAAACAGAGTCCGCCTGTCCTGGACTTCACCAACGCGTGTGTGACCCCAAGTGTGTCTAATGCTCTGCTCTTCCAGGTATATATACTTTTTACCCTAACCTGTCAGGTGGACCGACGCTCATCTGTCCACCTGTCAAAACGGTGGGAGATGACGTATATCGAGGCAGAATCAATACAAGTCATCTCACGCGTGACTTAACGCTGACTTCACTTGTCGAGAAAACCGATTCGTTCTTGCCATGATTGTTAGGTGACGATACGATAGACATTTCTATCGTTTTAGAATCTCGTTTCTCAATTTACCGTGACGACATCTTGATACCAACCGATTACGTCTCGTAAGACTCCGACTACTGTATAAGTTAAATGGAGATTAGACCTTATCTAACATACCGTTTCTCCCCTGAGTCCCTGCGCTAAAGCTGGATATACACCACGTGTGTTTTTCCAGCTTTACAGAGAAGTGAAATTCATGTAGGTTTTTCGCCTTGACGCGGAATATATTTTGAACTTACAATATTTTTACATATGAGGCCCCTTGCCCCTATATTTAGGCTGGCTTTGCCCTGACACACGTGTCGGATCAAGAAGGCTGCAGCTTTTGCGATCGCAGTTCTGAATCTTCAACGTTAGTTTCTCGGCGTCGAATCCCTTGTATTGTGAAATGCGTCCTCGTTAATTTGCTGATACAGACATTTAATCAAATAAAATTAGAACCTATGTACGGACTTCATTCGTTGATTTGCTACATTGTATTTCACACAAACAAACATCCAGTACCTCTTACCTTTTCACACTGGAGCGATAAAGTTACGTCACCAATCTCTTTATATTAAACTCCTGCCAAATATCCATGTAATCTGAAAAACACAGACAAACTATTTGGTTCGTTTTTCATCGTTCTCTGTCACATGATGTGAATTTTAAATTAAATCCCATTGTAGTTCGTTTTTTCAACGTTCTGTGTCACATGTTGCGATTTTTAAATTAAACCCCATTGTTGTATTTCATTAGGATGACATCAAACGATTTATTGCTCCTAACCCTGTCAACCAACATCTTGTGTGTTAGGTCGCGATACTGGGGCTCAATTTTATAATGTTTTTTTTTTTTTGACGTGAAGAAAGTTTTGCATCGTAAAAACACTCCCACCGCGTTTTGAGGTTTATGTTTACTGTTATTGTGGAGCAAGATCAAACGCACTTTCTTTCCTGTGCTACAGATCTGTGCTGCAAAATTGCAGGGGATATTCGGACCCTGATAATTTTTCGAATACTTTGCAAGGACGTGGCGACAGGGGGGTGTGGTGGTGCCTCCCCCCCCCCCAATCCTGACCAAAATGTACTATAGTTGGAAATTCGGAGGGCAAGTCCTGAGTAGTTGGAAATTCCATCCATTTGGATTTTAGAGCTTCGTTTGTGATACTGATTTCTCCTTTACTTCCTAAAATCCCAACTCAGTTTCAAGTCGGCAAAAAATCTAACTGTAACTATTTACAACTACAGTGTACGCAAGATCGAGCTTCATGAATATACATGATGTCAATCGGTACGAGATTTCTATAGTACGTTTACTTATCGTAATAAAAAAAATCCTCGAAATGCACTTCAAAAAAATCACATCATGTAAAATCGTTATCCTGAGTTAATTCCATCATTCACAGATACAAAATGATAAAACATCGAAAATTGATCATTCCTGCATAGGATCTGATTTAACGTTAGGACAGTGTGAATTGATCAAAGTTCTCAGATTGAGCATTTGTTTAGCACATTTTCAATTCCCAGAAGAATACCAAATAATAATAACCTGATAAGTCTATCATAAACGTGTTAGAATTTCAGTTACGAGAATCAATTTTATGCTCCCCCCCCCCCCCCCCCCCCCCCACTTTCGTGGGTTCAATTTTTCTCGGTAGAGAATTTCCGGCTAGGGAGAGGGACCGGGAGGGGGTTTCCCCCTTTCGGTCCCTCCCTCTAGTTGGAAATTCACTACCCTACATCTCCCCAATCGGAAACCTCTAGCCACGTCCCTGATACTTTGCTCTTTCTTTACTCAGAGCAGTACCGCTATCACAGATTGATCTTGTTCGCGATCCTATCGCGATCCTACCGCGACGCCTTGACAATTGTGAATCATGATTTGGTGAAATAAAATAATGCGAAATGAGGATCGCCTCAAGGAAAAGAAATGAAATCAGCCTCTCAGTGTTCGTTCTACAGTGCTGCGTTTTGTAAAACGGACGGGGAATTTAGGCCGGGCCCTGAACCAGTCGCGATATGATCGTACTTCTTTGTCCGGTTCTATGATCACAATGCTGCAATTAGATTACCGTGATCATACTACCATAATCACTTATTCGTCTCCTTTCGCGGACTACTGTATTTCTCAAAGGTGTTTATATTTGTAAAACATTCTCAATATTATCAGTAAATTTCCGATTGGAGATTACGGCCCCCAAACTTCGAGTGGCGTTTACAGTAGTGCATATGTCATGCACGATTTGCAGTACCACCAGCGACAAGTATTTGGACAAGCGACTACGACACCTAGCGGCGTAACCATGGAGGTGGGATTTCGGTGCCCTGACACATTTCCTGAAAACTCTCATCATTACATACATTAATATCTCTACTCTATAAAAGTGGCTCATGTATTCTGTAGAAAAATGGCTCAAGAGATATCAGGGTGAGATTATAACGCTTATCCTGTTATTTATTGAGTCTTTTCTACAGTTATTCTACCACTTTCTGGGAACTTAAGCCTCCAAAAAGTGCCCATGATGTTCAAAATGGAGAGAAGCGTCTTTTTTTTCCTCGAGGAAGAACCTGGACCTTCAGCTCTAGCGGATACACATTCTTTACGCTGCATGGGGTAAAATGTAAGAGGCGGAAGGATATTTCCCTGCTACCTTTGACAGAAAAAGCATATTTTGTTCGTTCCCGCCGCCACTTCATTCAGTCTGGCTGCCATGTTGACGACACCCTTGGGGCTACAAGAGACAGCGACACCTTTTGCACACATATCGACATCACACCAACCGCGCTTCTGCCCATCCCATAAAAGAGAGAAAGTACCTCATTCAGGACATTGCTTCACAATAAGAATAGGATCCTTGTTCGAGAAACTGGAAGTGATAACCTTTGAAAGTCGGTTGCGGTATTTGCCGACAACTGACAAATCTCAAAGAATCAGTTTTAGAGAACAGTCTCTTGACTTACGAAAAATACCAATCCGAAAGGATATTTTCTCAAACAAAACGCTTTATCACATTACTTAACGTACACTGTAATAACTGGTGTTTTCTAACCTTGTTTTTATGTTAGCATTGTTCGCGTTATGATAATCATATAATCATCAACAAATAAAACTGCTGTACTCTTTCATAACGAAAGATTTTTTTCAGAGTCTTCATCACTCCCGTGTGATTTAAGCATTGAAATACATCCCAGCAGTGGAGTGTTCGATCATTGCGCTAAACAAGTTTTATACCAAAAGAATTGCTGTGCGTAATCAACGTTTCGCGATACATACAGATTATCATGATTATGTCCATACCGTGTGTATCAGATTCGAGGTGGTGTCGATCCCATTTTTGGACACCACCGATAATCTGATGCAAATCACAGGACATGCACATTATCATGATAATTCATTTGTCTAATAATTCTGTCACATACACAGATTAAAAATTAAATTATTAATACAGTTTTGGGACATAATGTTGGGCGAGAAAAAGTTAAAAAAAAGCATACATATAACAACTATATTGTTGTGCTCTCTAACAAACAAGGAGTAACGCTGTCACCGCAATTTCAAAGTTGTGCTGTCAAATTATTCAATTTCAGTTTCACTTGCTATGATGATACTCTTGAATTTACGAGTGTGTAATACTGAATTGTGCAGTTTCTATTCATTGTGCGTGTGTGTGTGTGTGGGAGGGGGGGGGGGGCATTAAATATTAATAGTTATGTCTCTTACTGTAAGAAATTTTGTTTTGTAAGCAATCAGCTGAATCGATAACTGAAACGTAAAAAAGAATGTATCCATGAGCCTGTAATGATAGCCCGTCGCGTTCCCGGAAAAGAGTCATCTACATGGTATCAGAATGAGTCGTCTATATGATACGGAATCGGAACACATTATGTGATACGTACCGTTTCTCGTGGATTTCAGTCCAGAATCTAGATGATTGTTAGATAAAAAAAACAAACATTGGGAAATGTGCTAGATATTTCACGCGTGGCATCAGGATTACGCGTAAGAACGTCATTGAACGTTACGGGTCTGAGTGACGCTATGAGGTGGATGGAATGCTTCGGCTCCAAAACAGTGTCAAGCAAGAAAATTATCAGGTTCCAGATGGTGAAATGTTTCTTTAAAATCAGCAGCTTCATTTACTTAATTCGAGTATAACCCTTTGAACACTGGTGCTATCTGTCATGTTAGTTCAAAGGCAGCAATTGGAATAGTCCACATCCGTTATTTGGGGATAGACCATTTAATATTTCTATAAATAAACAATTATCAACGAACAAATAGTTCTCAAAGGTTTTCAAGTTCCCGATGTTTCACAATCGCCGATCGCTTTTTTCAAGAATATATACTTTTGATGTCTGTGAAACACGAATGTGTTAATGGTACGCATATGTTTCGTGGCAAAACGAATTGAATATTTTTGTAACATATTTTAGTTATTAGACCCCATAAGGTAGATCTTCTGTTTCGCGGGCGATTTTTTGTAAAATTTTATGTGAGCGGGAGGCGTTTTATTTTATTTTTTATTTTGTAATTATTTCTTTGCGATCAAACGTTTATGTTCTTGGTTTGTTTTATGTTTTAGCATGCGTGGTGTTGTACTTCGTTCTTTGCGAACAAGAAGGATTTGCAATGCTAAAGCATTGCAAAGCCTTGTTGCACTCAATGGACAAATTTGTTAATTGTATTAACTTGGGTAAAATATCAGACACAAACCATTTCATTTTAATTTATTTTATGCTTGCATTGGTTGAAAAAAAATGAGCTCGCAGCAGTCAAAAGGTGCATGCGGGAAGTTCCAATAAACAGATTGTTTTACTTATTTGGGCCTTATTGACAAAAGAAATGTCGATATTGGGGAGTTGATACAGTGTTATTAGTTTTCGCGGTTGGTAATATCTGTTACACTGTGGACAGCAATACCGTAACTAGTACTGAAATTGTTAACCGGATAACCGGTATTAAACCGGTTACCTACCTAACCAATTAAAAAAAAACGTCAACCGGTTATCCGAAATATCGATAGTGGTCGTCATTCCACGTTTGGAACGTAGTAAATCTGCCGCCTCTTCTTTGAGATAGATTCCACCTCGAAGGAGCACTGTATATATTTAGAAATAATCGACAATGGAGTTCAAGACTTTGTTAATGATCGGCAATACCATACTGAGTAACCGCAGAAACTATTCCGTAGTATGTATACAAACGAACGTTGTCAAGTACTCGACAACGTTCGTTTGTATACACACTACGGAATAGCTTCTGAGAATGCTGCCTTCCAATTCCTATAGTTTTGATCCCAGAATCTGTGAAATAATGGCTAAGGTTAATCGGATATTATCCGGTTATAGTTCTCGGTTAGTGGTTGTGAAAATGAGTCAACCGTTTCAGCCCTAACCGTAACTCATTTCACGCCATCAATCGTTATCGATTTTGAGGAGTTACCGCATTGATTGACTTGACGCCACGTTAGGGGGCGGGGCACTTTGGGTGACAACGTTTTTCGCTAACGTTCTAGCAAACCAGTTGAAAAGAGATCAGTGGCCGGGACACGTCATTCCCTTTCTTCATTCACAACATACATGTAGTATAGGTCAATTCAAGTTCGCAGCATTATGATGGTCTGTGGTCTCTCTGACCCATGCAAAACAATAAGGATGTATTCGTAATGGACCCAGAATGAAGTTAGGATCGTACAATTAAAACAAAGTGATATTTTAAAGCCTACTGGGTGACATATACTGGCAGAAAAATAGTATTTTTTTATTGGAATTATTCGTCTCACGTACCACACGGAGTGATTGCAAAGATTATTTATTTTTTCGCTTCATACTTTCGTTCCACTCTAAACAATCAATGCCCCAAAGGATATTCTATAAATATAGCAGAACAGTTGATACGCCAGATATGAAAAGAAGCTGTTTTCTTAACAAACAAAATTGCTACGCGTGTTGATAACGTGAATGAGTACAGACTATAATTGCAGAGGTAACAGCAAAGTGTACCCTGAAACCTTTTGAAGGGTATCGGTTATAAAAAGAGAGGTACATTCACAGTAGTGGTAATTGTGTAAGCTAGTCGCCGAGGTCTAGTGGTATAAGCCAATATTAACTCAAGTCGTTCCTGGGCAAGAAGTATTAACCTTGTAGAAGTATTGATGAAAGTAGATAATTGTAGTGATTGCCACGTTGTGATATTCCATAAAGATAGTTTAGTTATTGCCATTGTGGAAGTAGTAGAGAGTGGTGACAGATAGTGATATAGTTAACACTAGAAATCTTGTCATGAACTGTGTGCTTATCTAGGCTTAATTGCGCGTAGGAATTGCGCGCAATAACCATATCGAATGACATCCCGCGCACAGCAGGTTCTCCTGGTTATTTATAGCAAACACAGGCAATGTTTCTGCCAATGGACCTCCGGTTTACCCGGAGGTCCATTGGCTGAAACATTGCTTGTGCACAGGCCACATGTACAGAATTTGATAGCCTTATTTTGGTCATAACGCGTAGATTAACGGGCAGATCGACGTGCTATTTGTGTGCATTTCATGACAGGACTTCTAGTTTTGTCTGTAGATGGTTGTGGTTGGGGTACTGCTGGCGAACTGTATCTGCGGCAGTAACAGTCAACACACGGTAGCTGGTAGAACGTTCTTCCACTCAACCGGAGCACTCCAAACCAATGAAGTGTTAGGAACATCATGCCAGGGGGTAGACAGAGATGACACAGAAAGCTAAATGTAACGAGAAAATATCGATTATAATCCAAGTTTAGGCTCAGCTATCTACCTGTGTACACCCAGAACAGTCGACAAAATCTACTTGATTAAGCACAAGATCAAACAAGCACCATCAAAGATATTTATGTTCGTATTCTCAAACACGTTTCACCTGTTTATTTGGATTCATGAACGCTAAAAGGCCCAACAGTTAAAACCTTTGGAAGTAAATTTAATTTCGACAAATGTTTGTACCTTCGTCGCAGTTGACATCATAACGTCAAAGGTGTTGCGTCAATAAGCATAACACTGCGAAAAAACATCATTTCAAGTATCTGCTGATCTGTGTGTCCATTTTTAAAGCAATATAGTTTGTAGTTGGTGAGGTAGGGATGCCGCAAAATGGGAGAGGCTAGCCCGACGATAATTACGTCATATCACCGGTATTAGTAGCCTGATTTTCAAAAAAATTCCACCTCTCTATTTGGAACCGTGAACACTACGAGGACACATGGTCACAATTTTAGAATTGAAATTTCATTTCATATCGTTAAGTATGTTGAGCCAATGGGCCTTAATGTGCAATTATTCATTGAGCTATCATTTGCATCTGGTGAGGTAGAGGAGCCACAAACTTTGAAGGGGTGTAACCAGATAAGATGACGTAAAAATTACATTAAATCCCAAATTCATGTGTCTTTTTTTATATTTTTTTAGCTCTACAACATGCTAAAATGTCATGAAAATCTGACACACTTCAAGATTGTATTCGTTGACGCCTGACGACGTCACCACTCAGTAACGCTCTACTCATAAAAAAATCAGAATGCCGGGAACAATTTTTTAAATAAGTCTTTTTATTGGAGAATCTATAAAAAACATCGAGAGGAGCTTGTAATAAGTTGGGTGATATCAAACATTTAGGAAAAATACACAAATTTGGCAGTATTTTGGATGAAGGTTCATATTTGAAAATCCAAGGATACGCGTTCAACAGTGCTATCTTTGGAAGTTGGAGTGAGTGAAACCCCAGCTTACATTTTAGCCCCACCCTCACCATCACCAATACACACTGCCAAAGTCGACCCGCAGCCTTTGACATCGCTATAACTTATTTCAACTTTATAGAAAGACTTAAAATATCATGTTATATGTAGCAATGCAGTGAGACAATTGTGGCAGGCGCAGTTGCTTTGCATAATATATGTCGGACAGTTTTACTCTCGTTCCACCAACGGTTATATAAGCCATCGACTAACGTCTATTTCTTCTGAAGAAGCTCCACTTAAGTTTAAACAATTTTGTCTGAATTAATAAGGGAGGGACAGCTACTCGAGAGCCCTTGTCTGCGCAAATATCTTTCCTCGCACAAGCAGGGATTTATGAGCAGGAACAGGCTAATATCTTAAAATTTTCGACATGATGTGTCGAGAGTTAACATTTTCCGACATTATTCTCGTGTCGTTGACGGCCGATAGGAATTTGAAACCTAACTCGATATTCTTCTTTAACCCTTTACCGAACGCAGACGATATCAATTTTTTTTTATTTTAAAAATATTTTTTTTTAAATTTTTCAAAAACTTTCAACAAAACCATATCATGTGACCTCCTCATTGGAACGAGCTCAATGAGCTCGTTCCAATTAGGGGTCACATGATATGGCTTTGTTAAAATATTTTTAAAACAATTAATTTTTTCAACTGCTGAATTTGCATATTACGCGGGCGGATGCGGGCGATTCGTTAGGTAAAGGGTTAACACTTGACCTAACGAATTGGTCGCAAACTCTATCCCACCCCTCACAAACACAGGACATTTGCAACTTGAGTAGTTGAAAAAAATGTGTTTTTAATCAAGTCTACAAAACCGTATCACGTGGCCGCTGATTGGGACTAGCTCGTCGAGCTAGTTCCAATCAGGGGTCACACGATATAGTTTTGGGGAAATTTAAAATAAAAATGAAAATAATTCAAACGACAATTTTTTTTGAGAGAATCGTGTTCGCTGGTTAAAATGTTTAGTATGGTCAACATTTCAATTAGCGGCTTTTAGAGAAAATGTTGGTGTTCGAGCAACCAGCAGTTTTTTTTTTCGGACGGACAACACCATTTTCCGGCTTTTCCCGCAGACACAGTCACGGAGAAAGAACTCAACGACGCTCAGGCAAACCCTCTTGCTTCGGTCTAGTGGTGAGTGGTTAGTATATAACATGGGGTCAGACAAATAGATGTCGGCAGAAGTTGGTTTCTATCTTAATGGAAGTCGTTTTTTTTTCTTCCTCCAGCAGCAATGTTCCATGATAAAATCATAGGCTCGGAAACATAATGGTAATAAAATGATAAGGCGATAATCTTCAATCATCGTTTCTAAATTTTAGAAGCAATAAATCAAATCTCGGTGTTTTCTTCATTACAAGTCCATCTTGATGAACTGAATTTGGAATTTTTGTCGTTTATTCCATCAGTAGTAATCTGTGGTTTTCTATGAAACCGTCGGTGCACTTTAATCATGTTATACAATTTATCGACGCATTAAATTACCTTTGATTAGATTAAGCTGGTAAAGTACAACATTTTACAGACTGTTAACATTTCACCCGTTTGACTTTTTTTTAATTTATTTTTCAGTCCAATCTAATCATTATTGCAACATAAAAAAACGGCGACGGATTTGATGAAAACAACGTTGGAAAAAATGAACTCACGAAATCAATAACAACATGTTTATTAATCTCTCCTTAAGGACAGTACTTGTCGTCATCATGGTCGCCAGATGCACTTCAGTGCAGGGGGTCAGGCCCCGCGAAAGGGACATTTAATTGCGCTTGCAGCCCCTCTATGAAATGCCGAAGCATGCATTTCTCCCAGAGCGAGGCCCGAAACTCCTAAACTCCCCCATTGAATATTGAAAGCACACAGAACTCATTGGGTGTATTTTAGCTTTTACTTCGAGAACAAAGCGTTGAACAAATTGAGTGACGAACCTGGGAATGGAATTGTCTGCCACCCCTCGCCCCGTGGTCCGACGGCAAGAAGGGCAGCTGCCCCTCTTTCCCCGTGCTCCTGGCGTCCCTTATTTCATCATACATATTCCAGGAACGGATTAACTGAGAAGAGGGAGAAACAAAGGCCAATCGCAGTGTGTTTATAAGTGGATGCTCATATGTTCCAAGTATCACTAGACCAACCATGGTATGGCCCGGTGAGGCAAAACAAAAAAAATGAAATTCACGACCAAATCATTTCCTAAGTTCTTATACACACTAAAAACTAAAGTGTTAAAACTGACACGTTCAATGTGTTAAACCCATTCTAACTCTTAGGGTTTGATGTTAACACTGAAAGTGCAATGCTTTAAGCACTTAGACATTACAATCTTCAGACATCTGGAACTTGAATGGATGGCACTTCCCGTGTGTCTAGCATTGGTGGTTCTTCCAGAATCGTCCATAATTTGGTTTGCGCTTGGTGGGTACATAATTAAAAGGACACAACGCAGGTGACGCGGATCAGGCTCAAGAATTCGAGCCTGATCCGCGTCATCTGCGTTGTTTCCTTTTAAGTGTCGCGACATTACACTTGTCAAGTGGTATTATTGTAACACCTGTCAAGTTCTGGGATATCTACACTTGAACAAAGTGCTAGTTCAGCACTTAGTAAATGTTAAATACAGCTCTTCCAGTGTAGTTTTTAACACTTTAGTTTTTAGCGTGTATGTTCATGAATACTGTGGTTTGTGTCAAAACCACTACTGGTGTGTACGTTTTGGGTGGTCTAGGTGAGACACAGATTAATAATCTTAACCTTCCAAAAAAATGACGTCACCCATTCACTTTACGTCACATATTATAGGACAAAATCAATAAGTGTACAAATATCAGCTAGCCGGTAGCGCAATGGTCCAATGGATAGATCACTGGACTTACAAAAACAAAGGTAGATTCTGACCAGTGGTAAAATTGTGTGTGTTAGGGCAAGACGCTTAACCCTTTACCCAACGCAGACGATATCAAAATTGATTATTTTAAATATCATTTTTTCAAATTTTTCAACAAATTTCAACAAAACCATATCATGTGACCCCTCGTTGGAACGAGCTCGACTAGCTCGTTCCAACGAGGGGTCACATGATATGGTTTTGTTGAATTTTTTTTAAAAATATTTTTTTTTCTACTGCTGAATTTGCATATTACGCGGGCGGATGCTTGCGATTCGTTTGGTAAAGGGTTATACCTGATTCCACACGTTATGGTACGGTAGCCTGTGTTTGAAAGCTTACTGCACGCCAGGGGCGGGAGGGGGGGGGTGGGCACAGGGGGCACCTTTTCACCAATTTAGATATCTGAACAGCATTTTTCGACATAACATACACAATCCCTATGGCCACTACACATCACCTTTAAGGATATGACCACATTGATTTTCAAGATTTTATTGAATAAAAATAGAAAGCTCCAAATGGGGCGTAATATTTCAAAGGACGGTTTCAAAGTTATGATTAGCCCTTTGAATCCGAGAGGCGGCTTTTCTGGTTTTCTAGTCCATGAACATGATACTTTATAACTCATTAAGTATGATAGCTGGTAAGTGAATGCGTGGGAAGATCAATCAACATTTTCAACGTGCAGCCCTGAGGTCTGCCCACAAATAATGAATATGGCCTCTTCATGTTGCTGCCATTGTATTGATATGGAAAATACCACCAGGGTCTAAGGGTTAAGTAAAAACAAAACAAAATACATACGCACAGCTTAGAGTCTTAAATAGAGTGGATGCAAAGGTGAGGGGTAACGTATATACATTTATATATTTAGCATGAATACACTGCCCCACCGCCATTTACATCCCTAGAAAACCAATTAGTTTCCATCCTACACCCTTGCGGTTCCCAGAAAGGTGTGACTCCCCCCCCCCCCCCCTACAAACTTTTTTGGAGTTTCCGCTGCCTCTGCTGCTTACCGATGATCCACTTACATTCAACCGCTGCTGACTCAGCTTGTGTCGTTGGTAAGCTGGAGAGTCTGACAGTTACTCGCCACTGCTCGGTGATTCTCTTTGTGTTTTCCGCTCTCTCCATCTGTAAAACTGACCAACGTGATGTGACCTTCGCTGTGAAAGTTTTGTCAAAACCCAATAACCAAACAATAAACTCTGTAACCACTTGTGTTTGGTATGTATGTTAATGCCTGGTCGAGGTATGGCGTATTTATTCTATATTTCAACCATATTTCAACCCGAAGGCTAGATTTCGGTTTGGAAATGGTTAAAATAGAATAAGCCGAACTGACTGAAGGCAGTGTCCACTTGCCAAATGTAACTAAATTGTTTATTTTCTTTTATTTTTTACTGAGACACTTTCGGCAGCCAGGGCCATCTCGTATCGGACAGCGTTACGGGTGGAGGATGCCAGAATATCTGACGAGGACGACAAAGCAGCGGCGATGAGCTGTTACAATTCCCAAACTACTAATTCCTGACAAGCAGGTTTAGCATTGGTTGAAAACAATTGCACCATCAAAGTGCTGTAGGCTTTAGTACACGATATCACCGTTAATTATAATCAACATTAACCCTTTAACCAAAGTAACGCCCAAAACCAGCCAGCGATATTCACAAAATTAACCTTTCAGTTTTCATTATTTTTTTTTCATTTTTTGTCTCAAAAACATGGCTTATGACCCCTCACTGGAACGAGCTCGTTCAGCTCGTTCCAATGAGGGGTCATAACCTGCTTTTGATGCAACAATGATAATATGTAGTTAATCGAGAATTTTGTTTGCAAGTGTCGTCAGCCGTTCGTGTTAGGTAAAGGGTTAAGTGTCTTACCCCAAGGACAACACGGTCGCCCATGGTGGAGGATCGAACTTTGAACTTTTCGGTTTGACGTCCAATGCCGTAATCATTGAGCCACCGCACTCCCGTATATGCTTTTATCACATGACTCGTCCGTTGTATTCACTTTAAAACATTTGATATTTTGCTTTCATATTGATCAGTGATAAATAAAGCCTTCCGTCAATTTCATTGGTCAATTTCAAAAGTAGACAATTTGATTGGCTGAACAAAATACAACTGGGCCACATTTTTATAATTTGCATAATCAGCGTTGGGAGCTTTTATTGGTCAATTTCAAAACTGGACAATTTGATTGGCTATACAAAATACAACTGGTTCATATTTGCATAATTTCAGTAGAGAGAATTTACGTTATCTGTCCTATTTAGGGTGGGTTATATTGTATTAATCCTTTACCTACAAGAAAAACGCCATTCATTTTTTTAATGTTTTCACTTTTTGCTTCTAAAACATAGGTTATGACCCCTCATTGGAACGAGCTCGACGAGCTCGTTCCAATGAGGGGTCATAACCTATGTTTTGGAAGCAAAAAATGAAAATGTTTAGTTATACGAGGATGTTTTTTCCAAGTGCCGTCTGCAACTCAAGTTAGGTGATGGGTTAAAAAGTTATACTAAGTGACTAATTTGTGCGTGTGTATGTCATATGAGAAATAGAAAATGAAATGAGTGTTTTTCTCATATAATATTTTAGAAACTCGTCCGAATTTATTTGGATCGCCCATCCACAGAAATTTATTATATTCTTCACATGACAGAATGGTGGAGCACCTGTCTGGTGGAATCGGAGTACAGCTTTCAAGGACAGACAAAAAAACGTTCGTTATTCATTTCTGTTTAGTCAGTGACGGAATTGGAGAAAACGGTAGACCAGGTCTGCTGACACGACCCTGGTATCGTTCTGATCATTGTTAATGCAACCAAGAACCAAAACTAATATTATTGAAGTATTATTCTCTCCGTGGCACTGTTAGAGCTGCGCTCGATGCGAGTTAGTAATAAACCTTTTTCGCTCATTTCGGAATTTCGACACAGAGTGCTGCTTCTAATTCGTGTATGTTATCTGGAAAACAAATACAGTTGTTCACTACTGGATCGGGTCATGCGAAGCTTCGAATTGCGAGTCGATGATTCGATTCGATTTTTTTTTTCGAATCGTCGAGGTGTTCTCAAAATCTCACAAATAGTATCCTCTCGAACAGTTCTTCTGTCATCAGGTCTCCTGTAGAGCTGAAACGGTTAACCGTTTAAAATCGATTAATCAATGATCAACATCTTTACGGATCAAAAATGCATTTGGTCGATTAGCCGTTACTTTTGAACTACTGTATTATACAGGTTAACAGAGAAACAAACTTGCTCCAAGAGAGGCATACGGTGTCACACTGGCTCACACCAATCACGTGAGACAGATCAAAGCATGCAAGTTACTTGCTGACATACTTGTTTACTTTCATGATCATCATACTCTATCAGTAGCTGCAAATGGTCGTTCTTAACCCTTTGCCCATTGCGGATAGCAAACGATACTTGCAAAATAAACTCATGAATTACTAACAAATTTCAATTTTGTCTCAAAAACATAGCTTATGACCCCTATTTGGAACGAGTTCAACGAGCTCGTTCCAATGAGGGCTCATACGCTATTTTTTTTTTTTTTTGAGACAAAAATTGAAAACGTAATGAATTTGAATGGAGATTTGTGTATATAGGCCTAGTCGGTTTTGTTTGTTACCTTGGGTTCATGCTATAAATCATCAACGATATGGCAATTCTTCAGATAACTATTGGGACAAGTGATTAATCGGTTAACCAAGGTTAATACACGCGATTAATTGATCAAGAAAACCACTTAACCGTTTCAGCTATAGTCTCCCGTACAGGGCACCTGATGAAAGAAGAGTTCAAGAAGGTTTCACTTCCGAAATTACATTGATTACATTATAATTTCATTGTTAATGTAGTTTTTCGTGTTTGGTCCAAATACTCAATTCCCATTGGCCAGCTGGATGAAAACGTCATGACAAAATGTAATTAATTTCCCAATGAAAACGTTTGGTCGAACTTCGACCCGCACTTACGGTAGAGCGCAGTTGACAGGGTGTAATTCGGGAGGTGCTTGGGCGGGTTTTTAAGCTTTAGCGCCTCCGCAGTGATCAACTCCGCTGCTGTTTCTTTGGTGATATTTCCCAACTGTGGCATAAAGCCCGTTACTAAAATACTCGTTTCCATTTCTAAAGTTGTGAAAATTAAAAATCAGAGTTGTGCGTTTTGTCTTTTGTGTGAGGGTGGTTTTTCTCCTCGTTCGTTCGTACATGTTTTATTTCGTCTTTCTGCTTTGTTGTTTGGTAAAAAGTAGTTTAAACACTTACGAAATGTAATTATAAGAATTGAATGCAATGTTTATAATCTTTATTGGAGTATGAACGAGTGGGAATGGGTACAAATTGTATGAATCCCTTCGGGATTCATATATAATTTGTACCCATTCCCACACGTTCATACTCCAATAAAGATTATAAACATTGCATTCAATTCTTAACTGAAATATTTCGATTTTCTGCATGATATGCATGAGTCACCGTTGCACCAAAGACTTGAGAGGAGACTGACAATATTTACGGTTACAAGAAGGTGCAACATGAAAAGTGGTGATATTCTTGTCGAGATTCACGTGACTCGAAATCTGGTAAATGATTCGATTTGAGACTTGACTCGACCCGAAATTTCAAGTTTTCAGGGCCCTACTACTGAATCCAGTGGTTAAAGTGGAACTTTCAATCGCGAAACATAATCTGTACACAACGAATTCTTAACCCTTTAAACCCTGGTGGTATATTCCATGTCATTTTTATGGTAACGATAGGAAGAGTCCATATTTATTATTTGAGGGTAGACCAGTTAATATTTTCAACCTGCAGCCTTACGGCTATACGTTGAAAATTGATTGGTCTACACCACACATGTACCTTGCAGTCATCCTCCCTAATGACATTATGGTGTAGCTTGTGACCCGGACCGAAAAACGGCCTCTGGAGTTCAAAGGGTTAAGAAACAATTATAACTATTGAATGTATGTTTCAATTTGTGCTTTTCACAGCACATTTAATATTTGTCTTTGCTTTACAGCAAGACCCAAATGTGGGTATCACACTGTGTCGAAATTGCAAAGTGATAAGGAAATTTGTAGGCAATTTAGTGTAAAGACGTCGATATTGACTATTATTTATTTGATAGGATTTTCTTTCCCAGAATTGCCCATTATCAAACTCGGCTGACATGGCTTCAGACTCGGCTGATCCTACGCCGATCTTGGCCGATATGAAAAAAGCTGAAATTGTCTCATTTGAAGCGTTAGCAGGCGCAACATTTTTGTTTACATTGAGATTTTCGCAGTTAGCCGTCGAACGCAATAAGAGACTTGCAGTCTCAGGCTGATATGAAGTTACTTCTGGTTGATTCTCGGACGATATGAAACTGACCAAGTAAAAACATGGAATTATTGACTGCTGGCATTTGACGATACTTCAGAACCCCCGTCGTATCGTGCCGGACAGTTTTACTGATTCCGGGGGACACAGTAACTGTCAGACACTAAAGTTTACAAACACGGCAGAGGTAGAGTTCCCAGTAGTTGGCGGCAAATGCACCACCGACACGTGTGCCTTAGTGCGGAACGCCAAATTGCCCCCTCCCGCACCAGTGTGAACTGTCGAGATGAAGTGTCTTGTCAAAGAACACAACGCAGATATGTGGGGCAGGATCGAGGCATCAATTTGATTTGTTCGATCCAAAGTACAGTAATCTATAACCAATTAGCTTCCGCGCTCCTAGGCCCTCCAATATATAGAGCGACGTGCCTTTCACTACTCAAATCATTTGATCAGCTATTTTAAATTTATGCAGAAAGTTTTATATTTCCCCGTGCCCGAGGTGGGAGTTTGCAAAACATTAGGCTGATTTTTTGTACATCACCTTTTTTTGGTATCATCCTATCCTAATTTCCAAATTGTTTTCCATCCACTTTCAGACTCCCATTCCAACAGTACGCCCTGTTACAACCGATAATGTTACAACGCCGCATAATGTTACACCAACGCATAATGTTACAAAAAATGTAGTAAACAACCGATAATGTTATAAACTCCGCATAATGTTATAACTTTTTTCAACCCGTTATGTTATAAAAATCGACGCATAATGTTATAACTTTTTTTCAACCCGTTATGTTACAACAAATTAACCGATAATGTTATAACTTCTGTATACTAATTCCAGTTACAGCTATTGTAGATGGACTTTACCACTTACCATCTATTGCCGCATAAAGGTATGTAATATTTATACTAAAGGTTTCTGCTCTGGTTAAGGCGAGGAGACAACCCCCCCCCCCCCTCTCCCACAACTCCCGGGGATTTATCATAGAATGACCTAGTCATGTTACATAAACGCGGATTATCCTGGTAACTCAATCGTGTGACGTCATTACCATGATCATCCAGTGCCCAACATGGTGAAGGCGGGGTGGTGGAGGAGGGGTGCTATTTTATCCGGTTGGTACGTTTACCAACATGCGTAGTCTCCGCTTCCAGAAATGTAGTGTACCATAGTCCCCTGACGCCTTTGGGGATGGGCAAATGCCCATGTTTCTGCTTGTTTTGGGCATCTAAAACTCATTTGTCGCATATTTCTTAGTCATAAGAATATCTTATTGTTCATTAATTTGACATTTTAACAACTAACAGTAAACAAAAATGAGGTGGAGTTAAAAGAGGTAAAAAAGTTGGATGGTGCGAGGTACATATGGTGGATGTGGCAGGTTGGTAGTGTCGCACGGAAGCCGAAGGATAAGATGCGAGACTGGGTAGGAAGAGGAATGGGGTTTAGGAGGACAGAAAGGGGTGGGCAGGGATTAGGCTGAGAAAGAGAGGAGATCATGGATTAGTACATCAGGGTGACTGCGCAGAGAAAGCTATCTGGAAATACTATAAGAGAGTAGTGCTAGACGGTATGATAATATAGAGGGTGGAGATGTTGGAAGAAGTGGAAGTGATGAAATTGGGATTACAGGTTCTGGAAAAGGCGGAATCACTAGAACAGGCAGTATATGGAGAAGGAGGAGATTGTGGAGGAGGAGTTGTGTTGAGTAGTATGTTGAAAATGAGCCATTTTGTAGGATCCGGGCAGGACCCCGGAAGTGACGTCATGTCACGTGATTGGACGGTCATGTTGGGTTGTCATGATAGTGCACGTGGGTGGCCATGTTGTGATATCATTATCATGATAATAGGTGGTTGGAGTGCGTATGCGCAGCGTGTTGTTATGGGGACACGTGCTCCGTCTCACCCCTAACAACCCGACAATAGATATCGAATTAATCCAAACAACCCGACAATCTTTAGAAAACTGACCCAAACACTCCCGAAAACACTCCCAAATAAAGCTAGGATAGTATCCTTAATGAGGGTATGAGACGTATGAATAGGTAATCATTGCGCTCATTTTTATAGCTTTCATTTTGAGACGTATGATTTTGAGCGCATCGTGCTCATTTTCATAGCTTTCATTGCTTCATAACACGAAAAGTGAGATTCCGTGGGTTTAGTATCCTTAAAATATAGAGTAGTATCGTTACCTAATGTCCGACCATATAATGGACGCGTAATTTATCACAGAAATGGGTTTATTACAATAATGGTTGGTTTATTACAATAGTGTTTTTTTTAACTGAAAGATAAACTGGAAGGGGCGCCGTCCCTGTCCGCGGAGCCCTACTGCCCCTTGCCCCTGGAGCTCCTGAAGTCCCGGTCCCTCGAGTTTCTGGCGAGTTACTAAATCGGTACGGGCAGGATTCGGGAGTGTTTTCGGGAATGTTTTGGACAGTTTCCTGAAGATTGTCGGGTTGTTTGGATTAATTCGATATCTATTGTCGGGTTGTTAGGGATGAGACGGAGCACGTGTCCCTATAACAACACGCGCTGCGCATACGCATTCCTACCACCTTTTTCATGATAATGACACCACAACATGGCCACCCACGTGCACTATCATGGCAACCCAACATGACCGCCCAGTCACGTGACATGACGTCACTTCCGGGGTCCTGCCCCGGGGTCCTACAAAATGGCTCATTTTCAACATGCATAACTACTCAACACCATCACCAACACCGCCACAACACCAACATCAACACAACTCCTCCTCCATAATCTCCTCCTTCTCCCTATACTGTCTGTTCTAGTGATAACGCCTTTTCCAGAACCTGTAATCCCAAATTCATCACTTCCACGTCTTCCAACATCTCCATCATCTATATTATCATACGTCTAGCACTGCTCTCTTGTAGTATTCTCAGATAGCCTTCTCTGCACAATCACCCTGATGTACTAATCCATGACCTCCTCTCTTTCTCAATCTAATCCCTGCCCACCCCTTTCAATCCTCCTAAACCTCATTCCTCTTCCTACCCAGTCTCGCATCTTATTCTGGGGCTTCCCTGTGATACTACCAACCCGCCACATCCACCATATGTGCCTTGCTCCATCCAACTTTTTGACCTCTTTTAACTCCACCTCATTTTTGTTCACTGTTAGTTGTTAAAATGTCAAATTAATGAACAATAAGATATTCTTATGACTAAGAAATATGGGACAAATGAGTTTTAGATGCCCAAAACAAGCAGACACAGAGACATTTGCCCATCCCCAAAGGCGTCAGGGGACTATGATACACTACACTTCTGGAAGCGGAGATTATGCATGTTGGTAAACGTACCAATCGGATAAAATAGCACCCCTCCTCCACCAAACCCGCCTTCACCATGTTGGGCTCTGGATGATCATGGTAATGACGTCACACGATTGAGTTACCAGGATAATCCGCGTCTATGTAATGTGACTAGGTCATTCTATGATAAATCCCCGGGAGTTGGGGGGGGGGGGGGGTGTCTCCTCGCCTTAACCAGAGCAGAAACCTTTAGTATAAATATTACATACCTTTATGTGGCAATAAATGGTAAGTGGTAAAGTCCATCGACAAAAGCTGTAACTGGAATTAGTATACATTAGTTATAACATTATCGGTTAATTTGTTGTAACATAACGGGTTGAAAAAAGTTATAACATTATGCGTCGATTTTTATAACATAACGGGTTGAAAAAAGTTATAACATTATGCGGAGTTTATAACATTATCGGTTGTTTACTACATTTTTTGTAACATTATGCGTTGGTGTAACATTATGCGGCGTTGTAACATTATCGGTTGTAACACGCCCTCCGTGGACTGGTCACTTCCCCCGAATGGGCAACATTTCCACGTGCGCAAAAGGATTTAACTCTTTACCCAACGTAACGGCCAAAACTGGCCAGCGCTATTCTCAAAAATCGCCAATTAATTATCATTATATTTTCATTTTTTGTCTCAAAAACATAGGTTATGACCCCTCATTGGAACGAGCTCGACGAGCTCGTTCCAATGAGGGGTCATAACCTATGTTTTTGAGACAAAAAATGAAAACAATCAGTTAATCAATAATTATATTTGCAAGTGTCGTCTGCTTTTCATGTTAGGTAAAGGGTTAATTTCAAACACTAATAAAAGGAATAATCATCAAAAAGTAGATCTTCTGTTTCTCAGGCCATTTTTTTGTAAAATTACATGTGGTCGGTCGGTTTTTTATTTAATTTTTTATAGTTTTGTAAATAGTTCTTTGTCATCGAAAGTTCATGTTCTTGCTTTGTTTTAGGTATCACGATCTACATAATAACATGGGTGGTGGTGTATTTCGTCCCTTGAGTTCAATAAAGTTTTGCAATACCTTGTATCATTCAAAGGATAAATTTATACTTTTAATAAACTTGGGTAAAAGAGCAGACATAAACCATTTATTTTTATTTTTTTTAAAGTTTGAATTGGATATAAAATGAGAGCACGCGGCAGCCAAAAGGGTCATGAGGAGGGCCTGAGAAAAATGTGTTTACTTTTTTTGGTCTAAATTCTGAATGTTTTAATTAATGCAAAATATTTGGATCATACTTGATATGCTATGCGCACTGCATCGTGTATAAATGAATATCCAGCTAGCGTGTAAGCTACACTAATGCTGGATCAGTAATTAGATATCCGAAATTCTCGTATCTCATAGCAAGCAGAGAGTCTTGGACATTTTAACTAAACTAATGCATTTGCAACAATTTTGCCCGAAAATGAGAAACCATTTCAACAGAAATGAAAGTGTCAATGACACTGTAGCTCCACTTGTGTAAGACATGTGCATGTATAGTATGTGACACATCAATGGCACACATCTAGGTAATGGCCTGCTAACAAAGGTACATGTAAAGTATTGTAAAGATCCGTCCATGAATACTGACCATAGACTGTAACAAATGTACAGGTAAAGTAATGTAAAGGTGGCTAACAGTTAGATGCTAAACTAGAAACGAAATCTCTATGGGGTTAATGTTACAATGGGGATGCTTGTATGGTGCAACATAAGCCAAATGTTAGCAATTGTTTGGCTTGTTTGATTCGAACTCTTCTACTGTTGATTCATGCTAATAAATAAATATTTGTCTAGTCATTCTTAAAATATTGGTATTTGATTTTTTTTTTATCTTTAGCTCATAGAATACCGAAAGATGAGGTGCGTTTTTTATTATTTTTTTCTCATTGGAAATAGAAAAATCGGGTTGTGCTAATAATGTTTACCCTCTCCAAACAATACCAAATATTAACACAGGCGCTTGATTTCAACACATTTGAATATACACATCCCCGGAGTGCTGAATTCAAGAAACATTATTTTGTCTGGTGTTTTTGGAAAATATTTTTAATTATCTCACTTTTTGAGTCACCGAGTGCGTCTGACTGAACCCAAACATATTTGTCCTCATACCACAGTGATAACAAAGGCACCCAATGAATTTATGGCAAAAATTACTGTCATAAAAAACGTCTTTACAGGTTCTGTATAAAAAATGTAATACACACAATTTCTGTAAACATTACTGCTGACAGGCATTTTGAATTTTGGGCCGAGCTCAAAAGCACTCGTTAGCATCCCATGATGATAACAAACGTAGTCCTAGAAGTTCTGTACAAAAAAAAAACTGTTTGCACCTAATTTCGGCATCCATCTTGTGTTTAGAACCACGTGCAAAACAATCGTTCTCGTTCCAAGGTGACAGAAAAGGTACCCAAGATGTTTTCTGAAGATCGGTTCATAAATACAGCCTCTAGCACGAGCCATGTTGACATGTGCACTTACTATGCATGAGTAGTACTGAATAAATCAAAGTTCGTCTAATTTGTATAATTTCTGCACGAGAAAAAAAAACAACGTTTTATGTGTGATGTATTCGATGTTACTAAGCATGCATTCAAAAACCTATTCAAATCAGAACCTTCATATAAAACCAAAATGACTGTACCTAATTTTGGTACAAAATGGCCCTTGGCAGCCATCTAGAAAGTCGGACAGAAACCCAAAACACTCGTTCTCACCCCAGTGTGATAACAAATGTACCCAATACGTTTTGTGAAGATTAGTTCATAAATACAGCCCCTAGCCTGAGCTGTATCGATATGTGTACTTACTGTGTATAAGTAGCACTGACTAAATCAAAGTTCATCTAATTTGCATGATTTCTGCACGAGAAAAAAACGTATTATATGTGATGTATTCCATGTCACTAAACATTCATACAAAAAATGTATTCAACTCAGAACTTCCATACAGAAGTTCTGTACAAAAATCTGATTGCACTAATTTTGGTACAAAATGGCTGCTTGGGGCCATCTTGAATTTCGGACCGCACCCCAAAACATATGTCCTCGCCACAGAGTGATAACAAAGGTGCCCAAGAAGTTTCGTAAAGATCGGTTCATAAATACGGCCTCTAGCCCGAGCTGTATTGAATTGTTGACAGACGGACAGACGTCTGTGCGGACGGATGGACGGACGGTCGACGGGCTATGACATAACCTCAAATTTTACTGTCTCAAAGTTGAGCTAAACAACTAATTCCTCACACACCTTCATCGTTTTGTAGGGTTTTCACTTGCAAATATTTTATAAAACAAACACATTTAAAAAAAAAAAAGAATTGTAGGACAACTGATATCATGATATCTTTTCTCTTCTCCAAACTTCATAAACTGCAGAACAGACAGCAATCAAACTCAACTCTTCTAAAAATAGACCATTCCTAACTGGAATACAAGGACATTAGGAAGACTTTCTAATAGAGGTAAAACAAATCTCCACAGTTGATTGACAAAATGTGCGACCTGACTTTCTGTGAATTATAGTTCCAACAAAAGCTTTCTCTTGGGCCCAAAACAAAGCAGTACGTTATGAAAGAAGTGTGGAGGTAACACGGTACTGCGATTTTATCTTCCAACCTAGTCTCGGTGCAATATAAATTTGCGCAGTCCGTAAACGACGGCGGAAATAAAATAAATAGTTTTTCGTATCTTATCTCAATCTCGGATTATATATAACCAACATTTACATCATTTAAATTTGTACGCTCCCTATAATTAATCAATGCATTCCAGGTGCAGAGTTTTCTTCGGCTTACCAACCTGGTTGTCAAAATATTTATCAACTTCTACAGAGCAAATGGCACGTAGACAGCTTATTCAGACAGTCCAATTTCCTCGCTATGCATTGTGGATGTGAAAATTATGTCAGCTTGTTATAGACCCAATTCAAATGGACCTCGCGCTGAACCTCTGGAATGACGTCATAGTGACGTGGCTCAGTTGCTTCATGTTTGTTCGTGATGGCAACCAGCATGAGCGGCCATGTTGTGACGTTATCTCCGTAGTGATACGATGTCTTAGTGAGCATGCACAGCGCGTGTTGTTTGGGTGATACATGTTTCTGTCTTCCATTTTGTCAACGAAGACCGCCATCTTGGTCTGTATGGTATCACGTGCTTAATATAAGATTCAAAGACCTATAATAGGACTGGGGTGGGGGGAGGGCGGCATGTGGTGAGGGTGCGTTCCTTTGTATAAGAGTAGTTTTCAGGTTCGGAGTTTTCCCAACTCTTCGCTTACTTCGTAGAAATATCGAAACAGATCCAACATTCCCTCCAAAACCAACTGAAAAAATGGGGGCGGATTTCACCAAATCTGCATAAGGGCCAATCTATTAACTTAGTATCCTTGGTTTACTTCATATTTATCTCGTTCGGATTACTTCGGAATCCTACGTTTATATCTGTTTATTTAGCACGGATTTCTCACTAAATGCTCGACTTCTACCTGTTTATTTCAGATAGGATTCCCCAGAATCCTACTTTTTTCTTTTCCCAATAATATGCGCGTCTGTCTAACTTAAAACTCCCTTTGTTCTCATACAAGGACTAGCGTAGGAACCACGTCCCATACATTTATTTATTTATTGCTGTTTAAGGTCACATACTTATACACAATGGCTAATCATGGCCGTGACAGTTTTATGGGTGGAGGAAGCCAGAGCACCCAGAGAGAACCACCGAGCTACGACGAGCAGCTGCCAGCTCTCCAACATCGTAACTCAGCACTGCAGCACAGACAGGGCTAGATTGGTTGAAAACAGGCGCACCATCGACGTGCAGCACGCCTTAGTACACGACGTCACCGTGCCCCCAAGTGGACAATCGGGGTTAAGTGCTTTGCCCAAGCACACAACGCAGGAGTCCGAATCTATCGCTCAAACGGTCACCCGTCCGAGTACTAACCGGGCTCGACGTTGCCTAACTTCGGTGATCTGACACTTCGCATACAGGACGTCCATGAAGTCCTTTTTGTTATCACCCATGCTTTCGTACTTTGGATATGGTAAAAAATAACAACACATTTTTTTCAAAATTCTTATTTCTTTTATTTAGCAATGTTTCTTCTTGCTCCATTCTTCTTTACTGAACCACTCTTCTATGGCATGTAGATTGTAAAATATTCGTAAATGATCTTTCTGCAGATTGAACATCTTCTCAAACGATTTTTGCACAGGCACATGATGACATAGTCGGGGAGCGACATTGTTCCCAGCTAAGAAGCAGACACACTGTTTCATCTTCCTCAAGAACTTACTTATTCGTCGTTCGTGAATGGCTGTGGTAAATTATGAATGTAATAACAGTCTGGCGCATATTTTCTGTATTTTTGTATAACGGCATCTTCATTATCTCTAAAAAGCACAATAATACCACACTGAAAACAGCCACTTCAATCTTTTTAAGATAAAATAATCCGACTTTTACTGGTTCCTTCAGTGTTTTTGTACATTCACTTGGTAACATCAAGTCGAAAGTCTTGAGACGAGTTTCCTCCAATACATACTTGATGTGTGTCGGTGGTCTTTGTGCAGGCCCGGTTCCCCTTTGAGCTACTATTAGCCTGTGCCATTCTCTCGATGCAGAAGCTGCTCCAGTAATCGTGGTGGAAATAACATTTCGAGTGATGCCCGGCTCCCGTGTGATATGGAATTACAGATACCTCCTGCCTTCCCAGTTATTCCAACAACCCAATATTCATAGAACCTCCTGTCAGCTGGAAAGTGGATTTGCACATTCCCTGAGCATATACGACGAGTCCATTCAGGTACACAGGATTGAATGCATTAAGTACGTAGAAAAATGAGTAAACTATTAAAGTTGTAGAATAAACATTAAAATGTATCACTTTGATGGCATTACACAATAATATTGTTACAAAGGAGGCCTCTTTCACGATCTGATTTCAATCTAGTCGTGACGCCATTATTGTAGTTCCTCGAGATTTCAGAAACAAACTGTTGATAAATTAAGACAGATACAAGAAAAAAAGAATGAAAATATAGAGTTAATGCTCTCACCCATCTTCTTTTGGATACGTGAAATGCTTACGGTTGATGGGTGGCAAGCGCATTGATAATTTCAACCGGATCGTGACCCAGCCACGATTCGGTCGAAATTTTCTGTCCACTTTTGTTTTCACAGTATTCTAGGCTATGGCTGATAAAACAAATGTAACCATTTTTTCGTCCTTTACCATTTGTTTAGCCATGTATCTATTACCATTTTGGCATGCAGATACAGCCGAAAACGTGAATAAGACCACCATTAATGCTTCAGCACCCAACCCCACTCACATATCGGAAAGTTACGGGCCGATGAAAACTGCATTGCTACGGTGGAGAAGCGAGACACAAGTGATATTAGAAGTCGTTGTTGATTTGATTTATACGGTAACCATATTTTATTGTCGCGATATGTTGATTGGCAAAAGGACTGGGCCATAAATTACTGTGGATTATTCAAGTTCAGTGGATAAGAGGCATTTCAAACTTGTCTGGGGTGGGGGGGGGGGGGGGGTGGGTATGCACCGTCATAAAGGACACCCATACTCTGATATATGTATAATGAACTTGTCGTGTGCCTTAGAGGCATGGTAGAACACAGTTTTAGACTTATATCCACGATATAAGATATAAGGTTGACAGAATTTAGTATGGGTTCCTTCCAGCATTTTATAATGTAAATTATAACAGCTAGTTCTGCTTGGTCGGTCTATCCCCATTTCTAAAAGGGTTGCTGATATGTGTTGCGGCACGGCCTATTTGTGCATGTGCATGTATCTACCTTTGTTAATAATGCTATGGCAAGACATTCCCACTCAAGTAGTTTCTATTAGTCATTTATGTTTCATTTTCTAGCCTGACGGAGATCAACACCAATTAACACAAATCAACTGGATTTAGTAAGTATGAACCCAAAGCAGTTAATTTGGTTTGATTTTTAACCCAGCGGATTTTGAAGTGCACGATCGAATAGCAATCTTGACCCGAAATATACAACCATGAAGGTCTCAATGTTACTGATGTCGCATTCGTCCTCGAGACGAAGAAACAACTTCATAAATCAAACATAAAATAGATCACTACATAAATTTTCAGTATTTGCTCAAACTATTTTGTCTTTTTATTATTGTTTTTTTTTTTTTTTTTTTTTTTTTTATTTGTCGTATGGTTAACAAGTAAAATCCGAACATATCGAATGCTCACCCCGCGATTCTACTTTATCTGGTGTGTGCGAGCGTTGGGGTATGTTGAGCCATATATTTATACTAGTTACATGTTTTCTAAGGATCACCCCATACTCATCGACACATGTACGTAAAAGGTAGTGTGGAAATGCGATTCTAATCACCCTACACAGTATGGATCAACTTTCTCCTTAACTTTTTTGTTTGTTAACTGTGTGCAATGATACATGGTAATGCCAAAGAATCTAAAGTGGGACCTCATCATTTCTAAGGATTTTGGACCGCCCACATAACAACTCAGTCTCATCAGAAACGATTTATTCATGCAGAAAATGCACGTTTAGTATGCAGTATGTTCCCCTCTGGCATTCAACATTTTTCTGACAGGATCGTTCGCAGGAATGTCTGTTGTAGCAGATTGTCCTATTCACCAGTGAGAGTTTGCCGAGTTATTGGGTGGTATGAAGTTGGATGGAAGAGGCTCCCCTCTAGTCTGAATTTGCCCCATATATCGTCCCCTGAGTTCCAATGTGTTCTATGTGCCTGTAGGTACATAGAACACATTGAAACTCAGTGGACAATATGTTCTATGGAGTTGAAGTCGTGTGAGCATGCTAGCCAGTACATCCACGTAATTGTTTTCCCTTCCGATTAATGGACCCCTAAACTGACTCGATGGGGGGTTGGCATTGCAATCCATAAGGATAAAATCTGCGCTTAATGCCCTTACATGTGGTTGTTCAAATGATTCCATAATCACATTTCTGTATCATTTTCCATTCGGGTTATAATTATGGTGCACCTATCGTGAAGGTCTGGGTTGAATCTGGTCTCATATGTAAAGACATCGGACTAGTTTATGCCAAGTTTAGAGATCCATACACCACTGAATGCTATATTTTCTGTATTCCTTTCTGAGAACACAAAGTGGGGATTTTCTTGCACGTAGACCCACATTGTTGAGTCGGACACAGTAGCTTCGGGTGCATTGTGGGAAATGTTTTGCAGAACTGTAACATTGATACTGCAGTACATGCATGCTGTGGTAACAATGTAAATGTATGAATGAGCTGTTGTGATGCTTCGACGGCCTGCACCATATTTTCTCTCAGATCCGCCCGGAGGTATGAACTGTTCTAGGCCCTACAGATCATACTATGGCTCGCCCATACATTGATATGTCGGACTTCTGATTCCCTATGCATCTTTAGAGTTTTAGGAAGCTCAAATGTCACAAGTAGAATGCCAAAGTAAAGTTTGGGATCGTAATGATAAAGTGGGAAAGTTTTTCAACAGACATTCGAAGATGACCCACATCTGCAGCCCAAGATTGACAATGGTTGCAAACACGCAACAACCACTTAAAGTGTCAGAGGACAGTTTATGCACAAATATGTGGATCAGTAGGGGTTATCCTCAGCAAGTTGTGAGTAGTTCCTATGGTGTAATGAAGCTTCTCACTCGCACTGTCATTTAATCTTTCCCAACACACATATTTTTAACAACAATACAAACCATACTGCTTAAATTAATTCTAACGCGGACTTCGGTACAGTATTGTAGTACCATTGAAACTAAATGAAGTTTTTATTTACTTATATGGTGTGCGCAACGAATTAATGTCACCCCTAGAAAGTTGGCATTTTGCTTGCCGGTACATGTAGATACCACATTCTAACGTCAATGTGGTTACAAATCAATCAAGATCGACTCGGTGGATTAAATATGCACCCAATTGGGTTCATATTCACTCGACCCAGTTGATTTGGGTTGATATATTTAACCCATCTGATTTTAGAGTTCCGTTTAAAAATACCGATGGTGTGCAACTGCCGCTTCAGATGTCGAATGTGGAATTCTGATTCAGAAAGAACATTGTAACTGTACAAAGGCCAAGTAATTTCATATAAAAGGCGAAGTATATCGTCTAAATACACCTCTGGGAATAAGAAGGCGACAGAGCATTATCTGTGATTTCCTTCGATGGCAGGGTGATTATCCGTGAGATTGAAATAAGACAGCTGGAGTAAAGAAATGAACCGTGAGCATATACTAGCTGACAAGGAACTGCCAATCCAGTATTCATTATGCGGCTACTTTTTTATTACCACACAATAATCCTCGCCAATCTATGTGTAGATTAGACGAGGGGTTTGCAATAAAACTGACATCGTCATCACGAAGGGGAAACATCTGTCAAGAGTGTCTAGTGATATAGGAAATATTGAATCGGCAATTAAGTAGGCTATTTCCTGTCCGTCAATTTTTTATTGCGATTACAAGTATTGTGGGTCCATCAGGTCCATCAGGTGGTGTCAATTTGGCCGTGTGACATATAAAATGACAGTACACTAATCCATGTTTGTGTACTCATATCCAAGATCTCAAAATTAAGGAGAGAACCCTCCATACGATTCGAAACCGTACCAATGATTCGATTCGAATCGAGTCGATTACCCTGATTCAGAACTTCTCGAGCCGTTACCAAAATCTCATATCAAGACTTAGTGAATCCTCTTGGAGGCCTTTAAATTATTCTCAACTAAAGATGGTAAACGATGTGCCCAAATAAGATAATTGCGGCCAAATTGTGCGTAGTTTGAAACTTTTTACAAAGTTGTGAGTGCTTGGGCAATAGATAGTTTGTCCAGGTTTCCATGATGCTTGCAATATAGCTTTGGGCTTACATTCGAAGTAAACAATGCAACAGATAAATATTTTCTTTTTAAGAAACCCCTCAGAGTTCGCCATAGAAAAGCAATCGGCGTCGACTGTGTCGAATTCCATATAATCATGCAATTAAAGCTTGAAATCTATTATATTCATATTTGCAGCATTTCTCAGTAAACAGCCATGCATAATTTACATTCAAATACATCGTTGGCTCGACACTGGGAAACTAAAAAGCTTTCTCGAGTTAGTCGAGTAAACTTACGTCAGCGGGTGGTGGGAGGGGCGCGGTGATAATGGTTAAGGCCTATAACAAGGGATTGTAAACTAGCAGTTTAAAACTGGGGAACTAAAACCTAAAACAGACGCCAAGAAAAAGTAAATACCGGTGCTTTTTCTCCAACCATGCAGGCAACGTCCATATTTTCAGTTGTGCCCAAAATAGACTGGTCTGAAGGTCTGTCCTCCTGAACTCTTCTTCTATCATCAGATCTTATATCATGTACATGGTCAGTAGTACTGAAATGGTTAACCGGATAACCGGTTTCAAACCGGGTACCTACCTAACCGATTAAAAAAAACGTCAACCGGTTATCCGAAATATCGATAGTGATCGGCATTCCACGGTTGAAACGTAGTAAATCTGCCGCTTCTTCTTTGAGTTAGATTACACCTCGAAGCAGCGATGAAAAATTAGAAATCGACTTTGGCGTTCAAGACTTAGTTAATGATCGGCAATTTCCGTGAGTATTGTGTAACCGCAGAAACTATTCCGTAGTATGTATACAAACGAACGTAGTCGAGTACTCGACAACGTTCACTTGTATACACACTACGGAATAGTTTCTGAGAATACTGCTTTCTAATTCCTATAGTTTTGATCCCAGATTCGGTGACATAGGGCTACGGTTAACCGGATATTATCCGGTTATAGCTCTCGGTTAGTCGGTTGTGAAAATGAGTCAACCGTTTCAGCCCTAACATGGTGATGTTGCATCCAGCGTACATGTACATATAATTACATTGTCAATGTAGTTATATGTTTGGGGTCCAAATATTCAATTCCCATTGGTCAGCTGGATGAAAACGTCATGACCAAATGTAATTCATTTTCCAATGAATACATTTGGTCGAACTTTGACCCGCATTTACGTTCAAGTTAATGATTTGTGATATCTCAAACAACTTACAAGAAATGTCAATCGACTGTGTGAAATTATTTCAGTGATTTTATTCTTGAACTTGTCGTTTCATAGGTGATTAGAGTTTACTGATATGTAAAATAAATTGTTTTGAACATTCCAAGTTTCGTTGCGAAAGACGGCAATTTGACAAATTTCGGGATCGGAAATGTGACGACGCTCTTTATTGAAAATTATTCTTATCGCTGCTCCTCCATAAAGGCTTGAGGTATCGAGTTGCGACTTGGTGAATTATGCACGCCTAAACGAGAGGTAAAACAATTAACGCTCATCACATGACGTGTTTGTTATCGCCACTCCCCCGGAACGGCTTCAACTATCGAGTTCGGACTTTCTTTGTTGCATGCGTCAACATGTCTTGTATATTCAGTCCAAAAACGGAAGGGGTATGTCTCCCGGTTCGAAAAATCGTAAGGGTCGAAAATTGTGGAGTAGGGGACGAACAGTTATGTGATGTACCGAATCGTCAAAAACATAGAATGGCGTCCCATTTCACTGACATTTCGGTATATGAAACATTTGAAGAGACACGTATATTTTCCTCACTCTATATGACCCTGTTAACGCGAATTACGAAGTCATGAATATTGGAGAGAGACATTTGTGATAAGGGCACACTTATGGCACATCCAGTTGCAAATCTACGGGTGTTTGAGGAAGGAAATATCACAGTTAGATATACGGAGGTATGTTGTTTGTAATTCCCGACTCTATCTGCTGGAAACAAAGTGTCCCATTACATCATCAACATGGACACTTCTGAATGTACAATCCCCTACCTTCAAATCTTGATTCATTTCACATATAACACGGTTTAATAGGGGTGCACCCCCCACCCCTCCAGTCATTAGACGGCATTTACGTGAAAGTTAACTCCCCTTAATTTTGCAAGGTTGTCTAAGTTTAGCACTAAGGGTTTGAAAATTTCATTTAAAAATTTTAATTTCGAGATGTTGGCGAATTTGCATCATCGATGTGCCTTTCACGAACCTGAGGCATTTTTCTAACGAATAGTATAAAAATACAAAGGAAAGCTGGCTTCTTATATGTTTTTCACAGTCAGTTTGAACGTCCCACTGTTATTCTCTGTTGACAGGGACGGCGGAACGATTTTCAACGTGAGAGGGCTGGATCAGGCGATGGATGGTTGTCGGTATGAAGGGCCGACCATGGTTCGGCCCGTGGCACGAACATTTTAAATTCCAGGATCCCAAAACCCCCATTTCGAAGCATCTGAGCGGATAATTTTAGATTTTTCAGGGGATGTGTTTGAAAGATTTAACACTTTGAGAGCCGTTAAAAAACGTCGGTAAAGCATAAGGTGAGGTCTATTTATCAGGTTTGGTCGTAACGAGCAACGCTGATAAGTAGACCTCACCTGTATGCTTTACCAGACGTTAACAGCAACTATACTGTCTGTAGATTATCTTGTCTGGGAGTGCAATTGGTATTTGTATGTCCGTAAGATTACGATCTATCAAAGTTAACCGATTTTTTTATCAGACTGTATAGATTTTAGCGTTTTCTGCCACTTACTGCAAAAAAATGATCCGAAATCCATCGAAACTGAACCAGTACGAGAGAAACATAGCTGGCGAAATATGGGGGAGGCTCTGGATCTGCCCCTTGTTTTACCAGTCATTGGTTGTGTTAAAATATATGTATACAAAAATACAAGGCCAGGCAAAAAATGTGGTGGGGTTGAAGTCCCCCCCCCCCCCCCTCTAGCCCCCTGGTTCCGACGCGCCTGGTTGACACCAATTTTAAAAGAAAATGGCGTTTTTCACAATCTTTAGATGTTCTGTAGGGTTATTCCCATTTATTACATAAACATCGTGTGTGCATCGAGACATAATCTATACACAGCTCTTCCCATTAATATAAAAAAACAAGGGAGTGATATTTGGATCCGTTCGAATCAGTGATCTATATACAACTGGATTGTTTGAACGCTCATTGGTCACATGTAGAAAAGGGTCCACACCTACGGCATTTTTTTTGTGTGTGTGTGTGGTTGGGGGGGGGGGGGGGGTGGGAGGGGCAAAGGTGTTACAAACAAACAATGCTCGGCAGCAAACTCTCTCCAAGGGTGTCACTTCTCCGACGCCTCGCAATCTCCGTTCGCGTTTCAAGGAATACGCTTTCACGCCTGCGAAAAATTAATAGGTTGATGATATGGGCATTTTCGTTACAATGCAGATGGAATCTTTTCATCGTATTTAACTCCTTGCATGCTGCTGGCAGATAGTCCTGCCCAGGAAAGAATTACTCTTACCAGCGAAACAAGTATAATTTGGGCACATTTAATAAAATATTGCCCCTGTAAATTGAATGAATTTTTTCACGAATGATTCCTTGAGTTATATTTCGATGAATTTTTCATCAAATCTAGTCATGGCTGCTTCATAGCAGCCATGACTGGATTTGATAAAAAATATCTTGAAAATACTCAGCGGTTAACAGTTAAAACATATTTTAGTTGCTGTTGACTTGCGAGATTGAAAAAAAAAGTTACAGTGCTGTCAGTTTGCTTTCAAGGAAAATGCCAGTACGTTTGAGGAAGTGAATGCTGTTACGTCGTAACGTTACACCAAACGCCGTCGATTGGAAGTAATTACCACATTGACTGACTTGTCGCCATCCTGGGGGTGGGATGTGTGGGTAGTAGTACTGAAATGGTTAACCGGATAACCGGTTTCAAACCGGTTACCTACCTAACCGATTCAAAAAAACGTCAACTGGTTATCCGAAATATCGATAGTGATCGTCATTCCACGGTTGAAACGTAGTAAATCTGCCGCTTATTCTTTGAGATAGATTACACCTCGAAGCAGCGCTGGATATATTTAGAAATAATCGACTTTGGCGTTCAAGACTTAGTTAATGATCGGCAATTTCCGTGTGTACTGAGTAACCGCAGAAACTATTCCACAGTGTGTATACAAACGAACGTTGGCGAGTATACACACTACGGAATAGTTAGTTTCTGAAAATACTGCTTTCCAGTTAGTCGGTTGTGAAAATGAGTCAACCGTTTCAGCCCTAGTGGGTATAGCACAGTGAGTGACGACGTTTTAACCTAACGTTCCTGCAATTGTGTTGTATTGAGATCAGCGGGTCGAATATGTTGACCACCAAACTTCCATTTCTCAGAAATTTTGGGATTTTAATTTGTTCCTTGATACACGGAAAACAATCACTTCGAACAGTAACGCAATGATCGACTATAGGGCTCTGAAAGGGCGAGACTATTTATCCTTATTTCTCACTAAAACCAACATTGAATGAAAGCACACAATACAGTCGCTGTGGATTGGCTGTAATCCACGCGTGGACAGTGGTGTCCACGCACTTGTTTATCAGGTGATAAAAATCATCAGCAGCAAAATGTTAATATCGAAGCAGCGGATTGCACATGGTGTTTCATTAATTAAATTTTAATGTTTATTCCTGTAATTAGTGCTTGGAACAAAGGGGGGGCACTAAAAATTTGCAAGACGTGACGTCCTATTTTTTATTCGGCTCCTTTTTACACCCACCCACCCACTACGTGCAAATGTTCTACTACCGTTCTCAGACACCCACCCCCCACTCCCCCATTAAAATCCAAAATAAACTTATAAACTTAGTAGGCACAGCTGTCATTAGGGGGGTTTCATAATGTTCTTAACCCTTTACCCAACGTAACGGCCAAAACCAGCCAGGGCTATTCTCAAAAATCGCCAATTAATTTTTAGTTTTTTTTTCATTTTTTGTCTCAAAAACATAGGTTATGGCCCCTCATTGGAACGAGCACGTCGAGCTCGTTCCAATGAGGGGTCATAACCTATGTTTTTGTGACAAAAAATGAAAAAAAGTAGTTATTCAGTCATTTTTTGGCAAGTATCGTCTGCTTTTCATGTTAGGTAAAGGGTTAAACTGGTACCACCAATTTAAACCTCTGTGGCTGTTGTGGGCCCCAATCTACAAATGACAAGCTGTTCATTATCAGGCTTGGCCAGAGCAGGTGTACATATACGGGAACAAGCTTTCATTTGAATTGTTCCCAAAATATTGTCTGCACATTTTCTACATTTCGAACAAGACGCCCACCCCCTACTAACGTGTGACATTTTCCCAGTTTAAGCCCAATATGCTCACATATAAAGCCTCCTGATGTTGTATTTATGTTAAGAGTGTGATGTACAACATCATCTTTAAGGTTTGAAACACAAATGATGGTATATATTAACTGATATATTGATATATTTTTAAAAAATTCAAAAAATTGCACAAGTTGGAAATGCACATTTTTGGCGCACTCAAGAGACCCACCCACCCCCACGTCACGTCTTGCAAATTTTTGGTGGCCTCCCCCTGCTTGGAATTTAATATTATTGCGTCAGTGGAAATATTGTCCACAGGGGAAGTGACCATTCCACACCGACTGTATTCTAGTTGTGTCTTACTTGGAACATATTACAGAAGGGTTATGCACCTGAAAATGCCTTTATCTTTTCACCAACATTTCCTCTTAGTCCTAATATCTTGATATGAACTCGTATCTTAAGATTGCTTGAAGGTTTTCGTGGCGTGTAACAAACATCCAATTTGCCTCCTGTCTGAACACAAATTTCCTTATCTTTTAGGAGCACTGTTTTGTATCAGAAATTAAACATAACTGGATATCGTTTGACAATGTTATAATCTGAATTATAAGTCTTCCCAGCAAAATTTAATCAGTTATTTATTGGACATGTTTAGTTATTTATTGGCCAATCTGTAATGTATCAACTTATGATATGAAATTTAAGAACCGAGTTAAGTAAAAATCTGAATCAAAATTTTAGTGAACCAGTTTCAGACGTTTTATATCAAACGTGACAAATTTTAGAATGTTTTTATCACATTATGTGTAATTTTAATCATATACCTCTTTTAATGGACAAGCTATTGAAAACAAATCTTCAATTGTTTTTTTGTTTTTTTTTGTTGTTGCTATTTTCTCTCGAAACCATAGCCTATGGCTTCTCGCCGAAACGCGATAGTCGATCACGTTCCAACGAGGGGTCGTAAGCGATGTTTTCGAGGCAAACAATGAATTAATTATTCAGGAAATATTTGTTTTGCAAATATCGGCTGCCTGCCATGTCAGGTAAGAAGAACATAATGAAAGAAATGACTTCAAAAAGAGAGAAGATTGGTTTATTGCTTGTCATGTTGCCTTGTGACGTCAAATGTTTATTACAAGTATTTCGGAAGATATTTACGTGTTTATCTCCGGCCGTGCCAATCATATGTATACCTACCAATATCACTAGTCTAAACAAACTATTCCGACAAGCCTACTAAGTTTCCGACAAAAACGAGGTGTCGCACCCGGCCCACCACCTTGTACATACTAAAATCTAAAGTGTTAAAACCGACACTTTCAAGGTATTAAACCCATTTTAACGCTTAGGGTTTGATTTTAACACTCAAAGTGCAATGCTTCAAGCACTTAGACATTACAATCGTCAGATATCTGAAACTTAAATGGATGACACTTCCCATGTGACTAGCATTGGTGGTTCTTCCAGAATCGTCCATAATTTGATTTGCGCTTGGTGGGTACATAACTAAAAGGACACAGCGCATATGACGCGGATAAGGCTCGACAGTTCGAGCCTGATCCGTCTCATCTGCGTTGTTTCCTTTTAAGTGTCGCGACATTACACTTGTCAAGTGGTATTATTGTAACACCTGTCAAGTTCTGGGATATCTACACTTGAACAAAGTGCTAGTTCAGCACTTCGTATGTGTTAAATTCAGCACTTCAAGTGTAATTTTAACACTCTAGTTTTTAGCCTGTAATAGTTTCTTTGTTTATTTTGGTTTAACGAAATTGTTGACAACCAGGGACAAACCGCGACTGATAGTGGTGAGGTCTGGGTGACGCCGAAGTACAGGGAGAAGACCTCAGAGAAACCCTCGGCGATTAGCTGTCGGACTCTCCGACTTGGTATTCCGACACGAGCAGGGTTTGCACTGGTCGAAGGCAGGTAAGACTGGCGTCATGTAAACGTTATGTACGCACCTTACCATCGTGCTCCTACTTAAGCAATCGGAATTAAGTGCTTTTCCCAAGGGACACAACGGCGATGACGTGGATTACGATCGAACATTCGACTTTTGGATTCGGAGTCCATTTACAGTCCAATGTACCAATCAATGAACCAGCGCACCGACCTCTCGAAAGAGCTGACAATTACAAAAGCATATGGGGTGTAATTTCAATCCTGAATTTGTCAACTACCTCTGGGAGTGGGCACAAAAATACCAGCGAACTTTCTGCTCGTGAACTACAAACTGTAACCTGGTTGCTCGTGAGCAGAAATACTTCTGCTTATTTATGTATTTATTGATGTTTAAGGTCAAATATTTCTGCACAATTGCTAATCGTGACCGCAACGTGGATATAAAGTCACGTCCAGCCAATCGTTTATACCCATGATGCCAATTATAGAGGACTTCTGCCCCAGATATTGGTTACCAGGTTCTATTTTAGTAGTAAAACAGAAATTGTTTACCGCAGTAAACAAGCACTGCTTCACTTCCCGGGGTACCTACATGAGGAAATGCGTGTCACAACTAACATAGCAGTGTCGTATATTTTTCATCTGCTTGATATTTAACCCTTTGAGACTTTACTTATCCTGACGTTCAAACGTCACTGGGAATTCAGTTTTTTCAACGCTTTTCAAAATGCGACGTCAAACGTCAGAAAGTACAAATAACAAGATATTTTTTCACATTAGTGATTATCTGTTTGAGGGCTAGATTATTTTTGGTGGTCTGAATTTGTTATTCAAAACATGTTTTATTACAAATTATTGGAGAGTGCCCACAGGCACTCTCCAATAATTTGTAATAAACAAATTTATATAAACAAAATAGAGCAGCCATGATAGTTTGTGAGATGACACACTATTGGAAAGGGCTCTTTCCAACAGAGTAGTACGTGACATATAATTCCTGCAGGTGAACACATATAGAAGAGATCACAGCTCTAAAGCAGATACGACTTCTCACCTTTGTAAATATCTAAATCTAAATATTTTATTCAACAATGTACCAATAAACAAAATTAACCCTTTGAGACTTTAATTATCCTGACGTTCAAACGTCACTGGGAATTCAGTTTCTTCAACGTTTTTTTTTTTCAAAATGCGACTTCAAACGTCGGAAAGTACAAATAACAAATTTATACAAACAAAATATTATTTACGTTTGACCGAATATGAAATATAAGCAAGGGATGTGTTGGCTTTTGCTCTGGTATCCTCATTTGTTGAAAGCCCTGGTAGTGAGTTCTAGCACTCAACCAGTTTAGAAGTCTTGACAGCAGGATTATATTAATATTTTAAGCTGCGAGAACATTTGTTTCAACGTTTGTCACTGAGCACTCTTCGGGAGAGAATAAGAATTGAGGTTAAAATTGGAACAGATTAAGCAAGATAAAAATATTGAATCACAGAGATGTTTTGACAAGAGTCATATCAAATGGTTGAACTGTTAATTCAGCTGACGCAAAACAAATAGCCAAGTTATACCTACAGTATACCGATAATTTAACAGGCGTAAATTCTGTCTCGTCTGTGTCGTAGCGATTTGGAAAATTCAGAGAAGATTTACACCTATTTACATCTAAACATGATAATCTAAGTCAGTCTAAAGTGAACAATATTGTTCTCAATTCTGGCAGTGTCATCAATGGTTGAAATTCCACTAGTACTGTCCAAACCACTACAGGGTGGACTCGACAGCGATGATGTCGATGTTATCTGGATTCCAGAGGGAAATTGCCAGATTAAATGACACGATATAAGGTTTGCGGTCGGAGCTGTGGGTCCATTAGGAACAGGCCGATAGCGAAAAGTTAAAGTTAAAAGAGCAACTGGAAAAAGCTCTTCTGATAGCTTAGCCTTGTAATGAGTGCAATTTCACTCCTGCACATGGCTCACCCTTTATAGATGTTACCACTGTGACAAGAATGCCTCCGTCTACCATCCCGCTGGGTAACAAATCAACGAAGGCTCAGAACTGATCACACCAAGCCAGGATAACTGGTTCGTGCCATAGTGGAGGAAGCAGCTAACGTCACTTCAGCTTCCACTGCTGACACAACAGAAATTCAAGTTCAAATTCAATCCGACTCAAATTCAGTCCCCCCCCCCCCCCCCCCCCAGCCACAAAAACAAAATACAACACAAACAAAAATCGCTCGAAGAGGAAACTCTCCAATGAGTCCCGTGATAACGATGAAACCGTTGATGTCGAAGACGCACTGGGCTTCTCTACGACTACCGAACGGTTGGTCAAAAAAAAACAAACAAAAAAAAAACATGCACCCAACATCAACTGGGTGCCGACAAACAAAAAGTCTCGGCGGTCACACCAGAAAACAGGGACTCTGTTAACACAGTAGAGCCAATATCACCAGGAAACGTGAATGGGACTGTAGCGGCTGGCCCGAAAGTTGGCGTGTCTTACGCAGATAACGTAAAGGCTAAAACACCCCATAAAGTTGACATTAAAAACAACAAGGCACAAACACAGAACCGCCTGCAATCAAACCCATGCATCGTGTTTACGCGCGTTCACCCGAAAACGGAAAAAATACGATTGGAAAATAACTTCCAGGATGCTCGTGGGAGAGATTAATCTCCAAAGCCACGGGAAACCCAACTTGGAAGATTAAAGTTAAATGCCCTGATAGAGCAACGAAGTTGAATTTAATTAGCAAAGGGGTAAACATCAACAGCAGAAATTATGAAACGGTGGAATATCGTGTATTTTCGCAAACCGTTCAATGTTACAAGTGTCAGACATTTGGGCAATATCCCAGCAACTACCGGAGGTTTAGCCACTTCAAAAAAGTAAAAACAAACATCCAGCTTAAAGCTCTAAATGAAAGTAGTGCCGAGAACTCGTCCTCTCCTTATTCCACGTGCACCCTAATGGCTGGTTCTATTTTCGGCATAATGAAAAACGACACGGATTCCAGTCTTTCGGACATATGCAAAGTGATCAGTAAAACAGCTTCTAATTTATATAAAACTCAAATTTCTCACACGCTATTAAAAGCGGCAGTTAACAAAATATAATTAGGTTACAATGCTAAAATTTGTAAATAAACTTAGTGCAGCTATTTATAAACCATTCATGGATATATTGAAAATAGGCCAGTGGAATGCTCGAAACGTTAATCAGAAAAACTCGAATTAGCTAAAACGAAGCAAAAAGTTCTCGTTGAGTGGGTTTGATATTGTTAGACTAGATCGTCCGGTCCAAAAAGGTGGCGGTGTTGCTCTGCTGACAAGGCCGAAGATTAAATACAAAACAATAACTTGCGATCACCTCAATGCTGAAGTGATTGCAGACGAAATTGAACTTGACCACAAACGCGTGGCCGTCATCACATATTATAACAAACCGCAAGCAACATTAGATAATAACGTATTTGAATTTTTTACCCCAAAATACAAGCACTGCATATTTTTCGGTGATTTCAATTCCAAACACCAGGTATTTGGATGCCATAACCCTGAGCCTAATGGTGACGCCCTTTTCAACATCATTGAAGAAGTGGATCTATTCGTGGTAAACAATGATCATGACGTGACGTACGTAAGTAACAACCCACTCCATCAATCAGATATCCTAGACCTGATTATCACAAGAGTAAATCACTTACCAGTCAAACGCAAGACATATTTGTTGGGGACGATGATCTAGGCAGTGATCTCCTGCTAGTTCACGCCACTTTGAAATGTAATACTGGTCCCACAAGGTATCCTCCCATGAACAGGAGGAACCTATCAAAAATCGACTGGAACCTCTTCAGAAACATTATCGAAGTTAAAATAAATGCAAGTGCCGCCATGAATATTCATGAAATAGAAAAATGCCTGCGCCCACCTCAACGAGGAAATATGTCCCAAGCAAACAGTAAAGCCGCGGATAAACAGAATAACCCAAACAACACTTCAAATAACTAAACACAAAAGAAAGGCCTTCCGGGCTTACCAATCAGGGAATAATCAAATAAAAAAGCCAAACTTAAAACCGCGTATAATCGCCTTCACGGAGAAATAAAAAATGCCATAGCTAACAACAATCGCGTGAGATGGGAAAAGACGACAGAAAACCTCAATGGGCTGAGAGAACCTAAGAGGTTCTGGGATACATTTAAAACTCTTACTGGCCAGAAGAGTAAAAAAGTCAATAATAATGCACTGAAAACAAATGACGGAACCATGGCTCTGGACGACAGGACAAAAGCCAACGCTTTTGCCAAACTTCTAAAGAAAGCTCATCGTCCACAAGAAGGGAACAGATTTGACAACGATTTCAAAGTAAGAGTAAATAAATTTGTCCAAGACAACAACTCAACTTTTAAGGAACCCACCTTCGACCAAAAGCCTGAAGATGGGGACGATCATGCATTAACCGAACCAATAAGCGTAGAAGAGGTCATAGGTATAATCCGAAAATGTAAATCATCTTCGTCCCTCGAAAAGACGAAGTCTCTAACAAGATACAGAAACAGTGTCCCAACAACTTCTACTATAGACTTACCCAACTCCTAAACTGATGTCTTCCCTGTGGGTACTTCCCAAAATGCTGGAAAGTGGCCACATGAGTCATGATACCTAAACCCGACAAAGACCTTAACAATCCTTATAACTACCGCCCAATTAGCTTGCTTAGCCTTGTTTGAAAAACATTTGAGCGGATTCTCACCATGAGACTTCGCAGCTATCTGAAGTCAATCAATTTTTTTTAACAAATGGCAAAGAGAGTACAGGAGTCAGAAAGAGGGTATCGAACACGTATATAGACTGGTCGATTATATGAAAACAGCGTTTAGTCAAAACGAAATAGGAACAACGCTTTTCTTGGATGTAGAAAAGGCGTTCGACTCGGTATGACACAATGGCATGAGATATAAACTAGCGAAAATGGGATTACCCACTAAAATTCTGAGGATCATGTCATCATGTCTAACTGACCGAAGAATCAAGGTGAGGATTAACCGCGAGTTGTCAGAGGAAGTAATACTCGAAGCGGGCACTCCACAGGGGTCGCTCCTAAGCCCGCTTCTTTTCATAATATATGTGAATGACATAGACAAAGCGGGGAAAAGCTGCGTTGAACTATCGCTGTTTTCAGACGATGAAGGCATGTGGACGGCCAGTAGGTCCCGAAACATAATTAAAAATCGCCTGCAGGATACCATTCGTGATCTTGAGAGCTGGTGCGCCCTATGGCGCATAAAACTCAATGCCGCCAAAACTCAAACAGTTACGTTCTTAAAAAAACAAAGGAAAGAATCAGTCCCCACTATTGATCTCCAATTATACGATCACAAATCAGAAGGAAGCAACGAGGCCAATTTTTGGAGGATTTATACTGGATATCAACCTCAATCTAAACAGTCACGAAAACGCCATTACGATTAGAGCTACTAAACGTATCAGTTTTCTGAAGATGATCACAGGTAAAAATTGGGGAGCAAACAAAGACGTGCTTCTCGGGCTTTACAAATCATTTATACGTCTGGTACTAGAATATGGTGCCATAATAGCAAGTGACCTGAGCAAAAACAACATTAATAAACTACAGAGGGCTCAAAACATGCCTTGCGCGTGGCACTATGCATGCCCACGTGGACACCAATAAAGGAACTTCATGAGCTAGCAAAAATAAAAACTATCTAAACACGATTAAAAGACCTACAAAACAAAACCCTAGACAGACTCCAAGATAGTGAATTAATGGTTTAGCTGATCGAACACCGATCCCTTTACAAAAAACAAAATAAGTTTTCAGAAAATAAAAATTATACTATAAAATTAAATTGCGGGGACCCAGTGAGGACTGCATCGGTACTCATTGAGAACTTCAGGATTGAGTATGTGAGGACTGCCTCGCAACTCTGTTGAAGCGCGATTGAAACGCGTTTAACAAGACCCATATAACAAAACCCTTCACAGACTCCAGGATAGTGAATCAATGGTAGAGCTGAACGAACACCGAACCCTTAACAGAAAAACAAAATAAGTCACAGTAAATTAAAATTACTCAATAGAATTAAACTGCGTAGAGGAAGTGAGGATTGCATGGCCACTCATTGAGAACTTCAGGATTGAGTCTGTGAGGACTGCCTCGTAACTCTGCGTATGGGTAGTAAGCTCCAAAGAAATCCAGCCTTCACCCCATCCATAGCAACAATCACACAACAGTCACAATATACAATAGCGATACCCATCTTTCTCTCTATCTGTAACTTTTCGAATTGAACTTTCTCAAATTTTCTTGAAACACTCTTATGAAGAAGACACATGGACATAGTAGACGAAACGCAGGAGGAGTTGGTACAACCTACCTTACTGTTAACATACACAGGGAAACCACCAAACACCAGGCAAGGATTGAAACAAGCTTGCCTTGCTGGTACGAGAATACATTTTAAATAAATAAACATTTGAATAAAGATTTAACATCCCTTCTAAGGGCTTTTGGGTGTGTGTCTGTGAGTGAGTGTGTGTGTGTTTTGTTTTTTGTTTTTTTTGTTTGTTTTTTTTTTTTTTGGGGGGGGGGGGGTTGTAGTTGTTTTTTTTTCACTCTCATCACCCCGTCATCTGTTCTCCCTGAAGGCAGACCAGATGACAGAGGCTCAGCATCCACTCTCGCTTATTGGCTGATGGAAGACTCCCTACTTCAAAAACACACATTGTGGATTTTTTTTTCTTTTTTGTAACCGTTATGGACAACATTCTGTGGCTGCTCCCAAACCAGCGACTGTTTGGGTTTCTTTTTCTTTCTAAAACAATCAACAAACCGCGGTTTCAGCATTACCATAAATACGTCCCCGTCTGTAAGGCAACACTGAGCAAATTCTTGTAGTTAACGCTTTTGAAACTTTTGGCGCACTGAAACTTTTTATTCATCCTAGCGATTTCATAAAACAACGACGTACTGAAATAATAAACCACAAAGCTTTTACGTGGAGAGTGGATTGTGACTAAATCACCCGCGGGGTGAAGTTATCACCTAAGCTATAACTTTCAATTTTTGTACTTATCGACAAAAAACACAAGCAATGCTTCAGCCAATGGACCTCCGGGTTTAACCCGGAGGTCCATTGGCTGAAACTTTGCTTGTGCTGGTTATGCTTTGCAATAAATTTGCAATTATTGCTTGGGTGGAATCTCCACTCTGCAGATGATTTAGTGATAATACACTCTCCACGTACTGTACCACAAGTATATTTTGGGTGCTCAGTTATGGTGCCGAATGCTGTATTATTCGGGAGAAAATAGGAATTGAAAAAATCGAAAAATAATAACAAAACAAACGACCACAACGTATCAACGCGCTGTTTGATTTCGCACTTCATAAGACGTACACAAGTAAGGGTTAAAATGTCTGAGAAAGAATACAAGAAATATCTGGAGTATTTCTTGCTTTCTTTCTCTGACATTTTAAGTATCAAACGGATGAAAACTATCCGAATCTGCTATTTAAGCTGAAAAAACGTCCTATTTCCCGAGAGGGTGATATTTAGTGGTTTGATTTGGTGGAAGGTACGAAGTCATTTATGACCTCACACTCATGGATTATTTACAAATTCGTTTAACTCGGTGTAAAAGCATGAATATTCAGACAATATGGTTATTTTATCTAGTTAAAATCCATTAAGCATCTATTTACACCCCTCACCAATGCAAAACTACCTGTTCGTTATTGCAAAGAACCTATTAACAAGCGATGATTTATATTTGATACGGTAAATGAGTTTTGTCCTTGCACGAGGCACTTAATCCCGATTGCCCACGCGGCGCACGGTTGCGTTCCGTACTAAGACGTACTGCACGCCGATGGTGCACCTGTCTTCACCGAATGCTAACCCCCGGTTTTGTGGAGTTCGTACGTTGGGGAATCTGATAGTTGCACGCCGTTGTTCGATGGTTCTCTCTGGGTACTCAGGCTTCCTCCATCAGTAAAACAGTCCGACACGAGGTAACCACGACTGTCGAAAGGGTCGTAAAACTGCATTAAATAAATAAATGTTTGATACACATCATCGTAAAGTAACACACCTGTGTAAACGCACTTGTATTATGCACTGATAGTAGGGCTGCACGGTATTCAAAACTGAATACTGGTATCGGTATTCAAAAGAAAAATACCGCGGTGTACCGGTACATCGGAAACTGTTCAGATATATGAACACAAGTACCACAATCGAGACTTGAGGCATCACATTCGGAACGAATTAGCATGCCTTGATGATGCGGTTCGAAAAACCTTTACCCAACGCAGACGATATCAAAATTTATTATTTTCAAAATTAGTTTATCTGATTTTCCCCAAAGAGTTCAACAAAACTGTATTATGTGACCCTTCATTGGAACGAGTTCAACGAGCTCGTTCCAATGAGGGGTCACATGATATAGTTTTGTTGAAATTTATTTTTTCAACTGCTGAATTTGTATATTACGAGGGCACAAGGAGACGATTCCTTGGATAAAGGGATAATATTATTCATTTGTGGCTACAGTTAAAAACACAAGACATCTTGAAAATTAAATTGTGGGTAAATAAATAATGACGATAAACAGAGATTTTTTGTAATTCCACCGGCATGCAATCGATATTGGTTTGAATACCGGTTTTCATCGGTTTATCGATATACCGTGCAACCCTAACTGATAGCATATGCCATGACTGTACCGCAATGCATCCACAGTACAATCGCCGTGCATTGTTCGTAATCCACGCGAGGACAGTGCTGTCCACGCATGCATTTACCGGGTAACAAAAAACATGATCAGTAAAATTTTAATTAATGAAGCACCGGGTTTTCGGAAAATAACATAACTTAGGGAAACAAATGTATAACATACATATCAATTATTAACCCTTTACCTAACAAATCGCCCGCATCCGCCAGCATCCGCCCGCGTAACATGCAAATTGAGCAGATGAAAAAAATATATTTTTCAAAATATTTCAACAAAACCATATCATGTGACCCCTCATTGAAACAAGCTCATTGAGCTCGTTCCAATGAGGGGTCACATGATATGGTTTTGTTGAAATGTTTTGAAAAATTTTAAAAACAAATTATATTTAAAATAATAAATTTTGATATCGTCTGCGTTGGGTAAAGGGTTAAGGTTTCTCTTTATCACATTGTCTGCCTTATTTACTTTTCGGGAGGACGAGGCAACAAGGGAGAAAATGTGGCAGTGAGAACACCACGTATTACACCATTTTCCGGATAGACTATGTGACTAGGACTCGTAGACCATTAGTCCAGATCCCTCCCAGTGAGATAGTTTATTCACTTTATGCACAAACGCTGTAAAACCGTTCAGCCGTTTTGTTTTTTTTTTGCTGGGTTATGCGCGTCGGTTTTCAAATCTGCAGTAAAAACAGAAACCGAACCGGAAAACCCAAAAACAACCAAGCACTTCATATATAATATTCTGATATTAGAATTGCTGGGATGTTCTTAACTTAGTATTACATTAGGGTTTTGAAGTTTGTTGTCAACGTAACTGGGCTTTCAGAGTTACTCTATCCAGTGAAGTAGGAGCATCATGGGTATAACAATTGGAGAAGGGGTGGGGGGTGTAAACCTGATTTGTCCCGTCTGGATTAGATGAAGTCCCGACTGACTGATATCCCAGATACATCAATGAAGGTTGCCTTCGTTGAGGGCATGCCTTGATGATGTAGTTGTTGTATTGTTGACTCGGAATTACGGTTAAAAATATCAAGTCTTCTTTATTAGTACTCAACGTAATGGACAAAACCGGACAGCGCTATTCACAACATTGTTTTTCATTTTTGTCTAAAAAACACAGGTTATGACCCCTCTTTGGAACGAGCTCGTCAAGCTCGTTCCAAAGAGGGGTCACAACCTATGTTTTTGAGACCAAAAATGTAAAAAATTAGTTATTCAAGAATTGTGTTTGCAAGTGTCGTCTGCTTTTCATGTAAGGTGAAGGGTTAACAAATAAGATATACATGTAGTAATCGTAACGCAACTTCTTATTTAATTAACACGTACACTATAGGTACTCGAAATTGGGCATACTGTGCGCCAAACAGCCCCAATCGGGATCTGTAGGCCCATGTTTGTGTGTGGGACTTAAGCCTAAGAATCAAATCGTGTCTTTCAATAATAAGGATTACGAACAAGGGAGAATAGGTATCATAAACTGCAATTATAGTGAACAAGTCCTGATTGAAAATCATTATTGATGTCACACCCTCCCACACACACATCTTTAGCGACACCCATACACTGATGTCGTTTACATTACATCCGCCGTGGACTGGTCACTTTCCACAGGTGAGCAATATTTCAACGGACACAATAATATTAAATTCCAAACACTAATTATAGGAATAATCATTACAAAATTAATTAATGAAGCACCGGGTACAAACCGAGGCTTCATTAATTAGAATTTTGCTACTGGTGATTTTTATTATCTTGTAAACCCATGAGTGAACATCACCGCTCACGCGTGGATTACAACCAGTTCACGACGACTGTACTGTATGTGTTACTAGTACACACCAATTAGAACTTTATGATTTGGTAACGCTGATTGAGTTCACACAGAGCATCAAATTAGAGCACGTTCGTGGAATTAACAAAATTATTCCCAAACCTCAAATCTTGTCAGCTGTTCTAACATATCTTTGTTTGATCATCTGTGACGTCTACGTCAACGTCTTCGACGTCAGGTCACGTTTTGACCCTTTACCTAACGTAACGGCCAAAAACCGGCCAGCACTATTCTCAAAAATCGCCAATTAATTTTCATTATTTTTTTTCATTTTTTGTTTCAAAAACATAGGTTATGACCCCTCATTGGAACGAGCTCGTTCCCATCAGGGGTCATAACCTATGTTTTTGAGACAAAAATGGAAAAAATTAGTTATTCGGGATATTTTTTGCAAGTGGCGTCTGCTTTACATGTTAGGTAAAGGGTTAAAAGTCAGGATGATGCAGTTTGAATGTTTTATCACAAGAGAGCTGATCGATCACAGTCGAGATCTCCACCTGTCGTGAAATTGAGTTTCTGTGTTAAGTGGCGTACGTTACATCACATGCATGTGGTAAATACTTCTTCACCGAGTTATCCGCCTTACAGCTACAATTTATTACTATTTATCTGAAATATATTAATCTCTTTTGAAAAAAAGCACTTTGAAAGTTGATTTTTTTTATATACTACGGTGCATATGTAGCAGATTCTATGTGCTGGGGTTGAGAGAAGGAGCGGAGTAACTTGTGTGGCGGATGGGTTAGCAGGCACTCTCAAACACGTTTTTCATCTTGAAATTTTGGGACTTTTTAACACTTTCATGGTTTACCAACTAACGCTGAAACCAATCGTCAGGTGGCATTTGGAAGTTAAAAATAAGAAAACACTATCTTTGTTAATTCTTCTGCTTTAATGTGTTTTCAATTACAGATTTTAAGTAATTTCGTGTTACTTCTGATGTCTTATACTTCGCACAGAGTGCTCCGAAATATTCATATTTTGGATAAATTCTATACATGTTTGGAACACTTTCACAAGTACCTTGTCTGAAATTTCCAACTTTTTCCATCTTAGATCGTCGAATTTCTAATTATTCTAAATTTGACACATGGTGTTGAGGTGAATGGTGTGAGAACGTCAAATGGGACGTCCCTTAAAAAGAATACTTAATCACAGGCCGATTATGTACTTTACCGCCCACCGGGTAAACACATGGTACTTTCAAAAGAGTTATTCTTGGATCATATAGCGTTCTGGGCGCAACTCACCTGCACCAGTGGTTCGAGATTTTATAAACAACATATCACAAACTCAAGATCAATTCAAGAAATACACATGTTAACTAAACATCCAAAACACAGTCTCAGAATTTATTACACGCCCATTCTATGGAATCCACATCTACAGCAACATTAAACCGTGTGGAAAATGAAAATCTGTTCCGCACACATGTGCGGAACGTAAATCGTTGACGGGCTATTTTTAAACAGGATCGAAATTTCACTGGAAATTTCTACAATGCGTGCCCCGCAGTTACAATCTGAATCCCTAGCGATAGCTAAAAATCGTCCCCCGAGTTCCAATATGTTCAATATGCCAGTAGGCACAAAGAACACACTGGAAATCAGGGGTCGAAATAGTAACACTGGTTACCCTCGCAAATTTGGTTGGCGATAAAATGTGTTATTTTTGTTCGCGCTGGCCCTCGTGCCATATCGATTAACCTATTCGCACGCGCGTGTCGTTCTGCGTATGTATTTTCGTTAGATAAAAAAACAATCGAATTGCTACAAATACCCATTTCATAATTATGAGAGCTAAATTAGTACTCGTTTTATGGATACCATGTATCTCGGTCAAACAAAGCTTGACATTTCGGAAATTGGAAATCGAACTTAATATCACGTTGTGATTGCAACGGGATACCATCTTGTGTATTCCTACAATCCTAACAGCTTTGTGTAATTAACTGTTATTTCCAACCAATATTGCGTTGAAAATTAAACATTTATCCAATATCGTTAATTAAGCAATCCCCGCTGTTCAAATTGGCGATGTATTAAAATATTTGTGAAAGTAAAGAAATCCGATAAATTATTAATTTCATCGAATGCCACTGAATGCGTTGACAGTGAAAAGTTTAATGAAATAGTAGTAAATATATTATTGATGGAAAGATTTCACTGTTGAAAGATGATTATGTTTGACAACTCTCAACTGTGTCTTTACGTGCCTCGGATTTGGTATTGATGAGTGTTTGTGCACAGTGCTGAGTGCTTATGCACTGAAGGGCAAGACATCAATGTTCTTGTTCTTTTATAGGCGAGTACACTCTTTGTTCGGCTCGCTAGGAGTATACTAAACCAGCTGTCGTTTTTATGAGTTTCTCTTGCGTTAACTTGAAAGTGAACGAAAATTGCTTATTCGCAGGGTGATGCGTGTACGTTCCAACAAAAAAAATCTGAAAAAAAAACTCGAATTTGATCGGGGGTGTCACGAAGATGATCGATTGGGGTGTGTGTGTGGTGGGTGGGTGGGTGGTGGATGTGGTGGCTTGTTAATACATTGATCCGTTTTATCATTGCCGGTTGGAGAAGGCATGTTTGACAGGGGAGATTTGATCACATTCGAATGCACAGTTAGAAATACAAGGAGAGTTATCCCTTTACCCAACGATTCGCCCGCATCCGCCCGCGTAATTTGCAAATTCAGCAGTTGAAAAAATATTATTTTTCAAAAAATTTCACCAAAACCACATCATGTGACCCCTCGTTGGAACGAGCTCGTCGAGCTCGTTCCAACGAGGGGTCACATGATATGGTTTTGTTGAATTTTTTTGAAAAAAAAAATGATATTTAAAATAATAAATTTTGATATCGTCTGCGTTGGGAAAAGGGTTAAATAAGTTTTGATTCTTTTGGTCTGTATTTGTGGACTAAGTCTACCTCAAAAAACGGTTACCTTATTTTTGTTCAGGCGACCCATTTAACATGTCTTGTTTTTGTTTTGTTTTTTAGTAAAATAATTCAATAGTAATATTGGTTTCTTGGCTCGTGTTTGTTTGTTTGGATTAAATGACACTTTCAACAAACAGGGTCGCATCGCGTTGCTCAGTTTCTCGGGCTGAAGAAGCCGGAGTACTAGAGAGAGCCACCGAACAACGACGAGAAACTGTCATACTTTCCAACGCTCTAACCCGACGCAGGCAGAGTTAGCAGCGGTTGAAGACAGGTGTACCATCAGCATGCAGTCCGGCTTAATACACAACGTCCCTTTGCCCCACGTGGGCAATGGTGATCAAGCGTCTTGCCAAAGGAACAGGGTATTTACTGTACGTGAAATGTCTGGGATAAGCAACACGGGATACTGCAGCTTTATTAATTAATTAATTTACTTATTTATGTGGTGTTTAAGGTCACATATTTCTACACAGTGGCTAATCATGACCTCGACAGTTTTACGGGTGGAGAGAGCCGGAGTACCCCGGCGGGAACAACGGAGCAATGGCGAGCAACTGTCAGCTCCCCAGCATACACAAAAGCAGGACTAGTATTGGTTGAAGGCAGGTGCTCCATCGACGTGCAGAACGCCTTAGTACACAACGCCACCGTGCCCCCGCGTGGGCAACGGGGGTGAAGTGAGCTTTATTAATGTACTTCCTTCAATCAGCCGACAATGTAGCTGTATGTAATAAGCTGTTGGAAAGGCCTCAAAGAGCCCTTTCCAATATTTTGTTACATTACATTATTTCATCTTTATAATAAAATAGCCCCAACAAGTTTTGTCTGCATTATAAAGAAGATGATGATGACAGAGGAGCTACAAATGCATCCAAGGGTAATTAGAGTTTATCTTTTTTGTTACTTGCGCTTGGTCTATTAGTGTATGCGTACGGGAAATCGGCGATGGCCTTGTTAGTGCTAAATTTGTGCAGGCTATGGTTTCAGCTTGTATTTGTTTATTTGTTTATTTATTGGTGTTTAAGGATACATATTTCTGCGCAATGGCCAATCATGACCACGTCAATTTTACGGGTGGTTTCAGCTTGTATGCAGCGTAGCAAACGCCAGCCTCGATATTGTGATTCATACAGTACGTGGAGAGTGGATTGTGACTAAATCTCCCGCGGGGTGGAGTTATCACCCAAGCTATAACTTTCAAATTTTGTACATATCGACAAAAAACACAAGCAATGCTTCATCCAATGGACCTCCGGGTTTAACCCGGAGGTCCATTGGCTGAAACGTTGCTTGTGCTGTTTATACTTTGCAACACATTTGCAATTATTGCTTGGGTGGAATCTCCACCCTGCGGATGATTTAGTGATAATACACTCTCCACGTACTGTGGGTAGAGCCTCTGCAAGGTTCAATGCAAACTCTCCCGATTTATCACGTAGAGTGCGAAGAGAATGAGAGAAAACAAAATAAACTTCGCACTTGTAGATCGTAATTGACCAAACTCCGTTCGTTCTGAAGGCTATCGTTGTTACTATCAGCAGCCTTGACAGGTGGCTGTTGTGCAAGGTACACAATGGAGCCAAAAAGGCTATTTATTTATTTATTTATTTATTTATTTATTTATTTATCCATTTATTTACTTGTTTATTTATTGGTGTTTAAGATCACACATTTCTCAAATGGCTAATCATCACCACGACAGTTTTACGGGTGGTTTCAGCTTGTATGCAGCGTAGCAAACGCCAGCCTCGATACCGTGATTCATGGGTAGGGCCTCTGCAATGTTCACTGCAAAATCTCCCGATTTACCACGTAGACTGTGAAGAGAATGAGAAAAAAGCATGTTCACACATGCAAATCATAATTGACAAAACTCCGTTCGTTCTGAAGACTAACGTTGTTACTATCAACAGCTTTGATCGGTGGCAGTTGTGCAAGGAATATCATGGAGCCAACAATAATTTAATTGTCATAGCTCCGCTATCCCTGTAAATGAATACATGGTGATTTGTACTCTTAATTTATTTTAATAGAAAAGTATGAATGGACTGGTTAGGAGCACGAGACTATTACAAATGATACAACACGTGGTTCACAAAACAATAACAACAAGGATATCCTTTGTGTCAAGGTGATAGCTTAAATTTACTATTTCGGGGTTTAAAAAGTGTATTGTATTTTTTGCTAAAACAGTAAGAATAGGTATGTGACAGACCGCGAAAATCCCATTTGTCAAGTAAGACGTTTGCGTATTAATAAGAAAAAAATCAGAGACAGCGAAAAAGTGATAACTTTAATGGTGCGGAATCTCAATAAACATTTGTAATGCCAATCAGCGCTTATCTGGTGCAAACCAACGATCTTCACTGATTAGCTTCAAACAAACGACACTCGTTGAATGTCAAAGCGATAGCTTGAATCTACGATTTTGTTGTTTAAAAAAGTGTAACGGAAATTAAATGAAATTACATTTATTTTGCAGTATATGTTTACACGGAGAATAATGAACAGCTTGCAAAATTGTACAGAAGTAAATGTACACTGCATTGAAACAGCATAGTCCTGGGTGCTGTTTTCCTGTCATTCCCATATTAAAAGATAATAAATCCTGACATCAAAATTGCAAAAAAAAAAAATACTTTTGGGATTCATGAGGACCACTTGTATAACATCATTATTTAATTATTTAAAACCCCTCACCCAGCGCAAACAGAACATTGTTTTCACAAGAAATGCCCTTAAATGGGATTTCGGTTTATTTAGGTTATCAGTCATTTGACTTTCAATCCTCGCCCCAATGACAAGGCCATGGCACTCAACTGAATGACTCAGTGAGCTCACTCCAGTAAGAAACCATGGGCATCGTATCGGATTTAAGAGCAGAAAAGAATAAAACCCAAAATGCGATTTGTGCAAACAATGCATGCCCGGCACGGCTATTGCGCTTGGTAAGGGGGCCAAAATGTTGCAGGAATTGCATTACGAAATTGCATGGTGTAATCAACAAAGCCCAGATTCTTGAATGTTGAAATCTAAATGTAGAGATCCAGGCTTAATTGAGGTACCTTCGGGACAGAATGGGTTATTACAAGAGACATCTGTTAGGTATGAATTTAGAACCATGTCTGTTATCACCTCTATAAATTGGGATCTACTGTGACGCCGGACTGGTGGGTCAATGTCATTCCAAATCCGCATGAAATAATGGAAAGGGAGTTCTGGGCTTTTGTGTGCGTACATTACCGGGCTGTCTAGTATGCATGCCAAATGGGTCTGTATAAATTCCAAATGTGTTATCGAACGACTCGGGTAGTGTATTATTGAACCGATCATGTATCAACAAGATAATGTGTAGAGTATATAGGTCTCTTAATTTTAGTATGCCACAGCTTTTAAAAAGGGGATCGGTGTGTGAAGTATATGATCGTTTCGTTATCGCTCGAATGACTTTTTTGCAGGCCGAGGATCATATTTGTGGCTGTAGCGTGTCCCCACGCTTGTATCCCACAAATTAAGTGACTTTTGATCAAAGAGAAGTACAATAATCTTAGAGCTGCACGGGTTAGTATTTGTTTAGCCCGATTTGTGGCAAAAGTAGCCCTGGATATTTTCAAGCAAACGGTAGAGACGTGTTGCTTGGATTTGAGATTTCCATCCATATGAATACCGAGAAACTTAAATGTCGTTTCATCTTGGTGGTTACCGATTAGTGTAGTATTCTTATTATTCAATTATATGCTTTCGCCTCTCGTACTATACGGATCATTTTTTTTTTTTTTTTTTTTTTTGTTGGGCGGTGGGGGGGGGGGGGGGTGGAATAACATGCATTTTATTGTATAAGTGTGAATTTAGTTTCAGAGGCATGAATTTGGTTTTAGAGGCATGAATTTAGTTTTAGAAACTTGAATTTGGTTTCAGAAGCGTGTATATATTTGTTTAATCGTTCTCGCTCGGGCTACATACAAAACGTAAAGATATGTATATGACGGACCCCAACAAATATTTATCACTTAAACAGACCAGCAAAATAATTTATGCGCTGTTAATTAAGCATGCAAGTTACGGCCACCATTACGCGTTGTGCCGAACTCCATAATGACCTGTTTGATAAAAGATTAAAGAAAATAAAGTCTGGTGTTCTCGTGCAATCATTATCTATGCAATCATGTCCAGTTAAAAGGCAATTGTAGTGAAAACAGGATATCGCACATGTTCTGGAAACAAACCCATATCACATATCTGGACTGTCAAAATGTCAATAAATACCGGAAATTCGAGACTTTCAAAGAAACTTGAAAGTCAGTTTTAAATTCAGACACATCTATAGTGGCCAAGTTGAAGAGAAGCAATTAAAATGGGAATTAATATCCTTGCGATTGAATAAGAATCGGGGGGTTTCTCAAAAAATTAATTCCAGCCTCAAGGTGTCTAAGACTGTGGGCCGTATGCGATGAGCTGGGGAGTTCCCATGCTATAGATTAGGGGAGGTGGCACATCAGTGCGAAAGTATAGTCACTTTGTAATGTAGGGGGAGCTATGGTGCTCACATTTAAAGTAGGAATAGCCGCGGGCCACGTCGGTGGTCATATATGAGTGCAGGATCAGGAGTGGGAAGTACGAGCTCCGAGAGATCAAGAATGTTGGTATTTGGGTAGATGGTAGGTATTACCTGTTGTGGAACGCAAATCATACATAGAGTGAGCAGGCTTTGCCTGTATGAACAATGTTCATTAAACATTAGTCTGAAGTATCTAGAGGCACGAAGTAAACCCTCAGAGTAGCGGCTGTTGGGGGAAAGGCACCCAGTAAAGTGGCAGTACGTTAGTGGCCTTGCGACAGCTGTAGTAGAGTGGCATTCCGTCGCATGTTAGAGCAAAGATTTCCTGTAAAATGACAGTACGTCATTGGCCGTGCGACGGCCGTGATATGGAGTGAAGTTCTAGTTGCATGTTCGTGAAAAGGCGACCGGAACCCAGACACATTACGTTGAGGCACAGAAGACAAAACACTAGCGACAAGGGAGAAGTCAACAGCGACACTAGAGAACCCGGGTCGACAAAGTGACTCGTTTTGTTATTCATTGGATTTCATGCAAGTCATAAGTCACTATATTTTTTATATGTATTGAACTTGTTGTTTGCAGTGAATCGCGGCTGATTATGCTTTTTGAAGAAAGGTCGTTGACCCCTTCAGGATAAGAACCATCCCAACAAAAACGAAACATGCGGGTTCATCGCGGTGAGACATCTGTTCACGCACGGAATCAGGCGGCACCCCTTGAGTTGTGGCTGAATACGCAGCGTGAATCTATTGCTCCCCGAAACGGTCACGGCCCAGTTTCCGACAGTATGAAAACATTGGAATTTGTCAAAAACTATTCTTATTTCGGTATATCATTTACATGTAATGGACAAATCCCAGAAGCGCAAAATATTTTGAAGCTGAAAAGGACTAAAGTCCTTCATGGTCTATTTCACTCCATAAAGAGAAAATATCTTCCTTCGATAGCTTAAATGTGCAAATCATTCGATCAATTAAGCAAACCAATCTTGGTCTATGGTTCCGAATTATAGAATCTTGGTTGCCCTTTTGCAAACTGCGATAGACTCCATTAGGAGGAAGTTCATCTCAAATTTTGTAAAATGGTACTCGGTGTGAACAAAAGTTCTTCTAATCATGCTGTACGCGTGGAACCTGGAAGGTCTCCACTGTGGGGCGAGTCCTTTTTAAAAATGTGCAAATTATTTTTCAAAATTAAAATCCGGTAAATGAGATGCATTCCTTTATGAGTCATTTACAGGGTATAAACTGACATCAGAATATAGCCCATTCAACCAAATGTTAGAACGTTATAGCGCCCCCGGTGATAACTTAATCGACAAGGTGCTCTGAACATTAAAGGAAAAAAATAAATATTGAGTACGAACATTATTTTTATGAGGCGATTCATGACGACGATAACAAGCATGGCAAAAATTAACTTCCAACCTGTCGCACTGTTTTAAGCATAGACTGGAGCCTAACCTTGCTTATTCTAAATCGCATGAGTCAAGAAATGTGATTAAAGGTTTAGAATAAGCAAGACACAATTTGTGTATTGAGATGGTAAGACATTTTCTACCCTCTATCTCCTTAGAAAAGAGGCTGTGTGGTTTATATGGAATCTGTGTCGATGAAGTGGAAATTGAAATGCACTTCATAATATATTGTCCGGCCTATACAAACATTAGAACTCTGTTATTCGACATTATTAATTAAGAGGTCGAGGACGTTACAACAACCAGAAAACGCCAGCAATGTGAATTCATTATGAAGAATGAAAATACCATATTAACCAAATCCATATATAACATGATCCCATTGTTCTTCAGGGAGAAAGAGGTATTGATTGCCAAAAACGCGGGATAGATAAACAAGCCCCAAAACTCTGGGGAAATTTTGTACTAACTCAATTGTTTTCTTTTCTATTTTAGTTATATTGTTTTGTTAATCTTTTGAGGAGTATTGTACATATCAAATTTATATTTTGTCACTTAAGCTGCACACTTCGCGTTCTATTGCTTCAATAAACTATTCGCTATCTACTAACTAAGTAGCGCATATGTAGTTTCTGTGTTGTATGGTCATCATCACATTCTGACAGTGGACTGTCAATGTATAGCACAGGTACATTGCCGTAAACAAATTTGCAATCGAATAGGAATCGGGTGCTTCTCGAAAATTGGATTCCAGTCTCATGACGTGCAAAACTGTTGGTTGTAGGGGTGGGGGGAGGGGAAGCTGGGACGCCCCATGCTATGGGTTAGAGAAGAGTAAACTTTTCCTGTATGAACATTAGCCCGAGTAACTGGAGAGAAGCAGTTAACCCTCGAAGTAGAGGCTGTAAGAGTAAAGGTATCCAGTATAGTGAAAATGCGTTACTGGCCGTGCAACGGCACTGACAGAGTGACATCCCGTTATGTTCGTGAAAAGACGGCCAGAGTCCAGAGTTACTACCCCGAGCCGTGAAGATCAAACACCAGCGACAAGAAAGAAGCACCCAGCGACAACAGAGAACGTGGGACCGCAATGCGACTCAAAAAGTGTGTGATTGACGTTCTCTGTTTTATCCAATCGGTTTCATGTAATTCATAAGTTACTATATATTTTTTTTCTATATTTATACCATGATTACCTATTCTACTATATATAAAACGCCTATGACATAAATTTTAGCTGTACACACCAACCGTGATGAACATGCTGGCAATGGGATTTCAGTAGTAAAAAGTTACACCAACAGTGGAACTACATCCAAGTTGACCGTTGGTGACGTCGACCTGAATGCAAACTTGTCTAAATGTATCGAACATCGCCTCGCGAATAGTGAAATGAAAGCGGCAATTATTTATTACGTTTTTAAAGGGGTTACCTCATAAGATGCCAAAATTAACAAACATACATTATCTCATGTTAATAAAGCACCCATAACACCAAATAGTATGTTATTATTTTATTAAAACGAAGAAGGCTCCGTTTCTTTTTTCCATTTCGATTCGGTGATTAAATTGACAACGGAAGTACCACCCACCGATGCTCATGTAAACACAAACAGATGTTTGTCTGCTGCTCAGTACAATCGGGAAAAAAATAATAGTGATTCTTAATAATCTGACGATCATGGTATAAATAAAATATACCCAAAGTAGCATGGTGTACCAAATGTTCACCACGAGTGGTGTTAACCGCGCGCCAAAGGCTCGCGGTTAACACCACTTCGCCACTCGACGTGAACATTTGGTACACCAAACTACTATGGGTATATTCTATATATATTGCAATTGTAATTTTCAGTAAAGCCCTGTTGATTATGCTTTATGATGAAAAGTCACTGACCCCTTCTGAATAATAACCACGCAACAAAAACGAAACAGGCGGCTTCGAAACAGTGAAACATACGTCCGTGCATGGATTCAGGCGACACTCCATGAGTTTAGGCTGAATATACGCGTGAATTTATTTCCACCTGCAATAACAACGCTCGGATTCCGACACTTTAAAAACATTGGACATCTCCTCCAGAACAGATCTCCCGAGGGATGCTTTGATGGTATATCTCTGTGTGATGTACTATGACATATCTCGGGATGATGTAAAAGTAAGATACTTCCTTGGAGGGAAGACAGCAATTGGGAACGCTCTTCACTTGAACTATAAACTTGATGCTAGTCACTTAAAATATGACAAAGGCAAAGTTCTTTCATAGCATTCTTCGTTGTATGGACACATAAGCTGAAATATATGGGTAGCGCATGTTTATAGCACTGTAATCGGAAAAGAGGAACAGGGAACAAGACGTAACTGGGTCACGATTGGGCCAGAAAGTGTTGTCGGCAGCTCTGTTCACAACATTGTAGAATCGACCTCACCTGTCGAAAAAGAAATGCAAACACATGATAACCGTTTGCATTTTCGTATTCAGACTTATTTCCTCCGTAACTCCTTATATGCTGGTGGATATTCCTGCCAGGACAGACTTTTTCTTACCACTGACTAAGTATAAAACGTGCACATTTAATTAAATTGTCTCCCTTTAAGTTAAATATATTTTTTCACTCATGATTCCTTGTGTGAAATTTAGATGACTTTTTCATCAAATCTAATGTAAAAATATCTTAAAAATACTCAGCGTGTTAAGAGTTAACTAGATGGCATATGCCTTGCGACAACAGTGCATTTGTCACCAACCGATGCTAGCCTTACACGTGCCGGTTACAGTAAGTTGTCATGGTTCTGTTTTGGGTTGTTTTGGAGATTCAATAATTCTCTACTAATAAAGACTGTCAACTCAATAAAACTCAATAAAATAAACTATTTCTGATACTATATATCAATACATACAAAGAACGACACACGTGAGTGAATGGGTTAATCGATATGGCACGAGTACCAGCGTGGAAGGATAGAACGAGAGGCTGCAGGCCTCGAGTAGTTTTATCCTTCCGCGATGGCACAAGTGTCATATCGATTAGCCGATTCACACACGCGTGTCGTTCTGTGTTTATTACACGCCTTCACGTTTATAAAAAAAAAACAAGTATTAGTAGGTCAATGAGCAGTTCATTTGACAACTATCAACAAAAAGAACATATTTTATAGCTACCAAATTAGCGAGGAGAACTCGTGTTACTATCTCGTTCCCTGAGTTCCAATGTGTTCTATGTGCCTACTGGAACATAGAACACATTCGAGCCCAGGGGATGATTTTTAGCTATCGCTAGCGACTCGGATTGCAATTGCGGTGACATTTCCCTTCTATTCAGAAATAATCCGTCAACGATTTATGTTCCGCACATATGTGCGGAACAGATTCGCATTTTAGGCTCGGTTTTGTGTTGCAGCAGATGGGGATTTCATAGAACAGGCGTTTTATAAAAAACAACCAGGGACAGAGATTGTCAATACCTGGGTATACTTTCTAAATTGATGACCAAGTATACTACTGAGTTTGCTTTGAACCACATATTAGATGAAATTTGCTTGTGACATATTTGCGATATGTTTTGTGGATATGATTCAGAAATGTAATGATATGGCCCCCAGTGTTTGCATTAGCTCTCTTGACAGGCAGACTTTTCGTGACAGTCATGGAAAGCATGTACCCCTTGATTTTCATGATGTTTTCGTGTACTGTCTACATGTACATGACATGTGTAGGGTATTCAGTCTTCATTTCAACACAAACCCTTGTGATTCAATGATTGAATATGGCAAATGTAAATGTAAGAAGGCATTTGTCTGAAGCAGAAATTTGGACGGCTGTGGGGATGGTGAAGCAAGGGGCTACCCATCGTCGGTTTGGTGAAGCCCTTGGTGTGCACCATATGGTGATCACCAAAGCCTGGGCAAGATTTCAGCAGTATGGCACACATGTAAGACGGCATGGTGGTGGCAGAGGCAGGGCAACATCTGCAGCTGAAGGTCGGTTTTTGATAATTCAGGCCCGTAGAAACCGCTTTGCCACAGCAACCCAGCTTCGCACTGACCTTCAGAATGCATCTGGGGTAAATGTTTCGACGCAGACTATCCGCGCAAGGTTGCAAGAAGGTGGCCTCCGACCGAGAAGACCATGCATTCGCATTCCGCTGTCCCAGAACCACCGCCACGCACGATACGAATGGGCCATGGACCACGTTGAATGGACCAGGGACTATTGGCGACCTGTCCTTTTCACAGATGAGTCAAGGTACTGCCTAGGCCACACAGATAAGAATTCTAGAGTATGGAGAAGATCGGGAGAGCGATTCCATGCAAAGGTTACCTTTATTATTGACCTCTTATATGAAGGATGTAATGCTTTTACATATGAAAAATTCGTATAACATTTTAAACTGGAAGCGGATATCCAGTTTACCGAATTGTATAACGGTGTAACATTGTACTTTATCACAAGAGGATGTGCTCAGCCGACGTCCGCAATATATGCAACATTCACAGTCATCATGAGTTACATTCCGTGTACGAAGCAATTGTAATCACAAACGTCTTGAACCTTATCGTGCTGGGCCATGGGAATGAAATTACAAGGTTACACAATGTCCCTGAACGATCACTTTGTCTGTGTGGGAAAATCTTTCATCATATTGATACCCGAAGGCTGATCGTAAAATGAACTTTTGTGAAATCGTAGAACTCTTGACTAAACATTAATCACCAAGAACACATCATTGGGAACCATAAATTATTGTAGCCGTCTGGAATCCAAATTGGTAGCATGTGGAAGTCTGCTGAATTGTGCGTATAACACTCCTGCTTCTATGTATTTCACGTCTTCCGACAACGCATACATCTTCTTGGACAGCTGACCAGACAACAAATTAAATGCTATGATAAGGCTAGGATCTAATGCTTTTAGCGGAAGGCAGAGATCAAAGCATCACTACTTACTGAAATGTCAAAACAATAGTATTATTAACCCTTTACCCAACGTAACGGCCAAAACCGGCCAGCGCTATTCTCAAAAATCGCCAATTAATTTTCAAAATATTTTCATTTTTTGTCTCAAAAACATAGGTTATGACCCCTCGTTGGAACATAACCTATGTTTTTGAGACAAAAAATGAAAAAAATTAGTTATTCAAGAATTTTTTTTGCAAGTGTCGTCTGCTTTTCATGTTAGGTAAAGGGTTAACAATTTACGCTATTCACAAAAAATCGCCATTCAAATTTTATTATTTTTTTTTTATTTTTTGTGTCTCAAAAGCATAGCTTATGACCCCCACTGAAAGGAGCCCAAAGCGTTCGTGTCACCGAGGGATCATATTTCATGATGTTTTGGCAAAACAAAAAAGAAAATCTTTAATTATTCGACATTTGTTTTGCAGGTGTCGTCTGCTATTCGAATTGGGTACCAATAATTATTTAACAACCACATGCGGTCTGTGTTATTTACAGAAAAAACACGTAATTCAACATTTAGTAGTTTTATTAAATGTTTGTCTCCTAAACAGGGCTTCTGACACCTCATTCGAATCAGCTAGCTCCATGCAACATTTTGGGTTCAGTTCTGACGCTTGCCGATGCACATCTCTCGCCGTAGATTAAGTCCTTCTGAAACTTACGAAATTGGATTTACCGGTTATCCGCAATTATTATTATTTATATCCCAGAATAAGTTAGATTATTTAAGATAACCTCATACCCAGAGGTATCATTTTGAAGGTCGGAAAACGTGTTGTATTTATGACCTAACGTGTTATTTTAACTATTTACCCAACATAACAGTAAAACGGCCAGCGTCATTCACAAAAAAGCACCATTCAATTTTCAGTATTTTTTTTTATTTTCTTGTCACAAAAATAGGTTATTACCCCTCATTGGAACGAGCTCGTGCTAATGGTGGGTTATAAGCAATGTGTTTGGCTCAAAAATAAAAAAAAAACAAATTAGTTATTAAAGAATTTTGATTGGAAGTGTCGTCTGCTTTTCCCGATCGGACAAGGGTTAAGGTGTATATTTGAAGAATTGTTCCCCAAAGTTTTCAAATCATTTACTCAATTACAAACTTATTGCAATAATAAATAAATAATAAACTGTACGAATTTGAAGTTGACATCACCTCTTCACCTGTTCTTTTTTGTCCAAGTTCTTACTCGGAAATAATTAGTCTCTCTTTTAATGTTGTGTAAAAGTAAGTTACACTTTTTGAGTACTTGATAAGAAAAAGAAAATTTCCATTCTCCATGCGACCCAAGGGCGAATTATCTAAGAACTATAGTAAAGCAATGGCACTGCTCTGCTTCTATAACATCTTCTGCAAGGGAGGGGGGGGGGGGGGGGGGGCGTTACCAGGAAGGTTACCCAACTGGCCATGTTTCCTCACAACGATGCACCACATATTTTGACGCAAAAAATAATAATAAAATAGTTATTCAAAAATGTTATTCTCAAGTGTCGTCAGCCTTTCGTGTCAGGTAAAGGGTTAAATGCACAAAACTGTATTTGGATTTATCCCTGCAGTAAACAAGGTTTGAAAGGTAAATTTCAAAATATGACTTTTGTTTGTTCAGTTTTAAGTCAGACACCTTCCTGCACCTCCTATCAGGTTCATGTACGACCACTGGTCTCACAATTGAACGTCGTTCGACCTTTTCTCATTTTTCTTGGACAGTTGAAGATGACACGGTGAGTGACTACCTCCCAATTGTGTTGACAACTGCGGTCCCTGTGGGGAGTAAAGTGGTGTTCCAGTGGAACTTTAACACAGCAAACTGGGACCGTTTCGCGTCGATTTGTTATGAACGACGCACGCATGGGAACTTAAAAGTGCAAATCAAGTGGAACGTTATGCAAGGTAGCTGTTTGGCCTTGCGAACACAGTCATCTCGACAGATCCTTAACGTGATTTAAATTATGGTTTGATAAGGACTGCACACAGGTAATAACACAGTGAAACAAAATTAGAACGGGAAATTAATAAATAACCAACCACAAATAGCATGGCTAGAGTATAAATCGCAAACCGATCAAAAACAAGACGACTTATAAAACAGAAAAAAGAAAATGTCCTTGTAAAATTGTTTCTATACGTTACCAACACACTCTCATTAGAATAATTCGGAAAGTGATTATAAAAAAAAAACATTTTCAAAACATTCGCAGTCTGAATTGTAATCCGCAATTCATTAAACCTTTACCCAACAAAACGGCTACAACCAGCAAGCGCTATTCTCAAAAATCGCCAATTAATTTTCATTATATTTTCATTTTTTGTCTCGAAAACATACAGTACGTGGAGAGTGTATTATCACTAAATCACCCGCAAAGTGGACAATCCACCCAAGAAATAATTGCAAATTTGTTGCAAAGCATAACCAGCACAAGCAAAGTTTCAGCTAATGGACGTCCGGGTTAAACCCGGAGGTCCATTAACTGAAACATTGCTTGTGTTTTTTTGTCGATATGTATAAAATTTGAAAGTTATAGCATGGGTAATAACTCCACTCCGCGGGTGATTTACTTGTAATCCACTCTCCACGTACTGTAGGTTATGACTCATCTTTGGAACGAGCTAGTCGAGATCGTTCCAAAGAGGGGCCATAACCTATGTTTTTGAGACAAAAAATGAAAAAAGGTAGTTATTCAAGAATTTTGTTTGCAAGTGTCGTCTGCTTTTCATGTAAGGTAAAGGGTTAAAACAAAAAGAAAATATATATATATATAAAAATTGCCTCTGCCATTTTATAGGATTACTATGAGCCTTTTTACTGTGAATTGTGGACGACCGCACACTTTTCCTATTTCCATCCTCCTGAAGAAAGACAATAATAATTCCCATTCCAAAGCTTGATAAAAACCATCGCAATGCAAGTAATTATAGACCCAATGCATTAACAAGCTGTCTGAAAACAATGGACATAATTATCAGTGGCTCACTTATCAGATTTAAGAAATCGAACAGTCTACTTGTGGCATGTTTAGCGTGGTATCAGAAACCAGAGAAGTACAGCAGATCATTCGGTCAGACTTGAAATGTTTGTCAGAAATATCGATGCCAGGAAAGGACATGTGGTCTCTGTATTCTTTGACCTGGAAAAAAAGCATATGATACCACCCAGAAGAGCGGGGTTTAACACGCACGCCGTTCATGGGAGTACGCCACATTTTATAGAACTTTTTAAAAGCCCATCAATTCCCAATTCGTGTTTTGCGTCCACATTGTCTGATCTATTGGATGTTACATGGGATAGTACACTATTTTTTTAACCCCTTTCACATCTAAATCATTGCATTCCTTAACCCGTCGCCGAAGCGCGTGTGAATATGGTACATTCTTCACTGCGTGCCGATGATGGTTTGATTTTCTGTAGTATCAACAACGTGAATACCATCGAGCGCAACAAAAATAGTTGGACAGTTTCCAAAACAAAAAAGTTGTGCATGACCCTGATACAGAATGGAAAATAAATCAGAGTATAAAAAATAATACGAAAGATGAGAATGACTAATACAGTGTGGCCGACGTGGATTTTCCATTTTCCACAGGGAGGGGGGGGGGGGCAATATTTTCACGGACACAATAATATTAGATTCCAAACACTAATTATATGAATACTAATCAACAATCTAATTAATGAAGTACCGGGTACGTTTAATTAAAATTTTACTGATGGTGATTTTAATTACCTGGTAAACGTATGAGTGGGCATCACTACCCACGAGTGGATTACGACCAGTTCACAGCGACTGTTCTGTAGCTGCAATTAACCCTTTACTCAACGCAGACGATATAAAAAAATATTATTTTAAATATCATTTTTTGAAACTTTTCCAAAAATTTCAACAAAATCATATCATGTGACCCCGCGTTGGAACGAGCTCGACGAGCTCGTTCCAACGAGGGGTCACATGATATGGTTTTGTTGAAATTTTTTGAAACATAATATTTTTTCAACTGATGAATTTGCATATTACGCGGGCGGGTGTGGCCGATTTGTTGGGTAAAGGGTTAAAGAAGCACAATTCCGTGGCTTATTGCTTGATAACAAGCAACAATTAATTTCTCATAAAACACAACTGAGGATCTAATATAAAATAGCTCTTAACCTTCGAAAGTTAGTTGGTATGATTGGGATCCTGCCCCCCCCCCCCCAACACCCCCTCCCCAACAAACGTAACTCCGTCTGTATAGACCGCCTGTGAACTACCAAACACCACGCGATGCAACGCACAATACCGGCATTAGAATAAATTCGGATGCATCAAGAACATTGAGCTTGTATTCCTATTGAAGGAGAGGGGGTCTTCTCTTGAGGCGCGTAAAATTAAAGGGGTATTAAACCGTTATTTTAAAAACAATATCCACTCTCAGTATTGGTTATCAGAAGCAACACAAAATCAGTTAAATATATGAATTTTCAGAGGATACGACTTTGCAAACATATAAAGGAAGTTGCCCAGGTATTCAGGAGTGAACTGAATTGAGTTTATAATTTCTGATACTCTTGGAGATAATTTAATACCTCAGCTGCATTCCAAATATTTTATCGCCAAGGTCAACTGGGCAGTTCTGTAGCAATAAGTGGTCATTATCAGGTCAAAAACTTCGTATTATTTCAAATAAAGACCATTTAGGCCTCACAAAGTAGATCTTTCATTTTCTTGGGACATTTTTGGTAACATTGTGTGCCGGCGGAGGTTTTTCATTTTATTTTTTTTATTTTTGTAATTATTTCTTTGCCATCAAACGTTCATGTTCTTGGCTTGTGTTAGGCCTTATACTCTACACAATAGCATGGGTGGTGGTGTATTTTGTCACTCGAGTGCAAGAAGGCTTTGCAATGCAAAAGCATTGCAAAGCCTCGTTATATTGAAGGGACAATTTTTCAAATGTATTAACTTGATTAAAATATCGACATAAACCATTTAATTATTCATCAGATAGTTGCATCTAAGCACTTAATTCTACGAACTGCACCTCAGAAGAAATCAGCGACAGTACTTGCCAACGTAAACATAAACCATTTAATTTATAGTTTTCTAAGTTTGCATTGGTTATAAAAAAGAGCATGCGCGCAGCTAAAACGATAATGCGGGGGGGGGGGGGGGGGGGTGCTGAGAAACAGATTTTTATTTATTTTAGTTTAGACCTTATGCTTTCAATAAAATCCACAGAACAAGTATCGGTAAATATGCTTCATGGACGCATATGCTACAAATAAAAACAAGTGCATACAAACTTTTTTTGAGAGGGCCATTTTCGGCGAATATGGAAAATGACGATGTATATTGGGGTTTTCCGGAAATTTCCGTGAGTTATCGGGAACAAGATCGGGGAGGGGGGAAACATTGGCATATTTTTTTCGACAAAGCCAGTAAATTGTCACCTGCGCGTTAATTTATTTAATCGATACAAGCGCGTTCACAAGAATGACATACACGTAAGAGTACTTTTGTATAACTAAAATTGGGATTTTGTCAAATGATGAGTTTTTATTAATTTCCAAAGTGTGATTTACTGGGATTTCCGGGTTTGATTATAAACGATAACTTCACAAGTGAATTATACAATCAACAATTGTGTCATGCATCCGTGCGCGCAAACGAAGACGCTTTGCTGTGGATGTAATGGGGACTTCATTGTTTTGTTTTTTTTTGTTTTTCTAACCTTTTACCTTATATGAAAAGCAGACGACACTTGCGAAAAAAATCTTCAATAGCTAATATTTTTATTTTTAGTCTCAAAAACATAGATTATGACCTCCTCATTGGAACGAGCTCGACAAGCTCGTTCCAATGAGGGGTCATAATCTTTGTTTTAGAGACAAAAACTGAAAAAAAATAATGAAAATTAATTGGCGATTCTTGAGAATAGCGATGGCCGGTTTTGGCCGTTACGTTAGGTAATGAAAAGTAATAAACAGAGTAATCGCTTGACTGGACTGGTTATACGTGAAGTGTGAAATAATTCATTCGAGGCGAGGGACTATATTGAGCGCACTCGTATTTGTACAACGTCCCTCACCTTTCATGAATTATTTTACGTAACAAGTCCAGTCAAACGATTACCCTCTATATATTTTTTTTTTCAAATTTGCGGCTTACTGTCCCTATAAACTATCACTTCAATATGTTTCGAAATGTATGTAAACCTGTCGCTTATGTATCGAATCTTCACAATGGTGACTGCTTTAACAGAAACCAGAAACGCGTTCCTCTATTGGAAATTAGTGTTAACCCTCATGTGGAGTCCGACTCGCTTGAAACAAATTCGATAAAAGAGAACCGTGAGCCACATATTCCTCCTTGCGATCTGAGAAAACCCAACGTTATTTTGGATTTTGCTTCTACAAAGAAAAAAAAATCTGTCACATATTATTTGCAGTTCACAACTTCCACTCGAACAAATTTAGAATGTGAAGAGAAGGAAGTCTCCCTTTCTTTTTTGCTAGCGTTACTCAACCTCAAGTTAAAGTACCCTCTGATATTGGAACGTCGTGAGAATTTGAAAATACTGATGTCTGACCAATGTGGCATCGTGCTTCGCTGGTTACCCGGATATGCTGATATCTCCAGTAACAAAACAGGCACTAAACAAGCCTGTCACTGATTTTAAGATTCCTTCCCGTGATTTCAAGCAGCCACATATCAGCCAGTATATCAAATCTATGTGGAAGGCGAAGAGGGGAGGAGTAGCAAATAACACGCCCCATCGCTATCGACCAAATATATGACAATGCAATGATCACGTGATGTCATATTGGTCATACATTATTAAAACATTCCTTTTTTGCTGGAGAGTAATGTGTGGCCGAATGTGTTGCTACCCAGCATATCGTCCCCTGAGTTCCAATGTGTTCAATGTGTCAGTAGGCTGCCAGTAGGCACATAGAACACATTGGAACTGTTGACAGTAAAACACAGTATTTTATATTTGTGTGGATTTTAATCACGTCGGTCAACAGAATAATTTAATTTCTCCCGGCGATCAACATTATAATAGAAACCCTTATAAGATTTTGTCGTTTCGCAAGACAATCGACCTTTTAATCACTTTTAAATTGGTAATACTCTTTTAAACTGGATGTATTCTTCGTATTTAATAAACAGGTTGCTTTACATAGTAGCATTAGTCGCTAATGTTATCTTTTCTCACTTATCTACCTTTATAAAGTAATTAGGTCTTAATTTTATTATTTATTTACTTACTGGTGTTTAAGGTAACATATTTCTGAACAATGGCAAATCATGACCAGAGAGAACCACCGAGCAACGTCGAACAACTGTCAGCTCTCCAACAAGCTAACTCCACAAAAGCAGGGTTGGCATTGGTTGAAGTCAGGTGCTTCATCGCCGTGCTGCACGCCTTAGTACACAACGCCACCGTGCCCCCACGTGGGCAATGGAGGTGAAGTGTCTTGCAAAGGACACAACGCGGTTGCCGCTGGTGGGATTCGAACCGAGTACCTCTCGGCTTGCATCCTGCACCTCTACCTACTGAGCCACCGCGCCTTGCGGGCCTGACTTTAACCCTCAACCCAACACACACGATATCAAAACTTATATATATATAGTTTCATGTATTCCATTTGTTTTCAAAACAATATGATTTTGTTTTCACATGATATGATCTTGTTGGAATTTAAAAAAAAAAAAAATAACTGCCCAATTTGTAAATTACGCGTGGGATACGACCGATTTTTTAGGTAGAGGTTTAACATTGTTTTACTGAATTTCCGATAACGGTCTGTTTTACAAGAAATATCAAGTTGTCACCACGATAGAACCACAGGTACTGATGCGGCGTTAAACACCAATACATCAGTAACGTACTGGCCATAGGGCTTGATCTCATACCACCATCGTCATGCAAATTGTATGATTAAATTTGTGTTTCTTCATAACATAGCTTCTGAATTCTCATTGAAACGATCTTGTTGAGCTCATGAAAATCAGGGTGTCATAAGCTATACTTTGGAAGTTAAAATAAATTATTTTATTTATTCAAGAAACATTGGTTGCAAGAGTAGTCTAATATTCGTGTTTTTACAGTGTTAAATTCTGCTGAGTGGCGCTTCCACCCAGACAGTTGCGGAGTGGGGCTTTCACCCAGACATTAATTGATATTATGTGATAATATTTAAGAGGCAGAAGTAATGATTCAGACAATAGACCATCGGGTTCAACCCTGATTTCAGCTGACTACAACTGTTCTTGTTCTTCTTATGACTTGCGAGGATTTTTTTTTTATTACAGCGCGGCGACTCAGTGGTTACGGCATTGGATTCAAACCAAAAGGTTTCTAGTTCGATTCCCACAAGGGGTAACTGCGTTGTCTTTGGGAAAGGCACGACTGTCCACGTGGGGTTGGGGAGGGGGTGGAGCTGTGCATTAAGCCGTACAGCTCGTGGATGGTAGAATCGTCTTCAACCAATGCTAACCCTGCTCGTGTGCAGTTAGTACATTGAGGAGTCTGACAGTTACTCGACGCTGCTCGGTGGTTCTCCAGGGTATTCCGGCTTCCTCCACCCGTAAAACTGTCACACACGAGGTGAACCTGGCTGTTGAAAGCATCGTTAAACCCAGTAAATAAATAAATAAAGTGAATATCGGGAATTATCTCTTTGATACACTAATTAACCTTTTACCTAACATAAAAAGACGACACTTGCAAAAAAAATTCTTGAATAACTAATTATTTTCATTTTTGTCTCAAAAACATAGGTTACAAACACTCATTGGAACGATGTCGACGAGCTGGGTGTGGTAGGTGGGTGGGTGCGTTTTTGGATGGTCGGACCGCATTGCTAGTTTCCCCCGCGAACTTCGTTTTGGCGTGGAATAATTAGCGGTCGGTCGGACGGACCGCATTGCTAGATCCCCCCGCGATTTTCGTTTTGGCGTGGGATAATTAGCGAGTCAAGCACCACTTGCAGCACACAGCGGTGAGTTCCAGCGCCGGTTTGTTTCTGAAATTGCCAGTATAGCTTCAAACCCTAATAGAAGCATCGCCGAGCACAAGTGTATTGGATGGATGTTGATTGAAAGGCACAATCCGGTACTTTCGTACTTAATGAAAGTATTTATTTTTCTCTATTTCAATCCGGTGACAAGTTCGCTTCAACAACTCGCACTCAAGAACGAAAAAAATGTATTTCCTTAAGACACTTATTCTGTCCACGATATAGTTGCCTGATTAGACACATTTGTATAAGATTTCATGTCTAACCAAATTACTCACCACTTCATATTAATAACTTCGCATCATCCTTTATACATAAATTTCTTCCTTTCAAAATACCAGAATCGATTTATGTAAATCACCCAATTTATAGAAATAAAATAAGTTTTTGGTGTTTACAGTGAGCGAAATAGCTGGCGCATTAACGACAGCATAGCTTCGTAAATAACAAATTAGAGAGCATCCGATTATTCGGAAATGATTTTCGCACCCAATAATAACATCATCAAATAGTTGTAGGTTATCGAAATGGAAAGGCTGAGAATAGTTTCTCTCATTCTTGATCTTAATGTTGCAAATATCATAAAAGGGAGATTTTATTTGTGGAAACCATAAGGAACCTGGTAGACTAATTTAATAACACAGAATATTAAGGGAAATGATTAAGTTTTCCCGTAGAGGAAAATAAAAGAGGCCCAAGATATTCGACCAGATTATGGTCTAGGGCAAAGCTATATATTCTGAGTCGAGTGAATTATCTGATTTAAACACACACTTTACACTAAATTATTGTTGAAAAGCGAAAAAAATGAAATAATTTGAACACATTGGGGAGAGTCAAATTGAAAATGTGAACTGTTATATTATTTTTCTAAATTGAATAAAAATGAAATAATTTGATCACATTGGGGAGAATCAAATTGAAAATGTAAACAGTTTATGGGAGAGTTATTTCAATGGTAGCAATTGGAAGAGTCAATATGCATTACATGAGAGTAGATCAATGAATATTTTCAACGTGCAGCCTGAGGGCTGCACGTTGAAAATATTGATCGGTCTATCCCACACATTCACTTGGCAGGTATCCTACTGAATTACTAAATTAAATTTTGTCGTATCGTGTTCCTAGGCCGGAAAAAGGCGTCTCGAGTTCAAATGGTTAAGACATTTAAACAGCCCCCACAGCATGCATCTACTGCACAATCAATACCACAGGCATGTGAAGCAGCCCAATAATGTAACCTGTGTCGCTGAATCAACACAAACAAAGCGACCGACTCCACACAATTATGGACTACGTGCAAGAAACACAACCGTTCGTGTTCTTTTGCAAAGAGAATACACACAATTCAGGATTGAGTGGCGCGGGGATCGCCTTAACTGAACAAAGACGCAATAGCTCAACGTCTGTTTGAATATGACGCCTGATTCCGCCTAGATTTTGTGAATAGAAATACCAGAATATAGAGAAGGACCAAAACTAGGTTGTCTGATATCAATATCGCACAGCATGACTGGTACGGTACGGTTGTGGCTCAGTAATGGTATAGGGTGTTGATGATCGCACATACCTCTGTCTCATACGGGATGAGAATCTGAATGAGGACTGGTACAGAAATGAGGATCTGGAAGTACAGACGTCCTCCTAATTGATGCTAATGCAAGATCCCAACAAATCAGATTGGTGACCCAATATGTGGAGGGGAAAGAAACAGAGCAGATGTTCTGGCTAGAATTCTCACTCAACTTCACCTTCATAGAACATCCATAGGGCAGGATCAATCCTACTGGAAAGACCATTCTTTCCAACTTAATACCCTCCAAAAACTCTGACAAACTCTTGTTTATGGATAGGACAATCTGCCACAATAGACATTCCAAAATTGTTCCAAGAATGAGGAAATGTTGTCCGAAAACTGCTGAATGCCGCAGGATATACTGCGTATTAAAACGGCTTTTCTTGACATGAAAAGGGGAACACTGCGGCTCAGAGGCAACGGCATTGGACATCAAACCGAAAGGCCTACAGTTCTAACCCAACCATGGGTAACTGCGTTGTGTGCTTGGGCAAGGCACTTAACCCAAGCCAACGTAGGTGCACTGTGTCGCTGTGTACTAAGACGTACTGTATGTTGATGGTACACTTGTCATTAATCAATGCTAAACCTGCTTGTGTGGAGTTAGTACTTTGGGGAATCTAACAGCTGTTCGCCGCTCCGCGGTGGATCCTTCCGTATACTACTGCTTCCTTCACTCGTAGAACTGTCTGACACAAGGTGACTCTGGCTGTCAAAAGTGTCATTAAACCCTAATAAATAATTAAATATTGACATGGATAAGTCGTTTGGGATAAAACTGAGTTGTTCTTTGGGCGATTTAAAATTCTCAGAAAAGAGGTGACCCACATGTTTTGACTTCACCGTGTATGGTTGCACACAGATGGTAACAATTGAAAGGGTTAGGAGAAAGTCTATCTGAACTGTGGACAGTGATTACAACCATACATTTTTCTCCCATTTACCTTTTTATGTCGATTGGCAGGGGTGACCATTAGAAAAGTGTGTGTTATATATAATACATAAAATCACTTTATATATTATTGACAAAAAAAACAAGGAACAAGACTGGAAACTTGATACCGTGTTACTAGTCTTCGTTCTTAGTAAATGCCATGGCGTTTGATTACGTGGGAACTGTTTCGCTGTGACTACAGTCACAGCGTAACACCTTTCACGTCATCAAATGCCCATCGAATGTCAGTTGTATATAATATACAAAATCACTTGTCTTGAACACACATGCTTCCCCATTTGGTTTATCTCGTCCTGGCGGAGTCAAAATTACCCTTCGACGCTCGGAGTATTTATTTATATTTATTTATTGGTGTTTAAGGTCACATATTTATGCACTATGGCTAATCATGACCGCAACGCTCCGCCTAAATCAACGGAAAGTTCAAATCAGCTTGGTACATCGACCTCGTTAGGGGCGTCAAATGTTTAGCACATATTACCATCTCGTGTGCTGGATGTGTGATTCAGGGACGTCTGTCCCGATCGATTCGGCGCCGGACTCTGTCTATCTATGAATGTTTGATCGGGAACGCAACGCAACCACAGGTCGCATACCTGACCTGCCAGTAGAGTAACAAAACACTACTTCTAGAATCATCACTATTTAAAACTATCAGAGACAGACTACACTTGCCAGTGAGGGAAATCAGCCTTCTCATCGAGCTATATCACAGAGGTGGTTTACATGCCTAAATAATAGAGAAAGGATAAATAATAATTATTACAGATTAACCGGCAGGGTTGCGGACTGGGTTCTGGTGGCTTAGGTCAGATATGGGGCGCGATTCTTGTTTTGTCTACGACCATCACTTACGCATGGACAATGCCGTGGACTGGTCGTAATCCACGGGTGGGAAGTGATGTCCACGCATGCGTTTACCGGGTAATAGAAATCATCAGCAGCAAAATTTTAATTTATGAAACACCGGGTTGTACCCGGTGCTTCATTAATTAAATTTTTGATGATTATTCCTGCAATTAGTGTTTGGACTCTAATATTATTGCGTCCGTGGAAATATCGCCCACTCGTGGAAAGTGACCAGTCCACGGCGGGTATGCTGTACGTTCTCCCCGTAAATTAAATAGTTTACAGTTCGTTCTTTATGGTTTCATATTTCGAAGTAGAAAATTTAAATGAATACCATTTAATAAACTAATATCTATATATATTTCATGTGTTATAGAGTATTCTTTCCATTATTCATTTTTCAATGGCAGGTGTGTCGATCAGTGAATGTGCTTTGTACACATGGAAGCACCGAGAACTACGAATCTACGATCAGAAATGAATGTCCGAGAAGTATCGAATACTAACGGTAAGAAATTTCTAGAATATAAAATAAATCCCCCCCCCCCCCCCTCAAACAAAAGGCCAATATGGTAATTTGTTTAACCCCCATGCACAGTGATGTCAAAATACCAGCAGTTAAGTGTATAGTGCGACTATGATTCTAACTAATTCAGTTTTGTTTGACAGAGTTCAATGAGTTTTGGTATACAAGACTGAATTTTTTAATTCCTTGTTACATTATTGCGATAAAATGTGGCTTGATTTTTTTGATATTTCAACATCAGTGCACAGAGGGTAAATTGTTTATTTTTTTATTGGGGTTTAACGATACTTTCGAAAAGACAGGATCACCTCGGGCCGGACAGCATTTATGGGTGGAGAAAGCCGGAGTACCCGGATAGAACCACCGAGCAACGGCGAGCAACTGTCAGGTTCCCCAACGTACTAACACCACGCAAGCAGGGTTAGCATTGGTTGAAGACAAGTGCTCCTTCAACGTGCAGTACGTTTTAGTACACAGCGCCACCGTGTCCCCACGTTGGCAATCGGGATGAAGTGCCCTGCCTAATGACACAACGCAGTTACCACTGACGAGGATTGAATCGTGGATCTTTCGTTTGAAGTTCAATATCGTAACCACTGAGTCAACACGGTCCCTTTGCCAGAATGAACACTGTGAAAGTATCCTGCAATACAAATACGGAAGAGGAAGTATATGGCCGAAATTGATCTCTCGGAATTGAAACTCTATTTGCTCTCAAGTTTTCGATTAAGTAACATTATAAGATATTGTGATGAATTGACGCGCCTCGGTTGAACATACGCTCCGAGCAACTTTTAACGATCACTGGTTTAGTACGTAAGCCTGTGAGGCTCATTTACTAAACCTGTGATCGTTAAAAGGGGTGCCGAAGACCATATGCTTTTCAAAAAAGGGGTGCCGAAATTGGGGTGCCTTCTGGAGAATCCCTTTTTTTCTGAAATGAGGATAAGAGTCGTAGTAAATTATACCTCATTGGGGGCTTTTTAGTACGACTCTTATCCTCATTTCTGATACTATCAACGGTTAGGATGGAACCTACAGGGAAATATAGCAACCATACTCTGCTGCCGTTCTGTATTACCAGGCATTGACCCCTACCCAGAATATCGCTCAATAATATGAAGCACCTGGTGGATCAGTAGTACCAAGGGCCAGCAAGAGACCTACTGGGATATGTACAGCTAATGCTATACTACCGTTATAAACTACCAAGCATTACCCCCACCCCCACAAAATCACTAGGTCTACCATAACGCACTACATATACCAGCCATATAATAAAACAAGGCAATCCTATGAGATAGGTATAGCTAGGAAGTAATGGATGAGATATGGGGCAGAATAACAGAAGTACACAGATGTAAGGTTTCTACAACAGGTATTCTCCAACAATACCAGGCCATAGGTATCCTCAATTTAGTATCCTCAAAAGGTATCCTCAACTGATACGTAGCCATGTCAAAGGTATCCTCAAATACTGAAATGGGTCGAAGAGTCGTTCGAGGAGTCACTCGAACGAGCAATTGCTCGTTGGCTCATTTGCTCGATGGGATTCGAGTCGTCCGAGCAATGACTTTTCAGAAACTGTTCGATGGCTTACAAGGGATATTTGGAATAGGTATGTCTTGTGGTACAGGTAATAGTATCCTCAGATAAGTATCCTTTAAAAGGTATCCGCGATAGGTATCCTCAAATAATACAATACCTGGGCCATAGGTATCCTCATATACTGAAATGAGTCCAAGAGTCGTTCGAGGAGTCACTCGAACGAGCAATTGCTCGTTGGCCCATTTGCTCGCTGGGATTCGAGTCGTTCGAGCAATATGCCGAGTCACTCGATCGAGCAATTGCTCTAAGGCTCATTTGCTCGATGAGCTTCGAGTGATTCGAGCAATGACTTATCAGTAACTGCTCGACAGCTTATTGGCTTTGGGACTGCTTTTGTTATACACAAGGGAGATAACCCTGCATACAGATTATGAGAAATCAAGCAATCTGATTGGTTAGTTATATAAATGTTCTAGGTAAATGAAACAACACGAGTACTTGGAATAGGGTCAGAACAAACAAGAATAGATCAGAAAAGCTAAATATAATAATAATAAGTAAAGTTGTTCCAGTTGATAGGCTCTTCTACGCTACTGGAGTATACTCCAGAACAAAGGAACATGGCCAGATAGACGAAAACTTTTGCATATATAGATAGAAGCAGAGAATTCAAAAAGAATTCGAAATAGTAAAAGTTGGGATAAATTTTGGTGATTTGGAAGGATTGTCGTGTTGTTTGTGGGAATTAAATTTACTCTTCTACAATCGAACACACCCTCAGAACATACCCCGTCTTATTGCAGAAAAATTGAGTAACATAGCAATCACATGCTACCATAGAAACCAAGATGGCAGCCTCCAGTACACAAAATGGACGACGGAAACAGGTATCACCTTAACAACACGCGCTGCGCATGCTCACTCACACCACATATCACTATGGAGATGACGTCACAAGATGGCCGCTCACGCGAGTTACCATGACAACACAACATGGCGCCACTAGGTCACGTGACATGACGTCACTTCCGGGGTCCGGCACCGGGGTCCGGCAACTAAGGCCCCAAACGCGCATGACATACTACTGGCGAGCTCTCGTCTAATCAGAGGAGGAGGATTTTAGTCTTATTAGAACATAGGCATTTATGTTATTCGTCAATATTTTTTCGTAGCCTCCGCGCGAATGCCACGTGTATGGCATTGTAATTTACTGTTCTGATCAAGGATGAAATAAAATAAAACACGTTCTAATATCACATCTAGGTGGTCGTCTATCTCCACAAAGGGAAATAAGCGTCATTTCACCCCTTTAGGCGCAGTTCCTTTTGGGCACGTCATCGCATTTGTTTTGTATCGCCGTTGATTGAATCCGTACGGTATTAAAATAAATAGAATGTTTCGACTTTGCTAAACAATGTCACTGAATTCAATATGTGATGTAGCATCAACCAATTAATGCCCCGGATACAGGAAACTCTTTACGTGGAATATCAAAATAAACTCAACAGTGAGGACAAAGAAACATATCTTCACGAGTGGAAAACCCACGCACAACATGCCAGGCACAATTTTAACCAAAGAACGATAAGGAAAGTTTCAGCCAATGAATGTCCGGGCTGAACCCTGAGGTCCATTTACTGAAACTTCCTTATCCTTCTTATGTTTTTTTAACAGACAGTGAGTTTTTTGTCTTGGTGAACATTCCACACTGCGGGTGTTCTAGTTGTAATTTACTCTCCAGGTACTGTGCGGCATAAAGTGACAAATACAAATTTTGTTTATCTTCAGCGGATATATATATATATATTTTTTAAAACGTTTACCAGTGAGAATGCCATTTTCTCCTCTTTGGTATTTCACCTCATTTTATAATGTCTGTGAGAAAGGTTGTAATATAGTATATGCACGTGATATATCTCACTTAATAAGAAATAGGGAGCCAGATAAAAATAGCCTAACAAGCGGCAAATTCACGCAGGGAAAATTTAAACTATAACAGTCACGAGGTAAATTAGTTGTGTACAACCCCAAAAAAGAGACGGCGAAACCATGGGTCATGGGGAGCCGCCTCCCACAAATTTTCCACGTGATGGCACTTGAGGTTACAAATGCACTCTGCATTAACATCCTGTGAAATATTACGTGCGGACGTAAGCAGATTTGGCCGTTGTTCCACCTATTTCATCAACTTCAATCTTCTTTCAACCCAAAGGCTCGCATTTGAGCTCGAGAATAAACCGGACCATCACCAGAACGTTGCATGCACGCACGAAAAGGGGACACCCAGATATTCATACATGGGCTGATATACTGTTAAAACACATGTCGTGACATAAAAAGACATCGTCATCTGTTTCGAAGTAAAGTTTGTCTAACGGTACGCATCCCTCTCCGCAACGTACACACTTAACACCTGCCTGACACTTGTCAAGATATAAGAAATAATACAATGCCATTTATGTGGGTCCATTTCTAAAAGTGTAATCGCATAGCGCCGATTCATGGTAGGCTGGGTCATAGAGTAGAGAAAGAAGTAAAAGCTGCACTTGCGTGATTTGAATAGAGTACTGGCACCGTGGACTGGTCGCAATCCACGCGCGGGCATTGTTGTCCACGCATGCCTTTACCGGGTATTATAAATCATCAACAGCAATATTTTAAGTAATGAAGAACTGTCGAAAGTATCGTTTTCCCTTTACCCAACTAATCGCCCGCATCCGCCCGCGTAATATGCACATTCAGCAGCTGAAAAAATATTAATTTTCAAAAAATGTCAACAAAACCATATCATGTGACCCCTCGTTGGAACGAGCTCGTTCCAACGAGGGGTCACACGATATGGTTTTGTTGAAATTGTTTGAAAAATGATATTTAAAATAATAAATTTTGATATCGTCTGCGTTGGGTAAAGGGTTATATATTTGATGATATTATATAATTAGCGTGTGTATCCAATATTATTGTGTCCGTGGAAATATTCCCACTTCCCAGTGAAAAATGACCAATCCGGGGGGGTGGGGGGGGGGGGGGGGGGGGGTTATTTGCAAAAGTGAAGCGCCAATGGCAAGGTCGACGCCATGTTTTAACCACGTAAAAAATTGCTACAAACAATACAAATACAACGAAGGCACTCACAGCAAAAAAGGGAAAGCCGTTAAAACCCTAATGCATCGAAGTGCACAAACTGTTCGTTCGACAGTTCGTGCCAGTGTTTTCAATTACTTTTGTACCGCAATTGTCATGTTTGATCTCTTAATTCTTCATGTATGTACAATGCAACAACTAAAACTGCCTGATATGTCTTAAGTGGGGCTAAGCGGCTGGTACCATTATTTGGATGAATGCGTCTCGGCGAATTATGGATCATTTGTTGTGCCAAGTAAGTTTGGTTGATAGTAGTCCGGCTGAAGTGCTTGATCCAAAATTTGACGCACTGCATCCATTTACTACTGTTTAGGCCATGACATGGGAAATTTGAGTGGTTTGTGCGTCCGCAAGTAGACCACTAAAATGTCTAATGTATAATAGCCTTGTTAAATAACCTGGAAACAATGGATACTGAATGGGGGCCTAAGTGAAACGAACGGCCCAAACAGAGCTGGTACTAGCGGGGATCCCCCAAGAAGGAGACGTATCCACCATCGGCGGTCACAAAAGAAAGAACACTACGGGGAGGCAGTGAAATGGGGAATCAACGCAATGTGGAGAGAACAAACTAGAGAGGACACCCCGGAAAAGACACTACAAAAGCAACTCAATAACGGACCGTGTTCGGGAGAGTGACACCAGCACTCTGCACCCCCCCCCCCCCCCCCCCCCCCACACACACACCACATGAACCAAAGCAAAACAGAGGAGGAAGGAAGAGGATTACAGCGCATAAGGAATGTTCAGGTTGTTAGGGCAAATTGAGTCTGGCGCAAGACGTCGTCTGGTGTATGTATGTAGGTTGTGTAACAGTCGGATGACCAACGCCCAAGAGTTTTAATGGCATGATCTTCTAAACGAGCCTTGCAAGCAGAAGACGCGGTGCTACTACGAAAGCTATGCCCAGAGAAATTGGCAGGATTGACGCCTGGAAGCAGGAGCAAGATGCAAATGCTGAATGAAATAGACCCTACTCATTGGATAAAAATGTTCAGTCAAAAACTGCCGGTCAAGGGTATAAACCCCGGCCTGCAACCGAATCCTGACGCAAAAAGAAAACAGGGCATAGTTCTGGCAGGACAAATAATTTAATGTGGACCCCGCACCGGAACGGTTCGGTTTTGGAATGTTTGAGATGCAATATTGCCATGTGATCGGACGGATGGAGGAAAACATCTTCTAAACAAGGATGAACAGACGGATCAAATGTGAGCGAAGGGGTGGTAAATTATCCGCATCGAAGGAAACCGAAAAAGGCCACCGAAAGGGCGGCTTGCATTAAAGAGCAGGTATAAGCGGCAAAAAGGGGAGTCTGGGAGTCCTGCATGGTTGTTCCAATGTTTCGGAAAACCATGAGCGATATAACAGAAGCGAATGCCCACCAGGTACGATTTAATAGGCCAAGTGAAGCTCAACCTGGCAAAACACTAGAAAATGTATCAATGGCAGTTGAGAGAGTACAGGAAAATGTGAAGGGCCATATCTGGGAAGATGATACATGTACATTGAGGCAAATCGAAGGCACCGATCCAATCCTGTGGGATACGACGGCGTGTCTGGGTGGTAAGGGAACCAATCCATAGAGGATGCAGAATGTCCGTCAGACGGCCATAACTTCATCCCACGGAGGACACTTATGTGGCTGAGGATCGGCTTCTGGTGCCCAGCGACGGAACTCCCGCAAATAGGAACGAGAAAGGTTGTCAGCTATTTTGTTGTGGTGACTCGCGATATGTAAGGAATAAAACATGAAAGTATGGCGCAAAGCGCACTGCATCAAACGCCCCATTAATTTCATGATGACGGTAACCCGTGATCGGCCCTTGCACAGCATTTGAACTGCAGCCTCATTCTCGCAAATGACAACAATACGTTTTTTTGGCCCAGAGATGGCCCAGAGCATAGCCGCTTCCACTATGGGGTAACGTTCGAGCATAGCCATCGACCAATTGAAAGCAGTCGACGAAGCCGGCTTTGCCGGCCACTCAGACTGAAACCAATGAGCGTCAAAATAACCCCCGAACCCAATCGTCGAGCTAGCGTCGGTGAACAATGAAAGGTCCTCTGAAGAAATGGACTGTAAATTAAGAAAAAAGGAGACTCCGTTCCACGAAGACAGAAAACCATACCACATCAGCAGTTCTTGGCGGCAAGAGGGAGAAACATTGACATGATGCTACAGCTGAGAGATCGAAGACGCCAAGAAAATGAAATAGGATATAAAGGACCTGCCAAGTAGGACCACCCGCGAGGTAAAACTCAGATGACCTAAGGGTCTCGAGAGCTCCCGTTTAGTATGTGTCCGTTTGAGAAGAAAATGGACCAGCTGGGTTACGCGGGCCAGTTTATCTGCTGGGAGGCGACTTTCCATCTTCTCGGTATCCAAAATGATGCCTAAATATTCCTAAGAAATGTGATGGACCTTCTGTTTTGTCAGTTGCGAGGGGGATGCCAAGGTAATCACAAAGATTAAGCCACGAACGCGTAGCAGCCTGTGGGTCACCGATGGCCGGGAAAATTAACAATAAATCATCCAAAAATGCAAAATATTAGGTATATCAAACTGTACCTCTTCAACCCAACACACAGCCTGAGATGGTGTTTTAAATGGACGGGGAGACGAACGGCAGCCGAAAGCTAATCGAGAATAAAAGTAACATTTATATTCCACTGAATGCCAAACAAATGCCAGATATCAGGATGGATGGGTAATAGCTTGAAAGCGGACGTGATGTCTCTCTTGCACAACCAAGAGGTTGAGCCTATTGTTTGGATCACATGATCGATTGTCACTTAATTCAGGGAAAATACATCTTTATCGATCAAGGAATTGATAGAATCTGAAGAGGAAGAGGACTGTGGTGCTGAGAGGTCAATGATGAGCCGCTGCGTGCCAGAAAACGTTCTTGTAGCAATGCCGATGGGGTTACTACGATAAACAGTAAAGGGTGGGCGTTCAAACGGACCAAAGAGGAAACCATTCCTCAATTCGGACTCGAGAAGAGCATCAACTGCATCGGGGTTGACCAAAGCAGACCGCAAGTTTTTTCTTAGAATGAGAGAAGTAGTAGGAGGATGCTGAATACCAGAATTAAAGCCGCCCTGTAACCCTGAAAGGAGATAGGAGGTGAAACTTGTGTCGGCGTACCTGACTAAAGCAAACTGCAGGTCAGAGAGACTAATCGGAGTGGAAATAGACGGGGGGACGTAATGTGCAGGATCAAGCTGTGACACGAGTCATTTAAGTTTGAAAGGAACAACTGGGCTCTCCGGCCGATCGAGACGATCACTCAGGACTGACTGTACGGGGGTGATAATACTTGCAGTTCAGGCAAGATTTAATGTAAAGATAATTTTGACCAAAGGTGCAGTCCTTAACGGAGTTGAACTGTAGGCAAAGCTCTTCAGTGGAGGAAGAGGCAGTACTAGCAGGATCGTTGGAACGCCGAAATTAATTGGAGGACGAGATGCGGAATTCAACGGACAGATTTAGGGACGATGATCGGAGCTATTCCATAAGTATTGGGCGTAGGATTTATGGCCAGCGAAAACAGAGCAGAAACGGTTGGTGTCGCGCACCGCCCAGTTCACTCTGGTGCCCCTGGTCATCCAAGCAGCAGCTTAAGCAGAGAATGCCAGATGATAGGAATAAAAGGCGTCCCAACAGTGAGCCGGAATGGATAACACTTCAATAAGTTAACTGTCAAGCTCGTCACGACGATTTGGAAAAACCTCGCAAATAATCGTTTTGTACTTACCAAAAGCCCGAACAAATTCAGGAACGGGTGAGCGTTTGGACAGGCGTTCGGGGGCATAATGAGCCGCGCTAAATTAACATCGTTACCCGCCAAAATATCCTGTCGGAGAGAAGGGGGGATGGTGGGATCGATACCAGGGAGACTAGACAGAGGAACGCCAACTGAAGCCATGAGGGGATTGGGAAGGGAACACTTCGTATGTAAGGAAGCCATAACTAAAGTAATGGAATGCGAAGGAACCCCACCCTGGCCGCCATGGTCAGGGAAATCTGTAGCCAGACCGGCATGTGGAGGAGTTGACGGAGAGCTACTAAGGGAAACTGGTGCGAAAGTAGCCGATGTGACACAAAGTTTAGCAATGAGAGGCTAATTCTGCTTGAGGAGTTGGTCAATTTGCAGTTTTTGTCTTGCGAGCTCGTGAATGAACAGAGTTTGGTTGTACTGCATATAGAGACGCATTACGGGAAGTGGGCAGCAAGAGTGAGTAAGTAGTATATGGAAAGGGCACTGCAGGCCCAGTAGGTGTGGGCTGAAAAGTATCTCCATGTGAACAAATCGGCACTGTCGAGTCATTGGGTGGTGAACTCTCCATAGAGGGAACGGAGTTTGATTGCGCTGCATGACAGGTTTCACGACGGGAAGTAGGCAGCAAGATTGAGTCAGAGGCTCCTGGAAAAGAAACTGAAGGGCCTGAAAGAGCAGGTGCGTGCTGAAAAGTATCTCCGTGTGCACGAATAGGCACGGTCCTCGCCTGAGAGGATGCACATGGATTAGGAAAAAACAGCCACGAACGATCCTGAGAAGGCGTAGAGTTTCCAGGAGGAATTGAAGACAAATTTGATTGGCGCGCACTGCCTCTGTTCAGATGCAATGGATAACTCCATAGTGGAAACACTTGATGTCTCCGTGCATCAGCGGGAATGGCCTGGGGCATAGACGACGAACGACAGAAAACACTAGCGATTCCCGAGACACAGATGTGGTAAGGTCCAGAAATGATGGTATCGACGCAGCATTGAATGATGAGTGTGAAGACGATTGTTGAACCGGCTGGATATCATTTGCAGCTGCGGCGGTAACAGTGGCATTGTCCTCCAAGAGGCATATAAGAGCAGATTTGCGAACTGTGGCTGGCGGAGTAATGCCCTGAGTAATGAGTTCTGCATGAATTTGTGAAATAGTCCAATTCCGTGGGTTCGGACTAGAGGGACACGTATCGGTTGAACTAATGTGGGTAGCCCTGGACTGGGAGATGAAGGCCACGGTCATTGTCTATATCTGCCAAGTTTGTTATTGTCGAAATGGGAAATCCAGAAGACACTTCTGGTGACAACAGGGCAAAATATAACCTGCTTAAATTGTCCACGGACGAACACGCCCCAACCGAACTGATAGGCGAAACTGTTTTTGAACGTATTCTCCTATTTTTCCCCATAATACGTTTTGGACGAAAGCTAGTTAGTTGTCAAGCTTGCAAAATTAGCAGATGCATGCTGGCCGTATTGCGCTGACCATTACATGAGTAAATCGCGGATAACCTTCCCGAAACATCAAACGAATAAAATGAAGAGTTAGGGAAATGGAAATACACAGTCCTTAGTAATGTGGAAACATTCTTTGACAATAACACAAAGTATCTGCCGCCCCGAATCGTGATTCCGCTCCATGGAAGAAAACGCAGCTTAGACGTGTACACAGATGAAGCACTATTAGCAACGTAATATAAAACTGTGAAATTAACAACAAAGCAACTATGCACAACTAATTTTTTGACACGGAATTTTTTTCAGAATGCGAGCTGTACGTGTGCTAGATGAATGATGGCTGAAGCAGAAACTGCCGTAGTGTCCTCATTCTGGTTGGTAATGTACAGACGTGCTGAATTTGGCAATTTTTTAACATGGGACAGTACGGAGCGGGGACCTAGAAACTGCACCTGCAAAAACTCTCCTAACAGATAAACAATAGGTGTCTGTCCTTTAGATAAATAGGAGTCTGTCCTGTAGATAACTTGGTGATCTTGGGACTTCCAGTCTTCTGGAGTTCACTCCCACTGAGCTGAACTGTGTCATGAGGTGATCTGAAGACTGTGCCACCAGCAACCAGCTCGGCGGTTAACCATGTAGTTCAGGCTCCTAAAGTCATTAACACCGCGTCGATATTCTGAGTACATAAACTACAGAAAATGGTACAATTTACATACGTGTATGGGTGTCTGATGACTGGCTTCGCATATCAAAATGCTCACTTGGTTACCATCATTTTTTCTGTCAATTAAGCCATATATCCCTATTTCTCATCACTTCTAGATAGTTCACATGAAAATGCCTAATCCAGTGTTTTAAAACATCAGACACTCTGTGAAGATTTCAGACTTCCCATTCTATTCAGTTGTAAGTGGTACGTCGAATTACAACATAAAACTGCGTGTGCATACAACTGTGTAGAACAATACAGATGCCACAATGACCGACATAGAACTTAGATTAAGATTCAATTTATTTCACAGCACACAAATACAGGTAAAAGACGAAAAAAGAAACACAGGTTACAAATTTATAGATAGATGTATAAATGTAACTGTGGGGAATGACTTACTCTTGTGACTGTCTTCCTGTCATTCCCCACACAATCAAGAAATTGAATAAAACAGAATGGCAATAGACAAACATTAGATTTGAGTAAAATAAATCTCGACAGCAGGTAGCTGTTGCGTTTGTGTTAACATTATATTGATAGGAATTGGGTATTATTTCCTCATCGTGAATCAAACACCCAATGTTCTAACTCTTGTTGATTTAACCTGTTCGTTAACCAAATTTTCGAGTAGGAGGAAATAGTTGCTTTTCTATTAAAGTAAAACTGTGGAAATGACAGTATGATAATAGGGGTGATGTATAATAGGAAACCCGTGAATGGCAGGGCAACTTGTTCATGAGTTCGTGGAGAGAAAAGAAGGAGTTGCACATTGAGAGTCATCATTAGGTGAGACAGCCGAGGCATCTTTGATTGGAAAGCTAACATTGTCGCTATTGAAACTGATTGATTAATGTTTTTTTTTAAATGAATTACGGGTGAGGGTTCTTTCTATTTGTTGTTTCTAAGTTGTTCCACATTTTAGGAAAAGTAAAATATGGGAGAGCGGCTAGGAACTGATATTTCTTGGGTCATTTTGCTATTGTTGTTCCTTCCTTCTCTGCATACTGAGGCTTTTAAAGGGTACTCATATCATGGTGCTCCGATTGACATGAAATAATACTCTAAGCCCGATGTGAAATGAAGTGTGTGTGTGTGGGATATATTTCTGATTTACCAGCAGAACATACTGTGTCCTCTACCCACACCAAAACCACCTCATACAGCCTAGCTTTGCGCCTGAATATAACTGCATGGAACTATTTCACAATATGTTTTACTATCAGCGATGATAGTGTGTAAAACATTTGTCTATTACAAAATTATGTGAAGGGAAGCACAGCAGTCATGTTTTGACCAAAAAATCTTGATTACCATCAATCTAGTCTGTAATTTGGCAATTTGAGCAAACGCATAGTTGTATTCGTAACTTCGGCACTGAATGGGTTCAGGGCAAGTAGCATGTAATGTGGTTTGCAGGCCATAGCTGGGGGACCCCGGTGGGGGACCCCGTAAGTGACGTCATGTCGCGTGACCCAATGGTGCCATGTCGTGTTGTCATTGTAACCCGCGTGAGCTGCCATCTTGTGACGTCATCTCCATAGTAATACGTGATGTTTGTGCGCATGCGCAGCGCTAGTTGTTAGAGTGATACGTGTTTCTATCGTCCATTTTGTATACTGGAGGCCGCCATCTTGGTTTCTATGGTGGCACGTGGTTGCTATGTGACCTAAAACATTCTTATAGAACAGGGGTAGATACGGAGTGTGCGTTCGATTGAATAGGAGTAATTTCCCGTTTCGTAAAATTACCACAAACAACACGACAAGTTGTACTATTTCGAATTCTTTCAGAATTTTCTGCTTCTGCCTATATATGCAATAGTTTTCGTATAACTGACCATGTTCCTTTGTCATGGAGTATACTCCAGTAGAGTAGAAATACCTACCAGCTGAAACAGATTTGCTTATTATTACTATATTTAGCTGTTCTGGTCTGTTCTTTTTAGTTTTGACCCTATTCCGACTACTCTTGTTGTTTCATTTATCTAGATCACCCAATCATTTCACTTTTCTGACGCTAACTAACCAATCAGATTGCTTGATTTCCTATAACCTGTACTTAACCGTACAGAGTTATCTCCCCTTATTACCACGAAGTCCTATCCAATACCCATCACCTCTATATCCAATGGCCACGTCCCATGGAATCCCTTTTTTGAAATGTCTCTGGCTATGGAGTCCCTTTTTAGTCGCATGAGGGCCATGAGAAAAACCCTCTACGAGGCCTAATTTACTATCCCTCTTAGCCTCATTTCAGTATTTAGCAGTCATATCCCAAGGCACTCCAATTTTGGCACCCCTTTCTTTGAAAACATATGGCCTTCGGCACCCCTTTTTTGTCGTACGAGGCCATGAGGGCTATTCAAAAAGCCATCAGTGAGGCCCCATTTACTATCCCTCATAGCCTTGTTTCTTTTGAGGGCATGAGGGCCATGAGAAAATCCGTCAATGAGGCCTAATTTACTATCCCTCTTAGCCTCATCTCGGTATTTAACAGCCATATCCTCAGGCACCCCAATTTCGGCACCCCTTTTGGAAGGCAGATGACCTTCAGCACCCCTTGTTGTCGTATGAGGCCCTGAAGGTTATGTAAAAAGCGCCCAGTGAGGCCTCCTTTACTATCCTTTATAGCCTCATTTCTTTTGCGGTTATGAGGGTCATGAAACAATCCCTCAATGAGGCCTAATTTACTATCCCTCTTAGCCTCATCTCTGTATTTAACAGCCATATCCCCAGACACCCCAATTTCGGCACCCCTTTTGGGAAAACATATGGCCTTCCGCACACCTTTTCTGTCTTATGAGGCCAAGAGGAGTATGTGAAAAGCCATAATTGAGGCTTAATTTACTATCCCTCAAGCCTCATTTTTTTGAGGTCATGAGGGCCATGACAAAATCCCTCAATTAGGCCTAATTTATTATCCCTCTTAGCCTCATCTCGGCATTTAACAGCCATATCCCCAGGCACCCCAACTTCGGCACCCCTTTTAGGAAAACTTATGGCCTTCGGCACCCATTTTTGTCGTATGAGGCCATGAGAGCTATGTGAAAAGCCCTCAATGAGGCCTCATTTACTATCCCTCATAGCCTCATTTCTTTTGAGGGCATGAGAGATAGTAAATGAGGGCTCAATGAGGGCTTTACGCATAACCTTCATACGACAAAAAGGGGCGCCAAAGGCCATATTTTTTTCCAAAAAGGGGTGCCGAAATTGGGGTGCCTTGGGATATAGCTGTTAAATACCGAGATGATGCTAAGAGGGATAGTAAATTAGGCCTCACTGAGGAATTTTTTCATGGCCCTCATGACCTCAAAAGAAATGAGGCCATGAGGGATTGTAAAGGAGGCCTCATTGAAGGCTTTTCATATAGACCTCATGGCCTCATACGACAAAAACGGGTGCCGAAGGCCATATGTCTTCTAAAAAGGGGTACCGAAATTGGGGTGCCTGGGGATATGGCTGTTAATCAGCGAGATGAGGCTAAGTGGGATAGGAAATTAGGCCTCATTTGGGCTTTTTTCATGGCCCTCATGCCCTCAAAAGAAATGAGGCTATGAGGTATAGTAAATTAGGCCTCATTCAGGTTTTTTTCACAAAGCCCTCATGGCCTCATACGACAAAAAAGGGTGCCGGATGCCATATGTTTTCCAAAAATGGGTGTCGAAATTGGGGTGCCTGGGGATATGGCTGTTAAATACTGAAATGAGGCTAAGATGGGTAGTAAATTAGGCCGAACGCCACATGGGCTGTCTGATAACAGATCAATAGTAAGAGAGACGATATTCTCTTCTGTAAACGTTATCTGGGTAATTAAGGCCAGTTAAATTGTAATTGTTGGAAACCAGTGCATCACACATGTCCTGGACACACACCCATATTACGCATCTATCCTGTCTCCGAAATGTCAAAAGAGTTTACCTCAAACAAAATTCGCATTAATATCTCTATCCATATCGAATTACAAAGCACTCGTTAAATCAGAATTAATATGTTTAAACTTTGCGTTTCGACTGTATAAAGAGTGAAACAGAATTCTGAGGGGCAGTTGGCATGAGGGCACTCAGAGAAGGTCCGAGTTTAGCCTTGGCCGTCAAGGGTCATAGGCACCGAGATTGAAAGCCTGCGTATTGTCGTAACACTGTGAGGGCTGTAAGGAACCGATAGTAGTTTGTTAACAGTTGAGAACCGTAGTGGCATATTAGCCAAAGAAGTAAAAGCCGTAACGTTGAGGTCTAGAAATCGTATTAAGAGCTTGAGTAAGCGCTTGAAGCTTGCGAGATAAGATAGTTTTAAGCGGTGCGAGAATTGGTGATTGTTGAGAACACTTTGCAGAATATGTTTATGTAATTTTTGTTAAGTATATATCTGAAGGCGAAGAATAACTTGACCCAGTGAGAGTCAGGCAAGGTGCAAAGTGATCGTGAACTGTGGTAGACGCCCATTGAATCGTGATTGAACTGTGAGAACGCTGATGGAGTCACACAAGCAGAACATTATATGTATTAAGCCGAAATGGCTGTGAAGTTAACCCTGCGAGGAGGAAGCAGTGAATAGACACTTTGTATCTATCACAAACCGTGAGAAAATGAAGATGATGTGAGGTTGATCCAGCGGATACAGCTAGCTGTGGAAGACGTCGAGGGCCCTAAATAATAAACTTTTATCCGCGTAATTAGTGTGTTGTTATGGATAATGTTGTGAGTAATTTGTTTCATATTTTTTTTCTTCGTACATGTAAATAAATAGTATTTTCAGTGAATTATCGTTGATCACCTTTTGGAGTTGTAAGCCACAGGCACCTTCAGGAATCCTATGAGTCCCAAGCGGACAGCGCATTGATAAGGTGACAAGGTTTACGTTCGAACTGGGGTTCAGACGACAGTCACTGGCTGTCGGCTGCGCACTGATAAGAACATAATTTTTTCTCCATCTTTCCGAACATCAATATAACCCCTGTAATCCTGCGAAACATGGTTCCACATAGAGAGCATTTCGGTATACTGGCAGTCTATGTAATCAGATCCATTTCGCCTGTTGATCATTTTCACAAAATTCCGTGCACCAGTACTTGTTGGCCTGCATCAATGTTGGGCCCCCAGGGAGACCCCCAATAGGAGGCCCGCATCATTTTTGTCCCGGTGGACCATAAGGCCAGTCCGTCTCTGGTATTCATTTTCCTGATACCCGTGTGGCGTTACGCTGATTTTCAAAAATAATGCATAGAAAATCCCACAGTTTCCACCAGAATTCCCTATTTAACCATTACCCAACGTAACGGTCAAAACCGGCCAGCGCTATTCTCAAAAATCGCCAATTAATTTTCATTATTTTTTCAGTTTTCGTCTCAAAAACATAGGTTATGACCCCTTGTTGGTACGAGCTCGTTCCAACGAGGAGTCATAACCTATGTTTTTGAGACAAAAATGAAAAGAATTAGTTATTCAAGAATTTTTTTTTTGCAAGTGTCGTCTTCTTTTCATGCTAGGTAAAGGGTTAATAAAATAAAGAAATCCGACGTCTGGCACTTTAACCCTTTACCTGACATGAAAAGCAGACGACACTTTCAAAAAAAATTCTTGAATAACTATTTGTTTTCATTTTTTGTCTCAAAAACATAGGTTATGACCCCTCATTGGAACGAGCTCGACGAGCTCGTTCCAATGAGGGGTCATAACCTATGTTTTTGAGACAAAAAATGAAAAAATAATTAAAATTAATAGGCGATTTTTGAGAATAGCGCTGGCCGGTTTTGGCCGTTACGTTGGGTATAAAGGGTTCAAAGTACCATCTACTGTAGGTGATCTACCATTTGGAAAACACTTTCTTGGGTATATGTCCTACAAAAGCGATAAAAATTCTCGGAAAAAAGGTTTTGTATTATTGTATAATAGACACTTAGGCCTAACAAATTAGATCTTCTGTTTCTCGGGCCCTATTTTGTAAAACTGCATGCGTTTACCGGGTATTGAAAATCATGATCAACAAAATTTTAAATTATGAAGCGCTGGATTGAACCCGGTTGCTCATTAATTAAATTGTCGAAGCTTATTTCTATAATTAGTGTTTGGAATATAATATTATTGCATTTATTGGAAATATTGCCTTCGCGTGGAATGTGCTCAGTCCACGGAGGCTGTACTTTATTTACACTATGCCCCGCCCACACCACAATAAATGTCAGACTTAGGAATAACGGAGATTGCCCCTCAAACATTCTTAATTATGTTGGCGACAATCGGTATACGTGACAGGATGTCGAGAATATATATTTCGCACTCAAAGTGCCTAAAACAGGCAGAGCTGCTTTACAACGCTAAAGTTCCCCTGCTTTCGATGCATCCACCCTCCGCCTTTCCAATAGCAATCGCCACCACGAACGATCCGCAGGATCTTAACGCTTGTTGTAGAACTGAAAATGTTCAATACCGATTACACTATTTGACAAAACTCGGGTAGCAAAACCAGAAGAAATCGAGTTAATACTGATGAAGTTTGCATCACGGATTTCACGGAAGAAAGATATAACAGGGGCGGCGGAGCCAATTCCATGCATCTGAGAGGATATTTTGAGATTTTTCAGATGTATTTGACAGATGTCACACTTATAGAGCTGTTAATAAACGTCGGTAAAGCATTAGGTGATGTCTGTTCATCAGCTTTGGTCGTAACGAAAGCTGATAAATATACCTCACCTGTATGCTTTACCAGACGTTTACAGCAATTATACTGTCTGTGGGTTATCCTGTCTGGGGGTGGATTTGGTACTTGTATGTCTGTAAGATTACGATCTATTTCAGTTAACCGATTTATTAACAGACTATATACATTTTAGCGTTTGCTGCCACTTACTGCAAAAAAATGATCCGAAATCCATCGAAACTGAACCAGTACGAGAGAAACATAGCTGGCGAAAATATGGGGAGGCTCTAGATCCGGCCCTTGTTTCACCAGTCATTGGTTGTGTTAAAATATATGCATACAAAAAACAAAACATGGCCCTGCAAAAAAGTGGAGGGGCTGAAGCCCCCCGTCCCCGGTTCCGCCGCCCCTGTATAACAAGTGTGCTTCTAAGAAAGCAATGCAATACAATGTTAACTCTCACCTCTTTGGTGTAATATTTTAATGGAAAACAACTTATCGGACATTGAACAGGTTCTGTTCTACAAAATCAACACGCGCCAAATGCAGATGATTGAAGACTATACAGTACGTGGAGAGTGTATTATCACTAAATCACCCGCAGAGTGGAGATTCCACCCGAGCAATAATTGCAAATTTGTTGCAAAGCATAATCAGCACCAGCAAAGTTTCAGCCAATGGACCTCCGGGTTAAACCCGGAGGTCCATTGGCTGAAACATTGCTTGTGTTTTTTGTCGATATATACACAATTTGAAAGTTACAGCTTGGGTGATAACCCCACTCCGCGGGTGATTTAGTTACAATCCACTCTCCACGTACTGTATAAACGACGTGGTATCAAACGTTACAGAATATTTTAATTTTTATTTTCGATTTTTTTTTTTTTTTTGGAGGGGGGGGGTGGTATGGACAATGAATAAAGAATGGACATTGAAAACTGTATACACTTTCCTGGCAGTTCAAATACCTAATCAGGAGACTTACGAATTGTTTTCCACAATCCTAGCGAACTGGGAGACATTCTGTCGCCCAAGTAGACAGTTTCAGAGAATGCCTTTCATGATTCAATCGATCCCTTTAATTTGTTCGTCGCAAATGGAATTTCGACACTATATAACACTCATTTACTGTTACTTTTCTCGGCACATGGACGGGCGGTTCCACTATAGCATAAACGTCCGACCTACTTTCAATTCATGTGCGGGGATTTCGTAATGGCCTATTTCATGTAAATCAGCAATTGATGGACCACCAGGTAGTTGATGCAATGTGGCTCTACGGATTTTAAACTCTGAATGATTTTGAAACTATATATATGGGGTAGATCCCCTCTCTCCCCACCGGGTGATCTAGTACAAAATACACCTGCGTGTGCTGGACAGGCCCGAATCTAGTGTGATACCAAACGCTGGTGGGGGTGGGGCGGCTCACCCCATGATGCCCTCTGTCAGAAATGTTAGTTGTCCGTCGGAAAAACTGTTGATCGCTCGAACGCCAACATTTCTCTGAAATGTTTCCTGCTTCAGGACTCTGGTGATGCTGATGTCTCCTTTACTTCCAAAAATTCCAAGTCGTTTCAAAACGGCAAACATTCCAGCTGCTTCTATTTACAGCTACTGTGTATGCAATATAGAGCTTTACAAGGATGTATGCTGGCAATCGGTACAAGATTTATGTAGTATGTTTACGTGTCGTAATAAAACAATCCTCGAAATGCACATCAAGAAAATCACATCATGTAAAATCGTTATCCCGAGTTAATTGAATCACTCACATTTATAAAATGATGAAACATCCCAAATTGACAATTCCTGCATAACATCTCATTTAATGGTAGGGCAGTGTGCATTGTTTAAAGTTCTAAGCTTGAACATTTGTTTCGCAAATACTCAATTCCCAGTACAATACCAAATAATAATAGCCTGATAATTCTATCATAAATGTGTTGGCATTTCAGTTACTAGAATCAATTTTATGCTCCCTTTCATGGCTTAATTTTCAAAATATCTCACGGTAGTGAATTTCCAACCAGGAGGAGGGACCCTCCCAATAGTTGGACATTCACTACCCTACCCCCCCCCCCCCCCGAAACCTCTAGCCAAGTTCCTGATAGTCCCATCGAACAGCGGCGAGTTGGAGGTGAGCGCGCGAGGGAGTGTTCCACGGACGTCTGTGGGGTTTATAGACCTGCACGGACAAAAAGTTTGAAGGTCACTGAAGTCCACGAGTGGCAAAGTTACACATGACCACAATATTTTCCAACTAAAATTTTTCCAAATTCTGTGCACTCATGCAAAAATAGAAGACAAATGCTGTGCCTGCAACTTGTACAGCGCCGGGTCCTTTCGAACAAATGCGCGCCGGGTAGACTATGATGTTGTGTTGATGTTATCACATATACTGTCTTCCAAGCTGTTCCATTCGAGGACTGGGCGAACGAAGAATGATTGTTTATATTGCGGCGTCACAGCTCGTGTTCGAATGGTCACGAGTTATACACTCCTGTTTTCGATTAGGTAGTGTGACATAAAGCCTGGACATCTCTTCGCCTTGATTTTTCTACCCACTTTTTTGCGTGTTAGTATGTCCTCTGTGGAAAAAGCTGGCACAGCCCGTCCACTATCCTGCTAAAGAGCTTCGTTCAAAGTTCACTTTGTCCATCAGTTTTGTCACCGTTACTTGTGCTCTATCTCTATATTGTCCAGTGATAAACCTTGATGCTCTTCTCTGAACCTTTTCTATCATCTTGATGTCTTCCTATTTGTGCGGATCCCAAACCTCAGTTCCATACTCTGAGGTGTATCTAACCATTGACTCATATGTCATCTTCTTTTGTTTTGGATCGGCTCTCCTAAGGTTTCGAAGGAGGAAGCCCAGTGTGCAGTCCGCTGCCTTGACAATTGTGCGCATATGTGATGTCCAGATGCTGTTGATGTTTAGGTCAATCCTAGATATAGATTGTCAGCTACTGTTTCAGGGATGTGGTTTCCAAGCTGGTACATGTACTTCGATGCCTGGATCGTAATAGACACGATGTAGCATTTTGTCGCGTTAAACCACATCCCAATCGATCTGTCCATTCTTCCAAAGATCTAAGATCGTCTTGCTGTGCATTGTGATCCCGTTGGTTCGCCATCTAGCGGTTCAGAAGGCAATCGTCAGCGAATAGTTTCAGCTCTGACCACGACACATAGTGGAGGATAATTGATATGGCATAAGAAGAGGAGTGGATCGAGCACAGCTCTTTAATTTATAACGGCCCGCAGGATACTTTCCACAGACGCTATAGCTGTATGCATGAGGTACGGTATTGTTACCGATAAAACATCCTCTGCCTCCATGTTCTATCACGGATAATATCGTATCCTGGTCTCGGTGCTACCAAAACATCATTTAAGTTACAAAAATAGGGGAGGGGCACGAATTCCTCTAAAGTGGACTGCACAACCATAAACGACTGGATAAATTTGTACTTATACGTGTCTAGCGTCGATGACAAAGCTCTAGATGCGGAGAAAGTGATCTTAAACAACAATAAATATATAATCCCAACAAAATGTGTGGCTCTACTTTTTATAAATGTTCAAAATCCTAAATGTTTTAAATCCTTCCAATTTCCCTATCGGAATCCCAAGGAATGCGAAGCAGGGCTTGTTTACTGTGGTAAACAAGCTCTGTTTTACTGGTAAGATATGACTAGTCACCTATGCTTGGGATGTCCTCTAAAATGAGCAACATGGGTGTAAACGATTGATTAAACTTTAATTTATCCCCACGTTATGGCCACGACTCGCCATTGAGCGAAATATGTGACCTTGAACACAAATAAATAAATAAATAAATAAATAAATAAATAAATAAATAAATAAATAAATAAATAAATAAATAAATAAATAAATAATCTTCCAACTTGTGGAATAAAATCAATTTAGCACTAAACTGAAGCAAGTTTGCTTTGCCCATCCTGCCATAAATACACATAAATGAATTCTGCCTATCACAACAAAATCTATAAACATTTTATAAACTGGACAAACATGTCATAACCATGCGTTTTTAAGGAGGTATTTATGCATTTCATTATAAACGATGCTCGTCATTTGCATCGATTCGAGTCAGTTTTTCACATTTGAATTTCACTTGAAAGTGGACCTCAAGACAAGACTGGGCCACAGTTGACTTCTAAAAGAATGAATAACTACTTTAACTTGTAACGTACTCTGATCGCAAACGCGTCTTACTCGATTTGCTCATATTTAGATTGCGATCGGATCGTGATTCATTTACGGCGATAGACCGATATTTCATGACTTGCAAAATGCATAATAAGAACAAGAAAACAATATCAGAGATGTGTTCGCGTATCTGTTTCTGCAGGTGAGATTTTACCGTGATTTGTGAAGAAAAGCGAATGAGTCGCGATCTAGTCGAGATTCTCTATTCTCCTTGATGACGCCAAGACCCCCACCCCCATGTCGCCACGACGACCTTTCGTAGCATGACCAGGTAATGATTAAAATATCGTGTCCCACGAGACAACGCATCCTGGATTCGTCATCGATTTTAAAATAATGTTTTTTTCTGTATTCCTGTTTTAGAAGTACAGCCACGGTACGACAGACACTAAATAGATGTGGTATAATGTTGCGCGACATCCGAACAAACCACATAACGTCCCAACCTTTCCACAGACGGGTCAGAGTAAATTTTGTTACGACTGTAAACAAATCCTTGATAAATGAATATTATATTGTTATTCAGTCTGTTTGACTCTTTGGTGTAATTGTATTATGTCTCTGCAAAGAGGCTAAACAGTTTGATGGTGAGAACCGATGTCAACAAAGTGGAAAGAATAAATCCCTTTATTCATATTTCACCCACTGCTCATTGATTTCAAAATTCCGACATTTCAAGCAGCATTTTCTTTCAGTTAATGCTACAATGATTTAACCAATTGCATCTTTTTTCACAGAGCACGATGAGCTCCGTCAAACAAGATTGAATTGTTTAAATTTATAGTTGGATTATGGGAAAACTTGCAGGATAAAAGTTTGATATTTTAACCTCAGTTTGCAAAGGGTTCAAAACATATATTTAAGTTAGTGTAAAGTAGGTTTTTGGGAGCTCGGTGGCTCAGTGGTAGACTGTTGGGCTTCTATGCTAGCGGTCCCGAGTTCGATTCCCGTCCGGGACGACCCGTGCTGTGTCCTTGGGCTAGGCCCTTTATCCCGGTTGCCTACATAGGAGCACGATGACGCAGTGTGCTAAGGCGTACTGCACGTCGATGGTGCACATGTCTTCAACCGTTGTAACCCTGCTTGAGCGGCGCTTGAACAGAGTTAGATTGTTGACAGTTAATCGTCGATGCTCGGTGGTTCTCTCCGGGTTCTCCGGCGTCCTCCACCCGTACAACTGTCACGGTCACAATTAGACATTATGCGTAAGTATGTGACCTTAAACACCAATAAATAAATAAATAATAAGTAGATCTTTTCGTGGAAGGTCAGCAGCAGTGTTTAGTGAAGAAGAGAAAATACCCAAACCTTTTTGTATGATAAAATTTGCTACACCTCTTTTTCGAACGCTCATAGACAATTAGTGAAAACAGAACATATATAGTTGTTTTTTGTTTTGTTTTATAATCTGGTATAAACATAGATATTTACGAGGTTTATAGCATTGCTTTTCACTGTTCTGTGTCTCACTTTTTAGTTGTAGTGGATACAACAATTAGGAAGCATGGGAATCCCGTGTTACCTGACTGCATATTGCTTTAATTCACTAATTGTGTCATGAAGTTTCGGAAAGTGATAAATAAATAAAAATATTGTATATGTGTGAGAAATAAAAAGTGTACATGTACTTTCAATCTGAGCATGAGGCCATATTAATTAGGACCGTATTGACGACACCAACCAACCTTCTATTTGCAAAATGCAGCTTTCGTTTTTTTCACCCCTGATTGAAGGTTTTGGGCGGCTTTGGGATTTTTTTATCCAGAGTAGAAACAAAAACCCTGACAGTAAACATGTTGTTTCTATAAATGGCTGGCAGTAAAACCACACTTATACTATAAGTTATTGTGATGAATTGACGGTAACATGGTCTGCTGCTAGGAGCTTATGTTGGACAGAGACGCGAAGCGTGGAGTTTGAACATACGCTCCGGGCCGCAAACATCAGACCATGTTTCCGACACCTCATAACAATAACGTATATGTTCCAATAGGACACTACCCATAACCCAAAACCTACATCGCGAAGAGGCTTATGTACTAAACTTGTGATCGTTAAAAGTTGCCTTGTTCAATGCAACTTTAGTAACCACGGGTTTAGTAAATAAACCTTCCATCTACCCCTACTACGGCACTGGGTAAATAATCAATAGACCAGATAAACTCATTCCATCTCAGTTCAAATCGTAAATTGGTTTGTAATTTCAACAACGCTTCATCCGGAACACCATCTGCTGCACGTGTGGAAAATTCAGAAAAAATTAATCGGCTTCAAGTCACTCCATTGATGAAACAATTACGAAACGGGCGACGTCAATTCAAATATTTCGCTCGCGTGATGACGGTTAGACGGTAACAGTTTTACTGCTGGAGCCGCAAACATAAAAGAAACTACGCCAGCTCTTATCCAACAAGAGGGTGGGGATTTTACTCTTATTGGAACATATAATATTTTTTTCACACACTTTCCAATAAATCGTTACCAACACCTCATATAAGTTTGCATCATTTGTTTTAAGCGGAATGTACAAGTAGATGCGATTTATTCGAGAATTTTACCCTAGCATTTCCATTTTATAATAAAGCCTAAATAAGGATTTTTAATGTTGAACCATTCGAAATATTTAGTACGGTTATGACAAAAATGGACAGATAATTTTGAGCGCGTCTCACCATGGACGTGATCCATTCGAAATGTTCCGTACCCTTTTCTACCAAAAACACCGTAGAATTTCAAAATGTCGAAACTGGATAAGGAAGAGAGTGCTCCTTAGATGCAATTTTCTTTTTTTTGTGTGTGTGATTCGGTTTTGATGTCGAAATATTGTATATATATAAAGGTCATTCACTCAAGCAAATGTCACGAACCAAATCGAGATCTGATCTCGAAAATTCCGTTTGGCGGTTGAAATTCTATATCTAAGTAATGGAGGCAAATGATGAAGAGTGATAACCCTTTATCTAACACGAAAGACAGACGAAACATGCAAACAAAATTCTAGAATAACGATTTTGTTTTCGTTTTTGCGTCAAAGCCATAGCTTATGCCACCTCATTGGAACGAGCTCCATGAGCTCGTTCCAATGAGATGCCATAAGTTCCGTTGTTGAGACAATGAGACAGAAAATAAAACAAATATTGAAAATTGCATGGCAATTTTGTTAATAGCGCTGGCCGGTTTAAACCGTAACATTAGTCTAAAAGGTTGAAGAACTGAAAACATGAATTGTTAGTTGTTATCTCTATGAATTTTCCTAGACACATCGTGGGCATGTCTCCACCCTGTCTACTTTGTAGAAAGGAGATAGTTATAGCCTTTTACACAGGTTTGATTTCTGGTCGTAGTAATGTGTAAGGACCTGTGTACTGGCGGGTACACTAAAGTACTTTCTTTATGAAATTGATTGTACTGCTTTGTTGTTTGTTTTTTTGTGTTTGTGTCATGTTCAACAATTTTAACTAGTTTTGGCTTTTAGTGATATTAATCTTTTTCATCAAACAGAAACTCGGAAATCGTTTCAAATGACAGAAGCAAAGCTGGTGGGAATTGTTTATTTGTTCAGTGGCGTATAAGATCGTTTCGGTATTTGTGGCTTTGTCGTGCCAAGTACACTGTCAGGTTTGGCCAAGTGTTTATTATTATGAGGACACTCACTCCATACGCTCATTACCAGGTAATATTTTACCAGTATACCAGACCTTATCCACCCAGATAAAAGAAAACGGGGACCCACAGATAGGTATGCCCATGGGTAGTATTCTTTTTAATTACATTTATTTTTCGGTGTTTAACCCTTTGATACTTGTGTACATCTTTTGACGTACAAAATCAAACAGCGCGTTGATACTTTGTGATCATATATTTTGTTATTATATTTCGAATTTTTAAACTCTTAACCTCAATTCCTATTTTTTCCCGAATAGTGCTCAGTGACAACCGTTGCGCCAAATGTTATCGCAGCTTAAAATACTAGTATAATCCTGCTGTCAAGACTTCTCAACTGGTTGTGTGCTAGAAGCCACCATCAGGGCTTTCAAGAAATGAAGATATCAGAGTAAAAGCCAACACTTTCCTTGCTTATATTTCATATTCAGTCAAGCACAAATAATATTTTGTATATACAAATTTGTTTTATTACAAAGTATTGGAAAGTGTCTGTGGGCACTCCCCAGTAATTTGTAATAGAGCTGTAGGTTTTTAAATTTCTTGTTCGGTTTCGGTTTTGGTTTTTCAGGTGGAGTAAAACCTCGGTTCGGTTCGCTTTTCGGTTTGTTCATGAGGCCAAATAAAATTAAATAAAACTCATTCTTTTGTCCGGAGTCATAACTGAATGGTAGTGAAATTGAGTGAAACTCAATGAATGCCCGAAATAAGCTATAATACATGAAGAATCAGGAAGGCCAATATAATAATTACCTAAATATACAGAACTTTTATTGTGCTTGGCCAATAATGTAGCCTTCCCAGAGTAGTGAGACTACCCAGACACTGCCATTGGCAGTGTCTGGGTACTCTCACTACTCTGGGATGGCTACATTTTGTGAATCTCTGCAGCAAGAGAGTATTTAATAAAAAACGAAAAACCTTAGATTACGGGATGTCGACGGTTTCGGTTTCGGTTTTAAAAAAAAACGAAAAACCTCGGTTCGGTTTCGGTTAACCTACAGCTCTAATTTGTAATAAAACAAGTTTTGAATAACAAATTCAGACGACCAAAAATAATCTAGCCCTCAACCATATGATCACTAATGTGAAAAATATCTTATTTGTACTTTCCTACGTTTGACGTAGCATTTTGAAAAAAAAGGTTGACGAAAATGAATTCCCAGTGACGTTTGAACGTCAGGATAATTAAAGTCTCAAAGGGTTAAAGTCGTATAGTTCTGAACAATGGCTAATCGTGGCTGCAGCAAGTCAAGGTCCAACCAATTGTTCATAATCCATTTTGCCCATTTTGCAAGACTTCCGCCCCAGGCATTTGGTACCAAATCCTATTATAACAGAAAAACTGAGTTTGTTTTCCACAGTAAAGGAGCACTGCTTCACTTCCCTGGGTTCGGAAATAAATGTATACTGAAAGTGAACCGCGAAAAATAAAATAGTTTACACTCAACTATTTGTTGTACATTACCCCATCCCAATATCACCCGCATTGTAATGATGGGCGTTCATCAGTAACGGTTATCGGCAGATAAGTTGCAGCCATGATACGTCGTGATATCGGTATTGGCAAGATTATGGCCGATATCTTCTAATCTGGTTTTCGGTCAACCCATTTATCGGGCATATTAACTCTGTCCTTGGCGATATGTAATTAATCGGACAAGTTAACTAAATTAATTGAAGCTGGTTTTACAAATTAATATTAAATCGCCCATCGAATCACAAATATCCCAACTGCGATGCTAACCCATTGCAGACGGTACATTTAGTATTTCATGGAAGGAAATGATTTCATTCGCATCATCATCTCTGATAAAAGATTCCAGAAAACTGAATGAATGTAAGAGTTTCGGATGCACGGAATTTGGGCGTGAATACCGATGGCAACACTGCAACAAGTATCTCGTACACCGGTATAACAACAAAGGGTACAGTTTGAAAGAAAGGTATTACAAATGCCCATACTACTCTTCATAACACTCGCGATTTGAACAGTTTCCTTGTACATATCCTTGTACTTATCGGTATCGGCATCCGTCCGATATTGCAATGGACGTAACGGATATCAGACTTTTCTGATAACACCCATGCGAGCGCAGTGGCTCAGTGGTTAACGCGTTGGATTGTAAACCTAAAAGATCAACGGTTAGATCCCGACAGGTAATGACTGCACTGTGTCCATGTGCAAGACGCTTATCCCTTTACCTAACATGAAAAGCAGACGACACTTGCAAAAAAAATTCTTGAATAACTAATTTTTTTCATTTTTTGTCTCAAAAACATAGGTTATGACCCCTCGTTGGAACGAGCTCGACGAGCTCGTTCCAACGAGGGGTCATAACCTATGTTTTTGAGACAAAAAATGAAAATATAATGAAAATTTATTGGCGATTTTTGAGAATATAGCGCTGGCCGGTTTTGACCGTTACGTTGGGTAAAGGGTTAATACAAATTGACTATCCATGGGAACGGTGTGGTGTGTACAAAATCGCACTGCACCATGGTGGTAGACTTTCCTTTAAACGCTGCTAACTCTGTTCGTTCAGAGCCATTAACCCCATGAAGCCTGGTGTTATCTTCTATGTCAGTTCAATGACAGCAATTGGGAGAGTCCATGTTTATTATTTGGGGTAGACCAATTAATATTTTCAACGTGCAGCCTTAAGTCTGCACGTTGAAAATATTGATTGTTCTACCCACAGATTGACGTAGCAGTCATACTCCTTAATGCAATGATGACGTATTATGTTCCTGGGCCGAAAAAGCGACCTTTTGGGTTCAAAAGGTTGAGGTGGAGAGTCTCCCGGTTGTTCGCCACTGCTTGGTGTCGAGGTACCTCGGTTTCATCAACCCGTAAAAATGTCCGACATAATGTGGCCCTGGCTGTTATTTATTTATTTATTTATTTATTTATTTATTTATTTATTTATTTATTTATTTATTTATTTATTTATTTATTTATTTATTTATTTATTTATTTATTTGTGTTTGCGTTCACATACTTATGCACAATGGCTAATCGTGACCGTGACAGTTTTACGGGTGGAATAAGCTGGAGTACCCGGAGAGAACCATCGAGCATCGACGAGCATCTGTCAGCTCCTTATCATTCTAAAGCTGTCCAACGCCCGCTCAAGCAGGGTTACATCGGTTGAAGACGTGTACACCATCGACGTGCAGTACGATGTAGTACACAGCGTCATCGTGCCCACATGTAGGCAACCGGGATAAAGTGCCTTGCCCAAGGACACAACGTGGTCGTCCCGACGAACTCAGGACCTGTAGCATAGAAGTCCAACAGTCTACCACTGAGCCACCGTGCTCCCCTCTGGCTGTTGAAAATGTCGTTAAACTCCAGCAAATATAAACAACTAACACCCATATGGAGTCATCATTATAGCACGCAGACTTTGGTGTTGCACAAACTGGGTAGGTATGCTCCACTGTCGCCCAATACTCACGTATTGATACTTGGAGTTCCCGCTCGTAGTGTCTCTCTTGCAAGTATCAGCTTGGCAGGCAAAGCCCATGCCGAAATCAAATAACAACAGATAATGCAGAACGGATGTTAAAATATCTGATACAAGCCCGACAATAATTCGCCTGGGGCGGTTTGTGGATCGACAGTAACATTAGCACAACATAGCGGATTGATTTTCACATCAGTAAGAAAGGCGATCTCCGTTACATCCGCTCCCAAGACACCAGACACGATAAAATTTTACTTTGACTCACTTAGTTGTTGTTAGAAAGGTCTAGTCTGGGATGATAACATTAAACCTCTGTCAGTAATGTCACAAATGGGAAATCGTTATTAGTCTATATTCTGAATCCCCGGTTAACACATTATCCCCCGACTAAACGATCAAATCCGATCAGCGCGAACGTCAGTATTCATCATACAGTATTAACCTTTGTTTCTATTTCTGCCCCCAAAACAGATCTTGTGATCCCTCAATAGTTACATTGTTAATATAGTTATACGTTTTGGGTCCAAATACTCAATTCCCATTGGGCAGCTGGATGAACACGTCATGACCAAATGTAATTAATTTTCCAATGAATACATTTGGTCGAACTTTGACCCGCATTTACGTTCAAGTTAATAATTTGTGATATCTCAAACAACTTACAAGAAATGTCAATCGACAGTGTGAAATTATTTCAGCGATTTTATTCTTGAACTTGTCGTTTCATAGGTGATTATAGTTTACTGATATGTTAAATAAATTGTTTTGAACATTCCAAGTTTCGTTGCGAAAGACGGAAATTTGACAAATTTGGGTCAATGCCGAAAACAGGGGTGACAGGAATGATAGTCCGTAGGAAAATTAGTCCCTCTGGACTATTATTCCGCGGAATTATAGTCCTAGGTCTAACATTTCTAGGAATAGTAGTCCGGCGGACTACTATTCCTAGAAATGTTAGACCTAGGACTATAATTCCGCGGAATAATAGTCCAGAGGGACTAACGTTCCTACGGACTATCTTTCCTGTCACACCGGCGCTCAACTCAGAGTTATGCGTTTTGTCTTTTGTGTGAGGGTGGTTTTTCGCCTCGTTCGTTCGTACATGTTTTATTTCGTCTTTCTGCTTTGTTGTTTGGTAAAAAGTAGTTTAAATAGTTACGGAATGCAATCATACGAATTGAATGCAATTTTTATAATCTTTATTGGAGTATGAACGTGTGGGAATGGCTACAAATTGTATGAATAATTTGTACCCATTCCCACACGTTCATACTCCAATAAAGATCATAAAAATTGCTTTTAATTCTTAATTGAAATGCAAACACTGAACAAAACTTCGATTAGTTTACCCTTTGAAACCGATATCCCCCTTTAACTACCCAGGAATACGATCGTCATACGTTATCTAAGTAGACTTGCTGCAAAGTTAAAGTGTGTGGTAGACCAATTAATACTTTCAAAGTGCTGCCCCAAGGCTCCATGATGAAAATATTGATTGGCCTATCCCCAAATAACTCTCCAACTTGATTTCATTTGAACTGACGTGGAAGATACCACCCGGGCCGATAGGGCTAAGAACACTTTTGCAAGTATTGGCCCCTGTTGGGTAAGCGTTTAAAACAAAATGGGTCGTTTTCAGAGCTTAAAAGTGTTGAAACTCCAGCGGGTCTGATTTCTAAGTGTAGTTGCCTCAGGGGATTTCTTGTCACTATTTACATTTTTTTTGTGGGAAAATATATGGACACAGGAGAGTGTGTAGCAACATGTCTTCTCATTAGTCGGTTTGTCTATTTTTTTTTTCCTTTGTCGGTTGTTCGAGGGCTGGAAACAGAATTTCTAGGTTTACGATATTGCGATATTTTTTTCACCGAAAAAATTATGCATAGTTGTTCAAAAATCTTTGCCCGATAAGAAATAGCGTAAAACTCTGACTTACTCATTTCACAACCATCTGGTCGTGCGTATATTTCATTTTTGTTTTTTTCAAAACTACATTGCAGATGCAGGAGAATAATAACCCATGCTGCACCCCATTCCATCCACCCTCACACACGTAAGCACGTGCGAATGATTGAATGAAACATAGTTTAGATGCGATTTCTTCAGGATAAAACACCGTTCGAATTATTGTGAAAACATGTGCTCTTCAAAGTATATTAATTTATTGATTGCGCAAATTTCCCGAAAGGGCAGATGTTGGAGGGGCGACCACCATCCAACTTACATTGTGTCCGAAATTTTGTGTAAGTTTTATTTGCCCAACACGACAGCTCCTACCCGCTGCACAATGCCCGAGTGTGAATATTCTTAGTCAAGACGTGAACTATCTCTGTCAGGGAAAAGTGACTGTACACTTTTCCACAAAAATATTACAGCTGAAACGCTTAAGGGTTTTTCTTGATCGATTAATCAAGTGGATTAACCTTGGTTAACCTTGGTTAACCGATTAATCACTTGTCCAAATAGATATCTGAATAATTGCCATACCGTTGATGATTTACAGCATGAACCCTTTATCCAACGTAACAAACAAAACCGACGAGGCATATATACAAAAACTCCATTCAAATGTATTATGTTTTCAAATTTTGTCTCAACGTCATAGCTTATCATCCCTCATTGGAACGAGCTCGTTGAGGTCCTACCAATGATGGGTCATAAGATATGTTTTTGAGACAAATATTGAAAGGTTTTAGTGATTCATGAATTTATTTTGCAAGTATCGTCTGCTACCGAAATGGGTAAAGGGTTAAGAATGACCATTTCCACCTACTGATACAGTATGATGATCATGCAAGTAAATAAGTATGCCAGCACGTAACTTGCATGATTTACTCTGTCTCATATAATTGATGTGAGTCATTGTGACAATGTTTACCTGTTTTGGAGCAAGTTTGTTCCTTTGTTAACCCATATAATACAGTCGTTCAAACGTAACGATTAATCGATCAATTACTTTTTGGATCGATCAAGATGTTGATCATTGGTTAATCGATTAATCGGCTAACCGTTTCAGCTCTAAAAAATATACCGTCGCCCTCGGTGAATACTACTTTTCAAAGGTTAGTAATTATCAACATTAATCACAACGAAAGTCAGTAATTGTTTTATTGTTATAACATAAAAGCTCGCAGCTAGGATAATTGTAACTTTTCGGTAGGAATGTACCGTTCGCTGAATTAGTAACTAAGACAATTGGGCACTTGTCAGAGTGAAAACAATCGTATTATTGATGTTATTACATGCATTAAACTACAACTGCTCTGCATATTAAAAACTTCACGCGATACAATAGACAATGAGAAATATGTTAGGCACACCATGTGTAGAATCCGGCTACGTGCAAGAACGCATCTGGTTGGCGTTATGATGTGAATGAAATGCTTAGATACAGAACGGTGTCAAAAACGAATGCAAACATACCGGCGAAGATGATATTTTTATTTTAAAATATCAGTTCCATTCCCTCCACTCACATTTTGGAATAATATAAAAAGAGAACCCGGTGTAAAAAGAATGGAAGTCCGTAGGAACGTTAGTCCCTCTGGACTATTATTATTCCGCGGAATCATAGTCCTAGGTCTAACATTTCTAGGAATAGTAGTCCGCCGGACTACTATTCCTAGAAATGTTAGACCTAGGACTATAATTCCGCGGAATAATAGACCAGAGGGACTAATTTTCCTACGGACTTCTATTCCTGTTACACCGGCTTTTAACATGTAGTTGCCGAATTCCATGCCGAATAGCAAGGGTTGATCAAACTCATATATCACCAAATTTGTGACTCATGGTGATAGGTTTACATCTATACAGGACTGTCATTGGACAAGTCAAGCTACTATGGTCTTCAATAATACTGGATACCATATGAGACTGTGCTTTTCATGTAGGTCACTGTATTTATCTATTGGTGTTTAAGGTCACATACGTATGCACAATGGCTAATCGTGACCGTGACAGTTTTACGGACGAAGAAAGCCGGAGTACCCGAAGAGAACCACCGAGCATCGGTGAGCAACTGTTAGCTCCTCAACATTCTAACTCTGCTCAAGCTACGCTTAAGCAGGGTTACAGCGGTTGAAGACTTGTGCACCATCGACGTACAGTAAGCCTTAGTGCACGGCGTCATCGTGCCCCCACGTAGGCAACCGGAATAAAATGCCTTGCCCAAGGAAACAACGCGGGTCGTCCCAAGCGGGGATCGAACTCGGGACCTCTAGCATAGAATTCCAGCAGTCTACCACTCACTGATCTCCAAGTGGATTGTTGGGACGTTCTTTTGTCTCGGACAGAAACGTTTCTGACATATCGCTATCTTGGGAGGGAGTTGATGATTGTTGCCATAAATAAAGAATGTAAAACAAAACTTACTCTCAGAACTTTTCAATTTTATGACGCCTCGCAGTCTCAGATCACTTTTCAAAGAATATACTTTAAAACCATTTGAGACTTTAATTATCCTGACGTTCAAACGCCACTCGGAATTCAGTTTTGTCAACGTTTTTCAAAATAGCAATATATTTTTCACATTCGTGAAGGCTGGATTATTTTTGGTGGTCTGAATTTGTTATTCAAAACTGATTGAAGGCTAGATTATTTTTGGTGGTCTGAATTTGTTATTCAAAATTTGCTTTATTGCAAATTATAGGAGAGTGCCCACAGGCACTCTCCAATAATTTGTAATAAAACAAATTGAATTAAACAAAATATTATTTGTATTTGACTGAAATATAAGCAAGGAAAGTGTTGGATTTTGCTTTGGTATACTCATTTTTTGAAAGTCATGACAGTAGCTTCTAGCACTCAACCAATTAAGAAGTCTTGACAGCTGGATTATGTTAGTATTTTAAGCTGCGATAACATTTGGCTCAACGGTTGTCACTGAGCACTATTCGGGAGAAAATGGGAATTGAGGTTAAAATTTTTAAAATTCGAAATATAATAACAAAATATATGATCACAAAGTATCAACGCGCTGTTTGTACACAGGTATCAAAGGGTTAAACACCAATGGATAAATGTAATTAAAAATAATACTACCCATGGGCATACCAGTCTGTGGTTCCCCGTTTCTTTTTTATCTGGGTGGAGAAGGTCTGATATACTGGTAAAATATTACCTGGTAATGAGCGTATGGAGTGGGTGTCCTCATAATAATAAATACTTGGCCACACCTGACAGTGTACTTGTCATGACAAAGCCATAAATACCGAAACGATATTTTACGCCATTGAACAAATAAAACAATACCCACCAGCTTTGCTTCTGTCATTTGAAACGATTTTCGAGTTTCTGTTTAAAAAATCGAAAAATAATAACAAAACAAATGACCACAAGGTATCAACGTGCTGTTTGATTTCTTACGTAATAAGACGTACAGAGGTATCAAAGGGTTGATGAGTGTGAAAAATGAATATGCTGATGATGTTCCTATTTTTCGAGGCAAAACAAACTGAATGTACTACATGTTTCGCTTCACCCTTTCAACCAGGTGTGCATACATTTTAGCGTGAAAAGGGTAGTGGACAAGCAGACGATATAAAGAGCAAACAACTGAAGCGAGGCGGTAATAATCTAATCCAACAGCTCCACAGAGCTGTTTGCTTAAATTATTACTGAACCTCTCAACAAGCCAGGATGGTTTCACCCACATCGCCGCTGACGGTATTGACTGAAATGATACTTGGGCCAATGTTGAAAGGGTTAATATTGACACGAAACAAGTACTGACATTGGGAAGTTCATACCTTGTTAAAGGGGCTTTTGTGTGCTATTTGATGCGAAAGCTGTTACGCTGTGACTACAGTCACAGCTTTCACGTCAACAATCATAATCAAACATCATCGTTAGAGTTACTGCTTCGATTGATTTGACGCCATATCGATCAGATTTAGTCGCGATGTTTTTCGCTGACGGTCCAGCAGCCCAATTGTGTTGGAGATCAGTAATATTGCCGCCTAGGACCTCAACAGATTTCTGGCGGACTAAACTATCTTTGCATTAGGTTTGCATTTGTTGAACAACTCGAAGTTTGATTTACTAAATTGTTTTTAAAGCAGAAACACGTCAAATCATTTGTACGGATATCAAAACACCTGTTCTCAAGACTATCGCAGCCATCCGACATAATAAATGTTGGCCGTACGGCAGCAGTAATCGTCTACAGCCTTTGATAAGACTTACTGAATTAACCGTGGCGACGGAAGGGGGTATACCCTCGCTCCAGTCCCTGCCAAAGTATTCGATATTTGGAAAATGAAATCCCAATATCACCAAGAGTTGGAACATACATTTAGTTAGTTGTAACCAAATTTCATGGGATCTTCTAATTTGAGTCAAACTCTCCAACTCTAGATTTCAATGGTCATACATTTGAAACATAAGACAGGGTGCATTCCGATTTATACCATGATTATTGTGATGTCAGAGTGAAGAACGTTAATATATGTAAAACGTTTTTGTTGTATTTCTAACCTTATCAGTGTTGCTCGGCTTGATATGGTTTTTCCAGTACAATCAGCAATTTGGGAAAACTCAACGCGAAACAGAACGATGGAATACTTTTAACCCTTAAGCCCCCATATAGCCCCAAACCGCCACTTTTATATTGCATTGAAGCAGGTGCTCCCTTGTGTAATCTTTTTTATTACTCTTGTGTGTAGACTGAATTTTCCCTGGCAGTGGTTCTACATCACTGCTGGCTGCCTGTATAGGTAGCCAGTAGTGATGTAGAACCACTGCCAAGTCATCAATAACTATGTAAGCAGAAAAAGGCCATAAATACTTTAAAATTAATCTGAGGACTTAAGGGTTAATGAATTATTATTCGTGTAGTTTGAAAAATAAGAACATTAAGATCTTTTGGCTTACAAATGACTCATTTTTCAAAACCCTGATAGAAAACTGAAATATCATTTCATGTTTTCTAAACCACCACTCCTGCCGTTCAGTGTAAATAAACCATACATTTACCGTGCCATACTTCACGTCGATCGTGCATTCGCCGTCAACTTCTGCTTACGGTGCCTGTGCAGAGTTAGAAGGTTAGAAAAGTCATAGCTGCTCGACGATGTTCGGTGGTTCTCTCCGGGTACTCTGCTTCCTCCACCCGTAAAACTGACAGACACGACGATGTGGCCCTAACTGTTGAAGTGGCGTTAAACCCCGATAAACAAATAGACAAACGTGTCATGTCAAGCCCGTTCCTATAGCCCTAGAATATCATATCCTTTCCTGTAATTTATTCCATAAAGCATGTTGTTATGCTTAATAAGATAAATCGGAGAGAGTTCTTAGAACCCTTTTTGTGCTGTTTGTCTGCCACAGCTTTATAAAACACAGCCTTATAAAATAGGAACATAATGTCTCGATGTTGTTTGTAGTTAGAAACACATTGGCAGTGATATGTTTATATACAGCTGGACAAAGTAGACAGAAGATTGAGATTCGTGGAACTGGTGAACATGCAGATGGGGCAGTTTTGCGGCGCAGTTATATTCGCAGGCAACTATAAAGATACAAAATACCGATTTGCGTGGTTGTAGTAACATGCAATGATAGTGGAAGTTTCAAGGCACAGTCATATGACCGTGGAATTGAATAACAAATGCTACAAACCAATGCAACACATGTATCTGCTGTTCATGTACTGTCCAAGTCTCGTGTTATACTTTTGAGGGCGAGAGATTGATTCTTTGACTGTTCAGTTGTGTCTCGGCAAGCCTTTGCTGCCTCCATGGGCAGAAAAGGCCTGCCTAGACATATCTGTCAGTGCATTTATCTGCTGTTCATGTGATGTCCAAATCTCATGTTATCCTTTTGAGGACGAGAGATTGATTATTTGATTGTTCGGTTGTGTCTCGGCAAGCCTTTGCTGCCTCCATAGGCAGCAAAGGCTCGCCTAGACACATCTGTCACTGCACCTCGAACGTAATTTGCAAATCCATCTAAAGACTGTGAAATAAAAGTCGAACAAAGTCTTAAATAGGCCCCAAAGGATGAAAGGAAAATTAAAATATGATAGAGTCCACCGGCGGTGAGAAATCGGAAGCGGCCCCCATTGTTTCACTTACTCATGACTTAACTCAACATCGGTTAAACATCCTAATACAAATAGTTGACGCTACTATATGGCTACACTGAAATGAAAATTGATCTCTGTCGTAGCTGAGAGTCTTGTATCTTTTCAGCGTTAGTCTGCTGTCTGGAAAAAAGCATAACCCAATAACGTTTTTACATTTCCCTCAGTATGTTACAACTGTCTTGATATCAAAATTCGATGAAGTTAATTGAGTAACAGTGTTTGGATTGTCTGCAAAGTTTAATCTGAACAAACATTCTAAGAATTAACGTTTTAACACGGTAATACCAATATTGGTTTAACGTGATGCCAAGGGTTGCTATCTCGCATCAGTCTGAGGAAGAAGTTTCATCTCCCAATTAACACCCTTGATGGGTTTTAAAGCTTTCGCTGTTAATCGTATTCTGTTCTTATTTTTTGGTTCAAACAGACTGACATTTGCATATTCAGAACTCGACCAGACACGAAGGAATATGTTATGTTTCTAGGCTTTACAGTGAAATGTCTGTTTTACGAATGCGTCAAATGTTTAAATTTGAGGACGTCGTGCGCACAGTAATGTCATTTAAATTCGGTTGCATTTGTTTCTTTTGTAATAGATAGAGAGAGTAGTGCAGGAGCCGAGGAACGAACTGTCGAACCTCTAGCACTCAAAGCGACTTATTTATCACGAGATTAGGAGATCCGGACCAACCGTGCTGGTTGGTTGGTAAATGGGCTTTATATGCATACCGCTACACTAGTATCACGTTCTTTTGCTATTAAGTCCCGGTGAACCGCACTTCAGATTCCACATCGGAACAGTCGAAAATCCAGTGCTACACTACAGCAATCACAATGCCACTAACTGCTGAGGGGGTGCTAGGAAGCAGCTATGTAACAGATCGAGAGAGAAGTGCAGGTCCCGAGGCTCGAACAGTCGACGTTTATCACACAAAGTGAACAATTTACCACGAGACTTATAGACCCGGAACAACCAGGCTAGTTGGTAAATGGCCTTTTTAACTAGACCTCTGGGAGCGCGGTGGCTCAGTTGGTAGAGGTGCAGGCTGCAAGCCGAGATGCCCTCGGTTCGAATCCCACCTGCGGCAACCGTGCTGTGTCCTTGGGCAAGACACTTCATCTCCATCGCCCGCACGGGGGCACGATGACGCCGTGTACTAAGGCGTACTGCATGTCGATGGTACGCAAGTCTTCAACCAATCTAACCCTGTCTGTGCTGCAGTGCGGAGTTACGATGTTGGGGAGCTGGCAGCTGCTCGTCGTTGCTCGGTGGTTCTCTCCGGGTACTCCGGCTTCCTCCACCCGTAAAACTGCCACGGTCATGATTAGCCATTGTGCATAAATATGTGACCTTAACATCAATAAAACAAAAATAAAAAACTAGACCTCTACACTTCAATTGAAAATTCCAAAGCGTAACTTTTGACACCCCAATGGGGCGAGTTTGTCCCGTAACTTTCCAATGGGGCGTAAGAGCGCATGCTTTGTAATCAAACATAATAATTGATTATTTAGGATAAATTCCTTTATTGCCCTCTGGTTGTGTTAGAAGGGCCCTGCGAAACTTGTCCCGATCATTCGCTTCGCAAATTTTCGGTCGTGGAGATGCTCTCAAAATCTTCCCTAGTGTCCGCTCTTGAACTCTTGTTCTACCATCAGGTCTCCTGTGCAGGAGACCTGATGATAGAAGAAGAGTTCAAGGGGGTTCCGCATTCGAAAATTCCGTTCTGGAATATTCCGCATTTTATTGATTTTCCTAAGAAGAGTCGCCATTACATACGATACCTGAGTAAGAATTGACAATTTTTATAGTTGCGATATCTGCAACTTGAATAGTTTGAGAATCGACTCGATTCGATTCGATTCGATCCAAGACCAACCGTATGTTAAGAATCAGGATTTGATTCGACCCAATCTTTGATATTCTCAGTGTCCTACGCGTTCGATGAAAGGTTTAAGAATAAACAAAGATAAAGTGGAAGAGACTTCAGTATTAAAATAAAATATATAAAACGGTGCATATTAACTTGATACAGACTAACCTGACACAGACTATTCGTATTTGCAGTAAACACATATGTTGTGAGTGTTGAAGTATTTTGGTATGAAGGCGTATGAAAATCTTGACAGATGGTGCATCTCAAAGGCTTCTTTGAATCAAGTACGGCACTTTTTTGAGCATAAGATGAGTTCTACGAAACTCTAGACTGCAGTGCATTACCAGCTGTTGTTGCTAATAAGCCATCACACGCTGGTTATAATTAGTGATGGGCTGATTCGGGGTTATCGACAAAGCTGACCCTTTCCATTGCATTGCTGGTCAGAAAACGATAAGTGTATGTAAAAGACACGTGTGTGAATTGCGAATGGCATGACGGGTAGTGATGGTATCAAACTAAACTGGTTTATTTTATGACTATAAAGTTTCTCCTACAAAATACCGCTATAGTTTGCCGATCAAATCCACGTCGTTGGAAAACCGTGTGTCTGGTCCACAGCCGTATCAGCATTGTTTGTAATCCGTATCAGTATTGTTTGAAACCAAGTCATCGGAAGGGAATGAACTATTTACGGCGTATTCGTTTAAACCGTACTAAATGCTAAATTTATTTAAATGGTATTAAGTATATTTTCGATTAGTAGTGTGGTTATTTATTTATTTATTTTGTATTGGTGTTTAATTCCGCATAGGCAGCTAAGGCTATATCGCGGGGTGTGTGTGGGGGGGGGGGGGGGTGGTAAAAAGTAAAACATGTCATTGTGAATTACTAAAGAAAAAGAACGATTAAAAATATGAAAATAGTATGGGTTACTGCATTTCCCTCCAATGAAGTGATTCCGGGGTGGGTTGATAGCATGTGATGTAAAATGCGGGTCATATAATAAACCCATTAACGCTTCATAGGAGTGATATGGGTCGTAGTATCACGTCTCGTTGACGAAGATCAGATTGTCGTATCAAAAGAGCGGCGTGATACTACGAGTGGTGCGATAATATGTATATTCGGCGATGTTTGTTTCAGGACCGACATCGGGATTCAAATTCAAAATACCTACAACCTCTACAATCTTATCTCATGCAAGCATGGAATCTTAATTCTGTAGTGATGGTGGAGGTGAGAATGTGCCAGCTACAATGTTTTTTTTTTTGTTTGTCCAAGAAAGCGTTGATTCTATGCGCAACATCCGAAGAGGAGGTCACACGTTGCTAACAACACGCTTCTTCTAAGCTCACCATTCAAAACACAAGCTGTGCATGCGTACAACCTTCAATCTTGAATTCGATCATGCGCACAGCATCGATAAAACATGGACACACTTTTTTTCAAGTTGGTGATGAAACAAAAATGGCAATAGAAAACAATATGGTGACGTCCATACATGTGACGTCATATCACCTGATTGCCAAAGCGCATGTGTGTAATGGTATCAAACTAAACTGGTTTATGATATGACTATCAAGTTTCTCCTCAAAATACCACTATTGTTTGCCGATCAGATCCCCGTCGATCTTGTGAAAAGGGGGGGGGGGGGGTTGGGGGAGGTCACGATGCCCCGGTAAATGGGAGTGTGAGGAACGTATATACTACTGACGTCCGTAATGGGTCGATAACGTTATAGATGTAAAACAGTGCCCACTGTTGTTCTGAATGCATGGCTTAAATTACAATGATGACATGCCTCGATTTACCTAGAATACGCACAGGGAGATTTGTTTCCTCTAAATGGGTTCCCATTCGTTCATAACCATACTTATTCGCCTAGGATACACTGACAGCATATTGAATCACTACCCTAAACTACTAAGTCAAATCACTGACGGGGAAATAAGTTTATTAACCCTTTACCTAACATGAAAAGCAGACGACACTTGCAAAAAAAATTCTTGAATAACTAAATTTTTTCATTTTTTGTCTCAAAAACATAGGTTATGACCCCTCGTTGGAACGAGCTCGACGAGCTCGTTCCAACGAGGGGTCATAACCTATGTTTTTGAGACAAAAAATGAAAATATTTTGAAAATTAATTGGCGATTTTTGAGAATAGCGCTGGCCGGTTTTGGCCGTTACGTTGGGTAAAGGGTTAACAAAATAATAATTACCGCATCGTGGACGAATTGTGTTTAATCAGGGAAACCACTAGAAGTATTAGAAAGTTTCCATTTTATGGGCCAAGGTGGACAGATCTGTTCGCAATCAGCTAAATATTTGTGCTAGTGCTTCTTGAGATACTTTGAGAAATGTGAATACACGTCGTGTGAAAATTCACCCACTCAAGTATTGCAGTAGTATTCTTCCCGTACTCTATCACGCATACATGGAGGATGGGTAATTATTACAAATCTAAGGAGTTGATTGATTTTCCGACCAGGGACCAACATTATAAAACTTTTACAAAAGTATTTTCCAGAATTGAATTTTCTGTTTATGGAAATACGTAACTGAACACAATTAGCGTTTCTAAAGACGTGAAATTTCCCGGTGCGAATGATCCATTTCATAGATTTTTATTGACAGGTAGAAAATACAATTAGGAAAAATGCAATTGTAAAAATGTTAAAGCATAGACTCCAGACAAGGTATTGAGTCATGACAATTGGCAGAAGAAGCACAACCCAAGTTCCTGCCAATGGAAACGTTGGAAATATAGACAAAACCACAGATAACGGACTCCCGGGTCGATCCTGGAAGTCTATTATCTGTACGTTTGTTCATGCTTCCCCTCTTTTCTAAAACTTATAGTCTTTCTTTCTGGCACGGTTCTTTTAGTGTGAATTCACTCACTCACTCTCAGTGAACCGCCGAATCATAACGGATACAACAATATGGTTAGTTAATGACGTCAGCCAACTGCTTTTGTTTTCTTGGGGAAATGAACAGCTTTACTATCAAACCAACTGAGCATCAAGCATACCTTCGCTTGTTAATTATTGTTGAGAAAGAGTACAGTGAAATGGCAGAACAAAAAAAAATATCTAGATTTACACATAGGCTTGCGCACACGCAATATACGACTGATTGACACATTTTTGTTCAATGAATATTCGTCTGCCGCAAAAAAACGTTTGAATAAGTCTCGGTAATTGGTTGATGACTACCGTACATTAATTATGAAACGTATGGTTGCCATGACACCCAGCAGTGCAGTAAGCAACCGGTAGTGCAATATCAACAAGTAATGTATAAAAAACGACCAATAGTGCAATAATCAACAAGTGATGCAATACAAATCAACCAGTAGTCTAATAACCAGTAATGTAATAAACATAGCCAGTAATGCGCCAAGGTCCATGAAAATCAAAATATTTTAAAACAAACTTTGAAACAGTTGCTCAAATTATAATTTCGACACATCTTGTTGATTTTTAATCATTTGATAAATCCGAAGATGTTTTCGAGATCACATGTCAGGGACGGCGGAACGATTTCAAAGTGAGAGGGCTGGATCGGGCGATGGGTGGTCGCCGGTATGAAAATTTTAAATTCCAGGGTCCCCCCAAAAAACCCATTTCCATGCATCTGAGTGGATATTTTGAGATTTTTCAGGAGATGTATTTGAAAGATTTCACACTTATAGAGCCGTTAAAAAACGTCGGTAAAGCATACATGTGAGGTCCATTTATTTATCGTAACGACCAAAGCTGATAAATAGACCTCATCTGTATGCTTTACCAGACGTTTACAGCAATTATACTGTCTGTGGATTATCTTGTTTGGGGTGGATTTGGTACTCGTATGTCTGTAAGATTACGATCTACTTCAGTTAACCGATTTATTAACAGACTGTATACATTTTAGCGTTTGCTGCCACTTACTGCAAAAAGTGATCCGAAATCCATCGAAACCGAACCAGTACGAGAGAAACATAGCTGGCGAAAATATGCGGGAGGCTCTGGATCCGCCCCTTGTTTCAACAGTCATTGTTGTGATAAAATATATGCACACAAAAAAAAAAACATGGCCCGGCAAAAAAGTGGAGGGATTGAAGTCCCCCCACCCCTCCACATGTTCCGCCGCCCCTGCATGCCATTTGCCTGGGTCAGTACTGTAACGGGAGGTGTTTTCATGTTTTTAAGTGCGCATTTTCCGGTGTTTATGGTCAATTTCAGCATATGTGGCCATATCGCTGTAGCAAGACTAGTACAAATTCATAATTAGCTAATTATGTATAGCAATGCAGTACTATTTATAGATTGTCTCCCCTAGAGATAAGATGCCAGGTCCTATGATACCACAGAGAGCTTTCAAGGTAATTCACTGGTGACGAAGTGTAGTCTTTTGGAACTTGAATTTTCTGATCCCTTGCGTTGTCTAATTTATGAGTTCTAATACGCAACGATGAATCGCTAAAGACCTCCTTCACGCCACCCTTACTTCAGCCGCTATATCGAAATGCATTGCCTTTACGGTCTGGTTGGATATTTTCAAAGATATTCTAAGAGACTGTTTTCTTCCAGGAGTGGTGCTCTTGTTTATTAAGTAGAGGCGCCCACATACTTATCGGAGGAGGGGGGGGGGGGAGACATCCAAAGTCTTCTGTTTCAATTTGGCCATTTTTTCACCCAAACAAAAGAGAAGATGATCCCTCTTTCAACAGGAGGATACAATGTATGCGAGCCGGGTGAGTAGAGTGAGTGCTTTGGGGGGGGGGGGGGGGAGGGGTGGTGGGGTGGTGCTCTCATGTCATGATAAACGGCCAATTTTGTCATGGCGCGGAATCAAATAATTGCTTTTGATGATCAACAGCAGATTGTGTTTTGAGCAGTTATCCGGATCGTGCATAACTGCAGAGGATTCAATTTAAAAAGCTAGGACACTCATTTAGCCTGTTGGAAACGCTATTTATAGACGTGGCTTTCGGGGCGTTAACAACGTTCATTATGTTTTATTACTATGACTGTTCTGAGTTGAGCTCAGGCTGTGCACTTTAATCTACAAATTTGAATCCCAAATAACCAACTTAGGATATCAATAATCAGAAGACTCGCCCCGTCTTTAACCGTTTACCTAAAGTAACGGCCAAAACCGGCCAGCGCTATTCTCAAAAATCGCCATTTAATTTTCATTATTTTTTCATTTTTTGTCTCAAAAATATAGTTTATGACCCCTCGTTGGAACGAGCTCGTCGAGTTCGTTCCAACGAGGGGTCATAACCTATGTTTTTGAGACAAAAATAAAAAAAAGTAGTTATTGAAGATTTTTTTTGTAAGTGTCGTCTGCTTTTCATGTTAGGTAAAGGGTTAATAGGTGGACGTCTTTCTTTAAGGCACATCGGCATCACTTTCAGTCGAACGAGGTATTTTATTGTATATTTTAAAGTGACAAGCTAGACCGAGAAAAAAGCCTTATTTTGCAACACAACGACTGATTGGGTTGGGGAGGGGAGACAACTTTAGACTAAGAGACCCGTCAATGGCGTATCGAAAGTTATAAATGTAGACAATGCAATCGTTGAGAAAACTCGAGTCTCAGAAGTTTTCGCTTTATCATCTACAAGTTATACCATAAAAACCTGTTGTGGTATCACAGAGCTCGACACTTTATGTCTGAGGTAACATTAACCACGGCATTACTATAAATACATAAAACCCCACGATGTGTGAGTGAGGTCGTCAGTATGGTACGAGTGCGAGCGCGGAAGGGTAGAACGAAAGCAACAGCCTCGAGTTCTACTCTTCCGTGATGGCATGAGTGCCATTTTGACGAAAACTTTCACACATCTTGACGTTCTGTGTTTCTTACACGCCTCTATTAGTTAGAATCCTTTAATATAAAAATTCAAACATCACACACAGAAAATTTCAAACTTTTAACCCTTTCCCAACGAATCGCACGCATCCGCAAGCGTAATATGCAAATTCAGCAGCTGAACAAATATTATTGTTCGAAAATTTTCAACAAAACCATATCAAGTGACCCCTTTTTGGAACGAGCTCGTCGAGCTCGTTCCAAAGAGGGGTCACATGATATGGTTTTGTTAAAATTTTTTGAAAAAAAAATAAAAAATGGTATTTGAAATAATAAATTTTGAAATCCTCTGCGTTGGGTAAAGGGTTAAACTCTTTGTTATTTTTCAAGTCGACATCCGACTTATCGGCTGTCTTCGCAGCTTCCGAAATTATCTGGATTGTAAAGTGACGTTTCGATCGACCAATTACGAAAATGGGTAGAGTTCAGTCCTTTTGATTGATCAAAAACGTCAAGTGGAAAAATAGTTCGTCAACGGAAATTCTAATAGAACATGTATCCCTTACGGATTTGTTAATATGGAAATGTCGGAAAAGTAATAAATAACTGGTGGGCTGCCTTTCGGCAGCGATATAGTCAAATATAATGTTAGATAGCCTAAACACCAGAATGTATGCACACGAAGACCATGAAAACACGTTCCATCGTAGTATTGACCTGCACAAATTATATTTCACTTTGAAAACGTCTTTAGAGGTATGATCCAATGATCAAAAACCTATATGATATACCAAAACTATAATTTGAGTTACCCGAAATCTTTTTTGAAATTTCGTTGAAAAATTGTTAATTTCCACTTACCTTTATTACACTACTTGTTACTTTTATTACATAACTGGTTATTACACTACTGGTTGACGTGTATGCATTACATTACTGTTTTTTTTTTTATTACATTACTGGTTAATATTACACTACGATTTTTACAGGGGTCTAGTACCTTGTTCAACCTCACAGAGCAAGCGGCTTTTGGCTGAGTCGAACGCATGGCCTGTCGACCAGAAGTGTGACGCTATTAAAAAGGTAACTGCGTCCTATTTTTTAGAGATATGATTTTAGCTTTCGCTATATCTGGTGTTTCACTACGTCCCAGTTCTTGTCAGCTATCCCTGTATCTGGAGAGTTGTCTCTGACATTTTTTCGATCAACACGGCATGGGTGGTCGAATTTAGTACCAGTAAATGATGGTAACTAATTGAGACTCCGTGTAAGGAAGCCACAGAGCCGATGACATTAGTTGGTTCATTAGGTTGAGAGTTTTTCAACATTATTTGAAGCACAGTTTTAATGCGCCGGATTCATCACAGCCGGCAATGGACAATAATACACTTGTTGTCATTGTGCTAGAATGTACTAATATAAAATTTGGTTTGGAGTGCAGTCTTTAACCCTCTGTCCAACGCACAGAATATCACAAAAGGACTCTTCAAATAACTACTCCTCCAGGTCTTGAATTAGCATCTCGTTCCCTGAGTTCCAATGTGTCCTATGTGCCATGAGGCACATAGAACACATTGGAATTCAGGAAACGAGTGATTGAAGGGAACTGATCCCCTATCGTTCCCTACGTCTTAGCAGGCATCGCGCCCTAAGCTGCGCGATCAGGGTGAAGTGTCTTGATCAAGGACATGGGGTATTTTTACTAGAGAATGTCAAAATCAGTGGAGACGGCAACCTGAAATGGTAAATGACTGCCAGAGGATGCCCGACTAACGCCAAATAAAGACAGTCTAACATCGGTTTTTATGTTCTTTCTCAATCTGCTGCGGCGTGGTTTTATTTAAGGAAATGTTTGAACAAAGATCAAGGTGAATACATTCACCTTGTGACGTAGTAAACGAAAACATGGCACAGCAAACCTTCAAAAAGTAGATGTGCTTATGTCGAACAATTGCACTTTCTGGAGCAAAACACATAATCATGTTTCATTTTCATCCCCAAACTCACGACACCGATACTCGGGTCGAGAGGGGGCGCGCCTTCCCTGCATTTTTATAACTTATTTTTTTTTATAAATACTGGTATTGGAAGCCCGAGTGTTATCGAGGTTAATACGGTGCACCATGCATACAAATTGAAACAATCAGAATGTGAAAGACTGTCCCAGCAGCAAATACAGCGTTTCATTCAAGGGATAAAAATCGACTTCCGGTAATCGAAGAATAAAAACGGCAAAAAGATAGAAAGGGAAATATTTGTGGTAGTAATATAAAAATGGATATCTGCGACGACGTTCGAAAAAGAAATGCATCACAGAGAAAGAAGCGCCATTTAACTGGATTCTACAGTTAACTCGAAATGCCTTGAAGAAAATTAATTTCGAATACTTTGAAGACTTCAGAAATCCACCATGCTATATTAGACATTATTGAGATTGAAATCTTTTTAAAAATTTAACGTGCAATCCTTTTGCAACCCAAATCGATTGATCAGGATACTGAAAGAACAATACAAAAGAAAAAGATAACTGAAGGGTTTGGTTCTCTGCAAACACAACTACTTGCATGCTATTGCGCATTTATCAACACTCCAAAAAGAGTGAGTGTTACGTCAAAATAATGATGCACGCATTTGTTTAGAGAGAATCGTGTAGTTGAAAGATTGGTTTCTGTATCTCGTTGGACATAGCCATATAATTATCTCCCCTACATTAAGGGATGGTGCGCCGTGTACGTAGGCTTACCGCACGCTGATGGCGCACTTGCCTTTAGCCCATGCTAACCCTGCTTAGGTAGTACGTTGGTGGGCCTTACCGCTGATCGCCTATGGTAGCTGGTTCTCCATAGGTTCTTCAACTTCCCCCACCGGTAAAACTGTCTGGCACGAGGTAATCATGGCTGTCGAAAGTATCGTTAACCCTTTACCCAACGAATCGCCCGCATCCACCGGCGTAATATGCAAATTCAGCATTTGCAAAAAAAATCAACAAAACCATATCATGTGGCCCCTCGTTGGAACGAGCTCGTCGAGCTCGTTCCAACGAGGGGTTACATGATATGGTTTTGTTGAAATTTTTTGCAAAATTTAAAAAAAATGATGTTTAAAATAATAAATGTTGATGTCGTCTGCGTTGGGTAAAGGGTTAAACTCCAATAACAAGTAATCATTTCCGATTAATTCGCTGAACTATACTGACGGAAAAAAAGAAACGCAAGTTCAGTTCTGGTAATATAATTTTCCGTAGACTAATTGTTGTAAAATTTGACACACAGCTACCTCATTGTTCTGTCTGAAGAGTCTTTGGTTGACACTCGGCCCACCATGACCACGTGTGACGCTTTCAACAGATTGGGACCGGGACCCTCCCACGTGCTGTGAGCTTGAAAACCATACCAAAGTTTTGAACAGTACACATCGGTTGCACAACATTTCATTTCAACTCGTTTGAAAAGCAAAATGCTGCGAATGTCCGAAGTTGAAAAGGGTAGATCTGTAGCTCTAATTATGCAGGGACAGTGGCAACGTCTCGTCGCCCAGTAATTTGGGGTCCATGAGTCAACGATAACTCGTTTAGTTGGGCGTTTCAGAGCTACAGGAAGATTAGCTGCCCATCCCAGGAGCGGACGGCCGCGCGTTACGTCGCCACGTCAAGATTGAGACATACGTCTCTCACACCCCCGTAACCGATTTCAGACGGTGAAGGAGACGCCGATTCAGGTTTTAGCAACTTATGGTCGCCGAATATGTCCAAGGACAGTTAGGAATCGGTTGCGGGTGTTCAATTTAAGGCTACAACGTCCCTACGTTGGTCCTCTACTTACACTCATGCGACGTCCACGTCGATTGCAATGGCTACGAGCAAATGTACCAAATCGGTTTCACTTGGCCACTGGAGACGTGTGTTATTCACTGACGAGTCTCGGTTCACGCTTCACAGGTCAGATAGACAACGACGTTGATATCGACGTCAAGATAAGCGATATTCTGACGCTTACGTTAAGGAAAACGACAGATTCGGGGGGAGTGTCTGTTATGTTAGGGGTGAATTTCTCAGGGCGTGAAAATACCTCTCGTGGTCATCAAGGGCAATCTTACAGCCATAAGATATCGGGATCAGGTCCTCATGCATCACGTCTTCCCACTTGGCCATGCGTGTAACCTTACGTTGCAGCAGGATAATGCGAGGCCGTATGTTGCTAGGGTTTGTCGTGACTACCTCACCCAAATCCCAGTCCTTGATTGGCCACCATACAGTCCAGATATGTTGCCGCTCGAGCATTTGTAGGACGAGCAGGACAGGATGGCGAGGAAGCGCGTCAACGACCCAAACAACGTCGCTCAGCTCACGCATTCCCTTATTCAGGAGTGGAATAACATCCACAAAGGAACATAATCAACCTGATGGGGCCAATGTTAAGGAGTGTTAGAGCAGCCACTGAAGCCCGGGTGGGCACACCTGCTATTGATTTTGATCAGGAAATGGCGTAGGTTACCCACGGTTGACGTTATCTGTGCAAACACCGTATGTGTAAAGAAAACAAAACTCATCAAAATATAATCAGTAATGAAGAAATAACATCAAAATCAAAACAACGAAAGAATCATCCATAACAAATTTGAAATATTTACCACAGAATACAAACGTGCGTTTCTTTTTAAGGAATAGTGCATGGCTTGGAGTTGACTACGCCCATATAGTGCCCAGTGAGGTAGTGTAGTTCCCGCCGAGAAGCGGCGGGAACTACACCACCTCACTGGACACTATATGGGCGTGGTCAACGACAAGACATGCACTAATCCTTATATTATATCGAACACCCATCAAGAAAAAAACATCTGTCCGATTTGTTAATCTATTACCAAGGTAGCAGCCCTACCAACCAGCGTTATATAGAAAAAAAATACCATGTAGTTTTTAAAAAACATTTTCTTCTTCCAAAACACGGCTAACTTGGATTATTGATATGAGCAGAAGACAGATTTTGAATCGGTCGGCAAGGGTAAACAAAACATTTCCCCCAAACGGAAATGTGTATTCTAGAATCGCGCAACTCGCGAACGAAAACTAAAATTTTCGAAATTTGACAACGCAGTTTGATAATAATTTCCACACATTTATCACACATATACATTACCGAATGGGTCAGTACGGGATACAAACTCCGAAGATTCAATTGAATTCCATTATTTATTCGTTTACTGCCCAAAACTTACAATTAAATAGCGAAATAATATGAGCAGCGAAACAAACGATGTTTCACATCCGGACGCGTTCTCATGAAAGTTGGACCCAGGTATGGATCATTCTCTTCGAAACGAGATATGGGTCATCTTCTCAAGGAATAAAATGAACGCCTCGAAAAATGTGGCTTCAACAATGGAAAAGCGATACATTTTTCTACAAAGATTTCTTTCCTGGTCGTTTTGTGGATGTTGTGCCTCTGTGAATCGATTTTTAAATTTAGCCTGATGAGTTTTATTCGCCCAGTATGAAAAGAAAACTGATATAGTAGTGTGCTAAAAATAGAAAACGTGTAGTGCCTGGGTGTAGTGCCTGGTCAGTTCTGTGGATGCAAACTACACGAAATAGGGTATCATCTTTCAGCCAATCAGAATGCAAGGAAGTCACGTGAGATATAATATTTCCGGCTAGTATATTTTGATACCACGATTTGAGTTTAGACACTGAATTATTTATGTTTCCTCACAGAGCTATCACATCAATATATCTGTGGTTGGTTTGAATTGCTTTCGAGGTAAGCGCACTGGTCTTTTCCTCGTGCTGGTCTGACCATTTGTTGCTTTTCTCAATTGATGTTGAGGTGAATTGTTGCTCCAAAATATCTTGAGATCGTAACCTCGTTAGAAGGCATTGTTCCAAATCTGTTCCTGCGTGTAAAACAAAAGTACCCCTTGAGAAGGAAGTGAGGTAGCACTTGTTTACTGTTTTTCTTGTAAAATAGGACATAGTCACCAATGCTTGGGGTGGAAGTCCTCTAAAATGGGTATAAACAATTAAGTGAACTTTACTTTATCTCCATGTAAATAAATAAATAAATAAATAAATAAATAAATAAATAAATAAATAAATAAATAAATAAATAAATGAAAGTAGGCAGGAAATGCAATAACTTTCAATGCGATTCGAATCGAAATTGTCCCGATGATGCGATTTGAGGCGAGATGATTATGAAATTTTCGAGTCGTCGGGATGTTCTCCAACCCTACCCGATGTCGAATCTTGAACTATTATTATTTTGTCATCAGATCTCCTGTACAGGAGCAATCAGGGATGATATTTACTTCAGCTCTCTACAAAATGCAAGATGGATTTGCCCATTGTCCGTGGACGTGTGGCTGTCTTATTGCACATGATTTATCCATTCAGGTACTCGCGTTTTATATTGTGTAGTAAGTACTAGTTCATCTTCATCCTGGAGGGCTCATCGGTTGTAATTTAACCAGTCATTACAACTTCTACAGCAGCAATTAATTAATGACTCTTCACATTTTGGAATCAAACCATCCAACAAAACGCGTTGCATCCGATGGGCTGATATCATGTTATTTCTACATTTCTGCGCGTAAAGCGTATCGTCTTGCTTCGAAGGTCGGTGAGAATTGGAATAGGACAATTTCAGCTGAACGACCAGTGTAAAAGTCGAGCTCTACCGTCGGATGTTTTCAACTGAGAAAATGTAAGACGTCCTTGTGAATAATGTCTTGTTCTTCAACGCTGGGAATGGTTTCTTCAGTTCACGCCATCTTGCAGACGAGAAAATATTCAAGATGCCCTGATTAAAAACTTGAACGCACGAAAACACGTCACGTTGTATTTTCTTATAGGGTCTGTGATTTGTCATTGAAATAAGTTTCCTCAATGATTGCGATTCTGCATCAGGAGCGTGTGGCGAATCGCTGTACGTTTAGGCGTTTAGAAGAAAAAAATAATAATACTAACCTAAAGAAAACGCATCGGACGCATTGTGTTCGTCACACGTGTAGATGGAAATTCCGCCTGTGTGAACTGCAGAGTCCATTATATCGGTCTTATTCAAAGATAACAAGTACACCGCACATGATTTGCATGATCTTCATAACGTCCCTTGAGTGCAACAAGGCACCATCTGCAATGCTAAAGCATTGCACATGCATGGTGCCATGCTGCACCCAAGGAACCATAATATTTTAGTGGTTCGACGATCTAAAATATAGGGCCAAGTAGTGAAGATAACTAAAACGACGGTATTAGGAATGCAACTTCTTTTCTTTCCAATACTAAAGCGAACCGCAAATCATTAAATGTCTAGAGAAAGGGGTCTGAGAATAAGCAGTATTGATGCCTGACGTTCGCGGTTGAGAAGCTACCTATTAATTAGTCTGTGTGAAACTCACATACTATTGTTTTTGTATTGTTTTTTCTTCTTCTTCTTCTTCTTCTTCTTCTTCTTCTTCTTCTTTCTTCTTCTTCTTCTTTTTCTTCTTCCCCATTGTCTGCACTATTACTCGAAAACGAATTGTCCTACCTCGCCGAGTTTTAGCATATTGATAGACAGCCACAAGTGATCGGCCACCTATGTTTTCAGGTCGCTAGAACCCTTGCGTGTGACCCAGTTGGCCACAGGGTTTTCACAGCCTCTATTTTTTTTGTAACAGTACATTACCCTGAAGCAATACTATGTTATATTTAATCACACTAGAGACAATGTAAACAATCACATGTCAGAAATGGATTTAGCTGTCAAACATTAAATGTTATATGTTATTTAATTCATTCTCAAACCAAGTTGAGAGAAACTCTTTGCCTTACAAGGAAATGTATCAATTATTCAGTTTACGCTTTTAACCCTCTCAGAACTTCAATGTGGGTCTGAAAGATTTTAGTTCATGCAATGTGAGAAAAATGATAACCCTTTCCATACTCACATTGCTGCCCTAAACATCATTCAAATAAGTGGTAGGGCAAAACATGTTCATTTCTGATTCCTTGATCGAACCCTTTGAATGCTGTGCACATATATGCTTTTTCAGGTTTCTTGAAAAAAAATCAATTGATTCTGATATGGATATCTTTAAATACTGTTAATGAAAACCTATTTCTGATTTCTTAAAAAATATCCCCCCCCCCCCCCCCACCCACAAAAAAAATTAAGCCTCCATAAATTCGCTTTCTATTTTGTTTTTTTTTCCTGATGCTTTAACTCTTTTCACATAGACTTGAATTAACTGGATGCAACACATTCTGTTTCTCTAGTTGGAAAGCAATTTTATATTTAACAAGAAATTGAATATGTGCAAAATTGCCACGTTCACAACAATCGGCATAGGAGCGGACACGGCCGGGCGGTTTTGATCGGAGCAACAAACATTCTTTGGGTGGGGCGTGTTGCGATTATATCGTTCAGTTCTGATAGGTAGAAGACTGACACGTAACACATGTGCATTGTTAAATGAACAAGGGACACAGAACATAGGGAAGTGTCATTTGAACAATTTCTTCCCATTATTTACCCTTTTCATACTATCCCCCAACTTCGGCTGTACCAGTGGTAGATACCTTGCCAGTCCCCTGACAACAATTGAGCAATCTGCCTTCCTAATTTGATAGCGCGGTGGTATATTAGTCAGAGTAAAGGACTTCAAAGCGACCTACAGACGGGTCGATCCGGCCCCCCGTTATCTGCGTTGTGTTCTTGGGCAAGGTACTTAATTCCGAATGAAATGTGGAGGCACTGTGGCTCTCTGTACTAATGCCTACTGCACGCTGAGGTTGAACTCTCCTTGAACCGCTGATGCTGGGTTAGTAAGTTGATTTTTCTGGACGTTGCTCGCCGCTGCACAGCGAACAACTGCCAGAACAATCAACTTACAACGGTGGTTCGTGATACGATGGGACCCTGCAGACCTTTAGATCAGTCTAATTTGAGCACAACGGCAAATATGGATCAGCCGTATTGTGGCCTGCATGGTTGGAGACAAAGAGCCGGTGTTTTCTTCTTCTTGGTGTTGTTTTAGTTTCAGGTCACTCTCTTTAAAATGATAGTTCAAAACCCCTTGTTATAGGCCTTCACCATTATCACTGGGGTCCCCACCACCCCTTGACGTTAAGTTTTCTGGATAAGGCTTCTTAGTTGCCCAGTGTCGAGCCAAAGTCCTATTTGAATTTAAATTACTCATGACGTTTAACAGGAAATGCAACAAACATCAGTATAATAGATCTCCAGCTTTACCATGATCATATAAAATTTGGCAAAGAAAAGCAATCGACGCCGATTTATTTTCTATGGCGAACTTTGTGGGGTTTTTTTATAATTATTTATTTGTGGCATTGTTTGATTCAAAGGTAAGCTGTAAGCTATATTACAAGCATCAGGGAAACATGGCCAAACAATGTATTGACGAAGCACTGCAAAACTTTGGAAAAAGTTTCAAACTTCGCATAATTTGGGCGCAATTATCTTATTTGGGCACAACGTTTACCGTCGTTATTTGGAAAGACTTGAAAGGCCTGGAGCCAAAGTCCAATTTGAATTTAAATTACGCATGACGTTTAATAGGAAATGCAACAAACATTAATATAATACAGCTTTATCATGACCATATAAAATTTGGAAAATAAAAACAATCGGCGTCGACAGTGTCGTATACGACACTGTCGACGCATATTGCTTTTCTATGGCGAACTTTGTGGATTTTTTTAAATAATTATTTATCTGTTGCATTGTTTGATTGAAAGGTAAGCTCTAAGCTATATTGCAAGCATCGGGTAAACCTGGCCAAACAATGTTTTGCCGAAACACTGCGAAACTTCGGAAAAAGTTTCAAACTCCGCGTAATTATGGGCGCAATTATCTTATCTGGACATTGCGTTTACTGTCGTTATTTGGAAAGAATTAAAAGGCCTGTGACCCTGGTTGAGGAAAGTGTTGTTAATCCCAGTAACCAAACTAACAAACCTTTCTAATTTGTTTCCACTACTGTCTCAGTCTTCATGGTAAAATTACAGAGGATGAGACACTACAGGTCGAAAGCCATGTAAAAGTATGTGTTCACCACTTCATCAGGAAATACAATTATCTTTCAAACCTCTTGGAGATATTGGATCCATCACTTTTGAAAGAGATTTGTTAGAGAATTGTAGCTACTTCGATTTACGTAAATATAGTACTATGTTTTCACCACAAAGATCGATGGAAGACGAGTATACAAGTTCTTTGATATGTCCCGAGTTAAGTTTAGTAACTGAATAAAGTTTTTCTTTACAACCAATTAGCAATCTTTGTCTAGTTTGGTTTTCTATGGATTTGAGTTGATTTCTTGCCTGGTTAATAAAAGATATCCCCGCAGCATTAACAGACAGTGGCGAAGTTTATTCGATCGAAGTGCTGGTCTATTACTATTCAATCAGCCTGATCATGTTAGTAATACATTTAGGTAATGTTTGAGGATTTAACACTTTTACAGACAAGAAGGGGCTAAGTCACAAGAGACTGAGCATCATGTACATATTACATTTCGTCAAGGACGTAGAAAACGGGGCACAGGGAGGCGCGTATCCCTATTCCTAACGCTTCCATAAATAGTTGAGAGAGAGAGTGAGAAAGGGAGAGAGAGAAATAGGAGGAAAAGGGAGGGAGAGAGAGAGTATTTAGCCGAACATTATCTTTATCAAGCAGTCTTTGCAGTCTTATTTGGAATTAATGGGAAACGGAAGTACTGACTCTTTACTCTTAAGATGTGATCAAAGATTCCCTCGTTTGATTTGTCTCTTCTACGGACTTAACCCTTTCCATCCGCTGTGCATACATTTTTCGTGAATAAAACAAATGGCTGTGAACGAGCAGACGAAACAAAGAGCGAAAGGTCTGAAATGAGGCTCGGTAATAATTTAATCCAACTGCTCGAATGAGCTGTTGGTTTAAATTATTACTGAACCTCTCAACAATCCATGGTGGATGGCTTCGTCCATTTCGCCGTTCACAATATTGACAGAACTGGTACATTCCAGGCCGCCAGTGTTGAAAGGGTTAAAACTTGAGATAAATGCCCTTATTTGCGCTCCATATTGAACAATGTAGAGGTGAGTGAGACAAAACATAGTTTCGCCTATTCTATTCTTACTATGCCAAAAAGTCACGTGGCTTACACCGCAGATATATATATTATTATTATTATTATTATTATTATTATTATTATTATTATTATTATTATTATGATAATTATAAAATATATTGATTACATGCCCGTTCTATGAAATCTCCATCTACAGCAGCACTAAACCATGAGGAAAATGAAAATATGTTCCGCACATACTTGCGGAACGGAAATCATTGGCGGACTATTTTTAAATAGGAAGCGAAATTTCCTTGAAATTTTCTACAAATCGTGCAACGCAATTACTGTTTGAATCGCTAGCGATAGCTGAAAATCGTCCCCTGAGTTTCAATGTGTTCTATCAGCCAGTGGGCGCATAAAACACATTGGAACTCAGGGGACGAAATAGTGACACGAATTCCCCTCGCTAATTTGGTTGGCGACAAAATGTGTTCTTTTTGTTGAAAGTTGTCAGATATTTTGCTGAGTGTCCTTCTAATAATTGTTTTTATAGAGTTGGAGGCGTGTAAAAAACACAGAACGACACACGCGTGTAAATGGGTTAATATATATGGCACTTGTGACATCGTGGAAGGATACAATTCGAGGCCTGCAACCTCTCGTTTTATTCTTCCGCGCTGGCACTCGTGCCACATCGATTAACCCATTCACACGCGTGTGTCGTTCTGTGTCTTTATGGGTGAAGTTGCTTCGGATATCCAAACACAAAAGACACGGACATCAGACAAGTCAAGTTTGAACAAAGTATCCAAATTGATTTATTTTTGTTCAAGGGAAACGTCATTCCTTCTTGTTGTTATATTTTGTGGTCACGAATGATACCGTACTTGGACAAGCAGCAGTCCTACACGTGAACAAACATACTCTTTCAAAGATCGAAACGTGAAATTGTAAAGGATTCATTAAGTAAAATATAAAGTATTGTCAGACAACAATGTGTGGAAAATGTTTGTTTTCCAATGCAAATTACCGTTTACATGATATTTCAGGTGAATTTCATGTTAATATAAGTGTAACAAATGATTACAATACATTTATTCATATTATCACCACATGGATTGTGTTTGGCATAGCTTGTTCGTATTTGATTGTATCATATTGCAGCCATTTCAAAGTGCAACAATCATGCTTTTGTGGTTGTGGTTGTGTGATGTGCCAACATATGTACTGTGTACGTAATAGTAGTTATTGCCGTTTCCAAATCGACCGCTTCTTGCTTTTGAAAATTGACAACAAAAAATAGTATTTATGTTTTCCCGAATGCGTAAAATGTACCATAATTTACATTAAACTTCACCTTTGCCTTCCACTCGTGTGCATTAAGCATTTATCTCAGTTTTGGTATGGACACAAATATTCTAGATGTTTTAATTCGATAGAATGTTTTGCTACCACTGACACAGCGAAGGTGAAAGGCTGGGGACTTAGGACCAAGTATTCCAGATATGATCCACTGCCCGACTGCCTTCTATTGAAATCGAATTTCTGAAACCACCACCTTTTTACCTCTAAGAGACGAGCATGATTGTATTCGCAGAGCAACAATGGAGTATTGAATGCAGATTTCACCAACAAATATTGAGGTTCTCTTTTTGATAACCCATGACTTGACATGGCAGTCTCAAAATCGAAATGAATGCACAATGAAATCAATTTATACTGATAAGACAAATAAATCGTCTATGCAGCACAGCCAAACACACTGGCCATTCGCATGCTGAAATAAATATTAAGGTAACCCTTTAATAAACGATGGTGTGTTCCAAGTCAGTTTAATCACAGTAATTGGAAGAGTCCATATTCATTCCTTGGGGGCAGACCATTCAATGTTTCTAACGTGTAGCCTTCGGGCTACACGTTGAAAACATTGATTGGTTACTCAGCACAACCACTGAGCAGTCATTCTATATGGTAAAAGTACGACGTATCATGGGTCGAAAAGGCGGTTTGTATAGTTCAATGGGTTAAGTGTAATTAAATTGTAACGGTTATTAGAAAGGCCAACGGTTCTAAAGATCAATCCACACACTGAGTAGCGAAACATCATCATCACAGCGGTGGAAGACCCTAAAGTTGTTCATCGGTGGAACTTCTGAAGCAGGAATTCCTTTCAGCAATTACCCAATTAATGTCTTCACCTCAAACACTGGGAAAAGTGATATGTTCAACAAATACTGTTCTTCTATCTCTTCGAGTGACGACTGAAATGTCTCTCTCCGTGAAACTCCATCCGAAGTTCCACTGACAACTGATAGTATTTATTTATTCATTTATTATTGTTTCGGGTTGCATCCAGCATCTATGGTTATATTTTGGCCGCAACATATGTATGGTGTGGAGTTAGATAATCGCGTAAACCTATGCTGTCTACTTTAACGGACTTCCAACCCGGACGTTGGAATCTTGGGCCTATTTTACCAATAAAGCAAAACATGTTTGCTCCAGTAAACAAACACTGTTTAGCAATTCTCTCGAGGAGATGGGGGTGAGGTGTGGGAAGGGGGGTGGCAATCGATAGTATAACTCTACATTATAGTAGAGGATATGACGCAATAGACATAACAAAAGTTTCCAGGAATCCGATCCGGTTCTTTAAGTAAATATGCTTTATCTAAGCGACTCAAGTCGCATGGAATCAACTGACAAACTCTCATTTTCATTCGTTCTAGAAATAAGATAATGCCTCCCTCATTTTGAAGAAAACACTTCCAGATTGATTCTCATATTATGGTCCAATCTCATTGCCCAGCTGTGTTGATAATATATTAACCCATAACCCAATTTGTGGCGATCTCGAGATACCAGAACATCTTTGCTACACTGTCCTATTTATGCAAATGCTTGTAGTATTACTATCAATGCACTCCAATTCAGAACAGATGAATCTGTACTTCTTTCTCTTTCGGGTTTCTTGGTTACAATACACCGTTTTCGTGCAAACAGCTCCTTTAGCGGTTTTTACCCCAAACTTTACTGGGGGATAAAAGTTTCCTGATTTATCCAATTTGCGGAAAATGAGCGGAGCTTGTAAGTGTGAATAAAAATTTAAAGTGCATATTTAAAAAAATAAAAAAAAAATATTGGTGATGCCCTCTGTAAACTGTGGCAGAAGATTAAAATTGGGTGGGGGTAAGTAAAATTATGTCTATTTTATTCAGTGCGAAACTGGACGACAGTATAGGAATCACCAAATTTAAAGGCAAAAGTCACATGCGACCTATATTTTTTCAGTATATTTTTTTTCAAGAGGTGATAAACTAAACGGATATGGGTTTGTTTTTGCCCAACTCGGCAAGACGAGGTTGGAATACGGGGGACAGATCTGTACTGTCGCCAATGGAAAAAAAAAACACAGTGTATTGTAGCCTTCCAAAAATGACATGAACCGCCTTATATTCGAGATTTAATCTCATTAAGTAGGATACTTCAAATAACAGCAGCACTAACAAAACATACCTAAATGTACCAAACACATTTACTTTGTTTGGATATTTGCAAACCGACATAATGTTTTTTCTGTTCATGCCCAGATAAACTGAGACTCCGCGCACCATGCTCCCCAGTAACAGAAGCTTATTGGGACGATGTGAACCTCAGTTGTCCCGTCTTTGATGGTCCATGGCCCCACTGATAAAATAGGCCAAATACATTATCATGGCGTGCGTTGATGATGTATTTGGAATATTGATCAGAGAACAGTTAAAAAAAATCGCGACTTCTTGGACATTTATTTGTTGATAAATTAAATATATATATGTACTGATGACGTAGCTTATTAGTCAGTTAGCATGTACCGTGCTGAAATCCCGAATTGGTCTAGCTAGTTCCCAACAGCCTGAACTGTGTGTCACCTACCACCATCTGACTGATCAACTGTGTGTGTGTGCAGTACGGCCGCCGTAAACTGTCAGTTTTCGCATGTGGGCAATATTTCCACTTTCGCAATAATATTGGATTCCAATCTCTAATTATAGGAATAATCATCAACAATTTACACACGAATGTACTGTTCGTGTGATGGGAGCGCGGTGACTTAGTTGGTAGAGGTGCAGGCTGCAAGCCGAGAGGTCCTCGGTTCGAATCCCACCTGCGGCAACCGCGCTGTGTCCTTGGGCAACACACTCCATCTCAATTGCCCGCGTGGGGGCACGGTGGCGTGGTGCACTAAGGCGTACTGCACGTCGATGGTGCACTTGTCTTCAACCAATATAAACCCTGCTTGTGTGGAGTTAGTATTTTGGGGAGCTGACAGTTGCTCGCCGTTGCTCGGTGGTTCTCTCCGAGTACTCCAGCTTCCTCCACCCGTACAACTGTCACGGTCATGATTAGTCATTGTGCATAAATATGTGACATTAAACACCAATAAATAAATAATACTGTTCGTGTGATAAAAAACTAAGTATTAAACCGAGTCTCGTTTATTGATTATTGGAGGTTTAACGACATCTGGGTAACAACGTATCGAGCAGTTTTACGGGTACGAGAAGCCAGGGTGTCAGAGGAGAACCGCCTAGCAGCCGCTAGCAAGCAGACTTTCCAACTTACTACCTCTGCACGAGCAGAGTTATAACGGCTGAAGGCAAGTGCTATATTGTCTCGTAGAAACGTACATGATTAATAACAAGAGCAAATCGATAGCCAAGATTCCAGCCAGACGAAAGTGATCAGGCTGGAAAATGATTGGGGTGGGGGGCTCAAACCCTCTAAATTCCTCATCGCGATGCCTCTACTCCCACAGATATGCACAAGCTGCTCCCCGACAACGCTTTTGTATTGGTTTTTAAGTAACTGCATTTTGTTTTCAAGCTGGCTTCAGTTCTACACAGTAAGGGTAAACAATTCTATATAACGTCCTCGGCGTTGGTGGTACGGTATGCAGACTCTCTTTGAACTGTTTGCATATTTTAATACCCCCACCCCCACCCCACCCCCCCCACCCCCCCCCCCCCCATTCGGTGCGGACTTTGTGTCGTGATTGGTCGAGTATGTGGAGATCTGATGGAAAGAAATGTTACTTGTCTGTCGGCCAGTTAGTTCACATCTCCCCATCTCGGTTTGGTTGCATGTGTGTGGGATGCGGCGTTTTGACCTTGTGGGTTTTGTGGAGACAACTGACTAAAGTTTGGTGGGCGTAGGTGGGATGCATATTAGTATTGTTTTTGTTTTGTCTGCTTGTTTGTTTCTTTTTATCCCATGGTGGTGATATACGAGAAGCTGTCTGAGGACACTAACCATATTCCTGTATCAAAGGGAGACGACCACAAAAGCGCAAAGCATTCTGGCGAATCCCTCCATTAATATGTACTTTTATATATCATATGACTCGTCCGTTTTGTTCACTTTAAAACATTTGATATTTTGTTTTCATATTAATCAGTGATAAATAAAGCCTTCCGTCGATTTCATTGGTCAATTTAAAAACTATACAATTTGATTGGCTGAACAAAATACAACTGGGCCATATTTGCATAACTTGCATAATTAGAGTTGGGAGCTTTCATTGGTCAATTTCAAAACTGGACAATTTGATTGGCTAAACAAAATACAACTGGGTCACATTTGCATAATTTCAGTAGGGAGAATTTACGTTGTCTGTCCTATTTAAGGTGGGTTATACTGTATTAACCTTTTACCTACAAGAAAAACACCATTCATTTTTTTTTTATATTTTCACTTTTTGCTTCCAAAACATAGGTTATGACCCCTCATTGGAACGTGCTCGACGAGCCAGTTCCAATGAGGGGCCATAACCAATGTTTTGGAAGCAAAAAATGAAATTATTTAGTTATACGAAGATGTTTTTATTCCAAATGCCGTCTGCAACTCAAGTTAGGTGATGGGTTAAAAAGTCATACTAAGTGGCTAATTTGTGCGTGTGTGTGTCATATGATAAATAGAATATTTATGAAACTCGTCCGAATTTTCCGTTTGGGCTCGCCAGAGGCTCGCCAAAACGGAAAATTCTTACTTAGACTCGTTTCATAAATATTATATGAGAAAAACACTCATTCCATATCCTCTATTTATTGCTATGCTTTGAATTACTGTGTTACGTGAAAGTATTTAATTTTGATATGTGTACATACACCGAAACTGTTTTTCAATAAAATAGTGTTTCAATTACATCCGGGGACTCGCGCGCTACACCACGATCACATTTCCTGAAAAATAACAACCATGTACACTATTCGTACCCCGAATGTCTGATATTTGTTAACCCTTTACCTAACACGAAAAGCAGACGACACTTGCAAGTAAAATTCTTGAAGCACTATTTAATTTTTGATTTTTTGGATTGTTTGCGTCAAAAACATAGCTTATGGCCCCTCACTGGAACGAGCTCGTTGAAAAATGAAATAATAATACAAATTGAATGGTGAATTTTGTGAATACCGCTGGCGGTCTTGGCCGTTAAGTTGGGCATAGGGTTAAATTACCAGTATTTGTTGGGTAGCTTCTCCATCATTCTCTGGGTATATAGCACTTACAAAAGTACCCAGAGTGTTCCGATTGGCAAGAATTTTTTTGGCCCGTGGAAGATCCTGCACCTTCACCTGTGTTGGATGCACACTTCAGACCCATCGCAAGGGAAAGTGCAATGGGGATGAAATCAGCGGTATCTAAGAGAAATAGCGCCTATGGCATACACATATGAACGGAGCGGCATGCTGTTTCCATCTTAACAGAACTACCTCCAAGATAATCTCAACAACTAACGGGCGATTTCAATTCCGCGAGGTACTCATTGATATTAATGTAGGCGGAATATCGGCTGAGACGATTCAATCGTGACTGGCGTAGCAAAAACATAGGAAGGGTGAAAAGCATCACACCCCCTTATTTTCGCAGGAGACTGGTCTTACCGCCAGATGACACGGGAGCTTAACAGAGGTACCATGAGGTAAGTGGTCATACTGCTCCCAGCATTGTATTTTTACCTAATAATTTATATAAGTGGGTTTACAATCCGACCACCACAGTGCTTCTAATCCATGATAATCAAAGACAGATCATACATCCCATGCATCTCAAGAATTTGTTTTCACTCTTCAAGTATGGCTTGTCTGACTTTAATAGAAACTGCACAGTGCCCCTTCCCCCTCCCACACGCACACTTTCAGGTGGCGCCCAGGGTACCTGCCATACCTTAGGTATGCCACTGAATAAATTTTGTTCTTCTCCAAGTGGTAGAAGAACAATATTTTATCCTCGCCACTTCATTTGCCCTAGCTTCGCCATGGAAGAAAACCAGTTCTGTTAACACTTTACCTAACATGAAAAGCAGACGACACTTGCAAACAGAATTCTTGAATAACTTTTTTTTTCATTTTTGTCTCAAAAACATAGGTTATGGCCCCTTGTCGGAACGAGCTCGACGAGCTCGTTCCAACGAGGAGTCATAACCTATGTTTTCGAGACAGAAAATGAAAAGAAATAATGAAAATTAATTGGAGAGTTTTGAGAATAGCGCTGGCCGGTTTTGATCGTTACGTTGGGTAAAGGGTTAAAATGAATCATTGCGGACAATACGGGACATCAAATGGGTGAATTTATTTCACTTTAATTTTGTATGGAACTGTATTAATAATTGAATTCCGCTATCCTTAAATCTTAAATAACCTCACTTGTTCATCAACTGAGTGGTGTATTGAAGTTCTATCTTCAATGAGATGGATGCATCTATTCTGTATTTGTAGGTTGATGCAGAAATAATTTAGTCCTATTTAGGTGATTCTGAAGCCAATATCATTTTGAGGTGAAGCCGTTATACTGAAAATGAATTCATTTGGTAAACAAATTTCAAAATAAAGAAAATACTCTGCCCTTGGATACAAGAGTTAGGGTGAAAGTGTATCACACAAAGAACGCATTAGGATATTTTAAACATGTACATTCAAAGGTTTTGGGGCTTTATACTGCACCTATATAAACAAACTTAAATGGAGTAAAATGCAAGTTGATATGGCCAGGTTCTCGAATATTCTGCTGCCCACGCGCCTTTCAATTCACATTCAGCGGTGGTAAATGGATATTCATAACAGATCAGTTTCAGTTTTTTGAATAAATGCTCACAAAAGCCGAAACGAAAGCTTTTCTCCTTGTTTTTTTGTTTTGTTTTTTTTGTAGACGAAACAGTCGTCCATATTTCTGGTTTGAAAAATCAAAACATTGAAGGGAAAGGACTGGGCTGTCTGGGATACCGAGTGATTTTTTTTTATCACACAATTTGAAGAAATTTAAATTTCTCCTCACATAAAATTGTATTCATAAGATCATTAGCTATTCATTTATGACATTTCACGCAACGCTCGCATTGTGGCCACTGTGCAGAAGGTCTTATCAAACCCAGCCCCTGCTTATTGTTGTTTATGCTGCACTGAATGGGTATTTTACCCCTGCATTACGTCAGCTCATTGCAGATGAATCGATCAAATCAACCCAAATCGATCTTACAAGTTTTGGAATTTGATTTTGTTTTCGTTTTAGTCTATAACACCTCCATGAGTATGGTCACGTGGTGGTCCATAAGTTCCAAATTGGAAACAAGGGCACCAACATTATTCTTTTTTATTACACATCCATTAAATTTAAACCCTTGTATTTAACGGAATTGCCGCTATGATATAAATGTTCTGTATTCAACTGGTGATGTTGAAGCTGCAAATTTTTCCCCAGCACCCTTTATCCCTTTACCTTACATGAAAAGCAGACGGCACTTACAAACAAAATTCTTGAATAAGTAATGTTTTTCATGTTTTGTCTCAAAAACATAGGTTATGACACCTCGTTGGAACGAGCTCGTCGAGCTCGTTCCAATGAGAGTCATAACCGATGTTTTTTGACAAAAAATAAAAAATAATTCAAATTAATTGGCGATTTTTGAGAATAGCTCTGACCGGTTTTGGCCGTTAAGTTCGGTAAAGGGTTATACTAGTAGCTTTCCCGTGGAGTCATTATTTACGCTTTGAAAAGTTTCCAAATTTCGTTATACAATTATCGATTGTCTGTCGTGTAGTGTGAAAATGAAAACGTCCAAAGCAAAATAAAGTCGGTTCACTAAAAAAATTAGTTAACCAAAAATGAGATATTAAAAAGCAATCATATCCAACCAAACTTTAACACAGTCCCGTGGCCGTCTCGTCTGTGGATATCCATATATCTGAATTTGTCAACTTTATTTCGGTAAGTCTTCGGGCATCCTGGCATGCTTCGAACTGCATTTAAACAAAGTTTCTCCAGCTCTTTTGCAAATCTGCCAAAATGTGTACTTCTGTTTTTACTATCAGTAATAGCCACCAAATGGTTAGGCGTGAATGGACACCAGCCGAAGAGAAACATCGATTCGAATTTCGACAAACACACCTAATAGAAAAAAGTTGTTTTGATTTTTTATCGATTTATTTGATCAGGACAGATAAGTAGTATGTCTCGGGCTTCTCAGGTCGTATTTGATGATCTCATTTGGATGATCGCATGTGACGTCATGCCACGTGCCCCAGAGGCGCCATGTTGGGTTGTCAAGGTAACCCGCGTGAGCGGCCATATTGTGACGTCACCTCCATAGTGATACGTGGTGTGAGTGCGCATGCGCAACGCGTGTTGTTAAGGTGATACGTGTTTCCGTCGTCCATTTTGTATACGGGAGGCCGCCATCTTGGTTTCTATGGTAGCACGTGATTGCTATGTTACCCAATTTTTCTGCAATAAGACGGGGTATGTTCGGAGGGTGTGTTTCTTTGTAGAAGAGTAAATTTAATTTTCACAAACAACCCGACAATCCCTCCAAATCACCAAAATCCACCCAACTTTTACTATTTCGAATTATTTTCGGAATTTTCTGCTTCTATCTATATATGTAATAGTTTTCCTCTACCTAGGCGTGTTCCTTTGTTCTGGAGTATACTCCAGTAGCGTAGACGAGCCTATTAGTTGGAACAGTTTATCTTATTATTACTATATTTAGCAATTTCTGGAACTAATCTTGTTAGTTCTGACCCTATTCCAAGTACTCTTGTTGTTTCATTTATCTAGATAATAACTAATCAATCAGATTGCTTGATTTCCCATAACCTGTATGCAGAGTTATCTCCCTTCTGAATAATAACAGCCCCGTATTCAATGGCCATATCCAATGAATCCCATTTTTGGGAAACACCTGTGGCTGTGGGATCCCTTTTCTGTCACATGTGCTTATGTGAAAAAGCACAATGTGACACAATGTGCCCTAGCACAAAGGCACATGCTTCATGTGCCGAGATGTGCTTATGTGAAAAGGCACAATGTGACCCAATGTGCCCTAGCACATAGGCACATGCGGGTATTTGAGGATACCTATGTCCTGGTATTGTTTTATTCGAGGATACCTACTGGATAATCCCTTTTTTGTCATATGTGCTTATGTGAAAAGGCACAATGTGACACAATGTGCCCTAGCACAAAGGCACATGCTTTATGTGCTTATATGTGCTTATGTGAAAAGGCACAATGTGGCACAATGTGCCCTAGCACAAAGGCACATACGGGTATATTAGGATACCTGGTATTTTATTATTTGAGGATACTAGTTGGACTTTACATCCGTAGATAAAAAACAAACAACAGTATATATAACATTTCATTTTTATTCATGTATACAATTCAATTTCTCAAGGCATTTCTCTTTGTAGTTCTTCTTGCATGGGCTAACCATTTCATCTTGTGGGTTGGAGCTTCTTCCCATTGCATGGCTAGGTTCTTGATAAAACACATTCTCTCATTTGATAACTTGGCTTTGTTGGTTGCTTTAATTTCCTGTCTGGCATCTTTGGGTTCCTCTTTCTCTAGCTGTTTCATAGTAGTAACTTCAGTCTTCTTAGTAATAATTTCATTTGTGGTTTGAGTGGAAACATCCTTCTTAGCTTCAGTAGTAACTTCATTCGTAGTAGTAACGTCATTCTTTATGGGAGCTGGCATCTTTTTCTTGTCTTCAGTAGAAACTTCTTTCTTAGTGGAAACTTCTTTCTTTATGGGAGCTGGCATCTTTTTCTTGTCTTCAGTAGTAACTTCGTCCTTAATGGAAACATCTTTCTTTGTTTCTGTAGAAACTTTGTTCATAGTGGTTCCTTCGTTCTTGTTTGTATTGGAAGCATCAGTCAGTTCTTCTGTCTTTTTTTCTCTTGGTTACTGATCGGCCAGTATCCAAACATCTTTGTTTCTTTCCACCAGAATCCATGTCTACATTTTTTTCTCTTGGCTGCATTTACCACACGATTCACTTGAGCCAGGTCTTGGGAAGTCCGCTTTAATCCAGCATAATTTTTGAAGATCTGTATATGCAAGTCATCTTTGAATCTGAGTACTGTTGTTGACACAGACGTCTTCACCCTTCGACGTTCAAAACGGAAATGAATTTATTTTTATACCAACACTCCTTTTATACTTTTATTTTCTAATCGTCTTCGTCTTCTTCATCATCATTAACTCGGAATGAGTAGTTTGTCGAACAGAAATCTTCGCTTTTCCAAGGCATATTTCTGTGATTCTTCAAAGTCAAAATCCTCTTCTTCACGAAGACGCCTGGCTGTTTCTTGAATTTTCTTGTGAATTGCGTCGTTGCAAAAATTTCGAATGTACTCAAGGGTATGAATGTATTTCTCACTAATGGCTTCTCTAACATTCTTTTGAAGTGCTCTATTTGCTGTTTCAACTGCATCTTCACTATCCATTCCATCTTCGATTTATTTGTTCCTGAGGTTGTCAAAATCGTTTTGGTATTTGTCAAAGGCACTTTGAACGATACCTCTCATCATGGAAACGTCGTCTTCTTCTTCGTCTTCTTCTTCATATTCCATATCTTCTGATAGTTCCGACGATTCATCAGAGTCCGAATCTCTTGACCAATTTTTTGGTGCACAGCTGGATTGCATTGTGTCCGCTCTCTTCGAAGGTCAGATTACAAATAACAAATTTCTTATGAGCACGACCCTTTTATAGGATATCGGACAGAGCATTGATGACGGGTTTGATCAACTTTCCGAAAAATCCTCCTTTCTGTATGATGCGTCTTCTTTTCCGATAATATAGTTCTCTCTTCGGTGAGGCAATTCTCCTTATTTCGTACTTGTGTGGAATCAACTTAACTCTCTCAGATTTGGTTATAGGTACTGCGCCCTGCAAGATGTTTGAGGCACAATCACATATACATTCTATCAAATCATCACTGGCCATCTTCAGCATAGTCTTGGCTTCACATCTATCCGCACCAGATAGGATTCGCAGTGTATCTAAATTTCTTTCTAATCTTGTAGTGTTGCTCGATGTTTCAGATTTCCTCATGGGACAGTAATCATCTTCATGTTTCTTACGTGTGAAGCTCCTGGAGAATTCTTTATCACAATATCTGCAGCAATGGCCTCTCATGACTTTACTCTTTGGTGGTCGTAGAACAAATGAGTTTATTTTCACACCAACACTCCTTTTATACTTTTTTCAGAGCTAGGACTGGGTTGATAAGCGCCGATAGAAAGGAACTCTTTCGTAGTATACATCTTTTGATATCTGGAGAAATTCCATCATCTGTTAGCAGCTTCAATACATGTTCGTATTTTCGCAGGTCATCAAATTCAGCTAAATTCAGTGGTATCTTATCTTCGAGGATGTTTGCAGCACATTTGCATAAACAGGTAATCAAATCTTCATGAGCAGCGCGTAGAACGGCATCGATTTCCACCTTGTCAGCATCCCGTAAAAATTCTAAAAGTGCTTTATTCTAGTCAGTCAGTCAGTCCAGCATCTCTCTCTTCTTCTGTTCTTTTTGGACAGTTATGTTCTTCATGTCTCTTCCTATTTTATGGTTGGGCGAACAACTTAGTACAATATCTGCAGTGGAGCTGATGATGGGTCTTCTCGTGTCTTCTAGCATTATCCGATCTCGAAAGTAACTTGGAACAGTATCTGCATCGAACTGGTAACATGTCTTCACTCGACGACGGTCAGGACACAAATTAATTTATTTGCGTACCAACACCCCTTTTATACCTTTCCCAACAGAAGTACCCGGATGTAGCATGAAGTACCCGGATGTAAAGTCCAACTAGTATCCTCAAATAATAAAATACAAGATATCCTAAAATATCCGTATGTGCCTATGTGCTAGGGCACATTGTGCCATTTCACATAAGCACATATAAGCACATAAAGCATGTGCCTTTGTGCTAGGGCACATTGTGTCACATTGTGCCTTTTCACATAAGCACATATGGCAAAAGAGTAGGTATCCTCGAATAAAACAATACCAGGACATAGGTATCCTCAAATACCCGTATGTGCCTATGTGCTAGGGCACATTGTGTCACATTGTGCCTTTTCACATAAGCACATATCGGCACATAAAGCATGTGCCTTCTTCGTGCTAGGGCACATTGTGTCACGCTGAACTTTTACACATAAACGCATATGACGGAAAAAAGATTCCACAGCTACAGGTGTTTCCCAAAAATGGGATTCATTGGATATGGCCATTGGATATAGACTTTTATTATACAGAAGGGAGATAACTCTGCATACAGGTTATAGGAAATCAAGCAATCTGATTGGTTAGTTATTATCTAGATAAATGAAACAACAAGAGTACTTGGAATAGGGTCAGAACTAACAAGAATAGACCAGAAATTGCTAAATATAGTAATAATAAGATAAACTGTTCAAACTAATAGGCTCTTCTACGCGATTGGAGTATACTCCAGAACAAAGAAACATGCCTAGGTAGAGGAAAACTATTCAATATATAGATAGAAGCAGAGAATTCTGAAATAATTCGAAATAGTAAAAGTTGGGCGGATTTTGGTGATTTGGAGGGATTATCGGGTTGTTTGTGGTAATTAGATTTACTCTTCTACAAAGGTACACACCCTCCGAACATACCCCGTCTTATTGCAGAAAAATTGGGTAACATAGCAATCACGTGCTACCATAGAAACCAAGATGGCGGCCTCCCTTATACAAAATGGACGAGAGAAACACTATCACCTTAACAACACGCGCTGCGCATGCGCACTCACACCACGTATCACTATGGGGATGACGTCACAACATGGCCGCTCACGCGGGTTACCATGACAACCCAGCATGGCGCCACTGGGTCACGTGGCATGACGTCACATGAGATCATCCAAATGAGATCATCCAAATACGACCTGAAAAGCTCGACACCACTCAGATACAAGCAAAACAAACGGACTCAACACCTTTGGGTTTAAACCTCAGAATTAAAATTCGTTTATTGAACTGAATTTTAATGCATGGGATGTGTAATAAACACAGGACGCGATGTACAACACGTATAATATAACGGGAATGAGGTCAAACGTAAACGTCGAAGTCGTACTATTGTTAGCTTGTTTCGAAAGTAGAATTGAGCTAATCTTCTCAAATTTGAAATGAATTATCTACCTAATACAAACAAAAGACGACATTTCCAGAAATAACTCAATATTTTCATTGATTGTCTCGAAAACGAACGCTTTCCAATGTATGGTCATAAGCTATGTTTATCAGGTAAAAGCTGAAAAAGAATAATATTTAGCTGGCGATTTTGGGGAACAAAGAGAGACAGATTTATTTGTTACTTTAGCTGGAGGTTAAATTACACATTATTATTACCACTCAATCTGTTAGTTACTGGTCGATTAACATGATTTTGGAGGGCCGTCAAAACTCCATAATTTCAGTGACGTCATTCGACGGAGCCGGGCCCCGTGCGATAATGGTATAAATAGCCATCAGCGGCCCGTGGCCCGGCTATTTTTAGATCCCACGCTCTAATGAATTACTCCCATTCGGACGACGTCCCTTTGTATTTCTGAACTGAAGTCGAACGCACGATCGAAACAGAAATATCGAACCGACTTTCGTGATTATTTCTTCCAGCAATTCCCTCGTGCGGTTAGCTGTAACAGGGGGTTGTAATAATAGTAATAACATGATTGTTGCCAGGCATCATGATTCATTAGCGGCCCTGCAGCAATGATGAACAGCCCTTGGGCTTATTAACGATCCTCGACTTCGTCTCGGGCCTTTGATAAACCCTCAGGCTGTTCATCATTGCTGCAGGGCCGCTAATGAACCATAGTGCCCTCCAAAATCACGTTATTGTTATATTATCGGCACAGATCGATTTTAGTGAAGTCGGTAAATAAATCATATGGAACAGCGACTCATTATTTATTTATTTATTTATTTATTTATTTATTTATTTATTTATTTATTTATTTATTTATTTATTGTTGTTTAAGGTTACATATTTCTGCACAATGGCTAATCATGACCACGACCGTTTTACTAGTGGGGGAAGCCGGAGTACCCTGAGAAAACCACCAAGCAACTGCGAGCAACTGTCAGCTCCCCAACATACTAACTATATTTATTTATTTATTTATTTATTTATTTATTTGTTGCTGTTTAAGGTTACATATTTCTGCACAATGGCTAATCATGACCACGACCGTTTTACTAGTGGGGGAAGCCTGAGTACCCTGAGAAAACCACCAAGCAACTGCAAGCAACAGTCAGCTCCCCAACATACTAACTATATTTATTTATTTATTTATTGATGTTTAAGGTCACATATTTATGCACAATGGCTAATCATGACCGTGACAGTTTTACGGGTGGGGGAAGCCGGAGTACCCGGAGAGAACCACCGAGCAACGACGAGCAGCTGCCAGCTCCCCAACATCGTAACTCAGCACTGCAGCACAGGCAGGGTTAGATTGGTTGAAGACATGCGTACCATCGACGTGCAGTACGCCTTAGCACACGGCGTCATCATGCCCGCACGCGGGCAGTGGAGATGAAGTGTCTTTCCCAAGGACACAACGCGGATGCCGCAGGTGGGATTCGAACCGAGGACCTCTCGGCTTGCAGCCTACACCTCTACCTACTGCTCCACCGTGCTCCCAACATACTAACTCCAAACAAGCAGGGTTCGTATTGGTGGAAGACGAGTGCACCACCGACGTGCAGTACGCCTTAGTACACAACGTCACTCTGTCCCCACGTAAGCAATGGGGGCGAAGTATCTTGCCCAAGGACACAACGCGGTTGCCACAGTTGGGATTCGAACCGAGGACCTCTCGGCTTGCTGCCTGTACTTCTACCTACTGGACCACCGCGTCAGCCTTAGTGACTCATTAGAGATCCTTTTGTGAATTATTAAGTTATAATTAAACTTGTTTTCGGTTCATGCGTTTTCAGATAAAACGATTGGCTCACACGATTCTGTTTTTTCTTTTCATAACTCAATGAACCGAAAAAAAAAACAATTAGGACCGCCCCCAGCCACTCCCCTTAAAATGCCAGTCTTCGGAGTTGCAACATGGTGTTAAATCAATAGAAGTTAGAACACTGGCACGTTGTAAATGTGAAAAAGAAAAATAAATTTATATTACTAATTTATCACCATGAAATTATTTATAAAATATTTAAATGACCGTGGTGGGTCATTTTTTCTTTTTTTTCACACCTGTATTTATTTGACATTTCAATTTTTACGCACACTGGGTGATCGTCTGCGTTCATCGTTTTACCCAAATCGATTGTAAACAATGGCTGGTCACGACGAATATGGCAATTTTGACAATGCTAATTTGAATGAAATTTTTGGAAATCAAACTGATTTTATATTTGAGGAAGAATATTTGGCTTTATATCTAACTCCACTTTTACAAACTGTGTTTTTCAGTTCTCGGGAAACGGTCAAAACCAAACTACAATGTAATATTGATGGCCTACTTCCACCTACCACGGAACGTAAGTTTTACGTGAAGTGAACAGATGAATGAAATTTGAAGGAGACGTGGCTTATGACGTTTTCTTTGCATTACGTAATTCAATGGTCAATAAAAAATTTAATGACGTAAGTGCATTTGACTTGGAAAGTGTGTCAATTGCTACCTACATTTCAATAATATGCGCCCTCTTTTATGCCAGAAAAAATAATATGTCTACCAGTTTTAGTTTTTAAGTCTTTGCTCGCTGAAGTCGAGGACGACTAACACTAGTTATTAATTTGGGTCGCGAACGTTTCATTATAAGGAATGATCGTTTCTTTTTGTCTATTTCTTGAGTTATGAACCCCAGAAAACAAAATCCAAACTGTGTAAATTGGCGTAGCCCATTTACACAGTTTGGACTTTGTTTTTTGGGGTTCATAACTCAAGAAATAGACACAAAGAAACGAGATCATTCCTTAAATGGATGTAAAGGATACTAAATGACATGAAACTATCATCAAGGTGACAGCTAAAAGTTGCTATTCTGCTGTATAGAAGTGTATATATTTTCGATAATTTATCTCGTTCCTGCCGACGTACAAGAATGTGCGTATATATAACGGATCCTGAAAACAGATTTGTCAAACTAACGTTAATTCAAGAGCTCCTAAATGAAGTATGAAATTTAATGTCCATTATGGCGCACTTATTAAACGCCACATGGGCTATCTGATAACAGATCAATAGTAAGAGAGACACTATTCTCTTCTGTATCGTTATCTAGGTAATTAAGACCAGTTAAACTTTAATTGTTGGAAACCAGTGCATCACACATGTTCTGGACACACACATATTACGCATCTATCCTGTCTTCAAAATGTCGAAAGGGTTTACCTCAAACAAAATTCGCATTTATATCTCTATCCATATCGAATTGCAAAGCACTCGTTAAATCAGAATTAATATGTTTAAACTTTGCGTTCCGACTGTATAAAGAGTGAAGCAGAATTCTGAGATGCAGTTGGCCTGAGGGCACTCTGAGAAGGTCCGAGTTTAGCCTTGGTCGTCGAGGGTCATAGGCACCGAGATTGAGAGTCCGCGTAGTGTCGTAACCCTGTGAGGGTTGTAAGGAACCGATTGTAGTTTGTTAATGGTTGCGAACCGTAGTGGCATAGTAGCCAAAAAAGTAAAAGCTGTAACGTTGAGGTCTAGAAACCGTATTAAGAGCTCGAGTAAACGCTGGAATAACTCGCGAGATAAGATAGTTTTAGGCGGTAAAGAGAATTGGTGAAGTTGAGAACACTTTGCAGAATATTTTCATGTAAGCTTTATTAAGTATATATCTGAAGGCGAAGAATAACTTAACCCCAGAGAGCCAGACAAGGCGCAAAGTGATCGCGGACTGTGGTAGACGCCGATTGACTTGTGGTTGAACTGTGAGAACGCTGATAGAGCCGCACAAGCAGAACATTATATGTGTTAAGCCCGACTAACGGTGAAGTTAACCCTGCGAGGAGGAAGCAACGATAAGTAAATAGACACTTTGTATTTATCACAAACCGTGAGAAGATGAAGATGATGTGAGGTCGATCCAGCGGACATAGCTAGCCGTGGGAGACGTCGAGGGGCCTGAAGAATAAACTTTCTTTCGCGTAATTAGTGTATTCTTGTGGATAATTTTGTGAGTAATTCGTTTCATATTATATTTCGTCGTGCATGTAAATAAATCATTTTTTCAGTGAATTATCGTTGATCACCCTTTGGGGTTGTAAGCGACAGGCACCTTCAGGAATCCCAAGAGTCCCAAGAGGATATAGTGCATTGATAAGGTGGCAAGGTTTACGCTCGAACTGGGTTCAGACGACAGTCACTGGCTGTCGGCTGAGCACTGATAAGAACATAAATTTTCTTCCACCACTTCGAACATCAATTTACCCCGCAATCCTGCGACAACTATTACATTCCAGATGCAGGTATGTGCGGGGACGCACGTGTTCACTGCCTCCAAGAACAATTCATCACTGCGAAAATACATTTATTTCCTGTTCTATAGTGGTGTTCCAATATCAACCCATTATTTTCAGTAACGCTAACCTGATTACAATTAAATGTACACCACAAGCGCATTATGCAAAGCCACCAGAAGCTAAAATGATAACTGTACGTCAAATCTGACATGTCTCCGGAACTGAATATATTTCACGCAAAACAACCATCATACAAGTCTGAAGTTATATCCTAAAAGTCTGATCTATGTCCATCTGATCGATTAATCTCCGCCGCATCATTTAATTTATGATTGATATGTTGTCACGAGCAGGCCGTTTGGGTATTGACAAGAATAACTGAGCTTTGATGGTAATCGCTGCATTACTCTTTACACACGATGGACTTGTTCCAATGGGGCGTCGCATGATAGGGTTTTGTTGAAACGTTTTCAAAAATAGTTTGTTCTACTGCTGAGTGTCAATATTACGCGGGCGTGTGGCGTCGATTAGTTTGTTAAAGGATTAAGACGAGAAACTGCTGTACTATCAGCCGGTGCAATCTTTTGGTGGCAATCGGTAAATTTATGTGTCGCCTCGCTTATCCCTTTACCCAGCGTAACGCTCAAATGCGGCCAGCGTTATTCTGAGAAATCGCCAATTAATTTATTTTCATTATTTTTTTCATTTTTTGTCTCAAAAACACAGGTTATGACCCCTCGTTGGAACGTACGGTCATTACCTATGTTTTTGAGACAAAAAATTAAAAACAATAGTTATTCAAGAATTTTGTTTGCAAGAGTCGTCTGCTTTCCTGTTAGGAACTGGGTTAATTGTTAATTGTTGTTCCTAGCACTTAGAAAAAGAAACTTGAGCATTTAAACGAAATGAAAATATTTTGTGGCGCATACTCTTTTGCCAAACTGGATTTATTTGGTTTCCCAGCACGTGTTAAAGGCCTCCATATGCCGAAAAAACTGAAAGTTTACTTAACTCTTCATAATGCCAACATAAACTAGATAGGAGTAAAACCGCAAAGCGAATTTCCAGTTTCCATTCAATGAAGAACGGTCATCACCGAGGTGCAACCTACCATCGCGTTTCTCCTTTTCGATATGAAGAGGAAAATAATTTAGAAGGTTATTTTAGTAGGTTTTATGAGCCACACGAGTCGGTAGTCTTCGTCAATTGTTCAAAGAGGAATCAGGACATCTCGGTAAGTGTCAGATGAAATAATCATGGAAAAGTCGCAAGGCATGCCGTAAGTTTCTAACTCTTTAAACTGATTCTGGAGTCGGTAAGTGTGCTCCGTATAATTAGAGATAACCAGGAACTATTCTGGCAAACGACAACATTCAAGAGAACTACCGAATTGCACTGATTCCTTATTATGTTCGCCTGCATGAATTTGTTTTTACCAACCCCGATACTGGGGCTACGGTATTATCATTGATAACACACAGTCACCCATTGTCAGAGGCAGTGAATATCCATGTGTTATCACGGATAAGACCCTACGTATTCCACACATACACTGTAAAACACTACCGTATTTCTACGGTTAACTACTGCCAGATGACTGTCACATACAACGGTATCGAGACCGTTAATTAATTTTAACGGTGTTGCCGTAGAAAACCCCGCGAATTTGATCCAATGGACGTATTTCTCCCGACACGCTATGCAATTACGTCGCACGGTGGTAAAAATGATGAATTATGGGATCGCCCTTGCCATATGCCACTCTGGAAGTCGCCATTTCCAAGAAGGATTCCCGATCCTGAAGACGAACAACGACGTATTACTATCAATTTGTAAGTTTGTGGATAAGTGAATCGTGTTCATTGCAGTCTTGGACATGAAAACCAAACAACGTCATTTTTTTTATGCGTATAATTGTTTCGGTAACCATGAAGAATCGCAGACTGTTTGTACTGCGTCACCGATATTCGATGGATCTTATGGCTTGTGGCCAAGGATCTCTGCTAAGGCCGGCAAACCCATATGCTTTTATTGATTCAAGGTAAAATGCTGTTTATGATGGCTGAAATTAAATTACGGTCAAACTGACCGGTGGAAGTGTTCCAGCCATATGGCTGGAACACTGCCACTGGTCATATTGACCGTAGTTATTGTGATGGTAATTTTTACGGGAAAATAAGGCAAATGATGGTGAACATCTTTTGCGGTCATATGTCCGGCAACTAGTTTCCAGGCATATGACCGTACAAATAACGGCAAACCGTGAAAAAAAAAAATCACGGGAATATACGGCAAATGACAGCGACAATTTGTTTACGGTTTGCCGTAACATTTACGGTCATATGCCTGGAAATAAGCTGCCCGTCATATGACCGTAAAACATTACGGTAATTTGTTACAGTGTACAGCTATTATGAGAAGGGATGCATGTTCTCGTACTCGAACTTTGCCGTTATGTGTTCGGGATGATGTTTCTGATCATGACCCATGATTGAAAGTCTGTCGACCCAAGACCCTAAATACTGGATCACCCACTTTGCTTGACCTATACATTATTTCCATGCCAACTCTAGTGGCAGCGTTCATATTCTATGTGATATACCTCATCTCTCCGGCTACTCGCGAGTGCCTCTCCTCCTCTGGCCTACAGATACGTAACCAACAATGCAACAGAATTATGTTTTCCTGTTTAGTGACAAATCAGATGAAAACTTTAAGGGATAATGTACAACTTTCAAAATTCTAAGTAGGGGTCGAGAGTTACACTGTGTCTGTGACTACGATAGAGATGTAGTTGACAGAAATGTGGCATGTTTTTATTTATTAACGTATTGATGTTTTGGTTTGTAACTGAAATACTGTTTTGCTTTTGTTTTACTGCAGTTTTAGCCCAAATTTCCGAAACTCCATGCAAAGTGTGACTTAGGATCATTCACAGTTTGTTCATCACAAGTAGGTTATTTATTTATGTATTTATTTATTTATTTATTTATTAAAGTCACATATTTCTGCACAATGGCTAATCATGGCCACGACAGTTTTACGGGTGCAGGAAGCCGGAGTACCCGGAGAGAACCACCGGACAACGGCGAGCAGCTGTCAGCTCCCCAACATACTAACTCCACACAAGCAGGGTTAGCATTGGTTGAAGACAAGTGCACCATCGACGTGCAGTACGCCTTAGTACACAATGTCAATGTGCCCCCTCGTGGGCAATGGGGGTGAAGCGTCTTGCCCAAGGACGCAACGCGGTTGCCGCAGGTGGGATTCGAACCGAGGACCGCTCGGCTTGCAGCCTGCGCCTCTACCAACTGAGCCACAGCGCCCCCATCACAAGTAGGTAAAATCGATATCCTTGGCGTCTATAACGTCATATCTCCGGCAGTTGTCGTTTTTTGAAAATGTTTACAGCTCTTTCTTTGGGACCCCCATAGGCTACCGGTTACCCCATTTCATCTTCCTGTTGGTAAATTTAGTGTTGACATTTTTTGTGGCACCATGTATGGTTACGACGTCACGGTGTTAATATTTTTAATCCAATAAAAAGAGAGTATTTCATCCATTCAGACATTGTATTAACTATGTAAGAGGTTTTGGCCTGGTTGCGTATCACAAGAAATGTATCCTGATAGATTTTGGAGAGATTTTCAAATATTTTACAACACCAGCGTTCAGGAAATAACGATATATTGACGTCGTATTGAACACAAACTATTCCGATATTGGCTTCATCGCAACAAACAACTGTCACTTCCAAAGAATGAGAGTAAATATTTAGGGTCATTTTTTTTCAAAAGCACATAGAGCGAATAATATACCGTCTGTGAGCAAGTTTTGGATATCAGTCTAAAACACAATAAATTAGTTAACAGTTTCACAAATTACGATTCAGTAATGCCAATACTCGCATCATTGGAAGAGTTTGAAAAAGAACAGTAATTTGGGAAATTTACATCGGAAATACGTGTCAGAGAGAAACAAAAGAGAGAAAAAACAGCTAGTTCATAAACTTCAATGTTCTACCACATACTAAAATTTCAAAAAGGGCGGTAGCAGACGATTTTCCTTCCATAGCGCCAGATACGTAAGCGAAAAAATAGTCTGGTCAAAAATGAAATGAAATGTTTTTAGATAATCACAAAATTATCCACAAGAATACACTAATTACGCGAATAAAAGTTTATTCTTTAGGGCCCTCGATGTCTCCCACAGCTAGCTGTGTCCGCTGGGCCAACCTCACGTCATCTTCATCCTCTCACGGTTTGTGACAAATACAAAGTGTCTATTCACTTCTCGTTGCTTCCTCCTCGCAGGGTTAACTTCGCCGTCAGTCGGGCTTCACTCATATAATGTTCTGCTTGTGTGACTCTACTAGCGTTCTCACAGTTCAACCACAATTCAATCGGCGTCTATCACAGTTCACGATCACTTTGCGCTTTGTCTGGCTCTCACGGGGTTAAGTTATTCTTCGCCTTCAGATATATACTTAACAAAGCTCACATAAAAATATTCTGCAAAGTGTTCTCCACATCACCAGTTCTCGCACCGCCTAAAACTATTTTAACTCGCCAGCTATTCAAGCGCTTACGCAAGCTCCTAATACGGTTTTTAGACCTCAACGTTACAGCTTTTACTTCTTTGGCTACTATGCCACTACGGTTCGCAACCGTTAACAAACTACAATCGGTTCCTCACAGCCCTCACAGGGTTACGACAATACGCGGACTTTCAATCTCGGTGCCTATGACCCTCGACGGCCAAGGCTAAATTCGAACCTTCTCTGAGTGCCCTAAGGCCAACTGCCTCGCAACGACCCACAGCCTAACACACATTCGGACTGGAATTGGTTGGCATGAATTTTTCGAGAAATCCCCAGACTTTTATTTAGCTAGCCAGAACATTTATTCTCAATTAATCGCTTCTCTTGAACTTGGTCGCTTAGATCTATCTTAATTTAACACTCGCTTTAAAGTTCCTTTGAAAGACTCGCATTTTGGTATCTTTTGACATTTCGGAGACAGGATAGATGCGTAATATGGTGTGCGTCCAGAACATATGTGATGCACTGTATTCTACAATTAGATTTTAACTGGCTTTAATTACCCAGATAATTATTACAGACGAGAATATTGTCTCTCTTACTATTGATCTGTTATCAGAAGTCCATGCGGCGTTGAACACGTGCGCCATAATGGACATTAAATTTCTTACTTAATTCAGCAGCGTCTGAATTATCGCCGATCTGTTTCCGGGGTCCGCCACATACCTATCGAAAATATTTACACTTTTATACAACAAAATCGCAACTTTTGGCTATCACTTTGACACCCCATCCATCCGTTCTTACGCCTCTGGGGTTTGACATCGAGAATAGACCCCCCCCCCCCCCCATCCCCCCCATCCCTTTCGTAACTACGCCTCTGGGGTTTAACATCAAAAATGAGCGAAAACGTCGAGTTTTGTTTTCGAAATAATACATTTGTATACAGTGAACGAGTGTAATAAAATGGATGCCAGAGAGAAGAATGTGTTCAAGGAAAGATCAGTTAGAATAAGATTGAAGCGCCCTTTACCCTTTACCAAACATGAAAAGCAGACGACACTTGCAAACAAAATTCTTGAATAACTATTTTTTTTAGATTTTTTGTCTCAAAAACATAGGTTATGGCCCCTCATTGGAACGAGCTCGTTCCAAAGAGGGGCCATAACCTATGCTTTTGAGAAAAAAAAATGAAAATATAATGAAAATGAATTGGCAATTTTTTGCGAATAGCGCTGGCCTGTTTTGGCCGTTACGTTGAGTAAAGGGTTAAATGTTCTGAGTCGATTCGAGATTCGATTCAACCCGCAATTTGCTATCCGTAGGGCTCTAAACAAATCCGCTACTCAATTCATTGGCGGGTTTTTTTTTTTTTTTATAAATACAATTCGTCTTTAACACACATTGTACTCTGATCATAAAAGTGGATTGGGAGTTTCGACGGATCCCGACTGGGACAAGTCTTCAGTCATAATTACAGACACAGAAACGCGCGTGCAACCAATTGTTCGAAGAGAAAACTACCGACACACTCAATCAGTTGTCAACAGCGTCTCAGTTATCTTTTGTTGTCGATTTTAAAAGTACTGAGAGGAATTTACAGCCTCTCGTTAGAATCGTTAGAATGTCTGCAGATTCTGGTGTGTAATCTGTGAGATGTCGTCGCAGTTGATAATTAAACCCCAAGTGATCTAATATCAGTCATCAGCTCCAGAATTGCCTGACTTCAAAGGGAACGAATTGCAATTTAGTAGAAATAGCTGCAACAACTCAAGGCATATAGAATTATTAAATAGTTTTCCGCGAACAAGTCGCAATAGCGACAGGTGTGTAGGGAAACTCTTCAAAACCATACAGGTTGATGGGCAACAGGACCGAGTAATGTCGCAGCACTGGAAGCAATCGGAGGTGAGCTTGGGTTGATGGGGATAGCAGGCGCGTTTGACTGAATGGAACTTTGGTATCTTAAATATTTTGTTTTAAACTCCCCAACAGCCAATTAAGTAAACTAATGTTTCAGAATATTTGGAATTCTAGCACAAAGGGAGGGGTGTTTAGCTAATGGTTGAGCTAATAGAGAATAATTCAACAGAGATCTCGGACTAACGAGGGTGGACAACACAGGGTAAAATATCGTCAAACAGAAAGAGAGTCCTGGAGGATTGTAACCAACATTGGCGAGAGGGACTCAAAGTAAAAAATATTTTTGGGTGGCCTGCATGATGAAGAGAAGTCAGGTTTTACAGACGACCTTGATGGCACCATGGGTCAGCAGTGCAGTGATATCGACGTCTCTAGGGTCTATTTTTGTTGGCGGAAGGGGGTGGGGGTGGTGGGGGCGAAATATAGTGCAAAGGTGTACCAAATGTGCAGTTTAGGATTAATGGAGACCCTGCAACTATTTCTCTAAGTTTGTCTAAAATATCAGCCTGGCAGAATGAGATTCACTGGGAGTAGAATTGTAGAATTGGTGTGGGGGGGGGGGGGGGAGGAGTGGGAGAACGAAGGATGGGTGGTTATTGGGTTGCACGGATGAGAGGGTTAGTATGCTTATAGAAATTGAGATAAATGTTGTGTGGATGGGATATCATCACACAGTTCGTTTTCGGGTGTTTGGGGGAGAGAAGGGGAGTGTGGATGGGGAAGAATTTGGGAATACAGAGTAAACCGTGACCTTCTCATCTGGGAACCGCAACAAATCAGCGCCAGCCGAAGGGCCATTATTATTATTATTATTATTATTATTATTATTATTGTTATTATTATTATTATTATTATTATTATTATTATTATTATTATTATTATTATTTTATTTTATTTTGTTATTGCACCACTACGATCGAAAAAGTGGTCTTTCTCTTATCGCTACACACTTACACCAGTTCGTTTTCAACAGAAGATACTGTGAACTCAAGACCACATCAAGAAAACACACGAAGATGGCATCTCAGATTCAATAATCTCATATTTCTTTTTCGACAGCTGATATTATTAGTTACACAGTTTGTTGGTGGCCTAATATGGTATAAATGGTGTCAGTTACTTTCAAATTGGACGAGAGCGAAGCTCGAGTCCAATATGGAATTAACTGACACCATACCATAATAGGCCACCAGCATCTTAACGACTGCTGCATCGATGCACATAACTAATAACAACAGCAAACAAAATTAAATGAGAGAATTCTCACAATGTTTTCACGTGTCTTTGCCTTGTTACAATTTATGGGAGTGTGCCTACATAACTTGTAATAAGGCAAATTCATACATACCAAAGAGTTTCATTTCGAAGGCAACATGACGCACATCCACAGAATATAAAGCCTTTTAAGTTGCCTAACCTGCACTTCAGACCAAATATGGGCTTCCAACACTCAATCTTTCAACTTGAAGAGTTTATCAGCTGCCGCCATTTTGAAAAATCAATGAACAAAGGGGGAGATTACCCATAACTGTCACGTATATTGATGTTGACAGGCAGTATATGGTTGTATATGCAGTCTGCACGTGACGTCTTTGAACCAATGAAATTCTCAGATTTTTGTAGGAGGTAAAATATTCTATAATATTGCGGATGGGGTGGGGAGAAACTGGATTGAGATCACGTTGATATTCTTGGCAAGCTATTGTGCGGATAACACACCTGTATGAATCCGGAATGTGTGCTATCACAGCAAACCCAATCACTGATCTGATAGCGTAGGGGGCTCGAATTGCTGGAATTGCTGGAATCCTCCCAATACTCCAGTTTGCATTCAACGCTGTAGTCTACGAGACTCGGAAGTCTTATGTACACCCAGTACGTAAAACCTAACCCTATCAGCCCTACGGCAATGAATGATGTCACACTTAATAATAGTACATCACAGTACGGCACTTAATAATAGTACATCACAGTACGTTTCTATATTTAGATTGTAAACACTAAATATAGAAACGATCATCAAAAATTTAATTAATGAAGCACCGGGTACAGCCCGGCGCTTCATTAATTAAAAATTTGATGATTGTGATTTTTGTTACCTGGTAAACATATTCGTGAACATCCCCGCCCACGCATATTATGACCAGTCCTCGGCGGCTGTAATGTATATCTCACGTAACTTTTCTTTCTTCCGATTGGCTGAGCGATACTACACTATTTACGATGGGTTTAGCAATCAAGGGTTTTAAAACTAACTGTGCACCATTCCCATGTTTTATAAACTTTCTAAAACAGACGTGAACCTTTCTTAGACATTCGACTGATGGGACACAAAGTGGACTTTTAAGAGATTTTTTTCTGGTATTATGTTTCCTTATTTTAAGTTCAAGAATGAAAATGCTTTTCTTGGGCGTGGTCCTTGACAATATTCGGTGTACTTAGGATTGGAATGCTAGTAGGTGCAGTGCAGTCGCCGTGGACTGGATAAATCCTTCGTGAGCATTTATCTCCACGCACGCGTTTACCAGGTAATATGAATCATCAGCAACAACATTTTAATCAATGAAGAACTGGGTTGTACCCAGTGCTTCATTAATTAATTTCTGTGGTGATTATTCCTATAATTGGGGTTGGTATCTAATATCGTTGCAGCTGTGGGAACATTACCCTACCCATATGTGGAAGATGACCAGTCTGTGGTGGCCGTACTGTATCACGATCCTTCCTCGGTTTGTTCAATATAATATTATTATTGCACGACATGTTGTTGACTATGCCCAAATAGTGGTCTTCGAGTAGAATAGTCCACATGCCTTCGGCGCGTGAACTCTTCTCCTTGTCAAGGTGATAGCTTGAATTTTCGATTTTTTTGTATAAAAGTGTATATATCTTTGACAATTATTCTCGTTCCGGCCAAGGTATAAGAATACGCGTTTATATAACAGGCCACAACAACCGATTTGTCACTTAAACATACCAGCAATAATCCAAGCGCTTCTAATTAAGCGTGGCATTTTATGTCCATTACCGCGTTTCTGTTTAACGCTATAATGTGGTAAGAGATTAAACGTAGTAGAAGCCATTGCTCCCCTGTTGCCATTATCTACGTAATTATGGCCAGTTAATGGGTAATTGTGGTGAAAACAGTACGTCGCCCATGTTCTGGACACAGACCCATATTACGCATCTAGCCTGTCACCGAAATGTCAGAGCGTGCCGAAATGCGAGTCTTTCAAAGAAACTTTAAACCGAGTATTAAATTAAGAAAGAAATAAGCTGTCAAGTTCAAGGAAAACAATTAAAATCAGAATTGATGGTCTGCCCATCGAAATAAAAATCGGGGGATTTCTCAATAAAAACATTCCAGTCTGAAGGTGTGTAAGACTGTGGGTTGTTGCAAGTGGATGGGGATGTCCCATGCTATAGGTTTGAGGAGGTGCCGCATCGGTGCAAAAGTATATGCACGTTGTAGTGTAGGGGAGCCACAGAGATCATATTTAGAATAGGGGCAGTCGCCGGCCTAGTCGGTGGCCATATCTGAGTGCGGAATCAGAAATATAAAGTGCGAGCCCAGGGAGCTATTTAGGAAGACGGCATACCTGTTGTAGAAGGCAAAACATACGTATGCAGGGTAGGCTTGCCTGTATGAACATTATTCTGAGATAAACGTAGGGGAGCGTTTTAACTGCATCTGCTTGAGTGAAAAGCGTCAAGTAAAGTGACAATAAGCTAGTGACCATGCGACGGCAGTGGTAGAGTGGCATTCCGTCACTTGTTAGAGCAAGGCGTCCAGATAAAGTGACAATACGTTAGAGGCCGTGCGACGGCCGTGAAAGGGTGAAGTGAAGAGGCGACCAAAGAACAAACATCAGAGAGAAGGAGGAAACACAGGGACAGCAGAGTTTGCGTGCCCGCAAGTGACTCAAAAACTGTGTGGGTAGGGGGTGATTGACGTTTTGTTTTTCATATCCACTGTAGTCCATGTAAGTCACAAATTACCTTATTTATTTATATGTATATGTATTAAGCTTGTTGTTTTTGGTGAACCCCCGTTGATTCATGCTTTTTGACGAAAAGTCACAGAGCCCTTCAGGACAAGAACCACCCCATCAAATGTGAAACGGACGGGTTCATCATGGTGAGACATAGGTTCACGCACGGATTCAGGCGACACTCCTTGAGTACATGAAATCTGAACATTTACAATGTATAAATATCGTTGGCACTAGGTTACAGATCCGTCAATACTTCATTCGTATAATGGTAACGTAAGGCATAGCCAGTTTAGCTGTCTTCCTGCCTTCCCTATTTTGGAGACAAAAAGAGCATTGATATATAGAAGAGGAAAATATGGTGAAATAGAAAGATGAAGAGGGTAGAAAAAATTAAAAAAAACTTCTAATGCAAAATAGTAAATTCCCTTTATCTTCTTTTAAGAATAGCTCGACTAAATCATGTGTTGGTGGTGGTCGGAGCTCAGTTTAGTTAGGCACATGATAAGAACTTCACCATTCCTTGAATTTATATGTATGCAGAGTGAGAGACAAATTGGACAAAAATAAGATCAAGAAACACAAGGGTAAAGACCTAATGAAAAGCCAGCAGGGACGAGAATACCAGACAAATTACATCGAAAATGATTTAACAATACATCCTGAGAGTTTGTTAATCCAGATAGTATCCTAGTGCAAAGTTGACGGAAGTCGGTACGAACTAATGAAATGGGATACATAAGCGGGGATGCGTTATAAATAACAACTAGATAGCACAATCTGGGCAGTTGGGATTAGAACGGGAGATATTATTTGCGTAGGTCGAAAGTAATCTTGTAATTAGCGTTTTTTTAACTTCTTCCTGTTTGTTTTTATTGCCCTGGTATCCCATTCTTCCTCGTTCCATAGTTTAAGAAATGCAAATACAGTTAGCTTATCTAAGGTTTTTGTTCTAGTTCTGTGTATATGTAGAAACATATGTATATGTATTAAAGTTGTTGTTTTTGGTGAATCCCCGTCGATTCATGCTTTTTGACGAAAGGTCACAGAGTCCTTCGGGATAAGAACCACCCCATCAAAAGTGAAACGGGCGGATCCGTCACGGTGAGACATACATTCACGCGCGGATTCAGGCGATACTCCTTGAGTTTTGGCTGAATACGCGGCGTGAATCCATTTCTTCCAGTAGCGACAACGCCCCGGTTTCCGACACTCCTCCGTGGATCAATATTTTGGCAGAGTCATCTCCAAGCCGTGCAGTATTTATAATAGTGAAAGACTACACCATAGACAACAGTATTTGTAATAGCATGGTGGTCTCCTTTTGAAATTCAACAGAATTAGGTGGCGATTTCTGCTCACTATGGATACATATTACCGAAACTCATACTGATCTTAACATTCCAACCATCGTGGTGGTTCTTTTCGTGCACATGAAATGATTAGCTTAATGCATATTTTCAACAGCGTGGGATTCCGAATGCGAGAATAAAAGTAGTCTATCAGGCAAGTGATGTTTGAAGGACTGAAGTATTTTATCTATTGGCTGTAGTTCCCAAAATATCTAGAACTATATGTGGTGTAAAATTACTTAAATGAGTTAATTTCAGCCTCACATAAATACACAGAACGACAAAGGCGTGTGAATGAGTTTATTACACGCCTTCACGTAAAAAAAAAACAATTATTAAAGTCCACTCAGAAATTCATTTGACAACTATCAACAAAAAGAACACATTTTATAGCCAACCAAATTTGCGGGGAACACGTCTTACTATATAGTTCCCTGAATTCCAGTGTGTTCCATGTGCCTACTGGCACACTTGACACTGTCAAGGTGATAGCCTGAATTTTCGATTTTGTTGTTTAAAAGTATATATAGTTTCGATAATCCTTCTCTCTGGGCTAAATATAAAGCGTAAATATAGGCACATGCGAACCCCGAAAACCGATTTGTCACTTAAACAGACCAGCAATAATTCAAACGCTGCTGGTTAAGCATAAAATGTAATGGTCATAAAGTGCGCGTTTACTGAACACCATATCAGCTATCTGATAAAGATCAAAAGTAAGAGAGACCAGTGTTCCCCTGCAGTCATTATCTGTGTAATTATGGACAGTTAATAGGTGATTGTGGTAAAAACAGTACACCTCAGAGGTTCTGGCCACACACCCATATTACGCATCTAGCCTGTCACTGAATGTCAGGAGATACCGAAATGTGAGTCTTTCAAAGGAACTTTAAAGCGAATATTAAATTATGATAGATCTAAGTGGTCAAGTTCATGAGAAGCGATTAAACTAAGAATTAATATTCTGGCTATCGAAATAAAAATTGAGGGATTTCTCGAAAATTTCATTCCAGTCTGAAGGAGTGTAAGACTGTGGGTCTCGGCGAGGAAATGGGGATGTCCCATGATATAGGTTAGAGGAGGTGCCACATCGGTGCGAAAGTATAGGCACGTTGTAGTTTAGGGTAGCCACAAAGCTCATATTTAGAATAGGGGCAGTCGCGGGCCTAATCGGTGGCCTTATCTGAGTGTAGAATCACAAATAGAAAGTGCGAGCTCAGGGAGCTATTAGTATTTAGGAAGACGGCATACCTGTTGTAGAAGACAAGACGTACGTAGGCAGAGTAGGCTTGCCTGTACGAACATTATTTTGAGTTAAATGTAGGGGAACATTTAACCCCTTGGTGGCGACTGCTTGAGTGAAAAGCGTCCAGTAGAGTGACAATACGTTAGTGGCCGTGCGACGGCAGTCATAGAGTGACATTCCGCCACATGTTGAGTAAAAACGTCCGGTAAAGTGAAAATAAGTTAGTGGCCGTGCGACGGCAGGGGAAGTGAAGAGGCGACCAAAGAACAGACACCAGCGAGAAGGAAGGAAAACCAGTGACAACAGAAAATGCGGGCCCGCAGTTGACTCAAAAACTGTGTGGCTAGGGGGTGATTGACGTTCTGTCTTTTTCTTATTCATTTTGGATTTCATGTTAGTCACGAATTACCATCTTTATTTTTATATATATGAATTGTTGTTTCCTATGAACCCCTGTTGATTTATGCTTTTCGAGGAAGCGTCATGTCCCCTTCAGGATAAGAACCACACCAACAATGTGAAAAGGGCGGGTTCGTTACGGCGAGACAGACGTTCACGCGCGGACTCAGGCGACACCCCTTGAGCTTTGGCTGAATACGCGGCGTGAATCTATTCTTCTAGCAACGACAAATCCCGGTTTCCGACACACACACACTGGAACGCAGGAGACGATTTTCAGCTATCGCTAGAGATTCAAATTGTAATTGCGTTTCGCGATTTGTGGAAAATTCCAGTCTAATTTCGCTTCTGTTTAAAAAAAGTCTCTCAACGATTTCCGTTCCGAGCGGGAATTGATTTTCATTTTCCGCACGGTTTAGCAATGCCTTAGATGGAGAGTTTAAAAAACAGGCGTGTAATAAAATGGTTCTAGTCACTGTTATAATAAGCTATTCATCCCTATTCACCCGAAATTTCTATCGGATGTCAAAATTAATCCACCAATAATTGTTTCTGTTTAAATTTATTGAAGAGTGCCCGTGTGAACAGTATAATAACTTGGAACAAAACAAGTGTATATGAAGAACATTGAAAAGTATTGCCCCCAAACATGACGCATACAATTGGAGATGGACAATATACCAAAAAATCGAACCGATACCGACATCACGGGGATGCTGAAAAACCGAACCGAAGCAATCATTGGACATCGAAGCCATCTGTATGTTCCATTTTCCCTTCGCTTTCTTGCATTGTGGAGGCTTGATAGCAGCTGAAGTGTTCATTCGCCTTAGAGACTTGAGTAAAAGTCAGGAATTCCTACTATACTACAACCTGTACATATCTACTTGCTTTGCAGTAAAGTCTAATCAAGTCTTGACTTGACTACAAATTAGTACTGAAATGGTTAACCGGATAACCGGCTTTAAACCGGTTACCTACCTAACCGATTAAAAAAAGTCAACCGGTTATCCGAAATATCGATATGGATCGTCATTCCACGGTTAAAACGTAGTAAATCTGCCGCTTCTTCTTTGAGATAGATTACACCTCGAAGCAGCGCTGTGTATATTTAGAAATAATCGACTTTGGTGTTCAAGACTTAGTTAATGATCGGCAATTTCCGTGAGTACTGAGTAACCGCAGAAACTACTCCGTAGTATGTATACAAACGAACGTTGTCGAGTTCTCGGCAACGTTCGTTTGTATACACACTACGGAATAGTTTCCGAGAATACTGCTTTCCAATTCCTATAGTTTTGATCCCAGATTCGGTGAAATATATTATCCGGTTATAGCTCTCGGTTAGTCGGTTGTGGAAATGAATCAACCGTTTCAGCCCTACTACAGATCACTGCCCAGGAAATTTGTCTATCATCAGCAGGGCCGTCGTATGGTGGCATATCAAGGGAACATGCTCTGAGATCGCAAAGACTGAAATAGGTCTTTAAGAAGGGTTACGTTGTGATGGAATAAATCAAAATTACTATAGATATGATTTGTGTTGGCAAATGAATGCCAGTGTTGAGCTCTCTGGCAGTGGAATTTAGGCGCCGTGATAGAATGATACACTCTAAATCGGTTGGGTTAAAAATCAACCCAAATCGACTGGGTTGAGTGAATATGAACCCAATTTGGGTTCATATTCACTCAACCCAGTCGATTTGGGTTGATTTTTAACCCAACCGATTTTAGAGTGTACATGAACAACGTATTCTGTATTTTCCGGCTGTGAATTCCCCTTTGATACAATAAGCAAGTCTCAATGAAGTCAGATACCGAAATGATACCGCGGTATACCCCACCCCTGGAAATAGCGAACCTGACACCGAACTCAAATTTCAAGTACCACTCATCTTTAATAAAAACAGTTACATTCGTAACGGTACGTCTTTCGATTTTTTCAATAGTCCAGAGGTAGTTGTAAAACCTAACGTACAGAGCAATCAGCTGGGATATCCAGCGGCTAAGTTTGTTTTATAATTGTGATGGTGGACACGTGTTTACTGATTGTTAATTAACCGAGTTCTTTTGTAATAGTTGTTCGTGTAAGCGTCACAGCAGCTGTGCAAATTCATTTGTTCACTGAACGCCGGGAAGCCATTTAAAATATTAACCGTTTTTTATTTAACCAGAAAGAAGACATTAAGTGCTGTATCTTGGACAGTTTTAGTTCATCAGACCGTTAGTGGTCGGCTCAAAATATTAAATTGCCATTGTTTGTTCCTTTTAATATTGCGTGTTTGATGCTATTCCATTCCAAACAATGTTTCCGTTCCACGTGAAGATAGATTTTATTCTTTTGAATTGCTAGTTTCATTGCAAACTGATAATATCTCACCAGGTTTGCTTGAGGCTTTACAATGGGTATATTGTGTTTTTGGAAGACATCATAGTGGTACTTATCAATTCAATTCTAAACATTCGATTAAACACAAACATCTGTCACGTTTTAAAACCCGAGATGAAAAACAAAGCATATATGTCAATATTCACTTCTGCAGAAAAATACAAAACCTCATTTGGAAAAAAATTAAACAGTGAGAAACAGCAGCTGTGGCATACTTACAATTGCTGTCACAGGCCTGAAGATAACCCACGAAGGACCATTTAGGTTAAAACGGGCCAATGGCGGCGGAATCTCGATAAAAGTGGAGGGGCACAAATTTACAATGCTACCATGATTCGACCCATTGCGCGATAGGCTACACTCGTATATCGGTAATTGTACCATGACTCGCTATAATCTCCTTTAGATGAATATGCCGCCGTGTGATCACTGTCTTGTCCGTTTCTTCTACTTCAACCATCTTCCAACCTGAAGGCCAGCTTTCGCACTGGAAGAGAGATGAAGTTGGAGAAACAATCCGGACCGACCGAAAGAGGAATTATTTGGCTAAATATTGTTTGGATTTGAAAATAACGTTACAGGAATGCCTGTATATTGACACGTTTACACGCTCCCATTTTAACTAATTGTGTAACTGCGAAACATATCTGAGAAAAAAAAAGAAGTGGAGGGGCACGTGACCCCTGTGCCCTCTGGCACCACCACCTCTGAAAAGGGGAACAATATATTGTAAAATACGTGAACGAAATACAGATAACTACAGGTAACGACAAAATAATGCAGGCATGGATGGACAGACTACGGCGCTGCCGAGGCGGTATTTGTTGTTGGTGCATAGTACATCACATCCACGCCTGGCATTTTTCGTCATTGGAAGAGATTAACAGGAAAGTTCATTCCCCTTAATTTCCTTAATTTGTCAGTAAATTTAACACTAAGGGCATGGTGATTTCATGTAATAAGTGAAAGATCGGAATGTCAGCGAATTTGTATCATTGATGTACGCATCATTCCACAAGTTTCAGGCTTCTTCCTGTAGAGCAGTATAAAAATACAGAAGCGGGCATTTTACATTTTTTTCTTTCTCCGAATCATTTTGAACGTTTCACTACTGTACTCTGTTGAAACTCATTTAAAAATAAGAAAGGGGCGTTTTTCACATCTTTTGATGCTCTGTAACTTTTGTTCTGTGTATTATATCAACAGTGTGCGCAGCGTGATATATAATGCATATTATATTACAATCAACATGTATTTTGTCTGTTTTAACTCCGAAACTGTCATGTATCCGACCCCCCGATACAGATGTTTGTATCAGGGGGGTCGGATACAAGCACGTTCCTTTCGCGTGAGTTTTTTTTTTTTTTTTTGTTCATCCGTACGAATTAATAGTTCGTTATATATTCGTCTACATCCTTGACTTATCCCCAATATATTGTAAGATAAAATGATTATTACCATTATGTGTCTATACACAATATGTATCCGAGTCTCGGTCAGGGTTCTAAGGGCAGATCACGACTCGACGAGTCGTGATCTACCCTCAGAATCCGGAGCCAGACTCGGATACATATTTTGTACATCCACATACTGGTAATAATCTCTATATACATAAAAACAGATTGTCACAAGAACTGAACTGAATATCCATTGGCATATAACAAAACCTTTTATTGCGACAATTACGATTGATCTGTATCATCATTTTTGTTTTATATATTGGAGATTAATGCCACATATTTCTGCGCAATAGCTAATCGTGATCGCTGTGTCATCATTATCCATCGAGTTGACGAAACCAGATCAAACTGGGCATCGTGTTTAATCTTCCCGACCTGGTGTCATCATTATTTATTTATTTATTTATTTATTTATTTATTTATTTATTTATTTATTTATTTATTTTATTTGGGTTTAAGGACACTTTCAATAGCCAGGTCACCTCGTGTCGGACAGTTTTACGGGTGGAGAAAGCCGGAGCACCCGGAGAGAACCTCCGAGCAGTGGTAAGCAACTGTCAGACTCTTCAACGTACTAACTCCACACAAGCATGGTTGGCATTGGTTGAAGGCAAGGGCACTATCGCTGTGCAGTACGCCTTAGTACACAACACCATCGTGCCTTGCTCAAGGTCACAACGCAGTTACTCCTGGAGAGGGTTGAACCATGATCCCTTCGGTTTGAAGTTCAATGTTGTAACCACTGCGCCACCGCCCCACCTCTGGTGTCATCAACAGGACGAAACAATGACAACACAGTTTGACTGTCTTGTAATTATTTGTTCACTGAGCATGGGTTGGAACGATGTGGGGTAAAAAAACCTCCTACGACCCATTTACCAATACAATAGTACTTTCCACAGCCAGCAGCCGCACCGGAGGAGAAGCAAGAGAACCAGGAAATCCACCAGAACCAAGTTAGCCACCCAGTGGCTATGGTAGGGGACCACTGAGCTGTTCTTCAGGCAAGTATAGCCTGTCACTTGTTGTTGTAGTTGTGTCCCAGAACGAGCCTTCTTTCACAAGTGTATCTCCAGCTCGGTCGGGCCCGCTGCCACCGAAACACACATTCAGCACACGGGAGGGTCACGAGTGCTAAAGGTTAGACGTTCCTGAAACCGGTCGGTGATCCGGGATTTCCTGGAGCCTCTGTCGGTTTAGGCCGAGCGACGAAGAGTATTTTTGAATCCGCTTAGACAGGGCAAGCCAAATAGGGGTCCAGATCCGACTGAAAAAAAAAGAAGGAGAAACCCCAGCAGTGACGCCAGCTAGGGAGCGACCCCGGCATGAGATTCTTTAACCGTTCCAAAATATGGATTTGAGAAAAAACCTGCATTAGTTTGAAGGCCGGGGTCATCCACAAATCCTTCGGGGAAGTTAGTATTACGTATTTAACTTCCGCCGCAAAAGAAAATAGTTGAGACAATCGGTGTGTTTGTGGGTAAAGTGTGCCTCAGTTTGTTAGTGTCGTTTTTAGTGATTTGTTGAGTTGGTCGGGACAGGGTCAAGCATCCCGCGGAACCCAGCAACGATGATGCTGGCATCTGCCCTGTGTAACCACGATGCAGATAGTTATGCGGATCGCTTACATTCGTCTGCCCATATCCAATGATTGCATGAGTGTGCCTGTAGATCGGCTGTAGTTGCATTGTCGGTATGAACGCGAGTTGCTGTGATATGGTTGTTTTTGATGGTGAGTCGGTCTGGACGGGGTCGTAACATGAGCTGCATCCAACAACGATGATTCTGCCATATATTCGGTGGGCGGGGTGGGGCGGAGCAGTTTATGCAGCAGGTAGTCTATGCTTATCCGTATCCACTCTTGGTGTTTGTATGAGTGTGCCTGTAACTCTGCTGTGGTTTCGCAGTCGGTTTGTACCGAATTTGTGTGAAATATTTGTATTAGTGGTGAATTTGGTCGTGACAGGATCAAACAAGCACCCAGCAGTGATACAAATTTGTTTATAATATGACAATGGACTTTTAACTTTTTACCCAAACGGTCCCAACCAGCCAGCGCTGTTCACAAAATCACCACTTAATTTTCATTATTTTTTTCACTTTTTGTCTCAAAAATATAGCTTATGATCCCTCATTGGAACGAGCTCGGTCAGCTCGTTCCAATGAGGGGTCATAAGCTATGTGTTTCACCAATAAAATGATAAAAAATAGTTCTTCACGAATAGTATTTGCAAGTGAGGTCTTCATTTCGTGTTAGGTAAATGATTAACAAGTGGATTACGACGCCTGGAAGGAGGCTCGGCAACACATCGGTTAGAGCATTGGACTTCAAATGGAAAGGTCGACTGTTTGATTCTAAACAGCGGTAAATGCGATGTATGCTAGAGCAAGGCACTTAATCCGGATTGCACACGAAAGAGGAGGCACCTTGAGGTACTGAAGTACACTGCACGTCTATCGTGCACTTATCTGCAAAAGCTTCAAAGTCTGCAGAGTTTGTAAGTAAGGGGAAGGGGTGGGGGCTGACATTTGCTCGCCGCTGCTCGTTGCTTCTCTCCGGGTATTCTGGCTTCCTCCAAACTATAAAACTATCCGACGTGATGTGAGCCTGCTGTTGAAAGTATCCTTAAACCCCAATAAAAGCAGCAAACTACGCCTAGAAAGTTAATAAACAAGAAATCATATTATCCAGAAAACACAATATAATTCCTGAAATCTACTGAATTGGAAATATCCATCCCTTCGTGGTGCATTCGGGAGGTGTACCCCCAACCATATTGAGAATCATTTTCTAAAAGGCAGATCCTCCCTTGAGTTCCACAGGGCGCCATCTGAATTCCTAAATGAACCAGGTTTTCTAAACAGTTTGGATGGATTAACTTCCTGTTGAGTAAAGGATTTTCTAATTTTCTAACAGGCCTCGAATAGAATGTTGTCCAGTGTGTTCAGTACAAAGGCACTCGAGGTTTTATTTCGCGTTTGTAAAATTGTTGCCACAACACTCTGCCTACATTTTAGGCAGACATGATGATATGGATTTGAAAGTTGCAACTTGTATTCAGGTTATTTTGGAATTCATCCCTGATTTATATCGGCATGAAATTCGACTTTCGACCCGCGAGGAATGTCTTATCTATTTACTGGTGTTTAAGGTCACATATATATGCACAATGGCTAATCATGACCGTTACAGTTTTACGGGTGGAGGAAGCCGGAGTACCTGGAGAGAACCACTGAGCATCGTCGAGCAGCTGTGAGCTCCTCAAAATTCTAACTATGCTCAAGCTCCGCTCAAGCAGGGTTACAGCGGTTGAAGGCATGTGCACCATCGACGTGCAGTACGCCTTAGTACACGGCGCCATCGCGCACCCATGTTGGCAACCGGGATAAAGTGCCTTGCGAATGTCTTATTAAGAAGCAAGTAATTGTTGAGGAAACATCTGTGACATAAGAAGACAATGAAGCAAAGTTTTCTTTATTTACTTTTAATGAACAAAAAACACCAGGAAGCTCTGGGATCTGTGTGTTGTTGTTTTTTTTTTTAAGTTTCAAAAGGAAACTTGACTTTTTATGACAAGCTAATTATTATCAACTACCAAAATAACACCCAGTAACCATCAATGTTGGCTCTTAATTTAGCGAATGTGTTTCAGCTTTAATTTACAAGTTTTTCTTCCAAGAAAAAAAAAGAGCAAATCACACCTCCTAGACTTTATAATACAGGAAAGGACAGCGTATGTATCATATGTCACGCAGGGACCTAGCTAGAGGTTTCAGATTGGGGAGGGGAGGGTGATGGGTATATAATTTCCAACTAGGGGGAGAGACCGGGAGGGGGGACCCCCCTAAAGGTCCCTCCCCCTAGATGGAAATTCACTGCAGAGAAACATTTTGAAAATGAAGCCATGAAAGGGGGCAGACAATTGATTCTAGTAACTGGAATTCCGTGTGAGAAAATTTTATTATTATTTGGTATTATTCTGGGAACTGAATATGTACTAAACAAATGCTCAAGCTTAGAACTTTGAACAATTCACACTGTCCTAACATTAAATCAAATCTTATGAAGGAATGATCAATTTTCAATGTTTCATCATTTTGTAACTGGGAATGATGGAATTAACTCAGGATAACGATTATAATGGATGCGATTTTCTTGAAGTGCACTTCGAGGATTTTTTTTTTATTACGATAAGTAAACATACTACAGAAATCTCGTACCGATTGACATGCATACTTATGAAGCTCGATATTGCGTACACTTTAGTTGTCAGAATTTTTGCCGATTTGAAACCGAGTTGGAATTTTGGGAAATAATGGAGACATCAGCATCGCCAAAGAAGCTCTAAAATTCAGATAGAAGGAATGTCCAACTCCTCATGGCTTGCCCTCCGAATTTCCAACTATAGGAAATTTTTTCCACACACACACACACCATCCACCGTTGCCAAGTCCCTGCGCACATTGTTGATATAATCAACATAAACAAGTTACAAAACATCAAAAGGTTGGAAAACGCCGTGTTCTTATTTTTAAATGGGTTCCAACAGAGGATAGTAGTGAAACGTTCAAACTGGCCGGGGAAAAAATGGCAGAAGCCCGTTTCTGTATTTTTATAGTACTCTAGAGGAAATGCCTCTAGTTTGTGAAGCGATGTGCAAATCGATGATGCAAATTCACTATCATTTCATAATGTTCATTTCCATATAAAATTCCCACACCTCCAGTGTTAAAATCACTGACTGCTTTGTGAAAATAAGGGGATATAACTCTCCTGTAAATCTCTTTCAACGACGGGAAAGGTCAGCCAAGGTGGGGCAGACAGCCGCGCTGTCGCGGTGGTATTTGTGGTAGTCAGTGGCGGCGCCAGAAATTTTGTTGTGGGTGGGCAACTAGGGGGGGGGGGGGGGCAGACTCCCATGAAGGGGGGGGGGATACGTAAAGGATCATATCATTACTTTGTTATGAGGTAGTCCAAACTTGGACCCAAAGTCCGTAATATACTTTTTTGGTTTGGTACGTCCTGTGGACGTACCAAACCAAAAAAGTATATTACGGACTTTGGGTCCAAGTTTCGACTAAATGTAATGGTAATTAGCGGTCCTCCTTTCAAAAAATCATGGATCCGCGTCTGGTGGGTCTGTGCGTGAGAGAGAGAGAGAGAGAGAGAGAGAGAGAGAGAGAGAGACTCATAATGCCCGACTGTCATAATGCGACATCCATGATTTTTTTTAGACAAGGGATATGGATAGACATGCCTTTGTTGGCTCATAACTTAATTATAACTTATAAGTATCTGCATCCGAGTCTTTAAATCTCTACTGCCTGGATGTGTTCATCAGCTAGCCTGAGGCTTTGGGCTAAGTGTGTATGGGAAATTATTGGGAATAAAAAAAGAGAGGGGTGTGTGTGTGTGTGAAAGAGAGTGACTGATTGTGTTTGTGTGTGAGGGTGGATGGAAATGCATGCGAGATGGTTGGGGGGACTGGGGGGGGGGCAAAACCTTCGTTGGGGGGGGGGGCAAATCCCCCCCCCCCCCGTAGCGCCGCCACTGGTGGTAGTCACATAATAATGATCGTTATTATTCACACGGTAGTTCGAGACAACTCTACAATCTCAATGCAACTCAATAATAGTAATATACATATCCGGTGATGGAGAATTCCATGTTATTTATTGTATGTTGCTTCCTTTTATTTCTGTAGCGAGTGTTTATTTGCCACTTCTTTCTTGTATAGGCCCAATGTACAAGATGTTTTTAACTGAAACAGGAAGTATATTCAGCAGTAACTCATCACTTAACTTTACTTTGGGAATCCATTTCATCCCAGACGACGACACGTTGATGCATTGGAATTACACAATTACAGAATCGTCGTCCCATTTCGTCGGGCACTAATAAAATATAACTACAGTTGAACCTGTAAATAAGGAAGATGAAGAATATATTTTGACGAAAACAAGGGCATTGGCGTTTCTTCCTTAACTGGTAGAGTGCTGGAAGCCCTATTTTGGGCTTTACTAAAAGTGACAGGCAATAACTGTCTGTAGCTACATTCTGCCTGAGGAAACCTTTATTGTCCCTGATATGGATCAGATTTTTTATACAATACCTTGCTCTCTGACATTTAATTGGATAGTGCCTATAAGGCACTATCCAATTAAATGTAATAGAGCAGTATATGATGAGCTTTGATTTGTTGTCAGAAAAAACTCAGCACTTTACCAGTTAATGGAAACTCTTAATCATTGCAGACGACACTTGCTAAAAAAATGGAATTTAGTAACCATTTTCTTTTCTTGTCTCAGAAAATAGCTACGACCTGAACTGATGACCATAAACTATGTTTTTTGAAACTATAAATGAATAAAAGTATAATATTTGAATGATTTTGTGATTAACGCTGACGCATTTGGGTCATTAGGCTAAAAAAAGTGTTTTGTTTCTCAGGCAATCCCTCACTGAATTTGAACCCCCTCATTGGACAGTTTTAATGTCTTTCAGTGACTCCCAAAATTAGTACAAACTCAGGGAGACCCGATACTTTTTTACATTTTTGGATTGATTCATATTTATTTAGTTGCGTCTCAAATATGTTGCTTTGTTACAATTTATCGGAGAGTGTATGTGGGCACTCTCCCATAAGTTGTAACGTGGCATATCCCAAGAGATTAAATATTTTTACTTCAAAGATAATACGAAGATAATGGAAATAATATGAATACTTTAAATTGCAGTACAACAGTTTGTTTTTAGAGGAATGTTTTATTTTTTTTCAAATTAAAAATGAATTTATTTGTATAAATAAACACTTTCTATATTTCTGTGTCTAAACGACAGCCGAAATTCTTTCCATATTTGCTTACTTTTTGCCAAAGAAAAATAACAATTGAAAATAAAACCCTCCCTTCCTTCCTCACTGATTTGAACACAAAATGCCTGAGCATCAATTAATAGGTTATTCCCGTTCACCCAACCCACTAGTTTTAATTAACACCACAGCACAAGTTATAGTCTGTATCAAAACAGTGCGCTGATGTTCTATCGCCGGACTGAGTTGATGTTAACTTAGTTTTCACACATGAGAGTTGAACTTTATTAAATAATATTTACAATACTTGGTGAATTTGTATTTATAATACTTGGGGAATTTGGTATATATACCCACATAAGGTCCAGCATTGACATTATAAGTTTCCGGAAAAAATAAAAATAAAAAAATAAAATAAAATAAAAATTATACAATATAACTAAATCGCGTTGAGTCAGTGAGGACTGCCTCGCTACTCATTGGGACCTTTAGGATAGAGTCTGTGAGGACTGCCTCGAAACTCTGCTGAAGCGCGATTGAAATGCGTTTAATAAGATCTAGAAAACAAAACTCTCCACATACTCCAGGACAGTGAATCAATGGTGAAGTTGAACGAATACCGAACCCTTTACAGAAAAACAAAATAATCCACAGTGAATTAAAATTACTCAATAGAATTAAACTGCGTAGAGTCAGTGAGGATTGCCACGCTACTCATTGAGATCTTTAGGATTGAGTCTGTGAGGATTGCCTCGCAACTCTGCTTGTTGGGAGTGGGCTACGAAGAAACACACCCCTTACCCCATCCATATATAGCAACGATCACTCAACAGGCACAATATACATTAGAGGATACTTATCGTTCTCTCTACCTATAACTTTTCTAGATGAACATTCTCAAATTTTCTTGCAACACTCTAAAAAGAAGACGCATGGAAATGGCAGACGAAGCGTAGGAGGAATTGGTGCAACCTACCTTTCTGCAACATACACAAGAAACGACCAAACACTAGGCAAGGATTGAAACAAGCTTGTCTGGCTAGGGACGAGTGTACATTTTATATAAATAAACAGTTGAATAAAGATTTAACAGCCCTTTTAAGGGTTTGAGGGTGTGTGTCTGTGAGAGGGTGTTTTATTTTATTTAATTTTTTTTTTTTTGGGGGGGGGGTGATGGAGGAGGTCATTTGGAATTCCCAAAGGATAACCAGAAACCTCATAATCACATACGGCATCCTGTCTCCCAGAAGGCTTGATGGGTGACTCCAGGTTGTTCAAAACTAAACTGTTGGAGCTTTCTCCACTCCTTTTTTTGTAATCGCTATGGTCATATACCGGGGCCGCTACCAAACCGGCGTTGCTGTTTGATTTTCTTTTATCTTCTTCCCTTAAATTTGCCATCGCACGATATTACATTCTGGATCGCCACCATGGTGGGATTCAAACCTCTACCATCGCCGAGCTGGAACCGAATAGAGCCCACTCTCTACTAGTTTTAATGGCGTTGATGGATTGAGTATTGACAGTCTAACACTCCAACGTAAACTGCCGGGAATTCTAACCACGTGCATACCCCCCTCAGACTTCATTTGATGCAATAGGAAAGCTAGGCCTGTGTGATCCAAGTGAAATAAAATAAGGTTAACCGGGTCGCAAGGGATTTCTAAATCTCACATCGTCCCTGCGCGCCTTCGGCGCGCTAAAACCTTTCATTCATTCATTCGCATTGACATTACAAATTTACTTACTGCATCGACATACACTTTCACAATGGCAAACGCACAAGTAAATGCTAATTTTATTCCAAATCGCAGAGGAGGGAGATATCTTATTTTTGACAGCCATAAGTTCAGCATAAAGACCAGAAAACCTCAGAGTATCCACTGACGTTGTTGCCAAAAAGACTGCCGTGCTACCATAAATACAGTAGGTGACATGATAACAACATATAACGACAACCACAACCATACACCCGACATTGCAAAATTGCAGCAGATGTATTCATCGCAAAACTGAAAGAGACAGTCATATGTGACCCCAAACCAATAGCATCTATATACCAAGAGGCGATTGCAAGTATGTATACTTTTTTCTCTCTTATAATTTTTTAAAAAAATGTTTATATATGAACTCACATGGTAGGTGGTGGGGCGGCTGGTAAAAATGTGGGTAAAGATGGTTTATTAAACCGTTAAAGGGAAAGGGACCGGGTGGGGTGGCTAGTAAATATGTGGATAAAGATAGATTATCTCAAGGGAGGGGGGGGGTGGGGCAGAGGGTTTATATTTTTTTATAATTTTGGTATGTGTATTCTTCTTTTGTTATAAATAATTATACGGTATTTTTGTTATATTTTCAGAGCTTAGAGAAGACGAAACTCATCCAGAAATTATATCAAAGATACCAACATTTTGTAGTATCAAAGTCAGCACTTTATAAAATAGAGCAAAGACAAGACCCAAGTTACCCAAGCACAGGTCAATCCTCCGTATACCAGATGCATACACCAAGACAACAACAGGTGCAAACGTCCTTCTTGTAGATGATGATGGTGACAACGAAAGAATCTTAATTTTTGCAACAAACTACAGCCTCCAGTACCTATCGAATGCCGACAACATCTTCTGTGATGGAACTTTCGAGAAATGTCCATCTATCTTCTTTCAACTCTACACAATCCATGGTTTTGTCGAAGGGGAGATGTGTCCTCTCATATACGCTTTCCTTCCAAATAGAACTCAGCAAACATACCAGCGTATTTTTCATCTGATACAACAGAAAGCAACAGAGTCCAGTACAAACATCGACCCAAGTACTATTTTTACAGACTACGTGACATCGGCCCAAAATGCCTTGGCTACACCTTTTCCGCGGGCTTCACTTAAAGGTTGTTTTTTTTTTTCACTATGGCCAAGCAGTATGGCGAAAGGCACAGAACTGTCACTTCCAGCAACAGTACCAAGACAATTTAATTATTATTTGATGTAAAAATGTTAATTTTTATGATTTTTTTATTATTTAATAATTAAAGTTCATTTAAAAGATGTAAAAATAATGCCTAATTTATATTATTTATTGTATAGTAAAATCCATAGTTCCTTTAAGAGTTGTAAAAATAATTTTTAATTTGTGTACCAAAAAATGTGTGTGATCAATAAAAAGTAAATTGTGGCTTAATTTGCTTGTTTTTGTCAATTTCCTATTCACCCAGCCTTCTCAATTGCAAGTTCAAATTTCCACACAACAACCAACTAAATTGAACAAAAATATAGACGGCATCTCTTTAATCAAGAACTGGTGCACATCTTTACCCGAACAATAGCGGCTGGGTAGACGGGGAGACCCCCAAATAATTTATTTTGTGTCACCCATATTTCTGTGAGTAAAAAGACAGCCGAAATCCTCTTCATGTTTTATCACTTTTTGCAAAAGAAAAATTAAAATTAAAAATACCCCCCCCCCCCCCTCTCCCTCAATGATTTGAAGAAATAAAATGCCTTAGAATCAATTAATTTATTATGTGTGGCCTTAGGTTTGCTAAAAGGGTTTAAACCTGGGAAAAGTATAAAAAATACAAAGAAAGTTTTATCTACTGGACCTCGGGGTGAATTGCGACTTTAATTAATCAAAGAAAAGAAAGTCATTGATAACTGAAAGGAGATTTACAGAGGCAGCGGAGCAATTTTGATGGTGGGGGAGGAATAGGTGGGTGGTGGCCCTAAGACTGCACGTTGAAAATATTAATTATTCTATCCGCAAATACAAAATATGGAATCTCCTACCTGCTGCCATTGAACTGCCGTGGAAAATACCATAATGGTCGAAAGGAGTTATTTATTTATTCATTGTTGTTTAAGGTCGCATATTTCTGCACAATTGCCTATGGTGACCATAACCTCGAGATTTAGTCAAGTTTAATCAATAGAAAATACCCATGTTGCCCATTTTAGAATACCTCCATCCCAAGCATTGGTAAATGGATCCTATGTTACCTGTAACGCAGGGGTTGATTACCACAGTGTTCCTAGGGTTCCTACGGAGGGTAGGTCAAAGGGTTAACAGGAAATGTGAGTGGATAGGAACACTCAAAAAAAAGCCCCATACTTATCTTTCGTTTTTTGGTAAACAAAGGAATAATTATGTCTTGTATGCAGTGCTCAAAATGACTTTTTTTCTTTGCGTAGCAAAATGCTACAAATTTCAAAAAAAAATGAATAGCATTTTTTAAAAATTACAGAGCTATTTTTGTATATCAGAGTTATGTTATGCTGTTTTGTATTGAATTCTTCTAAGAAGATAGAATAGTTTCCATCCATTTCTGGGCATTTCGAAATGATCTGCAACACATGAAACATCTACTATGTTTTTTTTCAACTGAACTGCCTTTTAGGGTTGCATGGACTTGGATATTTTCAAATAGTGCCTTGGTTGTTCAATAGAGTTCTCAAAATGGAAGTGGAATTTTTAATTTGATGGGCTTGAAGTTATTTTTAATGTACATTTTATGCAAAATGTTGTAAAAACAGGAAGAATTTAAACCATTAGAATTCATCTTACATATGAAGTTGCTAATGATGCTTGATGGAGAGTTAATCTGAGTTATGCCTGGAATGTTCCACAATCAGAAGTAAAGAATCAGTGAACTAGTTTTCAAATTTGTTTGCAAATTTTCATTTACATTTTGCGATACAAGATAATCAACTGCAGCCTAATAGGCTGCAGTTGATTATCTTGTATCGCAAAATGCTATACATAATTGAACATTGTGTAGCTTTTTGCAAGTTTTGCATAGCAAAAAGCGACGCGACACCGCTTATTTTGAGCCCTGCTTCTACAGTTAAAACTAGAAGTCCTGTCACGAATTGTGCGCTTATCTAGGCTTAATTGCGCGTTGGAATTGCGCGCAATTGCCATATTGAATGGCATCCAAAGCACGGTAGTGTTCTCCTGGTTACTCATAGCAAACACATGCAATGTTTCTGCCAATGGACCTCCGGGTTACCCGGAGGTCCATTGGCTGAAACATTGCTTGTGCACAGGCCATATGTACAGAATTTGATAGCTTTACATGGGCCATAACGCGCACATTAACGCGCATATCAACGTGCTATTTGTGCGCATTTCATGACAGGACTTCTAGTTTTAACTGTATGAAGGCGGTATCTGGTGGGGGGTTTCCATCGATTTGTGTTTTGGCTGGTCCCGAAATGCGAGTATCGATTGCATTTGGCCATTTTACCTACCAAGCATTGATCAGCAGGGATATGATCCAACTACTAACTGATAAATATATAGAACATATCCATAGTAGCTTGGTGTACCAAATTTTCACAACGAGTGGTGAACATCTGGTACACCAAGCTACTTTGGGTACATTTTATTTATACCATGATCTTCAGATTAATAAGATGTTTAAATGTTAAATAAATCAACATTCACACGTGCGAATCTATTTTTGTTTACATGAGCACCGGAGAGCGGTACATCCGCTATCAATTTTATCGTCGAAACGAAATAGAAAATGAAACTCGCAAATTACGGGGCATTTTCCATTTTAATAACATAATAACATACAATTTCGAGTTATGGATGATTAACATGAGACAACGTATGTTTGTTAATTTTTGGTATATTTTGAAGTAAACTTATTTAGAAACGTAATAAATAATTGCCGGTTTCGTTTCACTCTTCACGGAGCGACGAGTGGTAAATGTAGACAAGTTTGCATTCAAGGCGAAGTCAACAAAGGTCAACCTGGATGTAGTTCCACTGTAGGAGTACATTTTACCTATTGGAATCCCATTGCTGGCGTGTTCACCACGGTTGGAGTGTAAAGCTAAATAAAATTTATATCATAGGCTTTTTATACATAGTAGAATTGGTAATCATGGTATAAATAAAAAAAAAACTCCTTTCCGGAGAAAACAAGACGCCCATTACGTTGTAGACTGCTTTTAAATTCGGTCTACAGGAATAAGGTCATGGGTAACGTGAGATAATATTCCGGAAAGGGCAATGTAATTGCCATTATTTATCGGATTCTGATTGGTAATCTAATTGAAGTATTATTTTGGACTGTTTGTGTGCGACAGAGGTTGCATTCGACATTGTAAGCCAATATAAACTCTATGAATAAAAAGTAACATTTTCATCTTACGATTCACCTCGGAAAGTGGATGTAAATCGCCATGGCGCCGACAAATGAGTTCAGAATGTGCGATCGAGCAGCACTCATAAAGCGGCTAACACCCAAAAAGATAATGAAATAGGTCAAGGCCACAAATGCAAGGCAGATTATAGTATATTGGTCTTAAAGATGGCAATAATTATTAGTGAATGGTAAGGTAAAGTGGTAGAAAAATAGATGCGAGGGTTAGTGATTGGGACAAAATACATGCGGAGTTGAAGGAGTGCATATATAACATTCTTTACGTGAAGTGTGGATTATTAAAAAACAAAAACAGACTGGACAAAACCTCCCTGTTTGTGAAAGTATAGGAAAGGAAAGGCAGGCAAATGTTCAGCCAGCAGGGTTAACGCTTAACCTGCTCAGTATTTTCAAGATATATTTCGACAAATCTAGTCATGGCTGTTGTGCAGCAGCCATGACTAAATTTGATGATACATTAATCCAAATGTAAGAAATGAAATGAAATGAAATTCATTTTGCAGTATTCGTTTACATGGAGTTTAATAAACAACTTGAAAAAATGTACCGAAATACATGTACACTGCATGGAAACAGCATGGCCCTGGGGGCTGTCTTCCTGCCATTCCCATGTTAAAAGATAATTAGTCATGACATCAAAATTGTAAACAATTTGCATCCTTACGGGATTCATGAGAGGAACTTGTAATACATAATTATTTAAATGAAAGTATTCCAGCGCAAACAGCACACTGTTTTCGCAAGAAACGCTCTTAAATAGGATTTCCATTTAATATTTGTTATCAGTCCTTTGACTTTCAATCCTAGCCCCAAGGGCAAGGCCATGGCACTCAGTGGGATGACTCAATGAGCTCACTCCAGTGCGAAACCATGGGCCATGTGTCGGAGGCAAGACTAGAAAAGAATAAAACCCGCACAGTGCGATCTCTGCGAACAGTGCAGGCCAGACACGACTATTGCGCTAGGTAAGGGGCCAAAGTATTGCAGAAATTGCATTATAGAAATTGCTCAAAAATTTAATGGTCTAATCAGCAAAGCCAAGATTCTAGAATGTCAAAATCTGATGTGGAGATCCAGGCGAAATGGAAGTACAATCGGGACAGGAAAGGTTACTACAAGAGACATCTGAATGGTATGAATTTAGAGCCTTGTCTATTATCGTCTTCTTAAATTGGGATCTATTGAGACGCTGGACTGATGGTTCAATGTCATTCCAAATCAAATGAGAAAGAATGGAATGGGAGTTCGACCGAGAAGCAAGTTCTGGGTTTTCGTGTGCGTATATTACTGGACATTCTAGTATTCATGCCAGATGGGTTTGTGTAAATTTCAAACGTGTTATCGAAGGACTCGGGTAGTTTATTATTAAACCAATCATGCATGAACAGGAGAGTATGTAGTGTAAAAATATCTCTGGATTTTAGTATACCACAGCTTTTGAAAAGGGGATAAGAACTCATTGGTGAAAAAATCAATTAAATTTACAGTATGAAAATGGGGTTAAAACGAAATCAAATATATTTCAAGGACAATCAAGTTTATTTAAAGCATAGAAACATTCCACGCAGGTTTCAATGAAGGAGATGAAGTTTTCACTTCCGATTAATTCGTACCGCTTTTTTGCAAGTGCGATATTCGGCATTGCCCAACACGAAAAATGCATTGCAAAAATCGATGCGATACCGCTTAGAGCAAAAGCATTAAAGAAGAACATGATAGGTGGTGCGCTACTGGGAATCTTTTAAACCAATTATGGAATTCTCATACGATGAGAGAGAAGCGAACCGGAATGACTAATTCAATACACGGGGTTGTTACTGCCAACCCATTTATCAATTTTCAACAAAGGCATGTGATGCGAGAGCGAGAAACTTTATATATTCAATACGAACATCGGGGCCTAAATGTTCAACATTCAGCTCAATTGACATATGGGGCGCCATTGACAACACCTTAATACCGAAATGCCAGGCAACTTTTCGAATTAATGCCCAACAGGAAACTCAATTAAAAGCGTACCGCCTACGGGAAGGAGGTGTGGCGGTGATATGTATAGTGCTGAGAAGCACTGTTGCCATCTTCCTAACAAACATTAGGGGGAGGGATGATCGAATGTACAGTACGGCCGCCGTGGGCTGGTCACCTTCGACGCATAGGCACAATTACCACGGAGGCAATGATACTAGATTCAATACGCTAATTACCGAAATAATTTGTATTGCCTTTTACCTAGTAAACACATGCGTGACATCGTTTCCCACGCGTGGATTACGACTAGTGAGAGTAGAGTGCTAAATTATTTTTGGTCACCAAAATTTGTTCACATGTCTTTGCCTAGTTATAATTTAAGGGAGAGTGCCAACAGGCACTCTCCCATAAATTATAACAAGGCAAATCCATACAAGCTAAATAATTTCACTTCAATGATAATATGAAGCATATCCACTGAATATGAAGCCTTTAAGTTGTGGTTCCAGCACTTCAGAGCAAAGCCAAAATATGGGCTTCCAGCACTCTACCAGTTAAAGCGCCTGAATAACAATGTCCATCAAGAGCATCTTTGTATCGGAACATTCAATCTTGGAAACCTCCTCTTTTCTACTCCAAAACCACGCTCAACTACGTTTCTTGTTCTCGTGTGCGCAGCGTTATATCGTATTTGTTTGCGTATTTCCAGGCTGTCGGACGGATGTAAGAAGAAACCAGCTATCTTCGTACCCGGCATCACCCAAGAGTATGTCTCGTATCTCTCGATTCAAAAACCTTGCGTTTATTGCTGACGAGGCAAAAATCCGTGAATCCTGTGCTGAGCCAAACCATCGCGCAACAACGTTTAGAAAGCGCGGTTGGTGATCGCATATTACTTGTATGTTGATATTTTACTATCCTTTCCTATCCTTTCCTGTTTACAAAACGTTGTGTGTTCACCCCTCCAGAGTTGAGGATGGGCACATGTGTACAGTCGATGCAGCCTGCTAGTCGTGGCATGCCCCCTATATTGAAAAAGCCCTCTTTGATCGTGTACAGCTCATTGTTTTCTACTGGCATTTAAAGAACGTCCCTTTTCTTCCCACCAGGCATGTGAATCGGTACCTGTACCGGTACTGCCGCCCCCCCCCCCCCCATGCCCCAACGGGCACCGGTACTGAAACTTTTGTCCCGTCGGTACCGGGACAAAATTATTTTATGGGGAAATTCCTAACTGAATGAGCGTAAACGGACTAATACTTGTGTATGGCACACTTACACGACACACTTTCAGCTGTTTGTGAATGAATATATCAAAACACTCTAAAGGGGCATGTTCTGTCTGCACCATCACTATGCTAAGACCGATCATTTTAACTTTCCAAACGTGGCATCAAAGACAATGACAGCACCGTCATCGACTATTTCAAAGAAATTATTCTGTAGCGACATCAAAGTGATCATAAAGCACGATCTTCGATCTTTATGAATACTTTGATGTCGGAGCTGAATAATTGGTACGATGCCTTATTTGTCCTTGCGATCTTAGGGACTGGGCCGGTTTAAATACCATTTTCTCCCATCTGATTGTGATGTCACCCAATTGTTGACTTGTCCAGGTACCGGTACCGGTTTCGACGGGACAGGCACTTTTCCGTCCCTGTACCGGTTATGTTGGTAACGGTGGTACTTTGAAATGCCTGCTTCCGACATATTGCTTGCGTGACCTCCCACGCGAGGCAACTCATTGCAGGCTGGGAAATTGCTTGAATGTCCCCAACGACCACTTGAAAAGAGCCAGTGGCATAAAAACGAAGACGGGCACATTGCTTCGAGATTGTCGGGACTGCGTTACTCCTTCCTGTCGCTCTCTCTGTGTCAGCATGCGTCATATGAATCATACTATTCAAAAAAGTAGGGGATATTTGATAAATGTGAGATATATGAAGAAACGTATTTATATTTGCATCAAAAAAAGAGTTGAGGCATTACACTGTGGCATCTGCTGAATGATTTCAGCGATAATTTGGTGTCTGACAAGAACACATTCCACACTGAGCTATAGAAGACATGGACGGTCAGTCAAATAATTTACCACATCCAGTCCAAGACCTCAATACCTTGTAAATCCTCTTCATTTCGCGAGATAAGCGCGGATCCGACGTGGCATACTCCTCACCAAACGTCCAATATCAGCTTCACTGATGTTATTCCATTCTTCCTGCAATGCAGCGACGAGGTCCTGAACATTGGTAGGGGGCTGTTGGCGTTGTCGTACGCGCCTGCCAAGCCTATCCCAGACGTGATCGAAAGGTCTTGACTTAGTGTTGGGTAAGGCATTGTAGTGATGTTCTGCTCCTGGAGGAACTCTGTAGCGACACGGGCCCTGTGTGCTATTGCACTGTCATCTTGAAAAATAAATCGACGGCCATGACGTCGCGCAAATGGCACCACGTGAGCTGCTAACATGTTGTCACGGGAATTCTGCCATGTGACACGCCCTTGCATGAAATGTAACGCTGTTCTGCTTGTCATGGTTATGCCTCCCCACACCATCACCGACCTACCACCAAAACGACCCTGCTTCCTAGCGGTTACGTCATGGTATCGTTCGTTCCGCCGCCGCCATCGCCACACTCTGTTTCGCCTGTCGTGGAAGTCGAGAGTGAACCTCGATTCATCGGAAAACATCACGTTGCTCCTCCGGCGAATGTCCCAGCACTGTCGTGCTCCACACAAATTACGCCTAGCTGCGATGTGACGTTCAGTCAAACGTGAATTATTCGAGGTCGAAGAGCGTACAAATTACAGCTGTGTAGGCGATTGCGGATAGTCTGATAACTGACTCGCACATCTGTCACTCGGTGCAGCCGCTGTCCAATTTCTGAGGCACTTTGAATGAGGTTACGTAATGCTGAGGTTTGGATGAAACGATCCTGGTTAACAGTCATCGCCTTTGGACGACCTGACCGACGTCTGTCATCGACATTGCCTGTCTGACGGAGCGTGACCACAACCTGCTAATCACCGATTGAGAAACGTTGAGAATTTGTGCCACTGCAGTCTGTCTGTTGCCATCTTCCAACATGCCAACGGCACGTAAACGTTCGTCACGTGTCAGTCTTCGCAAACCTCAAGAGTTACGTTTCGACCAGAGACTATTCATGAACGAGTTTATACCAAAAAAGAACGATAAGACCTCCGAAAAAGCCCGTCCAGTACAAATGAAAATTTCAAAATGTACACCACAGACATTAACGCGGCGCTCGGGCGAAAGACCAGCAGGAAATGTTCGTGGGCCGGTGACATTCATGATCCACACTAAACTTGGTAACATATTGATGTGTTCAATCACGGGTATCCAATACCATTTTTCGAAAATATCAACATCAGTTTGGATATCCCCTACTTTGTTTGAATAGTATAATTCCCCTATGGTTTCTTAAATTATATAACGTTTCAAGAAATGATCGTCATCAAATTGCTCTACTGGGTTAGCGCGAACCCTGAAAATACGTTGTGAACGTCTCCTGGCTTGTTGGTTCATCTTGGGCTAATTGTAACATTTGTAGCACATACGTTACAAAAAGAGAATTCAGCCACTTATTTAATATGATGGCGCTTTAAACGCTTGGTAACCATACCCCCGAGGCGGTTTTGCTGTTCTCGTTTGCATGGACGATCTGTGCGAAACCGCGTCAGCTTTTAACGGGTTTCATCAATATCCATTCGCATCTGCACATTTGTAAAGGCTCGTGTCCACCTTCGCGATTTCACGTTAGTAATCACGAGGCGTAATGTGCGGTGTAGAACCCTTGAAACTGACCCTGCGTTGCGTGCCGCGTTTTACCATGCCCACATGAGGCGTTAATTAGTGTGGGGTACATATCTGCTGTTCCCCAGTCGGGTAGAAAGACACTTTGTCCCCCGAGTTCGAATGTGTTCCTTCTGCCTACTGGGAGATAGTACACATTGGATCTCAGGGGACGACTTCACTGCGGCCCATGTTTTCCTTGTCTCAGATCTCTGTCAAATATTGTCGGTACACGTGATGGACAATGCATATGAAAGTGTGTGTCAACTTTAACCTTTTGACAGTGGTCACTGTTGCATGTCTGTTGGTTCAAATGTCAATACACTCAGCAGAACACGCGGCGTTATCACACCAGAAACCCTTCAGAAGGTTATGGACGTTTCACGCCGCGTCGCCAAAGCGAGGCAATTTTCAGGTCAAGCCAATGTGAACAATGATCTGTTGCAATTACTTTGAAGGTTTCGGGGCGCTTTCACACTGCATATTAGGCCTTGTGGTCACGCGCATGAAATCGCGAATGTGGGCACAGGTCTTTAAGACGTTTTACACGCGTACACATTTTAAACTGCTTTTGTAAATCTGGCTGTAAATGTAAACTTTGGCTCTTCGTTTTACGAATGTGTTTTACAGTAAAGTTATCGACAAATATTCAAACGTTCAGCGGAAAAAAAAATATTGTAAAACACAGCTTCTGTATTTTATCCCTTTACGTAAAATGAAAAGCAGACGACACGTGCAAAAAATATTCTTGAATAACTATTTTTTTTTTCATTTTTTGTCTCAAAAACATAGGTTATGACCCCTCGTTGGAACGAGCTCGACGAGCTCGTTCCAACGAGGGGTCATAACCTATGTTTTTGAGACAAAAAATGAAAATATATTGAAAATTAATTGGCGATTTTTGTGAATAGCGCTGGCCGGTTTTGGCCGTTACGTTGGGTAAAGGGATTTATACTACTCTACAGACAAATGTCTGAAGTTTGTGGAATGATGCTTACACCGATGATACAAATTCGCTAACATTTAAAAATTTCAATTTTTTTTATGGAATTTCCATACCTTTAATGTAAAATTTACTTACAGCTTTAGAAATTAAGGGAGCTAACTTTCGTGTAAATCTCTTCCAGTGACGAAAATTTTCAGCCATGCGTATCGTCAGTCGACGACCCGGGAACAATGCCAGGAAAATTTAACTCTGGCAACACCATGTCAGAAATTGTGGAGAACCTAGCAACAGGCCTGAACCGCTCCTTCTATCTTCAAAGCTGGCCAGGTTGAATACATAAACTCATGTATGCGCCTTAGATATGAACCTTAACAGTACTTGTTGGAATATCATATTCAGTAAGGGACAGATTTGTGAAATTTGTAAAATCTTCTCAATTTACAAAAAACACAGTTTCTCGTCGAATACACATAATTAGTGGTCAATTTGTATCGACATTATTCCCAATATTCACGAGTGATTTATTTGCTTCTAGCAGTGTTGTTGGATATGTCGAAAATAATATGCAGTAATGAGTTTGATCAGCCAACAGGCACATAGTGAATTCAATCATTATTCACTTAGTGCTACATGACCGTAAGATTCTTTTGACCACTTAAGCACTTGTCCGTCTTGAATCGGGAGTCCTTAGGGCCGAAGGCTTGTTTGAAGATTGACAAATCGTCCCTTGAGATCAAATGTGTTCTATGTGCCAACTGGCACATATAACAGATTGGAACTCGGGGAACGAAATGTCTTTTCGGGTATATTTTCAAACAAAATATCAAGGATGTTCTTTCTTCAACCTGATTATTAGGATATAATTTACCCCAATTACAAGAGCCGTCACTTACGCGGTGAGCTCGCGATCTGAGCACAAGAAATTTACAACGGGCTAGGAATTTTATACAGAAAATGTATCAAAATCGAGGTTGAATTATTTATTTATTTATTTATTTATTGGTGTTTTTAAGGTGACATATTTATGCACAATGGCTAACCATGACCGTCAGTTTTACGGCGGGCGGAGGAAGCCGGAGTACCCGGAGAGAACCACCGAGCAACGGCGAGCAACTGTCAGCTCCCCAACATACCAAGTCCACACAAGCAGGGTTAGCATTGGTTGAAGACAGGTGCACCATCGACGTGCAGTACGCCTTAGTACACAACGTCGCCGTGCCCCCACGTGGGAAATGGGGGCGAAGTGTCTTGCCCAAAGACACAACGCTGTTGCCGCAGGTGGGATTCGAACCGAGGACCTCTCGGCTTGCAGCCTGCACCTCTACCAACTGAGCCACCGCGCCCCCTCAAGGTTGAATAATGAAGAACAAGCGAAAATAGCATTTGAGATGCAACCTTTTCGCGTTACGTCTTCGATGAGTGTTGTTGGTAAGAAAGTGGTCAGGCAAATTCGTCCAGATCGCGACCAAATTCTCTAAGGTTTTGTATTCACAGTACTCTTTTGGGCTGAGACCATAATGATAGGATTATGCTCAGGGACGTGGCGACGGGGGGGGGGGGGGGGGGGTCACCCCCCCCCCAATCCTGGCCAAAATTTCCTATAGTTGGAAATTTCGAGGGCAAGTCATGAGTAGTTGGAAATTCCATCTGTCTGGATTTTAGAGCTGCATCTACGATGCTGATGTCTCCTTTACTTCCCAAAATCCCAACTCGGTTTCAAGTCGGCAAAAATTCCAACTGTTACTATTTACAACTACAGTGTATGCAATATCAAGCTTCATAAGTATGTATGATGTCACTCGGTACGAGATTTCTATAGTACATTTACTTATCGTAATAAAAAAAGACTCGAAATGCACTTCTAGAAAATCACATCATGTAAAATCATTATCCTGAGTTAATTCCATCATTCACAGTTACAAAATGATGAAACATCGAAAATTGATCTTTCCAGCATAAGATCGGATTTAAAGTTAGGACAGTGTGAATTGCTCAAAGTTCTCAGCTTGAGCATTTGTTTAGCATATATTACATTTTCAGAAGGATACCAAATAATTGATAATGCTATCATAAATGTGTTGGCATTGCAGTAACTAGAATCAATGTTATGCCCCTTTTTCATGGCTTAATTTTCAAAATCTTTTTCGGTAGTGAATTTTCAACTGCTGGGAGGAACCGGGAGGGGTTTCCCCCCTCCCGCTTCCTACCCTAGTTAGAAACTCACTACCCTACACCCCCCTCCCCCCAATCGGAAATCTCTAGCCACATCCCTGATTATGCTGTGAATCATTTTAGAAGATTTTAAAATAATATTGCCCTCTCTGCTAATTCAGTATACACTATTTTATGGGACACTTACTGACAGAAGACTATCATTAAACACTGGACCCAAAAGGCCGCTCTGGTGGCTAAGTTTCACAAATAGACAAGTATTAAGTGATAAAGTCGGTGAAAAAGAAGAACAGTGTGCGATCGGAGATTTCAACGCACCCCACCCGAATGTTTAAAAAAAAATATTTATGTTGTCTTCGAGCACAGAGAGAACGGCGCACAGTTAACAGGTTATTTTTTGTGCCTTCCCGCTGTGGTCAAAGCAATCTTTTATATAGGCCACACAAAATAAATTAATTGATTCTCAGGCATTTTGTGTTCAAATCAGTGAGGGAGGGAGGGTTTTATTTTTAATTTTTATTTTTCTTTTGCAAAAAGTGAGCAAACATGGAGAGGATTTTGGCCGCCTTTTTACACACTGAAATACAGAAAGTGCTTATTTATACAAATTAATTAATTTTTAATTTGAAAGATAAAATATTCCTCTAAAAACAAACTGCAGGTACTGCAATTCAAAGACGTCATATCCTTTCGATGCTCTTCGTTTTATAGTTGAAGTAAAAGTATTTAATCGATGGGGATTTGCCTCGTTACAATTTATGGGAGAGTGCTCTCTCATAACTTGTAACAAGACAACACATTAAAGACGCAACTAAATAAAAATGCCTCAATCAAAAAATATAAAAAAAGCTTCGGGTCTCCCGGAGTTTGTACTAATATTGGGAGACACTGAAAGGCAATACAAATGTCCAATGAGGTAGTTCAAATTCAATGAGGGATTGCCTGAGAATTAAAACACTGTTTTAGTCAGGAATTTGTCTTACAACGAGAAGAAACATTGTTGATAACGCGACCGCAAACACATTACTCTTAGTGTCAATATAAACATTTACCTGCGTAATAATATACTCACTCCAACAGTGTTGAGGTAATATAAATGACATTTTCTCAATTAGATCGTCTTCGGGTCGAGATACACCAATCTGTCATTGAGTTGATTATTCATGAAAAAAAAGTATTTTGAAATGTTGCGAAACACAGACGAAAAATAACACATCCATTCAGCTGTTCTCGAGTCCACTTTCCGATGGACGACATTCCATAGCACTGTAGGATAAAAAGCGAAAAGATAACCTCAACGGAACCAACTAAATCCTTTAGCCAATAACTCCCTTTGTTTCACTTTCGTTGATATTCGAAAAAATAACTGTAAGAGCAACAAATCTGAATTATTTTTAAGAATAACAGCGCAACGTCAGAAGAATAATACACAATTATTGCACTCATGTTGACATTCTTCCTCTCCTGTTCGCTTATTCACCTTGAGTTTTTTTCTGAGCCATCCGTGCACAGCGTGATATTGTCTTCGATGAGTAATCTTGAACGATAACTCAACGATTAAAAACTGTTCACAGTTTCAGTTTTTATTGTCCCCAACGTGGCTGACAATTTTCGTCATTGGGAGAGATTTACTGGAAAGGGAGTTACCCATAATTTTCGAAAGCTGTCTGTAAATTTAATAGTGAGAGCTTGGGAATTTCATTTAAAGTTTGAATTTTTTTCGAAATGCTTGCGAATTTGTATCATTGATTTGCACATCATTTCACAAATTGTAGGCATCCTTCCGTACAGTAGTATAAAAATAAAAAAAAACGTTTTTTCAATTTTTTGCCCAATGCATTTGAACATTTTACTGTTACTTTCTGTTGAAACACATTTAACCCTTTGCTTAACACAAAAGTCAAACAACACTTGCCAACAAAATTCTTGAATAACTATTTCTTTCATTTTGTATGTCAAAACACATATTATGACCCCTCATTGGAACGAAGAGTCATAAGCTTTATTTTTGAGATAGAATATGAAAAACGAATAATGAAAATTGAATGGCAATTTGTGAAAAGCGCTGGCCGTTTGTTTGCCGTTATGTTGGGTAAAGAGTTAACACAAAACAAGAAAATGGCAGCTTCACCATCTGTTAATGTTTTGAAATTGTTTTGTATCCATTTTATTAATGATGTACGTTTCATGTCATATAATACATACACTATCCTTTTCTGTGATACAAAAATCTTGGTTGTGCGATTTGTTACTTTTTCCCAGGAAGAACAAAAACGTGCAAATGGCTGTAAAAGCACATTCGCTAAACAAAGAACCAAAGTGTATGTTATTGTTGGGAGGTGTGAAACTGATAGATAGTCTTAACCCTTTCAAACAGGGGTGCATGCATGTTTGTGTGAAGACAAGATGGAGAATCATGAGCAGACTATACAAAGAGAAACAAATCTGAAGCGACGTTCAGTAATAATTTAATCCAGCAGCTCGACTGAGCTGTCGGATTAAATTATTACTGAACCCCAGAACAAAGTTGAACGTTTCGCCCATTTCGCTGTTGAGAGTATTCACTGAAATGATACCTTCCAGGGCGCCTTGTTGAAAGGGCTGTCGCGATTATTCGATTAGTCGACTAAACGTCGACTATTGAAGTAGTCGACTTTTTTTTATTTTTAGTCGATCGTCGTTCATTTTCAAGGCGGTACACGTCTACTACACGTCGGGGCTAAATTGCATTGTTTTGTGAGGTGAATGATCAATGAAGGTGAATAACTTTAAATATCTAACCATAGTTAACATTCATATCCGGAAGACTGTACGACTGTCACTGACTGTGTAAGAAAGAACACTCACAGTTACTCGAGAAGAATAGATTATTCTGAATTTCTCCAGTATTGTACACACGAATGCACCCATTGGAAAACCCAAAGCGCGGAAGTGACAAACTTATGACGAAGGTCAGAACGTCAGATCACTTCTCAAAGTTCGGAACTTCAGACTAAGATCCAATTTTAACAACTGACGAGGGAATGCATAGATCTCAATGTTCAAAATTTCGAGAAACTTATTGCAGAAAGGAAACATATGCAGGAGCGTTCTTTGGTAAATTCATTTTAATTCATCGGCTTCAATCTAGTTCAAACTTGGACCCGCAGTCAGTAATATTATTTTTGGGGTTGGTACGTCCTACAGGACGTACCAACCCCAAAAATTATATTATGGACTGTGGGTCCAAGATTGGACTACATGTAGCTTCAGTCGGGACCGATTTGTTGTTCCCACAACCCCCACTTCGTCTGAACACACTGGTGCCATTGTCATTTTCAGAGTTTTACGAACAGAAGAATGATTTGCTAAAAAATCATGGGAAGCGACTATTAATCGACTAACCGTCGATTACTGGTCACGATTAGTCGATTACAAAAAATGATAGTCGCGACAGCCCTACTTGTTGAAAGGGTTAATGAAGGAATATCTGTGAACTTGTTGCTTTTAATTTATCCAGCCCTAAACAACAAGTTTCCTGTCGGTTTTTTCACTCTGCACATCTGGTGATGCAAAGACAGTGGGTGAATCTTCCATCTCCATCCTGCTGCAATTGACGTCTTGTCAAAAAGAGAACAGTAATTTCTGGCGTACTCTCAGCTCATGGACCAACGAATTCATCTCGGTGGTCGGTACACTGATGGTTTCTACAGAAAAGTTACAAAGACAGAAAATGTAAGTCGCCGACAGATTGTACAACCTACACTGCGTGATTTCTCTCTGTTTTAAGGCTCCTTCGGGAAATCAGCAGTGTTGAGTTAAGAACTTTATTTTCAACTGATGTCTTCAAAAACAGTTGTGTTGTTGATTTTGTTATAACAAACCGTTTGCCTGTTCGGGTATAGTTGTGACGTGAAATTTTCATTTTTGTGTTTCATAAAGTCTCGTACACCAGAAGAATCATTGATTGCTGCTAAGACGGGTATTGCTGAATCATAAATTTAGCACTTTGGAAACTGCAAGCATGGAGACAATTAAGATAGGAAGTAAAACATGACGACGTCTCTCGTCGGAAGACAATAAACGCCGAGACATTTTCCACGTTGCAGAGATAAATTTGATATTACTTTCCTTGATGATACCTCTTCTTGCGAGGGGTTTGAAAATACTTGGATAAATACAGGTTATCATGATTGAGATTTGATCGCTCGACAAGGGGAGGTGGGGTTGCGATATACATCAAAGACGGTATTTCTTATCGACACAGGCCGGATCTTGATACTCCTAATACGGAGTGCCTATGGGATGAAATATTTACCAAACGGAGTAAGTCGTTATTATTAGGGGTATTCTATCGCCCTCCCAATAGTCCACCCGAAATATGGGATTCCATATCAGCATCCATTGAAAAAGCCAGAGACACGTCTGTTGGTGATTTAATTGTCACGGGTGATTTTAATGATAATCAAATGGCTTCCACAAGAAGCAGCTTTTCTGAAATAATCAATTTCTTTAACCTTAGACAGTGTGTGGGTGAACCGACTTGTTTTACCGAGACATCTGCTTCACTGTTAGATCTCTTTGCTGTCAGTGGCACAATCAACGTGAAAGCATGTGAAGTCATTGAACCAATTATCCCTGACATGGCCCGCTATCATTGTCCAATCACAATCGAAGTTGAATTCATAAAACCAAACCCTCCATCTTTTAAGAGGAAGATATGGCTTTATTCTCAGTGTAATTATGACGTACTGAACGAGGCTTTCTCTAACACCGATTGGAACTCGATCTTTGATACTCTGTGTCTTGATAGTATGGTTTCCAAATTCACCGACAAAATACTCGATATTGCATCTAGACATATACCTAATAAAATTATTACTTCGAGAGTGGACCAACCAAAATGGATGCATAATGAAACAAGATTATTAATTAGACAGAGAAAACGTTTGTATCGCATTGCTAAACGCACGAATGTCCCACACACCTGGGCTAAGTATAAACTTAAACGAAATGAGGTTGTAACGGCTATCAGGAAAGCTAAAGCCCTGTACCTTTCGAAAGTTCAGTCTACATTGAATAGCAACGTAACCCCAGCATCTCTGTGGTGGAAGACCCTAAAAACACTCATAGGTAGCAGTAATGCAGCAGGTTATCCTACCTTGATCCATTTAAACAAATTATATTCCTCAAGTGCTGAGAAAGCTGAAGTGCTCAATGAATACTTCAGTTCTATCTCGACAGTTGACGACTCGAATGCTTGTTTGCCAGATCCACCGCCCCCTGTTTCCAAATGTATTGATAGTATCACTTTACAATGCAGTGAAGTATATGCTGCAATGAAGTCGATAAAAGTGTCGAAGGCATCCGGTCCCGATGAAATAAGCCCGCGTCTCCTTAAAGAATGTAAATCGTCTCTCTGTGAACCACTCTCCATTTTATTCAACATATTACTGAATAACTCGTACTTTCCTTTATTATGGAAGAGAGCAAACGTCACCCCAATCCTTAAAAAACAACCTTCAAACTCGGTCACTAATTATCGTCCGATATCATTGATAAGCTGTGCTGGTAAACTATTTGAAAAGTGTGTTTTCAAACGATTGTGGCAATTTTTGAACGAAAATAATGTTCTCAGTCAATTTCAGTCTGGCTTTACACCTGGAGACTCAACTGTTCTCCAACTGACCGATATTTACGATGAATTTTGTCGTGCGCTTGACGAAGGCAAAGAAGTCAGGGTAGTTTTTTGTGATGTCAGTAAGGCGTTTGATAAGGTGTGGCATGCTGGTCTTATCCACAAGCTGGAGAGTATTGGCGTCTCAGGGGAACTACTATTGTTTTTAAAATCGTATCTTGCGGATAGATCGCAGCGAGTTGTGATAGCCTCTGATGCATCATCATGGCGGCCCATCAATGCAGGTGTACCTCAGGGGTCTATACTCGGACCCTTACTGTTCCTGATATACATAAACGATATAACCAGCGATCTTCTCAGTAGTATACGCCTCTTTGCAGATGACACGTCTTTATACTTAATTATCGAGAACCCTGAGCAAGCCTCGGTCATAATCAATCATGATCTGGCAACAATCGAGCATTGGGCCAGAACATGGTTGGTCGAGTTCAACCCCACCAAACAGAAAGCTTGTGTGTATCACGTAAACACAATCCCAACCCCCATCCACCCTTATATTTTGGCGACTCATAAATTTTGGAAGTTTCTGAACATAAACATTTAGGGGTGGTACTGAATAGTACATGTACATGGAACGACCACATTGACCACATCTGCTCCAAAGCCGGGTCCCGCTTAGATTTATTGAGGAAGCAAAAATTTAATCTTGATCGTAGTGTCCTAGAAAAAATATATTTTGCTTTTATTAGGCCTCTTCTGGAATACGCAGATACTGTCTAGGATAACTGTACTACTACTAATGCCGCGGAACTTGAAAAAATACAGATTGCAGCAGCAAGAATTATTACGGGTGCAACAGTAAGTGCCAGCAAGTGCTTGTTATATTCGGAAACACGATGGGACTCCCTGCAAGATAGACGACGTAAACATAAACTAATCCAGTTTTTTAAAATGTATCATCACATGTCACCCCCATACATCTCCAACAAAGTTCCCCCAATCATCTCCCTCTCGAATCCATCTCTTAGTCTCCGATCTGGTCAAAACCACCGATTTCCTTTTTGCCGAACGCAACTGTATCAGCGCTCTTTTATCCCCAGTGTTACTGACCAGTGGAATAATTTACCCTTACCTGTCCGCGAGAACACGTCATTGCTTAACTTTAAAACTTTTCTGGACGATGGTAACCTAAGGCCCCCAAGGTTCTACAGTAATGCGAAATCTCGCAGGGCCCAAATATACCATTGCAGACTGCGGTTGCATTGTAGTTGCCTTAATTCTCACCTATACGATAATCACTTATCGCCCAGTCCCTCCTGTCAATGTGGTGAGCGTGAAACTACCGATCATTTTTTATTTCGTTGTCCACTTTTTTCTGACGCTCGTAATTATACGATTAATCTACTCCCATTTGCAGTAGATACATCCATACTTCTGTTTGGCTCAGAATTCTTGAATAACGATGACAACCGTCGTATCTTTGAAGTGGTTCATGACTTTATTTTATCTAGTGAGCGCTTCCAATGAGTCGAACACCCGTGGGGATCCCGTGAAATGAGGCAGTGCTTGTCTATTGTGGTAAACAAGTTCTGCTTTCTCGGGAAGTGAAGCAGTGCTTGTTTACTACGGTTGACAAGTTCTGTTTCACTCTAAAAAAGGGACTCTGTCACCAATGCCTGGGGTGGGAGTCCTCTCAAATGGGCAACGGTTAGCTAAGTTCGATTCTACCTCTTTGATGCGGTCGCAAGTCTCAACTATCCATAGCTGCAGAAAAGTGACCTTAATCATTAATAATTAAATAAACAACGATTTGAAACTCGATACTATGCCTTTATTCTCACTTCTTGTGGGAATTAAGATAATGAAACTGTGACTGTTCACTGCGGTAAATAATTTCTGCTTAGCTGGTACAATGGGACCGAGCGACCAATGCCTAAGGTTGAATACCTTTTCATGCATTTCATCGTTCAACACTACCAACAATTATCCACGCCTAACACTCTACAAAATAAAATAACGAAACAAGCTGCCTATACCCGATTCCTAGACGCTTGAGTGTTCGATTAATGTATGATGTATTCCAGCTGTTTCTATTTTTCTATCTTTTTTTCTCTTATCAGTTCTGCTGTTCTACCTTCTTTTCCTTTTCTTTCCAATTCAATTTGATGTTTAAATAATCTCACACATCGTTGCCTGGCGGTTGAGACTTTCTATACTCCGTACCTGAATGTTATTGATCTCTCCAACCATATTGTGGCGCACTAATTCTGGGGACTGGGTCTTGGTGAGTGAGACTGATTGTGCACACGTACTTGTACTGATCTACAACCGTAGGAACTAAGCCAATAGAGTGAGTCTCAGCCTCCCGGTCGCGATGTGTGAGCTTCTCCACGGATATGCATCACCTACAGGAGTAATTTTATATTTTGTCAGGGAGACGACTTACATAAGCTTCAAGCTTTCTGTCGAATCCCTCTCTTACACAGTAAGCATTTATCTAGTCTTCATTCGATTCGTGTATACTACTCTATCTTGTGTTGCTCAGATCTTTCTTGTTAATTGTTCTTGTGAAGTGTATATACTTATCAATTATTCAATAAATATTGTTTAAACTAGATTATCATGATAATGTGCATGCCCTATCATTTGTATCAGATCCGAGGTGGTGTCCAGAATGGGATCTCAACGAGCTGGCTTTGCCGGCGAGTTGTGATCCCATTTTTGGACACCACCGAGAATCTGATGCAAATCACAGGACATGCACATTATCATGATAATTCATTTATCTAACAGTTCTGTCACATACACAGATTAAATCTTAACCCTTTTACCCAACGTAACGGCAAAAACCGGCCAACGCTATTCTCAAAAATCGCCAGTTAATTTTCATTATTTTTTTCATTTTTTGCCTCAAAAACATAGGTTATGACCCCTCGTTGAAAATAGTTATTCAAGAACGTTTTTTTGCAAGTGTCGTCTGCTTTTCATGTTAGGGAAAGAGTTAAATTATTTTTGAACAGTTTTGGGACATAATGTTCGATCAATCACTGAAACGCACTGAAACGTAGCGCTACCGGAAACGAGTAGTCTATATGATATGGGATCAGAATGAGTCGTCTATATATTACGGAATCGGAACACATTATGTGATACGTACCGTTTCTCGTGGTTTTCAGGCCAAAATCTATATGATTGTTAGATAAATGAGTGGAGCTTTGAAGCTATTCTCTGTTCTCATTCAAGCGAAGCCGAGGAAGAAGCTTCCTGTTTAAAAATACTTTCAATTACTCTGTAGATAAAAATGCCAGGAGGCAATTACATTGTTCTAGACATAACTACCAAAGATCAAATGATAACAATAGCAGTTGTCTACGGTCTAAACTACGACAAACCTCAATTTTACAATATAATAATAACACTTTGGCCAGCCGCTAATTTGTCGCGGTTCTCGGACGAGAAGGCCATGGTTACCCCTGTACTCCCAACTGCCTCCCTATTCCCACGCTTCTCCTCTCCTCCCAACACTCGGAGACGAACTGCTTGATGACATCCCTTGCCCCATTCTTCCCAATCTCTCCGATTAGCATATTAACCCTCTCCTTTGAGTCTCCCCCTAACCACATGCCCTTCATTCTCCCATCCCACTTCCCCATTATACTCCCAGTGAATCTCATTCTTATAGACTGATACTTTGGACATTCTAGAAGAAAGTGTTCCAGGGTCTCCACCATGTCCAAGTTACACATCTGGCACTCCCTTTCACCGGCTTTCTCAATTTTTCCCCTCAGCTCCAGGGATCGCGACCTCAGCTTGAACAACAGTGACCCCCAAAGGTGCCATCAAGGTACTCTTCAACACCTGGCTTCTCTTTATCACGCAGTCCACCCAAAGACCTCTTTGATTGGACCCCCTCTCGCCAATTACGGTTACAATCCTCCATGACCCTTTCTCTGACGATTTGTTTACCATGGTTTGCCCCAACGCCCAGGTCCGAGATCTCCAATGAGTAGTTCTCTACTAGCTCCCTCACTTGGACCATCCACCCCGTTTTGATATTTGAATTGAAAATTCTCAGGAACATTACTTTACACCATCGGCTGTCGGGGAGATTTACCAAATAATTAAGATAACCTAGCTTCAACAGGTCTATCCTGTCCTTCATCCTCATCCACCCAAGCTCACCCCTGATTGCTTCTAGCGCTGCAGCATTACTCGACCCCGTTATCCACCGGCCTGCATCGTTCTGCAGGATTTCCAAGCGCTTTACGGCCGTCTGGTTTAGGGGTACCACTTCCGTACCGTATGTTATACTTGGCAGCCCCACCATTTCCCAAATGGTTTTCCCCACGAAAACCTTATTGAAACTGTTTCTCCCTCTAAGTTACATTTGGTTAGGGATTCGCTTTCCCTTCAGAATCAATTTATTTGTGTGGTTCCGGTAGATGCCTCTTCCTGTAATGTTTATATTTACCCCCAAATACTCGTAATCACCTGTCTCTCCTACACTGAGACGTTTGCTGCTCCCGTCCGGAATGCAGAACTCACCCACTCTCCACCTTCGAGTGGGGTCCACTTTGCGGCCCACGGGTATAACTTTGCTCTTGCTTTCATTAAGTTCGAGTCTCCATTTGCTCCCATATTTCCCAACAATTCCCAGAATTTTCGTTAGCCCCTCTTCGCTTTCTGACACTAGAACCATATCGTTTTTAAAAAAATAGCCCTGGGATCTTCAAGTCCCCAACTGCTACCCCCTCCTCGGTACGCAGGAGTTCATCTCCTAAACCTTTGATGTACAATGCAAACAGGATTGGCGAAAGGATACACCCCTGTTTTAGGCCTATCTCCATAGGCACACGTTTTGTTGTAATGTTTCCCGGGCTAAGTCAAACTCGCCTCCTAAGCCCATAGCCTCCAGCTTGCGTCACATACCTTCCTTCCATACTCTACCGTACGCCTTTTTGATATCCCAAAATGCCATAAACATATTTTTCTTTTTTGCTTTCGCGGATTCTAGCATTTGGGATAGTGTGAAAAGATGGTCAGTAACTTGCCTTCCCTTCCTGAAGCCATTCTGGATTTCTCCCCCAAAAAAACTTCTCTTCAATCACCTCCTCTAGTCGCCCATACAGGACTTTACAGAAAACCTTTCCAATGTTGCTAATGACAGAGTTCCCTCGATAGTTATCCAAAACGTCTTTTCCCCCTTTTTGTGAATAAAGGTCACTTTACTTTCTCCCCACTCCTTTGGGACCTCTTGATTTTCTATGGCACGATTGAATAGGGCAGTTAGGCTTTCCACGAGTTCCTCTCCCCCTTGTTGATAAACTCGTTAGGAATTTCATCAACTCCTCCCGCTTTTCCATCCCTTAATTTTGATATCACCTTTCGCACCTCATCCGTTTTAATTTCGCTGCACACGAAGTTCGATAGGTTTTCCTCGACCTGATTCGGACACTCTGGTGGGCTCCCTATGCCCCATCGCTTATCGTTTACCTTTTCCCAGTGCTTGACTAGTTCTGATGCGACTTGATCTTGCTCGTCTGTAACTCTGCCATCCACTTTAATACTCTGTGGGTTACTTCCTTTGTTACGTTTATTCACCCATTTCCAAAATACATTCGAACTCGACCACCCCCCCCCCCCTCCCCCCTGTCGTTCTTATCGTCCTAATAAGACTGCTATTTCGTACTCTCCGATTATCGTCTTTAATCTTATTTACTTTATTTCGTGCTTGGTGGTATTCTTCCTTAGCAACTGTAGCCTCATTGCTTTCCGCCTCCTTAAGTTTTTACTTCTCCTGTATGCAGCACATTTAGCTTTTCTTCCCTTTATGGCCCTTTTCAGTTCTTCGTTCACTCTGTACCCAAGTTCCCGTGTTGGCGCCCTGACCTTTCCTACACTTTCCTTTCCTGCCTCCACCAGGCTTGCAACTATGACGTCGGCCATCTTTTGGACACTGTCCCTCTTGGGTACGGTTGCAAGCTTTGGTTTCAGTTGTTCATTGAACTTCGCCCAGTCAGCATCTTTTTTTGAGTTCCCAAATCTCCTTAGAGCTTCCTTTGCTTTTTACTAGAGTTTTGGCCCTGATCGTCACTGTAATCAAGTTGTGATCACTATCCACCTCCATTTTTACCCTCATCATCCACTTCTGCCCCTATTACCTCCCTCCATAAATTAATATCTGTGAGGATGTAGTCGATTATTGATTTTCTGTCGTTCCTCTCCCAGGTCCATTTCCCCTTACACCTCGCGTCCCTGTTCAGAATCTTCAGACCTAGCTCGTTTGTGAAGTTCAACAGCTTCCTTCCATTCCTGTTGACTTTATTGCCCCCACCCTCTATGCCTTCTTCATCATTACCTATGTGGCCATTAAAGTCACCCATCAGAATTATACCGAGCCCCTTGTTTTGTAGTTCGGTGATATTGGACCTTAGTGTTGAGTATATCGAATCATTCTATTCGGGTTTGCTTCCCTCCACCGCACAATACACAACCCCAAGGGCAATACTTTTGTTTTTCAGACTGATCCTTACCCATCCAATTTCTTTCGATACCTCAGCCGGGGTGCTGATGTTTTCCAGGTCTGTGATCAGCGACGGTTTTAAATCCTCTTTAATGTACATGCCTACCCCTCCCCCCTTTTTTCTGGCCTTCCGTTCGCCCTACACCTATCCATACGTACCCCCTTACTTGGTCTACCCTTCCCTCGTGTCTTACCCACGTTTCGCTTAAGCCCATGACGTCAAACTCCTCTGCCTCAATCAATGTAGCAATTTCACTTACTTTCCGGTGGAGACTCTGGATGTTGCTATAACCCACTTTCAGGGTGTCATGGTTCATTGGCTTCCGCCTACTGGTTCCATTATTATCTCGTCCCTGTATGTTTGTATATCCTACTTTGTGTACCTGTGCTTTCCTTGGGAAGCTATTCCTATTGATTTGGATTTTTGGTCCCTTTTCCTTATCCCCCTTTTCCCATTGTTTACACCTATGGTTCGTGACACACTTCCTGTGATTATTCCCCCCTTCACCGACCCCCACCCCTCCCTATACTAAAAAAGGCTCCACCACCTGCAACATATTTTTTCCTAAAACCTCTGTACCCCTTGGACTAAGATGGAGACCATCCCTTCCATATAGGTCATTTCTGCCCCAAAACGATCCCCAATTGTCTACAAAGGGTATCCCAAGTTCCTTACAATACTCCCCCAATTCCTCGTTGGTCCCAATGATCCGCGAATTACGCTCGCCCCCACCACCTAGTACTGGGAGAAGCCCCGAAACCACTACTTGTGCATTCTTGGCATTCAGTTGAGTTATTAAGCCTTGTAAGTCTCAATAAGCTGAACTGATTTTCTCTCCCTGATGTTGTTGGTCCCCACGTGTACAACAATCACTGGGTCTGGGCCTGACCCCTTTACTAATCCACCCACTCTGTCCCTTAGGTCCTCCACCCTAGCCCCCGGAAAGCACAAATTGGTCCCGTTGACACTGTCGGGCCCACACACCACCCCATCCAACCCGCGCACTATACTACTCCCTGCAAACACCAACTGCCTCTTCTTGTCCTTTCCTGTCCTCTGTCCCGTCCTACTACCCCTACTTCCCCCTGTTACCACCTCTGCCCCCACTGGGCCGGCTCGCAATCTTGCACTCCGCCACACTAACCTCCATGCCTACCTCCACCTCCACCTCTTCAGACCCAACCTGCTTCTCAGAATTCTCGAAATGTCCTAACACACTGAATCTATTTTGGACACTGCACCCCACCTTCTGCCCACTCCCACTACAAGCCACCTTGTCCTCGTTTTCCACCTTCCTAACCTTCCCTCTGACTCCTGCCCTGACAGTCTGCACATGGTCGTCGCTATCTCCTTCACTATCGGATTCTAAAAGAATGCGCCTTTTCGCCCCTCGACTCACACTACTAGCCTGGGAATTTGACACTCTAGCCCCTACTTCTCCTCTACCCTCAACCCGACGCACCTTCCTATTTCGACCCACTATCCACGTCAAATGTCCGCTTACTACTACCCACCACCTTCCATCCCCATCGAATGCCACCCTAACTGGGGTAACACCAGACTTTCCTGCCCTCCGCAGTTTCCCCCTCACCACCTGCACCTCTTCCTCCAACTTTACATATGCCTCTAGCAGCTGCATTAGCTCTACGCAAATGACACACATCCCCAACTCCCCCAGCTCACGCCCATCCACATACACCATATGGCAGTGCCTACACACATCCGACCGCTGGCCGTCCGTTGGTAGCTCACTAGAACCCCTTGTGATGGCCTCAACCACTCCCCCCATCTGGACACCTATACTAACCGTCTCTGCCCTGCTGGTCTGAACCTCTCGCGTCACGAAACACTTACCATCCATAGCCAAAATTAGAATGAGAAGCTTGAATTTTGAAAAAAACGGTCGAACTCGGAAACAAAACAAAACTCCGAAAATGACCCACGCGAAGATAGGGAACACGCCACTGATATTTGATAAAGAAATTAAACAAAACACTAATATAACTATCTTTTATTAAAAATCACACCTATACAGCACTAAAACAATATATAAAAAAATCTACAGAACACTTGGAAGAAAAATATAGATACTTCAGCTAATTTTTGACAACTGAATCGAAAATACTCCCTGTTGGTTTGGATATGGACACAGCTCATACAATAATCTCTTTCTTAAAATAGAAGAGATCGGTAATACCTCGGTTTTCTTGTGTGGAGACTAGAATGTACCACAGAGCGACGAAAAAGACACTGTCAATTATTGACTTAAATAATATTATAACACAAGATCAAATAAAATAATGTTAGAATTTATGGATAAACTAGACCTGTATGATGTCTAGGGAATGGAAAATAAAACGATATACATGGCGGAGACCAGAAAACAGAATGGCAAGATTGAATTATTTGTTAATGTCATCGACCTACAAATCATTTTGAAAAAAGACAGATATTATTTTTAGATATGAGTCAGATCACAACCCGATTACTCCACTTTTATCTTGTTTTCAGTCAACCTCGGGAAAAGGGACTTTCGAAATTTAATAACAGTCTTCTAAGTGACCCAGTATATATAAATGCCATAAAGCAAGTCATCTCAGACATGATAGAACAATATACAAAACATAATAATAATAATAATAATAATAATAATAATAATAATAATAATAATAATAATAATAATAATAATAATAATAATAATAATAATTTTACTATAAATGATCAACTTTTAGAAGAAACGTTGAAACTTATGATAAGAGGCAAAATTATTTCTTACTCAGCACTCTTGAAACGAATGTTGAATAGAAAGCAACAGGAAATTGAAACAAAATTAAGTACTCCTACACAAGATCTGGACATTGGTGATACATCAGTCGTACAAGAAACTGAATCACTAGAAATAAAATTGAAAACATGTAACCCTTTACCTAACATGAAACGCAGACGACACTTGCAAAAAAAAAAAAAATCTTCAACAACTATTTTATTTTCATTTTTTGTCTAAAAAACATAGATTATGACCCCTCATTGGAACGAGCTCGACGAGCTCGTTCCAATGAGAGGTCATAACCTATGTTTTTGAGACAAAAAATGAAAAAAATAATGAAAATTAACTGATGATTTTTTTAGAATAGCGCTGGCCGTCTTAGGTCGGTTTCGGCCGTTATGTTTGGGTAAAGGGTTAAGGAGAACAAAATAAGAGGGATGTATTTGAGAACCAAAGGCAAATAATAATAATAATAATAATAATAATAATAATAACTCTTTGGCCAGTCGCTGATTTGTCGCGGTCCTCATAAGAGAAGGCCGTCATTCCCCCTGCACCCCACCCCCACTTCCCCTCCTCTCCTCCCAGCATTCAGATATAAACTGCTTAATAGTGTCCCTCACTTCCTCTTTTTCAATTTCTTCAATAAGCATTCCTACCATCTCCCTCGTGTCCCCCTTCAGCCATCTATCCTTTGTTTCTTCACCCCACTTCTGCATTATTCTTCCAGTAAATTTTATTCTATGAGGTATATACTGTGGGCATTCCAAGAGAAATGTTCCAGGGTCTCCACTACTCCAGAGTGGCACATTTGGCATCCCTTTTCCCCATCTCTCCCAATTTTTCCCCGAAGCTCCAGTGATCTTGATCTCAGTTTGAACAGCAGTGACCCTCCAAAGGTGCCATCTAGGTACTTCTCAAAAGCTGGCTTTTCTTTATATTGTAACCCCTGCAGTGATCTTTTCACGCTAACCCCTGCTCGCCAGTTTCGATTGCAATCTTCCATGACTCTCTCTTTGACAAACCTTTTGCCTTCTTTCATTCCTACTTCTATGAAAAGGTTGAATAGGGAAAAAGCAACTAAATATTTTTGTAACCTTGACAAATGGCATTATTCTAAAAAAAATATTTTATAAATTGATTAAATCCGATGGATTCACAACGACCGATCTGAAAGAAATACTATGTGAGCAGAAAACATCTTACCAACATCTTTACACGACAAAAGTATCCAGCACCAATTGTGATGAGGAAACTATGAAGACATTCTTTGACGCGAACAATCAATTTCTAAATTTCGTAGAGGATGGTGAAACAAGTTCTTGGAGGTTCTTTGACCGCATACTAAATCATTTATGCACTTAATACAATGAAAAACAATAAACTCCAAGTTCAGATTTTTTTACGGCAGAATTCTTCAAGTTCTTCTGGAAAGATATTGGTAATTTCCTGATAAACTCACCGAATTACGGCATAATACAGAAGAACTATCAATAACCCAAAGAGCTTGTGTCATTACGTGGATACCCAAAACCAAATAAATCGAAATTACACATAAAAAATGTAGACAAGTATATATAATAAACATAGATGCTAAAATAGGATCTACCGCTATTGCTAACCGCATATATATTAAAATAGTCTTTTCGATACTTATTTCTGAAACTCAACTGGGTTTCATAAAAGGAAGATATATTAGACAATCAACATGTTTGACATTTAATCTAATCAGAAATTGCGAAGAGCAAAACATTCCTGGAATGCTTGCATTGTTGGATTCTGAAAAGGCAACTGACTCGCTAGAATGGTCATTCATCGAAAGAACACTATGTTTTTTTTTTTAAATTTGGCCCATTGATAATACAACACCTTCACACTTTTTTATAACAATATATATAGTTATGTTTTGAGCAATGTTCATTGCACAGAATGTTTCGATCTGCAGAGAGGTTTTAGGCAGGGGGATCCTCTATCCCCATACCTCTTCATCCTCTGTGCAGATATCCTTTGAGCAGTTAAAAAAAACAACTCAAATTTTAATGGAATCACAAATGATTCACAATACTTAATAAGCCAATATGCAGATGCGTCATCACTTTTTTCTAAGGGACGATGGCCATTCCTTAAATTCAGCTCTTGAAACGGTAAAACTATTTTCTACTCTCTCTTGACTAAAGGTCAACTTTGAGAAAACGCAAGTGATTTGGATCGGATCGAAGATGGGTTGTGGGGAAGAAATACAAACTGGCGAACAATTTCACTGGAACCACAGACATTATTTTACAATACTGAGTTTAGAGTACAATCTGTTCAATTAAAACTATAGACTAAACAATTATCTAAAACAAACTTGAGAAAATTGAACAGTTATTCAATAATTGGTCCTTCAGAAATTTAACTCTAATCGTTAAAACTGCTATAGTGAAAACGTCTGTACAACTAATTTTGATAAACTGCCTGTCGGTTTTGGCCGATCCCCAGAGGATATTTTGTTTTTTAAATACAAACTACATTCTTTAATTTCCTGGAGTCAGAGATAAGTGCTAAGAATGAAAAAGATATACAATAATTAATACTATAGAAAACGGAGGAATTAAGTTCCCCCAGATAAAACTATCCTGGATAAAAAAGTGCTAGACCCAAATATCTTTGCTCCTTGGAAGACTCTTGTTTCAAATGATATCGAAGATCTCGGAAGCAACAAAATCTGGCTCCTGCACAAAGAAGGATTACACAGAATAGGAGAACTTCTGAGCCCATTCTGGAAATATATTCCAACTGCCTGGTCACTTCTGGACTAAAGTAACACGCTGACTCCAAAAGGGAATATGTTCGGAGCCAATTTACTTTAATTTATTTATTGATTTGGGTTTATCGACACTTTCGACAGCTTGGGTCACCTTGCATCGAGATCTACTATAATAACGTCATAAAAATAAATAATAAACATTTGTTTGATAAAAAGTGACTCAAAACTTTATCAATGATGTCTAAACTGAAGATAGAAAAATCTTACCTTTCACGGATTTTTCAGAAACATACATCTTAAAAATACCATTCACTGTCTACCCCGGAACAACCCACACTGTTACAAAACTGCGCACGGAAACAATAAGACAGCACGAAACTAGAGTTCGGAAGTGCTACGGAATCCCCCGCCAGGGTAGCAATCAGAAAATCGGTGCATTGTTTGTTATGATTGGTTCTCGGAATGCCGGCTCACTCTAAATAAACACTTCTCGGAATGCCGGCACATTAATTAATTTAGTTTCGGCCGTTATGTTTGGGTAAAGGGTTAAGGAGAACAAAATAAGAGGGATGTATTTGAGAACCAAAGGCAAATAATAATAATAATAATAATAATAATAATAACTCTTTGGCCAGTCGCTGATTTGTTGCGGTCCTCATAAGAGAAGGCCGTCATTCCCCCTGCACCCCACCCCCTCTTCCCCTCCTCTCCTCCCAGCATTCAGATATAAACTGCTTAATAGTGTCCCTCACTTCCTCTTTTTCAATTTCTTCAATAAGCATTCCTACCCTCTCCCTCGTGTCCCCCTTCAGCCATCTATCCTTTGTTTCTTCACCCCACTTCTGCATTATTCTTCCAGTAAATTTTATTCTATGAGGTATATACTGTGGGCATTCCAAGAGAAATGTTCCAGGGTCTCCACTACTCCAGAGTGGCACATTTGGCATCCCTTTTCCCCATCTCTCCCAATTTTTCCCCGAAGCTCCAGTGATCTTGATCTCAGTTTGAACAGCAGTGACCCTCCAAAGGTGCCATCTAGGTACTTCTCAAAAGCTGGCTTTTCTTTATATTGTAACCCCTGCAGTGATCTTTTCACGCTAACCCCTGCTCGCCAGTTTCGATTGCAATCTTCCATGACTCTCTCTTTGACAAACCTTTTGCCTTCTTTCATTCCTACTTCTATGAAAAGGTTGAATAGGGAAAAAGCAACTAAATATTTTTGTAACCTTGACAAATGGCATTATTCTAAAAAAAATATTTTATAAATTGATTAAATCCGATGGATTCACAACGACCGATCTGAAAGAAATACTATGTGAGCAGAAAACATCTTACCAACATCTTTACACGACAAAAGTATCCAGCACCAATTGTGATGAGGAAACTATGAAGACATTCTTTGACGCGAACAATCAATTTCTAAATTTCGTAGAGGATGGTGAAACAAGTTCTTGGAGGTTCTTTGACCGCATACTAAATCATTTATGCACTTAATACAATGAAAAACAATAAACTCCAAGTTCAGATTTTTTTACGGCAGAATTCTTCAAGTTCTTCTGGAAAGATATTGGTAATTTCCTGATAAACTCACCGAATTACGGCATAATACAGAAGAACTATCAATAACCCAAAGAGCTTGTGTCATTACGTGGATACCCAAAAACCAAATAAATCGAAATTACACATAAAAAAATGTAGACAAGTATCTATAATAAACATAGATGCTAAAATAGGATCTACCGCTATTGCTAACCGCATATATATTAAAATAGTCTTTTCGATACTTATTTCTGAAACTCAACTGGGTTTCATAAAAGGAAGATATATTAGAGAATCAACATGTTTGACATTTAATCTAATCAGAAATTGCGGAGAGCAAAACATTCCTGGAATGCTTGCATTGTTGGATTCTGAAAAGGCAACTAACTCGCTAGAATGGTCATTCATCGAAAGAACACTATGTTTTTTTTTAAATTTGGCCCATTGATAATACAATACCTTCACACTTTTTTATAACAATATATATAGTTATGTTTTGAACAATGTTCATTGCACAGAATGTTTCGATCTGCAGAGAGGTTTTAGGCAGGGGGATCCTCTATCCCCATACCTCTTCATCCTCTGTGCAGATATCCTTTGAGCAGTTAAAAAAAAACAACTCAAATTTTAATGGAATCACAAATGATTCACAATACTTAATAAGCCAATATGCAGATGCGTCATTACTTTTTTCTAAGGGACGATGGCCATTCCTTAAATTCAGCTCTTGAAACGGTAAAACTATTTTCTACTCTCTCTTGACTAAAGGTCAACTTTGAGAAAACGCAAGTGATTTGGATCGGATCGAAGATGGGTTGTGGGGAAGAAATACAAACTGGCGAACAATTTCACTGGAACCACAGACATTATTTTACAATACTGAGTTTAGAGTACAATCTGTTCAATTAAAACTATAGACTAAACAATTATCTAAAAAAAACTTGAGAAAATTGAACAGTTATTCAATAATTGGTCCTTCAGAAATTTATCTCTAATCGTTAAAACTGCTGTAGTGAAAACGTCTGTACAACTAATTTTGATACACTGCCTGTCGGTTTTGGCCGATCCCCAGAGGATATTTTGTTTTTTAAATACAAACTACATTCTTTAATTTCCTGGAGTCAGAGATAAGTGCTAAGAATGAAAAAGATATACAATAATTAATACTATAGAAAACGGAGGAATTAAGTTCCCCCAGATAAAACTATCCTGGATAAAAAAGTGCTAGACCCAAATATCTTTGCTCCTTGGAAGACTCTTGTTTCAAATGATATCGAAGATCTCGGAAGCAACAAAATCTGGCTCCTGCACAAAGAAGGATTACACAGAATAGGAGAACTTCTGAGCCCATTCTGGAAATATATTCCAACTGCCTGGTCACTCCTGGACTAAAGTAACACGCTGACTCCAAAAGGGAATATGTTCGGAGCCAATTTACTTTAATTTATTTATTGATTTGGGTTTATCGACACTTTCGACAGCTTGGGTCACCTTGCATCGAGATCTACTATAATAACGTCATAAAAATAAATAATAAACATTTGTTTGATAAAAAGTGATTCAAAACTTTATCAATGATGTCTTAACTGAAGATAGAAAAATCTTACCTTTCACGGATTTTTCAGAAACATACATCTTAAAAATACCATTCACTGTCTACCCCGGAACAACCCACACTGTTACAAAACTGCGTACGGAAACAATAAGACAGCACGAAACTAGAGTTCGGAAGTGCTACGGAATCCCCCTCCAGGGTAGCAGTCAGAAAATCGGTGCATTGTTTGTTATGATTGGTTCTCGGAATGCCGGCTCACTCTAAATAAACACTTCTCGGAATGCCGGCACATTAATTAATTTTGTCCGCACAGCAGAGTGAGATTGCATTATAGTTTATTCTATATTAGTGAACAGTGTTAAGACTGCATTTCAAGCGAACACAATGTTAGAAAGTTATCAATTCTGTCTTTAAATGACTGAGTACATAATCAATGTTAGATATGCAGCAAGTTACTGAGTTATCAACTGTGTTTTCAAATGACTGAGTGCATAATCACTGTTAGATATGCAACAAGTTACTGAGTTATCAACTGTGTTTTTAAATGACTGAGTACATAATCAATTTTATTTCTTATAAATAAGAAGAAATTGATTCAAATTACATTCGCCATTCGCACCTCTGCCTTCACAGCGAACAGACGTATCGTCCAGCACTGGTGATTTCACACAAAACTGATTATCGCTCACTCGGAAGCTCAACAGCGCTATTGCAATTTGCACTATTTATGTGTATCTTTTTGTATCACTGTAAGTGTTTACTATTTTCTCTTGCTATTTCTATCTGCATTTTTCCGCTAAAAACGAAATATTTAAGTCAATACAATTAAATTAAAATCTCTAATAACTTAAAAAATAAATTTTTAGAATTTTAGAATTATTTACAAATAAAAACAATGGATAAACAAAGTCAAGCTCAGTTAAACAGTTCTGTCTTTAATTCTGGTAGTCTGAGCAACAGTGGAAATTCCACTAATACTGATATGACATCGATGATGTCGATGATGTCTGGCTTCCAGAAAGAAATAGCCAGATTAAATGACACCATAGAGGGTTTGCGGTCAGAGCTTCAAGCACAGAAGCGACAGCAGATAAAGAAAAGGCTGAATTGAGAAGGGAATTGGAAAAGGCAATTCTGAAAGCCAAACCAGGTAAGGAGGACCATGCTCCTCCAGTTCCTGATTTACCATGTTTTGACGCCGCTACAGAAATGAGAAGACCTGCGTCCGCCAGCTCACTGGCGGGGATATCTGAAATATATTCAGATCTGATTACACCCAGCCAGGATAACTGGCTGCGTTCCATAGTAGAAGCAGCTACCAACACGGTCGCAGTTTCCCCGGCCGTGGCGGTTGAAATTCAATTGGATAAAAATTCAGCTAAAGTCCCCAAATCGCAGCGACAGAAAAAATCACCAAACCAAAATCGGTCGAAAAGGAAACTCTCCAATGAGTTCCGTGAAAATGATGAAACCGTGGACGTCGAAGACGAAAATGGTTTCTGTATGACTATTGATCGGCATGTCAAAAAGACAACAATCATCAAGACAAATTCACAGAGCACCGCTACTGAAAAGGACTCGGTGGTCACACCAAGAAATGGGGGCTCTGTTAACGCAACAGAGTCTACATCACCGGAAATAGTGAATGCGACTGCGACAGCTAGCCCAACCGATAGCGCGACGTACGCCGATAAAGTAAAAGACAAAACGCCCCCTAAGGTGACCAATAAAACCAACAAGACACAGGGCCATCCGCAACCAAACCCCTGTGTCGTAGTCACACGCGTCCACCCCAAAACGGAAAAAAAACTCGATTGATAAAGCCCTTCCAGGATGCTCGTGGGAGAGACTAATTTCCAAAGCCACGGGTAACCATACTTGGAAAATAAAAGTAAAATGCACTAATAGAGCAACGAAATTAAATCTGATAAGCAAAGGGGTAATTATTAATGGCAAAAAATACGAAACCGAGGAATATCGTGTTCTTCCGCAACCCGTTCAGTGTCACAAGTGTCAGGAATTTGGGCACTTGTCACACAAATGCAACGGGGAGCAACGATGTATGAAAAGCGGTGACAAACACATCGCGAAGGCATGTAGTGCTAACACTCTGAAATGCCCGAATTGCGGTGGTCAACACCCCAGCAACTACCGGGGATGTAGCCACTTCAAAAAAGTTAAAACAAACATCCAGCTTAAAGCTCTAAATGTAAGTAATGTCGAGAACTCATCTTCCCCTTATTCCACGTGTACTCTAATGGCTGGCTCTATTTTCAGCATAATGAAGAAACACTTGGACACCAGTCTTTCGGACGTTTGCAAAGAGATTAATAAAACAGCCTCTAAGTTATAAAATACTCAAATATCTCACACGCTATTAGAAACGGCCGTCAACAGAATATAATTATGTAACAATATTACAAATAGTAATTAAACTTAAATAAACTTAGTACAGTTATTCCTAAACCATTCATGGATACACTAAAAATAGTCCAGTGGAACGCTCGTAGCGTTAATCAGAAAAAATTGCAAATGTCACATTATTTAAATAATAAGGACGTAATTGGAATTAGCGAAACATGGCTTAAACCAAACAAACAATTCTCGTTATGTGGTTTTGATGTTATTAGAAGAGATCGCCCCGCCCAAAAAGGCGGCGGTGTCGCTCTGCTAATAAGGCAGGAGATTAAATACAAATCAATATCATGCGACCACCTCAATGCTGAAGTGATTGCAGCTGAAAATGAACTTGACCACAAACACGTGGCCATCATATCATATTATAACAAGCCGCAAGCAACAGTAGACAGTGAAGTATTTGAATTGTTTACCAACAAGTGCAAGCACTGCATATTCTTAGGTGATTTCAATTCCAAACACCAGGTATTCGGTTGTCATAAGACTGAGCCTAATGGTGACGCCCTTTTCCACATCATTGAAGAACGCGATCTATTCGTGGTAAATAACGGTCAAGACGTAACATACATAAGCAACAACTCACTCCATCAATCAGATATCCTAGACTTGATTATCACCAGCAAATCACTAACCAGCCAAATGCAAGACATATTTGTAGGAGATGATGATCTAGGCAGTGATCACCTGCCGGTTCACGCCACTCTGAAATGTAATACTGGTCCCGCAAGGTATCCTCCCGCGAATAGGAGGAACCTATCAAAAATTGACTGGAACCTCTTCAGAAACATTATCGAAGTAAAAATAAAGGCAAATGACCCCTCAAATGCTCATGAACTAGAACAAGCCTGCACCCACCTTAACGAGGTTATCAACAGTACACTAGATGAAATTTGTCCCAAGCAAACAGTAAAGACGCTGATGAACAGAATAACCCAAACAACTCTTCAAATAATCAAACGAAAGAGAAAAGCCTTCCGGGCTTACCAATCAGAGAATGATCAAATGAAAAGAGCAGAACTTAAAACCGCGTATAATCGCCTACACGGGGAAGTAAAAAAAGGCCATAGCTAACGACAATCGTGTGAGATGGGAAAAAGCAACCGAAAACCTAAATGGGCTGAGACAACCTGAGAGGTTCTGGAATACATTTAAAACTCTTACTGGCCAAAAGAGCAAAATTGCCAATAATAATGCGCTGAAGACTAGCGACGGAACTATGGCCATAGACGACAAGGCAAAGGCCAGCGCTTTTGCCGAACTTCTAAAGAAGGCGCATCGTCCACAAGAAGGGAACAGATATGACAACGATTTTAAGGTAAAAGTAAATAAATTTGTCCAAGATAACAACTCAATTTTCAACGAACCGAACTTCGACCAAAGGCGTGAAGACGGGGACGACCATAAATTAACGGAACCAATAAGCGTAGAAGAGGTCATGGGTATAATAAGAAAATGCAGGTCATCTTCGTCCCCAGAAGAAGACGAAGTCTCTTACAAAATAATGAAACAGTGCCCCAACATTTTCTACTGCAGACTAACCAAACTCCTAAACTGCTGTCTCTCCTGTGGGTACTTCCCAAAATGCTGGAAAGTGGTCACAGGAGTCATGATACCTAAACCCGACAAAGACCTTACCAACCCTTCTAACTACCGCCCAATCAGCTTGCTCAGCTGTGTTGGGAAAATATTTGAGCGGATTCTCACTACGAGACTTCGCAGCTATCTCGAATCAATCAACTTTTTCAACAAATGGCAAAGAGCGTATAGGAGTCAGAAAGAGGGAATCGAACACGTATATAGACTGGTCGATTATATGAAAACAGCATTTAGTCAAAACGAAATCGGAACCGCGCTTTTCTTGGATGTAGAAAAAGCGTTCGACTCGGTATGGCACAGTGGCGTGAGATATAAACTAGCGAAAATAGGATTACCCACTAAAATTCTAAGGATCATATCATCATTTCTAACTGACCGAAAAATCAAGGTGAGGGTTAATCGCGAGGTGTCAGAGGAAGTAATACTCGAAGCGGGAACACCACAAGGGTCGGTTCTAAATCCGCTTTTTTCAGAATATATGTGAATGATATAGAAAAAGTAGGAAAAAACGTTGTTGAACTATCGCAGTTCTCAGACGACAAAGGCATTTGGACAGCCAGCAAGTCCAGAAACATAATTAAAAATCGTCTACAGGATACCATTCGCGATCTTGAGAGCTGGTGCGCCCTGCGGCGCATCAAACTCAATGCCGCCAAAACTCAAAAAGTTACGTTCTTCAAAAAGCAAAGGAAAAAAACAGTCCCGAGTATCGATCTCCAGTTATACGATCACAAACTAGAAGCAAACAAAGAGGCCAAATTTTGGGGATTTATCCTAGATAGCAATCTCAGTCTAAACAGTCACGTAAACTCCATTACGGTTAGAGCAACTAAACGTATAAATTTTCTGAAGATGATAAGAGGTAGAAATTGGGGAGCAAACGAAGATATGCTTCTCAAGCTCTACAAAACATTTATACGTCTGGTACTAGAATACGGTGCCATAACAACAAGCGACCTAAGCAAAACCAACATTCAGAAGCTACAGAGGGTTCAAAATTATGCCCTGCGAGTGGCACTATGCAAACCGAAATGGACACCGATAAAGGAACTTTACGAGCTAGCAAAAATAGAAACTATTGATACGCGATTAAAAGACCTACAAAACAAAACCCTCAGCAGACTCCAAGATAGTGAATTAATGGTTGAGCTGAACGAACACCGATCCCTTAACAGAAAAATAAAATAAGTTTCCAGAAAAAAAAAATAATAAAATAAAATAAAATAAAAATTATACAATATAACTAAATATAACTAGATCGCGTGGAGTCAGTGAGGACTGCCTCGCTACTCATTGGGAACTTTAGGATAGAGTCTGTGAGGACTGCCTCGCAACTCTGCTGAAGCGCGATTGAAATGCGTTTAATAAGATCTATATAACAAAATCCTCCACATACTCCAGGATAGTGAATCAATGGTGAAGCTGAACGAACACCGAACCCTAAACAGAAAAACAAAATAATCCACAGTAAATTAAAATTACTCAATAGAATTAAACTGCGTGGAGTCAGTGAGGATTGCCTCGCTACTCATTGAGATCTTTAGGATTGAGTCTGTGAGGATTGCCTCGCAATTCTGCGTGTGGGGAGTGGGTTCCGAAGAAACACACCCCTTACCCCATCCATAGCAACAATCACACAGCAGGCACAATATACAATAGCGGATACCTATCTTTCTCTCTACCTATAACTTTTCTAATTGAACATTCTCAAATTTATTTTCTTGCAACACTCTTATCAAGAAGACGCAAATGGTAGACAAAGCGTAGGAGGTATTGGTGCAACCTACCTTTCAGCAACATATACAAGAAACCACCAAACATTAGGCAAGGATTGAAACAAGCTTGGCTGGCTGGGGACGAGTGTACATTTTGTATAAATAAACATTTGAATAAAGATTTAACAGCCCTTTAAGGGTTTGAGGGTGTGTGCCAGTGAGAGTGTTTTTTTTTTTTTTTTGAGGAGGTGGGGGGGGGGGGGGGAGGAGGTCATTTGGAATTCCCGAAGGAAAACCAGATACCTCAAAATCACATACGGCATCCTATCTCCCAGAAGGCTTGATGGATGACTCCCTGTTTTTCAAAACAAAACTGCTTTCTCCACTTCTTTTTGTAACCGCTATGGTCATATACCGGGGCCGCTACCAAACCGGCGTTGCTGTTTGGTTTTCTTTTCTCTTCTTCCCTAAACTTGCCATCGCACAACATTACATTCTGGCTCGCCACCATGGTGGGACTCAAACCTCTACCATCGCCGAACTGGAACCGAATAGAGCCCACTAGGCATAGCGGATTAAATTCCGGACAAGTACCAATAGGCTTCAGGCTAAACAAATGTTATACCGAAGCACATACGAATTTCAATGTACTATACTGAAATCAGCTCTTTTATCGCGAGCTCCAAGCTCCACAAGCTCAGAAAGCACAAATGTATAGAAAAGTTCAGTCGCTTTCCGTCATGGGACAATATCCCCCTGTTTGATGACAGTTACTTACTCAAATAATGGTATGAGCCTAATAATTCAGAAGCGCATTTCTCCAATGATGCAGCTAGCTCATACTGATAGGCCGTTTAAAAGGTCCTAGTCCATGTTGAAAACTGGTACGATTTTATATACAAAACATTGTATCGGCCCAATAATAGGGCAGCGTCAATTTATTGGAAACAATAACAATCCAGGCTAGAATGGTCATATACTATGCTGGAAACTGATACGATCTTATATGCAAAACATTATTCCGTCCTAAAAGGGCAGCATCCATTTATTGGAAACAATTACAGCCTTGGCGTCGTCTTATTACATGCCTCCATAATATAGTCTGAGTCGCTTAGTGGAATAAACACAAGCGCCCATACAACAATTACTCAAGAAATCACAGGCGCACCTAACGCCTATATCACGGTTAATGGACCAGCAATTATATCAAGGTCCCCGATATACATCGTGTCAGCCAAATAACGTGTGCTCTTCCTCTTCACTGTGAATCACAGGTGCACTTGACGCCTACATCACAGTTAACCGACCACCCAATTGAAAAAAGGTCGCCGATCCATTCTAACGCATCTATCGTATCACCAACGTTAGTCTGAATTAAAAGCACCTGCATTCAACAATTCAGCATGCCTCCACAAATGTGCCTTATTACGCATGCCAAATACTGATACGATGTCACAAATAAAACATATTACACGCCGTCATAAGATAGGCTTTGTCGCTTAGTGGAATAAACACAAGCGCCCATACGATAATTAACGACGTCTTATATTTTCAACACATCAAAATCTTGAACATCTAGCAGCAGCCAACATATATTTTTGCGACGGAACTTTCAAAACCAAGGCGACGTATCTCCGCTTCTTACAGACAATAGAACAAAAATCAGCAGCAATTAATATACACTTGTCACCAACAACTGTTTTTACTGACTTTGAGAAAGCTGCACAATCTGCAATTCAAACTGTTTTTCAATGTGAAATGAAAGGCTGCCTCTTTCATTATCGCCAGTGTATCCAAAGAAATGTGCAGCGTCGTGGCCTTCAAAGCGCCTTTTCATCTGATGACAGCATAAATCAGTTTGTCCGTCGTGCATCTGCACTTCCTCTTATACGGCAATGTGACATTGACGATGTATGGTTGAATGCGTTGGAAAATGTTGATTTAGAAAATGGAAATGAATAAATGTATCTTTTGAATTAAGCCGTTATCTCTCATTTCTACCATTCATCAGAAACAAACTATACTTTCCTAACACCCAGAAAGTGTTGTTTTAGCACTCAACATGCACCACTGACTCGAGGTTAGAAAACAATAGGTGCCGGCATTCCGAGAGCCCCCGTTTGTTATATCACAACCGAAAAAAAAATCATGCCCCAGTAGAATCTGGGGACACGGGAGGTTTGTTGCAAAACTGCAGAGATTTATCATTTGTACCTGTGTTCTAGCATATACAATCTTTCTGAAAACTGTAACAGGAGTTAGTCGGACAAACCACGTAACTTGCAGGTGAAATTCTACAAACAAAAAGTGACTAAGTTCAGCAACCTGCAATTTTGTGAAATATTGAAGCGAATGAGAATCCTGGCAATATCTACACCTCTGGTATATATAGAAACATTCTGTGAAAACAAAAAGTCCTAGCTTGAAAAGTGTGACAGGAGTGAGCCGGACGAACAATGTACCCTAGATGCGGACAGAAAGAGGACGGAAGGGCGGACGGACGGCGGACGGACGGGCAAACAGCGGACGGACAAAGGATACACAGCAGACTTACGGACCGACAGACAGATGGATGGACAGTGGTAAAACAATATCCCCCCACGACTATTTGTCACGTGGCCATCAAAATTGACAACATAAAAAATGAAAATATTGAAAAACGTAAATAAACACTCTCAAAAGGTCAGCCAGACTTTTCATCCAACATTCTTCTAACAGTTTACTACATTTCCTCTACAAACACACAGAAAATGGAATGAAATTTTGAATACCAGTTTACGGTTTGGTGACTGGGAGCAGATATACAAAATTTCATTCACAGTTACTGGCGATTCTTATTTGCAGAGTTTGCCATACACATACAGAAGACACGTGCCAGAGCGAAATGAGAGAACGAGAGGCCACAGGCCTCGAATTTTATTCTTCCGCGATGGCACAAGCGCCATATCAATTTACCCATTCACACGCGCGTGTCGTTCTGTGTTTATTACACGCCTTCACGTATATAAAAACAATTATTAAAAGGACACTCAGCAATCAATTCAACAAAAAGAACACATTTTATCGCCAACTAAATTTGCGAGGAGAACCTTTGTTACTATTTCGTCCCCTGAGTTCCATTGTGTTCTATGTGTCTACTGGCACGTTGCGTTGCACGATTTGTAGAAAATTCCAGTGCCATTTCGCTTCTATTTAAAAATAGTCTGTCCACGATTTCATTTTCCGCATGGTTTATTGTTGCCGTATATGGGAATTGCATAGACCAGGCGTGTAATAAATATACTACAGAGCATTATCTGCACAAACTCTAAACTTCAGCAATTTAACTTATCTGAAACAGAATTAGGTAATAATGATAAACCTACAATCTCGCATCCTTTTTTGAATGTTCCTTCTCCAAACCAATATTAATAAACTTGACGAAAAAGTTAAAAGAGGGATGTGGAATCTCATTACCGCTCGAAAAACAGTGTATCGTTTTGGGTAACAACAACAACAACAACAACAACAACAACAACGAGAACACAGAACCAATAACAGATATGTGTATTCTTATCTATAAAACAGTTCGTTTATTCAGCTCGTTTTCACGTCTATTGTGACAAGCTCACGTGTTCTAAACGGCGTTTTTATACCGTGGGTCGAGAGGGCGCGGGGGCGCGTGTGTGAAATAAGTTTTGAAAAGGCAACTGGCGTCAAGGATGAGATTCTAACTCCATGAGGCGCGACAGTTTATGCTCTACCATTACTCCTGGAGAGTCCACACTTGCTTCTGCAAAACTCCTTTTATCTGAATTTTTGGAGTATTTAACAACTATTTTGTTAACTTTTTACTCACACTCACTGTGCATGAGCTTCAGAACCACGATTGTACGAAGTCATACGTGCATAATTTTATATATCTCTAATAATGACCAACTGTTTTTATATATTTTTCATAACTGAATCTGAATAAATAAAATAGAAAAAAAGGCTTCCTTTCGTTAATGTTAATGAATGTTAACAACAGACAGCATCGGAAGCTGTCTACTATTTTCGTTTATTAACCCTTTACCTAACGTAGAAAGCAGACGACACTTGCAAAAATAATTCTTGAATAACTAATTTTTTTTCATTTTTTGTTTCAAAAACATAGGTTATGACCCCTCGTTGGAACCAGCTCGACGAGCTCGTTCCAACGAGGGGTCATAACCTATGTTTTTGAGACAAAAAATGAAAAAATAATGAAAATTAATTGGCGATTTTTGAGAATAGCGCTGGCCGGTTTTGATCGTTACGTTGGGTAAAGGGTTAAAAGCAACAAGATGAAACATTACTTTATTTTCAATTAATATCAAAAGAAAAGGGTGTTTTGTCAACAATTACTTGCAGCTTAACTTGACTTTCCTCGCGCGAATAATAATTTCAAAGGAGTTAACTTTATCGAAAGTCGATTTTCATGGCGAAAAAGTCACGAATGTGTGATAAAATTACTTATTTTTTTCGCACTGGCCAAAGGCAATGATGTGGCCGAATACCCGGGTTCGCGATATTATTTTTAACCCTTTGAACTCGAGAGGCCACTTTTAGAGCCTACGAACATGATACGTCATAATTTCATTAAATAGAGCTACTGCTTTGTGAATGTGTGGGGTAGACCAATCCATATTATCAACGTGCAGCCCCAAGGCTCTGCGCAGAAAATATTAATTGGTCTACCCCAAATAATGAAAATGGACTTTTCCAATTCCTGCCATTGAACTGGCATGGAAGATACCACAAGGGACAACGGGCAAAGGGTTAACAGAATTCCGGAAACATAGTATTAAATACTCGACATCATAGACGGTTTCTGCACTACCGCCTATCCATCAGGGCATACAGCCACCAGAGGGTTTCTCTGCTGCACTCTTTTAACTGGTTGAGTGCTGGAGGCCCATTTTTGGGCTTTATCCTGAAGTGTGTGTACCACAGCTTAAAGGCTTCATATTCTATGGATGGGCTTCAATTAATTTTTGCTGTGATATTATTTAGTCTGAGTAGATTTGCCCTGTTACAATTTATGGGAGAGTGCCTATAGGCACTCTCCCATAAACTGTAACAAGGTAATAACATGTGAACAAAATTTTGACAACCAAAAAAACTTAGCACTCTACCAGTTAACGGCTGTGATAAACGGTGTGGCTTCACGGTATATCGATAAACCGATAGATGCCGCTATTCAAACCAGTATCGAATGAATACCGGTATGAATATAAAATATTGGTTTATCGTCATTATTTATTTCCCCACAATTTAATTGTCAAGATAAATTGAGTTTTAAGTGAAGTCCGCAATGAATAATATATTCCCTTTGCCCAACGAATCAAACGCATCCGCCCACGTAACATACGAATTCAGCATAATATTTTTAAAACAAATTCAACAAAACCATATCATGGGGCCCCTTCAGTGGAACGAGCTCGTCGAGATTGTTTCAACGAGGGGTCACCTGATATTGCTTTGTTTATTTTGGGGGGAAATTTCGATAAACTAATATTTAAAATAATAAATTTTGATATCGTCTGTGTTGGCTAAAGGGTTATTCGATCTGCATTATCAAAGCATGCTTATTCGTTTCACTGTGATGGATATAGATCCGATTGTGGTACGTACGTTCAGATATCTGTAACAGTCTTTCGATATATCGGTACACCGCGGTATTTTTTGAATATCGATACCGGTATCTGGTTTAGAATATCGTACAGCCCAAATAAACGGCCGAATAAATCACCATTTGTTTCGTTTTTTTTTTTTTTTTTTTTTGGGGGGGGGGGGGGGTGGGTGGGTAGATGCTGAACTTTGTGTGTATGTTCCCCCTGTACAGTAATTATCTTATCTTGAGTAATTTATCTTATTATTTGCTAGCCTGTGAATTATCGCAAATTATCTAAAAGATAGTTATCGATATCTATCAACTCGATGGATATCAAGAATTATTACACACCCATTTAAAAGTAAGGTTTGTTGACGACATTGTAGGATGTGTGATAAAAATAAACTTTTATCGCACATGTGTGGGATACAGATTTTCGCACTTTTTTAATGTAAGAATGGGACCAGTCAGATTTCTGGGGATACATGGGCCCGTTTCAATGCAATGGGTAATTTATTTTGATGTTGTAAAGTGTATGTTAACAGTCTACAGTAAGGTTTCTATTGTTTCAGTAGAAACTCATGTCCTATACACTGACCGATCATCAACAGAAACTTTCTAATTTAGTTTCTTAATTTGAACAATACTGACTATTGATTAAATAACCCGATGGGTTAAAGTATGACTTGGAAATGACTGACATGATGTTCAAACTAAAGAACAATGTAGACAGAATATGAAAACATCTATGAGTGACGTCATTTCGAATGAATGACGTTGCGCGAACAAGTTTCTAGGTCACCCAAATCGAAATACAAAACAAATTGCCTGTCGATATTCACTGGGGTTCGTATGGATTCTGTACCCTTGTTAAAGGTAAAAACACGACTTTTAATAAATGTTTAGCAGGCATTATGGACAATACGATCATTTCTCTTGGACAATACATGTAAGGATATAAATTTAATTTACGTGGGATGAAACGACAATTACTACTGTAATCTTACCTAAAATCTAAACCTCTCAATCAGTCGAGTAACAACAGCCGCATGGAACTTGGAAGTCAGATAAATATGTGATTTTTTTTTATAATTTCTCATTGAAGTAATTTCCAAATTTACACCTATTGTTTGTTGTGAAAGTATGGTAACTTTTTTTGGTGGAGATCACATCAACCCTTCACAATTCGTGATATATAATTGAGGCATAAAAATACGGTAAACTGTATTTCAGATGAACAGTGTTTCATCGATTGAAGTGATGACGCATTACAATTTGCAAGTTGCAACTTTGAATGAAAGTTCAATCAGCGTACGAAATAACAATAAGACTGGTCTCCTGCTTGTGAAGATTAATTTGGATTTTTGTCTTATTATTTTTCCTTTACGTCTCAGAAGGATAGGTTAATTCTTACTTGGGGTTACCGTAAAGGACCTGTTTTAGAAATTAGCGAAAGTGTGTAATAATAATAATACTAATTTATTTTCTACAGCGTAAAACCACAAATTGTGCTCTAAAACGCTAGACAGAATATAAATACACTTTTCGTAAATAAAGAGTCACATCTGTTTTGGTTGCCTCTTACAGAGGTTCAGAAGAATGCTTCTGTAAATAGGAAAGTTTTAAGATTTCTTTTGAAGACATCGAGAGTTTTTGAAATTCTGACACTAATTGGCAGGGAATTCCACAATCTGGGACCCACGATGGAGGACCCACGATCATGAGCCTGATTAGATCTGCTAAAAGGTACAACTAGTTGAATTTCTTTTTTTAGATCTGAGAGTGCGTGATGGTTTATATACAGTGAGCAGCTCTTGCAGGTAAACTGGAGCCAGTTTGTGGATACATTTGAATACCAGTATCAATATTTTGAAATCAATTCTCTGTTTAACTGGAAGCCAATGTAGTTGTCTTAAAACAGGTGTCATGTGTTCAGAGCGTCTGGTACCAGTAATTATCCTAGCAGCAGTATTCTGAACTTTTTGAAGCTTCTGAATCAGGCACTGGGACAGCCCCACTAACGCTGAATTACAATAGTCTAGTTGTGAGGTGATGAAGGAGTGCACACGTTTTTCAAGTGCTGACTGGTTAAGATAGGGTCGCAGTCTTCCAACATTACGAAGCTGCCAGTAGCATTTTTGACATATTTTATTGATATGGATGTCTAGTTTTAAATTTGAGTCCATAATCAGTCCAATATTCCTTGCCAATTCACTTTTCATTGTGATGTTGTTTCCAACCAGAATTGATGTAACAGGGGATGTAGGCATGCGAACCCCGGATATCACTAAGAATTCAGTTTTAGAGTCATTCATTTTCAGTTTAAAGTATATCATCCATTCCCGCACAAGATTTATGCAAGTTCCCATGTTATTGACTGCGGTGAATGCGTCACTTGGAACAGATGGGTTGAATGTGATGTACAGTTGGGTGTCGTCTGCGTACAGATGATATGATATGCCATGCTTTTTTAAGAAGGCGACCCAGAGAAGAAGTGCATAGAGTTAACAAGGACGGTCCTAGAACTGAGCCCTGAGGAACACCACACTTTAACGTCCTGCTTTCTGAACCGATCTTATTGATATATATTTGTTGACTCCGACCTTCTAGATATGATGCAAACCACGATAAGACAGTTCCACATATGTCATGCTGTGTCAATGTCTGCATGATAATTCCATGGTCGACTGTGTCGAATGCTGCTGACAAATCCAAGAGGACAAGCAGCACAGCCTTACCCTCAGACACTGATTTAACAATGTCATTGTTGACTTGCAGTAAGGCTGTTTCTGTACTGTGGTTGGCTTTATATGCAGACTGGAAGGGCTCTAAAAGATCATTTTCATGCAGATGATTTTTGAGTTGTAAAGCAACAACCCCTTTCAACAATTCAGACAGGAAAGAGAGGTTCGACACTGGTCGATAATTCTTCAGGTTGGCAGGGTCAAGAGATGGTTTCTTGATGAGTGGTGTAAAAAGTGAGTTTTCTTCAATGGGTTTGGAACAAACCCATCATGTAGGGATGCAGATATAATAGATGTTATGGCTGGCAGAAGATAATCAATTGTCTCTTTTAAAAGGAATGCTGGAATTTGATCTAGATCATTGGATTTATTGGATGATGATACAATCATTTTTCGAATGTCGTCTTCTGAGACAGAGTGAAAATTAGAAAAAAATCACTTGTTATGTCAAGAGGATCAAACTCTATTGGTTCACATGATGGTATACTATTCAGAATTACTTTAATTTTTGTGATGAAATAATCGCTGAATTTTTCCAGAATTTATTCAGTATTTAGATGATCTGGGAGAATAACTTTTTGTTCTTTACGAAGGAGACTATTGGTTAGCGAGAACAGCACCCTTGTATTAGATGACTCCTCTATAAGCGAATTGTAGTACTCCCTCTTCGCCTTTATGATGATATTAGTTGTATGTCTTTGGTGGCAGAACATCTGCCGGTGAACCTCAAGCTTCGTTTTATTGTAAAGACGCTCAAGTCTGAGACGCTGTTGTTTAGCAGCTCTAACATCTTCTGTACACCACTCCACTTTTTCTCTATGAGTTATAATTTTTGACTTGAGTGGTGCATGTTCAGCCATAATGCCCTTAAGGGTTTCTTCAAATAAAGATAGCAATTGTTCAGATGATTCATGACTACTACAAAAATAGTTCGAACACAGAATTGATGAACTGATATTCATGTTCAAGGCATCAATATTTATGGATTTATATTTTCGATAAGTGATTTTTTTGGGAGGAATTTTTGAAGTTGCTAGTGTCAATTTGGCCAAGACTGCATAGTGATCAGACAATGCTGGATCTGTGACATGGACATTTTGTACCGACGTGCTGTTACTTTGACGAACAAGAATTAGATTCAAGGTGTGTCCTCTCTTGTGGGTAGGTTTTGAGACCAGTTATGAATAGCCAAATGATTCAAACAAATTTGTGAATTGCTTGGCAATAGTGTCATTTAAATTGTCAACATGGATGTTGAAATCACCAGCAATAGCTATATCACATCCATACAAGGCAAAGAAGGACAGACATTCTGAAAATTCATTTATAAACTGTGGTGATGTAAGTTTGTTCCTTTTTGATGGTGGCGGCTGGTAAACTACGAGTAGTCGAAGTGAATGGTTGCTTGACATGAGGCAGTCTATCATTTCAAAAGATGACGGAGATTTGTATAAATTAGGATGCTGTTTTATGTTTAAAACATCACTGTGGATGACTGCGACACCGCCACCTCGACTCCCCCGAGAGTTGTGTAAGATAGAGAAACCCAGTGGTAATAGTTGTCCAATGCACAAGCGTTTGAAATGGTTAATGTTTATAGCACTCGTTTGGTTTGGCGCAGAATACCACTCGAAGCTTCGCCTCTCGTGGTATTCTTGCGCCCAACCGAACTCGTGCGCTAAACATTAACCCATTCAAACGCTTGTGTGGTTCTGTCTATATATCCCTCAGTAGCTTCCAAAATGACGCCACCCTTGGGCGTATGACGTCGCCTTGAACGTTGCCTTGAAGGAACGATCAGCAGATCATTGTTATTGTCTGGAAACTGTTTACAGTGGAATTGGGCTGAATATTGCGCAGTAAAATGTCACGTAGTATATAATAAAAAGAAAATCTAAGCTATTTTAGTTTGATTGCGTGGACTGCCAATTCGCAAACATTTATGCAAATATGGTACATGAGATTAAAACACCCCATTTATTCATCTGAAATAATCTACATTATGAATTTGATGTGAAACACAGTTTTCCCAGACCCCCAAATATTCACACGAAGCAAACACACGTTTCCAACGTGATGTCTTGCACAAAATTTCCAAATTTATAACTCGCAAGAGAGGGTGCGGGCTGGTGAAACCTGGGGCATGAGCCTCTTAAAAATCTTGGGACAACAACTAATGATACGGAAGATGACATGCAACACTTGGAACAGATTGGCGGTTTTTAAGCCCCAAAATGTCCCCATTTTGGGGCTTATTTTGAAAAACAAATTCGAAGCATTCGTTCAATATTCCTGAATTTTCAGTTTCAAAACAGCGTTTTAACCCTTTGAATACAGGTGGTATATTTCATGTAAGTTCCATAAGAGCAATTGGAAGGGTCCATATTCATTATTTGGGGTAGATCAATTAATATTTTCAGTGTACAGCCTTGGGACTGCACGTTGAAAAAATGGATTGGTCTGCCCCACACATTCGCTTAGCGGCCATCCTTCTTAATTAATTATGACGGATCAGGTCTCTCGACAGGAAATACGGCCTCGCCGTGTTCAAAGGGTTAATCACTCTTCCGAACCTTCACGAATACAGATTCATCACGGCACAAAAATTGGAAACAGGATTAAAGTGCACCACATGACGCCAATTATAACAATATATTGAGCTGCCAATGATTTCATACATATTTCAGTTTTAAAAAGGGTTCAGTGTGACTGAGACGTTGGTAAAAGTATCGAGCAAGAAAAAATATAAATACATGTTTTGTGAAATGTTGCCATTTTCGTATTAAACTGTAACAAATGTTCCGAGTCCTTTAATACTTCAGGTTAAGTAACAATGATCGCTGTTAAATCCAACATAGAATACGTATTTGTTCGACTTAATATTGGAAATTGTTTCCATCACCCTATGATTATTTCCAGTACAAGAAACGAGCGACAATGACATTTTGGGGCGTAACGTGAGCGATACCATGTAATCATTAGGAGTGCGAGACTGATTCACTTAATACCAGATTTGTTGTAATAAACTTGATATCGAATTTCGTTAGTGAAGCAAGTACTTTGTGTTAGAGATGAAACGTTTGGTGATTACCGAGACAAAAGAAAATCTACAGATCAGGGAATGTCCTTGGATGTACTTGTGAGAGAACATTGCGCTTGTCCCGCAAACCTGAATCTTGGTGCTACTATCATAAAATTTGTTATTGCATTTTCTATCTGTGAACATAATTAGTCAATTGAGTTACTTGAATTATAAAAGACGTGACAATTTACCCATAGGTAAATTGCCACATCCTTTAAAATGCCAATGATTCACTTCCGTTATTTGTATCCACAGTTTGAATATTTTGGAAAATTTAATTGTGAAATGCTTGTAGAATTGGCTCCAGGTGACTGTGGTAATCTGAAATGAAGAATTTCTAAATGCAATAAAGAATAATAATAATAATAATAATAATAATAATAATAATAAAAATAAAATAATAATAACAATAAAAATAATAATAATAATAATAATACTTTGGCCGGCCGTTGATTTGTCGCGGATACTGAGAAAATCGGACATGGCGTTTGCAAAACACAGGACAGCGGGCATAGATCTTCTTCCTTTAGTCATCCCGTGCCCGTTATCCCCTTTAGAATATTTGATCACGCTTTAGGTACAGTATCTTTAGATGCAAATGTAGACCAGTATCTGTGAAGTTGTCAACTATTAACTCCTGATACGCATCACTCCATCCATAGAAGTGATGTCTGGTGTCCGATTATGAAATAAAGTGGGAGGGTAGGGGGTTGGCTAAACTGCCTGGTATGGAGGGTGAAGGAGAGTTGAAAGATTACTACAATAGAGTCCTCTAATTATTCACCTCATTGTTCCACAACCTCATCTCTAGTGGGGTACGTTTCAGGGCTGACAAGAAAAATGACCATGCTCGCCAACAGTTGTCATTTGGAGACTTTTGAAAAAGTTGTTCCCTCAGTTTGATTAATCTTTTATTGAATTTAACACGAAGAGCTTTTCCAATGTACAGTTAATTCTCAAAACTTGGATTTCCGAGATGGTTATTGAAGTCGAAACCTTACGTCTGGGCATATATCGGCGAACCCTTGTGGAGGAGTCGATGTTTGACCCAGAGGCGAGGTCGAGAAGTTAATACACCACCTCTGAAGCACTCTCAGTGGTAAGAACCACTATTCCTCCATTTTTGATTTGTTCGCATATATTTTGATAATCAGTCGGCGTCTATGAATTGATTTTAATGAATGAAAATCAGGACGTCATGGCATTTCGTTCTTGAGCAGCACGTGGCGTAATCCGCATTCATTATTCAACTTCTCTTATAACCGATGAAGTTTATAGTGGTGTTTCAGCTATGTGTTTCTTTGATTTATTTTTCAGGTTTAACGCATGGCAGGCCTATATAAAATATCATAATAGCAAAAACGTATCTAGTCTAATACATTTCTTTGAGTTGGTGATTTATTTATCATTCAATTAATTGTTATATAAAACGGTGGCCACGACATGTACAATCGGGTTTCGATGTGTGCAGGTAAAAACGTTCTCTTTTTGAATCTAATGATCGCATGTGCGATTGCTACCCCAAGACAGATTTGTATTTGGTCAAAATGTTTTTACTTGTCTTGGGAGAAAATACTTTCTTGTTGTAAGTTAAAATCTAAATTTCGGAATGGAGTACAACTGAATCGACAATTGAATAATTTCATAAACTTCATTTATCATATGACTTGTCCGTTTTGTTCACTTTAAAACATTTGATATTTTGTCTTCATATTAATCAGTGGTAAATAAAGCATTCCGTCAGTTTCATTGGTCAATTTTCAAAACTAGACAATTTGATTCGTTGAGCAAAACACAACGGGGCCACATTTTCATAATTTGCATAATTAGAGTTGGGAGCTTTCATTGATCAATTTCAAAACTGTACAATTTGATTGCCTAAACAAAATACAACTGGGTCACATTTGTATAATTTCTCTAGGGATAATTTACGTTATCTGTCCTATTTGGGGTGGGTTATATTGTATTAATTGTTTACCTACAAGAAAAACGCCATTCATTTTTTTTTATATTTTTACTTTTTGCTTCTAAAACATAGGTTATGACCCCTCATTGGAACTAGCTCGACGAGCTCGTTCCAATGAGGGGTCATAACCTATGTTTTGGAAGCAAAAAAATGAAAAAGATTTAGTTATACGAGGATGTTTTTTTCCAAGTGCCGTCTGCAACTCAAGTTAGGTGATGGGTTAAAAAATCGTACTAAGTGGCTAATTTTTGTGTGTGTGTGTCATATGATAAATAGAATATGAAATGAGTGTATTTCTCATCTAATATTTATGAAACTCGTCCTAATTTCCCGTTTGGGATGGCCAGAGACTCGCCAAAACGGAAAATTCTTAGACTAGTTTCATAAGTGTTATATGAGAAAAACACTCATTCCATATCCTCTATATATTCTCCTCTCGGTTGAAGTGGAAAAAAGGTCTTATCAATTCTTTCCCCTGTGAATAAAACATACTGTTATTACAGGGTTTGTGAACTTTCATCAAGCCATTTAACAAAAATAAGAAAGACTTGTTCAGACTGGTCCGATGATCTGTGTGTTCATTCTCTTTCTATCATCAGTCAATATTCTGTGATCATATAAGACATTATCATTTCCAGTGATGTGAAAAAGGGTTAGCATCCTCTAAACAGCTGCGAGATGGCAATGGAAATTTACAGTGATAGCAATAATTGTATTGTTAGCTGTCATGTGCTTTTTATGTCGAGTTTGATATAAGATGGCCTAATAGGTTCACCACACGAGAGTCAGAAAGAGAAGTGCATCTCTGACGATTTTGTATATGGTGATTTATTTGAGCGCACTGTTAAAAAAAAAATCTGCATGACATTGATCCAAACATTTTGTGTTGTTGGTGGTTTTCTGAGGTGTTTTTTGTTTCTATGTTTGCGGGCCTGGGGAGGGAGTTTGGAGTTCGGGTTTATTTTCGTGTTTTGTTTTTTTTTTGTTTTTTGTTTTTAGGTGTTGTTTTTTTTTTGTTTTTTTTTTTTTTTTTTTTGCTTGCCAGCTATGACACAATCGGCGCTGAGTTTTGTTTGTGTAACTTGCCTTTTGCTTTAATTAATTCGTTTGTCCGTCGCAAACAATTTTCGCAATACAGATATTGTGGACAGTTCCACGATTAATGTTAATGTTCTCTTTCACGTTAAAGATTGGAAGTCCATCATTTGCTAGTTTTATAAATGAATTCATTCGAGTTTTTTTTTCAAAGACGATTGCCATTCATTGAATGAAAACAACAAATCAAACAGAGCAATTGACTTTACTTTTTGTGTCAGAGATAAGGTTTGATAAATGCGTTTTCCAGGTATTATTATAATCTAAATATGACTATTTAACTGATTCCCAATAATTGTGGAAAAATGTTCCCTTAACGTTAAATTGACAAAGATATGACCGACAATTTTCGTCACTGGATGAACTTTAAAGAAATATTAGCTCCCCTCAATTTTCTAAAGCTGTACTTTAACACTAAGGGTATGAGGATTGCATATAAAAAATGAAATTACAAAATATTAGCGCACCTGCATCATCGTTGTGCGCTTCATTTCACAAACCTAGGACACGTTCCTGTGGAGTAGTACAAAAGTACAGAAACTGGCTTTTTACAATTTTGTACCACTAACATTGAACGCTTGGCCATTATTCTCTGTTGAAACCCATTTAAAAATAAGAAAACAACGTGTTCACCATCTGTTACTGTTCTGTACTTGTTTATATCAATATTGTTCGCACCGTGGCATATCAAACTGACACTCTCCTTTCCATTAATATAAACATCTACGAGGTGCAATTTGCTATTTTTTTCACTGGGGAGAATATAAAAAGTTGTAAGTTACTGTGTAAACAAATTCAATAAACAAAGAGCCAAAGAGGACGCTTAGTGTTGGTTTCTGTAATTCTGGTAGATATCCTTAATGACGAGTTATTTGTGAACAAGTTGTCTCTGATTGGCCTACCATGAAAAGTTACTTTTAATAAACGAAAACAACAGAGCGTCCACTGAGTTTTAATGTGTCCTATGTGCCCACTGGCACATAGAACACATTGGAACTCAGGTTACGAGATAGCGCCCAGAGAGGTTATCTCTGAATTAGCTGCTGCTAAACGGCTTGCCATATAAAGGTCAGGCTTCTTTTCTTTTTATTTTTTATCAACGAGAACAACAAACAACTCCGACTGGCAAGTGTTTGAACATAAACTGATCCAACTATCTTACTGGGAGGGAACGGGTTTAGTGGTCCCTATGCACTCTCGTCACTTTGTCTCTCCCACAAAGGCGAGAATACGTCGCGTTCTCGTTGTCACATTTCTCCTTTATTGACTAGGCCTTCAGACGAGCTATAGAGAAGAAAATTTGACAAAGAGAAAACACCATAGATTAGATGAAACCTTTTAGCCCTAAGTTTTTTTTCGGTCTGAATAGGTTCAGTAACCGATCCCCCAGAACCCATAAAGGTGACCAACAACAAGTTGTCAACGCCAAGTTTGTATGCATCAATAATTGATTTAATTCTCAATGTTGATACTTACAGACTTGGCCCTTTTGTTCTTAGCGGTGTTGTGCAAACTATTGCGTTATTTTTTGCAAAGTAAAAGAGCCTGAACTCTTATTTATTATATGTTCTTAGCACGTAGAAAAACTGAACCGAAATCGAGGTTTATACCATGCCCGCCTATGTTACCACCTGTGAAAGGTCTGTATGTTAAATTTTAGCTTTTAACCCCACTATCGCTGTAAAACGTTTACTGGAGTTGAACACAATACACCTACAGCAGGAAGTTCGCCCATGACGTGGCATGACGTAATTTGCCAACTTCGATACATTCATACTTCGCGATGTTTCATTCAAACATACGACGTGTTCCGATACTATCTACTACGTGCAATGACTTGTTAAGTTTAAAGTACCTACAATTAAAGACTTAAAATAAAATTTAGGATTGTTAATAATAATTTGACTTGAAAAAAGCGAAGTAAATTCAATTAACTTTTGCGATGTGTCTTGCTGTCAATCAAGTATTCGCATGCAGCCGGTAATACGCCCCACTGGCACAGATGTAAACAAAACAAACCGTGCACGTGTTTGCGATAGAGTGTATCGTTTTTGCTCCATTTTAGGTGACAAAGTCGATTATTTATTAAGAGCATGGTATAAATAAAACAAGTAGGTACTGGGGCTGGTAATCAGATTTAAACCTCTCGTAGAATAAAGGTTTTAACCACTCGGAAAGCCGAGTGGTTAAAACCCTTATCGTATTCGTGGTTTAAATCAGATTAGCGACCCCAGTACCTATTTATTCTATATTCTCTTCCTAATACCGAATCGGAAAAATCTAAACCCCCGAGCTCTAGTTTTGACTCGGTTGTTCTTTCCAGTCTACTTGGAAAAAGATAGACAATCCACAAACGTGACTATCTTAAAATGATCTTCAATGAACTAAACTTAACAGTTACTCTCTATCATGCATTGTTTTATGCCTACGCCTTTCATGATATTTCCCAAGATCCCTATTATAAACTGACGCCATGATTTAAAGAATGGACGTTTCGTTGAAGGCGTGGCCTCGAAATATGCTTAAGACGCGTCGTCCATATTGAACGATTTCCTCTTCCCCGAATGCGCATGCGTGTAAGCAGTGGTGAAGATGACAATCTAAATTACTATAGCGATCTATGGGAGAAAATCGAAAAACTTTCATTTGCCACAAATTTCATTTTTTACATAATGGACGAACATATGATCAAATATGTTATAACATACTTTTTGAAATGGTATCAAATAGGTTCAGTTAAAGTTAGTTTTAAATGTTTCCATTTTTGTTTAAATTTTTTACCTTTTATCCCGTACATCGCCTTATAACTGCCAAGACCTCCAAATGTACTAAATCCTTATGAGAAAATTTGGAAGGACATTGGTTTGATTAAAGAAAAATTTAATTTTCTTTGTTCTATAAACATACATGTATTTTGGATATGTTATTGTTTTAATGGTTCCATTTAACTTCGAAAAGTTTTGTATTTTTCTCTATTTATGACCTTGCGACAGATAATACCTCTCCTGCCTGGTGACAATTACATGTCAAATATGATCGTGTGTGCTTAGGGCGTAAACATGACGGGAGATAACTCGAAATGTTCTCCCTTGCTACAGGAGTACAAATACTTCAGTATGGAGCTTGTCTTTTTAAAACCACCACGTTTTCGTTCAATGACAGTCGATCTAGTTACCTATAACACAGATAGACTAGGCAAACTTTGTAGTAGACTAGTTGACTGAGAATAACCCAACTTTATCTGGACGTGTCCAACGGCAGGGCAGGAATGAAGGGAGGGGGGGGGGGGTTGGTAACCCTCCTTCCACTATCACACACTTAAACAGCTATTTTCTCAAGCTCGGTCATTTCCACTGGACGGCAGTTGTAACTATGGATTTGCTCTTATGACTGATCACGTGTTTTCTTATGAAGGGGAGAGGCAAGAAATACACAGCACGGCAAGCATGTGCGAGTTGTATCCTTCCGCGATGGCACAAGTGTCATATCGATTAACCCATCCACACACGCGTATCTTTCAGAGTTTATCACACGCCTTCGACTAAAAAAAAAACAATTATTAGAAGGACACTCAGCAATTCATTTGACAGTTATCAACAAAAAGAACACATTTTATCGTCAACCATATTTGCGCGAGGAATCCGTGTTACTATTTCGTCCCCTGGGTTCCAATGTGTTCTATGGGTCAGTAGGCACAAAGAGCATACTGGATCTCAGGGTCCGTTTTTCAGCTATCACTAGTGACTCAAATTGTAATTGCGTTGCACGATTTGTAGGAAATTCCAGTGAAATTTCGCATCTATTTAAAAATAATCCGTCAATGATTTCCGTTGCACGTATGTGTGGAACAGATTTTCATTTTCCGCGTGTTTTAGTGTTGGTGTAGACGAGGATTACATAGAACGGGCGTGTAATACCAACGTTTTGGATTTACTCGGGAGCTTCTCTACCTTTTGTGTAAGACAGGAAAAATATTCAGAGATTAACTGCCCTCGATCGTCCATTGTATCAAACCAATAACACTGGCGTGTTGGTGCGCTCCGTACAATATTCATTCTTTTTAATGATGGCATATGGAAGCCTGTGGTACACACACCGGGTTATCAGGCTTATCATGGCCGACGCGTTAATCAACTAAGAAACCCCAACTGTTTATTAGCATTCAGTAGCGCATATATGTATCCTTTGAACACCATCGCCCGCAGGATGACTTTCTGTCTATCGAAGCACGGAAATAACATTATAATTATAATTAATTTTGTAAATCCTCTGAAGGGGCGAACAATGGCAGCTTAATTTGTTTCCTTGCACATTTCGACTTGGTAAGCACTAAACAGCAGTTCCATCAAATATTCAAATTTCGGGTACTCTCTACCCACAAAAGATTAACAACACCAAAAGAAAGAAATGTTCTCACTGGATGCACAGAAGTCACATTTCAAGGAGCTCAATGTTCACGAATGTTTCAAAACGCCCTGAAGCATTGGCGCCATGTTTGGGTGTTTGCATTTATATTTAGCAGTCATATAAATGAAGCATATTCTGTCTTCTCCAAAGCTGGCTGCTCTCGCCCCTTCCAACGACCGGGTGGACCCTTGCCAACAAGCGCTTTCAAATTGTCTCTTTAGTTACAGACTCCATAGGGGAGGTACCTCGGGATGATGGGAATTAATGTTATCTACCCTGTATCATTGGAGAAATATTGAAGTGTCTTTTAAAAGCTGTTCTCCTGCCACAGAGATGTTCACCATACCTGTCCGCTGTCATCGCCATGCAGTTGGGATAAATCAGGCTCACTCACTACCACCAAACACAATCCCTCCCAATCCCCCCCCCCCCCCCCCCCCCCGCCCAAACGAACCCTGCAGTCAATCTGTGAATCGCATCGCTCGGTCAGCTGGGTTGCATCAGTACGATCTGAGAAAAAAAGGGGTGAATGATAGTTTCGATCGCATATCCTTTCCCTCAAAGTCGAGTTTGTGTTTGTGTCTTAACTTCCAGCACACCGATTCAAAATTCCGAACATTTAAGTTGTATTTTTTTTTTGCACAGTGCAACTGGGAATTTAACGAATACAATATTGTGTGACAGAACTTGCTGAGTTCTGTCACACAAGATTGGATTTCTTAAATTCCTAACTGCATTATGGGAACATATGAAGTTTGAATTGTTTATGTACAGACCACAGTGTGTAGGGCGTTTTTTAAATACATGGAGGATATCTATGCTGTTTTAGTGAATATCGGGAATTATCTCATGAGTGTGGACATGAAAGTTTTATTTTTCACGAGCGCTTGCGCGTGTGAAAGATAATACTCTTAGGTACACACGTATGTGTAGATGTTATTTTTTATTATATGCTAGGGTCGCGGTGGGTCGCGGTAACCAGTTCTCGTCAGATCACCGAAGTTAAGCAACGTCGAGCGCGGTTAGTAGTTGGATGGGTGACCATTTCAGCGACTGATTCGCGCCCCCGCGTTGTGTCCTTGGGCAAGGCACTTAACCCCGATTGCCTACGTGTGACGCTGTGTACTAAGGCGTACTGCACGTCGATGGTGCGCATGTCTTCAACCAATCTAACCCTGCTTGTGCTGCGGTGCAGAGTTCAGAGTTGCGATGTTGGAGAGCTGACAGCTGTTCGTTGTTGCTCGGTGGTTCTCTCCGAGTACTCCGGCTTCCTCCATCCGTAAAAATGTCACGGTCAGGATTAGTCATTATGCATAAGTATGTGACCTTAAACACCAATAAATAAATAAATAAATATAATTATTATATGCTACGTGACATTTCACTGCGCTGTATTCAGCACAATTCGACTGCAAACAGTTTCAAGACAATAACAATACGCTGCGGATCGTTCCTTCAAGGCGCCGTTCAAGGCGACGGCATGCGCCGAAGCCTAACGCTATTTAAGCAACTGAAAAAAAAAAAATCTTCGTGCGGTCCTGAAAATATGATTTTTCACTCGCGCAAGCCCTCGTGAAAAATAAAACTGTCAGGTCCACACTCATGAGATAATTCCAGATACTGTATACAATTTTAGTAGATTTTCTGTTTTATTATATGATACGAGACATTTTATTGAACAATATTCAGCTCAATTCAACAACAAATGCGTACGTTTCAGAGCGATAACAAAGATCCGCAGATCGTTCCTTCAAGGCAACGTCATGCGCCGAAACGTGACGTAATTTAGGAAGCCATTTGGGAATATTTCTCGATATCTATCGAATCGATAGATATCGAGAAATATCTTTTAGATAATTTACGATAATTCACTGGATAGCGTATAATAAAAGATTTTTTTTTTTTGGCATAAACCCTTGTAATTAGGCTTCAGCAATACGGAGGGGAATTAATACTATAATCCATATTCGAAATCGTTAATATTGTATCGACTCTGAACCTTCGACCCAAAGTGTTGCCTAATTACCGAAAAGATTTCAAAATATTTTCAAACTTTACTTTGGTCTGAATCTCCGACATTTGGGCTGTGAACTATGTTTCCCCCCTGGATCAAGTATGTTAATCCATCCATGTGTGAGGAAATAACTGTTATCGAATCGTTACAGGCCCACGGGAGTCGTCACCACATTAGTATTGATATAGCGACCCCGTAGGGAGTGCGGTGGATCAATGGTTACGGTATTGGACTTCTAACCGAAATGTCCATGGTTCGATCGCGGCCAGGATTAACCTTTGGGCAAGGTACCTAATCCCGACTGTCCACTTGGGTCCACGGAAGCGCTGTGTACGAAGGCGTTCTGCTCGCCGATGGTGCACTTGTCTCCAGCCAATGCTAACCCAGCTTGTGTGGATTTAGTACAGTGGGGAGTGTCTTACAGTTGCTAGCCGTTGCTCGGTGGTTCTCTCCGAGTACTCAGGATTCATAACCCTGGGCAACTGTCCGACACAGGGTGTCGTTAAGCTCCAATAAACAAATAAATGGAAGACATTAAGCCGGGTGGGGGTGTGTATGTCGTTAAACCCTAATAAATACATAAATAAATAAATTGCGGTCCCGAAGTCGAGGCCTGACGGATAACATACTGCTTGGAATGTTTCTACCTTACAGGTCAATCGTTGTTCTAGAATTTGATCAGTGGTGTTCTAAATCACAGTACATCACCTTAAAGTGAAGGGAATTAAAACAAAGGATATCCGAAAACTTACACCTATCCAAGTGAGTAAGTACTGTTGGCACCACTTAAGGGCATGCCGTCTAATAGCAAACGCGTTAACTATTAACTTTAAGATAGCAAGACACATACCACACCCTTAGTACACATTTCACCTGGGTGCTTGACATTGCTTAAAAAAACAAAAAACAATTGAATAAACAATGTTGTTATATGTGTCTAAAAGTTATACTGGCAGCCAATACGTCTCTGAGTTGTACTGACAGCCAACAAGTCTGTACTTCCAGTGTAAGCATTTCATCTGCTATATCCTGTTTTATAGAGCTCCACGAGATCTGTCAGAAATTGTATAAGAGAATAAATATTAAATGTGGCATCGAATAAATAAATAATATTAGTTACCCTTGTGTTTTCCAGGGTATATGGGAATTTAAACCGGTTTGGGAACTCATACACCCTGAGGCGAAGCCGAAGGGTGTATGAGTTCCCAAATCGGTGTAAATTCCCATACACCCTTGAAAACACAAGGATAACGGAATTATTTCCAAGAATTTTGGTGTACTTAATACTTTAACCTACATTGTGGGAAAAAACTGACAGAAAATTTGTACTTTGCAAGTTTCTTAAATAAAACCAGACAAATTTAGATGTCATTGGAACTGGCTCAATGAGCCAGTTCCAATGACATCCATATCTGTAATATTTTATTACACATAAATATTAAATTTCCTGTATTTTTATTTTTGTTCTAACATAACCCAATAGAAGGTATGAATTAATAATTAAAAATGGGTACTTTTTTAGCCATATAGCTTGCTCTTGTATATTCTTGTTTTAACACCGTGGTTAAACACGGTGTAAAAAAACACGGTGGATTGCAAGTTACACCGTACCTCTCAGCCAATTAAAATGCAGTATTTTGTTGCATTTGGAAATAAGTGCAAATATTACCCAAGTATTGAGGAATAATATGAATGATCGGGTTAACCCTTTGAGACTTTATTTATCCTGACGTTTAAACGTCACTCGGACTTTTTCTTCAACGTTTTTCAAAATGCGACGTCAAGCGTCGGAAAGTGGAAATAACAAGATATTTTTCACATTAGTGATTTTGTGGTTGAGGGCTAGATTATTTCTGGTGGTCTGAACTTGTTATTCAGATTTGTTATATTACAATTATTGGAGAGTACCCACGGACACTCTCCAATAATTTGTATTAAAACAAATTTGTATAAACTAAATGTTATTTGTGTTTTACTTCATATAAAATACGCGCAAGGAAAGTGTTGGCTTTTGCTCTGGTATCCTCGTTTGTTGAAAACGCTGATAGTGACTTTTAGCGCTCAACCAGTTAACCATTTACCTAACGTGGAAAGCAGACGACACTTGCAAAAATAATTCTTGAATAACTATTTTTTTTCATTTTTTGTCTCAAAAACATAGGTTATGACCCCTCGTTGGAACGAGCTCGACGAGCTCGTTCCAACGAGGGGTCATAACCTATGTTTTTGAGACAAAAAATGAAAAAATAATGAAAATTAATTGGCGATTTTTGAGAATAGCGCTGGCCGGTTTTGGCCGTTACGTTGGGTAAAGGGTTAAGAAGTCTTGACAGCAGGATTTTATAAGTATTTTAAGCTGCGATAACATTTGTCTGTCACTGACCACTATTCGGGATAAAATAGGAGTTGGGATTAAAACTTTAAAAAAATCGAAAAATAATAACAAAACAAATGACCACAAATTATTAACGCTCTGTTTGATTTCGTACGGCATATGGCGTACAGAAGTATCAAAGCGCTAAATGAATAGTTTTTTTCTAAAGAAAGAGAGCTATTCATTCAACGGGATTACGCTGTTCTGCAGTTTGTTTTATTTGAAGTTTAACTACACTTTCATCAGCCAGGTTCACATAGTGTCGAGCAGATTTACGGGGCGAGGAAACCCAGGTATCCAAGGAGAACCACCCGGCAGTGGCGAGCAACTGTTAGACTCTGCACGAGCAGAGTTAGCAACTTTTGAACGGAATGACATCATCGACGTGCAGTACGCTATACTGTACACAACTCAATCGTGCTCCCACCTACGCAACCAGGATTACATGCCTTGCCGATGGGCACGATGCTGTCGACCTTTTCATTGAAAATCCAATACCCTATCCACTGGGCCACTGCAATTCTTATGTTGTACAGTTAAACTTACCTTAATAATCCCACGCTGATCGTGAAAACTGTATTTTTTCTATCGCTTCAGAAGAAGATCTGAGTGTGGAAGTCGATAAGCCAATCTTGTGAGACTAATCAAGTGTGTGTGATTGCGTTATGGGGATTTTAGCCTGCATATATGTTATGATCGAACCTCATGCATAAATCTCATTTGTACCATATTTTGTTTTGAATGTTTTTTGTAATTTTTTTTTAAGGTTTTTTGAGAAACTGTTAGTAAAACAGTTCAAAGGATGCGACAGAATTTTATGACAGTAATCAATATCTTCTCTATTTCCTGATATGCAATTCAAGATTGCGTCTTTTATATCGGGAATATAAGAACATGCCCTTTAGATATATGCAAGTGATAAAAGTGAACATGATCGGATGACTGCCTAGTAATTATTACATTTGCAGAGAAAATGATCCGATAGTTAACACGTTTACTGACTGCTAATGGCAACACAGAGCATGCCTTTTTCATATTAAATCGCATAAATTGATTTCACATGTCAGCATATTCTACGCTGTAACATTTGAAATGAAATTACTAACTAGCAATGTAATATCGACAACTATTGTAATAAACATCGCGCATTAATGTAGTATCTGCCTATAAAGTAATAAAAGTCCCCTAAACAACCATTAGTGTAATAACTATTCATGCAATAAAAATCAAACAGTTGTTTTACATATTTTCATGGGAATTGTCATGAGATTATATTTTTTACAAGTCTTGAGAATGTGGTGAATCAGTGGCTAGAGCACTGGGCTTCAAGTCAAAAGGCCGTAGCGCCGACCCTGGTCCGCCTTATTTACCGTACATACTTCTGCAGGGCACTTAATACCTGACCGATCGGAGAGTGGGAGAGTAAACCTGATATTGCTGATCAAGTCCCGATGACTAATATTCCAACTTCATCATCAAGGCATGCCTGCAAGGCATGCCTTGATGGTGTAGTTGCAATATTAGTGAGTGAAGACTGTAGTTAGAAAATGCAGGGGTATCTACGCTGTGTCTTTGGGCAAGGCACCTAATCTCGAATGCCCATGTGTGGGCACGCCTGCGCTGTGTACCAAGACGCACTGCACGTCGATGGTGCACTTATCTTCAACAAATCCTAAACCAGCTTTAATCCGTGGCGGTGCTACAAGGGGGCACGGAGCCATTAGTCCCACAGAAAACAACTCAACTTTCCCCACTCCATACGATCGCTGTTTTGACATTTAATAGTATACACCAACGTAACCACCACTATCGAATAGCGCTATGCACAAAAACTACACATAAGTTTTATTGTGAGCGCGGTGGCTCAGTGGATGCGACATTGGACTTCAGACTGAAAGGTCCACTGTTCGATCCCCACCAGGGGTAACTGTGTTGTGTCCAGGCCAAGGTAATTAATCCCGACTGTCCACGTGGGACATGGTGGCGCTGTGTACAGACACGTACAGCTCGTCGATGGTGCACCTGTCTTCAACCAATGCTAACCTTGCTTATGTGGAGTTAGTATCTTGGGGAGTCTCGAGGTTTCCCGCTGGTGGTCGGCGGTTCTTTCCGGGCACTCTGACTTCATCCACCCGTAAAACTCTCCGACAGGGGGTGACGCTGGCTGTCGAAAGTATCGCTAAACTCCAATAAATAAATAAATAAATAAATAAATAAATAAATAAATAAATAAATAAGGTGTGTGGTGGTGTAAACCTTTTATTCAGCGAGTCTCGATGACTAAAATTCCACTCCATCATCAAGGTATGCCTTATTGATGTTGTTGGAATATTAGTCAGTGGAAATTTTAGTTAGACAACTGAAGACTTCTGGGAAATTTATTAGTGAATAAATAAAATATTCATGTCGTAGTCGTGATGCAACTTCGTATTTAACCCTTTACTTAACCCTTTACCCAACGCAGACGATATCAAAATTTATTATTTTAAATATATTTTTTTTTTAATTTTTCAAACATTTTCAACAAAACTATATCATGTGACCCCTCGTTGGAACGAGCTCGACGAGCTAGTTCCAACGAGGGGTCACATGATATGGTTTGGATGACATTATTTGAAAAATAATTTTTTTTTCCAACTCTTGCATTTGCATATTACTCGTTCGGGGGCGGCCGATTTGTTGGGCAAAGGGTTAACACGAAATGTAGACGACACTTGCAAGCAAAAATTGTTGAGTAACTAATAGTTTTCATTTTTTGCATCAAAAACATAGGTTATTATCCCTCAACGAATCGTTCCAAAGAGGAGTCAAAAGCTATGTTTTGGGGTCTAACATGAAAAATATAATGAAAATTGAATTGTCATTTTTTTCTGAATTGCACCGCTCGGTTTTAGCGTTATGTTGGGTAAAGGGTTAATTAACACGTGCCGTACCGGTACTCCAAATTGGTCATTTTGAGCTCCCAATATCCCGAGTCTAGTACTGTTTATCTCCATTTGTATGATTGACTGTGTGTGTCACAAATCTAAGTATCAAGTGTTGTCTTTTAATAAATAGAGGATATCTATTGTTTTTGAGTAGATACCGAAAATTAACTCATGAGTGACGGAGACAAATGTTTATTTTTCGCGAGCGATTGTCAAAAACACTAGATTTTATTTTTAATATACGCTTTTTATAAGAATCTGATCATTGCTATCGATCCATCCACTTGTTTCAACCTTGAATTGAAGGATGGAAGTAACAGCTGATGCGCACTAATACGCGGAAGTGATTTGATCGATACTCGGAACAGGTAGCGTCTAGCGACCTGATTCAGATGGCGGGTTTCATGCATCAATTCAAGGTGAATGCGTGTAGAATTGTTGCTGCAAATGATCCGTATCCACTCAAAGACACTAGTTTTATGTTCATTATAGTTTTTAGAAGAAATTGATCATTTCTTGTGATAATTTGACTCGTATTCACATTTGAAGTGATGCTTTGAAAGCCGCCATTTTGAGTGATACCGTAAAATTGAACATTTCTATATCTTCACAGTGGGGGATACAATTTACCTTTTTCGATAATTTGTCATTCAGCGTATAATAAAGTACATGATTACTAGCAAGGGTGATTGATATCTTTGACTACAATTCTGACGAAAATGTCTCCACTGGAAAATCGATGAAGGGCACCACACCCCCTAACCCTCGCTGAGAATAAGCTTACAGTAGGACGGACGTTGCGCAACGTTGTTGTTCTACGTGACAGTACATGGAAGCAACATGATGTTATTGTCGCTCAGGATACGCGTATACACTGCAAAAAATATAGGTCTCTTTTGAACCAAAACTGGTTCTAATGTTGTCCCTGAGATGGAACCAGTTCTGTTTAAACAGTATTTATTTCAAATCAAATAATTTATGAAGATTAACATTAAATATTAACGAAATTAAACATAAATTGAGGAGGTTTCATCCGTACGTTTCGAACTTATACGAGGTTGTCTCAAATCATTATTAAGCAAAGGAGATATGAAGAGTTGGCATATGGAACCAGTTTTGGTTCTCTTCAGAACCAAAACTGGTTCGATATGCCAACTGTTCATGTCTCCTTTGTTTCAAAATGTTTGGCGACTGCGTTGAATAAGCTCCAAGTTTACTGCTGAATCTACTTCAGTTCATGTAATATTCTGTTAAAATTGAATGCTAATCTTGGTAAATTTATTTGATTTGAAATAAATACTGTTTAAACAGAACTGGTTCCATCTCAGGGACAAGATTAGAACCAGTTTGGGTTCTAAAGAGAACCTATATTTTTTGCAGTGTAGACGAGCTAAATAAAAGACAGTCAAATCATACGTCTTAGCTCGTAGGTTCTTCTCGAGCAGTAAGACTGTAATCGACATGCAGTGTTCAGCATATTTTGCTCTCTGGTTAACACTGAGAACATGTTTATATCCTCAGAAGTCGTTTTTTAGTACAAATTTACCCGCATTTTTACAAGAAAGAAAAACCTCGGTTGGTTTTCTTTTGACCGTGGTATAACTCTTCCATGTCATTATATATTTGCAATATACCGATTTTTGTTTTAGGTGATACTTTTCTGAAGAGTAGTAATAACAGACAAGTATAGTACTGTTGCCGATGGAGGTAGTGGGAGGTAGATAAGGCGCAGTAGTGACTCTACCTGTATGCGTGGTAACAAGAGTAAACGCCGTTAGCTGTAACGGAATCCGGAAGTAAAAGACATTAGTTGTGAGGTCATGGCCTGCATTTCCTGTAGGGGAACGTATTAACAGTGCCAGCGCCATGGAGAGGGGGGGGGGATATGGGGGGAGGGGTACTTACCCCTCCCCTTTTTTCGCCAAGTGTAGTAAAAAACTACTATCATTTTAATTTTTGTATTGAACGTTGCGGTGTAATGGTGGGTATGCTTAATTCCATATTCCCAAGTGCACTAAATCAGAGAAGTTTTTAAATTATGTTTGTGTGTGCCCCCCCCCCCCCCCCACACACACACACATTAGCTGCAAACAACAAGCAAGAGTCGAGGGCCCAAACTGCAGCAAGGCGTGTCGCGTTCAAACGGTCTAAAACATACCTCTCAAGAGTATTCGAGGAATGCTAGAATCGAGAGCGTGCAACGCATACGTGTGGAATGCAGCCTACTTTCATTTTCGATTTGAGTGTCGTTTGGTGTTTTGTGCTCGCACTTTATAACAGCGTTCTTCCGTTAAAATGTCACCATGTACGACGTTTTCTATGACTGAAAGACCTAACCAATAAGGTTCAAAAGGATAAAACTGTTATAATTTAATTGTCTGAGAATGCTCCAGAGAACACCATTTACAACGTAAGTTTTAAAAATTTTCTTAACTTCGGGAGGGGTGTCCCCTCCCGAAGTTGAGAAACTTTTTAAAACTTACGCGCGACGGGCAATACCCAACTGTACCCCCTCACATCTGTAAGTCTGGCGCCGCCACTGCGTATTAAGTGTCGTTATCAGTATAGACAGCGGGTGGTAGTGGGGCAGAGATAAAATATATCAGCAGAGACACGGATAATAGTCAGAAATTGTTAGAAGGGGAAATAAAAGACTCAAGCAACGGTGATAGTGGATACGGAAATGTGTTAGTAGTAGTAATAATATTAATAGTAGCAGTAGTAGTAATAGTAAAAGTAGTACTAGTAGTAGTAGTTGTAGTAGAAGTAGTAGGAGTAGCAGTAGCAGTAGTAATAGTAATATTAATAATAGTTATAGTAGTTGTGGCAATGGCAACCATGGTAATAATCGTAAGACAGAAGAAACGGTGATAGTGTTTACGGAAATGTGTTCCATCCTTTCTTTATCCCATTGACCTTTTTTGTAGCTGAGTTCGAAAACGTAGACATCAGTTACAGGTTTCTTTAATACTTTATTTGTTCGATGAAACCTGTATGAAGCCTGACATTTTCTCACCTTTCAGGAATAGAATCATTACTTTAATCCACAATCAATTATTAGTATACAGTTTCGCTTCAGACAGTTTACATTTATAAAGCTTAGAATTGATGTTCGTTTGTTTGTTTGTTGGGATTTAACCCCACTTTGGTTGTATCGTTCCGGACCATAACTGTTGTGTGGGCGGGGGAAGCCAGAACACACGGGGAGAAACACTGGGTATCTGCTCAAACTTAACAACCCGGCAGGCATAAAGTTAGCAAAGGTTGAATGCAAGACTTTGTGTCTCGTCGTCGTTCCCTACGCCTTCGAATATAACGCCGGCGTACTCCCACAGAGGCAAACGAATTGAAATGTATTACCTAAGAGCACAACGCAGCTGACGCGGGTCAGGATCGAGCCATCGACCTATCTATTCCACGTCCAATAGTCTAAGCAATGTGCAACACCGCTAGCTCAAAAAAATGTGTGTATAATAAACAGACGAAGAGTGTTAAATTGTAGACTTCGTATGTATGATAAGAATGGTGTTCTGTATTTAAAATTCCATTCATCAAGCTGAAGGTTTATATTTAGGACCCCATTCCATTGTTTCCAGTATGCCGCTGCGAACTGGTCACTTTCCACAGTTGGGAAATATTTCCGCGGTCACCATAATAGTAGATTCCAAACATAAATTATAGGAATAGTCATCAAAAATTTAATTAATGAAGCACCAGGTGCAACCCGGTGTTTCAGTAATTAAAATGTTGCTGATGATGATTTTTATTACTTGGTAAACGCATGTGTGGACATCACTGACCACGCGTTGTTTACGACCATACCACGGCGAATGTTCGGCTGCAAGAGACGGGATGCAGTTGACAGAAAACTTAAAAAAATACTATTTCGCGTGTTCTTTAACGTATTGATGTTCTGGTTTGCAACTGAAAGAATTTTTTTTTTATTTTGTTTTACTGCAATTTTTATGATATGGGTAATGTAGCAATAATACCTTGGAAAACAACAACAAAGGGTCTGAATATGATATTTCTTAGAGAGGTCTGAAGATATGAGGACGCCCTTGGTCTTAATCAATACATAATGTACAAAATAAATAACTTTTCGCGCGATTTTTGCCAGAAACTGCTTGTTATTAATGATTGTAGTACAGTCTTTCTCCAAATACGCACGTTGAGGTTGTGTTGATTTGACTACCCAAGCATGGCCAAGCTATTGGAACATCATTCCAAAACGGATTTGTATTTTCCCTTATATTTTTTTAGCTCCCTCCTTCACTCTCCCCCTCCTGCGCATATGCAGAAATTTAAAATCTAGGTAGGGTTTAACATCGACAAATTGAGGGTTTTCCATAAAGCCAGCGTTGAGGGATTCACGACGTTTAAACCATTTGGGGTTGAGAATTATAGATATTTTGCTGTACTTTGACAGTCTTCATCCAGAGAATTGTTTTGTTGTTTCACTTTGGATGTAACTAACAAGTTTATCCAAAGACACTATGCTGGGGAACCTGCTTTATTGTAGATCAAAGTCGGAATTTGACTCTTTACGATTAACAGATATTATATTTTAGAGAACAGCTAAATGTTTTAAGGTATCACGGAACTAAATATTTTTCCATAGGCGACCATTATATCGTTCAGGCAAAACAAAATCTGATCGCATCACTTTAATTTTGGCATTCATATATCTTTGTCAAGCATAGCCCTTCAGACAGCATTTTCTGACCCCAAAACAGGGGGTCATGCAACAAATAAGAGAGAACAATTGACTTCAAGGGAACTATTGGTCACGTGCACATATTTTTCAGGGAATTCACTACAAAAACACACAAAATGCAAATTGTATTTTGTAGGTCCAAAAGTCATAAAATCACCCTCTTTTTAAGTGGAACATTCATCAATAATGCAAGATATCAATAATATGCTCCAAACATTTATGGAAACAGTTTTTTATTTTCCCAAGGCTGCTTATTTTTAGAGATTGCATCACTTCCGAGTGCAACATTTCAAGGCGGGTATTTCTACTTCAAATATTTAGTTCAGTGAACCCTTTACTCAAGGCAGACGATATCAAAATTTATGATTTTAAATATTATTTTTTTCAAAATTGTCAAAATATTTCAACAAAACCATATCATGTGACCCCCTCATTGGAACGAGCTCGTTCCAATGAGGGGTCACATGATATAGTTTTGTTGTAATTTTTTGAAAATAGATATTCTTTTCAACTGCTGAATTTACATATTACGCGGGCGGATACGACCGATTCGTTAGGTAAATGATTAATATGGGTGAATTAGATGCACCCATTTTCAACCATGTCAATTAATGCTCCTGTCTTTATCTTTTTATTTTAATCAGACCACAAACGGCTATAAAACACTTTGAATTTAGCAAGAAAATTCTTGTGACGTTTGGTTGGCATGGTGACCTGCGTGTGCGGCCATGTTGTGCCATAATTCCACAGTGATTCGTATTTGTGCAACCCGTGTTGGTTAGGTGACACTTGTTTCCGTCGTCCATTTTGTATACTCGAGGCCGCCACCCTGGGTCCTATGGTAGCACGTGGCAGCTATATGAACCCCAAACACTTTAATAGGAAATGGTATGTTCGGAGGAAAGGGTGGGTGTTCGATTAAATGGGAATGTATCAAATTACCCAAATATACCCGACAATCACTCCAAATCACCAAAAACACCCCAAATCACTATATTTGGTACCGACTCCCACAATATCCTCCTGTTTATTTTTTTTCCAATAATAGGTGCGTCCCTTTGTAAAAGACTCAATCTAATTACCCGATTTCTTTTTAGAAATACCCAAATAGACTCGACAATTGTTTTACTAGTTCGAATTATTTCTTATTGCTATGATCTGCTTCCATCCATCTTGTTGTTTTTTCTGTCAATCCAGCCCTATTCGTTTAGTTTAAACATTATTTATTTCAAGAGTACATATAAAAGAGTTGTTACATACATTAATGTGGATTCGGCAGTAAGCTATAAGCTTATACAAGGCCGTTTCCCGTCAGAACAAGATTACAAAGAGTTACATGTACTAGTTGCAATGGCAGGTATGATTAATTTTAGTACTTAGTTTAAACGGTGCTTGTATACATTACACAAGCATAAGGTATATAAATCGGTAGTGGAGACCACACGTCGTCTTCAGAAGGCCCCCGTCTCTCGTCCATCGTGTTAACTCAGTGCCCGACGCGAATAGAATACGCTATAGTTGCACAGAAGACTTCATAAACAACTTGACATTCTTATTTTCAGCTCCAAAAACGCAGCTCCTGACCTCCCACTGCAACGAGCTCAACGAGCTCACCCCAGTGCAGCGACACTAGCCGTATTTCCGGGACCAAATTTATAATTTATAATAAAATGGAATGAAAGCCTTTGCCCATAGGACAGACCAATGTTGGCCATCACCGGAGGCAGAAGCGGGGACCCCCGGGAGACGACATGTACGAATATCTAAACTACAAGGTGTAGAAGATAAGAACGGTTTGAAAAAACAAAGCAAATCTCGGTCAGCTTGAACACGTGATGCATTAAATACATACCAGAGAAGCGTAAATATAGGTCATTTTATTCAGTTCGTTTAGTAAACGATGATGAACACAGACTGTGGATACAGTCTAGGTGGAGTTGAGCTGCAGGGAAAGTTGAATGGTGTGGATGGGTATATTCGTTCCAATCGAGTTGATTTGGTAGTAATACTTATGGTAGTATTAAGTTATATTAGGTGAATTAATAGTGTATTAGGGATTGATTATTGAAATCGCTTACTTGATAATATAAAGTCGTGCACCACGTCAAAGATGAGGCGGTTGTGTTTATTGTTCAAAAATTCTGAGCCGAAAAGAAGTGTAGTTATGTCCGCTCCAAATGGAAGAAGGTTAATTGTATAATTACGAGCGTCTGTGAAAATTGGACAATGCAACAGAACATTTTCCAGGAGTCTTTTGCTCGCCACACTGGCACAAGGGGTTTGGTGATAAATTATTGACATATAAGTGCGAATTGAGGTTACTACACTCCAGTCGTAACCTGCAATGATATATTTGAGCTGAGCGTGATTTCGCCTTAGTATAGAGCATTGGAGGTCGTTGATTATCACCGTTCAGGGAAGTCCTAAAACTGGTCAATGCCGAGTTCTCGCGGACAGGCAGGGGTAGGTTATTCCATTCGTCAGTAACGCTAGGGATGAACGACGACTTGTACAATTCTGTCCGACAAAAGAGTACGCGGTGGTTTTGACTTGATCGGAGATTGAGTGATGGATTGGTTGAAGAAGCAAGTGGGGGAACTTTATTGGAAATGTGAGGAGGTACCATGCGATGATAGATTTTGAAAAACTGCATTAACTTGTGTTTGCGACGTCTTTCCTGCAATATGTCCCATCGCGTTTCAAAATAAAGTAAGGACTTACTAGCACTAATGGTTGCCCCCGTAATGATCCTCGCCGCTGCAATCTGTATTTTTTTCCAGTTCCGCCACTTTGGTTGCAGAGCAGTTATCCCAAACGGTATCCGCGTATTCGAGAAGAGGCCTAATAAAGGCGAAATATTTTTTTTTCTAGCACACTTCGGTCTAAATTAAATTTGTGTCTCCTCAGTAAGTCCAAGCGGGACCAGGCTTTAGAACAAATATGATCGATATGGTCGTTCCATGTACAGGTGCTATTTAGTATGACTCCTAGGTGTTTATGGTTAGAAACATCGGATATCTGAGACCCGCCCAAGAATAAGGGTGGATGGATGGGATTGCTTTTGCGTGGTATTAGCATACTCTCTGTTTTGTTTGGATTGAACTCCACCAACCATGTTTTAGCCCAGTGTTCAATTGTTGCCAGATCATGGTTGATTAACGTCGAGGCTTGATCAGGATTCTCTATAATTAGATATAAGGAAGTATCGTATGCAAAGAGGCGTATGCTGGTCAGTAGGTCTTTGGTTATGTCGTTAATTTATATAAGGAACAACAAGGTCCCGAGGATCGACCCTTGTGGTACACCGGCATTGATTGTTCTCCACGAAGAGGTCTCCGACGATATCACGACTCGTTGCAATCTATCGGCAAGATACCATTTAATGAACAGCAGAAGTTCACCCGAGACGCCTATACTCTCCAGCTTGTAAATAAGGCCAGCATGCCATACTTTGTCAAAAGCCTTACTGACATCACAGAAGACAACCCTAACTTCTTTGCCTTCATCAAGGGCATGACAAAATTCATCGTATATGTCAGTCAGTTGGAGGACGGTTGAGTCACCGGGTGTAAAACCTGACTGAAATTGACTGAGAACATTGTTGTCGATTAGGAACTCCCACAATCGTTTGAAAACACATTTCTCGAGTATTTTACCAACGCAACTATTCGTTTGTTCGGGACTATACTCCAGTAGACTAGAAGAGCACATCAGTTGGAACAGTTTTGCGTATTGTTACTACAGTTAGCTTTCCAGATCCGTTCTGACTAGTTTTAATTATTTTCCAGGTACGCTTGTTAGTGTTCCAAACAGCATGTCTCATTGATGCAGATCATCCAATAAGTTCACTATACTGCAACTAACGAACCAATCAAATCACCCCATCATCTAAACCCGCACCCTCTATCACATTGTTTTCTAATTGAAGGGATCATAGGAATACGTTTTTTCCCCAATAACTGCTACGGAATCACTATAACCGCTATGGACATTCGATAACCGTTATGGCTTATATTCATCCTTCATCCCATCCCCAGAGGTGGTCGACCATCTCCAGGGAGGCAATCGTCGGTCATGCATCCCCTTCTCCAGTCCCTTTGTGTAAACGCTCAGGACCCGGACAAATAGGAATAAGCAGGCCTGTTCCCGAACAAGGAATTCTCGGGTTGGTGGTACCTTGTCAAGGTTCTTTATTGTTATGGGTAACTATAATATAAAGAACTAGTCAGAGGCAGACTATACTTGTCGATGAAGGCCTCTATCTGCAATATTAACAAGTGGAAGACTATACTTGCTTTAAGACTGACAACACCAGAGAACAAGAACCCTTCCCCCGTACTCTTCTCGTCTTTTTCACCGCCCAGACATGATGCTGATGATGATATTTTAAAATTATTTGAAAATGTATATTACACGGTAACTGGGGGTCGAAAGGCGCTTGCTCACAAAAATAATTGGATCTTCAGTCCAATAGTCAATCGAACAGTAACTGGAGCACGCATTGCTCAGAAGATTCGAATCCCTTCGAGTAAATGAGCTATCGAGCACTTGCTCGACCGAGTGACTCCGAATATTCGTCGTGTGGGAACCATAAGGTTGTATCTTCCACTGGAAGATAGAACCTTATGGTTATCACGCGACGTATTGCTCTACGACTCATCTCGATCTTTGAGGATCCCCACAACAGCTCTATACAGCTCCCATATCCTATGTGGCCCCTAGCTCCTATACTAATCCTTGCTTCTAGACCACTAGTCACATTCATATCTCCAAGGCCAAAACTTGTCCATAGTCATTACCATCCTGTCTAAGATCGGCTTCCAATATAGTCACCCAAAGCTATAGACTTTTACTACTCTTACAACTCTGTACCATTACTATTGACGTGCAGGACTTCTCCATACTTCCTAGCTATGCCTGACTGTTTCGGTAACCTAAAGTCTCTTCTATCCTTATCTGCGTGTTTGGGAACACGAGGTCACGAGTGTTATAATAAAACCCCACAGTCATGTATAATCTATCATCCTTGATACTCCCATCTGGGTTTGAAAGACCAGGTCTCATGGTTCCCAAATTCAAGCACCCAACAAAACAACCACTGACCTTCAGCACCACCTCTGTATCGTATAAGGCCATGGGGATCATGTAAAAAAAACAAACAAAAGACTGGCCTTCGGCACCCATTTTCTATATTATGAGCCCATGAGGGTCATGCGAAAATCCCTCAATGACGTTTAATCTGCCATCCCTCTTATCCTCATCTAGGTACCGAACGACCACGCCCCCCCCCTGCACCCCACTTCTAGCAGCCCTAACTAACAAACAACTGGCCTTCGGCGCCCTTTTTCTATCGTATGGGGGCCATGTGAAAATCCCTCAGCGAGGTATAATCTTCCATTGCTCACATCATCATCTGGGTATCGAACGACCACGTTCCCTGGCACCACATTTCCATAACTCCAAACTAACAGACGATTGGCCTTCGGCACCCAGTTTCTATCCTATGAGGCCACGTGAAAATCTCTCAGTGAGCTATAATTATCTAGCCATTATCACTAAAAGTGTGGAGTCATCAGCGTATTGGCTAAGTAGGTATTTCGAACCCCCTTTATTATATTTATTATTGTCGAAATCAGAGTCGGGATTGTCTAATTTAACATTTATAAGCACTAGTTTGCTTTCCAATTCCCCACGAATGATAAATGGGAGACAGTTTTACCTCGTACCACAGGCTTTAATGTTTTCCCGGAATAACTTATGCCTGAATACATTTATCACTGGTGTTATTGCACTGCAAAAAATATAGGTTCTCTTTCGAACCAAAACTGGTTCTAATCTTGTCCCTGAGATGAAACCAGTTCTGTTTAAACAGTATTTATTTCAAATCAAATCAATTTATAAAGATTAACATTAAATATTAACAGAATTAAACATAAATTGAAGGGGTTTCAGTCGTTAGTTTAGAGCTTATACGAGGTTATCTCAAATCATTATTAAGCAAAGGAAATATGAACAGTGGGCATATCGAACCAGTTTTGGTTCTATACAGAACCAAAACTGGTTCGATATGCCCACTGCTCATTTCTGCTTTGTTTCAAAATGTTTGGCGACTGCGTTGAATAAGCTTCAAGTTTACTGCTGAATCTACTTAAGTTCATGTAATATTCTGTTAAAATTGAATGCTAATCTTGGTAAATTTATTTGATTTGAAATAAATACTGTTTAAACAGTTCCATCTCCCAGGGACAAGATTAGAACCAGTTTTGGTTCTAAGGAGAACCTATATTTTTTTTGCAGTGTAGTGCACTGAATTGTACCTTCTGCTATTACTTCTTTTACAGTATGTACATATTCTTGACCACGCAATATCTTTCTCTCTGGGTTGATTATTGAATGGAAGACAGACGCTTACAATATGGTAGTCGGAGTGGTATTTAGTATGTATATCTGTTTTGAGAAAACAATTGCAAATCGATGGCGTGAGAAAATAATATCTAACCATTTTATTTCCTTGCCGCCTGCACCCTCCTCCCCCATCCCGGTAAAAATCTTCTAAACACAGTTTATTTCCTATTTATTCCATTAAATTTAAATTGTTCTTATTTTTCTTCATGTTATTTTCTTGACATCTATGAGTGTCTTTCTCATTGTCCCGACGTGCATTCCCGTCGTTGTCTGTTAAAAGTGAATAATTGGTTATGTTCCGAATAGCTTATTTTTACAAGAAAAAAAAATAATTGTTGTTATATTAAATTTTTTAGATTATTATCAACAAGTGCGTTTCTGAGAAGGGGTATTGAAATCGAGACCTCGACTATCGTCAAATATTGACGAGTCCGTTAGGGCGAGTCGATATATGACCCAGAGGCGAGGTCGACACGTCAATACACCATATCGGAAACCCACTGGTAATAGCCAATGTATACTATTAAAAAAAGCTGGGGATATTTGATTAAAGTGAGATATAAGAAGACATATATTTATATTTTCATCAAAAAGACATTTTAGGCATTGCACTGTGGCAACTGGTGAATGATATCAGCGATAGATGGGTGTGTGACAAGCACACAATCCACGCACTAGGATGTAGAAGACATGGACGTTCAGTCAGAGAATTTACAACATTCAGTCCAAGACCTCGGTACATTGTAAATCCTCCTCGGTTCGATAGACAAGAGCGGATCCGACGTGGCATACTCCTCACCAAACGTCCAATATCAGCTTAACCGATTTTGTTTCATTCTTCCTGCAGTGCAACGGCGAGTTCCTGAACATTGGTATGAGGCTGTTGGCGTTGTCGTCGGCGCCTGCCAAGCATATCCCAGACCTGCTCGATTGGTGAAATTTCTGGACTTACTGCTGGCCAAAGCAGTGTAGTGATGTTCTGCTCCTGGGGGAGCTCTGTAGCGACACGGGCTCTGTGTGCTCTTGCATTGTCATGTTTGAAAATGAAACGATAGCGGTGAGGTCGCGCAAATGACACCACATGAGCTGCTAACATGTTGTACCGATAGTACTGCCCTGTGACACGCCCTTGGATGACATGTAATGATGTTCTGCTTGTCATGGTTATGCCTCCCCACACTATAACCGATCCACCACCAAAGCGATCGTGCTGCCTCACGGTTTCGTCATTATGTCGTTCGTTCCGCCGCCGCCACACTCTGGTTCGCCTGTCGTGGAAGTCGAGAGTGAACCTCGATTCATCGGAAAACAGCGCTGTCGTGCTCCACACCAATTACGATTGTCTGCGATGGACGATCAGTCAAACGTGGAATTATTCGAGGTCGTCGAGCGTACAAATTCCAGCTATGTAGACGATTTCGGGTAGTCTGACCACTGACTTGCACATCTGTCGATCGCTGCAGCTGCTGTCCAATTTCTGAGGCACTTTGATGGAGGTTACGTAATGCTGTGGGCCGGATGAAACGATCCTGGTTAGCAGTTGTCGCCTTTGGACGATGTGACCTACGTTTGTCACCAACACTGCCTGTCTGACGGTAACGTGACCACAACTTGCTTATCACCGATTGAGTAACTTTGAGAATTTAAGCCACTGCAGTCTGTTTGTTGCCAGCTTCCAACATACCAACGGCACGTAAACGTTCGTCACGTGTCAGTCTTCGCATACCTCAAAAGTTACGTTTCGACCAGAAACTATCGATGAACGAGTTTATACTAAGAAAATAACGATGATACCTCCGAAAAAACCCGTCCAGTACAAACGGGAATTTTAAAACGTACCCCACAGACATTAACGCGGCGCTCGTGCGAAAAACCTGCACGAAGTTTTTGTGGGCCGGTGACATTCACGATCCACGCCAGACTTGGTAACATACTGACGTACCCAATAACGCGTGTCCAATACCAATTTCAGAAAATGTCAACACTAGTTTGGATATCCCCCACATTTTTTGAATAGTATATCTTACAATATTCCTCTCTTTCTCGACTTCTTCACATCTACAGTACGTGGAGAGTGGATTGTAACTAAATCACCCGCGGAGTGGAGTTATCACCCGAGCTATAACTTTCGAATTTTGTATATATCGACAAAAAACACAAGCAATGTTTCAGCCAATGGACCTCCGGGTTTAACCCGGAGGTCCATTGGCTGAAATTTTGCTTGTGCTGGGCAGGCTTTGCGACAAATTTGCAATTATTGCTTGGGTGGAATCTCCACTCTGCGGGTGATTTAGTGATAATACACTCTCCACGTACTGTATTTTGACTATCGTTCAGCGTCTTTGAATTCATTTTTTATGAATAAAAATCATGACTCTTGGTATTGTGTTCCTGCGCTATGTATGACGTGATCTAATTCACTATTCTACTTGTACTGTAGCCTCTGAAGTTTATATGTATGACATGATCTCATTCACTATTCTACTTGTACTGTAGCCTCTGAAGTTTATATGTATGACGTGATCTCATTCACTATTCTACTTGTACTGTAGCCTCTGAAGTTTATATGTATGACGTGATCTCATTCGCTATTCTACTTGTAATGTAGCCTCTGAAGTTTATATGTATGACGTGATCTCATTCACTATTCTACTTGTACTGTAGCATTTGAGGTTTATATGTATGACGTGATCTCATTCACTATTCTACTTGTACTGTAGCCTCTGAAGTTTATATGTATGACGTGATCTCATTCACTATTCTACTTGTACTGTTGCCTCTGGAGTTTAGAGTAGTGTTTCAGCTGTGTGTTTCTTTGTTTTATATTCCAGGTTCAACGCGTGGTGGGTGTATATAAAAATATCATAATGGCAAAAATGGTCTTGTCTAATTTATTTTGCAGTACTGTTTATTTATCATTTAATTACTGTTATCAAAAACAGAATGAATTTTTGAAGAGCATGGCATTGCCTGTGTTGTGTATGTTGGCTGCAGCATCTTGAGTACCAAACTGACCATTACTTACAAGCGGATGGCAGCTACAGCCTGAAACCAAAATACTTAAACCAAATCACCAGGGACATATCTAACTACAACACGTCCGTATTACGTTTGGGTGATCTTTCCTCCCCCCACTCTCTCTCTCTCTCTCTCTCTCTCTCTTTCTCTCCCTCCCGCCCACCATCCCTCTCTCTCCCACCTCTCTCTCAGATTCACGCGAGACTCACATGTTCATTGCTATTTAATTTATGTTCTCGTTTCGTCCTGGCTGAAGTAGTATTACTGGAATGACAATCGTTTATTGCGAGTGGCTAAAACGTTAGACAGAAATTCCTATATTCTGCAGCAGTTCAGTGAAACCCTTTGGGGTGTCATTTATATCTTACAAAAACATGAGTATATGGACCTGTCTGTCTTTCTGTTCTTTCAGCTGTGCACACCGTGGGGTTCATACACTTTTATTCCTGGGATTGATACACTGTCGTTATCACTATCACATCGATTATTTTAAAAAGTGTTTTTAAAAGAATCGATGTCCCCCTTCTGGGGTTGTATAGGAATTGAACACTGATTCATAACCTCACTTGCTTCTCCACAAAGTTTCAACTTCACTTCTAGAATGTGTGTCTGCCAAGAGAGTGTATCATATGGATTCATACAACTCGAGAAGATGTCTCTACGTCTTCAGGGTTTTTACAGCATCCGAAGATAGACCTCGATAGTTTATACATCCTATTCTAATATTCGTTGTCGTGATTATTTAATTTAGGGTTTAAGAAACACTGTCGGCGTCTGAGGAAAGATAAATAATCCTTGTATGTAACAAAGGAAAGTAGTGACGTGATTTCAATGTAGGAATATCGGAAAATGTCATTTTTAAAAACAACATAAAAAATACCACGTAATTAGAGTTCACGTGAATGAACAGTAATTGGAAATGTCTGCCAAGTAGTTTCAACAAAGAAAGCCTAATAACTAAGAGGGGTAGTCGTAAATGTCATGAGTTTTTTTTATTATAAACAAATGGTATATACTTCAGTGTGTCAGACAAAAAAAATGTGTATGTGCTATATTCGTTGCGTAACAGCTAACCCATCAGAAAAGCGTCTTGTAAACACCGCTTGTACGTTCTGTCACTCAGTTGTTACATGTATCTGAATAAAGTACAATAGAAGGGAAGCAACATACATTTGACAAAGTGATTCACACTGGTGGAAAAGAGTAGTGGTATTGACTACATCATCACCGTCAGGCTACCAAGGCTTGCTTTGGTGGGGGCGACATTATGATCGATTAATAAGTAATGCACAAAAGGGGTGTTATCTGGGAATGAGTGGATGGAATTGTTTTTAGTGTAGAGGTTTTAATGCACAGGTTGCAAATCGGCGCGACCATGATCACTACGCCTGCTGCTGGGAATATATATATATATATACATATATTAACCCTTTACCCAACGAATCGGTCGCTTCCGCCCGCGTAATATGCAAATTTAGCAGTTGAAAAAATATTATTTTTCAAAACAATTCAACAAAACCATATCATGTGACCCCTCGTTGGAACGAGCTCGTTCCAACGAGGGGTCACATGATATGGTGTTGTTGAATTTTTTTTTTAAATTTAAAAAAATGATATTTAAAATAATAAATTTTGATATCGTCTGCGTTGGGTATAGGGTTAAATAAATCAAGATTATATAATGAAAAGAACACTCAGTCGATAAGCAACATTATTGTACAAATCACTGATATTAACCCTTTACCTAACACGAAGAGTTGACGACACTTGCAAATAAAATTCCTTGAATAACTCATTTTTCTTATATTTTCTAAAAAATGCATAGGTTATGATCTCTCTCTTTATGAATAGCGCTGGTCGGTTGTTTGAAGTTATGTTGGGTAAAGAGTTAATATAGAGGAAACAGGCTGCTGCACGTACAAAATGCGTGAGGGAGACGACTTACAAAGGCTTCAATCTAACTGTCGTATTCCTTGCTTACAATTTGTTCTTTTTAATATTTTGTGTACTGCTGTCCCTTTGTTTCTTTTTTTTCTTTTTGGCCATTTGTGTACATGTGACATGTTTTTTTATTGCTTGAAATAAAATATTACTTATACTAAAGGAGTATAAATAAGGATCCAGTTCCCCTTGCGTTGATTTACAAGCATGTTTGTGTCCCATGAGTTGTTTACGGATTGGTTTAAACCACTGCATTATTTAATGAAAGCAAATGTCGACTAGCGTGAATCAGATCCTGAGGCTTTTAGAAATTCTCTAGCAGCGAATACTCCATCTATTAAACCACAAATTTAATCCAACTGGACGTCGAAACTCCGGCAAAGATCTGTGGGATGACACCCCCACCACCCCCCCCCCCCCCCCCCCCCACACACACACACATACACAACTATACTCGCATTAGCTTTTTTCCCTTATGTGTTATTACTGCCCTCAAATGATTGATCAACTTACGAATGTATAAATAAAATTTGGTGAAATAAAAATTAAAACACGAAGTTAATTAATCAAGCAATTCTAAAATCAATTAGTTAGTTATTGAATCACGTGGGGAAGAAATAAACAACTAACCCGTTATGTAATTAAGGTAGCCCATTCACTAGAATGATCTTCATTACATAACCGGATAACCTATAAAGTGCCTGCATGCGCGTTCTCCAGAGGTAAATATTATAAAGAATGACACAGTTACACAGTTACACTCTCAAGGAGTCGAAATTCAAATGGTCCAAATACAAGGCCAATATTCAAAATGATGTTCGTTTTGAAGTAGATGAATTGCAATGCTATTCAGAAAAGTTAACCCTTTGAACCCTAGCGGCCGTTTTTCCGGCCAGCCACATGAAACGTCATAATGTCATTAAATACGATGACCGTTCAGTAAATGTGTGGGGTAGACCAATCACTATTTTCAACGTGTAGCCCAGAGGCTGCACGTTGAAAATACTGATTGGTCTACCCCAAATAATGAATATGGACTCTTCTAAGTGCTGCCATTGAACAGGCATGGAATATACCACTAGAGTTCAAAGGGTTAAGGGTCTTAGACATGTTTAACACAGCCTTAATAAATAAAAAGGACAAATGTGAAATTTATTTATTTATTGTGATTTAACGACAACTTCGACAGCGAGGGTTATCTCATGTCGGACAGTTTTACGGGTGGCGGAATCCATAGAGCCCGGAGGGGACCACCAAACAACGGTGAGCAACTGTTAGATTTCTCAACCTACTAACTCCACACAAGCAGGTTGGCATTGATTGAAGACAAGTGCACCATCGACGTCCAGTACGCCTTAGTACACGGCGTAAACGTGCCCCCACACAGTCAATCTGTCTTAAGTGCCTTGCCCAAGACAAATGTGCAATAGTTATTAATTTATTTATTGATGTTAAGGTTACATATTTCTGCACAATGGCTAATCATGACCACGACAGTTTTACGGGTGGAGGAAGCCGGAGTACCCAATGTGTAATAGTGACGAAAGTTTAAATGGCAAGAGTGGCTGCCAACTTGGAAATAGGACAACGATTCAGTTTTGATGCGTTTATTATTTGAGTGGAAGAAGCAATTTTCGGTGTTCTCGGGCCGATTAGACTTGATAAGGGATATTTAATTGTAGAGGGGAAAGAAACAGACAGGTTAGATGGCAAAATATAAATGTTGATAGGTTAAACAGACAAAAAGATAAAAAAGGAAGAAAAAAAAGTTCATCATGCCAAATAAAAAAAATATATTCCATTCTCAGTTACCGACGCCTTGACAAATATTACCCGCGTTGGTAATTTTTGTTTCACATCGTTGACTGCTTGATCACTTCTGCAGTAACCAGCGCAGCTGACCCCACCTGCTCTTGGGATACTGGTTCCAGTGGCTCTCTTAGTTGTGGAATACATGATTTGCCAGTGCTACTAGACTTTGTTGGGCTATGATTGATATTTGCGGGATATATAGCGCTGATGATGTCTCAAAAAATGAAGCAGATAAAAAACAAAATCTGCCCGCCCATCTAAATATTCGAATTTAAATGATTGTTTTTTAGACAAATTCACGCTGGGGGGGGGGGGGGGGGATCCTCTAGTCATAATTGTCGAATGTATCAAATGTTATTCCTTTTCCATTACTCAGTTTTCCCCAGATCAAACCTTTACGGTGATGTGCTGACTCAATGTTTTGATGCCAAAACAGTAGATTTATGAGACTGGCGTTCAAATTTATCACATCATCATTTATTTTAAATTGTGAGTCACAAAGATTTAAAGTGTTGACTTTTCGATTATTTTTCTTCTTGGTAAAGAAATTGTCTCTTTTCTCTCTTCTAAAATACTTAACAATTCTCGGTCGGGCGCATTTTTGTTCTCAGATGGATGTTTTTGGGCAGATATGTTATCTGCTTTTTTAACCCTTTACCCGATGCAGAATATATTATGTTAAATAGTATTTTCCATTTTTTCAACAAATATCATGAAAACTGCATCATGTGCCACACTCATCGTTGCAATGAGGGGGCACAATAATATGGTTTCATTGATTTTTTTTAAAACAATAATGTTTTTCATCTGCTTATTTTGCATATTACTCGAGCGAATGCGGCCCAGTCGTTAGGTTGAATATTAATTGTGCTTGACAGTAAAATGTGTGAGCAAGATTACAAATCGCTTCAGGAAGATTTTCGAATGTCCCTTCCCTGAGTTCAAGTATTTTCATGTTTTCTTTTCTAATGTATTTTTTATCATACCACTCAAAGTTTGCTAAGCACCAAGTACATCCAACAACCTGTTTTACGTTTTAGTTGAAATATTGTTATGACAAGTGAATGCACTTTTTATTTCATTATATCTTTAATTATTTAAGTACAGAAATTAAGATTGTATTTGTGTTTGACATTAATTTTTAGCTTTAGAATACGATAACCATGGAAAATGGATATTTTGGGTAAAAGAGAACATTTTTCAATCTGCCAAAAGGTTGGCCGAGCGAACAGGTATGGCTTTAATGTCGAGTATGAAACCCATTACTGTTAATTACAGCTTGACAACGTCTTTTCATGCTTCCATCGGGTTCCTGGAGGTCCTTTGGGGGATGTTGTTCCATTATTGGACCAGAATGGCTCCAAGCTCCTGGACACTTATTGTCTGGACTGGACGGGCTGAAATTGCAAGCTGCAACGCATTTCAGACATGTTCGATTGGATTGCGGTCAGGGGATCCTGCTGGACAGTCCACACGCTCAATCCCCTCCCTCTGTCGGTACTTCCCGACAGCATGGGCGACATGAGGACGGGCATTATCGTCCATCAGAATAAATATATCACCAACTGCAACTGCATACAATCTGACGTGGACATCCAGGATCTCATCAATATACCATTGTGCAGTCAATGTACCACGTTCAATGAAATAGAGCTCTGTACGTCCATCCCAGCTGATGCCGCTCCAGACCATGACTGACCCTCCACCATAGCGATCGTGCTCAGCAATGTTGGTTGCATGGAATCGCTCCCCTGGTCTTGTCCATACCTTAGAACGCCTATCTGTGTGGTCTAGGCAGTACCTTGACTCATCTGCAAAAAGGACAGGTCGCCAATCTTCTCGGGTCCATCCAACGTGTTCCATGGCCCATTCATATCGTGCCTGGTGGTGGTTATGGGACAGCGGAATGCGAATACATGGTCTTATCGATCGGAGACCATCTTCGTGCAACCTCGCCCAGATAGTCTGCGTCAAAACATTTACCGCGGGTTTTTGAAGGTCACTGCGAAGCTGGGCTACTGTGGCAAAGCGGTTCCTACGGGCCTGAATGATTAAACACCGGTCTTCAGCTGCAGATGTTTCCCTGCCTCTGCCACCACCATGCCGTCTTACTGGTGTGCCACACTGCTGAAATCTTGTTCAGGCTCCGGTGACCACCATATGGTGCACACCAAGGGCTTCACCAACCTGACGATGATTAGCCCCTTTCCCCACTATCCCTGCAGCCCGCCACATTTCTGCTTCAGACAAAATGTCTTCTTACATTTGCATTTGCCATATACAATCATTAAATCATAAGGGTTTGTGTTGAAATGAAGATTGAATACCCTACACATGTCATGTACCTGTAAACAGTGCACGGAAATATCATGGAAATCAAGGGGTACATGCTTTCCATGACTGTCATGGAAAGTCTGCCTGTCAAGAGAGCTAATGTAAACACTGGGGACCATCTGAGTACATTCTCAATCATATCCACCAAAAATTTCTCAAATATTGCACAAGCAAATTTCACAATGATGTGTCAAATACTTGGTGCTTAGCAAACTGTGAGAAGTATATGATTTGTTAATTTAGTGGCGTCTGACTTTTTCTCGTCAACCAATAGTCTTGTCTCAAACAATTCATTCTCTTTCTTATAATTTTCAAGCTCGGCTTTCAGCTGACTATTTCGAATAATTGAAAGCTCAGTTGTGTTTCCATCGTCGAACCTTTACTCGAAATTCAAGATTTAATTTCAGCCTTCATGGTGTTCATATTAGTGTTAATAGCCACATTAAAAATTTCTGTCACTTGATCCTGCTTGGTTAGACTGCAAAATGTGGCAGCTATGTTGTTGATGTTTACATCCATTTCCCCAAGAGAACTATTATTGGGAGCGCGGTGGCTCAGTAGGAAGAGGCGCAGGCTGCTAGCCGAGAGGTCCTCGGTTAGTTTAGTTTAAACATATTTTATTTGCCATAAATTTGCAAAAAGGATTGGAGTACAAGTTATACAACTTATGTTAACTCCTCTCCATAAATACAACAGAAAAAACAATACATAGATGCGGCTACAAGATATATAGATTGGTTCACAAATGAATAGGGATTTACACTATTTACAATTGAAATGTAGGTTGTTGAAACAGGCAGCCATGTACGTAATAGGGTCTCGAGACAGGGAATACATACGGTTGGACACTGTTGTCTTTCTCTACGAAAGCTCTTGATGGCAAGATAAAGGGGGAGGGAAGTGACGTTTACAGTACGTCTCGTCTAGTGCAAAAGAGAGACTAGTCGAGAATATAATGACTCAATTGAAGCGGCCACTAGCTAGGATGAACGCTTGGGTTTTCAGAAAGATATAGTCGTTTTGTTTTGTTGACAGTGTGGGTTTACCACACAAGAGATCGGTTTCGGATGATATATCAAAATCTCGAAGAGAATCGAGTAGTGTAATCCTGGGGTCAGTGTATCGAGGGCACACCAGGAGATAGTGATGAGCATTTTCAGAGGGATTACCACACATACACTTTGGGTTGGCAAGAATATAGTTTTGGAACTTGTCATTTATTTAGGTCGCTGCAGTTATTACGCAATTTTGAGTGTAAAATGTTGGCCTTTTTTTTACCCACACGAAAATAAAGAGGTGGTTTGGGGATCAAGTTCAATTGGGCATAGATTTGTTTAAACTCCGTTAGTGTTGCGGTTCCGGTGAGTACGTCTGGTAAGTTGTTCCAGCTTTTTGTGGTGGACGGGAAAAAGGATTTTTCGAAACGCTCCGTTCTTGCCGGATAATACGTGAATCTGTTGGGGTTACGAAGATTATACATTGAGATAGCGTGCGTTCGAGGGGGTAACAATGCATTGAGGTAATTGGGAGTTTCGTTGTTGATAAGTTTGAAAAGAATGCAGTATTTGTGCTTTTCGCGTCGCTTCAAAAGGAAGGGCCACCCTAGTTCAGCCAGAAGTTGATCAGCAGAGACAGATCGCGTTAAGCCAGTAATGATACGCGCAGCATCAAGCTGAAGTCTGTCAAGATTCTGAGTCAAATATTCGGGTGCGCAGTCCCACACTACGTCGCCGTAATCAAGTAATGGTTGAATGAAGGTGAAATAGATTTGTTCCAAGGTTTTTCTGTTCAGAATGAATTTCAGTTTGCGAAGGAAAGACAGACGGGTGTTGACTTTCTTGCATATTTCAGTTATCTGGGAGTCCCAGTTTAGATTAGATTGGAGAATTAAACCCAGGTGCTTGTGATCTTCAGTGAATGAGACTGAATTACTATCAACACTTAAGGTGGGATAGTCTGTTCCGTCATTACTGCCATAGTGGAATAGAACTGCCTTTGTCTTAGCAGGGTTGAATGAGACGAGCCATTGAAGAGACCAAGTGTTAATTTTTCCAAGGTTTCGATTGAGGGAAACGGTAAGATTTTCAATATTGTTTTTGCTATCAGTTACACATGTATCGTCGGCATACAGTCTAGCAAAGGCGTCGATGATCCCAGCAATGTCATTGATATAGATTAGCTTTGTGTACTAAGGCGTATTGCACGTCGATGGTGCACTTGTCCTCAACCAATGCTAACCCTGCTTGTGAGGAGTTAGTATGTTGGGGAGCTGACAGTTGCTCGTCGTTGCTCAGTGGTTCTCTCCGGGTACTCCGGCTTCCTCCACCTGTAAAACTGTCACGGTCATGATTAGCCATTGTGCATAAACATGTGACCTTAAACACTAATAAATAAATAAATAAATAAATAAATAAATAAATAAATAAATAAATAAATAAATAAATAAATAAAAATATTATTTGAAGAATCGTCACTAGTTTGACTTAACTCTTAACTCGCTGAGTATTTGCAATATATTTTTCATCAAATGTTGTCATGGCTGCTCTAAAGCAGCCATGACTAGATTTGATGAAAAAATCATCTAACTTTAACTTAAGCAATCATTTATCAAACAGTCCATTCAATTTACATGAGGAAATGTGATTAATTATACTCATTTTAGCGGCAAACGATTTTGTGTCCTGGTCAGGAATATCCGCCAGCAGCATGTAAGGAGTTAACGTTGAAGAATGTTTTCTGTAACGTTTTATCTGGTACACTATCTATGTTGAACATGAGCGCTGACTTTCCTTTGTTAATATACAGTTAGTTCAAATTATTCCCCGAGGCGTTTGACTGGCTGTCTGATGTTGCGTTCGAGCAAAACTTTTAACTGCGAACAAGGAGTGATCACGGTTCAAAGATTTCACAAAGAACTCCAATGAGCATAATAAAATAATCTTAGTTGGGAAACAGAAGAGGAACTTTCTCGTAACTTTTAATAATCATACTAAATTGGGTAGCCCTCGCAGGTTATTCATTAAAAACATGACGCACAGAGTTCTCATGCAAACCCGTTTCCATCTCTCAAGCAAACAGATTTCGAACTAATTTTTTCAGAAAAAAACGACTTTTGTAGCAGAGATAAAATCATGCGTCCATGGCTGTCAACCGCCAAGCTCTCCCTCCCTTACTTCAACATAGACATTAGATAATACCTCTCTCTCTAAACTCAGAATAGATATTAGAGAATACCTCTCTCTCTAACCTCAGAATAGATATTGGAGAATACCTCTCTCTCTGACCTCAAAATAGATATTAGAGAACATTTCTCCCGAAGTGACGCGAGTGACATCATAAGTTTATGTCGATTTCACTCTGAGTTTTCGGTGTTTCTGTGTTCAAAGTATAAACAAAGCATTTGTATTTATTTATTTATTATTTATTATTTACTGGAGTTTAACAACACTTTCGCCAGCCAGGGTCTCCTCGTGTCAGACAGTTTTACGGGTGGAGTAAGCCGGAGACCCGGAAAGAAACACCGAGCAATAGCGAGCAATTGTCAGACTTCCCACCGTACGAACTCCACACAAGCAGGGTTAGCATTGGTTGAAGACAAGTGCACCATCGACGTGCAGTATGGCTTAGTACATAGCGACACCTTGCCTCCACGTGTGTAATCTGGATTAAGAGCTTTGCTCAAGGATACAACGCAGTTATCCCTGACGAAAAATCTAACTGTGGACCATTCGCTTTGAAGGTCTATTTCGTAACCACTGAGTCACTGTGCTCCCAAAACATATTTAACCCTCTGCACACTGATGTCAAAATATCAAAAGTTCAAGCTGCAAATTTTCCCCATAATACAACTAGGAATTTTACCAACTCAGTCTTGTTTGACAGAGCTCATCGAGCTCTGTCCAACAAGACTGAATTAGTTAAATTCCCAGTTGCATCGTGGAAAAATATTGCTACTTGAAATTTCAATATTTCGACATCAGAGTGCAGAGGGTTAATTGCAATTAAATTATCGCCATGCATGTAATAGAATGAACACCTAAAGTTTTTAGTAGATACCAGAAAAATATCCCCGCGACTGCAAGAAACACTGTTAAGTTTTCACGAGCGGCTAGAAGCCGCAAGTGAAATTTACATTTCCTTGCAGTCACTCATGAGACGAATCCGGTATCTATTAACAAAAATAAAAACAATAGGTATCCTCCGTGTATTCGATATTTACAATTTAAAAAAAATAGCATTCAGTTGCATATATATTATCGCCATTGATAAGCTATTAATTGAAAATAGAATCTGTTTCCATTTTTGGAATTCACTTTGAAAAAAATGGGGGGATTAAAGTAGTACCTCCCGTACCGTACGGGAGGTACTACAGATTAAAGCTTAATTTGAATAGTACTGACTGGTTATAGCCATTACGTTGGGTGAAAAGCTAAGACTAGCACTAAGACTGTACAGTTCCGGGGTTAGTTACTCAGTTAAAAATGATTATTTTTTTATAATCTGAAAGTGTGACTAACCCTGTGCATCGCGCGGGGTTAGTCACGCTTTCTGGTTATAAAAAAAAAAATGGCAACAGACATATCACACATAACTTGTAAATATACACTGACTGAGGCTGCACAAATACACAGGGTGTAGGATTCAAGGAGCCAGTGGAAATACGTATTTTGGATCACAGAAATATTTGAAAATGAATTCCAGAAATGAAACATATTCTATTTTCAATTAATAGCTTGTTCATTATGTTTGTCTACAGACTGTTGTATCAGAGACGGGATCTTGTTTGTAAGACCATATCTCGGGTCAAGAGTCATTATACAACCTTAGAAACAGGAGGGGAATCTGACACAAAATTGTGTACGTCACCCAGAGGTGATGATAGATTTACATCACCATTATCAACTCTAATGACCTGATTAACCCTTTGGACCCAAGCGGCAGCTTTTCCGGCCCAGAAGCATGATACATCATAATTTCCTTAAGTAGGATGGCTGCTGAGTGAATGTGTTAGGTAGACCAAGTAATATTTTCAGCGTGCAGCCCGACAGCTGCACTTTGAAAATATTAATTGGTCTACCCCCAAATAATGAATGTGAACTCTTCCAATTGCTGCCATTGAACTGTCATGAACAATACCACCATTGTTCAAAGGATCTATAATTTACCGAACGAATCAGTCGCATCCTTTCACGAAATTGGTAAATTGAGAATTTTTATAAAAAAAATTCCAAACATTTCAACACAACCTTATCAGCGTGTTCGTCACATGATATGGTATTATTGAAATGTTTTGGGAAAACTTTTCACAAAAAAAAAATAATTTAAATACTGAAGTATAATATCGTGTGCGTTCAGTATAGGGGCTAACTGGTATATTTTAGATTTCATTTTAAGACTGAAAGGTTGAAACTGTAAGTACTGGTTTGAACTTTTGCGATCCTCCGATAAACTTATTGAGGCCGTACACGTTCAACATTCCGAAAACAGTATGATTGTGTGTTTTATCTAACAATCATATAGATTTTGGCCTGAAAACCACGAGAAACGGTACGTATCACATAATGTGTTCCGATTCCGTATCATTTAGACGACTCATTCTGATTCCGTATCATATAGACGACTCGTTTCCGGTAGCGCTATGGGCTATCATAACAGGCGCATGGATACATTCCATGTGCGTTTCAGTGATCGACCGAAAATTATGTCCCAAAAATGTTTAAAAATAATTTAACCCTCTACCTAACATGAAAAGCAGACGACATTTGCAAAGAAAATTCTTGAATAACTATTTTTTTTTTTCATTTTTTGTCTCAAAAACATAGGTTATGACCACTCTTTGGAACGAGCTCGACGAGCTCGTTCCAACGAGGTGTCATGACCTATGTTTTTGAGACAAAAATGAAAAAAATAATGAAAATTAATTGGCGATTTTTGAGAATAGTGTTGGCCGGTTTTGGCCGTTACGTTGGGTAAAAGGGTTAAGATTTAATCTGTTTATGTGACAGAATTGTTAGATAAATGCATTATCATGATAATGTGCATGTCCTGTGATTTGCATCAGATTCTCGGTGGTGTCCAAAAATGGGATCACAACTCGCCGGCAAAGCCGGCTCGTTGAGATTCCATTTTGGACACCGCCTCGAATCTGATACAAATTACAGGACATGCACATTATCATGATAATCTGTATGTTCCAGTTAGAATGCTCCCATTGATTCAGACACAAACGCATAAAAACAATGCGGATCCATAATTTAATAATGAAACCCCTCGGAAATGTAAAGAAACGTACAAGGTCCCACGCAAACGCGCGTTTCGAAAGTGTCTAATGTTCTATAAATAGAAACGTTAACAAATCGGAGCCAAGCACCCGGTTGTATTATGAAGTTGTAATATACAGATATTCCACCGTGAGGGGGTGGGGTGATATACGCTGCGTTCGGGAAATTATGTACCCAGTCATACTTTCTGTAAGATAAAGTATAAGAGACCAGTACTACTTAATTGCAATTCATTCAGAATACCTAAACTGAAATGGGTAGCTAGTTTTTCACCCACCTCTTCCATCCCTGCAACCGATGTTACATGTTCGATGTTCTCTTTCATCTGTTCCCCTTATTGGCAGCCCAGGGCTTTACAGATCCATTCACAAAACCACTGACCCTTCAGCAAACTGTAACAGAAAGAAGCTCTCCATCGAGGAAAGAAGAGGTAGTTGATTTTGGCTTGAGGACGGATGCAACGAAAGTGGTCACATGCACCAGACTCCGCCCCTACCTCTTCCCAACCAGACACACCGAAACACAACAACCAAAGAAATGACGGTCACATATTAACGAAAGGGATATTGTTATTGACATTGCAATCGGTGCTGCTCTGACTTCAGTCCTGATTTAGAATTGCTACTTCTAAACTGTAAACTCGTACTCCAAAAAATCCGCCCTGTGCTCCGATATTGAGCGTTAACAGTCACAAATTCGGCCACCGCCAGGTGTAATTGGAAAGCGTGTCTGAGATTCAACCACAAATAATAAACCAGTAAACCATTTTATCATATGTCTCGTCCGTTTTGTTCACTTTAAAACATTTGATATTTTGTTTTCATATTAATCAGTGATAAATAAAGCCTTCCGTCAATTTCATTGGCCAATTTCAAAACTAGACAATTTGATTGGATGAAAAAAAATAAAACTGGGCCACATTTACATAATTTGCATAATTAGAGTTGGGAGCTTTCATTGGTCAATTTCAAAACTGGACAATCTGATTGGCTAAACAAAATACACCTGGGTGACATTTGCATAATTTCAGTAGGGAGAATTTACGTCATCTGTCCTATTTAGGGTGGGTTATATTGTATTAATCTTTTACTTACAAGAAAAACGACATTCATTTTTTTCTTATATTTTCACTTTTTGCTTCCAAAACATAGGTTATGACCCCTCATTGGAAGGTGCTCGACGAGCACGTTCCAGTGAGGGGTCGTAACCTATGTTTTGGAAGCAAAAAATGAAATTTTTTAGTTATTCGTGGATGTTTTTTTCTAAGTGCCGTCTGCAACTCAAGTTAGGTGGTAGGTTAAAAAGTCATACTGAGTGGCTAATTTGTGCGTGTGTGTGTCATATGATAAATAGAATATGAAATGAGTGTTTTTCTCATATAATATTTATGAAACTCGTCCGAATTTTCCGTTTGGGTTCGCCAGAGGCTCGCCAAAACGGAAAATTCTTAGACTCGTTTCATAAATATTAAATGAGAAAAACACTCATTCCATATCCTCCATATACCATTATTCTATACTTCACACATTCAGTCTGCTATGTTGGTTTGCTGACGAATAAAGGTTATTCGAGCGACGAACGTAGAGAATAATTAGATTTCAGTGCTCGTCTGTACGTTTTGTGAAGCTTAAGCGATATTATTTGTTTAGTCAAGCTTGTAGAAGCACAATATAAAAGGAATTAGATTGAAAAATGATCTGAACTAAGTTGATTGTTTCCTCCTCGATTTGACAAGAGGTAAGGCGTTATATTCTTTGACAGCAGCACGTAGCCATAGAATGAAACACAACTGACAGGTCACTGACTTGATTTATGTATCATCTTATTACGCTAGCCGGATAAATTAACCGATAGACGGCCACAACTTGTGAAAGAGAACTGAGAAATGCACTTACAATAATCGTCAACAATGACCCCATTATAATTCAATATACCACACTGGCGGAAAATCAATCGTCAATGTCCGTCAATGTGTTTTTATCGCACAAATCTCAGTCTGATTTCGGCTAATTGGCACTTTAGAAAGTTTGTTTTCAGTTCAAAGCATCGAAAAGCAGATAGAACTGTAAATGCGAACAAACGGTTCGAGGTAATATATCAAAAACTTTTGGGCGATTAACCCTTTACCCAACGAATCGGTCACAACCGCTAGCGTAATATGCAAATTCAGCAGCAGAAAAAATACTATTTTTCAAAACATTTCAATCAAACCATATCATGTGACCCCTCTTTGGAACGAGCTCGTCGAGCTCGTTCCAAAGAGGAGGCACATGATATGGTTTTGTTGATTTTTTTTGAAAAATTAAAAAAATGATATTTAAAATAATAAATTTTGATATCGTCTGCGTTGGGTAAATGGTTAATGGGATGCTGGATTACCTCCACTGATTTACATCACTACTCGTCTGTCTTTTTATACCATTATTACCTAGTCTACAATATATGAAAAGCCTATGACAAAAATTTTAGCTTTACAGACCAATCGTGGTGAACAAGCAAGCAGTGGAATTTCAATAGTTAAAATTTACACCTACTGTGGAACTGCATCAAATTTGACCTTTGGCGACGTCGACCTGAATGCAACTTGTCCAAATTTATCGCATGTCGTCTCACGAAGAGTGAAATGAAAGTGACAATTATTTATTACATTTTTAAATGAGTTTACCCCATAAGACACCAAACCTCAACAAACATGCATTGTCTCGTGTTAATAAAGCATCCATAACTCGAAATGGTATGTTATTATGCTATTCAAATGAAAAAGGCCCCGTTTCATTTTCGTTTCGGCGATAAAATTGACAGCCGAAGTACCGCCCACCGATGCTTGTGTAAACAAAAACAGATTCCCACGTTTGTACGTCTGGTGCTCAGTAAAATCGAGAAAAAGTAATAGCGACTCTTAATAATCTGACGATCATGGTATAAATAAAATATGCCCAAAGTAGCTTGGTGTACCAAATGTTCACCACTCGTGGTGAACATTTGGTACACCGAGCTACTAAGGGTACATTCTATATGAAAACCAATCGAATATGAGGTCTCTTCAGAGAAACAAATTATCGAAAACATAGAAGGGTCTGTAAACTGTTTGTAGGCTGGCACTATAAACAGGTTACGACGCTTATTTGCCGGATAGATGAGTACCAGATGAGGTGAACTGAGAAAACTATAAAGTAAGGCTAAATCTCGCCTAATATTGTTCTCATGGACACCGTATCTGCAAACGAAACGTCTCATATCCAACTCATTTATTTGTAGGGATTTTACGATACTTTCGACCACCAGAGCTGCCCCGTGTCAGGCAGTTTTACGGGTGGAGGAAGCCGGAGTACCAGGAGAGAACCGTCGAGCAGCGACGAGCAACTATCAGACTCCCCAACTCCAACAAGCAGGGTTAACGTTGGTGGAAGGCAAGGGCGCCATCGACGTGCAGTACGCCTTACTACACAACGATACCGTGCCCACGCGTCGACAGTCGGTGTGAAGTGCATTGCCCAAGAACACATCTCAGTTACTGTTAGTCGGTGTCGAAACGCTGACCTCTTAAAATCCAAACCCCCTAACCACTGAACCACTGCGTTCCCTCCCGTAAGTTATGATATAGGGTAAAATTGATATACAACCTGAAATACATGTATCCAAATATTGAGGTGCCAGAATTATCTCACCCGTGACTGCATGGAAATATAAGCCGTGAGTGAAATATACTACTAACATTATGCTGAGAATAACCCCCTATTTATCGACATCTTTTGATAATGTAAGGCAAATGCGAATGTGTACATTCTTTGTGTATTTATTGGGTATCAAAGATACTGTTAACAGTGTGGGTCATATCAAGCTGTATAAATTTACAGGTAGCGGAAGCTGGCGTACCCACAGGTAAGCACTCAGTAATGCTCAGTAACCAGGAACTGCCCCCCCCCCCCCCCCCGCCAATCCTGGTCAAAGTTTCCTATAGTTGTAAATTCGGAGGGCAAGTCATGATTAGTTGGAAATTCCATCTATCTGGATTTTAGAGCTTCTTTGGTGATGCTGATGTCTCCTTTACTTCCCAAATTTTCAACTCGATTTCAAATCGGCAAAAATTCCAGCTGTTACTATTTACATCTACAGTGTACGAAATATCGAGCTTCATAAGTATACACGATGTCAGTCGGTATTAGATTTTTAGAGTACGTTTACTTATCGTAACAAAAACTAAATCCTCGAAAAGCACTTCAAGAAAATCATATCATGTAAAATCGTTCTCCTAAGTTAATTCCATCATTCACAGTTACAAAATGATGAAACATTGTTCATTCCTGCATATGATATGATTTAATCTCAGGACAGTGTGAAGAATTGTTCAAAGTTCTAAGCTTGAGCATTTGTTTAGCACATATTCAGTTCCCAGAATGTTACCAAATAATAATAACTTGATAATTCTATCATAAATGTGTTGGCATTTCAATTACTAGAATCAGTTTTATTCCCCCTTTCCACATGTTTCTCTGTAGTGAATTTCCAACTATGGGGAAGGACCCCCGCCCCTCGGTCCCCCCTAGTTGGATTGCATTAGTTGGAGGCTTGTGAACCATGGGCATACAGCGCATCGACCACAGATGTACAACATTCCAGCGCAACACTTTCTCTCAACCAGTGCTTTGTGCTGGTTTCAGGATGGTAAATGATAGACCACGAAATTTATTCTGCGTTGTTCATTGGTTCTCACTGGGTACTCCGACCCTCTCCGCCCGTGACAGTGTCATATATGACATGATCCAATTAAAGTGTCGTTTAACCCTAATGAACACATACACAAACATGAAGCAACTCAATTGATCTTTTATGTACCAAATATGTAGATGGGTATGAGTGTTCCGTAGCAAAATGTAAGTAGTTTTTTTTTTAATTTCCTTACAGTTACGAGTGAGACAATTACGGTATCTAATAAACAATAGTAGGCGTTTTCTTTATTATATGCGTTGTTGTATTTATCACCACCTACAACTTCGTGCTGGTAATATATATCGAAACATCTTTTAAGATAGCATTCAATAAAAACAAAGATTTCGTATTCAAAGACGCACTCAAAATGAAGACAATCTTGTGGTGAACAGATTCATTAAATGGATTTCGGTTGATCGCCATGTACGTGAATTTCTCCGTGGTGGAGGAAATGACCAACTGTATTGATAGACACGCACATATATACTCTCCCCAAAAAAGAAAGTGTGCATGCTAAAAAATAACACTAAAAAAAGATATATATCATTTTCATTCATGGAAATTTTATTCAATCACAGATGGATCAATTTGTGATCAACACGAGAAATTTCATTACGCTACGACGAATTCTCTGGATGCCATGGAGAGTCAAAGACACTAAGGGTCAAACACAAAAGTCACACACTCAATATCTGGTATGACCTCCGTCTGCATCGAGTACTGCTGTGCATCTACGCCTCATGGAAGCGAACAAGTTAGCATGGAAGTGTTGTGGGATGTTGTTCCATATTCTGATAAGCTGTCTTTGGAGTTCCACAAGCGTTGACGGTGCATGGGGAAGCCGGCGTAGCTGACGTTTCATTTCGTCCCATACGTGCTCAATGGGTGAGATATCGGGCGATTTTGCGGGCCAGGGAAGAACATCCACTTGTTGTTGCTGCAGATACTGTTGAACAACACGAGCTGCGTGGGGTCGGGCGTTGTCCTGCTGTAGAATGACGCCGGGGCCGTGACGTTGCAGAAATGGGACAACAACAGGAGTAAGGACTTCATCACGATATCTGGCTGCATTGAGATTGCCATCAATAATGACCAGCTCAGTTCTGTTACGGGCAGTGATGCCACCCCACACCATGAGAGACCCTCCCCCATAACGGTTTCGCTCCACGACACATGGATCTGCGTAGCGTTCGTTTCGACGTCTGTACACTCTCTGGCGGCCATCTGATGATGAAAGATGGAAACGACATTCATCTGTGAATAAAACACGTCGCCATCAGTGTAAGGGGTGCCTGAGATGTTGTCTACACCACTGCAGTCGAGCACGACGATGACGTAACGTCAAAATCGGACGAATTGCAGGTCTTCGAGGACGTAAGCCGTATTCTCTCAGCCGGTTGATTACTGTTTGAGGATGTATCCGTCTCAGGTTAGGGATGTTCCTGGCTGTCATCGTTGCCGTTTGTTGCCGGTTCCGGAGATGGACGACACGGATATACCGATCTTGTGCAGGGTTGGTAACTCGGGGTCTCCCGGAGCGGGGTCGGTCTCGAACGTCATCATGTTGTGCATGTCGATGGACTAGCCTGTCTACAGTGTTACGGTGGCAGTTCAAATGCTGGGCAACCTCTCTGTGTGTTCTTCCAGCTCTAATCATACCCAGGGCAAGGAGACGTTGATTCATTGCCAATCTTGGCATGCTAATGTGGAGTCGTTTTAACAGCAGCGCAAGTTTGAATGTGAACGATAGGAAGGCCTTACTTTAGTGTTTAAATACCCAAGGATTCACACTGCTGCATGAATTTTCAGACTCTCCACGTGCAAAACATGCCTTTTCACAAACGTGCAGCACGTCATTTAACGTTAATGCAATTTTAACGGGAAAAGCTGTTTTTGTGTTCAATATAACTTATTCATGAACAGGTTAACACTCTTTACACCTACAAAATTATTGTTTTGGAGTTTGATCAATTTCTGCAATGCACACTTTCTTTTTTGGGCGAGTATAGTTGATTTGTACATGTCTCCTCTCTCTACATGAATCATTCAATAGTATCTAGCGTTCGGCGAGCGTTCGAGATTCGATTCGATTTCGAATTTTGTCACTGTTCGATTCGATTCGAAACCATCTCGATTATTCTAACAAATTGAATCATGGCGAGATTTGGACTTCATATAATATGTATTATCTACATTCTGAACAAGATCCACATCCTGCTATTTTCTGTGTATAAGATTGAAGGTATCCAGTCTAACTAGATAGCAAAACTTCAGTCCCAAAATTAATAAAAGTGACATTTGAAGTGATAGTGAAGATTGCGTTACGGCCCGTTTGCACAATATATCGCCCCTTAAGTGAACCAAGGCGCCATCTGCAGTGCTTTGACATTGCAGATGGCGCCTTATTGCACGCAAATGACGACAAATGGCTTCTTACTCGACCATCTTTCTGATATCTGTAAATATCCTGATAGTCTAGTACGCTTATTGATATTGGTTCACGACGGAGATAGACAGCACCAGTTGGCCGAAATATCGTATAATTGAGAAGTGGATTTGATGTTCGATTAGGTTTTGAATCTTTTGCTTGATTCGATTCGCTGTGTCCTTGAGCAAGGCCTTTCACCCCGATTGTCCATATGGGGGCACGATGGCGTCGTTTACTAAGGCGTACTGCACGTCGATGGTGCGCATGTCTTCAACCAATCAAACCCTGCCTGTGCTGCAGTGCGAAGGTGGGGAGCTGGCAGCACCTCGTCGGTGCTCAGTGGTTCTTTCCGGGTAAACACATTGCGGAAGATTTCGTTTCACACGTTCTCCGGTTTTATTTTTCCTGATCGATACGGTTGGGCCAACAATTTATGGCTTGTATGTCCATCGTATGTTCTGAGGTTCTGGCAGTGAAGAAACTCTTTGGGAGATGCAGTTCTACTGTTGATCTATGTCCGACGTTTACTGTGTCTATTCCAAGACAGAGGCTGTGCACAATCTTGAGAGTAACTAGCAAGTGTGGCTAAGCCTTTCGAAAAACGCGCTGATACAGCAACTATTAGCGGGAAACCGAAACCTTTCTTAAGTTAAAGGTCACTGTGACCTTGGCCTTTAGTACAATGACCCCCCAAAATAAGAGTTTATCATACCCAATCCACCTGTTCAGTTTAGTATTGTTTCAGCAGAGCATTAATTTGAAAACTCACCACTTATGTGAATATGAGCACAAAGGTTCCTTTATCTGTTAACAATGCGTCATTTCTGCTATCCAAATAAGTCAACTAATGAATTTTGCACCAAAAGTTGTTAAAGAAACTAGGCTTGTCACCACAAACATTACGATGAACCCCAGGCGTATGTACATTTGAAGAAGTTGAAATTAATGAATACAACAAACCTTTGATCTGGCTCACCTTACGTCTACCTGCTTTGGGCTCCTAAGATATAAGCCAAAGAAAATGTTTAATGATTTCGTTGCCACATCTCAGACCTACCTTGTCTTTTAATATTTATTATTTATATTTTGAGCACGAGAAAGGTAGGGCCGGGTAGAATTGAAACTGCGGACGGAAAGGCGAAATAACCTACACTTTCTGAACACACTCCTCATGAGTATCTTCGGGGACAATTTTAGTTGCACTATTTTTCACTCGCCTTCCTTTGACAGAAATAAAGTTCAGAAATATTTCTGGAAGACAATGGCAAGCAACAGAATTCGCTGAAATTTATGAAAATCCCCATATTTGTAGGATAAATTTGTGAAAATCAGGTTTCTAAAGAAAACAATCAAAGAATACAGAGTGAACATGTTGGTTGATAGATATTTAATTCCTATAAATTTGCTTGGAAGTGGTCTTTTAATAACAATATTTCTGCTTTTGTGGCATGACTTCGCTGAAACCAGTGGATTTGCTGATAAATCTCATCCCTGATATTTACTGCTGATATTTTAAGAGCTCGCGAAAGAGAGTATCTCGGTTGCAAATAAGATAGATCATAGGAACGTGAGCTCGATACTGCACACCGGAAATGAAGCAGTGTGTTTACATCATCATTGTGACACGCCTATATATCGCACATTTCGGCGATGTGTGCATCAATGCAGTCTTTGTCATTTCAATTATGGAGTCCACCAGTTGACTGTGCTGGGTAGAATTTACTTTATACACAAATCGTCGGATATTTACATTTATCATATGACTCGTTCGTTTTGTTCACTTTAAAACATTTGATATTTAGTTTTCATATTAATCAGTGAGAAATAAAGCCTTCCGTAAATTTCATTGGTCATTTTCAAAACTAGACAATTTGAGTGGCTGAACAAAATACAACTGGGCCACATTTTCATAATTTGCATCATTAGAGTTGGGAGTTTTCACGGGTCAATTTCAAAACTGGACAATTTGATTGGCTAAACAAAATACAACTGGGTCACATTTGAATAATTTCAGTAGGGAGAATTTACGTTATCTGTCCTATTTAGGATGGGTTATATTGTATTAATCTTTTACCTACAAGAAAAACGCCATTCATTTTTTTTAAACTTTCACCTTTTGCTTCCAAAACATAGGTTATGACCCCTCATTGGAACGAGCTCGACGAGATTGTTCCAATGAGGGGTCATAACCTATGTTTTGGAAGCAAAAAATGAAAATTTTTAGTTATACGAGGATGTTTTTTTCCAAGTGTCGTCTGCAACTCAAGTTACGTGATGGGTTAAAAAGTCATACTAAGTGGCTAATTTGTGCGTGTGTGTGTCATATGATAAATAGAATATGAAATGAGTGTTTTTCTCATATAATATTTATGAAACTCGTCCGAATTTTCCGTTTCGGCTCGCCAGAGGCTCGCCGAAACGGAAAATTCTTAGACTCGTTTCATAAATATTATATGAAAAAAACACTCATTCCATTTCCTCTATTTTTGACATGTTTCGAAAATAAACACGGAATCATTTACAAACGGTTGTTTTGGGAGAACAAATAAGGAGAAAATAAAATAAAAACAAAAGTTCACTGCTCGGATTCGAGTCAGATTTTATGCTATCGTGGGCCGCGCGGATTATTTCACTCGGCTAACGCCTCGTGAACTATTCCTCTGCGCGCCCCACTCGAGGACAAAAATCGTACTCGAATCCGATCAGTGAACTTTTGTCTATAAGTTCTGCAGAAAATGCTTCAAGGCACTGATAATATAATTTTCAGAAGACATAATTCATGCTGGCGTTTATAAAAGCATGAAAAACGTATTCTGTTTGGGAAGAATGGTGTCGTATCTACAAAATGCTCGACATGGTTCAAACCATCCCCCGTTTTATTCACAATGGAATGAAATATTGTCAGTCTTATGAAAACGGTGACATGCAAAACAATTAGCATCCACTTTCTTACTTTGGGTTACACTACCCTTGTATTTTGTTCTGTTCCTGGGTCATATTTCATATTCCGTTTTAACCCTTTACCGAACATGAAAAGCACTTGCAAAAAAAATTCTTAAATAACTATTTTTTTTTTCCATTTGTTGTCTCCAAAACTTAGGTTATGACCCCTCATTTGAACAAGCTCGTTCCAATGAGGGGTCATAACCTATGTTTTGGAGACAAAAAATGAAAAAGCATGAAAATTAATTGGCGATTTTTGAGAATATCGCTGGCCGGTTTTGACCGTTAGGTTGGTCAAAGGGTTAAGATCACGACTCTAAACAAAAACTAATGACATTCAAGGCGAAACACTTTGGAATGTCATCTGCAACTCAATTTAGGTAAAAGGTTAATTTATTAGACGCTTGCACGGATATGAAAACCTCAACTCAAAGGTCCCGTAGAGTGAATAACCGCCGATACGGAACGAAACAGCATCTGCGAAAAAGACAAGCACTATTGCAGCCACTGATTCTCTGGGTTTAACTCTGAGGGCCACATGTGTAAGCAGTGTTGCATTTTAGGCTTTATGAGAGAGGATAATTTATTTATTTTACTGTGGTTTAACGACATTTTCGACAACCAGGGTCACCTCCTGTCGGACAGTTTTAGGTGTTGAGGAAGCCGGAGTACCCGGAAGAAACCACCGAGATGTGGCGAGTAAGTGTCAGTAAACCACAATTTACTAAGTCCACACAGGCAAGGTTAGCATTGGTTGAAGACAAGTGAACCACTGACGTGCAGTACTATTTGATACACAGCGCTACCCTGCCTTCGCGTAGGCAATTAGGATTAAGTGCCCTGCCCAAGGACACAATGCAGTTACCACTGACGGTATCGAACTGTGGACCTTCAGTTTTGAAGTCCAATGCCGTATTCACTGAGCCACTGCGCTTGCAAAAGAGGCTTATCCTAACTATTATCAGCACCGATTGTCAGTAAATGGGCATTTGTAGAACAGCCAATCAGCAAAAAATAAATCGAGATTACATAGTTCTTAAAGACGTTCTTTAAAAAGACGGTCTCGCGGCTTTGAATAGAAGTATGCAGATGGAGCCAAGCGATGTAATCTTCAGCAGTAAAAAAGAGAGCTTTTCGGGCGGGTTATTATATATAATCCCAGTCCGTATTTTACATCATTTACTGCATGACAGGAGCCATCCACTGATAAAGACGCGAAAACAAACGCAGCCTCATGAAGGACTTCTTTCTCTTGTTATTCCAACAGAGACAGTAAGGTGTGTATCTTTGAATCTGTCGTTTGAACAAGAATGCTTAAACGTTCAACATGGGAACTGGATAAGAAAAAAAATTGCCAGTCCTTTGGCAATCTGGGTGGCAGTCAGTGCAGTTGAAGTTTTGGTTTGGCACTCACGGGGAAAGGTCTGTAACTGCAAACAAATTCTGATTTATCATATGACTCGTCCGTTTGGTTCACTTTAAAACATTTGATATTTAGTTTTCATATTAATTAGTGATAAATAAAGCCTTCCGTCAATTCCATTGGTCAATTTCAAAACTAGACAATTTGATTGGCTGAACAAAATAAAACTGGGCCACATTTTCATAATTTGCATAATTAGAGTTGGGAGCTTTCATTGGTCAATTTCAAAACTGGTCAATTTTATTGGCTAAACAAAATACAACTGGGTCACATCATTTGCATAATTTCTGTAGGGAAAATTTACGTTATCTGTCCTATTTAGGGTGGGTTATATTGTATTGATATTTTACCTAACAAGAAAAACGCCATTCATTTTTTTATATTTTCACTTTTTGCTTCCAAAACATAGGTTATTACCCCTTATTGGAACGAGCTCGACGAGTTCGTTCCAATGAGGGGTCATAACCTATGTTTTGGAAGCAAAAAATGAAAAAAAAAGTGCCGTCTGCAACTCAAGTCAGGTGATGGGTTAAAACATCCCCCTTAGTGGCTAATTTGTGCGTGTGTGTGTCATACGATGAATAGAATATGAAATGAGTGTTTTTCTCACATAATATTTATGAAACTCGTCCGAATTTTCCGTTTGGGCTCGCCAGAGGCTCACCAAAACGGAAAATTCTAAGGCTCGTTTCATAAATATAATATGAGAAAAACACTCATTCCATATCCTCTGCATAAAAAATAATTTGACAAAAATATGGAACATAGTTACATCATTTTTATCAAAGTTAAAACGTTGAACAAACTGTAGCTAAAATCAATGGGTGGGTCAATTCCTATTTCAAATTTTTATTCACATCCCGCGGCCGGGGGATTTAGGGTTGATCCCGAATAATTTTTTTCAGAAGGAACATTTTCGTTTGGATTGAAGTCTTAGAAACCGATTCTCTCTCGTCAGTAATCAAGTGTAATCTTAAAAGATAAAATTTGAAACTTGGACAAGTGCCATACGCGAACAATCGGTCAAAAATGCAGTAGCCAATTTGGGGGTGTTGGCGCATATGATGACCAATCTGGAGTACAGGTTAATTTCATAAAAGGCTGCCTCATGACTTCTACGCTTATATTTTATTTATTCATTAATTAAATTGACTTATAATCAATAATTTCGACCACTTATATTACCAACTGATTTGGGATTGCGATTCACACATTTATTTCGAATCGAATTTCTAATCGAAGCGTGTCTGTGATATCAATATCGAATCGAATCTCGAACCGAATCTTAAAAGGCAAGTTATTTCAGATTGCACCAAACGGAACTTACGGATCACTGTGATGACCCTTACAAGATTGGGTGAACACCTTAAACACCAATAAAGAAATATTCTCATTTTTTTCGAATCGAATCTCTAATCGAATCGTGTGCCTGATATCGATATCAAATCGAATCTTGAATCACGACTTAATAGACAACTTATTTCATATTGCATCAAACGGAAGTTCCAGAACACTGTGATGACCCTTACAAGATTGAGTGAACACCTTAAACACCAATAAATAAATATTCTCTGCAGCACCGTCGATGAAACAGCGAGGCCTATTATTCAAAGTTTTAGTTTTTGAAGGCTTAACGTGCGACTATTCACGTTCTAAAGAACGTGAATAGTAACAAGTTAAGCCTTCAAAAACTAAAACTATGGATAATATTCTGGACACAATTCACTACTCACCTGACGATTAACCATTGTTAATTACTCAATTAAATATGAATTGAGCCTACATTAATGAATTGTCTAATGTCAATTTTATCCATTTGTTGTTGGAAATGTAACAAGTTGAAGTAAGAGACATTCGAAAAAATCGAATCTTGAGACTGATTCGGGGACGATCTCGAAGCAGACGCATGGTATCGATATCGAATCGAATCTCGAATATTCGCAGGACCCCACAACTGATTAATGTTCCTGCTACGTCATCAATGCATGCATTCGCCGAAGGTATGACTTGACGATGTAGTTGGAATATGATTCAACGGGACTTGAGTCATCACACAACAAATCAAGTGTACACAATTAATCGGTAATTTTCTCAACATCCCTGTCTTGCGTGAATACATTTTATGTTTGTCGCGTTTTTTTTTTCCCCAGGAGCGTGCCCCATCATTCATTACATACAGACAATAACGAATAATGTCGATTCGAAAATAAATTACAGAAAACATTGTTTTCCGCTTTATTTATGGACTGGAGATTTTTGTTAACATCTCGAGTGACTACATTTTGTGTTTGTTTTTCACCAGGAGCGTGTCCGGCGATTCATTATACACAGATGATTGCAAATAAGGTCCATTTGAAAATAAATAACAGTAGACATTTATTTTATTCATGGGTTGGTGAATCTCGAAAGGTTTTTATATTCCATTATGAAGAATGTTATTTTGTTGCCAAGAAGAGGAATATTTAAAGTGTTCCGCGTGTTGTTATCTACACTGCGCTCAGTGATCTGTATTCCCTGTGAGAGAGTAAAAAGCATCACCATTTCACCTTACTGTGTTAACGTTATGGTGATGGAGACCGTTAAAAGTAGCCCATATAACATATATCGTTCGTGTTGACGTATATAACCATGGCTAATGTAATTAGATGAGCGTTTTGTGGTCTTATGATGAATATTTGTGTCTTGTACATTATTGACTGCGGCCGCAGTATGCAGTAAATAATAAGAGTCATTATCGATGAATGCTGACTTTATTTGTTTGTGGACAAACCAAGTATTGATTTACTTGGCAGAACTGATTGGAACATGGTGAATTGTGTGTTTTAAGGTTTAATGACACTTTAAACAACCATGGTCATATCGTGTAGGACAGTTTTACCGGTGGGGGACGCTGGAGTACCAGGAAAGAAGCATCTAATAGCGGCGAGCAATTGTCAAACTTTCGAATTTACTGACTCAGAACAAGAACAGCTTGCAGTGGTTGGAAGCAAGTACATCTAGACGTGCTGTAAGAGCACCATCGTGCTCCCACATAGGCAAGGCACTTAATCTTGATTGCCAAAGAATACAACATAGTTACCGCTTATGAGGACAGAACCGTCACCATTTGGTTTAAAGTCAGTCCTCTTACCACTACCCGCCGTTCCCGATAGAATATTATGGTGAAGAGGGGCAGTTGTGTCATGTAACTTGCATCACATCGATGTCAAAGTCAATCACAATAGAAAGCAGAGTTTTAAACATTTATCCACAGTTCTGTGATCAGGACATGGGACAGGTAATTTATATTTTCTACATCATTTGCCCGCTTTTCTTCCCACAACACTGTTGAGTATCAACCGTGGAAATACTGTGTGGATATTTGAATCCTGAATGCTGTTTTCGCTAGTCTTTTTCGTTTGTCCAGTCTGGATTTTTCGTTGTATTTTATTTATGAAATCTCAGTCCATTTGGCGTAGTGTTTTAATATATTCCCTAGATTCTTGGATCCGGAAACGGAAAGGAACTTACCCTCAGGAACCCGTAAACGGAAAAACGGAAAAATGTGAAAACTCAAACCCGCTTCAAACTCGTCTTCATCTTCAAAACCTTTAATATTATCACCAAACCCTCCTCCAACAACAACTCCCTCTTCACTGCCGTCGCCGGAAGCAGAGGAGACTGGTGACTGCGGTGCAAGGGAGTTGATGTTGAAGGAGGTAGTGAATAGTAATAATTGTGATTATGAAAATGAAGACGGGTTTGAACTTTGAAGTGGGTAAAGAGCTTTTCGTTGAAGAGCTACGGTTATTTGGTGAAAAGGGTTCGTTAGGAATCAGGATTGTAAAGAGTTCAGGCTTGGAAGGGCTGACTAAATTTTACGAAATTACGTGGAGGCAGTTCTTCAATTCAGTAAACTTTAGATTAACACACAAACAGTGCCATGCTTACCGATTACGTGCTATAACCTTCCCAGGTATCGCGACCGGCTTTCGGAACTGGAAACCTGGGAATTTCCGTTTCCGGAGTTAAACCATAATTTGGCGTAAAAATACCGCTCATTACAGTACTGTGTAGAACTTTCCTTAAATTGTGACTACATACAAGTAGTTCATTAGGCTGTTTATTTTTAAAATTAAAATTGTTTATAATCACTATCAATATCTAACTATTTTCGCGTGAAGTATTGTGGAACAAAAGTATTTCTAGTTTACAGTACTAGAGGGACATGGGTTCTTATTGACGTGTCTCCAACCAAACCGAGGATATCTTTCTGAAAACAAATGTTCCACTCATTTGAAAACTGAACTCCAGCAGTACTATACTAAAAAAAGCGGCCAGGGAATGACACTCTTACGTCATCTTGATGGAGGGGGGGGGGGGGGAGGGGTGTCTGTTTAAATGTAAAGCAATGCATTAATTGGAACAGGTGAAATAAAAAGAGGTGTATAATTGATTGGTTTAGGTTAACCTGAAACAGTGCAGGCTAGCTATATTGCGTGTCGCGGTTTAGCTCTGTTTGACTATTTTAGCGCTGCTTGAGTTTGTGGGGAGGGGGGGGGTGACAAGGCTCAACAAAACTCTGTTAAATGTCCATACGCCTCGAAGTCACCGATTTCATTTTAAAGAATATAGTTTGATATCTATGGGAAACCAGTATATTTATGATGTCCACATTTGTTTGCACGTGTGCATATATCGAGCTGACAGTTCCTTGCCGATGCTCGGTGGTTCTCTCCGGGTACTCCGGCTTCCTCCACCCGTAAAACTGTCACGGTCACGATTAACCATTGTGCCTAAGTATCTGACCTTAAACACCAGTAAATAAATAAATTATCCTTTTGAATGTTTCAGTGATATGAATTCCATGTCTTCAAACTTTTTATGTTGGTAGGTTGAATTTGTAAAGCAGATCATCGGATAGTTTAGAATAGGAATAGTGACGCAAGGGACATAAGCTGGGCCATAGGGTGTGATAAGTAGGTATAGCATATATTCCGTCGACCCCACCCCCTTAATAAAATAATACGAGCGCTTGAGCGCATAAATACCATATCAAAAACAGTAGTATATGTAACACGGATACCAGCTCAGACAATCTCATAGTGATTCCTATAGTGACACCACGTGAACATGGTTGAAGAAGGAGTTTCAAAGACCACCTGCATCGACATAATCAAGGTTCATGGACCAGGAAACACATCACCTGTATTATTTGTTTGTATACAATTCACATTAATACATTGTTCTTCAAAACATAACCAAGGTTCGTGGACCAGGAAAGACATCACCTGTATTACTTGTTTGTATACAACACACGTGGATACATCGATCTTCAAAACATTACCAAGGTTCATGGACCAGGAAACTCACCACCAGTATTATTTGTTTGTATAGCGCAATAAAAGTATGATCTACCCCTTGCACAGAAAACCCATCCCTGTGAACCGTCATACAAGTGATCCAAAATACATACAGATTATCATGATAATGTGCAAGTCCTGTGATTTGTATCAGATTCGAGGTGGTGTCCAGAATGGGATCTCAACGAGACGGCTTTGCCGACGAGATGTGATCCCATTTTTGGACACCACCGAGAATCTATACAAATCACAGGACATGCACATTATCATGATAATTCATTTATCTAACAATTCTGTCAAATACACAGATTAAATCTTAACCCTTTTACCCAAGGTAACGGTCAAAACTGGCCAACGCTATTCTCAAAAATCGTCAGTTAATTTTCATTAATTTTTCATTTTTTGTCTCAAAAACATAGATTATGACCCCTCGTTGGAACGAGCTCGTCGAGCTTGTTCCAACGAATGGTCATAACCTATGTTTTTGAGACAAAAAATGAAAAAAATAGTTATTCAAGATTTTTTTTGCATGTGTTGTCTGCTTTTCATGTTAGGTAGTAAAGGGTTAAATTAGTTTTAAACATTTTTGGAACATAATGTTCGGTCGATCACTGAAACGCACATAGAATGTATCCATGCGTCTGTTATGATAGCCTGTAGCGCTACCGGAAACGAGTCGTCTATATGATACGGAATCAGAACGAGTCGTCTATATGATACGGAATCGGAACACATTATGTGATACGTACAGTTCCTTGTGGTTTTCAGGCCAAAATCTAAATGATCGTTAGATAAAATACTATCTCGGAATGCAAAATACACCAAAACGTAACACTCCTAAACATTTCAACCATTCACTTAAGATTGAAATAGAGGAAAACTAATGTGTCAAATGTTCAGCCTTGCAACCTCAAAGAATAAAATATTAAAATATTAGAGTCCAGTCACAAAATTGTAAACATAAATAAATTATGTGTATGATATTACTACTTATGAAAACTGCAGGCCCAGAGAGCAATGAAATGTCGTTTCCTGTCGCCTTCGAAACACCCCCCTCCCCGCTCCCTACTCTCTCCCTGTGTTTTGTCCGTGAAGCCTCCACTTGAACACCGCTTCAAATTAATAAAGGCTGTTCTGTATAATTGTTGGCTACCTTACCAACAATAATATATAAGAGTATCATGTCAACCGCGGCTATGAACAGGTATGTACGCTAGTTATTATAGAACATGAAGATCTGCAATAGGGGTTAAATGCGATCTGAGAACCTGTATTATAAGGAACTGTTCAGCGTTTAGCATAAACAAGGAAATGATCTATCAATATCAACTGGGTAAACCCAGAGGCTTAAGTAAGCCTAAAAAACTCATCAGGCGAGTGTGTCAGTAAGTGATGGGAATCAAGAGCAATATATTGGTTTGCTATGACACAACCAAAGGCATTTTGATCATTCATTTCTGCTGGTCCAAAGAAAGCTTCCTAGGCAAATGCATGACAAATTGCTTCAAATCAGCCCATTGGTCCTGATGATAGCACTTTTCAGTGAAGCCCAAAGTGCAATGGGTATTTTGGGATAACCCATTATACATTGACACAAGTAGCCTCGATATTCTCCCACCACCACCCCCACCCCCTAAAAAAATAAATGAAAATAAAAAAAAAACATAAAAAAACATGGCAAGTGTTTTGCTTCACGTATTGCAAGAGCTCTAATTGAATAAAATCATTTTACATTCTAAACGAGATCGCTATCATCAAACCGGGATTGCTCTTGTCAAACGTTCGTAATGGCCCGGACAAAAACTAAACAGTCTTCCCATGACAGTTATACAAACAAGTTCCCCTGTCTGTTACCGCGGAGAAGGTTCAAAGTAGGAAATGATGTGTGATCGGTCGTATTTACTGATCCACATGCACAATCCCGCACACAAACTAGCACATATTGCGTTTTCATTAGAAAAAGAAATACGTTTTCTAACAATCAATCCGAACGAAGGCTGTCAACACTGTTACAAATTCAACAGTGAAGCGAGCACACGAAAACAGGTCAATATGTGCATGAGATATATACAGTATGTGGAGAGTGGATTGTAACTAAATCACCCGAGGAGTGGAGTTATCACCCAAGCTATAACTTTCAAATTTTGTACATATCAACAAAAAACACAAGCAATGTTTCAGCCAATGGACCTCCGGGTTTAACCCGGAGGTCCATTGGCTGAAATTTTGCTGGCGCTGGTTATGCTTTGCAACAAATTTGCATTATTGCTCGGGTGGAATCTCCACTCTGTGGGTTATTCAGTGATAATACACTTACCACCTACTGTAGGTTGGTGTCACATAAACATACCCCTCCCCTCCCCCCTTCCCACACACACGTGGCATAGTTTATTGCGATACATCAGTTATTTAGGTTTCTTTTCGCACATATACAAACCAACTTCACATCCCACCCTCACCCCATTCTGGGGTATTAACAAAAATTTTATTATACGTTTTCTCCGCCAACATGTATGGCATATGGAGATTTAATACCTGGATGTCGGCTTTTAAACACAGAGCCGCAGGCGAGGTATTTAAATGAGACATCCAGGTATTAACTTTCCATATACCATACATGTTGGCGGAAATAACGTTTTTGTCCCGTTTGCAACACAATACAAACATAGTGGAAATAAATTTGTGGACATATTTCTCAGCTCCACAAACACTTGGACCAAATTCGTGATAATTATTTTGTTTTTATAATCGCAGAAGACAATAGATGGAGTTACATCCCTTGGGTCGTTAAGGAAACGAGTAAACAAAATGTTGTTGACATATCGTCCCCTGAGTTCCAACGTATTCTTTGTGCCTACTGGTACATAGAACACATTGGTACTCAGGGAACGAATTATTTGCTCTTATTTTATTTTTATGATTGAATTGTCGGAAATCTGATGATATTTGTGACTATTTTCAGGTTTTTTGGTTCGGTTTTTATGTCGAGGTGAGGGAACGCGGAAAGCTTTCGTCTAAACCATATACCCCCGATGTTTCGCTTATACCCTGGATGTTGCACGCTCTCATATACCTTGGATGTTGGGTGCACCCTTTGTCATGGCTATTTGTCCAAGGCATTCTGACCAATCAAAAGACAGAATTTATCGGTATATAGGGACAAACTATATTATATAACTAGTTACTCTTTTTTCTGTTTTAACACACTCGGCTGAGCCTCTTTGATTTGCTAATTCAGCTGCATTCCACAGTTTATTGTACTTTATTTTCTTTGATTGGGTAAGACCTGTTCACTCTTTGTTTATTGAGACATCTTGGTTGGATGAATCACGAAATGTTGGCTTTGAAGTTGTTTCTACAATTTGCGGCCTTCTTTGCAATGAAAAAATCACTGATCGTTTTTTTTTTCTCCAAGAGAAGATCTCCAAGAATTCTTCGAAAAACTTATATTTTGTCTCTGCAAAAAATATTTCTCTTTCTAAAATCAAAAAATCCAGTGTTTTTGGTTTTACAGTTTAGCGTCTGAAATGGTTTAAAAGGTAACGAGTTATGCCTTTTTCACAGTTCATCTGGATAAATAATTTAACGTGGTGGTCAGAATTGTCTTTTTTTTTTGTTTTAAATCACTAAGTATGCATCCATTTTACTAATCCCCCATTATTGGCTAACATCGCTACCGAGTTGAACAGACTCGGCTGACAGAAACTGTGTTATCTGTTGTTGTTTTTTTGTAACCTTATCGTGGATTTATTATCCGATTTGACGAAGAATGGGTTTGATTGACAGATTGACCATGGATCCTAAATGATTTTCTTCGAATTTTTCAAAGCTGGTGTGCGTTTTTCAATACGATGAGTATATTTGTTTCTGTTTTTTTCCCCGACTGAAGAGTGAAACGTGTTAATTAGTGTCAGTGAACTGCGAGCTCAAAGTAATACCGCCAGGTTGGCGAATCGCACCTGAGTAAATATTCGTACGACATAGCTGCTTCATTAAAATCAATTATATTTCATTTAACAATTTACCTTTCTGTAGTTTTCTTTTTTTAATTGCTTTTCCATTCAAACTGTATCGAATTTATGGCTCCCACCAATTATTAACAATAACAGAATAATAAATACTATTTACGGATAGAAACGGACTATTTGTAGTGGAATAACAAACTGCAATTAGGCACAGGAAAAACGTACATCAAATTAAATAGACAACAAAACCAACTTTATGGCGTTACGTGGTTGGATTTTTTTTACCCCACCTCACAGTGAAATTAATGGGGTCCCACTAATCAGTTCATGCACGCGATGTGCACGAAATGAAGGTGGAACGTATATCTCAAAGCCCGCGGGCCGCTCGTTTTAATCGAATTGATAGGAAAACGTGCAAATGTAAACTTTGTAAGCGACGGGTAGCAGCTGACGCTGCGAATACGTCAGATAAAGGAATAAAAAAAAAAAAAAAAAAAAACGACGGCAGAAAAACGAAATATGGCAGGTTGTTAATTTGTTTCTAAAGAAATACGGTCCGGTTCCAGTTTTACTAACATTCACTCTGATTCAATATATTTTATGGAAATTACCGTGCGATTTATTCACAGGGGACATTGAGGTCGGGTGGGTGGTTTTGACTGGTTGATAATTGGTTGGAAACAATCCACCGGTATTGGCAATTCAATACGTTGACAACTTGACATACGGTAATACTGCCTGAGGTTAGCTCTTCTCGGCGATTTTTTACATCATGTCTTTCAATTCAGTATTGCTATTTTAAGTTGCAGATACTTTTAACAACTGATCATTTTATTAAACTACAAGTCCCCAAAGTTTAGTACCCGATCATCTGCGTTATATTATTTCGAATAGACGGAAAGACGTGATTGACCTAAATTTTAAGACATATTAAAAACAATGTACGGAAGTCAACAGGAGGCATCAGATTTACCATTATCGAAGTTCATTTGATCGATCCAGAAGCAGCAAATGCTTTAAAAAATGATTTTTGCTGCTCTTAGTAGATCACCGATTTCGAATGTATAAAGCCAGGAACCATAAATGATTCCACTCAAAATACTCTATAATTTCAACTAGATGAATGTCATAAATAGAGGATATGGAATGAGTGTTTTTCTCATATAATATTTATGAAACGAGTCTAAGACTTTTCCGTTTTGGCGAGCCTCTGGCGAGCCCAAACGGAAAGTTCGGACGAGTTTCATAAATATTATATGAGAAAAACACTTATTTCATATTCTTTTTATCATATGACACACACACGCACAAATTAGCCACTTAGTATGACGTTTTAACCCGTCACCTAACTTGAGTTGCAGACGGCACTTGGAAAACACAAAGCATCCTCGTATAACTAAACATTTTCATTTTTTGCTTCCAAAACATAGGTTATGTCTCCTCATTGGAACGAGCTCGTTGAGCTCCTTCCAATGAGGGGTCATAACGTATGTTTTGGAAGCAAAAAGCGAAAATATAAAAAAAATGAATGACGTTTTTTCTTGTAGGTAAAAGATTAATACAATATAACCCATCCAAAATAGGACAGATAACGAAAATTCTCCCAACTGACATTATGCAAATGTGACCCAGTTGTGTTTTGTTTAGCCAATCAATTTGTCCAGGTTTGAAATTGACCAATGGAAGCTCCCAACTCTAATTATGCAAATTATGCAAATGTGGCCCAGTTGTATTTTGTTCAGCCAATCAAATTGTCTAGTTTTGAAATTGACCAATGAAATTGACGGAAGGCTTTATTTGTTACTGATTAATATGAAAACAAAATATCAAATGTTTTAAAGTGAACAAAACGGAGGAGTCATATGATAAAACATGTTATATTACTTGTTTAAGGAAGAACCCAAACAATGAAAAGTGGGTGGCATGTGATTGGTGCATTCAATGATTGGCAATCATTGCACAATTATTTCACAACTGGGATTATCATAGAGATTAATTAGAGTTGCATTACTTCAGTTTACTTGCATATTTGTCAAATTGTCTGGATACTGGACACTGGATTCACTGGACAGTGAACTTTAATTTTGTTGCCGCTTTGAAAGATAAGGGGTGGGGGATGGGACTGACCAAGTGTTACTACTAATGAAAACTTACTGAAAAGCCTTGAGGTTGAAGAACATGTATAAATGTTTCTTCTATCCGATTCATTGGGGGAGGGGCGACGACTTGACTTAGGAGAGTGGCATTTAACAACGGACATTGAGGCCACCTGATCAGCTTAGCAAGTTATATTTAGTGATTCATTATTGTTGAATAAACTTGTCAAGTTCATGGAATGTCAGAGCTGAACCTGTTAAGTTACTATATGGTTAAGTGTTGAGAAATAGGGCCAGTTTGAGACCACTTCCGGTGTTCCGTGCACATACCGAATAACGTACCGAAACCGAGGTATTTACCTGAAAAATACCGATACGATACAGAACCTGAAATTTCAATACCGCACACCACTAATTATTGTTTTTCATTGGTTTCAAAATATTTCAACAAAACCAAATAATGTGACCCCTCATTGGAACGAACGCAACGAGCTCATCCCAATGAGGGGTAACATGATAGAGTTTTATTGAAAATTTTTGAAAAATAATATTTTTTTCACTGCTGAATGAATTTGCATGCTGTGGAGATCGACAATATTTACAGCCGTAAGCAAGTGCAATATCTACATTTTGAAGAGCGGTTTGGTTTATTTATTTATTTATTTATTTATTTATTTATTTATTTATTTATTTATTTACTGGGGTTTAACGACACTTCGACAGCCAGGATCACCCCGTGTCGAGCAGTTTTACGGGTGGAGGAAGACGGAGTATACGGAGAGAACCACCCAGCAACGGCGAGCAACTGTCAGACTCCCCAACGTATTAACCCCATACATGCAGGGTTAGCATTGGTTAAAGAAAAGTCCACCATCGACGTGTAGTACGCTTTAGTACACAACGCTACCGTTCCCCCGCGTGGGCAATTGGGATTAAGTGTCTTGCCCAAGGACACAACGCGGTTGCAGCAGGTGGACTTCGAACCACGGACCTCTCGGCTTGCAGCCTGCATCTCTACCTACTGACCCACCGCGCTCCAAATAGCGGTTAGATTCGATTCAAGATTCGATTCGATTCGTAATTCATTGGCTGATTCGTTTCGGAATTCGACAAACCCAAAATTTCAGTCTCGCAGGTTCCTATATGTCAGGAGATATTTTTTCCGGGACCTGAATGTTAGTGCATTCATTCCGCTCAATCTGTTTTAACTTAACCCTTTGAACTCTGGTGGTATATTCCATGCCAGTTCAATGGCAGCAATTAGAAGAGTCCATATTCATTATTTGAGGTAGACCAATCAAGATGTTAAACTTGCAGCCTCGGGCTGCACGTTTAAGATATTGATTGGTCTACCCAACACATTTACTGAACAGCCATGCTATTTAATGACGTTATGACGTATCATATTCCAGCCCGGAAAAGAGGCCGCTTTGTTTCAAAGGGTTAATCAGCACAAAATGGATCTAAACATAAATGCATACTTAATTGCTCTGTTTCACTGTCAAACGGCTACAGAAAACTCTCAAATGTCGTTCTTATTGCTTCTGATTGCACGCAAGTAAACGTGTTTACTCTAATTTGTGCTAAATATCGGATATGACATTCCGTCCATTCAGTTAATTACAAACTAAATCTTATTCTTTCGCCCACTCGAATATCAAATAACCGAATGTCTTAAAACACTGTTTTCATTTGGAAAGATAAATTTAATTTGATTAACATTCCACGTGCTCGCCCTTAAGTAACTTTCAAAACACTAAAAATCTTCATTGATTTATTTTTAAATCTGTTAAAAGCTACTCGGCGAATAAAATTAGAACCGTGTTTCGATCAACCTGATGAAATTGGTACAAAATGAGAAATCTGATACTTTATGGCGTGGTGAGAAAATTAAATTGAACACGAAATCGCTGAGAGTGGCTACTTTTCCGTTCGAAATTAAAAGCGAGATGCCAGTTATTTTAAGATTACGTTAGTTTGTTTCACGTTTGATCCTCCACTTAGCTCTCGTGAACCAGTCTAATTCTATTCAGAATTAGATGCTGCTGTGGGTTGTTTGTTTATCTACAGTACAGTCAGCGCATGCGCAGCGATGTCCACGCAAGTGTTCACCTGGTAATGAAAAAGATCATCAGCGAAATTTTAATAAATGAAGCACCGGGTTCTACCCGGTGCTTCATTCATTAAATTTTTGATGATTATTCCCGCAATTAGTGTTTGGAATCAAATATTATTATATCCGTGGAAATATTTCCCACCCGTGGAAAGTGACAAGTCCACTAGTCCCGTACTCTTTAACTGGGTTATGAAAGCTTTTCCCAGTATTTTGTGAGTAAAACGACATAAATTTATATCGTTTCGCGCGCACGTCACAAAAAGCGCGTAAACTAATAGCACATAACAGCGTCGAATTCATCATCAAATTTTACTAGTATCCCGAGAGCTAAGATGATGCTCTGCGTAGTAGTGTTAACTCACAGTTACAACACTCATCTCAAACAGACCCAAAGTTTGAACTAAGTGTCTTTCCTTTCAACACGGAAGGACTGTCCGCCGTAATATCAGTCATCAGTAGAAGTAGTTTGACGGCTTGGCGTGTTCCAATACCCCGTCCTTGGCAAGAACCTGTGGCTTCTCATCTGCCCAAACATGAGAAATTAAGAATTCTTAATTGTCTAGCATTGACTATGCACACAGTTACGATAATATATATTTTAAGAACAATAGTTCATTTCATTTACACAAGGCAGCACATGAGTAGTCCAAACGTGGACCCAATGTCATAATATATCGAAACCAAAATACTTATTGCGGTCTCTGAGTCCAGGTTTGAACTAGTACATGGGCTATAGCTTATTCTTGGTGAAACATGCAATTATTTAATGGGAAAGCGCTTCGATTTATTTATTTATTTATTTATTATGTATTTATTTATTTATTTATTTATTTATTATTTTGTTTTTGTTTACATTCAAAATGAGTATTGTAAATATTGTACATTATAAATGTTTACATATATTGTGACATGCAAAACATAACGTTTGAATAAATGTATTCGAAAAAATGTTAGTGTTTATATTTTTATGTCTTCACATAGAAGTACTATATATCTGAAACATGCGGAATAGTCTGTATATAATTCAGCCAGGCTAAATACATATTTTTCTTCCTAACTATACCCATTTCGTACTTATACGAGAACAAAAGATGTTGGACAGTTAAAAAAAAATCCAGAAACCTGCCACCGGTAGCAGCTAGTTTGGTGATATTCAAGTAAAGTCAAGAAACATCTTCTCTGTCATTAAAGTCCGTGTTTTTTACAGCGACATTACCGAACGTTGTAGATAGGTTCATTGACTGTTGAATCTGAATGGAAGCGTAGATACAGTAGTCGGACAAATTTAATGCCGAGCGAACATAGACACCTCCCAACCATCATACCCTCACCACCAACACCACCAACACCTATAGTTGACGATAGTTAATTAGTTATTTATTTACTTGTTTTTAAGGTCAACTATTTTTGCAAATGGTTGATCGTGACCACAACATGGATTTAAAGTCAAGTACAGCCAATCGTTTACACCAATGTTGTCCATTTAGAGTACTTCAATATAGGCATATCGTCGTGTGAGAACCATAAGGTTCTATCTTCCAGGGGAAGATAGAACCTTATGGTTCTCACACGACGATATGTTACAGGGTCCAATTGTACCAGTAAAACGGAGCTTCTTTACCCCCCAAAAACCAGTACTGCTTCACTACCCGGGGTACCTACGCGGAATCTGACGATAGATACAAGACCGACTAGGTAGGGGAATAGTTCACAACCTAACCCTTTACACAACGCACACGATATCAGTATTGGTTATGTTTTCCCCATTTAAAAAAAAAGTCAACAAAACCATATCATATGACTTCTCATTGGAACGAGCTCGGCGAGCTCGTTCCAACGAGGGGTTACTTGATATTATTTTGTTGAAATGTGTTTAACAGTAACTCTTTTTAATTGTTCATTTTGTAAATAGCGCGGGCAGATGTGGCAGATTCATTCGCTAAAGGGTTAAACAATCCTGCCGCGGCGTTTCAGCAGTTTCCATCCATTCAATCACTTCAGAATTTTCAATCACCTAGAGAACGCAACGGCCACATCAGGTCAGGTCTATTTACGTAAACTGCCAGTAACATTTCAATTTTTGAATCGAAAAAATTACTGCCCTCCATGAATCATAGCGCTTCGATTGTTTTAAATAAGGCTGATAGGCTCCGTGGAATCTAAACAATACCATTCACATTCATTTGCTGCCCAATCGAGACTTTAATTGAACGAATGTTTGAAGACATTACCATTTGGAATTAAGACTCACCACAGCCATAGTTTTTTTTAGTATTTCGCCAAGTATGCCCACTAACAGTGTAAATATCTTGATGGGTTCAAATTGAATTAAATACTTATTTATTTAGTTATTTATTTATTTACGTTTAAGGTCACATATGTCTGCACAATGGCCAATCATGACCACAACCTGGATGTATACCATGTTGCCCAGTTTAGAGGACTTCTACCCCAGGCATTCGTTACCGGGTCCTGTTTCACTAGTAACCCAGAGTTTGTTTACCACAGTGAACAAGCACTGCTTCACTTCCCATATTCCCAAGGGGAAAATTAAATACTTGCTTACTGGAGTGTTTGAATCTGAAGCACGAAAGAATATTTGAGTATCTATGTGAGTGAAGGAACAACACATTAATCATCGACAGAATGCACGTCATTTGGCTGCAGGATAAGGGTATTAATTTGTGTACCTAAACAACTGTGTCTTCTAAAACAAGACACCATCTGTTGACAACGCCATTTTCCAAAAACAGGAATTAAATGGTTGACTGCGTTCGTTTAAAAATAATACCGCCCACAGTATATGGGTACCCCTTATTGGTTTATATATTTGAAAATTCAACTGGTTGCGTGCTATAATATTTTTGATGGTATGAATTTGTTTATCAAAATTAGTTTTATTACAAAATATTGGAGTGTGCGGACGGAAACTCCCCTATAATTTGTAATAAAACAAACTTATATAAACAAAATGTTATTGCTGTTTCGGTGAATATGAAACATGAGCAAGCAAAATGTTGGATTTTGCTCTAGTACCCTCAGTTTGGTTCTGAAAGTCCTGATCTAGGGCTGCACGATATCCTAAATTGAATACCGGTATCGGTATTCAAAAGAATACCGCGGTATACCGGTATATCGAAAGACTGTTTAGATATCTGAAAATGCGTACCACAATCGGGACTTTTGCCATTACAGTGGAACGAATTAGCATGCTTTGATTATGCAGTTCGAGTAACCCTTTACCCAACGCAGACGATATCAAAATTTATTATTTTAAATATTAGTTTATCGAATTTTTACCAAAAACCAAAAATGTCAACAAAACAATATCATGTGATCCCTCATTGGAACGAGCTCAGCGAGCTCGTTCCAATGAGGGATCACATGATGTGGTATTGTTGCATACTTTTTTTTTCAACTGCTGAATTTGTATATTACGAGACGGATTTGGTCAATTCCTTTGGTAAAGAGATATATTTAAAACATCTTGAACATTAAATTGTGGGGAGATAACTAATGACGATAAACCGGTATTTGTTTTGTAATTACACCGCTATTCAATCGATACTGCTTTGAATATCGGTATGTATCGGGTTATCGATATACCGTGCAGCCCTAGTAGTAGCTTCTAGCACACAGCCAGTTAAGCAGTGACCGTCATTTCAATAAAAGTTACGGTAGAAATAACGACAATTAATTACCAGTATTTCAGCCGAAATTCTAACATTAATTCTGGTGAAATGATTGCAAAGACAATTGAAAATGCCTGGTGAACATGCCAGCAGTCGAGAAGGAGTGAAGAAATGGTTAAAAAACAATTGAAAAGTTAACGCTTCTGAAACCACATTGTAGTAAAATACGGGTATTCCAGACTCCAGGAGCAAACCATAAGATCATATTTATTGAACCATGTGCCCTCGAAGAGACAAACATAGATGCGCATTTTTTCGAAGAGAAAGGAGGATAATAGTAGCATGGTTAACCCTTTACCCAACGCAGACGATATCAACATTTATTATTTTTAATATAATTTTTTTTAAATTTTTCAAAAAATTTCAACAAAACCATATCATGTGACCCCCCTCATTGGAACGAGCTCAATGAGCTCGTCCCAACGAGGGGTCACATGATATAATTTTGTTGAAATACTTTGAAAAATTTAATTTTTTGAACTGCTCAATTTGCATATTTCGCGGGCAGATGCGGGCGATTCGTTAGGTAATGGGTTAAAGGTCAATTTAATAATATACGGAAATATGATTTTGAGCAAGGCATATACCAATCAAAGGTCACACCGTACAACTCCATTGATGAAACATGGATCAAATATGGAGGTTTGGTCACGATTATCCAGTTTCTGCTAGGCAAAATATACATGAAAATACGCAGTCAAAGGATTGTTTATCATATATTAGTGTTTAAGGTCACATATTTCCGCACAATGGCTCGTCGCGACCGCAACATGGAGATGAATTAGAGTTTAGTCAATCGTTTATACCCATATTGCTAATTTTAGAGGATTTCCACTTCAAGCATTGGTGAATGTATCCCATTTTACTAGTAAAACATAGCTTCTTTACCACAGAAAACAAGCCCCCTGCTTCACTTCCCACCAGGGAGTCAAGGGGTATAATGCCTATTGACCCTGAAATGGCTGGTAATGTGTGACCAAGACCGAATATTTCAACGCGTGATCTGAGTTTGTTTACCGATATACAGAGTGGATTGTCCGAGTAGCCACATATTGCTGCTCTATTTAGGTGAGATCATACATACAAATTATCATGATTATGTGTATGTCCTGTGATTTGTATCAGATTCGAGGTGGTGTCCAGAATGGGATCTCAACGAGCCGGCTTTGCCGGCGAGTTGTGATCCCAGTTTTGGACACCAGCGAGAATCTGATACAAATCACAGGACATGCACATTATCATGATCATTCATTTATCTAACAATTAAGTCGCATAAACAGATTAAATCTTAACCCTTTACCCAATGTAACGGCCAAAACCGGTCAATGCTATTCTCAAAAATCGCCAATTAATTTTCATTATTTTTTCATTTTTTGTCTCAAAACATAACATAGGTTATGACCCATCGTTCCAATGAGTGGTCATAACCTATGTTTTTGAGACCAAAAAAACGATTAAAATTAGTTATTCAAGAATGTTGTTTGCAAGTGTCGTCTGCTTTTCATGTTAGGTAAAGGGTTAAATTATTTTTAAACATTTTTGGGACATAATGTTCGGCCGATCACTGAAACGCACATAGAATGCATCCATGCGCCTGTCATGATACCCCTTAGCGCCACTGTAAACGAGTCGTCTATATGATACGGAGGCAGAATGAGTCGTCTATATGATACGGAATCGGAACACATTATGTGAGACGTACCGTTTCCCGTGGTTTTCAGGCCAAAATCTATATGGTTGTTAGATAAACGGAGTTTACCAAATGTGGATAGATTTCAGCAAGGTGGACGGATGGGTAGTTGTCCAAGAGGCGAACGACTTCCAAGTGTAGTTTGTACATGCCGATAGATATCAATATTCCGAATGATAGCTGTCCACTCTATAGACTGACCACCCCATCACCTCTTGTGAACTTAAATTCATATTTCTTACCCAACGCGTATCTGAGTATCAAGATCAAGGTTAAAGTATCTATCCATATAGAATGAATTTGGATCACCCACATTCTGTGGGTTATCATATTTTAATCCCTTGAATACATATATACAAATACACAGATCAAGAAGTAATTTTCGTGTGACAAGGGAATTGATTGAGTCAGATATCTCACATGAACTTGTTCATTTTATTGGAACTTGACACGAAAAATCTGCTATACAAAATTATTCATCTAATACAATTTTTTTTTTTAGTCGAAAAAGCAATTGAAAATCGGTTATTACTAAATTCACAAAGAATGCTGAATTTAAAACACAGTGTGTAAGGGAATGTAAAGATAGTCTTTGTCGGTGCGTGTAAGACGAGACAAGTAAATTTTATTCTTCGATTATTGAAATGGAACTGGAAGGAGAAATGTGTTATTTGATACAAAAAAATGAGCGTAGATTTTGTTTGCAACAATTCCATAAAACGCCTCGTATGCAGTTGTTTTCAATCTACACAAAACGACGAAGAGGCCGCCGAGGAGTGGAAGAACAACACGGCGACGTTGGAGTATGGCGAACTGGAATTAAGCACACTATATGAAGTTTTTTTCTGCATTGCTCGAACGCCGGAGACGAGCGTGAAATGCATAAACAACCACAACAAGGGTCGTTCAGTCCAGATCTCTGTATGCTACACCAGTTGTGCTCTGTATTTATATCGCAATTAACCCTTTGAACCCGTTAGGTCGCTTTTCCGGCCAGGAACATGATACGTCATAACGCCATTAAATAGAATGGCTGTTCAACAAATATGTGGGGCAGATCAATCAATATTTTTAACGTGCAGCCCCGAGGCTGCACGTTGAAAATATTAATTGACGTACCCCCAAATAATGAACGTGGACTCTTCTAATTGCTGCCATTGAACTGGCATGGAAGATACCACTAGAGTTCAAAGGTTTAAAAATGTATAGAGTGAATGAAGCTGATGTTGTTTAACAAAATCAACAAAACAATATAATGAGCCCCCAGATTGGAACGAGCTTGACAAGCTCGTTCCAATCAAGGGTCAAAGAATATAGTTTTGTTGAATTTTTTTCTCCCACACAATTTGTATATTATGCGACGGATGCGGTCGATTCATTAGATAAGGTTAATCGCTCACAAGACGGAACCGAAGCATGATGTTGTTTACTCGCAAAAGGTAAAAATTGCGGGTGCGATGGTGCGCAAGCGCTGCAGCTCACCTCATAATCGAAAGTCTGGAGAATGGACGACCAGAGTTGGAGTTCATGGGCACTGAACTTGTATGTGAAATACAGAAAAAAAAAAACTCCAATGGAGGTCGTTTATTCCTGTCTGCATATTCTACCCGAGTTGTTTTCTGTACTTATACCGGAATTAAACTTAAAATGAGTGAATCGGATGGACATTCTAAAAGGAAAATATTACCGTTGGCGGTCTGTTTACATTCTTGCTTGACACTGTTACATACCGAAGATTCCATTCAATTGGTGTTTAAGATCACACACTTATCAAGTTATGCACAATGGCTAAACAAGACCGTGAAAGTTTTACGGGTGGAGGAAGCCGGAGTACCCGGAAAGAACCACCAAGCAACGACGAGCAGCTGCCAGCTCCCCAACATAGCAACTCCGCACTGAAGCACAGGCAGGGCTAGATTGGTTGAAGACATGAGCACCATCGATGTGCAGTACACCTCAGTACACGGCGTCATCGTGCTCCCATGTGGACAATCGGGGTTAAGTGCCTTGCCCAAGGACACAACGCGGGAGTCCGAGTCGATCGCTCAGACGGTCACCAATCCGAGGCCTAACCGGGCTCGACGTTGCTTAACTTCGGTGATCTGACGAGAGTAGTATGTAATGTGGTTTTCAGGACATAGTTGGGGGACCTCGGTGGGGCAGCTCGGAAGTGACGTCATGTCACGTGACCCAGTTGCGCCATGTTGTGTTGTCATGGTAACCCGCATGAGCGGCCATCTTGTGACGTCATCCCCCTAGTAATATGTAACGTGAGTGCGCATGCGCAGCGCGTGTTGTTAGGGTGACACGTGTTTCCGTCGTCCATTTTGTATACTGGAGGCCGCCATCTTGGGTTCTATGATAGCACGTGGTTGCTAATGGACCTAAAACATTCTTATAGGATAGGGGAATGTTCGGAGTGTGTGTTCGATTGCACTGGAGTAATTTTCCGATTCGCAGAATTACCACAAACAAACCGACAAGTTGTACTTGTTCGAATTCTTTCATAATTCTCTTATTATATCTATCTATGCAATAGTTTTCGTCTACCTGACCATGTTCGTTTGTCCTGGAGTATACTCCAGTTGAGTAGAAGAGCCTATCAACTGGAACAGCTTTGCTTATTATTACTAGTTTTTTTAGTTTTTTCTGGTTTGTTCTTGTTAGTTCTGAACCTATTCCGAGTACTCTTGTTGTTTCATTTATCAAGATTACCCAGTCACTTCACGTTCCTGTCACTAACTAACCAATCAGATTGCTTGATTTTCCGTAATCTGTATGCAGAGTTATCTCCCTTCTATATAACAAAAAAGCCTATATCCATCCCAAAGCCAATAAGCTATCGAGCATTTGCTGAAAATTATTGTTTGAACGACTCGAAGCCCATCGAGCAAATGTGCTGTCGAGCAATTTCTCGTTCGAGTGACTCGCACATACGACTCTTAGCCTCATTTCAGAAAAAGGGGTGCCTAAGGCCTGGTATTGTATTATTTGAGGATACCTTCTGGAGCTTCCTTTTTTTTGTCATATGTGCTCATGTGAAAAGGCACAATGTGACACATTGTGCACTAGCACAAAGGCACATGCTGGATGTGCCGATATGTGCTTATGTGAAAAGGCACAATGTAACACATTGTGCCCTAACACATAGGCACATACGGGTATTTGAGGTTACCTATAACCTGGTATTGTATTATCTGAGGATACCTATCGGGAATAACCTTATGAATAATACCTTTTTTGTCACATGTGCTTATATGAAAAGGCACAGTGTGACACATTGTGCACTAGCACAATGGCATATGCTGGATGTGCCGATATGTGCTTGTGTGAAAAGGCACATAGTGACGCATTGTGCCCTAGCACATAGGCACATACGGGTGGTCGTATGTGCCTACGTGCTAGTGCACAAGGTGGCACATTGCGCACTAGCACATATCGGCACATCCAGCATGTGCTGATCTGTGCTTGTGTGAAAATGCACAATGTGACACACTGTACACTAGCACATAGACACATACGACCAAAAAGGGATTCCACAGCCTCAGGCGTTTTCCAAAAAGGGATTCTTAAAAAAGGATCCCGTAAAATGGGATTCCTATCCGACTCTGTAAAATGGGATTCCGTGTTTTAACATCAACACACGAGGGTAAACCCCGACCCTATTGAAAGAATTAAGTTCAAAGGTAGTTAATACCTTCCTTGGGGTTATAGTTAAAAATGTCATTCAGATCACCTTCGTTATATTTTTATTAAGGCTGTAGTTAAAATTCAATCTTGTCAAAACCTTGTTGGGCTCATTCAGTTAAACTTTGTTCAGTCCAAGGGTGTTAATTATATACATTACATGGAGTTCATTCAAACAGTTCAAAGGGTTCGCACTGTGTTATACTTGCATTAGGGATATAGTTAAAAAATAGAGTTCAATCACTTAAACTTTTGTTCAGTTCGATTTTCTTCACTTTGTTCCGTTCACTTCGATCTTGGTTGTGTTGGATCTTCGTTCACTACGACTTCATTCGAACAGTTCAATCGCAATTGTGTTGGATCTGTCCATAATTCAGTTGTTTCCAGCCAGTTCATCTTCGTTCATTTTTCGTCTGTTTACATGGGTTGTTGCATGTAATATTTAGGAGGTGGGGGGGGGGGGGGGGGGGTTACAGTCCATTCAGGTGAAAAAGTTTATTGTGTTTAATGGGCGTTAGTTTGTTATGTTCACTTCGATCTTCGTTTTGGTGGATCTTCGTTCACTTTTGTACATTCGTCGTTTTGCATTGGCTCATTATCAGGTATTATATGTTCAGGTTCTTGTAGTCGTTGTTCAATTGGGTGTTATCAGTCCCTTCTCATACCCTCGAGTGTTGATGTTAAAACACGGAATCCCATTTTATAGAGTTGGATAGGAATCCCATTTTACGGAATCCCCTTTTAAGAACCCCACTTTGGAAAACGCCTGTGGCTATGGAATCCCTTTTTGGTCGTATGTGCCTATGTGCTAGTGCACAATGTGTCACATTGTGCATTTTCACATAAGCACATATCAGCACATGCTGGATGTGCCGATATGTGCATATGTGCTAGTGCACAATGTGTCACATTGTGCCTATTCATATAAGCACATATGACAAAAAAGAGATTCTCCCACATGTATCCTAGATAGGTATCTTCAAATAATACAACCCCAGGTCATAGGTATCCTCAAATACCCGTATGGGCCTATGTGCTAGGGCACAATATGCCTTTGTGCTACTGCTAGTGCCTCTTCACATAAGCACATATGACAAAAAGGATTCTCCAGAAGATATCCTCAAATAATATAATACCAGGTCTTAGGTACCTTTTTTTCTGAAATGAGGCTAAGAGTCGTATGTGCGAGTCACTCGAACGAGCAATTGCTCGATAGCACATTTGCTCGATGGGCTTCGAGTCGTTCGAGCAATGACTTTTCAGCAACTGCTCGATAGCTTATTGGCTTTGGGAATGATATAGGCTTTTTTGTTATATGGAAAGGAGATAACTCTGCATACAGATTATGAAAAATCAAGCAATCTGATTGGTTAGTTAGCGTCAAGAAAGTGAAGTGATTGTGTGATCTAGACAAATGAAACAACAAGAGTACTCGGAATAGGGTCAGAACTAACAAGAACAGACCAGAAAAACTAAAAAATAGTGATAATAAGTAAAGCTGTTCCAGTTGATAGGCTCCTCTACTCTGTTGGTGTATACTCCAAGACAAACGAACATGGTCAGGTAGACGAAAACTATTGCATAAATAGATATAAGCAGAGAATTCTGAAAGAATTCGAAATAGCACAACTTGTCGTGTTGTTTGTTGTTATTCTGCGAATCGGAAAAAATTACTCCTATACAATCTAACACACCCTCCGAACATACCCCTATCCTATTAGAAGGTTTTAGGTCACATAGCAACCTCGTGCTACCATAGAAACTAAAATGGCGGCCTCCGGTATACAAAATGGACGACGGAAACACGTATCACTCTAACAACACGCGCTGCGCATGCGCACTCACATCACATCACATATCACTATGGGGATGACGTCACAAGATGGCCGCTCACGCGGGCGGGTTATCATGACAACACAACATGCCGCCACTGGGTCACGTGACATGACGTCACTTCCGAGGTCCCCCACCGAGGTCCCCAACTACGGCCTGAAAACCACATTACATACAACTGACGAGAACCGGTTATCACAACGCCACCGCGCCCCCAACATCACTCAGATGTGTAAAGAACAATCAGATGCGTTTTTACATGACGTTCATACACGTAAGCTACATTCCACGATTGCTGTACCTAGCAAATGTATCAGTGTCTGTATTGTGTTGTGTAACGTTAATGATGTACTGCTTTCGTGGTATAATTTGCACGGATTTGGTAAACTGGTATGTTTGGCCACATTTTAAACAGTGCCTGTTCCAGAAACATTGAATCTGGTAGTCTCAATTTGACCAAAAAAACATATCTGGAATAATTGCCTGCCTCCTCTCTTTCGTATTGTTTGACGCTTATCATTTGATGTGAAGGTATATCACCTTGAGGGAGACCTTGTAAGGAGTTTTGACTAAATTAAACACATCAATCACGCTTGTGAAGGAAGTGGAATTGTAATCTGAGTTTAATCAATACTGCAGATAATCCTAGATATAGTCCTGTCGTCCACTATGAATGATCATTCCAGTTCAATTGGGGAACAATAGTATTTTGGACACACATGAAGAGAACGCGCTCGCGTGTTACAAAGATATTTCCAAGACGGGCTGTCCACTCTAGTTGATTATCTACTTTTACTGGGCTGGTATTTGGTGATGGCTTGCAGGACTTTGTGAGATACTAGGTCTTCCATGCAGGTGAATTGGCTGTTGTACAATTGTACTAGGGTACAATTTTAGCGAATGGAGTAGAGTGGTAGAGCTAGACTACCAAGTCTAGAACAAAAACGTCAGCTAGATTTGAGAAAAGCGCTGATGCCAATCTACCAGGTTGTCAGTCACTTCCCGTTGGACAAGTTAATAAGTTAACTCTGAGTTCAGAGGTGGTGAAATACTGACGCATATGGTGAAGTTTGTCAGTAACAAGTTGTAAAGAGAATTACATATAGTATAGTGTATTTATAACTTAATAATGGTTAAACAAGCATAATTACTACACAACGAAAACCAGCACTAGCAATCAGGCCTGACATTTTCAGGAGAGCGATGTATTCGCTCACCTACTGCTCGCCTTAAAAAATCGAGGAGGGCGATAAATAGCCCTCCTAGCCTTAGAAAATAATGATTACCACAACAGCCTATTCCTAAAACCCACAGGTTTTCAGAACTCAGCTACGTTAGTGATCTCTGCAATATGGCCACACTGTCCCTCCCACACCTCCCGGTCTTACCACGGCCCGGAGGTTTGGGAGGGGCAGTGTAGCCGTCTCACAGAGACTACCTGGTTAGCAGAATCAAATAAAAGTACAAAGTCCACAATGGCAAAATCCATTAATAGTACAACTTCCTTTGCCACTTTTAGCTTTTGTAAACCTGAGGAGAGCTACTCGCTTCCCTAGGCCACATGAGGAGAGCGATTTTTAGCCCTCCTGCATTTTAAGAATGCCTTGTACCAACCACTTTTGTAATACAACCACTTTTGCAATAAAATTTATTACAAAAGTGGTTAACGCGTACCAACCACTTTTTTAATAAAACCACTTTTGTAATAAACTAACCATTATTGTAATAAACTCATTTCGGTGATAAATCACGGACGTCCATTTTATAGTCGGACATTGGGTGGGGTGAGGGACTAGTTTACCTAAACATGTTTGTGTGTCGTTCAATAGAATAACGTTTCTATTCACCTGTTGAAACATCGTAGTGACTGAAGAAAGTACGCAACCACTTTTGCAATAAACTTTATTACAAAAGTGGTTAACGCGTACCAACCGCTTTTGTAATAAAACCACTTTTGTAATAAACTACCATTATTGTAATAAACTCATTTTCGGTGATAAATCACGGGCGTCCATTTTGGGCATTGGGGTGGGGTGAGGGACTAGTTTACCTAAACATATTTGTGTGTCGTTCGATGGAATAACGTGTCCATTCACCAGTTAAAACATGGTAGTGACGGAAGAAAGTACGCAACCACTTTTGCAATAAACTTTATTACAAAAGTGGTTATCGCGTACCAACCACCTTTGTAATAAAACCACTTTTGTAATAAACTAACCATTATTGTAATAAACTCATTTCGGTGATAAATCATGGATGTCCATTTTATTGTCGGACATTGGGGTGGGTGAAGGACGAGTTTACTTAAACATGTTTGTGTGTCGTTCAATGGAATAGCGTGTCTATTAACCTGTTGAATCTTGGAAGTGACTGAAGAAAGTAAGCAACCACTTCTGCAGTAAACTTTATTGTATAATAGGTTAGGTTTGTCATTCAACGTAACCGATGATGTAATAAATTTATTGCACAATAGGTTAGGTTTGTCATCCAAAGCAACCGATAATGTAATAAATTTACTGAATAATAAGTTAGGTTTGTCATCCAAAGCAACCGATAATGCAATAAACTTTATTGTATAAAAGGTTGGGTTTGCCATCCAACGCAACCGATAATGTAATAAATTCATTGCATAATAGGTTAGGTTTGCCATCTTACGCATCCGATAATGTAATAAATTTATTGCATAATAGGTTAGGTTTGCCATCCAAACAACTGATAATGTAATAAATTTACTGCATAATAGGTTGGGTTTGCCATCCAAACAACCGATAATGTAATAAATTTATTGCATAATAGGTTAGGTTTGCCATCCAAACAACTGATAATGTAATAAATTTACTGCATAATAGGTTGGGTTTGCCATCCAAACAACCGATAATGTAATAAATTTATTGCATAATAGGTTAGGTTTGCCATCCAAACAACTGATAATGTAATAAATTTATTGCATAATAGGTTGAGTTTGCCATCCAACGCAACTGATAATGTAATAAATTCATTGCATAATAGGTTAGGTTTGCCATCTTACGCAACCGATAATGTAACAAATTTATTGCTTAATAGGTTAGGTTTGCCATCCAACGCAACCGATAATGTAATAAATTTACTGCATAATAGGTTGGGTTTGCCATCCAACGCAACCGAAAATGTAATAAATTCATTGCAAAATAGGTTAGGTTTGCCATCTTACGCATCCGATAATGTAATAAATTTATTGCATTTGCAGTTAAGTTTTCGTGCAAGACAACCGCTGATGTATTATGTTTATTGCATAATAGGTTAGGTTTGCCATCCAACGCAACCGATAATGCAAAAAAAAATATTGCATAATAGGTTGTATTACATTGCCGGTTGTAACAATGCTTAACGAGTAGATTATGTGGGTAATTGAGAATCGCGCAGCTCACGATACATGGTAAAATAGACTACTTTATTGTTGGGTCAGAAGGGAATGTCTACCACAGCATATGTCTGGTGGTGTAATTCTTATTACGGAAAAAAAAAATAAAAAGGAAAAACAACTTACACAAGTTATCAAAATCTGTTTAATAGGTCACTCGAAAATGACAGGACGTTTGCATCAGTTGGACAAAACTTCAGTGTGCAGCTGACTTTCTTGCTCGACTAAACATTCCATGTCAGCAGGATTGGCACATAAGGAGCTTTGTGTTGCCAAATGCGGTAATGAAAGCGTTAATAATATTAATCTAAAATGGAATAAACATCTTTTTTTATATCTGGTCACGGGTTTTGATGCGCTGATCCACTTTGCATTCGGGGATCAATGTCCCATATATAGTAAGATTTTCAATTGGTTGATAGCACATGGAGGGGTCGCGTCAGATTGATCATGACTGGTCACTGTTACTATTCTGCATTAAGTATAGGTTATTTCTTTTCAAGAACGATGAAAGTTCAAACACGATTATTGCTACGGATAAGTTAACCGTTGCGCAGTCCGTCCATGCCGCACTAGATCAGGGACATGCGTAACTTGTTTCGTGTTATGTGGAAGAACTACATCAGAGTAAATAAATTTCTTTTGACTACTATATATTTGCCAACTGTTGTATTGACAACTGAAACACTCATCCTTCCGGTATGGCAATATAACAATCGGCCCGTAGTCAATTGTTATATTGCCAAATTAGGTTCACGAAAGTTCAGACTCAGATGTTTGGTAAGATTACGTGTGCGACTGCACGTAATTTATTACTCCGTTTCAGAGCGAGCAATCGGGCCAGTGGTGAATCCTTTTCATGGATGCAAAGGGATCAAAGTTGAATCCAGTTAATCACCAGCGTCCAAGTTGCGCCATTCCTTCGTGTACCAAAAAGCAAAGGGGAATGTTTTACTTGTTGTCCTGTGGCACTCGGAGAGACAAGACCAGAGGGATAACGTGCAGTTGAGTTTACTACTGAATACTCGATATTTGTTATATTTGTTATGTTCATTCAAAAAAACAAAAAAAAACAAAAACAAAACGGCGAAAGTTTAGATTCAGGTGTCAGAAGTGATATGATGTAAGCCCCTTTTTCACGGTTGCAGAGTCAGACCTGCTATCTCGTCCCTAAGAGCAGCCGTTTAGTACAGCAGTAGACCAGCCAAAGGTGCCCTCTTACAATTCAGATGGACCTTGGAAGTCACGTCATGCCACGTGACTGCGGGCGCCCATGTTGTGTTGACATGTAACCAATGTGCGTGGTTATGTTGTAACGTAATTGCCATAGCGATACGAGGTTTGAATGCGCGTGCGCAGCTTGGGTGTATATGGGACACGTGTTTTGGTCTTCCATGTTGTTTATAGGGGCGCCATCTTGGTTTCTCAAGTGGCACGTGGTTGCCTGGTGACGAAACCTTACCTCTTGGTATATTATCAGGGTACGTTTGATTCGATGGGAGTATGTTCCGGTAGTATAGAATTACACAAATGAACCCGACTTTCGTGTATTTTAGTGGATTTTACACTGGTAACCATGTTAATGCTGTAGCTGGGACGTGAAAATGTTCCGGATCCAATGTTTGTACGGAGTGTGTTTTGGGAAAACATGGAATTACTCCAAACAACCGATATTAGATATAGAATTACCCAAAACAGCTTGACAATGTCTAAAAAACTATCCACGGATGGAAATTTTTCTGAAAATATCGCGTCTTCCAGACACGATGGACGGCAGCGGCAGGGGCAAAGGAGTCTAGGCGCTCTGGGGTGAGGCGGCAGAGACGGCATGGAACCAGAGGCTCTTCGGGTATAGGGGGCATTGCGGTCAGGTAGCAGAAACTGGGGGCTTAGGGGCGCTTGAAGCGGCGGAAATGAGGCTATGATACGTATAATTTTGCACGCATTGAACTCATTTTCATAATCTTCATTTTGAGACATATCATTTTGCGCGCAATGTGCTCATTTTCACTGCATTCATTGTTCCATACGGCGAAAACGTTATTTATTTATTTATTTATTTATTTATTTATTTATTTATTTATTTATTTATTTATTTATTTATTTATTGGGTGTTTTACTACACTTATATAGTCTGAGTCATTTTGTGTCGGTGACAGTTTTATGAGTGGAGGAAGCCGATGTACCTGAAGAGAACCAGCAAGCATCGACGAGACCCTATAACCTCTTCAACGTCACATAATCCAAGACTGCACTACGCTCTGTACATCAGTACTACGCACTGCACAACACAGTCAGGATAATTAAGGTTAAGACCCGTGCACACCAGTCCATCTGAGAACAGCGTCAGCTTCCCTCACCCGCTCCACATGCGAGCAGTCGAGGTAAAGTACCTTGCCCAAGGGCACGAAGTGTTAATCCAAATCAATCACTGAATAGTCACCCCATCAATAGACTAGCCGGATTCAACGGAGCTTAACTTCAGCGATGTTGGTCGCTGATGCACGTCCACCTGTATTGTGATAATTTACTGACACCAGTCAATAGTGTGTAATAACATTTCTAATTTTCTCGCCTCATTTGGGGTTAACAGTGTGCGGAAGAATTCAATCCGACCTATAAAAAGGGACAACAAGATCGATAGGGACTACGGGGTTTAAGACAAACTGCGCCCGTAGGAGGAATTCGGGCAGACATATCAAAAACGATAGACGTCAAACCCAGCTTCCCCCATCCATCCGTGTGCAGTAAAATTTTAGCGCCCACCAAATTTGGGAACAGATTTGACGCTACTTTGTGCTACCCCCTCTCCAAAAAAAAACCACACCGTACGGCTATAAAATGGACGTCCGTGATTCATCACGAACATTGGTGTATTACAATAATGGTTAGTTTATTACAAAAGTGGTTTTATTACAAAAGTGGTTGGTACGCGGTAACCACTTTTGTAATAAAGTTTATTGCAAAAGTTGTTGCGTACTTTCTCCAGACACTGCCACGTTTCAGCTGGTGAATGAACACTTTATTCCATTGAACGACACACAGACATGTTTAGGTAAACTAGCTCTCAACCCACCCCAATGCCCAACTATAAAATGAAAGTCCTTGATTCATCACAAAAATAGATGTGTTACAATAATGGTTAGTTTAGTACAAAAGTGGTTGGTACGCGATAACCACTTTTATAATAAAAAGTTTATTGCAAAAGTGGTTACTTCAGTCACTTCCAAGTTTCAGCTGGTGAATGGAATGGACACTGTATTCAATTGAACGACATACAAACATGTTAAGGTAAACTTGCCCCTAACCCCACCCCCCATGTTCCAACTATAAAATGGACGTCCGTGATTTATCACAAAAATGAGTTTATTACAATAATGGTTAGTTTATTACAAAAGTGGTTTTATTACAAAAGTGGTTGGTACGCGATAACCACTTTTGTAACAAAGTTTATTGTAAAAGTGCTTTCGTACTTTCTTCAGTCACTACCAAGTTTCAATAGGTGAATGGACACGTTGTTCCATTGAACGACACACAAACATGTTTAGGTAAACTAGTCCCTCACCCCACCCCAATGTCCGACTATAAAATGGACGTCCGTGATTTATCACCGAAATGAGTTTATTACAATAATGGTTAGTTTATTACAAAAGAGGTTTTATTACAAAAGTGGTTGGTACGCGTAAAACACATTTGTAATAAATTTTATTGCAAAAGTGGTTGTATTACAAAAGTGGTTGGTACAATGCCTGAACAATTCTTCAAATCGTTGTCGACCAGGTACACACGATCGTCCAAGTCCATGTTGAGAGTTGAAACGTCGCTAGAGTATATTGTTTTTTTATTCGAAAGTCATAACTAACTGTTGGGGCTCTCACGCGTAATCCATTTATGTTGTATTATGTAGAGCCGGAACGAGTTCTTCTTTGAAAAAAGTCCCCTAGCACAACAGATCCGATTATTTGATTATTTTGCCATTTACCAACAATCCATTCAATTATAACCCAATTCCCCCGAAACACCGTTACGTTTATTCATAAATTCAGGAATTGAAAACAAAACATCTGTCTAAGTCTGCTTGCGCTTTTAGCTATGCTATATCTTTCCTTCAGGGTATTGCAGGTACAAAGCCAATCTGGCTATGCCATCATCTAACAGTACAGTTTGAATTAATTTAACATTTTGTAGAAATCTAGTACTATTGAACTGAGATAGACGTGTACTGTTGAATAATATATATATATATATATATATATATATATATATATATATATATATATATATATATATATATATATATATATATATATATATATATCGAATGGAACGAGTAGTCATTAAAATAGGTTTACCCGACACTTTGAAACCTGAAGACCGATATCTTCCTGTCCAAAAACTTGATACGTAAGTTTTCACCAAATAGGGTGACTGCCCAATGAAGGCGTGATGTATCCGAACAATATTTTCACATGCAGCCCAAAGGCTGCACGTTGAAACTATTCAAAGGTCTGTCCCATTTAATTAATATGGACTCGTCCAATTGCTGCCATTGCACAGACGTTGGAGACACTGTCAGAGTTCAGGGGGTTATTCATGGCTCACCTCGCATCCTGACATTGTCCTTGTGTCTCGTGAATATGCAGTACGTCTCCATTCCAAATGATTTCAAACTCTCTCTCTCGTCCGTGGCAAATCTTTAATCAGTAAACAGAGCTAACATTTTGAGTACAGAACGGGTTCTAACAAGAAATATTCGTTGCGTTAAGCATGCAAACGAATACTAGTCAAAACGTAACCACGCCAAATCGTTTTACTTTGGTCAAAATGTAACATTTTTTGGTCAAAACGTAACTTTGTTTAGTCAAATTGAAATATTTCACTTTGGTCACACTGGGGCTGCACGGTATATCGATAAATCCATATATACCGGTATTCAAACCAATATCGATTGAATACCGGTGTAATTACAAAAATATCGGTTTATCGTCATTATTTATTTCATCATAATTTAATTTTCAAGATGTCTTGAGTTTTTAACTGTAGCCCCGAATGAACAATATTATCCTTTTACCAAAGGAGTCGTCTGCATGTGCTCACGTAATATTCAATTTCAGCAGTTGAAAAAATAATTTTCAGAAATTTCAACAAAACTATATCATGCGACCCCCTCATTGGGACGAGCTCCTTGAGCTCGTTCCAATGAGGGCTCACATGATATGGTTTTGTAGATTTTTGGGAGGAAAATCTGATAAACTGTTTTTTAAAACAATAAATTTGGATATCGTCTGCCTTCGGTAAAGGTTTTCCGAACCGCATCATCAAGACATGTTAATTCGTTCCGACTGTGATGCGTCAAGCCTCGATTGTGGTACTTATGTTCATTTTTTCTGAACTGTTTTCGATATGCCGGTATGCCGCGGTATTTGTTTGAATACTGATACAGGTATTCAGTTTTGAATATCCTGCAGCCCTAGGTCAAACCGTATCATTTTTTTTTTTGGTCGAAAGGTAACTTTTTTTTAGTCAAAACATAACATTAATCTGGTTAAAACATAATTTATTTTTGGTCAGTATGCAATATTTTTTTCTTAGTCAGAACGTAACTTTTCTCTGGTCGTGTCTTAACTTTTTCTCTGTCAAAACGTAATCATAAACTGGATAAAACGTTACATGTCTCTGGTTGGAATATGTAAATCATGTTATTCGGCACGTCTCATCCACCCAAGATAACATGAATGTTGCATCAAATGCATTGTTTACTTGGCGAAAAGTCTTAACTATTTATGTTTAGTCAAGCCATTACTTCCATGCGGACCCACTGCGAGACAGGGGTGGCGCCAGGGATTTCTAGACAGGGGGCTGACCTCTCCGACAGGGGGCTATAACATTTGACCTCCCAAACGAAGGAAAATGAGGGACAATTGGTAAATTGGAGAACCAAAATAAAAGCAAATTGAGTATGTTTGTTGATTATTTAACCCTTTACCTAACCTGAAAAGCAGACGACACTTGCAAAAATAATTCTTGATTAACTATTTTTTTTTCTTTTTTTGTCTCAAAAACATAGGTTATGACCCCTCGTTGGAACGAGCTCGACGAGCTCGTTCCACCGAGGGGTCATAACCTCTGTTTTTGAGACAAAAAATGAAAAAAATAATGAAAATTAATTGGTGATTTTTGAGAATAGCGCTGGCCGGTTTTGGCCGTTACCTTAGGTAAAGGGTTGAAGTAAACATATTATAATAACGTCGGGAAATATTTCATCTATAAAGCCAGTTTGACGAACGACATTAAGGAATTTCGTGAGAATCACTATTTTCTATCAAAGTTCCAGTGCTGCAGGGGTTCGGGACTGACAAGACGATATATCTACCTTCGATTGTTGGAAATTTCTCGTGAAGTCGGATTTACGAGACTCTCCGAGGGACCGACTAAAAATATCCGACAGGGGGCTGGACCTGTCCGACGGGGCCACCACTGCTGCGAGAACTCCCTCCCTCTCCGTGCCCACAAAACTTATAGAAATTATATTGAAGAACTGTTCACTGATATTATACCGGTGGAACGTAAGGTGTACCCTACACGAAGGTGGAGAATGGGGAAGTTCTGTATTCCGGAAGGTAGCAGCAAACTTCGTAGTGTAGGAGAGACAGGTGACTACGAGAATCTGGGGATAAATATAAACATCACGGGAAGAGGCATCTACCGAAACCACAAAAATAAATTGATTCTGAAGGGGAGGCGAATCATTAAACAAATGCAACTTATAGGGAGAAACAGTTTCAATAAGGTTTTCGTGAAGAATACCATTTGGAAAATGACGGGTCTGCCAAGTATACGGAAGTAGTACCCCTAAACCAAACGGCTGTAAAGAGCTTGAAAACACTACGGAACGATGGAGGCCGATGGATAACGGGGTCGAGTAATGACGCTGCACTAGAAACAATCAGGGGTGAGCTTGGGTGGATGAGGATCAAGGACAGGATAGACTTATTAAAACTCGGTTATCTTTGTCGGAAACCGGGGCTTTGTCGCTGCTGGAAGAAATAGACTCACGCCGTGTATTCAACCCAAACTCAAGGAGTGTCGCCTGAATCCGTGCGTGAACGTATGTCTCACCGTAAGGAACCCGCCCGTTTCACTTTTGGTGGGGTGGCTCTTATCCTGAAGGGGTTAATAACGTTTCCTCGAAAAACATAAATCAATACGGGTTCACTGAAAACAACAATTTTAATACATACACATGTAAATAAATATGATAATTTGTGACTTACATGGAATCTAAAAGAATACGAAAACAAAACGTCAATCACCCCCTACCTACACAGTTTTTGAGTCACCCGCGGGCCCGCATTCTCTGTTGTCGCTGTTTTTTCCTCCTTTTCGCTGATATTTCTTCCCTGGTCGCATCTTCACTTCACCTTTCCACTGCCGTCCTAACGTATTGTCTCTTTATCGGGACGCCTTTCCTCCAACAAGTGACGGGATGTCTCTCTACCACTGCCGCCGCATGGCCAATAACTTATTGTCACTTTAATTGACGCTTTTCACTCAATCAGTCGCCACCAATCGGATTAAACTCTCCCCCTACGTTTATCTCTGAATAATGTTCATACAGGCAAAGCCTACTCTGACTATGTATGACTTGCCTTCTAAAACAGGTATGGCCGTTTACCTAAATGCAAATAGCTCCCTGAGCTCGTACTTCGTGTTTCTTGTCTATTCTCATATATGGCGACAGGCCTGGACCGCAACTGTTCCTATTCTAAATATGAGCACCGGGGCTCCCCTACATCACAACGTGCCTATACGTTCGCACCGATGCAGCACATCCTCTAACTTATAGTCTTACACACCTTCAGACTGGAATGAATTTTTCGAAAAACCCTACGATTTTTATTTCCATAGCCGGAACATTAATTCTCAGTTTACTCGCTTCTCTTCAACTTGGCCGCTTGGATCTATCTTAATTTAATATTCACTTTTAAGTTCCTTTGAGAGTCTTGAAGTTTGGCATATTCTGGCATTCGTGACAGGCCAGATGGATAATATGGCTGTGTGGCCAGTACATGTGGGATGTACTGTTTTCACCATAATTACATATTAACTGGCCATAATTATACAGATAATGACAGTAGGAGAACACTGGTCTCTCTCGCTCTTTCAGTCCTTATCAGATAGCTCATGTGGCCTGCGACAAACGCGCAATAATGAACATTAAGCTTAATGCTTAATTTAGCAGCGCTAGAATTATTGCTGGTCTGTTTAAATGACAAATCGGTTTTCGGGGTCCGTCATATACCTATCTTTACGCTCTACATTTAGCCCGAACCAGAAAAAGCATCAAAGATATATTCACTTATATACAACAAAATCGATAATGCAAGCTACCACCTTGACAATCTTAATTATTTGGCGAATCTCCTTGACAGCCGATTGTGTTAAGTATTGTTCCAAAGAAATTTGAAGTCAAATACCAAGACAGGGTGGATGGTCCAAGTGAGGGAGCTAATAGAGAACCACTCATTGGAGATCTCGGACCAAGACGTAGGAGAAACCCAGGGTAAAAAAAATCTTTAGAGAAAGAGTCATGGAGGATGGTCAACTTAATTGGCGAGAGGGGGAGGGGGTCAAATCTAATAGGTCGTTGGGTGGCCTGCGTGATAAAGAGAAGCCTAGTTTTGAAGAGTACCTTGATGTCATCTTTGGGGGTTCACTGTTGTTCGAACTGAGGTCGCGGTCCCCTGGAGCTGAAAGGAAAAAAATTGAAAAAACTGTGAAAAGGAGTACCAGATGTGTTATTCGGCGTGGTGAAGACCCTGAACACTTTCTTCTGGAATGCCCTAAATTCCAGTCTAAAAGAATAAGATTTACAGGGATTATAAGCGGGAAGTGGGATGGGGGAATGAAGGACATATGTTTAGCGAGTGACACAAAGAAGAGGGTTAATATGCTAATTGGAGAGATTGGAAATAATGGGGTAAGGGATGTCATCAATCAGTTCGTCTCCGAGTGTTGGGAAGGGAGAATAGGCGTGGGAATAGGGGCAGCTGAAAGCACAGGGGTAAGCAAGGCCTTCCCACCCGAGAACCGCGACAAATCAGCGGCCGGCCAAAGTGTTATTATTACTTTTCGTTAATGCTTTCCACTGTGCTCTTTGTTTTCTGAGTGAGTAACCTTGGGTCTCTCTGCAAGCAAACCGAAGGCTTTGGAGCGGCGATGGCGGGCTGGGTAGTATGGGGAGAACAAAGCGCTTACGGACCATTTAGCTGGGATCTCGTAAAATCACCACTGGACGTGGTCAGGTGAACATTATTGCTGGGCGTAAGCATGACGTCTGAGTCCAGACGTACCTGAGGAGTACTCCTTAGTGGCGATGGTCGTGTTGCACCTGTCCCCCAGGCAAGGGGAGGACGGCATGGAATTATGTAGACAAACACTGGGATCAATATCAGTGAAGTTACAGGAATAAATGCCCCATGTCATTGAGTTGTCATGCAAATTATTTCCACTATGGTCGCCTACCCCCTCCCGCCGAATTTTCCCCATAATCCCATCCGGCATAATCCCCTTACAAAATCCTTCTACGTGTATGACAAAATCCCCCCCCCCCCCACCCCCTTGATAATAAATTACTGACTAACGCAAATTATTATTTTTTTTTTTACACAAAATATAAAATATGAAAAAAATCAATCAACATAAGACTAACTGAGTGAGAGAAAGCACTGAAATGCATATTGCTCATTGAACTTCTTTTTCCAATGGCATTCATTGGTTTGTATGGTTACCTTAACATATATGAAAAGATCAATTAACTTCAGAGTAAACGAGAACAATTAAAAATTACACGACCTTAAATATCTTTCCGCTTTATCATTAAAACCAAACAGATGTGGGAGTCATTGGAACAGGCTCATTGAACTGGTTCCACTTGTATCCATGTTTGTGTGGTTCTGTTATTTGGTTATAAAATTTGCAAGCTATTATTTATCTGTTCTCGGGAAGACACCTAATCAAAAGTCCGTGTCTTGTTACTAAAACAACACAATTATTCAGTCAAAGAGAAAACAAATTGAAGAGTGGGATTTTGACTACATCAGTAGAATTAGTCGAAGGTTGGGAGGGATTGTGTCGGGGGATGGGGGGGGGGTTGTGAGGGAAGTTTTTGTCGGTGAGATTCTGTCGGGGGGGGGGGGGGTGTCTGTACCACGGATTTGTTAATTTTTTAAATTTTGTCACAGTAACATTGGCCCTTTTAAGTGTCTCCCTCTGGAATTCTGACATGGAATTCACGTGGCTTTACAAAGGAATCAGTGGCAGAAAAGTCGCATGAGCGGACAACACCAGCCATGAAATTATTATGCTATTTCTGACACGTTATTTTTTTTTTTTTTAAGAATGGTTCAGTTGTGCGATTGAATTCATAAGTTACTGTCTGTTGATCAGTGGTTTCGATCTCTTGGAGATCTGGGAAGGTTTACCTGTGATTTGTGTTCTACCGCAGTAAGTCCATTCTTTTCTGCCACTGTGACTCAAATAATTGGTGATGCCGCAGGCAAAGTACAGATTATAAAAGGACATAGCAGCCACTAGGGTGCGTCTTGTTGGAAATAAACCGATATTACAACCATCTTTGAAATAAATTTTATGTATGATGTAGCGATACTTTCGAGTTTATTTGGTGTTTTAAGATTAGTAGTTTATTTCCGGTCTCTTTGTCCCAGATTGCCAGAATTGAGACCACAAATCGGAAGTCGCTCTGTTCATGAAAAATGGAATTTTGGGGGTTAAACTTAAACATATCGGCACCAATCTTCGGATATGCATTGGGTATATCTCTTATAACTAGACAGCGATCGGTTGGGGTCTCTAGGCCATGTACATTGCCTGCGGTCTCACCCAATTATTTGAGTCACAATGGCGGAGAAGAATGGACTTACTACTATTGAAAACAAATCACAGATTTGTTGGTTATCCCGTGTTGGTAGAAGGTAGAGTGGTACTGGGATTAGGCTTTTAATGTATGGTCACCATAGGATGATCCTAGAGTAGCCCCAATAGATAGACATCAGATCAGCCCTTATTAGAGTGAGGGTTCAGGGCTTTGGATAGCCAGCCGTATCAGCCTGTGCGGTAAAGTTGGAATGTCGTTCCATCCTAGGATCTCATATGGTGACCGTACATTGAACGCCTAATCCAGTTACCAATCTACCTTCTACCAAAACGGAATAACCAAAAATCCTAGTTAACCAAGAACCGGCCAAACTCTCCTCAAATTTGTGGGTCTGGTCCGTGTTTTGGTTTATTCCCAACAAGACGAGTCCCAACAAGACGAATGCCGAAAATGATCATCCCAACAAGACGAATCACAACAAGACGAATTTAATTAAATTGACTATGTAACCCATTTATTTTGAGGTTTTCCACCATAAACTGCTAACACGACTTACGTTTGGACAAAGAAATTTCAATTGACTGGTAGAGTGCTGAAGCCCAATTTGTGGCTTTATACTGAAGTGTGGGTACCAGAGCTAAAAGGCTTCATATTTTGAAGATGTACTTCAATTAATTTTTGATGTGATACTATTATGTCTGGGTGGATTTGCCCTGTTACAATTAATGGGAGAGTGCCTAGGCACTCTCCCATTAAATGGAACAAGGCAATAATATGTGAACACAATGTTGACAACCAAAAAAAACTTAGCACGCTATCAGTTAACAGAGGCGCCACACTTTGTTACAAGACGCTATTTGCTGGAGCACATACGTCACTCTTGAAGGCTTCTCCACCCAAGGTCAGACTGCATTTTACTTACACTTCCATATGGAGAAATGTTATTCATGACCCATCTGGCAGCTCGCCTTTGCACCATTTCCAATTTAAGTATGTTTGATTGTGAGTATGGGGACCATACGGCTGAGGCGCACTCGAGTTGGGGCCGAACAAGTGTCTTATATGCTAATTCGCGTACCTTTTTGTTTTTGGAAGGAATGTTTCGTTTAATAAAGCCTAAAGTTTTGTTAGCGGTGTTACTGATTCTGCTGATATGTTTGTTCCAGGAGAGATCATGCGAGATGTCAACTCCAAGATACTTTGCATCCGGGACAGAATCTAATATGTGGTTATGAAGTATGTAGTTGTGTTTTAAGATGTTTTTACTTCTCGATATATGTATCACTTGACATTTACTTGGATTAAACTCCATATTCCACTTTGATTCCCAAGTCTCGAGTTGGAGCAAGTCGGCTTGTAAGGCTTGGCAGTCAGTGGGATTTAGTACTGTAAGGTAGACTGCTGTGTCGTCTGCAAATAGTCTGACCTGTGAGGTCAGCGAGTCAGGAAGATCATTTATGTAGAGCAGAAAGAGCAGAGGACCAGGAACCGACCCCTGTGGGACACCGGACGTCACAGGGACAACAGAGGAGGCCTCACCATCAAGAACAACAGTTTGGGTTAATTATACATGGTGATACACCATGTTCCCGCAGTTTGTAGAGAAGTTTAAGATGGTTTACCTTATCAAAAACCTTACTAAAATCTAGTAGTATCATATCAGTTTGTTTTCCATACATGAGGCTATGTGCCAGGTCATCAATCAGTTCGATTAGTTGGGTTTCACGTGATCGTTTTTCCCAAAACCCATGTTGGAGATTATAAAGAATTGTGTGCTGGTTGAAGTGTGAAACAAGATTTGATGCAATAATATGTTCTAAGAGTTTGCATAAAATACATGTTAGAGAGATGGAACACTGATAAATGAAAAGTGAAACCCATGGTAGTGTTGGCTTGCAGTTCAATACCTTTTCTGATCTGTCTTGGTATTGCCAAGTTTTCCATAATCAATAGCTGGTATTCACACGTCTTCACACTCTGAAGCCAAGGGAAAGTGCATTGATGTTTGGTAGAAAGTCACATTTGTGGTCACATTTCAACCAGGCAGAGAGACGCAGAGATTATTGGAAAACTCTTCTCCGCAGTGAACCAATTAAGTGGATTTGCGTATTGTTATTAGGTGTGAATAACAATAAAAACTCCACTCATCCTCTGTCGGGGTTTCACATGTACGGTGGAAAACAAAAATAAATGCTATTAAAAAGTAATTTATATTATTAATATTTCCGGGCAGAGAATCGCCCTATAACAATTATATTGCTCCGTACAGGACCAGTTTTCGTATTATTTTGACTTTGGAATTAACTCAAGGATTGGATTCCAGTCAGTGATGTTTGTCATGTGTTTGTTTTTATTTGCTTTTGAAAAGTACGGTACTTTGTCACACAGGATCAAGAGCCCTCACTGAAAAAAAAAATCGTCTTGTTGGGATTCCTCTTGCTGGGATGTATTTATTTGTGTTTAAGGTCACAAATATTAGCACAATGGCTAATACAGACCACAACATGGGGCGTTGAAATTGAAGCGCAGACAGAATGCCAATGGACAAAATGCCAATCGGACAAAATGCCTATCCAGAAAATATAAAATGGACAAAATGCCAATTACAATTTTTTGTCATCATAACTGTCTTTTTTCACTTTTTCTTCACACCAACTGTTGTTATAGTGAAACCTTTGATGAGGAGCCTTTTTAAATTGACTTTTTCTTTTCTTTTTCTTTACACTAACTATTGTTTTGTCACAGTATTTGTTGATTTGTCAATTTCCGATGAGTGAGTGATGGTGATGAGGGAGCATTAATTTTTTGTTCAACTCAACATGCCCAGCCTCATAGGGAGTGGGTGCTGGAAATGCTCCATTTCTTTTAAATTTTCTTCTCATGAACCAGTGGGTACAAGGACTTCATATTATGAACTGTTGTTTTTTCACAGTATTTGTTTGTTTGTCAATCTCTGTCCGTCGTCCGTCAACACATGTTTTGGGCTTCTCCAAAACCACTGGGCCAATTCAAGTGAAAGTGTGTGTGAGTCATTGCGCTGAGGGGGCATTGTGTTTTTGTTCAACTAAATATGTCCAGCCCCATAGGGAGGAGGTGGGGGACAATGCTCCAAAATTTAAAAAAAAGTATTCTTCTCGTGAACCGGTGGGTACAATGACTTGATATTTGGTATAAAATATAAAAAAAACTAAGTGGATTTATTATGGATGACAAACTATAATTATTTTGTTAATTTATTGGAGTGAGCCAAATAACCCTGTTATATAAATTATAACACAGCAATTATGAACAGTTTCTTGCTAAACTCAAGATGGTGAATAAATAATAGGCAATGGGATGACGAAAGTGAAGATATAAACATTTTTAAATTTCAAAACTACTTCCTACAGGCAGTTGATTTGAAACTTAAAATTGCTCACCTCTTTATTTTATCAGTTGATTTATTATGGAAGGCAATCTGTAAATTAACAATTTAATGTTGGTACAGTACGTGGAGAATGGATTGTAACTAAATCACCCGCGGAGTGGAGTTATCACCCAAGCTATAACTTTCAAATGTTGTACATTTCAACAAAAAACACAAGCAATATTTCAGCCAATGGACCTCCGGGTTTAACCCGGAGGTCCATTGGCTGAAACTTTGCTGGTACTGGTTATGCTTTGCAACAGATTTGGAAATATTGCTCGGGTGGAATCTCCACTCTGCGGGTGATTTAGTGATAATACACTCTCCACGTACTGTACATCTAGAAATGACTACGATAGATCCCACTCGAAACCTTTTTGATCCCCCGTAATTGTTTTCTCAACGATTTCCCTGAACCAGTATATAATTATAGAAGTGATCTGACAACCATGTTAGGCAAAAACATAATAAATAGTGATAGATGTAAAAATGTTGTTTTTAACCCTTTACCCAACGTAGACGATATCAAAATTTATTATTTTAAATATCATTTTTGGTGAGGGGTCACATGATATGGTTTTCTTGAAATTGTTTGAAAAAATAATATTTTTTAAACTGCTGAATTTGCATATTACGCGGGCGGATGCGGGCGATTCGTTAGGTAAAGGGTTAATGTTGCAAAAGTTGTTGTGAAAAGGTTGAAAAATTGTTTTGAAAAATAAGTGCTATTACTATTGGAAAATAAAATTGTATTTCATCTTATGTTAGGTGTATTCCCAACAAGACGAATCCCAACAAGACTAATGTCGAAAATGGTCATCCCAACGAGACGAATCCTAACAAGACGATTTTAATTAAAATGAATATATAACCCATTTATTTTATTAGGTTTTCCACTGCTAATACGGCTTACTTTTGGACAAAGATGGTTTAATTCACCAGTTGAGTGCTAGAAGCCCAATTTGGGGTTTTATCCTGAAGTGCGGGTACCAGAGCTAAAACGCTTCATATTCTGTGGATGTACTTCTATTAATTTTTGATGTGATATTATTGAGTCTGGGAGGATGTGTCCTGTTACAATTAATGGTAGAGTACCTATAGGCACCCCCTCATTAATTGCAACAAGGCAATAATATGTGAATACAATTTTGACAACCAAAAAAAAAAAACTTAGCACACTACCATATTTGATGAGAAAAAAAATCGCCTTATTGGGATCGTCTTATTGGGATTCGCCTTGTTGGGATGACACCTTATGTTACAGTCAGTTGTATTTTATTTTGAGAATCGATGGGCATTTTGTCTGCTTGGCATTTTGTCTGCTTGGCATTTTGTCCACTGGTATTTTGTCTGATGGAAATTTTGTCCATTGGAATTTTGTTCTGGATTCCGTAAAGTTCGTTGAGAAAACAATTACAGGAGATGAAAAAAGATTTTGAAAGGATTTGTGGTAGTCAATTTGTCAATTTAGATGTGTCAGTATTAAATTATTGATTGACAGATTGCCTTCCATAACAAATCAACTGATAAAATAATGATGCGAGCAATTTAAAATTTCAAATCTGCTGCCTATAGGAAGTAGTTTTGAAATTTAAAATGTTTGTTTCTTCACTTTCTATTTCTTCATTGTTATGAATGTTTAAACTAAGATTTAAGAAAATGAAACAAGCAGGAAAAATAAGACACTCAGGGACGTAGGACACAAATCACGCTTGATCAGTATGGAGATTAGTACAATGAATACGATTACCCTAACACTCAAATAATGGGGAGGTATAGAGAGAAGACATGTTGGCATGGGGTGGGGACATTTTCAAATAAACTTTGTATTTTCTTTAATTGAGTGAAAAGAATAAATTACTAATTTTCTTTAGATGAGTTCAAAGAATGAATTACTGCTTGTACATGACACATATCCAGAGAAGGAGCCGAGCTTTCTCTTAAGAGCTTGGACGAGATAGGTCGAACCCATTTTCGTTTCGAGGCTCAGAAAAGAATGGTTGCCACTGATGAATCATGAGGCAAAAGAGGGGCACAAGTAGTAGATTGAATGTCCAATTAACATTGCTCGTTAGATTTTAGATACCAAGTCTGCGAAAGCGACACTTAATTGGAGTTGTGAGATGTTAGAATCCTACGTCCCTGAATCAAATTAAACTTTGGAGAAAGAATGAATGAAAACAGCAAGAAGGAAGTGGTTGGGGTTTGGTGGGGGGGGGGGGGGGGGTGTATAAATAGCCATCTTGAGAATAGGATAATTAGAACAATACAGTTATCAATAAAACAGCATGAACACTTTGCTGAGTGGGGAACATTGACAGTTTCTAAAATACAGAAATATGTTTGAGTAGAAATACGTACCAATATGTGTCAACTTTTACTGTCAAAATAAGGGAAGGTTACAAGAGCGCTGCACTACCCGAAACGTCCACTTGACATGATGAAATTTTGTACAATTTCAAAAGTATGACGGTTCAGGCATGATTCAGAAAATCAGAACCAAACAAACAACCTACAATGATATATTTGAGCTATACGAGATGTATTGCTACTGAAAAATTTTGGTGGTCGCTAGTTGCCTTTATTAATAACATTTTTGAAGTTAGTAATTGAAGAATTCTCTCGGACAGACAGAGGTAAGCTATTCCATTGTTTGGTAGCGTTGGGAATGAACGAGCACTGGTACAAATTTGTTTGACAAAACGGAACTCAATGGTTTTGACAGGATCGAAGATTGTGTCGTATGTCAGTCATCGAGACGGGCGGTGGGACTTTATTAGCAATGTATGGGTGAGTAATTCGGTGGTACATTTTGACAAATTGAAGTAATTTATGTTGACGGCGCCTTTTGTGGAGAGGATTCCAGCTGTTCCCAGAATAGAGCAGAGCCTTTCTCGCACTAATGGCTGTACCTGTTATGATCCTTGCCGCGACTATCTGTATTATCTCCAGATCCTCTGCCTTAGCCGATGAACAGTTGTCTCATACAGTATCCGCATATTCTAGGAGAGGCCTGATAAATCAAAGTAGATTTTTTCAAGAACCATGCGATCAAGAGTGAATTAATTTATGTTTACGCAATAAGTCTAAGCGCGCCCATGCTTTACTACAAATGTGATCAATGTGGTCATTTCATGTACCTGCGTTATTTAAGATTACCCCAAGTGCTTATGGTTACTAATCTCGGGTCTCTGTGTACCACAGAAAACCAATGGCGGTTGTACCACCGTAGGACAACATTTAAGTGACAGCAGCATACTTTCAGTTTTTGGTGATTGAATTCGACTAACCATATGTCAGCCCAATATTCTATTGTGGCTGAATCATTGTTCATCAAGATCGAAGCTTGGTCTGGGTTTTCGACTGTAAGATATAACGATGTATCATCCTCAAAGAGACGTATCGAGCTAAGTAAATTTTCGGTAATATTATTGATGTATATAAGAAATAATAGAGACCCAAGTATGGAGGCTTGGGGAACACCTGAGTTAATGGGTTTCCAGGCGGATGACTCAGAGCCTATGGCGACTCGTTGGGACAAGATTTCAAAAATAGAAGGCCACCGGAAAGTTCGATTCGCTCAAGCTTCTGAATGAGACAAACGTGCCAAACCTTGTCGAAAGCTTCACTGATATCACACAATACTACTGTAACTTATTTTCCTTCGTCTGGAGCTCGACAAATTCATCATATAAATCAGTAAGCTAGAGGACAGTCGAGTCGCCAGGGCTGAAACCTGACTGGAACTTACTTAGGGTATTGTTTTCTTCAAGGAATTGCCACAGGCGTCCAAATACACAGTTCTCAAATATCTTACCAACACAGCTAATCTGGGAAATTTGGCGATAGTTCATTACCAAATTTGATGGGTTCATTTTCAAAACAGGTGTAGCATTGGCCCTTTTCCACACGGAAGGAAAATAGGAGTTGTTCAGAAGAATATTAAACAAGATCAAGATTGGTTTGCAAAGGGACAATGTACATTCTTTTAGCGGCCGATGGCTTACGAGTAATACGAGATCCCGGCCACATGCCTTGGCAAGTTAAATAGATTTCAGCGTTTCATATACTTCGCTGCATTGGAGGGTAATGGTGTCAATAGTTTGTGAAGGGGTAGAAGCGTTCGAATCATCAATCGTTGATATCGAACAGACATATTCGTTACATACTTCCGCGTTCTCTGTGTTAGATGAGTAGATATTGTTTAAATGGTTAATCGAGGCGATTCCTGGTATTTTATTACTTATGAATGATTTCCGAGATTTCCACCACTGCGAAGGCGATGTTTCGTGACTACCTAGTGAGGATTGGACTTTTGAGAGGTATGAATTTTTGGCCTTTCTGATGGCTGCGGCAACTTCATTTCTTTTGTGTTTGTATTTTATCCATGCTTTTGTAGACCCATTGTGCTTAGCTACACGATATAACCGTTTTCTCCCTCTAATCAGTAGTCGTATTTGGTTATGCATCAATTTGGGTTGGGTTGTCCTAAAAGTAATGAGTTCGGTGGGAATATGTTTGGATGCAGTATCAAGTATTTTACTCGTGGTATTGGAAACTATCGTATCAAGACCTACGTCGTTGAAACTGATGCCCCATCGTTCATTGCTGAACGCCGCGTTTAATTTTTTCGTAATTTCCCCGTGAGTACAACCATATACGTCTCTTAAAATTAGAGGATGATGGTTTCGTAAATTCGATCACGATGGAAATTGGACAGTGGTAACGAATCATCTCTGGTAATAACGGCTCTAGAACTTCATACGATAGTACGCAGAAGCAGACAACTTAGTGAAGTAAGTGGGCTCACTCACAAGCTGTAGGAGATTAAAATACTTAATTATATTTGAAAATTTGCCGTTCGGCGAAGCTAACTGGTTATCATTAAAATCACCTGTAATAATTAAGTCATTTATTGACGTATCTTTAGCTTTTTCAATGGATGCAGCTATCTTATCCCATATTTCTGGAGCACTGTTAGGTGGGCGATAGAACACGCCTAATAATAGCAGTATACGGCATATTGAGGGTACTTCTGCCCATAGGCTTTCGGTGTTCGGGATTTCGAGGTCAGGTGTATGTCAAAAGCAAATATTGTCTTTAAAATAAATAGCCACCCCACCTCCTCTTGGCGAACAGTTGAATCGCAAAACTTCCTGAAAACCTTGCATCAGCATATCAGATGATGGATCAGTACTTTGTAGCCAAGTCTCAGTGAAAGCTGTGATGTCATTATCTGAGGATTCACATTCAATAGTATCGAGTTTGGGCTTTAACCCTTTACCTAACATGAAAAGCAGACGACACTTGCAAAAAAAAATTCTTGAATAATTAATTGTTTTCATTTTTTGTCTCAAAAACATAGGTTATGACCCCTCGTTGGAACGAGCTCGACGAGCTCGTTCCAACGAGGGGTCATAACCTATGTTTTTGAGACAAAAAATGAAAATATTTTGAAAATTAATTGGCGATTTTTGAGAATAGCGCTGGCCAGTTTTGGCCGTTACGTTGGGTGAAGGGTTAAGCTCTGACTATTATGTTGCAAAATTGTCAGGGTGTTTGGATTATTTTCTGAGTTGACGAAACATGGACCTGGGTTTGTCTCATTATCTCCCGACAATAACAGTAACACAACCAAGATAAGGAGACACAGGCAGAGAAAAGAGGCTGCAGGTATTACTTTGAGCGACTTCGCACTTAGCGAAACATCTATCAGTTTGCATGGCTGGTAATGGGATTTTATATCAACTGGATGACGCCCGATATTCATTGGATTCACCAAGTACATAGTAATGGAATCTTTCGGAGTGAAGAAATACAGGACAACCGTGACAGTGAAGCTTTTACGTAGGTCGACACCACTCAGTCTTGGGTAAAAGTAAAGCAAAGACCATATTTATGGATGTCGTGGTAATCTGTCTTTTAAGCTGCGAACATAGACAACGGCATTGAATGTTCCAAATCGTGCATGGTACAATACACTATTGCACATTATGAAATCAATGAGTGGAAAGATGTGAAATTCTTATTAATTCAAGTTGGATAGAGGATAAGGGCTAAAATTAAAATAAAATAGTTGAATGTTTCAGAGACAGAACAATAAGGAACATTAGCATATGTACAGGTATGACAAATAGTATTCGATAGATAAAGATACCCAAAGAATATAAGAGTATGGGATATTCATATCCACAATTTCTACAAAGTTATTAACAACATTCAAGGGTTTACAAGAGCTTGATTTACTATAGGTGGTTAAACAAGAGATTGCTAGCTGTTATGGGAAGGCGGTCCTTAAAATATTCATACTGATTTTTTTTGTTTTTCCAATGATAGTAAGATTAAATTTTAATATAACAACGCCTTAATGAGAGCCAACTGTAACATCGCGGAGATTAACTGACCCCACAATGGTTGCGCTGGATTCATTCAGGGATAAGGAATCAGTGCCAAGTGTGAACTCATTACCCAACAATACGGGAAAGCTACAGTGACAAATTGTAACCATTTACTCCAGACCACAGCTCATAATCTACCGCCAAAAAGTAGCTCGACTAGCTCCCTCCAACGAGGGGTCAAAAACGTTCTCTGGAAGAAAAACAATTAAATTAGAAGCTATACTGGCGAGATATGACAGATCGTTGGGTAAAGGGAAATATATAAGCTCTGATGATGGAAGTCAGTGTACTCTTCCTGTCACGAAATATTAAGAGAGCGAAACTTGACAGGACGAGAATGCAATATCCCATCAGCCATACGCCACCAAGTTAAACGATACCGAAATTAGTGATCTTGGCAAGAAGATCCAGTAACTGCCTGTGTGTACATTGAGATAAATGAATCGATCGAAGAGTAAAGTGTTGACTAAATGGATAAGGTCTGGATTATTCTGAGTATCCAACTTTGTTCGACCAGAGACTGCCACACTGAACATTACTGGAGTACGCCCTTAGGAACGATCCAGCAATTTCCAACAGAGCAAGTTCACCATGAGGTATTTACGAGGAATTATATAGATCACAACATGGGAATCATGATTAGTTTCCAGCGCTCAACCAGTTAGAGAATGGATAATATCGGTGGAGTGTTCAATTTATTCAATTGGCGATTGAAATTATTTTCACCTAGCTAGAAGGCCGCTCAATAACTGTAATAGTTCGAAGGGAAGCTATCAGCTGCGATACCACCTTCAATTGTTGTGTGACTATTGGCAATATTACTGTCAGTCGTATGGATAGAGGGCGATCGGATACAAGTGAAGGTTGGTTCCATGTTCACGGCTCCAATACAAATCAAATGTGGTTCGCCCCCAGAATAAGTATCATTCCTTGTACTATTAAAACAACTCCGAATACGCACGGAGCGGCTTACAAGGAAATAATCTGACGGCATCACAGTAGCTCATGAATCCGGTACAAGGGTGTTAGGCATCGGACCACGAGTACTTGCTCACTTCTGCATGAACCAATAGTACCAACCAAAGCAGTATATGCACGCATTTACACATACACAGACATGCACTCATATGGATATACACATATATTCAAAGTAGTGAGTAACTGAGGACAAGTATGAGCATCATAAACTGAGTCCTGAAAAGCTAGAGGGATATGTTGACTCACAAAATTATCGAAGGACATTTTACTACCAACTCAATATTTTAGTGAGCTGAGTATTCAGAAATTCGGCCGAAGGAGGAAGAAACCAACATATCACGGACGTTGATCTGATTGAAAGACATTTCTTGAATAAGAAGTGCATCTAATCTGTTATATTTTGTGTCACATTTCCAATTCTAGCCATTCCAAAGCTGGTCCTGTCCGGTGCCACCAATGGCAAAACTCACAAGTGTTTATCGCTTGAGAGCCCTGGTGCAGTCGGAATCAAATAACTCACAACATTTAACAGACTGAGTTGTGGTTTCATAGTATGAACGGATCAAATCGATATAATTGTCATTTAACGTTTTTTGAGTGGATTAGTATCTTGGTGAACTGGGGATATCCTGAAGTCACATATCTAATGATTACATGTCAATCATACTGAAAATCATCTTCACCCTACTAGTTTTTTACACTTCTACAAAATACTACCTTCATGTAATATTTTTCAGTTCTCAAGAATTGGGAGCCACTGCGGCCAAGTATGTGACATCTTTGCCTACAGCACACCCACTGCCCTAACCGTATTAGATCCGTCTGTCGCCGACAGCAGCGGCACTCTCAGTTATCACAGACTGGGAGCCTTGGTACAGTCGGTACCAGACAGGATCACAAGCGGCATGATATGAATGTCAAACAAACTGGCCGGGTGCGATTTGTCTACTCGTTCGTCGGCGCATTAATGGTTGTATGGATAAAAATTCCGGTACAGCTGGCTCCCGAAAGAATCTAAGGGAATTAGCAGGATGGGGAATTTTTTTTATCGTTTTCAGACTATTGCGGCGTTATGTAATGCTCCGGTGGCGTTATTTAGCATTGATCCTTTTTTTGGAGCCAACCGTTACAAGACTTACGACTTACATCAGTTGGAATACTTACGGTCGGTACCAAACAAATACCAACCCATGTTGTTGGTATATACATAATATATATTATCAGTCCATTACATTACTGTGTTAACGTTAGTCAATTGTTTTTGGTGAGTCCCATCCACGATATTTGAACGGACAGCATAAAACGAATCGCTATGTAATGTTAAGGAGATGGTGGGGGAGTGATCAGTATCAACAGTCGTGGGGGGGGGGGAGTAAATAACTTGTTTCCCTCATAATATTACAAACTGATTGAGAACTTGGTATAAGCCTCAACGAATAGGCACACTCAAATTTTGGCAATGGCAAAATATGAAAAAAAACTGTTACAAGTATCTGCTATCTTGCTTTCACGGGCTGAGAGTCTCGCGCGTCGCCCCAGGTAGGCACGAGTTCTTGTTAAGTCTTCATTTATGAAGACTCCTAATTTGTGACTTTCTATATTGAGAGTCTTGCGTTTAGTTCTGGCTCCAGATTGTTCTGTAAATATTCAATCGGACTATTATGAGCCTGGCTGTAACTTGTTTACCGTTTATTGACCTATGTCCGACGCGATGACTCTTGGGCACATCTTGTAGATTTAGATCAATGCCAATTTTGTTGGCAATGTCAAGAACAATGTCGTCCGTATATTCCTTTGGCTTCCCGGGAATGCCAGAAAACCTTGTATTGGTTCTCTGCCCATATTGTTCTAAATCATCAAACCTATCCTTTAACACTTTTATTTTGTTATCATTTAGATGGATCTCTTATCTAATGTCACGAACAGATTGTTCAAGTTCTAATATGCTCTCATTGGCAGCTTCCAAGAAAACAGCCTTGAGGGCTACACGCACAGACTAGTTTTGGAGAACTTTATTAATAAGTGCAAAACTAAAGCGGTCCTCGGAGCGCGAAAGATCGGACGGTGTATCTCGATTACTCGCTAGATACTCAGAAATGTCAAAGTCCTCATCAGAGTCACTGCCTTCCCGATACTTTTTAGACACACCTGGTGAGGGGTTTGACCAACCTCGTCGGCCCACGGTCTTTTAGAGTCATTTACTTTGATGGTAGTTGTATCGGTGTCTGTGAAGGGGGTCTCCATACTGGTAAATGCATTGGTAATCATTTTAGAATAAATTGCGTCTGGTAATCACGGAATGGAGAAGACAAGACTACTGGTAGTAATTGATTGAACCGATCAACGAGAACAGGAATCAGCGCAGTGTTTGAATACAATGACGGTAAACTTGTTGATAATTACTTTGTCTTACAAGAGCAGAACAGTTTGAGGATTAATCGGTTTCAATCGCGAACGAGGTGTGAGTTGTCGTTCATTCGGGAACAAATATTAAGATCAACAATTTGAACACCGTCATCATGCATGAACACACAGAAAACGTTGAATCGAAAAGGTTGCCCTTTTCAGCATATTAGTACAGACAATTCGATCACAAATCTCACTGGTTCAGGATGTATCTTTGAAGAAGTCAGCGTGTTATATTGGCACTATAGGCTGAGAGATCGCAGTTGAGGAATCATTGGATCGAGATACTTCACTAATATAAGCACAAGTTAAAAAGAGAAGTAGAATAAAACTAGGTTATCTAAATTTCACACCTAGAGACTGTGGTAGAATAATAACATTTGCAAACGACGCTTAGTCTCCAGTACAAAGAAAAAACAATGGCGCTTTGGAGATATCGAAACCACACTTCCTCACCCAAACTACTTGATTTTTCAAGGGATCGGTATCATTAAATGATGAATTCATGATCGAAGCTGATACTCCACCCCACTTCTTCATATGCATAGTACAATCAATCCACAAAAATGAAATTATCACATAATAACAGATTTTGAAGCAATAGAACAATTCAACGACGAGCCTCCATCGAATCACGTGATCATCGATGAACAACTTTTTTTGAACGGACAATGGGAAACAGGACACTAAGAAACACTTTTTTAATTAAAAATTAATTATATCCATATTTGCACTTTTACTGAAGAAGTTATGAGACGTATCTTCCTTTCGTGTCAAAACAAATATATTTTAGTAATCTATATTAACTCTCTACTTAGCAGACTATCAGGTGATCAACATTTAACAATGCATGTATTTATACCATGATTACCTATTCTACTATATTTGAAAAGCCTATGACATACATTTTAGCTTTACACACCAACCGTGATGAACACGCCAGCATGGGATTTCAATAGAAAATATGTACACCTACAGTAGAACTACATTCCCGTTGATCTTTGGTGACGTCGACCTGAATGCAAACTTGTCTAAATTTATTGCACGTCGCCTCGCAAAGAGTGAAATAAAAGTGGCAATTATTTATTATGTTTTTAAATGTGTTCACCCCATAAAATGTCAACAATTAACAAACATGCATTGTCTCGTGTTGATAAAGCATCCATAACTCGAAACAGCATGTTATTATGTTATTAAAACGAAAAAGGCCCTGCTTCTTTTTCTATCTCGTTTTGGTGATAAAATTGACAGCGGAAGTACTGCCCCCCGATCCTCATGTGAACAAAAGCAAATTCGCAAGTATGTACGGTCCTGCTCAGTAAAACCGAGAAAAAATAATAGCAACTCTTAATAATCTGACGACCATGGTATAAATAAAATATACCCAAAGTAGCTTGGTGTATCAAATGTTCACCACTCGTAGCGAACATTTGGTACACCAAGCTACTATGGGTATATTCTATATATATATGATGTATGTACATAGCATTTTTTATTATCTCCCTAGTGGACTACATAATAATTATGAATGTCTAGCAGGTATACTCCCTAATATATCCATTGGTGAGAATGTTTTTTGTTGTGCATAGAAAGAGAGTCCGAACAAGGACACAACAGAAATATTCCACTTATCTTTGAGAGAAGAGGAGGACAAACAAAAATTGCATATGGACTAACAAGCTAACTATAAAAACAATGTAGCCGAGGGTAATTATTGAACAAACATATACAAGCTGATCATAAATCTTAAACAATCTTTGTTGTCATTACGTAGAGAGTAAGCTCTTGACTGGACTGGTTATGTGAAATAATTCATGAGAGGTAACCAGTCCAGTCAAGCGATTACTCTGTTTATTACTTTTCATTATTAACGATAATCATATTATTTAACCCTTTATCTAACGTAACGGCCAAAACCGGCCAGCACTATTCTCAAAAATCGCCAATTAATTTTCGTTATTTTTTCCATTTTTTGTCTCTAAAACATAGGTTATGACCCCTCATTGGAACGAGCTCGCCTATGTTTTGAGACAAAAAATGAAAATAACAGTTATTCAAAATTTTTTCTTGCAAATGTCGTCTGCATTGCATGTTAGGTAAAGTGTAAAATAAAACAACGAAGTCCCCATTACACCCCCGGCAACGCGTCTTCGTTTGCGCCCAGGGATACATGGCCCAATTGTTGATTGCATGATTCACTTGTGAAGTTATCGTTTATAATTAAACCCGGAAATCCCAGTAAATCACACTTTGGAAAGTAATAATATTGATTTATTTATTTACATGTGTTTAATTTTGTATCTACCTATTTGTCTATTTTATATTTTCTGGGTGGGCATTTTGTCTGATGGGCGTTTTGTTCATGGGTATTTTGACCATGGGCGTTTTGTTTGCGCACCTTTATACCCATGTTTCCCATTTTAGAGGACTTCCACACAAACATAGGTGACTGGGTCCTAGTTATATAAAACAAAATAAAATGATTCTCGGTTAAAATATTATTAAATTGTACCCCGAAATATGTTATCAAAATACTCTTTTGGAAACAAGTTGGCCATATTTTCCTATCCCTAAAATGTCACCCTTCTTACCCAGAGTGTAATCTGTTTTTTGTTTGTTTTTTTTTTTATAGCGACAGCTATTGTCTACAGTAGTGTGGTCGCAGGTGTGAATAAGACGGTGTGAACAAAGATATTCCAGAAATCATAGGGACTCTCGCTATACACTTATTACTTTATTATATTAGAACACAATAAAGCTAACAGCATTTTTACTCTTTCCCTTAAATTTGCCATCGAAAAACATTATATTCTGGCTCGCCACCATGGTGGGACTCAAACCTCTACCATCGCCGAATAGAGCTGGAACCGAATAGAGCGATCTCTCTAAAAGTCTTAATGGCGTTGAGGGGTTGAGTATTGACAATCTATCACTCCAACGTAAACTGCCGGGAACTCTAATCGCGTGCATACCCCCTCAGACCCCATTTGAGGCAATAGGAAAGCTAGGACTGTGTGATCCAAGTGAAATAAAATAAGGTTAACTGGGTCGCAAGGGATTTGTAAATCCCACATCGTCCCTGCGCGCCTTCGGCGCGCTAAAACCTTTCATTCATTCATTCTTTATGGGATATAGAGAGTAATCGCTTGACTGGACTGGTTACGTGAAATAATTCATGAGAGGTGAAGGACGTTGTACAAACACGAGTGCGCGAATGCGCACGAGTGTTTTACAATTTAGTCCCTCGCCTCGATTTAATTATTTCACGTAACCAGTCCAGTCAAGCGATTACTCTGTTTATCACTTTTCATTATTAACGATAATTATATTATTTAACCCTTTACCCAACGTACAGGCCAAAACCGCCAGCGCTATCCTAAAAAAAATCGCCAATTTTTGTTTTCTAAAACATAGGTTATGATCCCTCATTGGAACGAGCTCGTCGAGCTCGTTCTAATGAAGGGTCATAACTTATGTTTTTGAGACAAAAAATGAAAAAAAATAGTTGTCGTTGGCTTTTCATGTTAGGTGAAGGATTAAAATAAATACAATGAAGTCCCCATTACACCCACGGCAAAGCGTCTTCGTTTGCGCGCTCCGATACATGACACAAATGGTGATTGCATAATTCACTTGTGAAGATATCGTTTATAATCAAACCCGGAAATCCCAGTAAATCACACTGTGGAAAGTAATAAAAAATCGTAGTGGAAGTTTTAAAATGGGTTGTGTTGTCAGGGGTTTCTGTCCCAGTTGATTTTGTCCAACAATCGTAAAGCAATGGCCAGATGAAATAAGGCGAACACAGTTTTTGTGTTCAATAATCTGCAGAAATTCAGATGTAAACATTTAAAATTTCCAAATTTTAAATTCAGGTTTTTATATTGTTGTTAAAATCTCTGAAATGCCGGTTGACGACCGTCACCACATTTGCTTGGCGTCCTTACATTACCCGTTGTTTTTATCTGCATATAAAAAAGATCCTATTAAATTGTTTTTAATAAAATACTCGAATTATTGGTCTCCCTAAGAGAGATATAATGAGTTTACTGACAAAGATAGATAGAGAAAGAGAGAGAGAGAGAAGAGAGAAAGAAGAGAGAATATACTATATTGATGGTTATTTTATTATTAAGAACTTACCAATCTGTCTCCTTGTGTTGACTTCACCCCTAGAGACGACGAACAAAATGTTACGTTTCGTCTAGCCGAATATTACGTTTCGACCATTGGAATATTACGTTTCAACCACCGGAATGTTACTTTTCGACCAACACAATGTTACGTTTCTGTCGGAAATCGGGCTTTGTCGTTTCTGGGGGGAAATAGATTCACGCCGCGTATTCAGCAAAAAAATCAAGTAGTGTCGCCTGAATCCGTGCGTGAACGTATGTCTCGCCGTAACGAACCCGCCCGTTTCGCTTTGTTGGGGTGATTCTTATCCTGAAGGGGTCAATGACTTTTCCTCGGAAAGCATAAATCAACAGGTCACTGAAAACAACAATTTTAATGCATATATATATATAAAAGAATATGATGATTTGTGACTTACATTAAATCCAATGAATCAGAAAACAAAACGTCAATCATACCCTACCCACACAGTTTTTTTGTGGACCGGCATTATCTGTTGTCGCTGGTTTTTCCTCCTTATTGCTGGTCTTTGTTCTTTGGTCGCCTCTTCACTTCACTCTTTCAATGCCGTCGCACGGCCACTAACGTATTGTCACTTCACCGCACGCTTTTGCTCTAACGTGTGACGGAATGTCACTGTACCATTGCCGTCGCACGTCCACTAACGTATTGTCACTTTACTATATCGCCTTTCCTCTAACAAGTGATGGAATGTCACTCTACCACTACCATCACACGGCCACTAACGTAATGTCACTTTACTGGACGCTTTTCACTTAAGCAGTCTCCACCAATAGGTTTAAACTCTCCCCTACGTTTACCTCAGAATAATGTTAATACAGGCGAAGCCTACTCTGCCTACGTATGACTTGCCTTCGACAACAGGTATGCCGTCTTCCTAAATACTAATAGCTCCCTGAGCTCGCACTTTCTATTTCTGATCCTACACTCAGATATGGCCACCGACTTGGCCCGCGACTGCCCCTATTCTAAATATTCATGTAATATTATGTTAAAATCGAATGCTAATCTTGGTAAATTTATTTGATTTGAAATAAATACTGTTTAAACAGAACTGGTTCCATCTCGGGGACAAGATTAGAAACAGTTTTGGTTCTAAAGAGAACCTATATTTTTTGCAGTGTATGACATGAGTAGAAAATAAAGTCAAATTGATTTTTATTACTTTTAATAAACGAAAACAGCAGACACTTCTCGGAGCTGTTTATCGTTTTCGTTTATTAACCCTTTACCTAACATGAAAAGCAGACGACACTTGCAAAAAAAATTCTTGATAACTTATTTTTTTCATTTTTTGTCTCAAAAACATAGGTTATGACCCCTCGTTGGAACGAGCTCGACGAGCTCGTTCCAACGAGGGGTCATAACCTATGTTTTTGAAACAAAAAATGAAAAAATAATGAAAATTAATTGGCGATTTTTGAGAATCGCGCTGGCCTGTTTTGGCCGTTACGTTAGGTAAAGGGTTAAAAGTTACAAAGAGAAACTTTACATTTTATGGCAAGTCTTTAGAAGCAGCTAAGTAACTGTCCTCTTTTGCACTTTGTTTTGCGAATGAGTTTTTAAGGTAATCTGCGTGTTTTTATTTTTCTCTCTAGACTATTATTATATTAACGAAAATGATAGTATGTATTATATGCCACAATACGCACAATGTTGATATGATGCAGAAGAAAAGTTACAGAACATGAACAGATGATGAAAGAACCGTTTTTTTATTTTTGATGGGTTTCAACAGGGAATAATGGTTAAACGTTCAAACTGATTGGGAAAATATTATTTAAAAAAGTCAGCTTCTGCATACGGAAGTTACCCAGAGATAGTGAACTGATGCACACCTCGATGATACATCTTGGCTAGCATTTTGAAATTTCAATTTGCTGACAACATTAGACAATTAAGATGAGCTAACTTTCCTGTAAATCTCTTCCAATGACGAAAATTGTCAGCTCTATTACCGGGGCAAGTACATACTTCGAACGCCCAACAGTCTTGTTACACCTACCACATGCAGAGTTTGGGTAAAGAGAAAAGTCAGATTTTCACGGAAAGACCAGTAATTACCAAGTAATCCTCTCTGAAAGCAAACACCCCGGCAAACAAATGGCGTACGTGATGACTCGTCAATCGTTATTGGACAATCTATAACGTTCCCTTAACATCGATTATACGGTTTAGTTCTCGCTTGATTGGCACTGCCGCAATCTTAAAGGAAGAACTGTCACAATTACTTGCCAATATGTACGCTCCCAGACAACCTGTTATTAGAAGTTTAATCTCTCGTTGAACTTTATGTCTGATCAAATTGGACATAAGGCGATTGGATAGCATCGGTAATTTTTAGACTTTTATGCAATGGGAATTAGACAAGTGTATTCCGAAGTGTAAGACAGTGGTTGTAATAGTAGTAGTAGTAGTAATAGTAGTAGTAGTAGTAGTAGTATAGTAGTAGTAGTAGTAGTAGTAGTAGAAGTAACAGTAGTAGTAGTAGCGCAGAAGATGCCCGTTGGTTAATGCGCTCCTTGCTGCAGAAGAATGAAGTAGTCGGAAATACACAAGGGCGTTTGCGCTGTGTAATTCAACATATAATGTAATATTGGCGTTGTCGGTAGTGAAATCACGAACTGAACCGACCAAACAGAAAGAAAATATTGAGACCAAGGTATGTGGAGGGAGGATTACTAATTAACCACTGTGGGGGTAAACTTGTTACTTAGTACTTATTGACATTTTTCTGAGGTGTAAACACAATATTGACTTGCAAACTTTCATCACATGGACCACCGGGATGTACACAGTGGTCCATATGGTGAAAGTTTGCAAGTGATTCTTGTGCTGATATAAACAATTATGAAAAATATAAGTGTGGAGAATATATGGTGTTGCGATTAAGCAGTAATCTACTCTCTTTAATCTGTATATGTTGTTGAATTTTAATATCTGTTTACATCATTAGATAAATAAGCATCCCAGTAGAGGTTAGGAATGATGCTAGTAGTACTGAAATGGTTAACCGGATAACCGGTTTTACACCGGTTACCTACCTAACCGATTAAGAAAAATGTCAACCGATTATCCGAAATATCGATAGTGATCGTCATTCCACGGTTAAGACGTCGTAAATCCGCCGCTTTTTCTTTGAGATAGATTACACCTCGAAGCAGCGCTGTATATATTTAGAAATAATCGACTTTGGCGTTCAAGACTTAGTTAATGATCGGCAATTTCCGTAAGTACTGGGTAACCGAAGAAAATATTCCGTAGTATGTATACAAACGAACGTTGTCGAATATTCGACAACGTTCGTTTGTATACACACTATGGAATAGGTTCTGAGAATACTGCTTTCCAATTCCTACAGTTTTGATCCCAGATTCGGTGAAATAATGGCTACGGTTAACCGGATATTATCCGGTTATAGCTCTCGGTTAGTCGGGTGTGAAAATGAGTCAACCGTTTCAGCCCAAGATGTTAGTGATCTCTATTTACTCGTATATATTGTGTTGGGCATCCTGTTTTTCTACAGGAATTGAGTTACGCTGACGGGGCAGTTTGAGTTTGATAGGGACAAAAAGGTGCACTTACTCACTGTCCCATTACTTCAAAATAGTGCACAATACAGTGACAGCACGTCTAGTTTCAACTGTAGTAGTAGTAGTAGTAGTAGTAGTAGTAGTAGTAGTAGTAGTAGTAGTAGTAGCGACAGTAGTAGTAGTAGCGGCAGGAGTAGTAAACATATGGTTTCTACTGAGTCACGATTTAATATGACATTTCTGTACCAAGTTCTCCAAAATCAATTTGTAACGTGTTTTCCCCGAGTGTTTCACTTTTTTCCTCAAAAACATTGCTTATGGCCTCTCATTGGAACATGCTCATCCAGTTCCTTCAAATTAGAAATAAGAGGCCATATGCTCTGATTATAAGTAAAAGAAAATAGTTATATATTCGGGAAATGTTTCCTGCCAATGTCGTCTGCTCTTTGTATTTGGTAGACAGTTAATGACGCATAAGAGAAGATTTATTCAATCCTACTACCGAACCCATCTCACGACGCTGTTACGTCGACATTGACTTCTGACGTCATCCCCATATTGAACGAGTAGCGAACAATATGTTCCCTAGTGAGCTTTTTTATGATGATTATGTGATGAAATAGTTTATCATAGTGTAACAATGTGATACTGATTTAACACTTTGAACTCGTAAGACTGAAATTTCGGTTCAATGTATAATTTCGTCCCATTTTTGTCGTATTATAAGAGGTCTATACACGGGACATTGATGATAAAATAATAACTGCAGTCTACAGCCAGGCGGCTGCAGACTGCAGTTATTAGTTTATCCTCCCTGTATATTGATATTGAACTGACCCATCTCACTCTAACTGTACATAAAGGCGATACCATTCAAGGAAACGAGGGTTCAAAGGGTTAATATATTTTAACAAATAACACATAAAATGTAGGTGAGCGCAATAGTTCAGTTGTTAGAGCATTGTACTTCAAACCGAACGGCCGAGGGTTCGATCCTGTCAAGTGATAACTACGTTCTGCCCTTGGGCAAGACACACAATGCTGATTGTCCACGTGGTAAACGATGGCGCTCCATACTAGTCAGAGTGCGGGTCAACTGTGTACTTATCTCCAATCGCTGCTAACCCTGCTCGTTCTAAATTAGTACTTTGGTGAGTTTGGCAGTTGCTCGCAACTGTTCGGTGATTCTCTCCTGGTTCTCGGGATTTATCCATTAATTAAACAGTTCGACACAATGTGACCCTAGTTGTTAAAAGTGTCGTTAAACGAAAATAAAAGACAAATAAAATTTAGACAAACATATAAAATAGTATGAAACCTGTGACAGTTGAAACAACGAGATAAGATAATGTTCCAATAAGACTAAGATTTTCACCCTCGGATTGGATGAGAGCTCCCGTGGTTTCTATTGTTTTACGTCTATATAGCATGCGTTACCGTAAGACGTCACTACGTGAATTATTTGAAATGACGTTGCCCGTTACGTAATTAATCATCAAATGAGTGACTTGCAAACTGCTTCATTTTTCTCGATTTTTCACAGACGCAGCAGACGATGTTCTAAATGAATTGTTGTTTAACCCTTTACCCAACGCAGACGATATCAAAATTTATTATTTTAAATATAATTTTTTCAAATTTTTCAACAAATTTCAACAAAACCATATCATGTGACCCCTCGTTGGAACGAGCGTGACGAGCTCGTTCCAACGAGGGGTCACATGATATGGTTTTGTTGAATTTTTTTGAAAAATGATATTTTTTCAACTGCTGAATTTGCATCTTACGTGGGCGGATGCGGGCGATCCGTTGTGTAAAGGGTTAAATTACAAATCAGTTTACGATTTGAAGTAATATGGAGTGACCTCAGCAGTTATTATTTTCACAGCTTTGGTTTTGGGCTGAGGGTATAGTCTTATTTGAACATGTAAGGTATTGTAATTTGTAATGAATGACGGTATGAGATGTGGGTGAACATAAACTCCGAGCCGCAAACCCTATAGCATGCTACCGACAATGTATCACAATAACTTATAATGTTTATAATATCTGCATACGAATGTAATCATTCTTTAACGCATCCTCACCCCATACCGCACTCCGTCAAATCCATAGTTAACTCTTTGAGACTTTAAGTATCCTGACATTCAAACGTCACTGGGAATTCAGTTTCTTCACCGTTTTTCAAAATGCGACGTCAAACGTGGGAAAGTACAAAGGACAAGATATTTTTCACATTAGTGATTATCTGGATGAGGACTAGACTATTTATGGTGGTCTGAATTTGTTATTCAAAACTTGTTTTATTATAAATTATTGGATAGTGCCCACAGGCATATATATATAGAAATATAAAAAATATATTAGTGTTTGACTGAATATGAAATATAAGCAAGGAAAGTGTTGGCTTTTGCTCTGGATCCTCATTTTTTGAAAGCCCTGATAGTGGCTTCTAGCACTCAACCAATTAAGAAGTCTTGACAGCAGGATTATTTTACTGTTTTGAGCTGCAATAACATTTGGCGCAACGGTTATCACTGAACACTATTCGGGAGAAAATAGGAATTTGAGGTTCAAACTTTAAAAAATCGAAAAATAATAACAAAACAAATAACCACAAAGTATCAACGTGCTGTTTGATTCCGTACGTAACAACACTTACAAAAGTGTCAAAGAGTTAAATTAAACAAACCATTTCGCTCGTAATAACATGTACAAAGGCATCAAAGGGTCAATATAGCTATTGGCTGCAAAAGTCAACCATGGGTTTTGTAACTCGAGTCAGAGCGTGTGTTTGAGTATGGCGAACATCTGGCCGACCCATCCATTCTGCGGAAAAAAATGTGCTAGATATAGTTTTGTATCGAAAACAATTGATCGATGTTTCATCGGGTGCCGTTTAAAACATAACACCTCCACCGCGGCGAATCGTTGAGATGCATTTTAATGCACGTTCTGTTTATAGTAGTCCTGCAGATCGGACCCCAAAATACCGACCAGGTACCGGTTCAGACCTGCACTGCACTTCCGACTGGACCACCCCTACTATATCGGTATAGAAATGGGCTGGATCGGCCCGGGGTAGCCCAATATCGTCGTGAAGGGCATTGTCATGCGTCACATTATCGTTACTTCCGGACACAACGTTTATTTTTGGACTTTACAATACACTCATTTGTTTTGACTTTACCGTCTACCGTATCCTGTGAAAATAAGTAGGAGATTAGTTTTGTAAACGCTTTTCCCCCCACAGTCTAAGATCGAAGTCGTTACATATAGAAGCCGATTAACTCTTAGAAGGCGGAGATTCAGAATGAATTTATTGAACATGACATACCGCGACACACTTACAGTAAAACAAGTGCTTCTAGTCAAGTATCGCCTGCCTATTCAGGAAGACTACACTTGACTAGAAGCACCTGCTCAGTGTTTCATTCTCCCCCAGCCCAAAGGCAGCCGAACCGTCATTGCCAGATTACCTGCCGTATTACATCACAGGCAAGAAAACTCGACTACCGGCTTCTAAGAGTTAAACATACGAACGAAGGCCTGGTTGATACAATATATCTTTCATTGAGTGCACCGTGTGCAACTACGCGCGATCTGCAAGGCTGCAGCAGGTGGTGTCTTGTTTCACTCATTGTTTGCACGAGAAGATGTAAAATTCGCTTGTTAGAGTAAGTCAAATGCTTAATAGAATTCGTCATTTTGCTGGTAGTTTATAAAACATTTCTGATATCCTCTAAAACCTGCTGTCTCCCTCCACCATGGAATACAATCACAGAATGCGTCAAAATGCCCTATGTTGGTTACAAAACGAAAACTGTGTACTGAACAGTCGAGTGGGAACAAATTGGACCGAATACCTGTGTTCCGGACCATACTGAACCGCCATTGTTAGGACCTGCGTTGCCTATTGTTCCAAGATATATTAGAGAATATCTCTCTGAAAGTGACGAGCATTGTGCAGTGAGTTTAGATCGATATCACCGCGTGTAGGTTGCGTTTTGGCTGTTTTAATTGCCATTAACTCTTTGAACCCGAAATGCCATTTTTCAGGCCCCCCTTTTCCCTCCGACCCGAATTCATACGGATTTTTTATTTGCTATCAAGATTGCGGCTGCACGTTGAAAATATTGTTTGGTCTTCCCTCATGTAACGGGAATAGGCTCTACTAGTTGATGGCTCCGAACATGCAGGAGATATACCATCATGGTTCAAATGGTTAAAACTAGGAAATGCATATAATAAAAAAAAAAACATTTACTGTTTTTAAGTTGGTACACACATTATCTGAAACTGATTGCAACGAACTGTTTGCTTCAAGAGCGGGAGAAAATTTATCTTCCCCTGCAGTCGAAATGAGATGACTCTGGTAGAGAGGCAGAACAGTAGTATCCTCTGTATAGTCAATGGTGTTTAGATTGATTTTGTTTTGTATATTGACATTCGGGCACGTGATATCTGTACTTGTCTTACAGGGAGTTTCAATGTGAAGTATCAACGCTGTCAAAACAATTCGACAGTGTTTCACTACTCACATCGCGTCTTGGTTTCAATCCACGTTCTCAAGCCTCCAGCCAAATTATGAAACATTCAATGATGTTATGGTCTGGTATCATTCTAGGCCTTAAATGGTCAAATGTTCGGATTCACTCGTCCTACAGGTTCGCATTCCCTTCAACTGGAATATTCTAGACAACTGAATCTACAAACTATCATAAACATTCATTTTCTTTGAAATAACACACGAAGCTTTTCTTAATCGACACTTGATTTGATCGGATCTTTAATAACTTTACCAATACTATTAACCCTTTACCCAACGTAACGGAAAAAACCGACCAGCGCCATTCTCAAAAATCGCCAATTAATTGTCATTATTTTTTTTCATTTTTTGTCTCAAAAACATGGGTTATGACACCTCGACGGAACGCGCTCATGTCGTCGGCTTCCCATGTTAGGTAAAGGGTTAAAAATGTTTGTATAATAAACAATTATGAGTGAAGACTCGTCATTGCTGTAGTTTTTTATTTACGCCACATAGTTATACAGGTCTTCATGTTTCCGGGCAGATTAAATACTTTTTGGTTGGAATATCTATAACTGAAAGACAAAAAGCATATTTGTTTATTGCACGCCTATGCTTTTATTTTCCTAAAATACACGATTTTTTCTGCAAAAACCGAAGCGAACAATAATTTGTTCTGTATTGTTGTATTGTCCTTGTACGATACGGATCACGTGCGCGGACTATTTAACTATTTCATATATTTTACGTTTTGGTTATTTTTTGCAAATAATTTGTGTTTCTAATAGTTTTTTGTAAACTGTAGGCGTGCAATAAATACAGAACTGCATGCGCGTTTGAACTGTCATTTTTTTACCGCACGAGATCGATTTCGGCGGAAGGATAATATTGAACAAGAAGCCGAAGGCTTCGAGTTCAATATTATCCCTCCTCCAAGATTGATTAATATTTTTTTAGTAAACTGTAGGCGTGCAATAAACGCAGAACGGCATCCGCGTTCAAACTGTTGTTTTTGTTTTTTTCCGCACTCGATCGATTTTGGCGGAGGGATAATATTGAACGAGAAGCCTTCGGCTTCTCGTTCAATATTATCCCTCCGCCAAAATCGATCTCGCGCGATAAAAAAATTACAGTTCGAAAGCGAATGCCTTTCTGTCTATATATCTTTGTGAGTAAAAGTACGTCATATAAATCGACTGTAGTTTGCGTGCAAACTCCACGAAAGGCGGGTAAATAAATAGGCCATAACAACGTCGGAATCGTTACAAAAAATTGACAGGTGGCCTGAGAGTGGGTTTCACTGAAGATACTTTTTGATCATTTGTCTGAATATCTCAGTCGAATACCGTGTTGACTTGCACACATTCCAAATATTTAAAAAAAGGAAAATGATAACGCCACTTCCAAAAATACATCAGAAATTATTGGACTCCATCAATTCAGTTAGAAATGGTTACATCGCTACAAACATGGTAGTAATGGTTTTGTAGTTTTAAATTTTGCAGTGCAGTGCAATCTTACAGTGCAGGGGAGAATAAAAACGTTGTCAACATAAAAATGTCCCACGTGTACAGACAGAAATGAGTCCAATTACAGCCGACGTGTTTGAATGATATATGAGATGGGAAACGTAACTATAACAACGGGGAACATTTTTCGATTGGACGGTTTGGTTTGAATAGTAAACGAGTCCAAGAAAACGTTTGTCCAAACAACAATGTTGGGTGTGGCGGGAGGGGGAGGGGGGGTGGTGGTGGTGTATGCAAAACAATTCCTGAATATGAAGGTGACGGGTACATTGCACTTTTTGTTCCTCCGAGCATTCTTTTCTCATAACTAGCACGAATTTAGTGTTAATTGTTTTGTAAATAAACGTGATGTCTGTTACCAAACATGCTGTGGGGAAAAGCCTAGGTATGGGATACCTCATTCTACTCGTCATACTTCATCCATGCTTCTTGTTCTTATGAAATTGTGTATAAATTAAGTGGGACAATGCGGCTCATCGGGGTCATGTTTGTTTCTTACTACTTGCAATGGATACTTCCAACAGATAATCAGTGGTGGATGTTCGGTATGGAGTACATTTTGTATTAACCCCCACAAAACGATGTTAAAACTCAAGGGTTTAAAGTTGCATTTTTTCCATACTGCAACTGGGTATTAAACCGGAGAGTTCTGTTGAACAAGATTTAATTGATTAAATTCCTTATTGCATTATGGCAAAAAAATGAGGCATGAAATGTTGATATCTCATCAACAGTGTGCAGAGGGTTAATGTTCGATTTGCGAACTGTGGTTTTGTAAACGAGGATCCATCAGCTATTAACTAGGGTTTAATATATTCCCGGTTTACTACAGATACGGCAACGGGAATCAAATTACACTCAGAACCGGGATCCGGGACATTTCCCGGATAATATCAAGTAGATTTACGTGAGTAACAAGACGCATTTATTTTCGTGAAAATGAACATATTTTATGGACAATCTGTCATCGCCAATCGGAAAAGTGTTTTCCAAAGAGAAGTGTGAACCCCCAAACTCGCTTTCAACTCGTCTTCATTTTAAGAATCGCTAGCTTTATCACTACTACCTCGTGCACCCCCCCCCCCCTCTTCACTGCTGAAGCAGAGGAGACTGGTGGCGGCAGTGAAGAAGGACTTGATGTTGAAGGAGGTAGAGAATAGTGAGTGATACTAATGATTCTGAAAATAAAGACGAGTTTGAACTTTGAAACGAGTAAAATTCTTGCTTTTGATGAGTCCTCTGGAGCTGATCGGGAGCTACTGTGATTTGGTGAAAAGGGATCTTCAGGAATCCGAATTGTAATAAGTTCAGAAGGGCTGACGAAATCTAACAAAGTTACGTTGGGGCAGTTTTTTTCATTTTACAAAATTCATTTCAACACGCAAACAGTGCTAATCGCGATTACCGGTTTCGTACTATAGATTTCCCGAGTATCGTGACCGGATTTCGGAGCCGAGAACCCGCGAATTCCCGTTCCCGGATTAAACCCTACTATTAACAGAATACATTTCAGGTGTGGGTGAAAAATGTATTCAACCAAGGAGAGTTAACAACCAGAATGTATCTTTATCACATAACCACCATCAAATAGTTCATAACGGAAAATATCGTTCACAACACGTCCAATACGGGAATGACGTCAGAAGTCAACGTCGACGGCGTAACATTGTGAGTGAATTGGTTTCAGGTGTAGAACTGATTTAATCTTCTCTTATTTTCCATTAACTGTCTACTAACACAAACAGCAGACGACAGTCGAAGAAAACAGTTCGCGAATAACTGAAATCATGGCTTGTGACCCCTCACTGGAACGAGCTAAAGGGCCATAATTTATGTTTTTGAGGCCAGAAATTGAAGAAAACAAATAATAAAATTTGGCTGGTGATTTTTGTGAACACTTGTTTGTGTGTTCAGATTTGAATTATTCAAACTTAAAACTCCACATTTTCTCAGCCCAGAAATGTAAAATGTCAGAAAATATGCAGAATCTACAGGAAATGTTTTCTTTCTCGTTTTGTGAGCATTTCGTCCCCTGAGTTCCAGGTGTGTTCTATGTGCCTACTGGCACATAGAACACATTGGAAATAAGCGGACGATTTGTTAAAATAATCGATCGAATGATATGACAATTATTTGTTTGAACACGGTGCGGAATGGGCATTTTGAACCTGGTGGAGGAGGCACAGCCACAGAAGGGCGCTCACATACTGAGTAATGTAAATGATGGACGATGCTCCACAGTGGCATGGTAGGAATAAATACAATACACAAAGCTATGTTTTGGAATAACGCAAATCTACATTGAGAAATATACAGTACCGCACATACTTGTAACCCTTTACCTAACATGAAAAGCAGACGACACTTGCAAAAAAAATTCTTGAATAACTAAATTTGTTCATTTTTTGTCTCAAAAACATAGGTTATGACCCCTCGTTGGAACGGGCTCGACGAGCTCGTTCCAACGAGGGGTCATAACCTATGTTTTTTAGACAAGAAATGAAAATATTTTGAAAATTAATTGGCGATTTTTGAGAATAGCGCTGGCCGGTTTTGGCCGTTACGTTGGGTAAAGGGTTAAATGGGTTAAGAATTATCGCACGCTATTGCTTTGGCCCAGGATGTCTCGAGAGCCAAGTGCGATAATTCTTAATTCATTCAAACGTATGTGCGGTTCTGTACTTATCACACACCTCTTATGTCACATCCTGTCTACGCGAAAATTGAACAAAAAGCAATTTTCAACTGACTAATTTCCACGTTTTCTTCACTGACAACAAGACATCACTGTTAGGTAGTGGGGTATCAACCCTAATTTGCTTTTTAATTTTTACGGCATTCAGTTGGTCGAAACCAATTGACACCGATCAGTGTCAAGATGATCGAACTTCAAATATTGACTAACCTGCGGGAAATAACACAACAAAAAGTTTTAAAAATAAGTTTAGCACACTCCATAACTTTATGACCAGTTGTGGAACGTATTTGCCAAGGAACAAGCAGTCCGAATGTTATTTTTATTTTGTAATTTTTTCACTCGAATATGATTGTTTAAATATCGCGGTAAACAAATCTATATGAGAAACTTGGAATTTCCAGGCGACCTCAACTCCGGTGCATTCGACCAGTGATTGACGTGTTATATTTAGACGGGTTCCTTCTATGTTTACGTTGGAAACGAAATCCAACGGGATTTGTATCGCCACATGTGCGATACAAATTTATTTTTATCCTACAGGCAGAACAGTGGACATCCCTTGTTTTACATTTATGGATGTGTGATAAAATTCGATATTGTTTGCCCCAAACTCAATAAAACATTTTTTTTCCGGCCCGGTGGAGAGATTTGTTAAATATGAACACAAACATGTTCCCTTTTTGCGACTTTAAAAGACGGAACAAGTCAAACGAGGTAATTTTGGTTAAATCGTACGAGTCAGTAGTCAGTTCATCCACAAACTTATATTTGCAATGTTATATTATTCATATCACGGTTGCCCTGTAAATATAATACATTCATTGAAAAAAATGTTAAGAAATTCATGTGTGGAATCCGGCCTACAGCATGAAACAACGTATTTGGTTGGTAGTAACGCGTCAATGTGAGCAACCGGAATGCTCATTTAAGCCAATGGAATGCTTCCTCACAAGGAAATAAACAGACCGCCAAATGTGATGTTTTCTTTGAAAATGTATAATTCAAGTTTAATCGTGTTATAAACGTAGAACACAACCCAGATACAGTTGTGTTCCTATGGCGCTCGTCCAACAGCTCAAAACACCACTCAGGGACGTGACGACAGTTGGGGTGTGTGTGTTTGTGGGGGGGGGGGGGGGGGGGGGGTGGGCACCCCCAGCCCAATCCTGGCCAAAACTTCATATCGGAATTTTAGAGATTCTTTGGCGCTTCCCCAAATTCCAACTCGGTTTCAGAGTGGCAGTAACTGTTACTAGTTACAACTACAGTGTTCGCAATATCGAGCTTCATTAGTATGCATGATGCCAATCAGTACGAAATTTCTGTTGTAGGTTTACTTATCGTAATAAAAAAAAATCCTTCAAGAAAATCGCATCATGTAAAATCGTTACCCTGAGATAATACCATCATTCACAGTTAAAAAATGATGAAATATTGACAATTGATCATTCCTACATAAGATCGGATTTAATGCTAGGAGAGTATGAATTGCTCAAAGTTCTCAGCTTGAGCATTTGTTTAGCACATATTCAATTCCCAGAATAATACCAAATAACAGTAATAACCTGATAATTCTATCATAAATATGTTGGCATTTCTGTTACTAGAATCAATTGTATGCCCCCTTTCATGGTTTCATTTTCAAAATTTTCTCGGTAGGGCATTTACAACTAGAAGGAGGGACCGGGATGGTGTTCCCCGCTCCCGGTCCTTCCACCTTAGTTGGAAATTCAGTATCCTACACCCCCCCCCCCCCGCCCCCCACCACAAATCGGAAACCTGTAGCCATGTCCCTGGTCACCACCCCAGGTCGTCCATTCCAACCATACTCCACCCTCGTTGTGTACTGTCCTATTCAACTCTATCGAGGATACGAACTTTTTCGTTATCGGGTCATAATGAAAACGAACATATTCTTCACCTGTACTCAATCCGTCATCACAAAAGCGGACAGAGAATTTCTACCGGATTGTAACAGAGTCGCATAACAATGCCTCTAAGATGCTCTTTCTGTTTGTTTGCTTGCTTTTTTATGGTTTCACAATATTCTATTGTTTGTTTGTTTATCGGTGTTTAACAACACTTTCGTCAGCCAGGGTCACATCTCGCGGATGTAGGAAGCCAGAGTTCGCAGAGAAAACCACCACGCAGAGACGGATATCTGTTAGAATCTCCAACTTACTAATTCGGCACAAGTAGAGGAGTCAGCAACGGTTGAAAGCGAATGCACCATCTACATGCGGTGCGCCTTCGTACAGAGCGGCGCCCTGTTTTGTCCAAGGATACAACACAGTTGCCGATTGTCGGGATCGAACTGTCGACCTTCCAGTTCATAGTCAATTTCTCTCACCAATGAGCCCCACACTCACGCAGTACGTTTTTTTTATTTTTCTTTTTTAATGAAATCGTTATTCATTTTCGTAAATGAATCGCGACCTGGTCACGATTTCATTAAAGATGATGTCGCTATTGTGATGACAACACTGCATAATAAGTGACTGTGATATCATTGGTGTCCTTCAGCGGTCTTCACCTAGACCCATAAGTCCAATACTATTTACACTAGAAAACACGGCATGATAAAGGTATCCTCTAATTTGATCCGATACTAAGACATGGGGGAGTTCGATGGCTCAGTGGTTATGGAATTGGATTTCAAACCGAAAGGTCCACGTCTCGATAAACGCCAGGGATAGCAGCGTTGTGTCCTTAGGCAAAGCACTCAATCCCGACTGTTCACGTGGGAGCGCGGTGGCTATGTGTACTTGGGCGTACCCCTCTTGTCTTTAACCAAGGGTGAAACTGCTTGTGTGGAGTTGGTACGTTGGGGAGTCTGACAGTTGCTCTCCATTGCTCGGTGGTTCTCTCCGGGAATGCCGACTTCTTCCACTCATAACACTGTCCGACACGAAGTGACTCAGGCTGTCGAAAGTGCCGTTAAATCCCAATAAATAAATTAAGTTTAAGACAGAAAACAACGAGGGTGGAGTACGTGGAATATGAATTAACGACCCGAGGTGGAGTTGTTAATGTATTTCACGGTCGCCGTATAGCGCTCGTTTAATGCATCAAACCTCCAACTGCAGTTGTTGATTCCTGTCCCATCACTCTACTTGGGTTGTGTTCTGTGTCTATACCACGGTCGAACGTGATTTAACCCTTTACCCAAAGTAACGACCAAAAGCGTCCAGCGCTATTCTCAAAAATCGTCAATTAGTTTCCATTATTTTTTTCATTTTTTGTCTCAAAAACATATGCTATGACCCCTGGTTGGAACGAGCTCATCGAGCTCGTTCCAACGAGGAGTCATAACCTATGTTTTTGAGACAAAAAATGAAAAAAATAGTTATTCAAGATTTTTTGTTGCGAGTGTTGTCTGCTTTTCAAGTTAGGTACAGGGTTAAGTGAATGGAGCTGTTATTTTTCAAGAAAAATTTCACACTCGTCGGTTTGTTTTCATTCTTGTTTGACGCTGTTTGTGTGGAATCATTCCATCCATGTCATAACATCAATCAGATGCGTAAGAGATGCGTTCTTACATGACGCTCTTACCGTAGATCGGATTCCACATGTGGTATATCTAGCACATTTCTCATTATCAGTAATGGATCAGGTAATTGTGAATACACACAACAATTGTTGAACCAATAACAGTGTGTCCTTCTTTCATATTGAATTAATATCCGAGGCTGTATCGGTTACCCATTCATGGATTGCATTGGTAAACATGAAGAATAGCGGACCCAACAAATTATACCAAAATTACCAACTTTTCCCAACTGTTCATGGTTTCCCTACAATCTCTAGTGTTTTTTCTTTATATATTCATAAATTGTGGGGAATAAAAATCACTTTTTAGCTTGTTTTTACTAGATTTTAACTTCCGTGACGAAGCAATTCAACTTGCGCGTCAACCATCTTTTCTATCTGAAAGTGTGCACCGGTACCACAGAGAGAAGTCGGTAAGTACAGTGTTTTTTACGTAATAAATAGCACCGCGCTCGACGAGTTAGGGTCAGTGTAGGAAGGATTCGGGTTAGCTAACCCGAACCCTTCCTACACTGACCCTAATCAGTCGAACACGGTGCGATTTCCTGAACTGATGTGATACTGAATTCTCCACAAATGGGAGGAGACGCCCACCGTGGCGTCACATGTTTGACAGTTTCCGCTGAAAGAACGTCGCTGTTGATAAACACAATCAGACGACTTTTCCGTGCCTCTCTTACGGGAAGGAAAAATTTGGTAAATAATGTCTAAATGTATTAAAAACTCACGGTTTTTGGTACATATGTGACGAAAAGACACGAAAGAATGTTGGGAAACCATGAAAAGTTGGAAAAAGTTGGTAATTTTTGCTAATTTGTTGGGTCCTCTATTCTTCATGTTTACCATGGCGTTTACCGTTTTTCTTTACAATATGAAATCCCAAAGTGGAGAAAGTGAAACTTACGAGATGAAATCACGCGCTACGATTTCCATATCGTCATAAATCTACAGATGATCTGGTACCCCATTTCTGAATTGTATCATTAATCTGTACCATACATATCCCAAGAGTAGTTGACTCAAAACTTATCAATTCGAATGATGTGTACTTTGGTTCTATAAATCCTGAGATTAGTACGGTCTCTGGTCACTCATTAATTTATGGATCCTGAGTATATATTTTTCTCCGAGGTCTTCTGTGTGTAGATTCATGTTGTTTTAAGTCATGTACGACGAGTCTCTCGTTCTGCTGAGAGTTTTAGTATATACTACCCATAATTTGATAATAATAACTGCATACTGATCGGCATATCTGTAAATAAAAAAGGCATATGGGAAGAAATCTAATCACTCTCCACAGCTCCGACAAACTTTTCCTTAACCCTGTCATTTGTTATTACATGTGTACAAACTTACATTGTGAAATCAAGGAATGTGAACGTGGATGAGGTGTGGCGATCTTTAGCAAGTTGAGAGTGAAAGGGCGCTGTGTACTAAGGTGTACTACATGTTGAAGGAGTAGCACCTTCAACCGCTGCTACCTCTGCCCTTGATGGGTTAGTAGGTTGGAGAGTCTGACAGTTGCTAACCATTGCTCGGTTGTTCTCTCTTGGTAATCTTCCATCCCTAAAACTGACCAACACGATATGATCCGGGACTTTAAAAATGTAGTTAACACTTTGAAATCGAGCGGCCGTTTTCCGGCCAGGAACATGATACGTCATAATTCCATTAAATAGGATGGATGCTAAGTGCATGTGTGTGGTAGACCAATTAATATTTTCAACGTGCAGCCGCAAGGCTGCACGTTGAAAATATTAATTGGTCTACCCCTAAATAATGAATATGGACTCTTACAGTTGCTGCCATTGAACTAAAATGGAAGATACCACCAAGGTTCAAAGGGTTAAATAGGATGGCTGTTCAGTAAATGTGTGGGGTAGACCAATCAATATTTTCAACGTGCAGCCCCGAGGCTGCACGTCGAATGTATTGATTGGTCTACCCCAAATAATGAATATGGACTATTTTATTTGCTGTCATTGAACTGGCATGGACGATACCACTAGAGTTCAAATAACGAAACAAACTGACATCCATCTGTTAGAATTATTTATTTAACATACTCGCAAAGGCGCGTGAGAAGTATAATTAATTATACCCGTGGTATATGTAGAGAGTCTCCAATAAGTCCTTATTTTGTGGTATAATGTTCAAACGACTACGGCAAACTATTCATATGGCGAGGTCCAGCCTACATTTACTGAACAAGTTGTGTAAGGTCCAGAGCAATTGGGAAAGAGTCTAAGTTGGTGCTTGACACTTAATACAAAATCCGATTAAACATTCGTAAAGAGATGGAGAATGAAAGCAGCTCTCCACGAAAAGGCTGTCGAATTACGATGAGGTGAGTTTTTTTAATCTCCATCCTTAACAACAAAAACAAACAAGACAAATAATGCTTCATTGCGTTGCTGATACGATTTCAGGTAACTTCTGTTTTTTTTTTTTTTTTTTTTTTTTTTTTAAGCCAAGTGTCTTCCCGGATTTCTAGTGCATCATATATCTGCCCAAGCAAGGAGAAGGTTTATTTTCTGTACCGAAGGCACGTAGGGGCGATATAGAATTTGTTAACTCCTAGCATATTATCTTGCAATAGCTACATCTAACTGCCTCATACCTTGTCCCGATCTATGTCCTCGACTGACTACTCTTATCAGATTCAGCCAGACATCTTCATTTCTCTATTTCGAAGCTGCCTGTATAGTCCCTAGGGCTGAAACGGTTGACTCATTTTCACAACCGACTAACCGAGATCTATAACCGGATAATATCCGGTTAACCGTAGCCATTATGCCACCGAATCTGGGATCAAAACTATAGGAATTAGAAAACAGTATTCTCAGAAACTATTCCGTAGTGTGTATACAAACGAACGTTGTCGAGTACTCGACTACGTGCGTTTGTATACATACCACGGAATAGTTTCTGCGGTTACTCAGTAGTCACGGAAATTGCCGATCATTAACTAACTCTTGAATGCCAAAGTCGATTATTTCTAATTTGTCATCGTTGCTTCGAGGTGTAATCTATTTCAAAGAAGAAACGGCAGATTTACTACGTTTCAACCGTGAAATGCCGATCACTATCGATATTTCGGATAACCGGTTGACTTTTTTTTTTCTTAATCGGTTAGGTAGGTAACCGGTTTGAAACCGGTTATCCGGTTAACCATTTCAGTACTAATAGTCCCTTGACAATGTTGACAAGACGTCGGCCTTCCTAGAGCAAACTGTACGTCGGAAACACTTCATAAGAATGCTCGATGTGCATGCTCACTAACACAATGTATTATCATAGTAATTACGTCAAAATATGACGGCTTGAGCACGTTACCATGGCAACACTTGTGACAATCTAGTTCAGACGTTAGATACCGAACCCTCAAAAAAGGTGTGTAAAGCATTTTATTGGTGTTTCTAGTGTAACTTTTTGTACTGATTGCGAATTTGATTGAACCACTCGTAACCCCTGGCAAATTGAAATAGTTGACGCGGTTCAAATCTACCCAATAATTTATTTTGTGAAATACCAACCATTGTAGTAAACTTTGGTTTATATTTCGGATCCAGATGTTGATTAGACTCCAAATATGCAGTTATTACCAGCTGTTATTTGTTGTTATTTGTTGTGGTGGCTCCGTGGTTGTGTAGTGCTCACGCAGCCGGGTGCCAATGGTAGCGATTGCATTACAAAAATGTTTGTAACCAAAAATAGGGTACTGGGCACCAACATTTGGCACCCAAAATATACCTTTTGTTGGTCTCAAGATTTTGGTCATTGACTGTTTCAGTGCGTCATTGTACATAAAATATCTGACTGACAACACATGCCAGACAAAATTCACACCCATCTAGTAACCTACAGGTAACAGACATTATCTATTGACTAAATTGTATTTTTTGATTTGATTGGTTGATAGATACGTGGTATGAGACCATATTCATTGAAACCCACGATACGTCCGCCCAACCACTGACAAATTCCCCATACCTAGTGGAAGCCTCGTTCCGAAATCTACAAATTGTACATACCCTGTAGAAGACGCGTCATTCCAGTTTTACAGTGCACATGTATTATATTTTAATTTTGTATCTCCAAAATATAGCTCATGACCCATTATTGGAATGAGCGTGTCCAGTACCCTCCAATGTGGGGTTCATAAGCTATGTTTTTGAGACAAAAAAGAAAAAAAGAAATTCAATAATTTTTTTGTACTAGTCATATCGGCATATTTTCACAAAAACTCTTTTGCACGAAAATTTCACAGAAACCTGTGTAGCTGCTCAACAATGGAAGATAAAAGATCTCATGCTGTGTGTGTTCACACATGAAATACATTGTACTTCAAAAACGGAAAGTCATGGGATACGGCTGGCTTCGGGTAGGTAAAAACCTGTACCACGTGATCAGACACGGGGTAACTAATATAATCATGGTTGTTTGTAATGGATCAACTGAATTACGAGTTTAGCAATTTAACCCGATTCTTATCAAAAAATGTCTTTGTTACTTGATCTCTTTTATCATCCAAAGTCTTTTGCATTATAAGCCTTCCGGAGAGATGATAAATTATTTGTTGCCAGCATATTCAAGTGAATAAACAATCAGTAAATAACAATCAGGAAGCTATTTTGAAAACGTTAACAATAGGCGTTTAGGCCACACAAAATAAATTAATTGATTCTCAGGCATTTTTTTTTCAAATCAGTGAGGAAGGGGGATTTTATTTTTAATTTTTAGTTTGCTTTTGCAAAAAGTCAGCTAACATGAAGAGGATTGCGGCTTTTTACACATAGAAATATAAAAAGTGCATATTTATACAAATAAATTCATTTTTAATTTGAAAAATAAAACATTCCTATACAAACAAACTGCAGGTACTACAATTCAAAGGCTTCATATTCTTTTGATGCTCTTCATATTATCTTTGAAGTAAAAATATTTAATCTATGGGGATATGTCTTGTTACAATTTATGGGAGAGAGCCTACGGGTACTCTCTCATAAATTGTAAGAAGACAAACATATTGAAGACGCAACTAAATAGAAGTTTCGGGTCTCTCTGAGATTGTATTAATATTGGAAGACACTGAAAGGCAATAAATATATCCAATGAGGGGGATTAAATTCAACGAGGGATTGCCTGATAATCAAAACACTTTTAGTTATTTATTTATTTATTTATTTATTTATTAAGGATGAGTAAATAATAATCAATAAATTAAATTTTAAACGTTAACCCTTTACCCAACATAACGACCAAAACCGGCCAGCGGTATTCTCAAAAATACCCAATTAATTTGCATTATATTTTCAAGTTTTGTCTCAAAAACATAGGTTATGACCCCTCGTTGGAACGAGCTCATCGAGCTCGTTCCAAAGAGGGGTTATAACCTATGTTTTTGAGACAAAAAGTGACAAAAAATAGTTATTCAAGAATGTCGTCTGCTTGTCATGTTAGGTAAAGGGTTAATAATAGCTCTATACTTCATTTATGTATTTATTAGTTTTAGATTTTTTTTTATCTATATTTTTTATCATTTGTGAATTTTTGTTCAGCTAAAACACTTTGTATATTGATTTGGTTAATACAGGTAACACTTCCATTCTGTACAATACCAGAAATGAGGTAATTGTCCTATGGTGACACTTCTTTCTGCTAAGTAAATCGGGCAATGGGTGGGGGGGGGGGGGGAGGGGGGGGGGGGTAATTTTCAGTAGTTTCGATTGCGCAACACAATTGGGGGATGATTTTTGCAAAGATGGTCATTTAGGTTGCTACTGGATAGGCGAAGTCTTCGGTGGTATATTCGGGTTTTAGTCGGATGCTATATAAATTGTTTCCACAGTCGTACGATCGAGAGAAAATTTATGTTTTCTTAGTGGGTCCATCCTTTTCCATTTCTTACATGTGACATCGATAACTGGGTTTTCCTAAAATCCCGGTCATTTATGTTTAAGTCCAGATGTTTATATTCTTTACTTTTTAAGTATTCCTATTACACATCACCAAGGGCGTGTGTGATGTTTTGTTAACCTATTACAATGGATTGTTTTATTCCCACAATGTCGCCTTGGGGGAATCGAGCAGCTTTGTTAAGGCCATCTACGGTAAGATAAAGTAATGTATCCTCAGCGTAAAGTCGACTGTTGACAAGAATTGAATCCTAGGAACACCCTTGCTGTAATTTCTCTCCACGATGATGTATTGTGGTATGAACCTTGTATACCAGCAATATAAGAAGCATCGATACCGACTCAGAAAAAAGGTAGATCGAGTCTTTTACCTGTCGTAGGTATGGAGTAGGGGTTTACTCAGCCATTCCGCTTTGCTATGGCTTCGATGGGTATAAAGGTGCCAAGAAACTCATCGAATCTGAGCGTAGACTCGGCTAGACTTTGTTACCGTTCTTGCACGCCTTAGAGAAGTCACATCACTTTCTGTCATTTGAGATTGCGGCCCACAAACCATTTCTTTACCCATGTCACTTCACATGAAGTTGCCGGAATTACAATGCTGCTGGTGCAATTAAAATGCACCGATCTACCGGTTGACCGTAGATAAAAAAGGAGCATCGAAATCTTCCGTATATAACTATTGAAAAAGATGCCATTCCTGTGACGTCACTTCGGGAATTATTGATTTCGATTCCCGTCATGTGACTTGCGATGGGGAGAAAAAAACATACTCGAGTGGTGCAGGTGTGGATTTGGTAGTTATGTCGATCTAGGGAAAGCAGGATACCTTCTTTGTTTACAAAATACAGACGGCGATAGGCAAGCTAGAGTTGTATCACACAGACATGTCTACAGACATGTCAACGGAACAGGCATATCTCTATGTGTTGGTGATGAGTCTCTTTGGAGAAGTGACTGGACTCTCATCCATACATGTCAACGGAGCACGCATATCTCCATGTGTGGGTGATGAGTCTCCTTAGGGAACTGACTGGAGTTCCATCCCATATTCTATGAACCAAGTAACTCTGTGCGAGCTGCAATAGAGATTTAAACGCCATCGCGCAGACGATAAAGACCCAGTATTCGCAGAACCCGGAAGAAGACGGACACTATCGTTAATAAAGAGTTCAGTCGACTCGCTTGTTTAAAGATAGATCCAATTTACCTGTCCGTTGACCTGCTCAAGAAGGTTTCCCCGGCAGCAGGAAACAAAATGAACCTTGACCCTTCACCCGACGAATTGGCCACATCCGCCCGTTTCATATGCAAACTCAGCAACTGAAAGAATATTATCTTTCAAAACATTTTAAGAAAACCATATCGTGTGATCCCTCTTTGGAACGAGCACATATCGCATTATGCACACATATCGTACCACTATAAACCATTCAAACGTTTGTCCTCGATGCATGTGTTTCCTTATAGGAGTTTAAAGACACCGTTTGACAGCCAGGATCACCACAGTTTTACGGCTGTAGGTAGTCGAAGTACCCGGGAGAACCAGCGAGCAGCCGCGAACAACTGTGTGACTCTCCAACGTACAAACTCCGCACAAGCGGATTTAGCATTGGTTGAAGGCAGGTGCATGATCGGCATGCAATAGCCTAAATACGAAGAGTCTTGACCAAGGCCACAACGACGTTATCGCTGGTCAGGATCAAACCATCTATCTTTCAGTTGAAACATAATGTTCTAACCACCGCCTCCGCATCCTCCAACCCTTGGGGAATAGGCATGAGAATAATTGGTCATGATGTTCAGTGATAATTTAATCCTACAGCCATTGTTGGGGTGTAGGGTTACTTTATCACTAAACCTCTCGATTAACTCCTTACATGCTGCTGACAGCTATTGTTGCCCAGAGCAGAATTTATCTTGCTAGTGAAAAAATAAAATTTGGGAACACTGAATCACCCCCTCCCCTCTAATAATTAAATAGAGTTGTCACCGATGAGTTCTTAAGCTGAATCTTTAGGATTTTCCCCTCAAAATACACAGCAGGTTAACCCTTTACATTCTTTATCTAACATGAAAAACAGACGATACTTACATATAAAATGCTTGATTAACTATTTTTTTTCATTTTTTGTCTCAAAACCTAGGTTGTGACCCCTCATTGGAACGAGCTCGACGCGCTCGTTCCAACGAGGGGTCATAACCTATGTTTGTTTGAGACAAAAATGAAACAATAATGAAAATTAATTGGCGATTTTTGAGAATAGCCTTGGCCGGTTTTGGCCTTTACGTTGGGTAAAGGGTTAAGACTTAACACAATGAGGGCTCGCCCATTTGTTACATGCCATAGTGTGGGTTTTTTTCCCCACAAATGTAAAATAGACTTGCTCATTTTGCGATACTCCATAGTGTATAAGACTATTCTATTTAGCTGTATCGCGACTGAAATGGTTATTTGGAGACCTGCTATAAATCAAACACCAACCCGAAGACAAATGTACACATTGGAATGCAAGATCAATGATTGTGAATTTGACGCACGGAATTGCATGAGAAATTATTTTCTGCGATTGTATGTTTCACTACAGACATTGGAGCAAGTTCATAAATCACAGTGCTTGTGTGACATCGAGGTCTAATTTAGAGACATCACATTAGATCAAACTTGCAAATTGAGTAGAAAACGTGTTAAATATTTCTTTATAACAACATTTGCATCACTCTATATGTGTAATACATCGTCTGTCAACTGCACCCATCAACATTCCTCAACAACTGACAATTTCCGCGATTGTAAGAAATTTACCGAGAAGTTAGTTCCCTTTAATTCCCTACAAAGCTGTCAATACATTCAACACCAAGAGTTTTAGAGTATGGGAATTTCATATAAAAAAAAATAAAATTTCCAAATTCTACCGAATTTGTATCATCGACGTGTGCATAATTGCACAAACTTCAGACATTTTTCTGTGGAGTAGTATAAAAATACAGAATTGTAAATGACATTTTATTTTTTCCCAATGAACGTTTGACTGTCGTTCTCTACTGGGGGCCCATTTAAAAATACGAAAACGATGTCTACACCATAGTTTGATGTTCTGCAACTTTTCCTTCTGTTTATTAACACAACAGGGTGTGAATTGACTATAGAAACACATTACTTAACAAAGGGCCAAAAGGAGGACTCCCGGGCCGTGTGTCCGCGAAACTAGGGCCCTGGGTCCTGCATCTCTTGTACTAATTCTTGGAGATGTTGGGCCGAGGACTGTGCTTCCGCGGATTCGTACTCGGGGGGGGGGGGGGGGGGGTAGGGGGTGCTGTTTTGTTTGTATTGTTTTTTTTCGGACTATTATTCCTCTTTTGCCATGTCGGGAAGTGGTACATTGAACTTTGGCTCGATGCACCGAGCAGCGACATCTAAATGTTGAGATCTAAGGATATAGACCCGTTAAGATGGGGAATTAGAGGGACAGCTATCAAGACTGCTGGCGGCGCTGACGTCTGTATTTAGACGACGTATCAGCCAAAAGAGCAGAAACACTTTTATTATTGTTATTTGGTTTGTTTATGAGCTTTACATGTAGTATGTTCATGTAGGGTACGGTATTACATAGGCTATATATGTTTATCAAACCTATTTCTGTTCTAGAGAAATAAAATAGTGTTAAAAAAGGACCAAAGTGGGCGCTTAGTGTTTATAGGTGCGATACAGCTAGATATTCTTAACCCTTTGAGGCTTTAACTCTTAACCCGCTAAGTATTTTCAAAATAGTTTTCATCATATCTAGTCATGGCTGCTTCACAGCAGCCATGACTAGATCTGATGAAAAATTCATCTAAATTTAACCCAGGAAATCATTGGTGAAAAAATCCAATCAATTTGCAGGGTGGAAATTGGATTAGATATACCCAAATTATACATATTTCAATGGCATCAGAAATACTGTCCAGGGCAGGAATATCCGCCAGAAGCATGCAAGGAGTTAATTATCTTGACGCTCAAACGTCACTGTGAATGTAGTTTCTTCAACGTTTTTCCAAATGCGACGTCGAACGTCTGAAAATTACAAATACCAAGATTGTGTTCACATCATTGATTAACTGATTGAGGGCTAGATTATTATTGGTAGTCGGAATTTGTTATTCAAAACGTGTTTTATTACAAATTATTGGACAGTGCCCAGTGTAATACAACAAATTTATATATACAAAATATTATTTGTGTTTGACAGAGAATGAAATGTAAGCAAGGAAAATGTTGGCTTTTACTCTGGTATCCTCATTTTTTTAAAGCCCTGATAGTGGCTTCTGGCACTCAAACAGTTAAGAAGTATTGAGAGCAGGATTATATCAGTATTTTAAGCTGCGATTCATTTGGCTCAACGGTTGTCACTGAGCACTATTCGGGAGAAATAGGAATTGAGGTTAAAACTTTAAAAAATCGAAAAATAATAACAAACCAAATGACTAGGAAGTATCAATGCGCCGTTTAAATTCGTACGTCACAAGACGTACACAGTTACCAAAGGGTTAATGAGGAATATCTGTGAACTGTTTAAAGCTAATTAGCTTTCCATAAACAAACAAGTTTCCCTTTGTTACTTTTTAATAAACGAAAACAATAGACAGCTCCGAGAGCCTTTATTTTCTTCTGATGTCATAGGTGTTTCCTGCTTCTTAATTGCATCTTCATCGCTCATCTAATAGTTTCAAGGGCGATAACTTGACTGAAAGTCGATTTCCATGGCTATATGAGTGTGGGATGACTTCTGGGAAACTATCGATAGCAACAGATTTAGCAGTTATTTCATATCCATCCTCTCCCAGAAGTGAGACCACATTCTCAACTGTCACGTTGTCTTCTACACTTAACCACGTGACCTGATTATATAACTTATTCACACTTTTTTTCAAGTTTAAGAACTAAACAGGTCTGGGAAAATTATTTTTAAAACCTGCTAGTCCAAACTCTAAATCACTCATACAGAAATAAAACTTAAGTTGTTACTATGATAGACTTAACTTATTGAACCCGAATGGCCGCTTGTCATGTCAAAGAATTCCATACGACCTGAATTCATAAAGAGGGCGGGTACTCAGCGAATCTGTATGATGGACCAATCATCATGGCTGCCTGCTGAAAATATCAATTAGTGTAACGTAATATGGAGCAAGGACTCGTCAATGTCACTGAGGTTGAACTGCCATCGAAGATACCATCAAGGTTCAAAGGGTTAACATTAACAAAACAATTATATATTATTTTGTTTATTCCTTTAACCCTGGTGGTTTATTCCATGTCAGTCCAATGGCAGCAATTGGAAGTATTCCAAATCTTTATTTGGGGGTAGATCAATTAATATTTTCAACGTGCAGCCGTGGGGCTGTACGTTGAAAATATTAATTAGTCTACCCCCACACATTCACTCAGCAGCCATCCGACTTAATGAAGTTATGACTAGGGCTGCACGGTATATCGATAAATATATACCGGTATTCGAACCAATATCGATTGAATACCGGTGTAATTTCAAAAATATCGGTTTATCGTCACTATTTATTTACCCACAATTTAATTTTAAAGATGTCTGGGGTTTAAACTGTAGCCCCGAATGAATAATAATATCCCTTTACCCAAAGAATCGTCTGTTTGTGCCCGCGTAATATACAAATTCAGCAGTTGAAAAAAATAATTTTCAAAAATTTCAACAAAACTATATCCTTTGACCCCTCACTGGAACGAGCTCGCTGAGCTCGTTCCAATGAGCGGTCACATGATATTGGTTTGTAGACATTTTTAGAGACATCTGATAAACTATTATTTAAAATAATAAATTTTGATATCGTCTGCGTTGGGTAAAAGGTGTTTCGAACCGCATCATCAAGGCATGCTGATTCGTTCCTACTGTGATGCCTCACGTCTCGATTGTGGTACTTTTGTTCAGATATCTGAACAGTTTTCGATACACCGGTATACCGCGGTATTTTTTAAATACCGATACCGGTATTCAATTTTGAATATTGTGCAGCCCTAGTTATGACGTATCATGCTTTTGGGCTCGGGTTCAAAGGGTTAGTTGAAGGAATGAGAAGAATCCATTCCTTCAAATAAACATAAATTGCACGGGAAAGAGAGCTTTGACTGAAACAGAAAAAAATGAGCAGTAAGTATAGATGTTGATTTGTTTGCGTGATACGTTCTTACGGACGTAACGCAACACTCCCATACATTAACATACCACCATACCATCTATATTCGATTTAGGCTCGCGCTGGGTGGTTTTAATGATGCTGATATCGAAACAAAATATAAATACAAATCAATAGCTTTGAGAATGATTAATAGAGATTTCAACGGCATCTTCAAGTATTTTCTGAAGGTGATTTTAGGATAAATTTGTTTATATTTGGGGTGGGGGTAACAAGGAGATATAGAGCAATTGCTCCAATGAATGACGCCTCATTCAACTATTATGTATATCTCGGAAAAGGGGGTTTCATAACCGCAGACATTTTCCAAAAAGGGACTCTCTTAAATGGAATTTCAAGCCCATCTATAGGTAGTCTTACCATCGACTACTGGTTTCTAGATCGCCTCTCACATAAATCTTAGAACACTACTACTGACTTATCCATAGTTATCCTACTGCAATCACCCAATACTATAGTCTTCACCACACTTGCAGCCTTGTACCACTGATTTGTAACACTACTACATGATGGCTAACTATCTCAGATTTGTTGAATGACTCGAATCTAATCGATAAAATAAGTATCGAGTAATTATTCGAACGAAAGTCTCTTCTTACGATTCTTATGCCTATCTGGGTATTGAAAGATACTTATGACATGGTGGTGTTGTACTGGGGATATCTTTTAGAGCGTACTTATCGGAGGATACCTATCAGGATATCGTTATGGTTCCTAGCGTCTATTCAGGACCTTTCATCTAGACCACACCATGGACACAATAGCCCCAATACCACTACTGCTGATTTGGACATTGTTATTGTATACAACTCAAAGTTTACTAAGCACCACATATTTGACACATCATTGTGAAATTTTCTTGTGACACATTTGCGATATTTTTGGTGGATATGATTGGGGATTGTATTAAGAAGGTCCCCAGTGTTTACATTAGATCTCTTGACAGGCAGACTTTTCGTGACAATCATGGAAAGCATGTACTCCTTGATTTTCATGATGTATTCGTGTACTGTCTACATGTGCATGACATGTGTAGGGTATTCAGTCTTCATTTCAACACAAACCCTTCCGATTTAATGATTGGATATGGCGAATGCAAATGTAAGAAGACTTTTGTCCGAAGCAGAAATGCGGCGGGCTGTAGGGATAAGGGAACAAGAGGCAACCCATCGTCAGGTTGATGATGCCTTTGGTGTGCACCATACGGTGATCTCCAGAGCCTGGGCAAGATTTCAGCCGTATGGCACACCAGTCAGACGACATGGTGGTGGCAGAGACAGGGCAACATCTGCAGCTGGAGATCTGTTTTTGATCACTTAGGCCCATAAGAACCGCTTTGACACAGCAACCCAGCGTCGCAGGAGATTCAGAATGCATCTGGGATAAATGTTTCGACGCAGACTATCCGGGCAAGGTTGCACGAAGGTGGTCCCCGATCGAGAAGACCATGTATTCGCATTCAGCTGTCCCAGAACCACCACCAGGCACGATATTAAAGGCCATGGATAACGTTGGATGGACCAGAGAAGATTGGCGACCTGTCCTTTTTACAGATAAGTTAGGGTACTAATACATGATAGACAACACAGATAGGCGTTCTAGGGTATGGAGAAGACCAGGAGAACGATTCCATGCAGCCAACATTGCTGAGCATGACCGCTGTAGCGGAGGGTCAATCATGGTCTGGAACGGCATCAGCTGGGATGGACGTACAGAGCGTTGTGTCATTGACCGTGGAACATGGACTGCCCAGAGGTATATTGGTGAGAACATGGATGCCGACGTCAGATTGTATGCAGGTGCAGTTGGGGATAGATTCATTCTGATTGACGATAATGCCCGTCCTCATGTTGCCCATGCTGTCCGGGAGTACCGACAGAGGGGGGGGGGGGGGGGGAGGACTGGGCATATGGACTGGCCAGCAAGATCCCCTGACCTCATTCTAATCGAACATGTCTGAAATGAGTTGCAGCTTGCAATTTCAGTCCGTCCAGTCCATCTAAGAAGTGTCCAGGAACTTCGTGCCATGCTGGTCCAAGAATGGAACAACATTCCACAAAGGACCATCTGGAACCTGATTGGGAGCATGAGAAGGCGTTGTCAAGCTGTATTTAATAGTAATGCGTCTCATACTCGATACTGAACCCATACCAGTTCGCTCCGTCAACTTTTTGGCAAATTTTAAAAAAATTCCTCTTTTCCCACACTCTAAATCGGTTGGGTTAAAAATCAACCCAAATCGACTGGGTTGAGTGAATATGAACCCAATTTGGGTTCATATTCACTCAACCCAGTCGATTTGGGTTGATTTTTAACCCAACCGATTTTAGAGTGCAATAATATCCATTTTCCATGGTTATCGTATTCAAAAGCTAAAAAATAATGTCAAACACTAACAAAATCATAATTTCTGTACTTAAATCATTAAAGATATAATTAAATAAAATGTATATACATTTTTCATAACAATATTTCAACTAAAACGTAAAACAGATAGTTGGATATACCTGGTGCTTAGCAAACTTTGAGTAGTATATATTCTGTCCTATGATTTGCTTCTTCTCTTTTTTCCGTCACGACTACTGGTCTGTACAGCTACTATTGGTTACTACCGGGTGTCCTGTGTTTCATTCTCCCACACTTTCTACTGATTACTAAGGTTCTCAGAACTAAGGGTGGCGCCAGGGATTTCTCGACAGGGAGGCTGACCTCTCCGACAAGGGGGGGGGGGAGTGGGGGGGGGGGGGCTATAACATTTGACCTCCCAAACGAAGGAAAATGAGTGAAAATTGGTAAACTGGAGAACCAAAATAGAAGCAAATTGAGTATATTTGTTGATTATTTAACCCTTTGCCTAACCTGAAAAGCAGATGGCACTTGCAAAAATAATTCTTGAATAACTATTTTTTTTTATCTTTTGTCTCAAAAACATAGGTTATGACCACTCGTTGGAACGAGCTCGACGGGCTCGTTCCACCGAGGGGTCATAACCTATGTTTTTTGAGACAACAAATGAAAAAAAGAATGAAAATTAGTTGGCGATTTTTGAGAATAGCGCTGGCCGGTTTTGGCCGTTACCTTAGGTAAAGGGTTAAAGTAAACATATTATAATAAGGTCGGGAAATATTTCATCTATAAAGCCAGTTTGATGAACGACATTAAGTAATTTCGTGAGAATCACTATTCTCTATCAAAGTTCCAGAGCTGCACGGGTTCGAGACTGACAAGACGAGATATCTACATTCGATTGTCGGAAATATCTCGTGAAGTCGGGTTTACGAGACTCTCCGACGGACTGACTAAAAATCTCCGACGGGGTGTGGGTGTGTGTGTGTGTGTGTGTGGGGGGGGGGGGGGGGGCTATCCGACGGGGGGGGGGCGGGGGGGGGTAGTCTCTAACCCGCCCCCCTGACCCCCCCCCCCCCCCCCCCCCCCCCCCCCCCCCCCCATTGGGGCCAGCACTGCTCAGAACCAATACCAAGATACGATAATCACTGTCTCACTTGGCTTCCACTACTACTAGCAGTCGATTATAGTTTGGTTGCTCTAACGACTCCAGTCTTATAGAGCAAATAAGCTGTTGTCGAGTAGCGTCTTGAACAGGTATTGCCCTACCGAACGACTCGAAAGTAATAGAGTAAATAAGCAATCGAACAATTATTCGAACGATTGATTCCTTTTACGACTATGATGCTCACAGGTAAAAGGAGATTCCATAACAGCAGACATTTTTCAAAAACGAAGTCTTCTAGTGGGATTCCATATAAATTGTACCATAAGCGAGAGTCGATAAATTGGATTCCATGCTCCTATACAGATAGTCAAGCCATTGGCTTTTACATCGCTTATCTATCCCATGATTAGCTTTCACTGTATTACACTAATACTATAGTCGTATACCACTGTTACAGGCTTGTACTATTACTATTTTCGTGTAACACTACTCCAGGCTTGCCAGCTATCTCTGATAGCCTCGGTTAGATCTTATAAAGTCCATAGGACCACTCATACTCTACTGCTAGAAACAAAGCACACGCTACTCAACAACATGACCTAGTATTGCGAACTACCCATAGGATACTACAACGCATTATGTGTTGTTAAAGGATAACACTAATAACACTATAACACGATAGTACCCACAGTGCGTCCTACCTTACCGCACTCGGCAATAAAACACACCCCACCACACTGCATGATCCAACATTCCGAACTGCCTTTGGGATAGCACAAACCATTCTGTGATTTTGTAGTACAAAGGGATAGCAGTATAACACAAAGGTACGCACAGTCCATCCAATTCTACTGTTCCACACAACCAAGCATAATACTGAATACCCGAGCTTTACGTACCACCTATTATGGTAGTACAGATCATCAGGTTGTTTTATAGTCCAAAGAGATAACAGTAGAAAAACGGGATGCAACAGGTCATACATCCTATAATGCCATTCTATGCAATCACGCATACCTGACATCACAGCTTGGACTAGCATTACTCACTATCTATCTCAACTGCAGGGCAGTATAACGCCTTAGATAGATCAATAGTACAAAGGACTACCACTAAACGAACTGGAGAAAAAGTTACATCCAATATTACCTCACTAGACAACCATGCATTGCCCCTACCTTTCCCACAACGTCGCTTGGCCACGCATTATATACTACCTATACCAGTCATATGACAATATAAAACCTCAGTTGGACTAATAGTAGCAAGGGCTAACAGGAGACCTACATGGGTATATAACACTCATACTACCCTGTCACATAAAATAACCATACATTGCCCACGCCCACCACAATCCACCGACTTGCCTGCATTACGTTTTACTTATACCAGCCATAAGATAATATAAAGCCTTGGTTGGGTTAGTTATCCAAACGGCTAACAAGGGACCTACAGGGATATAGAACACAAATACTATACTAACATATCACACCAGTACGATAAGTCCGACATACCCAGACCCGAACAACATAATATAGGAAGTAGTCAGCGTTTCTATGACATCGCGTGTGCATCATGCCGTCACGACGTCACTGACAACGCCAGCCGTTTTGCGAGAAAAAAACTATCTAGAAACCCAACTTTCTCATCAATATTCCAAATCATTCCCATGCATATATCACTCTAAATACTATAGGGCACTATATATGCAGTGGGTACACTACTTGCCGGATCTGGTTGGATAGAGTCGAAGTTTTGCACAGGGAAGAGTAGCTCCGGCAAAAGTCCGGTTCCTATGGAATTTTAACTCCTTCAACCCGTAGTGCATAAATTGTTACGTAATTAAAACGTAGGCCGTCCAAGAACAAGCAACCAAATCAACACCAAATTGTTAACTCTTTGAACCCGAGCGGCCGCTTTTCCAACCAGGAGCGTGATACGCCATAAAGTCATTGAATATGATGGCTGTTCAGTAAATGTGTGGGGTGCACTAATCAATATTTTCAACGTGCAGCCCCGAGGCTGCACGTTGAAAATATTGATTGGTCCACCCCAAATAATGAATATGGACTCTTATTGCTGCTGCTGAACTGGCGTGAACTATACTACCAGAGTTCAAAGGGTTAAGAAGGATCAGTAATAATTTAACCCGACAGCCCGGAAATGAACCTCAGTACCATTACAATATAGACTCGTCCATGTCCCTGTTAACAGTCAAAATTCCGGATAATATGGTCACAGCGTTCCCTGCTATACTACTCTGAAATGTTACCCTACTCACACACATAATCGCTCATTAAGAAAGAGCATTAAACTTCGTGATAAAAACGTGTATGAAGGATTTAGGTTGCGTTTTCACGTGGCAAGAATATCAATGTGAAAATCATCTGAGCCACGCATTCCATTTATGCCCTTCACTGCTCTGGGTGCGTGATGAAAGTAAACTTATTTTGTCAATCATTGTTTTATGGAAGGAAATATATCCAATGTGTAAGAAGCTAACGAATACAAAACACGCGTTACTTCAAAATAAGGCATTTATATCCTAGTTCTATGAAGAATTTACGACAAAAATAATTGGAATATGAAAACTGATTCCTCCAAATCATTACAGGGAATACCTAATAACTAGATATACTCCAATCAATAGAAGACATTAATGTTATTGGATGCGTTATAGGCAGAATCTAATGACTGTGGGCTTGATAAAATCTTACTGACGAACGTCGATAAAACAATAAAATAGAGAATAAGTTGGAATGATCTGTTAGAAAGAGACAAGAAGCAACATGTAAAGATAAGCATCTGACACCTAACTGTCGTAAGTGTATATTCTGTTTAAGAATGTGTCCCAAAGCGAGCTAACATGTTTCTGCTTTCAACAGTTTAAATTATTGTAAAGAATTGACGGGTATATGCTCAAAGGTTTGCGACTCGGATTTAAAGTATATGTTCCTATACAACCTTATCCATAGCTAAAAACAACATCATGAAATGAACAATGCAACTTTTAACGATAACGAGTTTAGCAAATAAACCTCTCATGTACCACACAACGCCAACAGCCAAATAACCAATAAGTCAGTAAACAGTCCAGTCGAAGAACTTCATTTTAGTTCAAATCATAAACAGATTTGCAATTTCAACAACACTTCGTTTGGAAAATCCTCTGCCGCACGTGTGAAAAATCCAGAAAAACTAGACCAATTTGCAAATCACTCAGTTGTGAAATAATTGTGAAACGGGGAACTTCATTTCAGTATTCCACGTGATGACGTCAAGTGGTAACATAATACTGGAGCCGTAAACATAGACAAATCTACGTGGTAACTCGTCCAGTTAGAGGGTTTCAGACTTTTCTATTGGAACATGATGCGTTTGTGAGCAATATCTATGAAACAATATACATTTGTGGTAAATCTGAAACGAACTGATACAAGCCCTTTGCAAAAAACGAACGAACGCGCGACTGACGGGCTATTTCAGTGTTAGGCTTCTGATAATCACGTATCATTCTCGTCAAAAATCGAAAATTATGCAACTAACCATGCGTCAAGTTTTCCTCAACACACATACAATGGGGCAGGGAAATGCATGATCAAGAACATAAACAATCCACCATGCGAAACACAGAATCAGTAAGACAAATTGCAGTTGCGGAAAGTGATAGCGAGTCAAATCTGAAAGGTATTGTCAGTTTCATGTGGTTTTTACGTTTCTAAAATGCTGAAGGAAGTGGCGCGTGATGTATTTAAAGAGAGCTTTGCGAATTGTGAATGTACAATTTCCAAACCACTCACCTTTGCCTTGGGTTAATTATGAACTGACTTAAGTTTGGTTCGAAATGCCATTCCCCATCGGGAAAAAGCTTACTTGAGATGAGTATGACTATATTCTGAGACCGATACAGTTTTCAAGGGCATCGGAAACATCAGAGGGCAGGGGTAGGATTATCAAACATAGCACAGACCCAGGATTTGAGTTATGATCATGCGCTTGCAGTGTATAGCAAATTGTAACGTGACACTGAATATTATTGACATTAAATATCGTCCCTTGAGAGGAACAATCTGCACCCTATAGTGCTAAAGCATAGTTAACAATTGTCAGAACAGACCAGAAAATCTAAAAATATTAATAATATGCTAAAGCTGATACAACGGAAAAGCTCTTCCTTGCTACTGGAGTATACCCCAAAAAGCATTGAATAGATCTGGGTAGACAGAAACAATAATATAGCTCATAGATATAAGAAGAGGATTCTGAAGGAATCCAAATTAGTAAAAATAGATGTTGGTCTGTTTGAGGTAATTCGTCAATCGATCACGAACAAACCTTTTTGGACGAATCATCGCCCCCATCTTGTGTGTGATGGTTCTCGAATTTTAAAAAAAAAAATTCAAGTTGATTGGACAAGGAGGGGGTGACTAAACTTATGGGTTTGAGAGATCTATTCGCGAAAAAAAACTGGAAAACTACCCCCCCCCCCCCCCCCCCCGCCCAATTTCCCCACAAAAAAAACAACGCAGAATGCTTAAATGTAGGCCACAGACATATCGCGAATTGGGGGTAAATAATCACGCGAATATCTCATATAATCAAGGGTGGATGTATCGTAACAAAAATGGTTTTAAGTACGTCAGTCATCGCATTCGCTGCCTTGGTCACCTTAATTTTCGTTCCAAGTTTCGTGGTTGCATAACAAAATACGAATACTGATAACTTTGGATACGATGAATCCCAGTTTGGGCCGATACAATTTGTAAAGGAGTCAAAGACTTCATTTTTTTCACTAGGATTTAATTTCTTGACATAATCACGAAAGTTGTTTCCTAATTACGAAAACTGGATTTTCAAAGTCAAAGTTCCTCCGAGGTTATATTTGTTTTTGTCCTCCGAGGTTATATTTGTTTTTTTAATTAAGCAGTCGAATTCCTAGTCTCATTCCGGAAATTTGACTATGATTCCTGACATTATTTAGAGATATAAAAGTGAATGAGGGTTTGAAATTGAATGTTCAATATTGAAGAAAAACTATAAAATATGCACCGACAACCGGGACAATGGAGGTTTTGTCGAGGAACACGCCAATTTGATTTTTTTGGAGAACGGGCCGAGTTATTGCAACAAATAGATTGTCTTTCTCTGTACTTCTCCCCAATACGGCATTCTTACGAGAGTACAGGGACTTAGTAAAAGGAACCAACCCGAACGATACCGCATTTTCTTATAAAATGTCGATAGAATTTCTGGGCGGAAAGTACTTTAGACATGGTTGTAAAACACTGACGTACGCCACATGTATTTATTTATTGGTGCTTAACGCCAATTCAGCACCCACCCAGGGCTATAGCGGGCGATAAAAACTTGAATTTCAAAAGAGGATACTGTTTTGCTCGAAGTAAACACAAGTAAATGAAATCTGGAAAGAACACGGGGAATAAATAATTGGTGAATACAGAAATGGAAAGGGGCAACCAGTGGCTTAAAGACTGTTGTGTAAATCAACCTGTTGATTAGATATCGTGGGATGAGAGTTTAACAGAATAAGAAGAATTTGAAATTTATTGAAAGGGTTGAAACGACAGGATTATTGTGAGAATTGGTGTTGTAAAAGAGGTCTCGCTGAAACACGACATTAAAATACTGCCATCGGACAAGATTGAAATCTGGACATTGCAAAATAGTGTACTCCACTGGCAACCCATGCTGGCAACGAACACATTCTGGCAGCATATTTCCGTCTATCGTGTAAGTCTTGTATGACCAATATGGCATCGTGTCAATATTGCATGATCTTTTCAACAAAGGTTACCAGATGAGTAATTATTCGTAATATTAGGTCGAATACGATGGAGCTTGTTATTTACGTACCATCCCATTAAGACCGCCAAATAGATTTGATGTATTGACCGATATATGGTTTGTAATCACTGTCGGGAATCATAAAATCAGTAAAAGGTTTGTTCAAGGCCTGTTTTTTTTTTTTCCTTTTTTCGTACGATCTGCACAGATGTTACTGTAGATTAGCATGCCCAACCAGCAAAATACGATATTGGTCAGACATGAGCGTATTTAACTTATCGCAAAGTTCCAAAATCAGAGGGTTCTTCAATCTAGGGTTGAGTAAAGCTAGCAATGAAGAAAGAGTCGAAAACTATGATTGATTTCCTGTCTTGCACATTCTTGATGTGTTCAAGCGCTAGCATGGGCTGCACGGTATTCGAAACCAAATACCGGTATCGGTGTTAAAAAAAATACCGCGGTGTACAGGTATATCGAAAGACTGTTCAGATATCTGAACATACGTACCATAATCGGGACTTGAGCCATCACAATAGGAACAAATCAGCATGCCTTGATGCTACAGTTCGAATAACCATTTACCCAACGCAGACGATATCATAATTTATTTTTTTAAACTTTAGTTTATTGTATTTTTCAAAACAATTCAACAAAATCATATCCAGTGACCACTCATTGGAACGACCTCGTCGACCTCGTTCCAATAAGGGGTCACATGATATGGTCTTGCTGAAAGTTTTTGAAAAGTAATATTTGTTCAACTGCACAATGTGTGTATTATACCCGGGATGAAGCGGCAACTTCATTAGGTATAGGGATAATATTATTCGTTCAGGACTACAGGAATTAAAAAAAAACACGAGACATCTTGAAAATTTAATTGTGAATAAATAAAGACGATAAACCGATATTTTTGAAATTACACCGGTATTCAATCGATACTGGTTTGAATACCGGTATATATCGGTTTATCAATATACCGTGCAGCCCTAGCGCTAGTTGCAAAATTCCAACTTTAGCTGTGAAAACCGAACTTTTATTTAGTATTCTTCTGGACGTGATTTGATCACCAAAATCAGAAGATGATGGTACTTGTCATCGTCTTTAGATCCATCTGTACAGATCATTTTACATCTACTCTGCTTAAATTTAATGTCAGCATATAATGTGAACTGCAGAGAAATTGTCTCAGATTTTTTTGAAGACGCAACATCCAAAATAACAGAAGGATGCCAGGGAGGAATATGTGGTTTCCGGTTATCTTTTATCAAATCGAAGATTTAAGTTTGGCTAACTCCATTTGGGGTTTAATTCTTATTCCCAATGTAGGAATATGTTTCTGGTACACTAGGATGTTTCATAACCTATGTCCATTCTCGCTTCATATATTTTACGCAAATTTGAGCACAAAGATGGTTTAAATTACTTGCGTTCCACTTTCACATCATGAATTACAGCTGTGTCAAAAGTCCGCAATTAAATACCGTCTACACAATATTCTTTGCCTGGATAATTTCCTCTTCTTCTGTGCAAAATGAAATTAAGAATTCATTATGCGAATTCAGTTTGTGTTGGTATTACTAATTGGTGACCTTGTCTCACAGATTTGGCAGGAAATATATCACTACGGCGTCATTGATCCCGTTCCAACCAATCACAATCCTAGGAGCCTGGTGTACGTAAAAAATAAACAACAAATCTACACCGAATCCTAAACTGGATATGAGAACGAACAAGGAAACGGTTAATCGCGATACAATACAGCCACCACGGATTGGTTGTAATCCACACGTGGACAGCTATGTCCAAGCCTGCGTTTACCAGGTAATAAATAAAAATCGCCATCAGCAAAATATTAATTAATAAAGCACGTGGTTGTACCTGGTGCTTTATTAATCAATGTTTTGATGATTATTCCTATATTTAGTGTTTGAAACAGGGGGCGGGGGGAGGAGGGGGCGAAAAAACTACTGACACAACGTCAAATGTTTTGGTATTGCCATTTTTCGGACTCATCCACCCTTACCTGCAATTTTTTCCGACAAAGTTTTAACACCCACACCCCCCCCCCCCCTTCCCACATCAATAGCTTATGTTTTGCAGGTAAACGGAATCTGAATGGTTTTGCAAATCAGTATTATAATATGTAATGTGATGTACATGATCAATACAAGGAATGTATGTTCAATATATGTTACCAGATATAACTCAAACAATTAACTGGTAGAGTGCTGGAAGCCAAGACACATTGCTCTGTCACATTTGGTTGGATAGTGACCGGAGGCACTATGCAATGAAATGTGACAAAGCAATAATTATGTAATCTCAAATGTGGAAAGGATATTGTTTTAGCAGTCTACCAGTTAACGTTGACACAAGATCTGATAATGTAATTCCAACAGCAGTAACAAATATACTGAGTCAAAAAAAGAAAGTAAAATAAACTTTGAGGAGCATTTTTTTTTAAGTATTATCGACTTTAATCCCAAACAAATTATTTTAAATTCATAATTCGAGTCTATCTGTGTGAATTTGCATACTTTCACGTTCTCATTGTTTCCAGCGTCACGTCAGGACGTCGCAATTCAGACATGGGGTGAAATGAAAAGTTCACACATGCAGTCAATAGCGTGCATGTCCACCGTTTGCATCTAGGTTGGCAAGACAGTGACGGCGCAGGGACCTGATAAGACTCTGGATGTCACCCTGTGGTGTTGCGTTCCACTCCTGCTTTAAAACATTACGTAAACCGCCAAACGTCTGAAGATCATGAAGTCGTTCCCGACAGTCCTATTGATCCCAAAGATACACGATTGGCGACAAATCTGGCGAAAGTGGGGGCCAGGAATAAAGTTCGATGTTCTGCTCCTCAAGAAAGTCACGACAGATACGCGCCACGTGACATCGGGCATTGTCTTGCTGGAATAACTGGAATCCGACCTTAGCGTTGAACAACGGAACAACAACAGAGTTAAGATTTCTGTCCCTATATCGCTGTCCATTCAGATTACAGGGGGCGCGGTGGCTCAGTTGGCAGAGGTGCAGGCTGCAAGCCGAGAGGTCCTCGGTTCGAATCCCACCTGCGGCAACCGCGTTGTTTCCTTGGGCAAGACACTTCACCCCGATTGCCTACATGGGGGCACGATGACGCTGTGTACTGGGGCGTACTGCACGTCGATGGTGCGCATGTCTTCAACCAATCTGACCCTGCCTGTGCTGCGGTGCAGAGTTCAGGGTTACGATGTTGGATAGCTGACAGCTGCTCGTCGTTGCTCGGTGGTTCTCTCCGGGTACTCCGGCTTCCCCCACCCGTAAAACTGTCACGGTCACGATTAACCATTGTGCATAAGTATGTGACCTTAAACACCAATAAATAATAATAATAATTCAGATTACAGTCGATGAAGATCAACTGCGTTCGACGGTGCAAGGAAAGTCCCGCCCAATCCATTAAACTACCCCTGCCGAAACGATCGCATGCCCGCACGCAAGTATCAGGAAACCATTCTCCTCGTCGGCGACACACTCTTGCCCTATCACCAGCGTGCCATAGACAAGATTGATTCATCACTAAAAAGAACTGTGCTGTGAGTCCAGCGAACACGTTGACATACCCATTCCACTCTGACGGTCGGTGACATTGAGTTAGGATTGGTCCGCGGTATGGACGCCTACTTCGGATGCCGTGTTCAGCGATTCTGTTGCGGGCAGTTTGTGCCCTGATTCTATTGTTAGTTCTGACAGGAGTAATTGCTGCTGTCCTCGTCGCCGGAAGGAGGCGATCTCGCAAGTCAGACGTCCTGATGTGTCGGTTTTGTGAAATGGTCGTAACTCTTGATCGACCTGGACGCTGTCGGTCGGCAGTAGATCCAGGGGCTTTATACCTTCCAATGAGACGGTAAATAGTGGCCACAGTGACACCGAACTCAGCAGCGAGCTCATCTGGGGGTATCCCAGCCTAATGCATACCAATGGCACGCAACCTCTGATTTTTGGTTAACCTTGACATTTTTTTAAAATGTCGGAAGACAAGAACTACTGTGTTTTTTCAATAATCCATGCTCTCTAGCACAACATAACACAAAGAAAATCGTCGGCCATCCATTCAATTTGACATTGTCGTGCTGTTTTGAAATCCGAAGCAAAATTGTATACGGTTGGGTGGACAACAGCAACATGTTATTAAACTCTTTGCACGACTTCTTGTCCACAAACATGCAACATTAGAATTATTATATTTCACCCTTTATGCTATTTGTTTTACATGTTTTCTGTTATTCTTTCTTTTTTGACTCAGTATATATGAATAATGATATTTCTGTTAATTATTTAATCAGGTTGAGTGGTATTTTGTCAACAGCAAGTTGATGCGACGTCATACCGTATATGATTTTAGTGTATCCTTTTCTTTTATTTTCACGCCAGTCAGTAAACAATCAAGGTTTTATTATTTCCTTATGATTACAAAAGACTGAAGGCAAAAATCTGTTTTTATCAAAGATTTCCTACACTGGACACTGTGGTGGAATTCACAATGGTGAACTTGGGTTGCTGCCACAACTCTCAACTTAGCTTAGACAGCTAGGGTATGCAAGAGAGTGACAATTGTAACCTCACAACACCATACAAAGGTAATATCCAGGGATATCTTCATTTTTCTGCAATCTCTGTGTATTACATGAGTTTGAATGTGGAAACTGGTTGCATAAATTATGAAAAAGCATGTACTGCTTTCAAAGTAGACACAGTTTGCATGCATTTTTTCCATTATCCACACGACACTCACCCCTGTCTCCACATGAGTTCCAGTGGCAATCACCCAAGCTTCCTGTCATTGGATGCATATACAGTACGTTAGAGTGGATTGTAACTAAATCACCCGCGGTGTGGAGTAATCACCCAAGCTATAAATTTCACATTCTGTATATACCGACAAAAAACACAAGCAATGTTTCAGCCAATTAAACCCGGAGTTCCATTGGCTAACACTTTGCTGGTGCTGGTTATGCTTTGCAACAAATTTGCAATTATAGCTCGGGTGGAATCTCCATTCTGCGGGTGATTTAGCGATAATACACTCTCCACGTACTGTACACACACACTCCCCTCCCCCTCCCCCCCCCCCCCCGTTCGAAACCTAATATTAATGCGTCCGTGGAAATATTGCCCATCCGTCGAAATTGACCAGTCCACGGTGGCCTTATTGAATTTAAGAAGAAATTTGTACGTATCTATTCATTGGTATATAAGGTCACTGTCAGCACACAAGGCTAGACCATGGCCGTACCACAACTATAAAAATCAGGTTAAGTCGATCGTTTATACCGATGTGGCTTGATTTCCTCGTCATGCGTTGATCACAGGGTCCTATTTTAACAGTGACACAGAGCGTGTTTATCCCAGTAAACAATAACTGCCTCACTTCTCTTAGTTCAGGACAGATTCAGTAGAGACACGCTACGTGTGGAAATATTTCCTCTTGCGTGATTGTATATTGGCACCTTCCGACAGTGTTTGAATGGTACTCTCCTGGTGAAATCAGGGATGCGGTTAATGGGTCCTGGGTGGGAGCGTGTCCGCTTGAAAAAATATACTTTGCAACCCTCCTTTCACTTCCGTCTCACAGTTGAAAACTTTCGACTACTGCCATTACAATTCCCAATTTCAGGAAAATACACTTGCGCAACCCCGCTTCACATGTTCGGGTATACTCTGACTAGAGAACGTTAGAGTCCAAAATTGGAACTCCATTCTGATTTCCGGTCTGAAATCCATTAAAAAGTGTTATGTCTCTCAAAAAGGCAAGTACCCTTCCAGATGTTACCAAAGTGGAAGCTGGAATTTACAACTTATGCACTAAAAATTGTAACTTTTGAATCTTCAGCCTAAAAAAGCGACAGGCGTGACACATCTATTAGACTACCAACCACCGCATATCTAACCTAAGCCACATTCTTGAGTTAAATGGGGATGTGGGCATTTAGACGAGGACGTAGGTGAATTCTGGACAGCTGTCTTCCCCGGACACTTGTCCCTATGACAAATCTTAACCACCAACTCAAGGACACTTGCCCTCATGTAGTTTCTCATAGAACATCTGGTATCTAATCTCGCTGACTTTACAATTGAGATATATGCCCCCTGCAGATTTACAGACCATGGACCCCCCCCCCCCTCCCCACACACACACACACACACACACACACACTCGCACACACGCCTTTGGTAACAGTCACACGTCTATGATTGTTTGACACTGTTACGGTCATTAATCTTAGTTTGTCAAATTCAGTGTTTTCTTTGTACATTTGATTGATTCAGATAAGAATATGAGCATCAATAAGTATATATACATCAGACCTAATCCTTCACAATCCATAACATTCGTTGCTAGAAGTACACACAATCCTTGCAACAATTAACACTTAAAGTGTTAAGTATGCTTTCATTAATTTAATTACTCATAACATCAAGCCAAGGATGCTGTAAACCCTCTGTTAGTAGCACATACAGTTTCATGAAGTAATTCATAAGAGGTGAGGGACGTTGTGCAAACACGAGTGCGCGAATGCGCAAGGGTGTTTTTACATTATAGTCCCTCACCTCGAATGAATTATTTCATGTAACCAGTCCAGTCAAGCGATAACTCTGTTTATAACTTTTCATTTTCAACGATAATTATATTATTTAAAAAAAAAATAAAAAACAATGACGTCCCCATTAAACCCACGCCAAAGCGTCTTCATTTGCGCTCACGGATACACGACCCAATTGTTCATTGCATAATTCACTTGTGAAGTTATTGTTTATAAACAAACCCGGAAATCCCAGTAAATCACACTTTGGAAAGTAATAAAATTCAAACTTCATTCTACCAAAGTTTGAAACAAACATATATTTAGCACCAAACAACACAAACAAGTTTCACCAAGGGCACAAGAAATGAACAAAATACACACAAAAACTACAACTAATTAGAATTGGGAGTTAAATTGGAGAAACTTCGTTCTGACAACTAAGTTGTGGAAGAAAAAAATGAAAACCGTTGCGAGAATATTATATTATAAATCCGTTGGTTAACAATACAAATGGTAACAATGCGGTTGTTGTCAATGTGTGAGGTGGTGTCGAGAATGATAATGCTCTTAAACGAAATTTCAGAAACGAATTTCTTGGTATGGTGGAGTGTATTGAAAAAAGGCGCAAATACCAAGAAATCAATCTCTGTTCCAACCCATATCAAAGCAATACCACCAATAATAATTTAATCCAAATCGACTGGGCTGAGTGAATATGAACCAAAATGGGTTCAAATTCATTCAGCCCAGTCGATTTGGGTTCATTTTAACGTAACCGATTTTAGAGTGTAAGCGTGACATTATTGGAACACACCATTCAAAACTCCCGTTTAGTGTGATGTTATTTAACATATCCCAAGAAAACTCTCTGGTAAGCATGGACTACTGGATGGTTTATTAACCCTTACCTAACGTAGCTGCCAAAACGGCCAGCGCTATTCACAAAAATCGCAACATTTTCATTTTTTTGACTTAAAAACATAGGTTGTGACCCCTCTATGGAACGAGCTCGAGGAGCTCGTTCCAAAGAGGAATCATAACCTATGTTTTTGACACAAAAAAAAATAGTTATTCAAGAATTTTGATTGCAAGTGTCGTCTGATTTTCATGTTCGGGAAAGGGTTAACACCACGAGGACTGCAGGTATAAAGCTGTTCAATCCAAAATATTTCTCGAGAAACCCACTCAGGTTTAGTCCAGTCGGGGTTAGAGTAAATTATAAATGTCTGAAGTGAAAAGTATAGGTGACCAGTGACGTGCCGACAGAGAGGTGTGGGTGTGTGTCATGAGTAGTTGAAAATTCCATCTATCTTGATTTTAGAGCTTATTTGGTGCTACTGATGTCTCCTTTACTTCCCAAAATTCCAACTCGATTTCAAATCGGCAAAATTCCAACTGTTACTATTTACGAATACAGTGTACGCAATATCGAGCTTCAAAAGAATGCATGATGTCAATCGGTATTAGATTTTTATAGTACGTTTACTTATCGTAATAATAGAAATCCTCGAAATGCACTTCAAGAAAATCACATCAGTAAAATCGTTATCCTGCGTTAATTCCACCATTCACAGTTACAAAATGATGAAACATCGAAAACTGATCACCCCTGCAAAAAATTTTAATGTTGGGAGAGTGTGGATTGCTCAACCTTCTCAGCTTGAGCATTTGTGTGGCACATATTCATTTCCAAGAATAATACCAAATAATAATATCCTGATAATTCTATCATAAATATGTTGGCATTTCGGATAAAAGAATCAAGTTATGCCCCCTTTCATGGTTTCATTTTCAAACGTTTTCTCAGTAGTGAATTTCCAACTAGGTGGGAGGGTCTGGGAGGGGCTTCCCCCTCCCTGTCCCTCCAACCAGATGGAATTTCACTACCCTACACCCCCCACACCAGTTGGAAACATCTAGCCACGTCCCTGTAGGTGACTTGTGGACGTGCTATGTCGATTGGCATCATAGTCAAGGTCCGTCTTCTAGAAAGACCTCTGGTTACTTACACGTATATGAGACGGAGTACAGGTTTCGTGAATATACAGAATTTCACACCACATTGGAGAAGGTAAAGCCAATTGGAGATTTTTTTTCAATAAAATTAAATTTCTCTCGAGTGATGGTACTTTGGAAGGAACCCAACATTTTAATTAAAGAAGTACCTGGTTGTACCGGTGTCAACAGGCATCATCACACAAGTTTTACAACCGCGTTTTCCACAGGCTTGGCTGACTACGATTGGCTTGAGGTTACCACGACCAATAATATCTCGAATATATTTCGTTGTTCAAAGACAACGACTGGTGGCTTGGAGCAACCTCAGCTTGGACCTCAGAACATTGAAGGGGGTTGGCTTATCATCTGAGTCCGAGCAAATTCGTTTGATTCTCACGGCGAGACTGTGTTAAATGTTCATAACTGCGCGTCTAAGATGACAACGGGATGGAAGAAAATAGTGGTGTGAGTCAGTAGGTTTACAATACAAACTAGTAATGGTGCTATTGTGAGTGGCGTGGTGTCGAGAAAGGTAATGCTCTTTGGTGAATATGTCAGCTGTGAATGTTTTGGTATGCGGAAGCATATTGTATTGCAAAATGAGACATATTCCACGAGATAAGACTTTGTTCCAAGCCACTTCAAATCAGAAATATAAATAAATTGTAGCCAAGAGATTGACATCGCCAATGTTGAGGAAAATAGAATCAGCTTCGAGAGTAGCCCCATAAAATGTTGGCATAAGATGGTGGTTCTATTGACTTGAAGTTCACGCCATTCAATTGAAAATGTTCATTTCGAAAATGAGATTAACAATGACATCTGTGGGTGGGTCTAGGCAACACATTGTATCCAGCACCCCCATGCAGTCTTCGATCCCACCGCTGTGCGGGATATCAGTGTTGAGAGAAACTACATCCATAGTTTAGAGTAATGGGTCTTCAAAATCTCATCAGTTTTTGTTTGTGTGTGTGGGGGGGGGGGGGGGGGGGGGGGGACGTGGTAGTCAGTGTGTACCCTGAGGTGTTTTTTCGGTAGACCGAAGACTCAGTGAACGTTTTCATTATTTTGCTTGTTGCTTAATCCTTTAAACACAAACGGTCGCTTTTCCGGTCAAGAACGTGATACGCCATAACAACATTATTTTGGATGGCTGTTCAGTAAATGCGTGGGGTAGACCGATCAATATCTTCAACGTGCAGCCCCGAGGCTGCACGTTGACAATATTGATTGGTCTACCCCAAATATCGAATATGGACTCTTCCAATTGCTGCCATTGAACTGGCATGGAAGATACCACTAGAGTTTAAAGGGTTAAAGCAGATGAATATTTTACATTTTAGTCCACGTTGCCTCTGGACCAACACAATGGGATATTTTTTTTTAAATACATACATTATTCTCTGTTTAAAATCTGATTTGGATATGAGTTCTCTCCAAATATGTTTCTTTGTATTTTTATCTGCACTTGTCATCTCTGTTTTGACCCGCAATCCATAACACGTTTCCTTAAAGTGATTTCAATCATCTCATGACAATAACAGGTGACTCATTCCACATTTCACACCATCTTCAAAATGTCAATACTGACATGGAGAGGCATGTTATCCCAAGAGACCTGCAAAGCAAATTGATTCTTCGGATCCAAGGTCTTCAACAACACACTCGAGTTGTTTTTTCTCTCACTCCTTGAGCCATGTCACGGGTATTGTCTTAACCAGCTACACGGGGTCCAATGCAGCCTTTATAATTTTGTCTGCAGAACTTGTCATTTTCACTGCCACCAAATATCTTGTCGGCATAGGCATAGGCTATTTCAAGAATATATTTGCCAGTCATTTGAAACCAGAAAAATCTCTAAATTCAGAACATTTGTCGCCGATTGCAAACTATGGTTTACCTTCTCCATTGTACTACTGTTTGTGAAATTCCGTACAGTGGTGAAACCTTAACATGGCTCAGAAACTTGTGAACAACCACAGGCCATCCAACAAGTCCAAGCGTGGCAGTGATGTCACACGATGCATTTTATCTTCATTGCAGGCATTCATCTTTGACACTAAACCCGTCGGGAGTGAGCGGGTTTCTCACGAAACATTTAGTTTTAACAATATATACTCAATAGAGAATGTTATATGTTACATTAAAACCGTAAATCTAACAAAAGCAAAAAAAAAAACAGTAAACAACAAAGCACAGTGTAACATATATCAAAATTGCAATGGACATGGAGTACTGTAGGGATTTGGCAGTAAGCTAAAATCTTATTCGGGTTATCTCCCAAAGTTCTTGAATAATTAACTCATAAAGGTGGTATAAGAAATTGAATAGATGACTTATCACAATCTGATGATCTGGACCCCTAATCAATCCCAAGTTGATCAATTACAAAATCAGTCTCCCACCGTCCAAGATTATGCCCGGGCGGTGGGACGACCGATTCAATGATTAATCAACTTGGGCTGGAATAATAACTAAAAAAGTATATAACTCGTACACGGACCCACTTTTCAAATGATTCGGAACTCTAGAATCTGATGACCTCTTTTACCTTCACGTATCCCTCTTTGTGCGTTACTGGAAGAATAAAATAATGCCCAGGTTATTTGATAATGCATGTCCGGTACACAGAAACCCTTCGGGGATGGACACAAGACACACGGTAAATTAGAAACACGGCAGAATTGTCCGTCCACACTTTCCCGGGAGTCTGGAACAATACGGACTTGTTAACACAGTAGCAAAGCAGACACACTTGGAAAAAAAAATGAGTGTATCAAAGCAGATGCCAGAAACTGTAAGTGCGGCGCTCTGTTCGGGTAGAAAACAAAAACACATGGGAAGACAGGGGATCCAGACCACCATGGAGAAGTATGGGATGTTGTTTAAACTTTACCTATAATTAATGAGTATGTGGAAAAAAAAATATACGAGAATTTATTTGCTTCAAACGGAAAAAGAAGAAAAGACCAGATGGAAAGGTAGGAAAAAAGAAGGAAAGGATGAGATAAAAAAAGAGGGGAAGCCAGCCTGAAAACACCAAGCGCCCAAGTGTGCTGCCTAAGCAAAGAATCACGGGGTTCCCCAACAAAATACACAACGCAACCACAACGCCACCAAGGCGTCGCCAAAACGTCCCTGCTGGCATGACAACGTCACAACAACGCTCTGACGTCGTCATGGCACCAGGGACGCGGCAGCGACGTTTTAACCCTTTACCTAACGAATTGACCGCATCCGCCCGCGTAATATGCAAATTGAGCTGTTGAAAAAATTAAATTTTTCAAAATATTTCAACAAAACCATGTCATGTGACCCCTCATTGGACGAGCTCACTGAGCTCGTTCCAATGAGGGGTCACATGATACGGTTTTGTTGAAATTTTTTTAAAAATTAAAAAAACATTATATTTTAAATAATAAATTTTGATATCGTCTGCGTTGGGTAAAGGGTTAATAGAACTGCGGTCGCGCGTCGGCATGGTTGCCAACCTTTGTCCGATAAAGTCTTGCGGAGTCTCCACGGCATTGAGCAAGATAAGGGACGAGTAATGTGGGTGACTCTTCCAGTCGGACACGATTGGTTTTCTCACACGGCGGATCAAACCACTGACATCACTGGAAGCGTCCACTTAACATGATAAATTCTTGCACCAACTCAAAGACCAGTCCGTTGTCAAGAAACATTTGGGGTTGAACAGCTTTGTGCCTGCAGATCTCTCAGTCGAAAAGGATCTCCCTGTATTTCTAGATTTCCGGAAAGTTTTAAACTAGTATGTTTCATTTGCATCACGCTAACAGGGAGTTAGGGTACTTTTGACCTGTTTATTGTTTCTCCACAACTAATTTCCTTCAATAACGTAACGTTTTTGTAATTTTATTTTTCTGACACTGCATCGTTGAAGTCAGGACGACAGTTCTCCATACTCTCATTAATTGTAGTTTGTATGTGTGTGTAAATTATGGTGAGAGGAACTAGAATTCCATTTATAAACAAGAAAAATGGATTTCTGTTTTCAACTTGTAGAACAAAACTTCTCTCAGCAGATACGAGAATTCCTGCGCCCTGTAAATTGTACAAAGTTGGATTTAAACTATTTTCGAATCTACGAACCTTCCCCAACAATAGAGAAAAAACGAGCTCGAACTCGAGCAGGTTTTTTTTTTTTTTTTTTTTTTTTTTTAAGGCAGCATGGCGTCGAAATTGACTTCCGATTGTGAAAAATCAACCAAGTCATTTTGGTGACATCATGTATTAATGAATCTTTAGAAGATGGGCTCTATTACAATGGATACATGATCTACAATGGCCAGAGATACATTTGACATTGGAATTGTTCAAGTGAATTCATGATGTCTGACAAAACGGCGGCAAAAATTCGAAAAAATCGATTTTGTTTTTATATTTTTGTGTATGTTCTCTGATATAGAGACGGGATTTGTGCTCATATGAGAAAATGTGATACACTATCGCAGAGTGTGGCTATCCTCAAATTGCCTGCGTCAAGTTTGTCCACAACGTTCTTGTGCAAAATTCACAATTACAAATTGTATAAAGTAGATTGCAAATGAACCAAAATAGGTCAATGCGCTGCGTGTTTTGCGAGCGAAACGGCTTCTTTGTGTACGAGATGAATGTTCGGTGTACATAGTCATATTAAAATTTTACATTAACCAGAAACATCCACCAAATCTCATTTTTATATCCTCCAATTGCATAAGAAGGTCGCATAGGTCCCAATTTTGTGATGTTCTTGAAATGAACTGCATAATGCAAATATCTACTATGCATGTTACAATAATAGGAATCAGATGCCAACATATACAAAAAAAAACAATGTCTTTGGGTGCCTACGGACACACTATGTTTACAAATACCTCACGTTGCTAAACCGGAGGGCAGATATATTTCTCTCCCGTCAACACAATCACAAACAGACAAACACAAACTTTCAATCTTTGCCTACTGTTGGCTGTTGCGCATTGTCAAAATTCGTACCTCTACATGACCCACACCTCGTTGAACATTCTATACTGATCTTGTAGCAACCATTACTGCACTGTGCCGACATATGGCCAGTCTTTCAGTTACAGTGAACAGTTTTCAGAAGCCTTTCGTGTTATGGGCGCTTGTTTGTATTCAAAGGATGCAGAGCGTGCCCCTTCATAGACCATCCTCAGTTTGTGGTTACCAACGAATCTTCACCTTTTTATTCACATTTTTGGAGGTACGTCCACATGCTATCATAATGTGCAGAAATCTTTGTTGGTAGGATATTTTGGGGTCGACAACAGACACCGACTTTGATACCTTATCTGCTGAGATGAACCGACGCAAACTGTCCAAGTTACCAGTCGCCACACCTTTATATTAACAAATGAATGCAGACTCGCCAGCTGAGATTATTTCATCTGTATTCACATCACAGGGGCATTAACAAAATACCTCAGTTGCTGCTCTAAAGTGTGGACTGGACCTGAATAGGTTGATAGAAGAAGCTTTGCCTACACCAAAAATACTTGATGTAGTATCACAAGCAGTAAAAACATGTAGACAGAGACTATGCGCGTTTATGTCGCCACCTAAACTTTCTTTGTTTCCAGTATATTCCAGATACCTTTGTTCTTCTTTGCGTTAGACCTCGATGCAAGATATGTCGACTTACAAAAAGATATGTAATACTAGCATAGGAGAACGATAAGATCGGTATCATCTCCTATGGGGCACACAGGTTCCTGTTTTGCCATGTCAATAACAGTTCGAACGATTATGACATCTGCGTCGTCATTGGCATGTATGAAACGTCAGGCATGGCATTCTTTAGGAGTACAGGAGTGCTGCACACCTACTGCACGCCTAGAAAAATTGAGGAGGGCAATGTTTTGCACCCCTTGATTTTCTGAAATGCCAGACCTGTTTGGGACTGCCTTTTAAATCTATTATCATTTGTCAAAGTTGCATTGATTTGCAATAATTAATGACCCATTCTGTCGCATTTCGAGAGCTGATTTCTCTCAAGTAATAAATGCTAATTGGATGCAAAGCGTAATTAGCATAAGCAAAGTTTAAACCAGGAGGTCCATTGGTTGAAACTTGGCTTGTGCTTACTGTGTTTCTGTACGAAATTTAAGAGTAGTACTCTTGAGTGATACCTCCACTCCATGGGTGATTGAGTGACAATCCACATCTACGTCATGTAACCAAAACAGCATAGACCTCGATGCGAGATATTGAAAACATTCCAGGAGCAATTTCACTCCCAAGCAATATAAGGAGGGCAATTGTTTGCACTCCTTGATTTTCTAGATTGCCAGGCCTGGAACGTATTCCGCCCTGCTCAAGATATCCACTACGCAATGTGCCCAGGCTTGTTTTTTTTTTTTTTTGTTACTATTAGCGAGACACGCCAGCTTCTTAACACTCACAAAGTCTTTGGAGTCGATGATGATCTCTACACAGCCCCTCTATCCAATTCATGTGGAGTGTGTATTATCCTTAGTTGATGCACCACTTGTGTAGCCATCAAAACCCACTGTTGACCCCGGATAATGGAACTTGACAAAGTCCACATATGCCTCGTAAATGTGTCCGAAGGTTTTGCCCCAACCCACGGGAGCCAATGCAACAACATTCCACCGTTCAAAACACATTTAGCAGAATTGCAGTCAAAATGGGCATCCAGCTTCTGACTATTGAGCGGATACTCTACGCTAACGCATGCTTGGCTGCTTCTCTCGGTCTGTCAGGACACTCGAACAAAGACGCTGGGTACGTACTCAACTCATACGAAACATAGCCGACAACTCGTCGCTGGGTATTCTTTTCGGAGCAACAGCAACAAATCTATGGAAGAGAAGCTGTGAATCTATTTTCACAATCACATCAACCTTTCTCAATCCACATTTGCCATTTACTTGGATGACTTGATCCTTCGTCTTAAAGTGTAATCATTGGTGGCCGTGCCAACCATTTTATATACAACTCATTCACCAATATCATGTGCTTTATCGACACTACAGAGATTGGAAACAATGCCCGTCTGTATATTCCTCAGCCGGGACACACGTGCATAGGGGTTTATCTCCTGCAAATATGTCAATACAGTTATTGAATCGTGCCTTTCTTTGGATTTTCTTGCCTTTCCACAATCTATGTGCTGTTCACTTGTGTTATATGAACACCCAGATATATATTCTGCATGATGTCATTAATTTCAGAACAAGTTGGTCTGGAGAGGATAAAAAACGCTCGTTTATATTCCGTCATTCCACTACCTCTGATGAGACCGCTAACCATTTTAAGACTTCTCATTAATTTCTTCTCTATCACCAGATGTATTTCTGCTGAGAAATGTCTTCATATATGTGCGAGGTACCATTCAATATGAATGGTGGGCAAATTTCCCAATTTTCCTAGAAATTCAAACCACTGATAGAATACATAGCGGAATTCAACTGAAAAAGTATTTGTTTCCATTTCAGAGCCTCGTTTTGGGGGTCACTTAGGATATTAAACAGTCGAATTTGCTACCATATGATAGAGTTCTGTATGTAGATCACGATGCATGTATAAATAGGCCTGTACTGTAATACTATAATCCCAAACAAGGGAAATAAAATGAGTAATGCATTTTGCTCGTTTTGGCAACCATCTTGGACGTCACACTGAATTTCTCGAAAACGCGTATGAAGTTTTTTTTCATTTTAAATCAATTATTACTTTCCAAAGAGTGATTTACTGGGATTTCCGGGTTTGATAATAAGCGATAACTTCACAAGTGAATTAGGCAATCAACAAATAGGTCATGTATCCGTGCGCCCAAACGAAGACGCTTTGCCGTGGGTGTAATGGGGGACTTCATTGTTTTTTGTTGTTTTTTTAACCCTTTACCTAAGATGAAAAACAGACGACACTTGCAAAAATTATTCTTGATTAACTATTATTTTAATTTTTTGTCTCAAAAACATAGGTTATAACCCTCATTAGAACGAGCTCGACGAGCTCGTTCCATCGAGGGTCATAACCTATGCTTTAGAGACAATAAATGAAAAAAAAATAATGAAAATTAATTGGCGATATTTGAGAACAGCGTTGGCCGGTTTTGGACGTTACGTTAAGTAAAGGGTTAAATAATATAAATATCGTTAATAATGAAAAGTAGTAAGCAGAGTAATCGCTTGACTGGACTGGCTACGTGAAATAATTCATTCGAGGCGAGGGACTATATTGTAAAACACTCGTGCGCATTCGAGCACTCGTATTTGTACAGCGTCCCTCACTTCTCCTCTCCTGAATTAGTTCACGTAACCAGTCCATTCAAGCGATTACTCTCTATTAAATTATGAAATTAAATCCTCTATATGAGTCTGACTGATAGAGATCTACACTGCACTGTCGAGTATCGTATGGACTTTTCCAAGTTACAAGTCATTTTCTAATACCAACGGCATTCAAAATTTGCGGCTCTGTTTACAGCTGCAGCCAAAATCCTTTACATAACTACAGGTCTGCTGAGTCACACTGAAAGCACTTTGATCTCTGTAACTTGTGCAGAGTTGATAAGACTACGCGTCTTATACTTCATAGTCAAGTAATTAATCATACTTATAGTTTTATACCGGTGTTTTTAATTGATTTACAAATGCCGAACAGTGTATACCTTCACTTGTAGATGTAATGCAAGACGGGTTGTTTGTCTACAAATTTAATAAACTTACGAAGTGAAAATAACTTTCAAAACTTTCCTTCAAAACGTTACAAATATAACTTTAATTACGATAAACAGTTTTGGTGCCGCTAGTAATGTATTAAAACTAAGGGCTGAGGTCTAGGTTGTAGGCCTAAGTGGCTCAAAAATATTGTCTTACATTACAATTTTTTTAAATACACGTTTTTTAGAATGTTTGGTGGTTAAGAACTCGATGATGTAAATAAAATGAGATCTATTCGATTTCTCTATAAATTAGTTCAAAATTTCAACTCACCCTGACGAGAACTTCGTTTTCTAAGATAGCCTAATATTATAAACTTATTGAAGACAACACAAACTCAGTGTATGCTGCATCGACTATAGTCTGCAGATATTGGACATTTGTTGACTTCACTTCGTCCTTTTTTCACATTTTATCTTTTTCGCGTGTGTGTTTGGGGGGGGGTGGGGGGAGGGGGGCTTAAAAAGTAAAGATGACTTTCGATTCTTCAGAACGTGTCTGTTTCCAAAAAATACTTGCCTTGCTTGATATATTTACAAAGTTGTTTCAAATAAATATAGAACCGGGTGATAGGCCCACTGATAAGCATTACACTTCTAGACTCTACAAGAGTGTCACTGAAAATTCAGAGTGATAAATCAGTTTTTCACTGGGTTTGCGTTTATGTTGATTGGTGCTTGCTTTGTTCACCTGCTGGAATCAATCAATTTCTTTTTTCTCAGAACATTTGATTAACGTACGAGTTAGAATAATTTGTAGGATAACCTCAAGAAGCTGAAATTATCTGCAGCATTACATTACTCGTATTAATCCTTTGAACTCTAGTGGTATCTTCAATGGCAGCATTATTAATTGATTCATTGGTGTTTAAGGTCACATACTTATGCACAATGGCAAATCGTAACTGTGACAGTTTTACGGGTGGGGGAAGCCAGAGTACTCAAAGAGAACCACCGAACATCGACGAGCAACTGTCAGCTCCTCAACATTATAACTCTGTTCAAGCTCTGCTCAAGCAGGGTTACAGCAGTTGAAGAAATGTGCACCACCGACATGCAGTACACCTTAGTACACGGCGTCATCGTTCCCCCATGTAGGCAACCGGGATGAAGTGCCTTGCCCAAGGACACAACGCGGATTGTCCCGGACAGGGATCGAACTCGAAACCTCTAGCACAGAAGCCCGACAGTCTACAATTGAGCCACCGCGCACCCTCAATGGCAGCAATTAGAAGAGTCCATATTCAATATTTGGGGTAGACCAATCAATATTTTCAACGTGCAGCCTCGGGGCTGAACGTTGGAAATACTGAATTGTCTACCCCCACCATTTACTGAACAGCCATCCTATGTAATGACGTATCATGTTCCTGGTCGGAAAAGCGACCCATCAGGTTCAAGGAGGTTATCAATACTTGCTTCTTCTTTCTGGCATAATTTATTTAAAATCGCTGATATTTTCTGAAAAATAATGTCTAAAGTTAGTATTAGACCTGTACTGTAGGCATGCTACAACTGTTGTGCGCTTGGTTAGGAGTAACCTCCTACAAAATGTTCAATTCTACATCAGGCTCATAGCCAGACATCTATATTATATGGGGCCACTATGATTTTCTTTAGGGGGAGAGACAAGTATCTTTTTTAGACCGCAGGCATATATCCCGAATATATACCTTGAGTTGAGGGAAGTTATGAAGGTGGTGCCTCTTTTGTGTTGGTGTGAACGTGGAGGGGGTATTTAAAAAAATACAAATATTTGGGTTGGTCAGGGTCTCCACTGAAGATTTTAAAACATAAGCTCCAAATGACGCTATTAGAAAAACGTGAATTTCCACCAAGCTTGGTATATCATCTATAATTTCGTTTGTTGACGTCCCATGCTGATCGTAGAATACAGGTGTTTTTGAAGGGCGTGGGGACTTTTTAAACGGCGGACATGCCATTCCCCTGGCTGCGCGACTGTAAAACGTCCGGTTACAGATACATAACAGGTTATAGAGCAAGTCCGTATTTAAAAAAAAAAACTGTAGCGTATTCTGGTCATTTCGCAGTAAAATGCAGAAGTATTGTAGTCTAGTTTTCAACTATTGTGTCCAAAGGTATGTCCCTTGAAGGTAGGTGGTACACCAGATAGGCCTCAAGTGGATCCGAATGTTTAGCAAAAACGCATATTTTCATCAGTTTAATACACCATAATCAATTATGCTTCTGATTACTTCTAAAGTCTGTATAATGTACAGCCTCCTCTCGAGAAGCGCATAATTAAACTGTCTCTCCAGGATGTTTCTAAACTGTGAGCTGATCCAACAAACCCTGCTTATAACTGTGCCTCAGATCCTCAGAATGTTGTTTTTTTAACCGACACAAGAAACATATCCTTCTATTGGGCTTTGTAATTAAGCCCCACATGGAGTCCGCCATGCTTGAATCTGATTCTATAAAAGAGAACTATGAACCGAATATTCGTCCTGTCATCTTAGAAAACCTCGTGTTATTTTAGACCTTGCTTCTTCCAAATATTCGATGAAATTTAACAATATGCTGAGATAAAGTTCAAGTATAGTGCATATCACCCCTCTCTTTTAATTTCTACCCAAGTTATAAAGAATGTCGAAAAACACAAGCACCTTGGCCTTACCCTAAACGAACGCGGCAACCGGGCGTCACACATTACAGAAATAACCTCGAAGGGATGGCAACGCATTGCTCTGCTCAGACAATTAAAATTTTGACTTGACCGGAAAGTACTTGAAAAGATCTACTTTGCATTTGTTCACCCCATATTAGAAAATGCGGATGTAGTCTGGGACTACTGCTCCGCCCAGGAAGTCGGGGAGGTTGAAAAAATACAAATAGAGGAAGCTCGCATTGTTACGGGTGGAACTAGAAGTACACTTAAACAGCCCTTATACTCAGAAACAGGCTGGGAACCTCTTGAGACTAGAAGGAAAAAACACAAGTTAATTCAATACTTCAAGATATTTCACGGTTTTACGCCTTCTTACCTCTCACAGATGGTACCCCCGTCAGTGGCTGAAACTCAGAACTACAATCTGAGAAATAATGCCAATCTGAGCACAATGCCATGCCGTACCCACCTGCACCAGACCTTTTCCCTAACATCCGCGACTAACCTCTGGAATGATATCCCTAATGAAATAAGACAAAATCCTAATATTATGACGTTCAAGCAGTATCTCAACAACAGCAGAAGATCATACCGAAATTGTACTCGGGACATAAATCACGCCTGGCCCAGATCTTGTACTGTAGACTACGTTTACGGTATAGCAACTTGAATGATGATCTCCACAGCAACTATTTGTCCGAATCAAATAACTGCAGATGTGGCGACCGAGAAACCGCAGAACATTATTTATTATTTTGTCCACACTCCGATGGCGTAAGGAACCAAACAATTGGATTACTATGAATACAGCCCACCATTGACGTCTTGCTAAATGGAAGTGAACATTTCTCCCCAACACAGAACCGATCAGTCTTGGAAATGGTCCATAGGTATATAGTCTTATCCAAACGGTTTTACAATCAGTAACCCTCAGGTAGCTCATAACTCACCACTCCTGCTTCCAAACAACTTGTTACATACTGCCTTTTGCATATTCTCCTTGTGAATTTTGTAACTGCGGCGAGAATGAGGTGTGCCTAGTCTCAGCAACGGCTGGGTCGTCCTCAAAATAAGCCGCCGCATTTGTCTTTAACAATACCCAGTCGCTGTTGGCACAATGCACATCATCAGAGAGGGCATATTACTAAAGTTGACTGAGTTGCCATATTAACCCAATTCGCGGGTGATCTGCGCGGGCTGGGGGGCCGGGGCAGGGGTGGTATGTGGTGGCACTTTTGGGTCGATGCTGGCATGCCCCCGTAGTGGTATATGAATATTAACGTTGATGTTTGGGTGCCGCTTTGTGGCGCGTCGATTCGGGGTGCTTCTTAGACCTGTTCTTAACATCTACCGATTGCAAAGGTGCAACTAAATAGTGGGATACCCCAAGATATCACAAGATGTCCCATAATCAGTGAAGCTCTTGACTGTATGCACCCCTGTTAGGATACCTTAGCGCTGCCCGCAATTGTAGACGCCGGGCGGCAGGCTTAACTGGAAAGAGTTCCCTTGAAAGTAAGGAGGTTTACATGTAGGTGCTCATTGCTTTTCTAAGCTGACACATTATATAAAGTATCATACTGACTCGATCTGTCCTCCTTTCCGTGTTTTTTTTTCTTTTTTTTTTACATATTTTATATTATGTTTTTCTTCACTCAGGTATCCAAAGTATGGCACGACTTAGCGGTGGGCTCTGACCTGACGGCGTGTGGACGTCTAACAACCACCAACTCCAACATAATTTTCGCAGAAAACAGCCACACTCATTCCTCGGTAGATATGAGAAGACAGACCGATCGAACGCAAAATATGAAGAGGTCTAGGTGTCACTCGCAACCAGCGGCGTTCCGCCGCAGATGGCGGGTGATACTTGGTCCTGACCACGTTCTCTAAAAATACACTCTTCGTAATTTGGAACAGTATCGAAGTGTGTTCTGTGCTGGAAATAGTGCCTAACGGGCACGAACGAATCAAATCAATATCCCAACCGCCAGTACAGAGCCCACCGCCGGCTCAACAATCTCAAACTCGTAATTGTCGCATAAACCTTTTCCTTGGCGATATTTTGTTCCATCTGGAGACAGCCCAGTATAAGCCTTTGGCTTGTTGGTGAATCCATTTCCATATTTGTTACTTTTTTGTCAATTTATGCTTGTTTCTGTATAATTTAAACATACTTTGGAAATAAATATTGTTTAAACTAAGTATAGTGCATATATAAGGATCTATAAGACAGATCTAATGACGATAACAAAGAATAATCAGCTGCTGTTACTTGTAACCAGGTCAGCTCAATCAGAATAGCATTTCTTTTTCTTTTTCACAGCTGAAGTTAAAGCATAACAACTATCTCTTGAACACACCGAGAATGTATAGGAAAGGAAGTCGATCATATTTTCCTACTCTCTTTCCTCGATGCTTGCTTTTCTCCATTCCAAGTTGAAGAACCCTCTCATTTTGGAACTACGTGCTAATTTGAATACTCTTATGTCTAACCAATACGATATGGCATTTTGCTGGTTACCGGACATGTTGGTATATCCGGTAACACCAGGACAGACAGGCAGCAACATGACTTTAAACAAACCTATCACAGATTCCCTTCAATGAGTACAAGCCGTATATCAGTGCATACATCACATCTGTGTTGCAGGCGGAATGGAATGGGACGACCTATAACAAGACCCATCGCTCCTGACCAAACATTTTTGATTACTTCTCGTCTAGTAACATATGTAGATAGATCGTGTAGATTTGATACGATGTCATATTGGTCACACAAGACTTGCACATTCCTTTTTGGTAGAGAATAGTCTGCGACCAGAGTGTGTTCCTTGCCAGCAGGTGCTGTCTCGGGAACACATTCTTTTACATATCACTAATTTTAAATCACGTCAGAGGGCTATATTTCACTGTAGGATCTCTAAGAGATTTTTTTTATCACGCGAGCCCCCACAAGATTCTCTCATTTCTGAAAGCAATCAACCTTTTTAGTAAATTTTAAAATTGTTTTTATTCTATTAAATTAGTCGCTTCAAGCCTCAAACTCAATAGGTTGATTTATGAAGTAATCACATTTCATGTTTCATCACTTATTACTGCAACAGTTCATACCACGATATTATAACATTTTTATTTTAATTATTTCATATTTTAATTCAATATTTTTTTCCTTCATTATTGACGTGTCTACTTTTAATGTTTCCACCACGATATAGCCATAGTTTCTGATGTGGCGTTAAGTACCAATAAATAAGGTAAATAAAAGTAAATAAAGTAATAAATAATAAGTAAACATTAAAACTTCTGAAAATGGGGGTCCTTTCTTTGTCAAAATGAATTTGATTGGTCAATAGCAATCTGGTTAAAACAACTTAGCTATCTGGTTTAAACAACTTAGCTATCCCGTTTAAACAACTTAGCTATCTGGTTTAAACAATTTAGCTATCTCGTTTAAACAATTTAGCTATCTCGTTTAAACTTAGCTATCTCGTTTAAACAACTTAGCTATCTCGTTTAAACAACTTAGCTATATCGTTTAAACAACTTAGCTATCACCTTTAAACAACTTAGCTATCCCGTTTAAACAACTTAGCTATCTGGTTTAAACAATTTAGCTATCTCGTTTAAACTTAGCTATCTCGTTTAAACAACTTAGCTATCTCGTTTAAACAACTTAGCTATATCGTTTAAACAACTTAGCTATCACCTTTAAACAACTTAGCTATCTCGTTTAAACAACTTAGCTACCTCGTTTAAACAACTTAACTATCTCGTTTAAACAACTTAGCTATCTCGTTTAAACAAGATAGTAGGAAAACATAGAGTGTCGCCTCCATGCCGCTCTACGGGCGTATGTCTGTTGATGTAAAAAATTAATTTGGGCAGGTCATCCGTATTTTGCATCTTCAGTCATTAAATTTTCAATCACATGTTCCTCGTTCAGGATATGGAGTACCAGCTAGCGCTAGCGGGAACTCTCCAATTTTATCAACACTTTGTTTGGCTTCCAAACGTCAAAGGAAGATCGGGGTTGGAGATTACCCCCCCCCCCCCCCCCCCACCCTGAACAACATTCCTTCCCTAACCTGTGCCTATAGCTGAAAACAGTGTAGAGGTTTAATGGTGGGTGGGGTGTGCCTATTGTTTTAAAGTTTTTGCTACAGAATGTTTTATTAAGTTTCTGCTGCTGCCATTTGAGTTTATTAATACATGATTTTCTGAAACATTAATATATCAAGAGACGAAACGAGGAAACCATCAGTTAGTTGTTTTGTTCTATCAAAAACATAGGATTAGTTAATTTGTTTTATTTATTAATTATCTTATTTACAGTACGTGGAGAGTGTATTATCACTAAATCACCTGCAGAGTGGAGATTTCACCCAAGCAATAATTTGCCACTTTGTTGCAAAGCATAACAAGCACAAGCAAAGTTTCAGTTAATGGACCTCCGGATTAAACCCGGAGGTCCATTGGCCGAAACATCGCTTGTGTTTTTTGTCGATATGTACAAAATTTGAAAGTTATAGTTTGGGTGATAACTCCTCTCCGCGGGTGATTAACTTACAATCAACTCTCCACAACCTGTACTTGTCACAACATGTTATGGTGATGAGTGTAAGGGAGGAGTGGTAATGGAATAGTTCTCTACTGATGCACATTTTAAAAAAAAATTATCCAATTCCATTCGAGATTACCCTTCTCACACTATGAAAATATATCCGCATTGAAAGCTCATATGATTATATGTGTTCACTAGTACTTTACTTTTTCTAAAAGAAACAACTTGGTACTGTCTGTAAACGTAAACTCTCTGTATTGGGTATTGATTCTTGTTTTCATTATCATGATCAATGACGTCGCACATACGCATTGCATGGGTGTTACGCTGAAACATCAAACGGTCAGTTTAATTTGTTGACCTCTTTGCCACCTCACTTTACACCTCATTTTGGCCCATTTGTAATTGTCAAATGATCCTGATATAACGTTTGCTGAAAATGAAGTTTTCCGGAGATTGGAGATGTGAAATTAACTCCAATTCGATTTTTGACCCCTTGGGCCCTTTTTCTCAGATCACGGCCCAAGATTTTTTTGGCATAGTTTTGAATTCAATATTTATACACGGAGTGTCACCCCGCATGCGGAACTAGTATGTGTTTTAAAAACTGAACGCACTGTGACTTAACAATAACGTCGCAAATATATAACGTATACTTACTAGGCTTACCTCGAAAAGAGAGAATATATTTTTTCACAAACTTTCTTCATTCCGCGATGATCAAACGTTAACTGCTGATTTGCTGATCTAATGGCGCACAGGGACGGAGTGGGACAGGGACCTATGGCTGTATAATGATATGAAGGTTGAGTCATGTCGAGATGTGTCTGGGCGCAGCAAGGGAGAAAGTAAGGTACTCAGCGGCGTTTGTGTCTGCTGCGGTTTTTCTCTGGAGGAGGGATATCTAACGGATAAATCGATGTCGGTGGTATTGTTGGTCTTGACGGAGTATCAGGGAACTGACATGGTATGAACGACTTAGTACCTGCGGCTGAATCGAATCGATCTCCATTCTGTAGTGCAGATTATCTAGTAGCCAGTCTTTGATCTTCTCCTGGTCTACCCCTAACCGTGCGCAGCTGTGGAATTTTCTCCGTAGACTTAGCCGTAATCATTCGTCTCTCCCCGGAACGCCTCCGGGGATTCCGTGATGCTCATCTCCTGGTCGGAACTCTGGTCAGAACAAGCCGGAGTAGCAAGAGGTGGAAGGGTGGAAGGTGTGTCGTCGAGGACAACTTCCTGCACAACAGACAAGTCTAACTCCTCCATCTCATTTTTCAGATAACGCTTCTTATAGGATGGAGTTTGATTTGTCCACAGGCAATTTATAGTCCTCCGTCCCTATTCCTATGGGAGGTCTGAAAATGGCCGTTCAGGTGTAAGAAGATGTGTTTACCGTTCAACGCCTTCACTTGCCCACGTCTCGTCTTTCTTCTTCTTCTTCCTCTGCTGGAACTACTTCATTCGGCGGGCATCACGTCGTCTGGCGGAGGGTCCCCTCTTCCCCTTTCTTTTCTTCATGGTATTCCTAATCTCTGTGCGAGTTTCTGCGATTAAATCCGTGTCTAGAAATTCCGTGTCACTGGCGGGTGGCCAGTGCAGAAGGGGAGGGGGTGGAAATCCTCTACACCTCTTCAAGGATGCAGTTTCGGGCGTTCTGTCAAAATCCACTGATAGGTGAATTTTGCCTTTTCGCACTTCGATACTCGGTGGCAAAGACAACCTTCAAATCTTCCAGTGTTTCTTTTTTTTTTTTTTTTTTTTTTTTTTTTTTTGTATTTCAGTTGGTAATTCCATCTAAGCAATGAATGTTCACACCTCAGAGTCTAGGGTGCGAATCGTGGTTTGTGGATGATTAATGGATTGCACGTGTATGGATACTGGTGATTTGACCATCGCAGATACGAATTTAATTTTGTTCCAAGGGAAGCAGGTGGTGACAGATGTCAAGGCGACAATAAGGGCTTACAAACTATTTCATAGAAAGCGGCTTATCAAACGCACTCAGCTACGGACAGGCAGGCTAAAACAATGTACCTTTATAAATGTGCGTAATTAATTTTCTGTGTTGGGGTTTTAAGGAATAAGCAATCGGTTGTGTTCTGACTGTCAACACAGGTAAGACACGGCGTTGTATTCAACCCCAATTGTTCTGTCGCTAACCTCTAATCACGAGTGTGACCGAAAGCGGCTTGACAGCTTAACATGTTTACAAAACTACATAATATATTTCATAGACAATATTTCAGAATATAAAAATTAAGTATAGTAATATTAAAAATATTCAACTAATAATATTCAATAAATGTTGTCCACCCTATAACACTCTCCCTCAACATAAAACTCTTTGGTCTCTCAAAGATAATTCACTGATAACCCTTAGTCAAACATACATGGATTACCAGGGAATTAGGAGGTATTTTCCTGCTTATTTTTTTTAAATTCAGTACCCAGAACAATCCTAAGGTACACAAAATATGGCCTTTTGAGAATGGTTCTTTTTCGAATGGCCTCGTACCAAGTTAAACGACACATCGATTTAATTTTCATTTCTGTGTTGCTCTTATTATGTATTACATTCATTTTAGGCAGGCCAACATGAAGATAAGACATAATATAACCATTAACACCCAGTCTGTCTATTAGGCACGGCGGTTGAATTTCCCAATGTGCGGGGCAGTACGGCATAGAAAAGAGTTTAATTCTAATGAAAACTTTTTCATCACTTAATTTTATCCAAATTGATGTAGTATGAGTTTTATGTCTACAATATTCATTGAATTTATATACGCCCCAGCTAAACAAAGACCAATAAAGAATGAGATAATAATAAAATACACTGCTTGATCGGTAGGTCCCCATATTGTATGTCCTCCATTGGTAACTCCTCTTCAGCATTGTCCACGAAGGATGGTATCAACTCCTTGAAGTCACCAGATACAACTGTTTTGCAAGTGCAGCTACTAAACTCCTGTACTTAATAAACAGATAAACAAAACCTAAAAGGGAACATACCGCTACAATGGAAGACGATAAACCTTGGATTCCTCTATGGTCGAAACATGAGGAGTTAATTGACATTTCCCTTTCAGCAACTGATTCCGAAGGAGTACGAAATATGGTGGAATTCCTCTTTGCTGCCTCGGCTAACTTCTTCAACCTTAAATGGTCTTTGTGGTCAGCAGCTAAATATGTAGATGCCGAATCGTTGAAAATGTTAAATGATGGCACATAAACAGACACCGGTTTAGGGAATAACTGACTATCTCTGTATTGGTCGTAGAAATTTTTCGAAAAGTAGGCTTGAATTACGGCTAAACTTACGTGGTGTGAAACTGTTATATCCGTTTTCAAATCAGTGTCACGATGTAATCTAGGTGGTAAGTATTTATGCTGTGTGTAAGGAGAACATAGATAAGGAACGTTTAATACACAAAAGGCACACCCTTTCACCATTTGCTGCCGATTGTGGCAGTCAATGGACAGAAGTGGACTTCTTTACGTTAAAACATAAATTGCTGATAATTCAAGCAGGGTCTCAATGTGTATTATATCGAAAATCACAGATAGTAGTAATATCTGCCTTTTTGTCGAAACACAAAGCACTGGTGCATGATTGGGAATCAATTGGTTGGAACGACGGTATAAATGGACATTGGAGAAGATGATCATGTGTGCATTTAGAAACATTTGAGGCAGTTAATGAGAAATGATAATCCACATTTGCAGTTATGATATAATAATCAGGCATATTTAATAGTTGAGTCGCATGATTTGATGTCATTCTGCTGATACTGTACAGGTGGTTACCGTAAACATTTGGCGAGTCCGATTTAAGGTAGAAAAGGAAAATTTACAATAATAAAAAAATCATTGCTATCACGATTTAACCCCTAGCACTCTGGCAGTGCAACATAATTTTCCCCAAACACTATGTTTTCTCTTGTTTAAATATGAATTCAACCTATTATATCTTGTTTGACAGAGCTCACTGAGCTCTGTCAAACAAGGTATATTTTGTTAAATATCAAACTGCATTATGAAAAACATTTGCCGCTGAAAACTTTTCCATTTTAGCATCAGAATGCGGACGGTTAATGTAAAATTATCATGTGTATAATACATCAGGGTATTTGTGTGAATCAAGCGGGCAGAATTATACTTTTGCTGCAATGATCATTCACTCTGCATTAAACATGCTGACAAATGTACAGGTTGCACGAGATAAAGAGACTTCTGCCTTAAAGCAGTTCAAATATGCCTGGTGTTAATTCAGCGAATTCGAGATCAAAAGAAGATGTTGCATTGATTGGAATAACCAACATATCGGTCGTTATTTGGTATAAATATTGATGCTGTACCAATTCCGGTGACAGTCTTATGGATTAATAAATGATCTGATATATCAAAATTATCTTTCATTGCCTTCATTGCATTCTGAAATCTTTTATCAACGGTGGATATGAATGAAGATAATTTATTAAAATGTTTTTCTAAAACTTGAGCAATTATTTATATTCTCTTTCCAACAGAATTTATACAGGCAGTCAGGACAATTATATCATCGGACGTTGCCGCACCAAATAAAGACTAACAAATCACTGAACAAAGAACGTTCCCTCTGGTTTGAATTAAGTGACCTCTGAGGTCTCTTTGTTACTATGTGCTTAAGATTACTTACAGTTTTCCCAAGCTTGTTAATTTATGAAACCCAAAGTTTAATTTCAAATTGCCAAATTAATTTCTGTAATGAGTGGTATTATGGTGTGGCAAAGCCTTTGGTCAGCGGTGCGTTCGGCATGGTAGATTCCGGTTTCTGAATGAGGAAGCAGCTAGCGGTAGATGTGAAGCTAGTAGCCATTGCTAAAATGGACAGTACTTCACCTTTGAATGGAAACGCCGTAATCTCACTTTGAGAACTGCATTGTCACCCACTACACTACTACGGAACAGATGAAGCACAGCCAGGAGCCTGAATAAACCTATGGAGATAAAAGAAAATCTGGATAAGTTACATGAAACAAGAAAAAGATTGTTTCCTTTTTCTACCACGATGTCTCTTATGAATTAAGAAGTTTCTGATTAATGCTGGTGAGATATTCATTTCTGGTTCCTTTGATTTATCATTAAAATCTAACCATTTAATCAGATAATGTCTTACAGCATTTACAAATTTGGCCTTGATAAGCCTTTAACAGGAAATTGTTTGGGTTCTGTTTCAGACTTCCAGGGTCTAGTTTGTGTCCCCCATCGGGCAGTTGACTAGCAGAGTTTGTTCAAGGGAAATTATTTGGTTGACTGGGTGGGCTATTGCCCTATTCACTTTCGTCGGGATCATTATATTTCTTCAACTTGGCTGCTGAGCAAAGACCGTTTAATAGGTTGTTAGTTATACCATTGTGCCCATATAGACGATACATTTTTTGCATTCCTGTCGCCGGTTGCCCAATCATAAACATACATACACTCATTCTAGCCGCATTTACCTTTTTCCTCGGGACAAATCAAAACTTTTGTCTGAACACAATTGGATATCACAGGTCACCCCGCCATATCCTTCTTTTTATTTGCACTTGCCTTGTACACTCTCGGTTTCCAACACAGTGCCAAGATCATTTGTTTATGTGGTATGTAGCATTGAAACCAGGAGTGTATGTGATATCATTCAGTATAACATGGAAGAAGAGAATCAAAATTCCAGATTTAGCTAGCACACTCTGTGAATTTTTATGTTGATTACTGCGAAATGCTCCAAGCAAAGCACATGAGTTCGTAGCACTGTTGTTGTAACAGAATATATAATGGTTATATAATCGGGAACTCCATCATATACATACACATATTCCTCTGTACAGTCAACTCTGATTCCTTCAGTAGTAAATGTTATCGTTGGCACTGCATTGGCTATTCTATATTTTGTATGAATGTTGTCGGGGGCGCGGTTGTTCAGTAGGCAGAGGCGCAGGCTACAAGCCGAGAGGTGCGCGGTTCGAATCCCACCGCGTTGTGTCCTTGGGCAAGACACTTCACCGCGTTGTGTCCTTGGGCAACCGCGTTGTGTCCTTGGGCAAGACACTTCCCCCCCCCCCCCCCCCATGGCCCACGTGGGGGCATCGTGACGTTGTGCACTAAGGCGCACTGCACGTCGACGATGCACCTGTGTTCAACCACTGCTAACCCTGCTTGTGTGGAGTTAGTATGTTGGGGAGCTGACAGTTGCTCGCCGTTCCTCGGTGTTTCTCTACGGGTAAACCGGCTTCATCTAGCCGTAAAACTGTCATGATTAGCCATTGTGTAGAAATATGTGACCTCAAACACCAATAAAAAAAATTAAATAAATAAATAGTATGAATGTTGACAAAATCTGTAAGTATCCAGAAACAAGCGATCTGAGTCTCTCCCTACACTGCTGCCATGATCTGACCCAAGAGCTCCATATGTGAAGTTATTGATCACTTGTCGGTCATTACATTTCAAGTAACATGTGCCTCCATTTATGAAGTCTCCATGATGACGTGGTGCACAGCGCTCAGTCTAATGACTCACGATATTGTCCTTGCAATAGCATTGTCCATTTGTATTATTAATCTGTCTCCCCCAGTCATATCTTTGATTACATTTGCATGGAAGACATTCTTCAAAGGGTTTATTTGCGCTCTGTAGCCTCCAGGTTGACAGTACTCACAGAGCATGCTCATGGCCAGATGTTCAGATTTATCACATATGCCAATAACATGGCTACAATAACTGTGTCTATTACATCCACAATCCACATTGCATTCTTCTTCTGCCCATCCAATTTCACATTCACATTGGTAGCCCAACTTATTTGAACAATTGCCATGCATACGGTCATACTAGCATGTTTTCTCACATTTTACTCTCCCTTCACAAGTAAATCATCTTCTATGAAATTGTATGCTTGGAATTCCGGCGGTTGTAATTCACAGGGCTTGACATCAAATTCTCCACCAACTTTTGTAGCGTCTGCTTTGATTTGTTCAATAATTCTCGTTGTTGTTTTTTTTTATTATTTTAATTGTAGAAGAAGTTTAAAAAGAAATAATATATGTGTCGCAAACCCTATTCATCCTGCGGTGGTCAAACATCAACTGGTCATCGTATGTGCGAGCTACAGTAATAATGTTCCATAATAAACACGCTGAAGCAAAATCAGTCAAAATAATCAGAGAAACTAATCTTGTATAAAGTTAGATGTTCAGTACATAAGGCTATACCTATCAGCCAACACTCACTGGGGCCCCAAACAAATGCCGGGTGCCCTGTGCACAAGAACCCCTTAACAAAAACTAACCGAAGTAATCACCCCAGCATTTGCCGCAAGTGACAGAGCTAACCAATATAACCATAACTATAATCCTAACACTTCGAGAGATTGGATTCTCTACAATTATTCAGATGCTTGGATGGTATTGGAGTATCTAGATAAATTACACGTGAAAACCTTGCTCTTGATGTTAACTGTACAAACTGTATACCACAGGTGAGAATGTTCGGCTTGATATATAACCGATAAGGCGTATCCCAAAAACACTCAGCTATTTGGGGAATTAATTATTATGAAACGTCATATAAATAATTCACGGGATGGCCAGCTCCGTGAGCTTTACCGCACAGCTCTTTTAGATGTATAATAATGTTATGACTTTAACGGTTTCATCCCCGCCAGCTGCACTGGAAAACCAGGTGTATATCTCAATTAGTCAAGTATTTTGCTGAGCTCCCGACGATAACCCATCAGCTGAAAGTAGGTTTGTGGCATGGATTTCTTGAATCCATTCATATGGCTTGAAGTACCACGTGATGTAACATTAAAAATCAAACATTTAAGCTCTTCAAGCTAGAGCACTTTAGATAAACCACACTGACATAGTCATTCTGGATTTATCAAGCGTAACAAGCATTTCATGGGAAGCAACGTACTTGTAACACAAAACAATTTCGCACTCTCAGTCTCTGCGAGCTTGTACCTACAGCTCACTACAAATTTACATACTAAGCTTCACACGAAATTCACCAGAACGCATAGCACCACTAGGATACTAATGAATTAATGTGAAACGCTACATGTTTACCTCTGTGCAATGTGCGCCTATGGCTCGTCACTGAGATTCACAATTTAATAACTTGGATACGCGAGCGAACCTCACGTCCATTCCCTCTACGTTCTTTCTATCATATAAACTAGATCTTTACGTTGGATAAATACTATTATAATCACGTTACTTTTAACCCGTTGATAGGTAAAATATTATACAGAATTATAATGCAAACTTATTTACTCTCGAATTTGTCACGCATTTAACTCCTCGGGCAACATGAGAAATAATTCCAAATTCGCGCATTTCGCTCCACGTAACATAAATTACTACCTTTTCAAAACTACAAGTGTCAACCTGTAATCATCACCCCCCTCTACAACTGTAGATGTGAGATGACTGCGTTCTTAAATCAATTTACAAACTGTCTGAGAATATTTAGCTCCTAATATTTATGCGTTCAATATTTATCCAGGGAGAGACTCCAAGCATGCGCAGCGAGTATCCGTGTTTTAAATACTGAACGCACATAGACTCAACAAGAACCTCGCAAAAAATATAACGCATACTTACTCGGCTTACCTTGAAAAGAGAATATATATGTTTTTACAACTTTATTGACTCGGCGATGGTTAAACGTCAACTCTTGATTTGAGGATCTAATGTTTTTTTTCCGCTATGTCTGGGCGTGGCAAAGGAGCAAAGAGACTGTGACACTAAGTTTGCGGCGTCTATGTTTCCGTCTATTCTTCTTTGGAGGAGGTGGTTTGGAAGGTGTCATCTCCTTAGGTGGGGTAGATGGAGGAGTGCTGAAGGACTGACTTGGTTGGTGTGGTATAGTCCTAGCCGCTGCTGATGTTTCGGAGATTTATGTTGTTGGTCTGTGTAAGGGTACCTTCGCTAGTAGGAGGCTCTTGGTTTCAGGTTAGGTCCATTTCACGGGAAGAACTCGTATTCAGCCTGCAATTCTCACAGCAGATCCTCATCTTCAACCCCCTCTTCCTGGAACGACTCCACGGACACAGCGGTGCTCACCCCCTGGTCAGTGTTCTGATCGGGACAGACCAGACTTTCAAGAGCTTGGGGGTGGAAGATGTATCATCGGAGGCAACTTCCCACCCCACAGACAAGTCTCCTTCTTCTACCTTCTCTTCAGATGGAGAGTCTGATGTGATGGAATTTAATTTGGCTCCTGGTAACACATTGTTCCCCCGACCTCCTCCTGCTATGTGTGAGGGGTGCTGGGTTGATCAAGGGTCCGCCAGGAGTGACAGGTGTTGGTCTTTCAATGCTCTCACATGGCTCCTTCTCTTCCTTCTTCTTCCACTCCGAGTGCACTAACGTTTAGCGGGCATCATGTCGTGTGGAGGAGGATCCACTTCTTTCTCTTTCTCTTCTTCATGGCTTTCTTAGTCTCTGTGCAGTTTCGGGGAGTAAATCAGTGCCCAGCAATTCCGAGTCACCTGGAGGGTGAAAACGTCGGGTGGAGGGAGAACCCTCCAGCAAAGGTGCTACACTCCTCCAAGGACTCAGGTTCAGGTGTTCTGTCCGACTCCGCTGACAGGTTAATTTTGTTTTTGCGCACTTCAATACTCCAAGTGGTTGCAAAGGCAACCTTCAGGGCTACCAGCGTTTCTTTTTGCATTTAAGTTTGTAACTGCATCTGGGCAGTGGATGTTCACACCTCAGAGTCTAAGGTGCGAATGGTCTTGTTGATTTGAAACGAAGCGACGAAATGGTTTCACGCGCCAACGGAGCGAAGGGACTCTGTGGGGCAAACCCCATTCGACCCTCATTGGCTGTATAATTGCAATGATGAATCTTGCATCATGTCTGGCAGAGGCAAAGGAGCAAAGAGGGTCGAAGTCGGGTTAGCGGCGTCGGTGTTTCTTCTTGACCTTAGGTCGAGGATGTTGAGATGGTGAGAAAACCTTGGAACATGTGGTGGGTGTGGTAGGCGGAGAGTCAGAGGACTGAGATGGCTTTTCACGGGCTGATCCTCGCGGTTGCTGAAGGTGTAAAGTTTCTGCAGGTGGTGTTGTTAATATGTAAGATATATAAGCTTTGTTGAGTGCGGTATTCTTGGAGAGTTCGTCTTCATATCTGAGTTTGACCATGCATTGTATCTGGTCTAGCATGTATTTTCGTCCCTGAACTTCCCTCCTAGGAGCACATTCTGTTTGGGGTTCTGGTTGAGAGATGTTGTAGGCGTATGAGCGGAAGTGGTGGAGTCAGCAGTGTCCGACACAACCTACTGCCTGTCACAGCGCCAAGAGAGTGATGGACTATTTTTAGGAGGTCACTTCGATTTTTTAAAGGGGAGGTGGAAGTATTTTTTAGGCCGCGGGCATATATTTCGAAGATGTAACTCGAGTTGGGAAAAGTTTTTTGTCTGTGATGTCCCTCTTGTGTTGGTGGGAACGTAGAGGCGTGTGCTTTTTTAAAAATTTTGGGGTGGTCTGGGCCTCCCCCTGAGGGATTTTTAAAGCATAAGCTCCAAATGACGCATTAGAAGAACGTAAATTTTTACCAAGCTTGGTATTACAGCTATAATTTCGTTTGTTGGAATCCCATGCTGATCGTAGAATACAGATCTTTTACTGGGTGGGACGTAGGGATTTTTTCAAGGACGGGCATGCCATCCACCCGTAGTTACGCCACTGTCCTACGTTCTGTCGCAGACACATATTAGGTTAGTGGGTAAGAATGTATTTAAAAAACGGTAGCATATTCCGGACATTCCACAGTCCAATGTATATGCATTGTAGTCAAATTTTCAAATATGGTGTCTCATGGTCTGTCCCTTGAAGGTTTGTGGTATACCAGACAAGCCTCAGGTGGATCCGAACGTTCCCTTAAAACACAAGTTTTCACCAGTTTAATACACCACAATCAATTATTTATCTCATTGCATCTAAAGTCTGTATAATGTATAGCCTCCTCTCGAGAAGCGCAGGAATAAAATATCACTGCAGTATGTTCCTAAACTGTTTGCTGATCCATCAAATCCAGCTTACAACTGTATCTCAGGCCCTCAAAATGTTCAATTTTTTAACCGACACCAGAAATATATAACTCCAATGGGCATTAGAATTAAGTCCCATATGGATCCCGGCATGCTTGAATCTGATTCTACAAAAGGGAACCGTGAACAACATATCCCTCCTTTCTATCATAGAAAATCTACTGTTATTTTGGACCTTGCTTCTTCCAAAAAGTCTTGGAGAAATTTGTTGGAATCTAAACAAAAATATACTGAGATAAAATCCAAGTATTGTGCATATACAAAGATCTATACACATGTATCTAAAGATGGTAACAAAGGACCATCAGCTGTTGTTACTGGTGATCAGGTTAGCCTAATCAGAATACATGAATACATTTTTTTTCACAGTTAAAGCATCACAACTATCACTTGAACGCACCGAGAAAGTATAGGAAAGGAAGTCGATCCGACTCTCTTTACCCGATGCTTGCTTTTCTCAATTTCAAGTTGAAGAACCCTCTCATTTTGGAACTTCGTCAGAAGTTGAATACTCTTATGTCCCGATGCCAATCGCAATACCTTGCAGTGATTGGTCAATGCCTTGTTGATTTTATTTTATGTCGCCGGGCACGAGCATATGTCTACAGTCAGCGATTCTTATGTCCACTGTCAAGGAAAGCGTCCCGTTGCCATTAGCAACGGTTCATCGCAATGTATTTTTTCACTTGAAATCAACTGAGACAAATATATTTAACTGAAGTAAAAGACACACAAAAGTACCGTTATTACGTACAAAAAGATTAGTTATGTAAACATGGGTAATTATTTATGAAACCGATTAGATTATAAGGTCTCTTTTCATTAGTTTACTGTAGCAAAAACTGAAATCGCTTCATTCGAATCATTTTAAAATTTGTTGTTGTGCAGCGAATATTAGAAAGCAGACGTTGTTTCGGTAAGGTGTTAACTTTTATCATTTTGTTTCCAATTCAATTTTACTTGTGTAAGAACGGGAAATATACGTTGTTCTGTTTGTTGACAGGGGACATGGTCTCACGTTCCCTGCATGAAACATATATTCAACCTCGGCTGACGCCTCGGTTGAATATAAATTTCATGCAGGGAACGTGAGACCATGTCCCCTGTCAACAAGCAGAATAACTTATAATGTCAGACCAATATGATATCGTGTTTTGATGGTTACCTGGACGTGTTGGTATATCCGGTAACACCAGGATAGGCAGGCAGCAAAAAGACTTTAAACAAGCCTGTTTCTGATTTCAAGATTCCATTCAGTGATTAGAAACCACATATCACTCCATACGTCAGATATGTGTGGCAGGAGTAATGAGATAGGTTTCCAATAACAATCTCCATAGCTTCGACCAAACAGTTTTGATCACTACTCGTCTTGTACCCTTTGTAGAAAAGATCATGTAGTTCTGACACGATGTATTATATCGGTAACACATTCCGTTTTGTTAGAGGGTACTCAGCGACCAGAGTGTATTCCATGCCACCAGGTACTGTCTCTGGAACACATTATTTTACATTGCGCTGGTTTTAGTCATGTTATAGGGCAGTATTTCACTGCGGTATCTCAAAGAGATATTTTTTATCATACGAGACCCCACATGATACTCTCATTTCTGAAAGCAATCAATATTTTAAGTAAATGTTTATTCTTTTAAATTAGACTCTTCAAGCCTCAGCCTCAACAGGTTGATTTATAAGGCATTCAAGTTTCCAGTTTCATCACTCATTACTGCTACAGTTCATAGCACGCTGTTTTTGCAATTTTAAAATTATTTCATGTTTTTATTAAATATTTTTTCCTTCATTATTGACATGTTTACTTTTAATGTTTTCTTACCACGATATAGTCTAAGCTGCGGATGTGGCGTCAAGTATCAATAAATAAAAACATGGTAATTAATAAGTAAAGATTGAAACTTCTGAAAATGGGGTTCCTTTCAAGGGAAACTCCCACGGTTGAACCTACAAATGTTTGGTTTCAAGAGAGGATGAAACTGATCAGCCTGGTGCAACTCCCCCCCCCCCCGCCTCCAGCCCCTCCCCCCTCATTTTGGGCCAAAATACTATCGAGCGGTCTAATAATACCAAACAAGACAACAATTCGTCCCCTAAGTTCCAATGTGTTCTGTGTGCCTGCTGGCACATAGAACACATTGGAACTCGGGAGTCGAATTGTCTTTTAAACAGTTTTGAACTGGTTAGTCAATTAGGCATTGGTATGTTTCGGCAGGCCTTAACAAATTGGAATTACCGCTACCTGAGACGGCAACGTAAACTTTTTTCCCGTAACTCTTTTGCAGCATTTTCATTTCGAAATTTTTCCGAACAGAGAGACAAAATTATACCGATATGCTTTGCTGTGTTAGTACAAATACAGAGATGCCAAACCTGCAGGACTCCATATTATTTCAGAAAACTATTTCGAAGTATAATGCACTGTTGGAAAGCCCTTGTAGTCGCAAACTCAATTTGTTGATTTATAAGGTATTCACATTTCTTGTTTCATCACTCATTGCTGCTACTGTTCTTACCACACTGTTTTTGCCATTTTTATTGTAAATGTGTTTATTGAATGTTTTTTTACTTCATTACTTACATGTTTACTTTTTAACGTTTTCTCGCCATGAAATAGCCTTAGCTGCTGATGTGACGTTAAGCACAAATAAATGAATAAATGAATAAAGGTATTTGATAGCCTCTCCTCGTGAAGACTGAAACTCCTAAAAATGGGGCTCAATTCAAGGGAAACTTCCACGGGTCATTAGTTGCATCTACAAATATTTGGTTTTAAGAGAGAATGAAATTGATCAGTTTGGTGAACTCCCCTACCTCATCTGGCTCTTTTTCGTCAAATCACGATCCAGCGGTCTGATGATGCCAAACAAGACAATAATGGTCATTTAAAAAGTTGAGCCTTGATCAGGCGAATTAGGTATTGGTATGTGTTGCTAGGCTTGAACAAATTGGAATTTATTTATTTATTTATTAGTGTTTAAGGTCACATATTTCTGCACAATGGTTAATCATAACCACGACAGTTTTACGGGGGGAGGGGGGAGCCGGATAACGAGGAGAGAACTACTGAGCAACGGCGAGCAACTGTCAGCTCCCCATCATATTGACTACACATAAGCAGGGTTAGCATTGGTTGAATGAAGACAGATGCACCATCTACAGTACGCCTTGGTACATAGCGTCACCGTGCCCCCCACATGGGCAATGGGGGGGGGTGAAGTGTCTTGCCCAAGGACACCACGCGGTTGTCGCAGGGGGGATTCGAACCGAGGACCTCTCAGCTTGCAACCTGCACCTCTATCTACTGAGCCAGCCCCTCCCCCCCCCCCCGAACAAATTTGAATTGACGCAACCTAAGACGGTAACCTAAACTTCTTTTTCCCGTAACTCTTTTGCACCAATTTCATTTAGAAAATTTACGGCGTAGAAAGGCAAAAGTAGACTGATATGTTTAGCTGTGTTACGAGAAATACAGCGATGCCTAACCTACAAGACTCCATATTATTTCAGAAAATTATTTCGAAGTATGATGCACTGTTGAAAATCTATGGATACAGTTAAAACTAGAAGTCCTGTCACGAATAGTGCGCTTATCTAGGCTTAATTGCGCGTTGGAATTGCGCGCAATTGCCATATCGAATGGCACCCAAAGCACGGCAGGTTCTCCTGGTTAATCATAGCAAACACATGCAATGTTTCTGCCAATGGACCTCCGGGTTACCCTGAGGTCCATTGGCTGAAACATTGCATGTGCACAGGCCATATGTACAGAATATGATAGCTTTACTTGGGCCATAACTCGCACATTAACGCTCATATCAACGTGCTATTTGTGCGCATTTCATGACAGGACTTCTAGTTTTAACTGTAGCTCTCTTCAATATATAAGTGTGTTATATGCAGCTTCCATTTGCCAAAGTCAAAGAAAGCTGTTTTTTATCCTTTTATATGCAGATCCCAGTTCCGGGAGAATTATCAAATGTTAACTGACCAGAAATCGCGAAGAGCTCGTAATGCGGGCGAACGAAAAAGGGGTGACCTTAAATTTCGTTTGAAGAATACAATAGGCGAAACAGGTGTTTCGCGCAATTTGCACAATCATTGTAACCACGGGGATTCACTCATTGAGCAAATCGAAGCGGACAAGAGAACTTAGAGATCTTATCTAACATGCACTGGCGAACCTCCGCTCCCATTTTTTTCATAACTAAAATTCTTTTCGAGACCTATAGTGACACGGTTTTATCCCTCATAACACATGGTCATCAACTACAGCAGGTAGTGGATTCCAATGTGTCTGATGATAATATTGTACAACAGCCATAGCGCATAGCTATACCCCTCACGTGGTCGCCTGTGAGCTGCAATAGATTGACTTTTCTTTTTCACAATTTAAATGATTTCATCCCAGTAAGGTGATATTTGGGTTCGAAAGCATTGTCGCCATGTTCAAACAGGCCACTGGATGGTCAAATTGATCCCAACGAAAGGTGCATCACCTCTCCAAGGACCCGGGTTCTGGTACTCTGTCAAAATCCACTGATATGTAAATTTTGCCTTTGGGCAGTTCGATACTCCAAGTGGTGTCAAAGGCAGCCTCCAAGTCTACTAGTGTTTTTTTTGTATTTCAGTTGGCAATTCCATATGAGCAGTGGATGTTCACATCTCTGAGTCCTAGGTGGTGGTGATGAATGGATGGCACGTGTGCAGATACTGGTGACTTGAATATCGCAGATACGATTTTGTTTTCTTTCCAAGGTAATCAGGTGGTGAAAGATGTCAAGGCGACAATAAGGGCTAACAGACTATTCCGTTGAAAGCGGCATATTAAACGCACTCAGCTATGGACAGGAGAGCTTAAACAATGTACTCTTATAAATGCGCGAAATAATTTTCTGTGTCGGGGATTTAAGCGATTATCAACCGGCTGTGTTTCACTTGTCAACACAGGTAAGACGCAACGTGGTGTTTAGCCCTAATTGTTTTGCCGGTAATCTCTAACTGGCGGGTGACCGAAAGAGGTTTGACAGCTTAACACTTTTTGCAAAAATGCATAATTTATTTCTTGTTCAATATTACCGAATATCAAAAATTAAGCATAGTAATATTAAAGATAGTCAAAGAATAATAGTCAATAAATTTCGACCCCATAACACTCTCCCCCAACATAAACATCTTTGGTCCCTGAAAGATAATTAACTGATAATAATTAGCCAAGCATACATAGGTTACCAGAGCATGAGGGGTAGATGTTATTTTCCTGCTTATTTTGTTAAATTCAATATCCAAGAAAAAGTGCAACTGGATGAGGTACACAAAATATGGCATTTTGAGAACCGTTCTTATTTTTATGGACTCGTGAAAGTTAAACGGTACTTCGATGTAACTGCCACTCCTGTATTGCACATATTTTATACCATGATCACCTATTCTACTATATATGAAAAGCCTATGACATAATTTTTTGCTTTATACACCAATCGTGGTGAACACGCCAGTAATGGGATTCCAATAGTTAACATTTACACCTACAGTGGAACTACATCCAAGTTGACCTTTGGTGATGTCGACCTGAATGCGAACTTGTCTAAATTTATCGCACGTCGCCTCGCGAAGAGTGAAATGAAACTGGCAATTATTTATTACGTTTTTAAATGTTTTTACCCCATAAAACGCCACAAATAAACAAACATGCATTGCCCCATATTAATAAAGCATCCATAACTCGAAACAGTATGTTATTATGTTATTAAAGTGAAAAAGGCCCTGTTTTTTCTTCGATCTCGTTTTGGTGATAAAATTGAGAGCGAATGTACCGCCCACCGATCCTCATGTAAACAAAAGCAAGTTCGCATGCATGTATGGCTCCTGCTCATTAAAATCGCGAAAAAATAGTAGGAACTCTTAATAATCTGACGATCCTGGTATAAATAAAATATATCAAAAGTAGCTTGGTGTACCAAATGTGGTAAAGTGGTGTTAACCGTGCAACAAAGACCCGCGGTTAACACCACTTCACCACTCGTGGTGAACATTTGGTACTCCAAGCTACTATGGGTATATTATATATACATGTCACGTTATTTTCAGGCAAGTTGACATGACGATAAGGCCTAATATAACCATCAACATCCAGGGTGTTTATAAGGCACGGCTGTTGAATTTCCCAATGTGCGGGGCAGTACGGCATAGGAAAGAGTTAGGTCTAATGCAAACTTTTCTTTCAATTAATTCCATCCAAACTGAAGTGGTATAATTTGTATGCCTACAACATTCAAGGAATATAGGCCTAAGCTAAACAAAACACCAATAAAGAATGAGATAATAATAAAATACACTGCTTGGTCGATAAGTAAGTGTCCAGATTGTATGTCTTCCATTGGTGACTCCCCTTCCGCATTGATCATGAAAGATAGTATCAACTCATTGCAGTCACCAGCAGATGGAACGTTTTGCATAAAAGCAAGTACAACAACCAATTGTCTGTACTTAATAAATAAAAAAACAAAATCTAAGGCCGCAGCCCTCAGCAATGGAAGACAATAAACCTTAGATGTCGCAATGATCGAAAAAGATGAGGAGTTAGTTGTTATCTTTCCATCAGCAATTGGTCCTGAAAGAGTACGAATAATGGTGGCATCCTTCTTTGCTGCCATGGCCATCTTCTTCTGACTTGAATGATCTTTGTGGCCAGCAGCTAAAAACGTGGATGACGAATGATCGTAAATGTTGTAAGCACTTTTATCTAACACTCATATAGATTTTGGCCTGAAAACCACGAGAAACGGTACGTATCACATAATGTGTTCCGATTCCGATTCATATAGACGTTTCATTCTGATTCCGTGTCATATAAATTCTACTTTCGGTAGAACACCACGCTATGCCAAATAATATCATTATATGCATTGTTATTACGCACTAAAATATGAAATTCAGAATTTTATCCAATTCCAACCCAATTTAAACTGAAAACCGGAAAAATCGGCTATATGTAACAAGATTGCTAGATAAATGTACTATCATGACCAAATGCATGTCCTTTAATTTGTATCAGATTCTCGGTCGTGTTCACAATCGGATCACAACTCGCCCTGACGGGCTCGAATCTGATACAAATTACAGGGCATGCACATGGTCATGATAATGTATATGTACATGATTTGAAATAAACTGGCTGGAACGACGAAATGAATGGATGACAGTGTGTGCATTTCGAAAAGGTTGACGCAGTTTATGAGAGATGATAAGTTGTATGTGCAGCTATGACATACTTATCAGGCATATTTAATAGTACTGAGGCGTGATTTGATGTGGAATTTATTGATAATGTAAAGATGTTCACTTTAAAAAATTGGTGAGTCCAATTGAAGGTAGATAAAGGAAAATTTATAATAATGAAAAGTTCACTGCCATCATGATTTGACACCTAGCCCGCTGGTAGTGATACAGAAATTTCTCCAATCATACTGTTTTTCTCTTGTTTAACTGTGAATTTAACCAATTATATCTTGTTTGACAGAGCTCAATGAACTCATTCAAACAAGGTATATTTGGTTAAATATGAAACTGTATTATGAGAAGTATTTATTTATTTATTGGTGTTTAAGGTCACATATTTATGCACAATGGATAATCATGACCGTGACAGTTTTACGGGTGGAGAAAGCCGGAGTACCCGAAGAGAACCACCGAGCAACGACAAGCAGCTGCCAGCTCCCCAACATCATAACTCCGCTCTGCAGCACAGGCAGGGTTAGATTGGTTGAAGACATGCGTACCATCGACGTGCAGTACGCCTTAGTACACGGCGTCATCGTGCCCCCACATGGGCAGTGGGGGTGAAGTGTCTTGCCCAAGGACACAACGCGGTTGCCGCAGGTGGGATTCGAACCGAGGACCTCTCGGCTTGCAGCCTGCACCTCTACCTACTGAGCCACCGCGCCCCATTATGAGAAGTATTTACTGCTCAAAACATTACCTTTCGACATCAGTTTGAGGAGGGTTAATATAAATTTACCATATTTATAATAAAATAGGGATTTTTTTATGAATCGAGAGAAAAGAATGATACTTTCTGCAATGAAATATCAATCTACTTTAACCCTTTGCGACTTTAATTATCCTGACGATCAAACGTTACTGGGAGTTCAGTTTCTTCAACGCTTTTCAAAATGCGACGTCAAACGTCGGAAAGTACAAGTGACAAGATATGTTTCACATTAGTGATTAACTGGTAGAGGGTTAGATTGCTTTTCGTGATCTGAATTTGTTATTCAAAACTTGTTTTATTACAAATTATTGGAGAGTGCCCATAGGCACTCTCCAATAATTTGTATTAAAACAAATTTATATAAACAAAATATTAGTTGTGTTTGAGTGAATATGAAATATAAGCAAGGGAAGTATTGCGTTTTGCTCTGTTATCCTCATTTTTGAAAGCACTGATAGGGGCTTCTAGCACTCAGCCAGTTAAGAAGTCTTGATAGCAGGATTATATTAGTATTTTAAGCGGCAGTAACACTTGGCTCAACCGTTGTCACTTAGCAATATCGGGAGAAAATAGGAATTAAGGTTAAAACTTTAAAAATCAAAAAATAAAAACAAAACAAATGACCACAAAGTATTAACGCGCTGTTTGATTCCTCACGCCATAAGACGTACACAAGTATCAAGCGTTAAACATGGTGACAAAGGTACAGGTTGCATGAGATAAGGAGACAATCTGCCTTAATATAGATCAAATATGCCTGGTTTTAATTCATTGAGTGCGAGATCAAAAGAAGATGTTGCACTGATGTGAAGACCAACACATCGGACGTAATTTGGTTCACGTATTGAAGATGTTCCAATTCCGGGGACAGTTTTATGGATAAATCATTTATTATATCAAAATTATCTTTTATTGCCTTCATTGCATTCTGAAATCTTTTATCAACGGTGGATATGAATGTAGAAAATTTATTTGAATGTTTTTCTAAAGCCTGAGCAATTATTTGTGTTCTCTTCCCAACAGCATTAATACGGGCAGTCAGGGCAATTATATCATCGGGCGTTGCAGTTCCAAATACAGACTTTGACCAATAACCTATAAAACTAACCAAGGCGCGTTTCCTCTGCTTTGAAATAAATGACATAGGAGGTCTCTCTGGTATTATATACTTAAATTAATTTACAATTTTCCTACGCTTGTTGATTTATGAAACACAAGCGAATTAATTTCGGTAATGAGTGATACTATTGAGCGACAGAGCTTCTGGACAGTTGTGAATTCAGAATGCTTGTTTTCGGTTTCTGGATGAGGAAACATCAAGTGGAAATTATGAAGCTAGTGGTATTACTACAATGGGCAGTACCTTGCCTTTGAAAGGCAACGCTCACGACACTACTACGGAACATAAGAAGCACAGCCAGGAGCCCGAATAAACCTATGGAGATAAAATAAAATCTGGATAAGTCACTTGAATCAAGAAAAAGATCGTTTCCCTTTTCTACCCCTCTGTCTGTTATGAATTAAGAAATTTATCATTAATGCTGGCGAGATGTTGGTTTTTTGGTTCCTATGCTATGCCCTTATAACCTACCCATTCAACCAGATAATATTTCACACCATTTACAACTTAAGCGTTGGTACTCCTTTCTACAAAAAATTATATGTGTTCTGATTCAGACTTTCCCGAATCAAGTTAGTCTCCCCCACCTGGAGGTTGACTAGTAGGGTTTGTTCAAGAGTAATTATTTGGTTGTTCGAGTGGACTATTGCTATATTCCCTCTCACCAGGATCATTATATTTCTTCGACCTGGCTGCTTAGCAAAGACCTTTTAACAGTGTCGCAAGTTACACCATTGTACCCATATGGAAGACGCTTTGTTGCATTTCTGTCACCGGTTACCCAATCATAAACACACATACCCTAATTCTTGCCTCATTTAGCTTTTCCCTCAGGACATTCAGACTGTTGTCTGAACACAATTGGAAATCACAATCCTTTTTAGCATTTACACTTGTCCGATGTTCACTCTCGGTTTCCAAAACAATGCCAAGGTTATTTGTTTATGTAGTATGTCGCATTGAAACCTGAAGTGTATGTGTTATCATTCAGTACAACATGGAAGAAGACAGCCAAAATTCCAGATTTAGCTAACACACTCTGTGAATGTCTATGTTGATTACTGCAAAATGCTCCCAGCAAAACACGTGAGTGCATAGCACTGTTGTTGTAATGGAAGCGTGAAAAACTGTCTCCAGTTATAAAATCAGGAGTCCATCATATACATACACATATTCCTTTGCAGTCAACACTGATTCCTTCAGTAGTAAATAGTATCGTTGGTACTGCATTATCTATTCTGTATTTTTATTAATGTTGTCAAAATCTGTAAGAGTTCAAAAACAAGTGATCTGAAAGCGTCTCCCTACTCTGCTGCAATGAACTTACACAAGAGCTCCATATGTGATGCTATTGATCACTTGTTGGTCATTGCATTTCAGGCAGCAGGTGCCTCCATTTAAGGAAACTTTGGTGATCTGGTGCACAAAGTTTAGAGTGATAACTCACAGTATTGTCCTTTAAATAAGATTGTCCATGACCATTGCAGTTACATAGAAGACATTATCCCGATGTTTTATAACCTCCAGGCTTACAGTATCCACAGTGCTTGCCTGCGGTCAGGTGTTCACATTTATCACATAGGCCAATACCAATACCATGGCTACAATAACTGTGTCTATTACTGCCACAATCCACATTACATTCTCCTCCCTTCCAACCATGATCAGATTTACATCGGTAGCCCAACTCGTTTGAACACTTGCCATGCATACAGACATAATAGCATGTTTATTCACAGGTTATCACTAGTGTATCCTATTCGCTGAAACTGTATTCACTGCGGTTGTAATTCACAGAGGCTGACATCCAAATCTGAGATCGTTTTGGATTTCCACCAACTGTTCTAGCGTCTGCTTTGATTTGTTCAATAACTTTCGTTATTTTTTTTATTTTGCATTTGTCCACTTTGATACTACAATTGGTGGCAAATACAGCCTCAGGTCTACCAGCGTTTTTTTTGTTGAATTTCCGTTGGTAATTCCATCTGAACAGTGGATGTTCACACTTCAGAGTCTAACATATTTCGATACTCATTGGCTGTATAATTATAATTTTATATTTTGCATCATGACTGGCCGAGTCAAAGGAGGAAAAAGGGCGGAGGCCAGGTTAGCGGCGTCTGTGTTTCTTCTTGTTCTTTTTTAGGTGGATGAGGTTGAGGGGGTGGGGAAACCTTGGTTGGTTGTAGTAGGCCGAGAATTGGGGGACTGAAATGGCTGGTACGGTCTGGTTCTTGCGGCTGCCGAAGGCGTGATGTTTTCTTCAGGTGGTGTTGTTAATATGTAATCTTTGCTGAGTGTCTGTGCTGTATTCTTAAGCAGTTCCCCTTCATATCCGAGTTTGACCATGTATTGCATCTATTTTTGCATGTACTTTCGGCGGCCTTCGACACTGAACTACGCTCCAAGTATCACATCTTGTTTTGGACTTTGGTTGAGGAAACCTGTAGAAGTAAGAGCGAGAGTAGTGGAAGGTGCAGTGTTCGACACAACCTCCTGTAACAAAGCGAAGAGTGTAGTGGGCTGAAGATTGGATTGATTCGAGGCGGAACAGCGTCCTCCGGACACACCACATGAGTGTGTTTGTTGGTGGTGTGGGGTGTTGGGCTGGGCGTGCAACGGTCAAGGGCATCAGGTTTTGAGCTTGTAAAGTCTTTACTAGCCTCCCGTTCTTCCTTTACCCTCTTTTTCTTTTGCATGATCTCATGGGTGTCGTCTGGTGGAAGGTTCCTTCTTTCCTGTCCTCTTATTTTTTCTGTGGGTCCTCTGTACGGTTCCATCGGGTTATACGAAGGGTGATGAGGGTAACAGAAAATGGAAATCCCACATGAAAGGTGCTACACTTCTCTAAGAACGGCGGGTCTGGTGTTCTACCAAAATCCATTGCTAGGTGAATTTTGCCCTTGAGCACTTGGATAGTCCAAGTGGTAGCTTGGGCAGTCTTCACCCACAGCAGTGTATTTTGGATCCCAAAACGGGTGCGCCATTTGATCGATGGTGTCACCTCGGAGTCCAAGGTGTGAAGTGAATGAATGGTGATTTGACCATTGCAGGTACGAATTTAATACTTTTATTCAAGGTAAGCTGGTTGTGACAGATGTCAAAGCTACAATAAGGGCTTGCAAACTATTCCACAGAAATCGGCTTATTAAACACAAATCCAGCTATGGAGAGGAAAGTTAAAACCCGGTACTCTAAAAAATGTGCGTTATTTATTTTCTATGTCGGTGGTTTAAGCGAACATCAACCGACTGTGTTTTATATGTCAACACAGATAAGACGCATCGTGGTGCTTAATACCAATTGTTCAGTCGTTAATCTTTAATCACGAGTGTGACAGACAGACGCTTGACAACTTAACACTTTTACAAAAGCTGAATAATTTATTTCACGTACAATATTATACAATTATGGACTTGTGTGGTGGTGAATATGATATGATGTGAACCTGAAATGCGTTAACCGAGATCAATATTAGCTTTTCAGGGTCACATCACATCATATTCACCACCACAACAGTCCACAACTCTCTTATTATACACACAATCCTCAAAAAAGCAGTCTTCTATTTGTCAAATAAAGTTTAAATTATATCAACCAGAACTGCTTTCATTTAACAATAAAATTATCATTTGCAGAATAACTTTAAAATAATCAATTGTATAGAGATTACGTCGATTGAAATAGAACTAGAGTGATTTCCAGAAGCTATATTTAGAAAGTTGATATTCACCGGGAAACCGGTGTATATGGATTTTTGAGTACCAGTCACGTGTATAAGATCCAGCCAATAGAAATGTGGTTATTTATAAAGTTTTTAATAATTCCGAATATTAAAGTTATTCAACTTATAATATTCAATAAATTCCATCCTATAACACACGGTATGACAAGAGAAATCGAACAAATGCTGTAACGTGCCGATATGCGGTTCGTTAAGCAGGTGTGGTGCTGTCGGTAATGGAATTGAGTCGCAAATATCTAAAGCAAACATGAACGTTTCAGTGCTACGATCTCCAAAATGGCGACTTTCTCCATCAAATCGCGATATGTAGCGACACCCTTGCTCGAGTGTGTCGATATTTTCTGAATAAAATTTTGCGAAATCATGAAGAAATCAAGAGAAAAATAATTGAAATATGATTCAGTGTTTTCGCGTTTCATTTGTTTGTTTGTTTGTTTGTGTTTTGATACGCCTGATTCTAAGGAAACCGGACAGAAAATTGCGACCAGAACGTGACGCCCTCGTGATTCAGTCGAAATTCACCGTTCGCTTTCGTAATCACAGATGAGATGTCTTAACACTTTGGCCCGCGATGATATACTCCGTGCCAGTTAAGGACCATCAGATGATAGCATCTATATTTGTTTCTTCGGGGAAGATCAATCATGCCGGACAGTAATGGACGGAACCCTAATTGGTCTACCACAAAATTCGCTGAGCAACTATCAACTTTATGAATTCAGATCGTATCATTATCCTGAGGCGGAAAAATGGCCTTTGTGGTTCAAAGTGCTGAAAAACGTTATGTGTGCGATTTGGCAGTTGGTACTTTTGAAGCCGAAGGACATCTAATGGGAGTAAAGCACAAACTAAAAGTACACCCCCCCCCCCCCCCCTCCCCCGTGGGTTGTGAAAACTTGTGTCCGCGCAGAAACTGACTACAAAAAAACCCGTAAACTAGCTCTTCGTTACCCAACAAAACTTTAATATTAATAAAATACTAACAAAAGGACTGTAAAAATGTATTGTATAACAACAAAATTAATAAGCTAAGAGAGAGAGAGGGAGAGAGAGAGAGAGAGAGAGAGAGAGAGAGAGAGAGAGAGGGGGGGCACGACAGATTTTGGAGAAGTAATATGTGGTAAGGAATAAAGGTCACTCGTACATTTTCTACCTGTGATGAATTATATAATTATTTTTAAAACATGGAGGTGGTGCGAATACAAGGCACTGATTATTATGTCATATCATCACGTGATAGATGTTTACTCGATAGCAATGGTTTAGAGAGCACTATACAACATATTTGTATATCATTGATAAATTAGAAGATGCAGTGATCAGAATTCGATTGGGTGAAGCCACAAGAATTGATGGAACCTCGAATGAGTACATAAAAGCAACTTTTCCAGAACATTAAACAGATTTACTTTGATAAATTAATATTACATGTATCTCCAATAAGGGATACTATCCTCGGAACTGGACCATATGGGATATAAAACCGATCTTTAAAAATAAGGGTGATTTATTAGATCCAGATAACTGTCAAAGCTTTTTTATCAGTATTATTAGCAAAATAATTAAATATTTATTTATTGGGATTTAATGACCCTTTAGACATCCAGGATAAGTTCGCGTCGGACAGTTTTATGGCTGGAGGAAGCAGGAGGACAGCAATAGAACTGCCGAGCAACAACTAGCAACTGTCAGACTCCCCAACGTACTAACTCCACACACGCAGGGTATGCATTGGTTGAAGACAAGTGCACCATCAACGTGCAGTAGGTGCTACCGTGTCCCCATGTAGTCAATCGGGATTACGTGCATTGCCCAAGGACACAAAGCAGTTTCGGTGTGAAGTCCAATGCTGGAACCACTGAGCCACAGCGCTCCACATTAGCAAAGGGATAACATCCTTTGTGAATAACAACATTTCTTTCTCAAACGAAAAGCGCAAACTGTATTGTGCCTTTGCGGATCTTTCCAAGGCGTTTGACACAGTTTGGAGGGATGGGTTGTGGAAAACATTTATAGTGGGGGGCTGAACCCATATTCAAACATGGGCTGTATTACTAGCTGGAAAATACACAAATGAACTTTGGTTGAAATCAAATAATCCAAACTGGAGTTATCGGTCGGAAACTAATTGTTTACAGACAGACGGACCATTTACATAATATGACCGTTTTTACAAAAGGGGCGTATAAAAAGTAATATCAAATTTGAAGAGAATCGTATAATTAGAACTGGATTTATCTTCTGGATAACACGGGGAGGTGGGAGGGGTGGAAAGAGTTCCTCATCTCCCCCGAAGTTTTGGAGACAACATCAAAGTCCCTTACTCCCACTTCTTTCCAATCTATATTACTTTTTGTAAAACAACAGAAGTATGCTGCAGAAAGCATTTCTTTATATTTCAAACCGTGAAGCTCAGGTAATGAGAAAAAAAGCTGAATACAATTAAAAGAAAGCATGTCTGTAAATACAATTATTAAAAGTTGTATTGATCATGCAAGAAGAAAAAGTATGTGTTAGAAACCCAATTTCAAATTTAAAGAATCTAACTTCGAAAACCGTTTTGAAAAGGGTTAAATTAATGCAAATATTAGTAGACCTTGCTCCAAATGAAAAACAATGACGTTGTAACAGTGTTTGAAGAATATAAGGTACAACCTTGAAAAGCAAAACTTTACTCCGAAACATTGAGCTACGAATACTACGTAAAATTTACTTCAAAAAAAGGTTAAATATTTCCTAAAACTGATAAAAGAAATCACTGATGTAAATGCAATCATTAAGTTGTACTGATCATGCAAGAATTACAATAACAGAGTATGTGATAAAAGCCTTATTTCCAACACAAATAAACTAAGTCTGCAAACATGTTTAAAAAGGTTAAAATCCTGCCAATATTAATTAAAATCACTGTAGAAAGTTTCAGTAGACAGTATAGACATTGTCCCAAATTAGAACAGTGACATTTCACTAAACTGTGTGAAGAATAAAAGGTGTAACTCTGTAAATAAAAAAAACTTTAACCAAAACCTTTATTTAACCTGGAAGTTCTAAGATAAACTGACTGCAAAAAAGGGTTCAATATGTCCCAAATAAACTTAAACCATAATGAGAATGATACAATCCACAGTAATTATTAATCAAAAAGAAAAAAAGCTGTAATCTTCACTAAAAAACTTCAACCACAAATTTTAACCGAAACTCTAAATGTTAACAAACAGACAGACAGACCGACGGACGGATGGACGAACGAAAGTCATGACTATGGCCCTAACTGCAAACAGTTGGGCTAAAATGTCTAACTGGCACCCCAAGGGGGGCGGGAGTGTTATAGGAGTAAAAAAAAATGCCGTATATAGTTACTCTAAATCCTTCAAAATGCATTTTGGACCAAAGAAACAAAAGTGCCTAAATGACACTGAGGGAGAGGGAGGGGCATAGGAGTTTAAAAAAAATGTCCGCATGTAGTCACTCTAAATAGTTCAAAATCCACTTTGGAGCAAAGACAAAAATGCCTAATTAAGCTGGAATACTAAGTAAAACTGACTGCAAAAAAGGGTTAAATGTTTCCTAAAATCGATAAAAGAAATCATTGATGTAAATGCAGTCATTTAGTTGTATTGACTATGCAAGAATTAATGTAAGAAAGTATGTGGCAAAGCCCAATTTCAAACAAAATAAAGTAGGTCAGAAAACATGTTTAAAAGGGGTTAAAATCATGCCAATATTGATGAAAGTCACAGTAGAAAGGTTCAGTAGACAGTAGACATTGTCCCAAATGAGAAACAGTGACATTGCACTAAACTGTTTGAAGAATTAAAGGTGTAACTTTGTAAACAAAAACACGTTAACCCAAAACTTTAACCTGAAAGTTGTAAGTTAAATTGAAATACAAAAAAGGGTTAAATATTTCCCAAAATAACATGAAACATAATGAGAATGGTACAATCAATAGTAATTAATATTAATTTAAAAGAAAAAAAAAATAATCTTGACTAAAAAAACTTTAACTCCCAAAATTTAACCAAAACTCTAAATGTTAACAGACGGACAGAAGGACGAAAGTCATGACTATAGCCCAGACTGTAAACAGTCGGGCTTATAAAAATTATATACGACAAAATAAAACCATGTGTTAAACTTGAACGCAATTAATGAAACCTATTTAATAAAAACTTAGGAGGCAACTAGACTTTATGATTCTGGAGAATCATGGTTTTTCCCGATTAGATTCCATGATTTTTATTGACCCCACAGTGTCTGATGAATTGTTTTAACTGTCTCACTAAAGTTCCTTCATTGATGTTATGAGAAAGGTGAGTATAGTAGTCTCAAATGACTCGGTTTGGGTTTGATAAAACAATGTTTAGGTAAAACCCATCATTAATGGTAGAATGGGTTAATATCAATATCAATGTTTCCCTATCAGTTTTGTGTCTGGTAAAAGAAGTTACGTTTCTCTGTGGCATTTCCATTTGATGTTGTTGGTGTCCAAAAACAGACTATTTCCTCTTTTTTTTACATTTAGCAGCCCATGAAGGGTTAACAAATGCCTACCAGAATAATTGATCCATGCAACTGGTCATATGACACCAAGACCTATCAACGGCCATTTTCTCTTGAAAACCCCACAACATGTTTGTAGAAATCCAGGGAAAACGATTTTGTAAGCTTTTGATGGGTATCCCTGTTAACCTTCCCAACAGGGGTTAACGCTTGGCTTTTTGAATACCTTTATTACTTACAAAAATGGTCCTCTGTGAATTCCACTTCAAACAAAGGAGATTATGTTTATCTCTCATGTATACATTAGGTGTTGTGCGTGTCTGAAAACAGTCCCTTGTTAACAACATTACGATGCTTGGCAGCTTGTAGATGGTTAAAAAACGCTCACCGGAGTATTTTGTCCATGCAACTTGTAATGTCACATAAAGACCTACGAATAGTCAATTTGTCTTGAAATCCTACAAGTTACCGTTAGGGAAATTCACAGAAAATGGGAATTTAAAGCTTTCAAGGAATATCTCTCTTTAGCCTGCCCAAAATGGGTTAAGACGTCGACTTTTGAATACCCTTACTACTTACAAAAATGTTTCCGTATAAATTGTACGCGCGATAAAAGAAGACACTTTTCTTTGTGGTGTACCCTTTGGGTGCTGTTGGTGTGCAAAAACAGCCCATTTTATCGCAATTTTGACCTTCAGCAGCCCGGGGAGGGTTAACTAATGCTGAACGGAATATTTTGTTCATGCGACTTGTAATGTCACACCAAGACCTGCAAATAGCCGATTTTTCTTGAAAACCTACAAGATGTTGTTAGAGAAATCCACAGAAAACGGGTATTTTAAGATTTTAATGGGTATCTCTCTTTAACCAGCCCAAAATGGGTTAAGACGTCAAATTTTGAATACCTTTACCACTTTCAAAAATATTTTCCGATCAATTTTGCGTCCGATAAATGAAGGCCCCTTTCTCTGTGGTATATCGTTTGGGTGCTGTTGGTGTCTAAAAACAGACCATTTCATCACAAATTTTACGTTTAGCAGTTCGGGGAGGGTTAACTAATGCTGACCGGAATATTTTATCCATGCAACTTGTAATGTCACACCAAGACCTGAGAGTGACCATTTTTTCTTGAAAATCTACAAGACTCGTTTAGAGAAATCCACGGAAAACATAATCCGTAGAAAAACAATAGTCTTTTCCAGAGGGAAAAGCCTATCAAAGGCGAAAATCTGTCACCAGATCTTTTTGTATTATATGTGAATGACCAGGAAAACGTCTTGAAAAAGATAAATACAGAGGGAATCACTTCTGCTACTAAGGATGATGGTGTAATTGTATACATTAAACTGTTCTCTTCTGTTTCTGCGAAGACTAAATGTATAATTTTCGGGAAAGCCCAGAAAGATTGTACCATATGAGACTATGTCAATAGTTCCACCTTGTTTTAGGCACCGGATCCCTTGTACTGGAAAGAAATATCCGATGCGAACATGTTAAAAAGTCCATGTTCTCGTAAATTAATAAAAGTAGAACACATTCCATTTTATTGGCATGAACATTGGAATTATACGAAAAATCCATTTTTCTATACTGTTATATGGTTGCGAAATTGGAGAATTTTACAGATATTACTTCACTGGAAAAAATGGAACTTCTGTTTCTTAAGTACATACTAAAATTGTTGAAGAATACGCCACGGCGTTTAGATTTGGCAAGTTAGGTTTATACCCATTTTCTATAAAAATGAAACAAAGACTGGTAACTTTTTTTTAACAATTCAGTATATTATTCCAGTAACAAAATATCTAATATTTTGGGCATTACCTTATTTAATAACGTATACCACTGGTTTAAGGGGATGAATGGATTCACAGGGTTAAAGATTTATTAAATGGCCCACGTTTTTCAGATGCATGGTTTGTGTCATGGTTTCATGAAGAGAACTTTATTTAAGAAGAACACTAAATAGCGATTGAACGATATATGCAACATTGGTGGTTTGACGCACTTTTCGCTTCAAATAAATATGAACTATTCTGTAACATAAAATGTTTTTGGAAGACAGCAATACATGGGAAGAACATGACAAGGCTTCTACGATACAGGGTTAAAAACCATTACCAATAGAGTTGGGGGCCTGGTTGAATATAGATGTTTCAAACAGAATATGCACAGTATGTTGTAATGAATTGGGCGATGAATATCATGCACTGCTAAAATGCCCTTGGTTTGACATGGTGCGTGAATATTACCTGCCAATAATTATGAAGTTTGTTCTAGTGTGTGAAAGCTACGTGTATTGCTTAACTGCAAAAACACGAGCATACTAGGTAAAATTCAAGTGTCAGTTATGTACAAACATACCGTATCATATCTTCCTTGGGTGGCAACAAGTAAAGATATATTCTACGTTATTACGCGTAAAATTTCTTCTCAGCTTTAGAATTACGAGCCATCAATTATTCATCTCCCCCTCCCCCTGGTAACAGTGGCAGAGGCAAGTTCGCATACAGGATCCACAAATCCAACCACTCCTTGACCCCAATTATCCAAACACGTCGTTCTCCATATTTAAGTGTATTGCGTACAAAATCGCTGCATCATATCTCCCTTGGGTGGCAACAAGTAAAGATATGCTCCCTGTTTCACCTTGTTCCTCGTATCCGAGTGTCTTACGCGCAAAATAACCGTATCATATCTTCCTTGGGTGGCAACAAGTATAGATTTGCCCGCGGTTCACGTTGATCTCTGCATTCAAATGTAAATTATGCAAACAATTTCCGTATCATATCTTCCTTGGGTGGCAACAAGTAAACATATATTCCTTGTTATTACGGAACAAGTAAAGCTAAATTACCCATTATTGCTAAAACCTCGCCCCGGTAACAGAAGCAGAGCAGAGGCAAGTTCGCACACAGTATTCAGACATCAAACCATTCCTTGACCCGAATAATTCAAATCCGCGCTTCCATGCCGCCGGCCCCAAAACCCCATTCGCGTCAAAAAGACACCATGACTGCTAATGAAACATATAATCTGATTATACCTCCCTTGAGTGGTAACAAGCCCTCCCCTCCCCCCCCCCCCACATCCTTCCAGTGCATATAAATGACTTTACTTCTATCACTTTTGCAGCATATATACTCCCACCATTGACCACTTATACTGCCCCTGTTATAATGTCTACACGGAGGATTGTAGGCTAGGGTGTCTGCGATCTCCACCCACCACCCCCTCCACCCCAACACCTCCGAAAAATGCACCCGCATAAACACAATCATCATAATATCGCAGTATATACACGCTATGTTCGACATCAATGCGTCTTTATTTGTAATTGCTCTTCGCCCCCCCCCCCCCCCCCCATTAACAAGTTTATAAACGAGAATATTTGAAGTCGTTCTTGCCGCAAATGTAATGGGGTTGTATACGTGGGAGCGACGGGGACAAAATTGTATGAGATAATGCAAAACCACCTGAGTAGAATAAAACTTGAGACTTTCAGTGAACAGATACCGCATCATGTTCTGGCCGAAAACCACTGTTTAAACAATTTTAGGATTATTGGAATTGAACAAATTAATCTACAAAATACAGCTTACAGGAGGGGTAGTGAAGCATTTTGTATTCACAAACTTCAAATATTAGAACCCAATAGACTCAATGGACAAGAAATTATTCCATATATTTTCGGTTATAAACTTATTGATGGGGAGGGGTTACATATAACTTAGAGCGAAGAGCAAGTACGAATAAAGACGCGTTGATGTTGAACATATCGTGTATATGTTGTGAGATTATAATGATTGTGTGTATGTGGGTGCATATTCCATGCGTTTGTTGGTGGGTGGAGATGGGGCGCGTACACACCCTAGACTACAATCCTCAGTGTAGACATTATAACAGGGGCCATATACAGGATCAATGATGGGGGTATATACACTGCAAAAGTGAAAGCCATTTACACACACTGGAAGGATGGAGTGATGTTGGAGGGGGGGGGGGGGAGGTTGTTGTCTCGTAAGGGAGTTATATAAGGATTATATTTTTCATTAGCGGTCATGAAGTCTTTTTGACGTGACTGTAGTTTTGAGGGCGCGGGCATGGAAGCGCGCGTTCCATTGATTTCGGTCGAGAAATGGTTTCCTGTGTGAATACTGTGTGCGAACTTGCTTCTGCTTCTGTTCCGATGGTGAGGTTGAGATAAATGATAGATGGCTCGTAATTCTAAAGCTGAGAATAAATTGTACGTGTAATAACACGGAATACATCTTTACTTGTTGACACCCAAGGAAGATATGATACGGTAATATAATTTATACTTGAATACAGAGAACAACGTGAAACGCGGAACTTATCTTCACTTGTTTCCGCCCAAGGAAGACAGAATACGGTTATTTTACGCGTAAGACACTTGGATAAGGGGGGACAACGTGAAACGGGGAACATATCTTTACTTGTTGCCACAAAAGGAAGATATGAAACGGTGACTTAACAAATGGGTTCGTGATTAGGAGCTGGGCAGCCATTTGCCAGGTTATAAATCGGCCTGTAAGACGTACGTCCATCTCGAACATTATTTTAATTATCATCTAACAATTTGGATGAGCGTGAAACGCATAATTTTTACTTCCACGTGACGCGATATCCCTAGAACCGAATAATCTCCCGAGCATGACGGCAATTTGACAAAATTATATTTATGTATATACAGATATATATCACAAATAAAACGAAATTCGTGTGGAACAAATATTGCAAAAGAAAAATCTTCAGCACATTCCTTGCCGAAAGCGATGATTGTCACCTATTTTATTATGATTATCTGTCCATGGTATGCGCAGATCAAACATACCATCTGATTAATTGGAGAAATTAATTAATTAATTAACCCTTTACCCAACGTAACGGCCGAAAAACGGCCAGCGCTATTTTCAGAAATCGCCAATTAATTTTCATATTTTTTTCATTTTTTGTCTCAAAAACATAGGTTATGACCTCTCGTTGGAACGAGCTCGTTCCAACGAGAGGTCATAACCTATGTTTTTGAGACAAAACAATGAAAAAAATTAGTTATTCAGGATTTGTTATTGCAAGTATAGTCTGCTTTTCCTGTTAGGTAAAGGGTTAACAATTAATCAGATGATAGAGTTTCAAGTATGTCAGAGATTTATTACATTTTTCTCCCATACAGATGCACATAGAGGTTCTACATATATGGATAAAGACTGTAAAAGGTTAAATGACTGGGGAAACACATAAAATTGGAGCCAGATAATCTTATTTTCCAAACTTAAATTAAATAGAGCCAAATAATTTCATTCACGTATCTATAAGAATCTGAACCTATTTACAATGATTTTCGTTCATCTAATGTTATCAGTTATTCACCCTGATTGAATTCCAAACAATGTAATCAAGTTAAACCAGGTTTATCACCAACAACATTTAAACTATTACCACAACCTTACGTTTGTTAACTGTGTTTCAGGACAATCAACTCATGTATACACAACTGGGATATAACTGTACCCAGGACAGACAACAGAACAATCTTTGGCAACACGCATTAAACTCTGAAACCGGTCAAATACAAATATTTTGTTTTTCCCAGTGATTTAAACAATTTTCTTTTTCTATATATACTGAGTCAAAAAAAGAAAGTATAATAAACTTTGAGGAGCATTTTTTTAGCATTATCGACTTTAATACCAAACAAATGATTGTAAATTCATATTTCGAGTCTAGCTGTATGAATTTGCATAATTGCATGTTCTTAATGTTGCCAGCGTAACGTCAGGACGTCGCGATACAGATATGGTGTGAAATGAAAGGTTCATACATGCAGTCAGTAGCGAGTATGTTCAGCGTTTACCTTCTGGATGACAGGACATCGACGGCGCATGGACCTGATAAGTCTCTGGATGTCAGCCTGTGGCATTGCGTTCCACTCCTGCCTTAGAACATGATGTAAATCGCCTAACATATGAAGATCATGAAGTCGTACAAGACAAGCCAATTGATCACAAAGATGCTCGATTGGCGATAAATCTGGCGAAAGTGGGGGCCAGGGAAGAAGATCGATGCTCTGCTCCTCAAGAAAGTCACGACAGATACGCACCACGTGACATCGAACATTGTCTTACTGGAATAACTGCAATCCGACGTTAGCGTTGAACAACGGGACAACAACAGCTTTAAGAATTTCGTCCCTCTATCGCTGTCCATTCAGATTACCATCAATGAAGATCAACTGCGTTCGGTGGTGTAAGGAACTTCCTGCCCAAACCAGTATACTACCCCCGCCGAAACGGTCGCATTCCCGCATACAAGCATCAGAAAACAGTTCTCCTCGACTGCGACACACTCTTGCCCTACCATCAGCGCGCCGAAGACAAAATCGTGATTCATCACCAAAAATAACAAATGAATTCTAATTAAGATTCGGCGTAAGCGGGACTGAACCAGCACAAGATAATCCGCAATTTATCTTGCCAGGGGATACAGCTTAGCCTACGTATACTACTATATGTAATTAATATGTATAATTAACCCATATAGTACACGGCGTAGATACATTATCAGGGTGTCACAATGTTACTGGTTTTGTGATAACCCTGTAAAATGCCACAGCTACGCTTTGTAATTTCAAAGAAGTGTACTTTCATGGTATGGTGGTGGGTTGGTGTGGGTGTTTTTGTAGCTGGCAGGGCAATTCCTTTTAGCCTCCATTTAACTGGGCTTGAATTTATCTATGAAAAATATTTCCTTCGCTAAGAGTGCTCTTTCATCGTTGCATTGAAAGACTAGGAAAATCTTAAAACCTGATTTGTCTCCTTTGTTGCAGGCGTGAATGTCTTCACTCACATAAAGTTTTCTTGATTCTTCATCTTAATATGTTTTTTTTGTGTGATCAGAGACTCTTTTTTCTGAGGTAATTAATTGTCTAATGTACTCTTCTTTGCAACCCGAACACTCTACACTGCCAAAAATATAGGTTCTCTTTAGAATCAAAACTGGTTCTAATCTTGTCCCTGAGATGGAACTAGTTCTGTTTAAACAGAATTTATTTTGCACTTAGAGACCGTTGGGGTGTTCGTTTCCTCCTCAACCTTCGCTCGCGTTAAGAATTGTATGAGATTTGCTAGCTTTCTCGTACATTTGATTAGTTGTCTATATATCTCATTTTACAACATTTGAACGGAACGTTTCCTATTCGTCAACAAATGCACAATACATTCGCGATCATCGGTCGTAAGATTCCACTCGCCAAACCCCCAAAATGTATACATTCTAATTTATAGGGCCCTGGTTGTCCTATAACCAGACCATCTCCTCACAACTTCTCATCACGTCATATTTGTGGACCATATTTTATGCCGACCTAAAACACATGACGATTGAATCTTCGTATTCCGTGTTCTGACAGATGTGATGGTCACCGCCGTCGTCGTCGTCAGAGTCGCATTCGCAACAGGGACATTCCATTTTCAACGCTCTTGGAATGTTTTCTTTCACGAGATCGGCTAACGTTCTGTAAAACACATCTCCATGTCACTTATGTCGCTTTCCTTCTTTGTGTTTCATTTCATCTATTATTTGGCACATTTTTTTTAATTTGTTTAATTAATGTAATTTTTAGATTTTTTTTTTTTTTTGGTTATTTTATATTTATCATATGACTCGTCCGTTTTGTTCTCTTTAAAACATTTGATATTTAGTTTTCATATTAATCAGTGATAAATAAAGCCTTCCGTCAATTTCATTGGTCAATTTCAAAACTAGACAATTTGATTGGCTGAACAAAATACAACTGGGCTACAGTTTCATCACTTGCATAATTAGAGTTGGGAGCTTCCATTGGTCAATTTCAAAACTGGACAATTTGATTGGCTAAACAAAATACAACTGGGTCATATTTGCATAATTTCAGTAGGGAGAATTTACGTTATCTGTCCTATTTCGGGTGGGTTATATTTTATTAATCTTTTACCTGCAAGAAAAACGCCATTCATTTTTTTTTATATTTTCACTTGTTGCTTCCAAAATATAGGTTATGAACTCTCATTGGAACGAGCTCGACGAGCTCGTTCCAATAAGGGGTCATAGCCTATGTTTTGGAAGCAAAAAATAAAAAAAAATAGTTATACGAGGATGCTTTTTTCCAAGTGCCGTCTGCAACTCAGGTTAGGTGATGGGTTAAAAGGGTCATACTAAGTGGCTAATTTGTGCGTGTGTGTGTCATATGATAAATAGAATATGAAATGAGTGTTTTCCTCATATAATATTTATGAAACTCGTCTGAATTTTCCGTTTGGGCTCGCCAAAACGGAAAATTCTTAGACTCATTTCATAAATATTATATGAGAAAAACACTCATTCCATATCCTCTATATATTAAGAAAAAACATAGGAAAGAAAAATAATATGATTCGACAAAATAAGAAAAAAACTAAATATTTCGAAAATAAATAAAAGAGTAAGAGTGAACAGAGTATTTTTTTTAATTTTTTTTTTTTTGTGTGTGTATCTCTCGCTATGAGTCGTCACCCGCCATCGATCGTCATAAACAGCAAAGGTCATCGTTAAAAAAGGGAATGATACGTCCAGCTCAGTGCATCTGCTAATCGCCATATTGGAGGAGTGAAAAATCAAAACCATCAAATTATTCCGCTTCAGTGAACGCAAACAAATGCGTCGTTCATACATGCGAAGATGAAAACGAGATGTCGTCACGGACCAGTGCGTCCGGTAATCGTCGTATTCTTCGGGAGACATCTAGTGGAAAATTGATTATTTTTTTCCTATGCTTCGATTGATGCAAACAAAAAACGTCGAAGCAACTCAATTTTGACAATTAACAAAATATCGATTTACACACAAAAAAAACGAAATTCACTACAGGCGCTCAAAATACAATATGTTGAAACTCCCTATGGAAATTTCATTGTTAGTTTCTAAACCTTTACCCAACGAATCGGCCGCATCCGCCCGCGTAATATGCAAATTCAGTAATTGAAAAAATATTATTTTTCAAAAAATTTCAACGAAACCATATCATGTGACCCCTGCAATTTAGAGATGCATTAAATGCCAACGAATTTTCAATGTGCGGTTTAGGTTTAAAATAGAAAGTTCATTAAACAATTTCCAGGCCAAAGATATATTTTTTAAGATCTGAACAAAAGTAGGTGGCGCAGAGTCCACAAAACATACTACTTTCGTTTTATCTTCATATTCAGCTATTGGAGCGTTATTTTGTACATACCTCTTCCACTCATTTGTATTGTGACCTAAAATGTTGGTAGTCACCCTTCATTAAGCTATTTGCTATCACCATCTGGAATAAATAGCTTTTCAACCTACTCGAAAACCTCTTTTTAACTTTTGAGTCGTCGTTTGTTCCCATCACTCTCAACAATTGCCAGAATTCACTTTCGGACACAAATGCCGGATTATGGAACAACCGAAATACTTCTGAGATAGCAGGTTCTAACCTGGTTACCCCTCAGCTCTGTACATAGGTTTACCCTACATAAAAATCGGTGGAATGTTAAACCCCAGCTTGACGGAACTCCTTTAGCACATTGTTATAGAGTAAGTTCATGCTTTCACTGAACTCACCCCTGAAGCCGAAGATCTAAAGCTTCCGATACATTCCCTCCCCATACCCCATTTTCTAACATCAAGAAGGGCCTTAACCCTGTGAGCACTGGTGGTTACTTCCATGCCAGTCCAATTAGAAGAGTCCATATTCATTATTTGGGGTAGACCAATCAATATTTTCAATGCGCAGCATCGGGCTGATCACTGAAAATACTGATTAGTCTACCCCACACATTTACTGAACAGCCATCCTATTTAATGACGTTATGTCGAATCATGTTCGTGACCGGAAAAGCGGACGGTGCTCGGGTTCAAAGAGTTAAAATCTCTTTAGTATCAGCTTCTGCTCGTTCTTCCGGTTTACATTACGTTACACTCCTTCCTGTTTGAAACATGCTGGATATTCCCCTAAAAGATCCTCTCTTGTCTCCGATCACACCCTCCACTCCCTAACATGGGACTTCACAGAATACTGCAATCTTCCAGGACACCAGTCTAATTCTGTAAGGAATTCGACGCTGTTGCGGGTTGTTTGTTCACACACTTTTCATGGAGTTTGCCTGCATACTAGCATTGATGGAAAACGATGTCTTTTAACTCACAAATATACACAGATAATAGCTTGGCTCAAGTTATGGACATTCCAATCAAACAGTATCAATTTCACCATGAAGACATCTAGATATTAACATATTTTGTGAAAGGATGCAATGTTATCATAAAACTACAATTGCGATGAGATTTCATTCATAAACATTTAGTAAACAAACATACAGTTAACAATAGAAATCCTGTCATGAAATGCGCACAAATAGCACGTCGATCTGCGCGTTAATCTACGCGTTATGACCATAGTAAGGCTATCAAGTTATGTACATATGGCCTGTGCACGAGCAATGTTTCAGACAATGGACCTCCGGGTAACCCGGAGGTCCATTGGCAGAAACATTGCCTGTGTTTGCTATGAGTAACCAGGAGAACCAGCCATGCTTTGAATGCCATTCGATATGGCAATTGCGCGCAATTCCTACGCGCAATTAAGCCTAGATAAGCGCACAATTCGTGAGAAGACTTATAGTTTTAACTGTATGTAGCAGTATTCAAAAAGTCGTCATAGATTCGATAAAATCAAGTCTCAATTGAGAAACATGTCTTGCGTTGATTAAAAAAAATGAATATTTTGGGCAATTTTAGATTGACAGATACTAAATATTTTGGAATACATAAATAAATACAATCTCTATGTAGACAATTACCAATCAGCACTAAAATGTTCCAAAATTACTGCGGCGTAGAAGCGACATGCGATGTTTAGTTACTAAATTGAATATTCAATTTACTAAATTGAAAAAAAAACAGTCTCGTAATAAATTGAATAAACAGTCTCGTAATAAATTGAAAAACAGTCTTGTAATAAATTGAATATTCAATTTAGTAAATTGAAAAAACAGTCTTGTAATAAATTGAAAAAAATAGTATTGTAATAAATTGAATAAACAGTCTCGTAATAAATTGAATAAACAGTCTTGTAATAAATTGAATATTCAATTTACTACATTGAAAAAACAGTCTCGTAATAAATTGAATAAACAGCCTCGTAATGAATTGAAAAAAACAGTCTTGTAATAAATTGAATATTCAATTTAGTAAATTGAAAAAACAGTCTTGTAATAAATTGAATAAACAGTCTCGTAATAAATTGAATAAGCAGTCTTGCAATAAACTGAATATTCAATTTAGTAAATTTAATATTCAATTTAGTAACTAAACATCACATGTCGCTTCTACGCCGCCGTACAAAATATTTAATAATTGTCAATTCTCGAATATCGGTCTGTGTCCGATTGTAGATGTGAACAAACATACTGGCTAAGTTAATTACCACCTATTTGGGGGTTGCCGTTTGTTCAGCTAGGTTAGTGGCACAACACTTATCGTTAGGCGATTAGGTGCTGTAGACTCGGAATTGACATCCGTTGGGGCCAATTTTCGAAAAACTCTAGAGTTTTCAGTTCAGTGGATCGGACCCAGCACAACGCCTGGTAGAATTTCCACTTGACGATATAGTATTGTTCTCTCCCACATTGCCTTTTTTAACTTGTCGTTCACGGTGTACCCTGGCTTCAGTGTTTGTGCTATAACTCTATTACTCTATATGATTTTCTTGTCTCTGTCAAACATGTTACTCTCCTTCGTATATGTTATTCGCTGGGCACTGTCCTTCTTGGTCATATTCTGAAAAATTGATTACAATGTTCGACAAATTGCGCCTGGGCAGCATTCTTTCTAAAGTTCAGCCTTACTTTGTTTGTTCCCGATCTTAACTATTGTCAAGATGTCACCCAATATCCAACACTCGTTTTTCTCCGTTATCCGTTTCTACCTCTATACCATCTCCCAAGAAATAAGAAACGTTGAGTATATACAGAGATCATTACAACAGATAATTGAGCTGGGTAGTCCGATTCTGTCGATTTGACGAGATCAGATGAGCGAAATCTAACACGACGCCTTAGGAGTCTTGTTCAGTTTTAAAAAATAGTTATTAAAGAATTTGTTTAATGTATACAGTTCACAATAATTGCTCAAAGAAGTAAATCGTCAAAGTACATGATACAGTAGTATACAAAAAGACAATAAATATAAGAAAAAAAGGTTGCTGAGTAGAAAAGGGATTCGGCAGAAAGCTTACAGCTTATGTAAGTCGTCTCCCTAGCTCATTTAAAAAAAAAATACTCCTTCAGGTGGTATAAATCAGTAAAAGAGCTCACGTATCGTTACGAGAAGGCCCGGCCCCCTAGTCCCTTCCTTTGTGTACTAAAGTAGGTTAAGTTGCTGTAATTGCAAATCATAAAGCCAGTGAAGTAATTTCCATTCCCGATCAGACTGTTTAACAGTTTTACGCACGCACGCACGCACGCACGCACGCACGCACGCACGCACGCACGCACGCACGCACGCACGCACGCACGCACGCACGCACGCACGCACGCACGCACGCACGCACGCACGCACGCACGCACGCACGCACGCACGCACGCACGCACGCACGCACGCACGCACGCACGCACGCACGCACGCACGCACGCACGCACGCACGCACGCACGCACGCACGCTCTCTTTCTCGAACAAACCAAGCAGAACCCTGACCCACACACACACAAACACACACACATTCGCCCCTCCCACACACTAACACCCTCGTCTCCACACAATTAAATGAAAGCTCAGGGACGCAACGCTTGGACCTAGCTTAACGCAATGGAAATGACTGAAGCCAGTGGCATTTGAATACGAAAAGGAGGAAGACGAACCCGACCGCCAGCCAACGATACGTGAGATTGTTTAAACTTTAGATTGAATAGGGTAAGGAAAGAAAGAGCCGGAAGAAAAGATGAACAAAGAAAGAGAAGAAAAGATTCAAAAAAAGAACAAAACAAAACCTAATTTGGCCAACTTGAACACTCGATATGTTAACTTAAAACTCCATAGCGTAATAAGTACGGTATTTGATTCTTACTTTTAGTTCCTTTGATAAGAGTTTTGCATACTAGACACGGTGGTGTTGAGGAGTGAGTGGGCCTTCCACTCAAGACATAGGTCAGTGGGTCCTATTTCACCAGCTGTACAGAACTTGATTATCGAGGTACAAAAAGAGCAATGCTCCAGGAACGGAGTTCCCACGTGGGGCAGGGTGGGATGCAGTAATTGAGTGGTAACTCAATGGAATCGCTTGCTGGATAGAATGAAGTCATGTACCATTTCAAAGATAGGACGGTTGTCCTCAATATTCAAGAACTTGGAGCCAAACAGGAGCGTGGAGGAGTCTACGGCAAAGGGGAGTAAATTAAACGTATAGTTGCGAGCGTTTGAGAACACCGGACAATGCAGGACAAAGTGATCAGTAGTTTCGCCCTCTCCACACTGACAAGAGGGGTTGGGTGATAAGTGAGTGTCATATAGGTGAGAATTAAGCCTACTGCAGTGCAATCGAAGCCTGCAATGATACATTTGTGCCGCTCGAGATTACGCGTCACTGTAGAACCTTGGGGTCTTTGGTTCCCATTGCTCAGGAAGGTCTTAACGTTGACCAATGATGAGTTTTCGCGCACATGTAAGGTTAGCTTATTCCATTGGTCTGTAACGCTTGGGATGAACGAGGACTGATAGAATTGGGTTTGGCAAAAGGGAACGCGGTGGTTTTGACTTGATCGAAGACTAAATGATGAGTTCGTCTCGGTGACGAGTGGGGGGACTTTATTGGAAATATGTGTAGGTGACATGCGGTGATACATTTTGAAAAACTGAATTAATTTATGTTTGCGGCGTCTTTCTTGAAGGGTGTCCCATCGTGTTTCAGAATACAACAAGGACTTACTGGCACTAACTGTTGCTCCCGTAATGATTCGGGCTGCTGCAATCTGTATTTTGTCTAGTTCCGCAATATTGGATACGGAACAATTATCCCAGACAGTATCCGCATATTCCAGAAGGGGTCTAATGAAGGCAAAGCATATTTTTTCTAAGACACTCCGATCGAGATAAAATTTGTGTCTCCTCAACATGTCTAAGCGAGACCAGGCTTTCGAGCAAATGTGGTCAACGTGGCCGTTCCATGTACATGTGCTATTTAGTATGACCCCCAGATTTTTATGTTCGGAAACTTCCGATATCTGTGAACCCCCTAGATATAAGGGTGGGTGAGAGTTGGGATTGTTTTTACGTGATATAAGCAAACTGTCTGTTTTATTGGGATTGAACTCAATCAACCATGTTATAGCCCAATTGTCGATTGTCGCCAAATCATGATTGATTATGTTTGAGGCTGCTCTGGGTTCTCAATGATAAGATATAAGGAAGTATCATCCACAAACAGGCGAATAAACTGAGTAGGTCTCTGGTTATGTCGTTAATGTATATCATGAACAGAACAGTAAGGGCCCAAGTATCGACCCCTGAGACACACCGGCATTGATGGGCCTCTATGAAGATGTTTCCGAGGCTATCACAACTCGCTACGATCTATCCGCTAGATACGATTTTAAAAATAGCATTAACTCCCCTGAAACACCAATACTCTCCAGTTTGTGGATGAGACCAGCATGCCATACTTTATCAGAGACCTTACTGACATCACAGAAAACTACCCTCACTTATTTGCCTAGATCGAGTGCACGACAAAATTCATCATATATGTCGGTCAGTTGAAGGACGGTTGAATCTCGAAGTGTAAAACCTGACTGGAATTGACTGAAAACATTATTTTCACTTAGAAACAGCCACAAGCGTTTGAAAACACATTTTTCGAATATTTTGCCAACACAGCTGATCAATGATATCGGACGATAGTTAGCAACTGAGTTTGAGGGTTGTTATTATTAGGATAGGGAAGGCATTTGCTTTTTTCCAGAGTGAAGGGAAGTATGAGCTGTTCAGAAGTATATTAAATAAGATTGACAGTGGCTCGCATAGAGAGGATTTACATTATTTAAGGAGACGTGGGCTTATTTGATCGGGACCAGACGTCTTGGATATCTTTATCGACTTCATTGCAGCATATACCTCGCTGCAGTGTAGGATGATACTATCAATACGCTGAGAGATATGTAGTGGTGGATCTGGAAGGGAGGCATTCGGATCATCAACTGTTGAGATAGAACTGAAGTATTCGTTGCACACTTCAGCTTTCTCAACATTTGATGAGTATATTTTGTTAGAATGGATCAAGGTAGGAATTTCTGTTGTGTTACTGCTGCTGATTAGTGTTTTTAATGTCTTCCACCGCAGTGATGCTGGAGTTTCTTTGCTTCTCAATGTGAACTGGATTTTTGAAAGATGCATGGCTTTGGCCTTCCTAATAGCTGATATAAATCCATTCCGTTTAAGTTTATATTTATCACAGGCGTGCAGGTGATTTGTTCATTTGGCAGTACAATACAAGCGTTTTCTCTGTCTTATCAGAAGTCTTAATTCATTATGCATCCATTTCGGTTGGCCAGTCATCGAAGTAACTATTTGTTGGGTGTTTGTCTGAATGCTGTATCGGGTATCTTGTCAGTGAAATTGGAGACCATAGTATCAAGGCATGGGTTATCAAGGACAGAGTCCCAGTCGGTGTTGGAGAGAGACTGGTTCAATACTTCGTAATTGCCCTGGTAATAAATCCGCATCCTTCTCTAGGGTTAGGGTTAGGTTTTAAAAATTCGACTTCAATTGAGATTGGACAGTGATAGCCGATCATGTCTGGGATAATTGGTTCAAGCACCTCGCATGCTTTCACGTTGATTGTGTCACTGACTGCAAAGAGACCTAGCAATGTAGCAGATGTCTCGGTGAAACAAGTTGGTTCACTCACAATCTGTTTAAGGTTAAAGTAATTAGCTAGCTCGAAAAAGCTACTTCTCGAGGGAGCCATTTGGTTGTCATTAAAATCTCCTGCGACTTGACGTGTCTCGGGCTTTTTTCGATGGATGCTGATATAGCTTCCCATATATCTAGAGGACTGTTGGGTGGATGGTAGAATACCCCTAACAATAATGACCTGCTCCGTCATGTGAATATTTCGCCCCATGGATACATCGTATTCAGTGTATCGATGTCCGGTTTGTGTCGAAATGAAATACCGTCTTTAATGTAAATGGCAACCCCTCCTCCCCTCTCAGTGGTTGGTGGAACCCATGGAGTTGAACATGGGAAGTGGGATCGTCACTTTGCAGCCATGTCTCACTCAAAGCCAAAATGTCAAATGATGCGAATTCACATTGTATAATATCTAATTTAGGTTTACGGCTTTTTTAGGGTATTCTTGTCGTGATCTGAGTTCAGTTTGGACCAGAGTTGGTTTCAATGTCACCAGACAATAATAAATGTATGGCCAAACAGAGGCAAAACAACGTGAAAATAAAGGCCGATGCTACTGCCTTCAATATCGACGTGGCCTTCGAGAGATTCAAGGACCTGCAAATGTTTGGGATTGCTTCGGCGGAATTTACTAAGCTGGATTGCTCAAAGAATAAAGCAGACATAGAAGTAAAGCTATGGTGCAGCTCAACACCACTGAGGCGCAAGAGTAAGTAAATTAAGATACAAGTAGATCTATATTTTGGCAAACAGTGCTTTAAGCTGTTGGAATAGACTGTAAGGCTGAGATTGCCAATTCTGGCGCGGTATAGTTCAACTGCACACATTGAAAATGAATTTGGTTTTGGGAACAAACTGTGTTCAAGTTGGCTTGAGAAGAAATGATGTAGTGTAGAATGTAAAGTGTTGAAGTATTTGACTTGAGGGTAGAAGATACAGTAGTCACTAAAACAAAAAGAAATAAGTGTAAGTAAATATATACAAAATAACTGGGTAGTGTTAATATATAGGTATGGGTTGTAGTTCTGCTTATGCAAAGTCAAGGGTTACCCTTGACACTTAGAGGATGTTGAGTGTATCGTTTTAACCCTTTACCCAACGAATCGCCCGCATCCGCCCGCGTAATATGCAAATTCAGCAGCTGAAAAAATATTATTTTTCGAAAAATTTCAACAAAACCATATCATTTGACCCTCTTTGGAACGAGCTCATCGAGCTCGTTCCAAAGAGGGGTCGCATGATATGGTTTTGTTGATTTTTTTTTTTTTAAATTTAAAAAATGATATTTAAAATAATAAATTTTGAAATCGTCTGCGTTGGGTAAAGGGTTAAGGGCAATTTGTCAGTCAGTGTATAGTAAGCATGTGTTGCGCGGGATTCAACATTGGTCAAATTTATTTATTTATTTATTGGTGTTTAATGTCACATACTTATGCACAATGGCTAATCGTGACCATGACAGTTTTACGGGTGGAGGAAGCCAGAGTACCCGGAGAGAACCACCGAGCAACGACGAGCAGCTGTCAGCTCTCCAACATCGTAACTCGAAACTCTGCACCGCAGCACAGGCAGAGTTAGATTGGTTGAAGACATGCGCACCATCGACGTGCAGTACGCCTCAGTACACAGCGTCATCGTGCCCCCATGTAGGCAATCGGGAACATGGGTCAAATACCATCAACACAGAAACGTATCGCCAGGAAAGGAAGAAGCAAATCCTTCCTGCCACGAAAAGTGTCGACAGTTGGCAGGAAGAAAATTCTATTGTTTTGTTAGAGAGTGGTATGGAGAAGTTGGATTAACCCCTAGTGATAAATTCATCTTGCAGCAGATGTTCTAAAGTGAATAGGGATGAAAACAAAAAAGGCTTTTGCAAGAAGAAATCAAGGGCGTCCCACCTGCAGTTGATGAGTCTGGCGCAAACCTGCAATACTTTTTATGTGATTTAAAGAATGTTATCTGTTTACAGTATTTTCCTAAAACGGTATGGAGACAAAACATGCAGCAGTATTGGCGGGGAAAAAACGGAGGTTTTACATTTTGCAACTATAACACTTGATATTAGTGGGTGGAGGTTGGAAGACGGAACCTGCAATGCTAATTACGGTAGAGAAACGGAGATAAAATCTCGATCTGATCACGGCACAGTTGCGATTCGATCAAAATTTTCTAGCCGATGTTGCAACTATACCACTAGATATTGGTGGGTCGAGGCAGAGCAGAGGTAATCTTAATATTGTACCAACACATGAAGTTGTGAAAGAAAAAAGAGAAAAAAAACAACAAACAAAACAAAAAATCAAAAATGTTCTATTGGGTTATGAGACAGTCGCGATATGGGGTGTCATAGTTCACATGTCAATAGAATAGCTTCTGTACCATAGGGTAATATGTTGAAGGGATGAAAGGTAAAAAGCGGAAAGATAACTCGGACTGGATCGCAACACCATCGCCACCCGGTCAAATCTATCTGACAGCGATTGGAATCGGATCAATGCATGAAGTGTTGAGCGGTGGAGGAGGTTTTGATCATTAACCTTATTAAACTACATTAGAGATTTGCATTGGGAGGTCACGTTTCACATGTGGGTACACTAACTTCTTGTCTGATTAAAAGGTGCCGTGCTGTGATACAAGGTAGACAGCCGGGAGGCAGATGTTCTTCCATGGTTAAATAAACCGGTTCGCAAATGCGATATCACTGTTGCATAATGGGGTGGGCGGGCCGGGGATGGGGTATTATAATGGACTGGTCAAACCACCCTCCAAATATACAATGGGGATGTTGCGCTTCGAAAGCGAACACAACACCTCATTTTCCGATGAATAGGATGCTGCAAGAAAATGTACACAACGGAATGATAACTCCGATGGGATCGCGACAAGGTCGTCACCCGGTTGAATTTACCTGGTGGCGATATCAATCACCAATGCACAGAAATGATGGGGCGGTTGATTTGTTACATTATCAGGACACAATACAAATGTCCTATTAGGCTATCACAGTTCACATATATGTATCACCATATATTCTTTTCCAATGAAGAATAAGCTGTAATGATACATGGTGGAATGCGGGACGACAAACTCGCTATTAGGTAGAAAACGGAATGATAATTCCGATGGAATCGCGACACGGTCGTCACCCGGTCGAATATACCTGGTGGCGATTTCAATCACCAATATATAGAAAGGATGGGGTGGTTGGATTATTACATTGTCTGGACACACTACACATGTTCTATTAGGCTATCACAGCTCACATATCACTATAGATTCTTCTGACGAAGAAACTGTATCGACACAATGTAGAATGTGGGACGATAAACTCACTATTTAGGACGTCCAAGTTCACAAATAGGTGCAATAATTTTCTTTCCGATGACGAAGATGGTGTATTGATACTAGGTAGGATGCGGAAAGATAACCTCGATAGGATCACGACCCAGTCACCATCCGATCGATTTTATCTGTCTGCAGCTGCAATCACACCAGTGCACAATGAGTGGGGTAGTAGAGGGATTGGTATTATTGTCTCATCAAGCCATACTACAAATGTGAAGATTGGGACCTCATAGTTCGCATGTTGATACGATAATTTATTTTTCGACAGATAAGATGCCACGGTGATACGAGATTGCAGACCAGGATTAAACTTCGGTCGGAACGCGGCAAATACGTCATCCGGTCAGGCGTCTTGTTTGATCTGGTTCATCCCTTCTCGTCATTGAGACGGAATATGACAACAAAGAACGCAGATCAACTGACTATTTTAACAATTTGCGTATCAAGTGACTGCGGATCTTTAAAATCTGAATACCGCGCCTGAAATGCAAACAATACGAAAGTGTGCATTCTTCTCTGGAGTGTTCAGCGCCACTGCACTCTCGTTATTTATTTCGCGTTTGTAAAATTGTCGCTTCGAAAATCTCCGAAACTCAGTGACACCACGAGGAGTTCTTTGAGACAGACACGATACGCCTTTGCATAAGTTAGGCTGCTGTTTTCTTGAGAGCTAGAATCGATGGAAACGCAACTGTGGGGAACTGAGGTGATATTTGCAATAGTCATATATAGAGGATATGGAATGAGTGTTTTTCTCATATAATATTTATGAAACGAGTCTAAGAATTTTCCGTTTTGGCGAGCCTCTGGCGAGCACAAACGGAAAATTCGGACGAGTTTCATAAATATTATATGAGAAAAACACTCATTTCATATTCTATTTATCTTATGACACACACAAATTAGCCACTTAGTAAGATTTTTTTTAACTCATCACCTAACTTGAGTTGCAGACAGCACTTGGGAAAAACATCATCGTATAACTAAATATTTTCCCTTTTTGCTTCCAAAACATAGGTTATGACCACTCATTGGAACGAGCTCATCGAGCTGGTTCCAATGAGGGGTCATAACCTATGTTTTGGAAGCAAAAAATAAAAATATAAAAAAAATGAATGGCGCTTTTCTTGTAGGTAAAAGATTAATACAATATAACCCACCTTAAATAGGACAGATAACGTAAATTCTCCTTACTGAAATTATGCAAATGTCACACAATTGTATTTTGATTAGCCAATCAAATTGTCCAGTTTTGAAATTGACCAATGAAAGCTCCTAACTCTAATTATGCAAATTATAAAAATGTGGCCCAGTTTTATTTTGTTCAGCCAATCAAATTGTCTAGTTTTGAAATTGACCAATGAAATTGACAGAAGGCCTTATTAATCACTGATTAATATGGAAGCAAAATATCAAATGTTTTAAAGTGAACAAACCAGACAAGTCATATGATAAAACAATATATGTCATGTGTGTATTATGATTGTATCATGTCTTTTATCTAGGATGTTGGCCTGAAACCATCAGAAACGGTATATATCACATAATGTGTTCTGATTCCGTATTATATAGACGACATATTCTGATTCTGTATAGATGACCCGTTTCCGGGAACGTGACGGGCTATAATAACAGGCGCGTGAATAAATTTGTTGTGCGTTTCAGTGATCGACTCAGCTGATCGCTTACAAAACAAAATACAATTCCTCACAGTTAGAGACAGAACTATTAATAGCCAATGGCCATCCTACACAATAAATAAAAACTGCACAATTCAATATTACACGCTCGTTCATTCAAGCGTATCTTCATAGGAAGTGACACTGAGAGTGAATAATTTGACAACACAACTTTGAAAACTGCGGTGACAGCGTTACTCATTGTTAAAGTACACAACAACATAGTTCCATAAGATATGTTTTTTAAACCCTTTTCTTGCCCAGCATTATGTCCAAAAACTGTATTCTCGGTGATGTCCAGAGCCGGCTCGTTGAAATCAAATGCTGGACAACACCTCGAATTTGATACAAATCACAGGACATGCACATAATTATGATAATCTGTATGTGTCGCGACGGGACTCGTTTTGGGGATGTATAGCGACGTGTCTTGCTTTCGTGATGAGTATCTAAACGTCCCTGAACACAAGTCGAGTTACCAGAATTCCATACGTTAATCCGTCAAACCTATATTTTCGCCAGGGCAGACTCGATAATTTTATGACTAACTGTTCTATTTGGATTGGCGTGCAGCTTGGTCCGACTACTATCAGACAGTAGTATTCTACCTTGAAAGACAAAGGATTTTGAGGCGGCACTTTTCTCCTCAAATATGATCCCCCGGGTAAGGTTTCAAGTATGCACTATAAGGAAAACAAGATCATTTCTTTTGTGACTCATGTAATATAAGCACGTATCAGACCCCAAAGCTTTGTTACTTCAACAAGGTATCATTTCACTTCAAACGATAAATCGAGCTTGGAGTCAATTCGGATTATATTAAATTGCTCGCGCGTTCTTTCAACTCAAGTAATATTCTTCTAAGACGCCTTACATTTGATATTTATTGTAACCTGCATCAAACAAATGACAAAAATATTTTTCATTTGAAGGAAAATATTGATCTTCAATCCAGCTTTTATACTTGAAAACACTCACGAATGTCGTCGTATCGATGATAAGCAATTTATTGTCGTATTGCTATTGTATTTGAAACGCAACTTTGAGATTTGTTATTAATACTGACTTCTGCGTGTTAATAACATTTTATCCAAAAATCTTCATTTTACGCTCTTCTGGTCCAAGACGCCGCTTTCTAGTCATATTCAAATTTAAATCTTATTTTCTTTATTAATGTTTAGTGGAGTATTGCTTTATATAGTTAATTGTTTATTTACTGTCATATTTAACGTTGACAACTTTGTGTCTACACGTACATGTATATGCATACGCACACATAAACACAAATACACAAATACACACACACACGCAAATACTATTGCACCTGATATGGGAACTTAGAATGCAGGCTGTTTTATACGTGCACCTCCATATCTAATAATAGTACAGCTGTGCAATGTTAAGGAAGCACAACTCGGCGTACCCCGCGTATGAATATCATCTAATTTATTTGGAAAGTTCAGTTGTCAAAATTGTCTAGTTTTTTCGGGTTTTGCAAAGACCAAGTGTAAAGAACCTTTTATGCCATTCCTCAAACGCTCTTCTCAAACCCAATTATACATGTATATCAAAAATATCTACAAGTATTGCACCGTCCTCAGTAAAAATGTCGTCAAAATCACTTGAAAATTGGTTATTTATTTATTTATTTATTTATTTATTTATTTATTTATTTATTTATTTATGTATTTATTTATTTACTTATTTATTTATTTATTGGTGCCTAAAGTCACCTATTTCTGCACATTGGCCAATCGTGATCACAACGTGGAGATTAAATCAACTTTAGTCAATCATTTATGCCATGTTGTCCATTTTAGAGGACTTCCACCCCTTACACTGGTGGCTGGGTCCTATTATACCATCACAGCATAGCTTGCTTACCACTGTAAAGAAGCACTGCTTCACTTTCCGTTTTTCACACGAGGGAAATATTGGCGGAAATATAGCGTTTTGTTGAAAGAATGTAATTGTCAGTACTAGGTCTCTTCTTAACAGTTACTAAACGATCCCAGGAGTATTTCATTAGATTCCGTGGTGGGCTCGAAAACTAATGGCTTAGTTTTATTTTATAAAGATTTCTGAGTTTTTAAAGAAATCAAAAAATGGGGACCATCGGACAGATTTTTCCGGTGCCACTTGGCAGTAAATTGCCGGATGAGACACTTGCATTAAACAGAAAATACTCTTCGATTTTAATCCCCTGTTCCAAAATGCATGAACGTAGCTCCTTGATATTTTCAGCGGTTGTTCAATGACCCCTATCCTAAAATCGTGTGGCATTTCCGAATCTTGAAATTACGTAAGAGCACAATGGAAACTTATGTTAAACCGTCCGGCATTACTTTGCTGCTTTCTTTTAGCGGCACGGGAGTGGAGGGACGCTCCCACAAAGTACAAATAAGGAATGATCGTTTGTTGCATTCTATTTCTTGAGTTGTGTAACCCCAAAAACAAAGGCCAGACTGTATAAATGGGCGTATCCCATTTACACTATGTTTGGCCTTTGTTTTTGTTTTTTGGGGGGTGGGGGTTCATAATTCAAGAAGTATACAGAAACAGACGATCATTCCTTATGACTAAACTTGAGGAGCAACAAATTTAAACACTCTCTACTTTGCGGAGTTAAAATAAAACCAGTTCTCATCATGCTTCCTAGTGATAACTGAATACAAAAGGTATCTGTTTCTAAAATTCTGTTTGAAATAACGATACATTTCACTAAAGCATGTTCTTGTGTCATTAAAAATTGTATTGACCAATGAATTGCGTAAGTTAAAAGGAACGTCAAAGGCCACGCACACACAAAACTTCAATCTCCTTTCCAATTGACGGGAGGGTGATGTCATGCGAAGCAACACTGAGTTAAATTTAATTCTAATTTTGACAATTTTCTGAGAAACTGAAAACACAGTTTGTAAATGTGGAGATCGATATAAACCCAGATGACTTGAAGTTGGTTGACCTTTGTCTCAGAAAGAGTTCATTTTGGATATTTGGAAATTGGAAAGTTTTGCTCGCGTGAGTTTCGTTCGTGGATTATTGTTTACATTTGAATTGAGTGATCCTTTAGCCGATCATTTTGCCTGGAAATGCATGGACAGATAAAAAGGTTTAATTAAAGACTGTTGAATCTACTTTGATGATCATAAATCCAAGATAATTTTTTTTTCAAATGTTCAGGGTAGTGTGCTATTCTACATGCATTGATGCCCTTTCGAAACAACAAACACAAATACAACGGCAATGAGACAAATGTTCAGACTGAAATCTAAAATCGTTGAATATAGTTTTGCTGCAGCATAATCACCATCAAATAGCGCAATACGGAAATATTGTTCCCAATCCGTGTTATAACGCGTGGCGTTCGAAATCAGCGTCGGCGTCGAAACATTGTGAATGAGTTGGTTTCTGGAGTAGAACTGGATTTATCTTCTCGTAGTTTTCATGAACTGTTTATTTGAAATGAATAGTAGAGGACATTTATAAAAAAAAACATACACGAATAGAAAAATATTTTTTTGATAACCACGGGTCAAAAGCTATATTTTCCTGACAAAAAATTAACAAAAATAATAAAATTTGGTAGGCGATTTTTGTGAACAGCGCTGGCCAGTTGTAGTCGTTACGTTAAATAAAAGGTTAAATTTCAAATTATATAATAACAATAATCTTAAATTGGTCACGATTCGTGACCACGTTCACTGAAATCGATGGGCCTCGGTAAACTTCGGCTTAGGTCGAGTTTAGTAAACTCGGTTCAGAAATTTCGTATCGAATCGCTTAACCCTGAACCCAACGCAGACGGTATCAAACTTTTTTTTTCAAATATCATTTTTTTTTAATTTAAAAAAAAAAAATCAACAAAACCATATCATGTGACCCCTCGTTGGAACGATCTCGACGGGCTCGTTGCAACGAGGGTTCACGTGATATGGTTTTGTTGACATTTTTTGAAAACTCATATTTTTTCAACTGCTGAATTTGCATATTACGCAGGCGATGCGGTCGATTCGTTGGGTAAAGAGTTAAAGTATTGTGTGCATTTGTTCACAGGCAAATCAAGAATCAGACCCAAGCATTCTGTGGAAATTTTAAAATGACAGGGAATATAGTAATTTCGTACTTTAGCGCCACGCGAAATGGATGCCGCAGCGTCAAGAGTGTTACGGAATTAAGTTGCTAAACGTGGCAACGCCGAAACTGCCTCCAGCTGAACATGGTGAAATCAATGATTCTGTGCAGCTGATGTATTGCTAATATCTGACTTGTTTGATAAACGTTGCTTATGTTGCTCATTCATTGTCACGCAATAAAAAACAGCAAAGGAAATTACTTTTACGACGCAATTGTTATTCGTCTACGTATTTGCATTGTTCGAATTGGAAAATAATCAATTATTTACTGTGTTTGTATAAATGGAAAATTTGGTTAATTAAAGACAAATTGAATTACACCAGTATGACCTTTTTCTCAAATCAGTACAGCTGTTGCATTTTCTATATTACCAGGCAGTTTTGGGGCACGGTGACTCATTGGTTAGAGCATTGGCCTTTAACCCGAAAGTCGGCGGATCAATCATGAGCTGCGCCATTTGCAGTGTGGCATTGAGCAAGACACGTACAGTACAGTCACCGTGGGCTGACCGTGGTAGTGATGTTCAGGCATGCGTTTACCAGTTAATAAAAATCATCATCAGTAAAAATTTTAATTAATGAAGCACCGGGTTGTTTTATGATTATGCTTATAATTAGTGTTTGGAATCTAATATAAATGCGTCAGCGGAAATATTGCCCACCCGTGAAAAGTGTCCAGTCCGTAATGTGATCCTGGTATCCCACACTGCGAAAAATATAAGTTCTCTTTAGAGCCCAAACTGGTTCTAATTTTTCCCTGAGATGGAACCAGTTCTGTTTAAACAGTCTTTATTTCAAATGAAATAAATTTACCAAGATTAGCATTCAATTTTAACAGGATATTACATGAACTGAAGTAGATTCAGCAGTAAACTTGGAGCTTATTCAACGCAGTCGCCAAACATTTTGAAACAAAGGAGATATGAACAGTTGGTATATCGAACCAGTTTTGGTTCTGTATAGAACCAAAACTGGTTCGATATGCCAACTGTTCATAACTCCTTTGCTTAATAATGACTGAAACCCTCTCAATTTATGTTTATTTCTGTTAATATTTAATGTTAATCTTTATAAATTTATTTGATTTGAAATAAATACTGTTTAAACAGAACTGGTTCTATTTCAGGGACAAGATTAGAACCAGTTTTGGTTCTGAAGAGAACCTATATTTTTTGCAGTGCATGTTCAGCATTGGTGTCGTGTGTACTAAGGTATACCGTATACGGATGGTGCATTTGCCTTCAAGCGCTTCCACCTCTATCTGTGTCGAAATAGTTAAGCTGCTCGCCATGGTGCGGTGGTGTTTGGCCGGCATTCCGGCTTCCTCCACTCGTAAACTACCCGAAACGATGTGACGCCATCAGCTGAAAGTCGTAAAACCCCAGTAAGCCTTTGAACACTGGTGGTATCCTCAATGACAGCAATTGGAATAGTCCATATTCGTCATCTGGGGGTAGACCAATCAATATTTTCAACGAGCAGCAAACGGACTGCACATTGGAAACGTTGACTGGTCTACCCCACGTATTCATTAAGCAGCCATCATGCTTAATGAAAGTATGCCGTTTTATCTTCCTGGGCCGGAAACTCGGCCGCTCGTGTTCAACTGGTTAATCTCCCACCCTTCACATTTACCATTGGCCATGCCGATCATTACATACTTCCATTGTTGAGGGAAGTCCACTCCAGACATACAGTATGTGGAGACTGGATAGTGAGTAAATCTCCCACAGAGTGGGCTTATCACCCAAAGTATCACTTCCAAATTATGTACATACGGACAAAAAATACAAACAATGTTTCAGCCAATTGATCGCTGGGTTTAACCCGGAGGTCCCATTAGCTGGAATTTTGCTTGTGCTTGTTATGCTTTGCATTAAGCTTGGAATAATTGATTGGGTGGAATCTCCACTCTTCGGGTGATTTAGTGATAATGCACTCTCCACGTAGTGTACGACTTGGAGTCGGAATGAACCGAACCGAACTGTTAGCTTCAACTGCAACACAAACTGTATGTGAATGTGACACCAAAACCAGTAAATATATAGCAGATAATGTGGACTGGCTTGGAACTATTTTCAGGTATTGGGGTTTGAGACCCATGTTTGCTTTACCGTGGTATGAATTTGCCCGGCGATTCTAATATTCAAATATCTATGCTTTGTTGACTAGCTATTCGGAAAAGAAAGGGAGTCTTCAATCACAAACATTAGCCATGATAATCGAAATAATCGTTGTACACTGTCACAGCTTTTACACAGTATTATTACCACTTTAACGTACGTTCTCTAGTATATTAACACAATATTACCTTTACGGTAAAAGTGCATAATGCACAGACTCAAACCGGAAGTTGTGGGTTAACGTGGTTAACAGCCCGCTTCCGACTAAATGTTTCGTTAACAGCCCCGGCTCCGGTTACAGTTTATGTAATCTGTCATACCAAACGCGCCAGTGGTTCCGAGATGACGAAACGCGCTTAAATGCAATGAATGTTAAAAAACACGTGAAATTTGTGTGATTTCCCCATTACTTCGGTGATGAAGCATTCGAATTGTCAAGGTGAGTGTAATAAATTCATTGCGGTAGTTTTTGTTAGTAGATTTCGGGAGAAGGACAATTTTTCGTGGTAATCAAAGATATTTAAATTAAGCCATCATAGCATTGACCCCATGACGTTTTATTTATCTAGAAACAGACGACGCATGTGTTTTGGTTAAATGTCATTGCGAAAACTCGGAATGTCACAATCAAGTGAACTTGATGAAGAACCTTTGGATTTAACCATTTTAGAAGTGGTAATAATAATAATAACAATATTTTGTTGGGCGTCCGTGTTTATTAACGGCCCTCCAGGAATGATTAACAGCCTTCGAGACGCTAACAGCCCTCTACTTCGTCTCGGGCTGTTAATGGACCCTCTGGCTGTTAATTATTCCTGTCGGGTCGTTAATAAACTGTAACGCCCTCCAAAATCATGTTATTGGTATATTGTCGAATGCCAACGGTAGTCTTTACACTCTAAAATCAGTTGGGTTAAAAATCAACCCAAATCGACTGGGTTGAGTGAATATGAACCCAAATTGGGTTCATATTCACTCAACCCAGTCGATTTGGGTTGATTTTTAACCCAACCGATTTAGAGTGTAGTGTTAGCTCAACTCACATAACACGACAACTGGCAACAGATTTATGCTTATGATGAAAAATTTAATCATGTCTTTTATTACTTACCGACGCGACAAATAAATGTTCAGAGGTGTGACTCTCCTACCCGACTAAACCTAATTCTACCACCGGCATTTCTGCCTCGGTTGTGGCTGTTGTGAAAACCCATGTGGGCTTTGGCGAAGTGGTTCCTTTATTTTGACGATGTGCGGATATCAAACTTATTTCTCGACTGAGGACTAGATCAGGGAGGTTTTCATTTTTCAGATTCGGTTCTGTTTCAGTTCAACGACGGATTAACGTGACATGGTTTTGCTGAAAGGTGGTCAGATGTTTTACATTTACAAAAAGTAATTAAACTACTAAATTGTGATATTGTGCGCGTTGAGTAAAGGGTTAGCGTCCACTTTAATTTCGGATTTCATTTCCAGACTCATAAAAATGCTTGTCGTTTTGGTTGAAACTGTATGCGGCTGCCTTGCAGTTTTGCGATCCCCTGATAAACGTATTGAGAGTCTGCATGTTAAACATTCCGAAAAGACTGTGCGCTGCAACAGTATAACTATGTGTTGTTCCAGCTTGAATGCTTCCGGCGATTCAGATACAAAAACATTGAATAAATGTGATTTAATAATTTAATAATTATACGTTCCTGAATGTAGTATTCGGGTAACTGCGCACTCAATACATACTTATTATAATATAAATTACGACGATATGAGCGTGGTAGCGAAGCTTTGCTGTTTTAACCCTTTACCTAACATGAAAAGCAGACGACACTTGAAAAATAATTCTTGAATAAGTATTTTATTTTCATTTTTTGTCTCAAAAACATAGGCTATGACCCCTCGTTGGAACGAGCTGGACGAGTTCGTTCCAACGAGGGGTCATAACCTATGTTTTCGAGACAAAAAATGAAAAAATAATGACAATTTATTGGCGATTTTTGAGAATAGCGCTGGCCGGTTTTGATCGTTACGTTGGGTAAAGGATTAATGTCAGTCCGCCCAACCAAATAAGGGTTTCTATTGTAACCTCCTGAGAATATTCGTGTGCACTTGTCTAAGACCCACTGGCAATTAGCATGATAGCCAGCCAGTGTTTCTGCAATCGTCGGGGCCTTTTGTGCAGCAACATCCGATTTGGCGTTGCCAAACATTCCTCACGATGAATGTTTAATGTCCCATAAAAGCGTCAGATTTAATAAACGTCCATTTAGAAAACATGTACTGTCACCTTCATTTTAACCTACCGATGTGTTGTTAGTACTCTACCAGAAGGTTGTCAGTATCATATGTGGGGCAGGCTAAATCCCAATGGTATATTTATTTACTAATAGGGGTTTAACGATACTTGCAGGTCACCTCGTGTCGAATAGTTTTACGGGTGGAGGAAGCTGGAGTACCCAGAGAGAACCACCGAGCAACGGCGAGCAGCTGTCAGACTCCCCAACGTACTAACTCTACACGGCAGGGTTGGCATTGGTTGAATGCAACTGCACCATGGACCTGCAGTACGCCTAAGTACACGACACCACCGTGCCCCCAAGTTGGCGATTGGATTATGTGTCTTGCCCAAGGACGCAACGCGGTTGCCGCAGGTGGGATTCGAATTGAAGACCTTCAGCCAGCATATCTACCTACTGAGCCACCGCAATCTTTAGTTGGTCTCTTGCCATACCGAGGGACGTAAGTAAATCATCTGAAACCAACGGTTTCAGATGATATACTTACGTCTCCCAGTATGGTAATAGACCAATACTCACTGAACTGGTAAGGTCATGCAAATCATTGTGTGTAGGCTTTCTTCGGTAACGTTCCAGGAATCTATTGCTGATGTGAAGCTTAATGCACGTAAAAGACAATGCTGTTGGTTTCCGTTGTTAAATTTTGACACTCATGTAGTTTGTGTGTATTAAATATCCAGCCCTCCTACCCATCTCCCTGCGCAAATATCAGTAAGCTTGATCCGAACAGTACAATTCATTGAGGATATCATCTGATCAGTAACCACACGAGTTACATGCTACAAGTTAACGAATTTGCCATCATCAGAAAAAAATGAATTGAGTTGCCAATGCCGTAAGACAGCAGTTTCTACTTGAGACATAAAACAGAAATCCTACATCACCTAATCGCTAATGTGTTTTATAAGTACAATTGTCTAAGTGGGAAATATAATATGTCCGATATGTTTTCAATGTTGCGAATCCTTAGATTGGAATTGAGTAGACATACGGAAAACGAAATTTGATTAATATTATTTAACTCTCAGACGCGATGCCATTGTCTGCTATACTTACGGGGCAAGTCTGCAATGATCAACACATACAGTACAGTTCCCGTGGACTGGTCGTAATCTGCGCATGGTAGGTGATGCCTGCGCATGCGGTTACGAGGTAATAAACATCAATATCTTACCTCCTACAAGTATCTGGGAATTTCATTGGTTCAAAGACGTCACATGCAGACTGCATATAAAACCATATACTGCCTGTCAACATCAATATACGCTGACAGCGACGGGTAATCTCCCCTTTGTTCCTTGATTATTCAAACTGCGGCAACTGATAAACGCTTCAAGTTGAAAGATTGAGTGTTGGAAGCCCATATTTGGTCCGAAGTGCAGGTTAGGCAACTTAAAAGGCCTCATATTCTGTGGATGTGCGTCATGTTACCTTCAAAATGAAACTGTTTGGTATGTATGGATTTGCCTTGTTACAATTTATGGGAGAGCGCCTGTAAAAAATTGTAACGAGGCAAAGACACGTGAACACATTGTGAGAATTCTCTCATTTAATTTTGTTCGCTCTTATTATTAGTTCTGTGTGCATCGATGCAGCAGTCCGTAAGCTATATTCTTTACACAGTTTGTTGGTGGCCTAATATGGTATATATGGTGTCAGTTAATTTCATATTGGACGAGAGCGAAATATGGTATATATGGTGTCAGTTAATTCCATATTGGACTCGAGCTTCGCTCTCGTCCAATATGAAATTAACTGACACCATATATACCATATTAGGCCACCAACAAACTGTGTAACTAATATTATCTGCACACTTTTAACAAATGAAGCACCGGGTTGTACCCGGTGTTTAATTAATTATTTTGTTGATGCTTATTCCTATAATTAGTGTTTGAAATCTAATATTATTACGTCCATGGAAATATTGCTCACCTTGGAAAGTGACCAGTCCAGGTCGGTCGTACTGTACACCATATTTTGACCATTTCCAGGGCGTTTGTAGGCGTTTTTGCCTGTTGATAACTGCGATTCGAATATCGATTCTGACACTAATTAGTGACTGTTGGGTTGTCCAGTAAGCATCGCTTATCGTGACCTTGACCTTCAATCTGACTGCCTGAGGGGTACTCTCTACTATTTCGGAGGTGTTACATATCGAGGATTCAATTATTTATTGGGGTTCAGCGACACTAGCGACAGCCATGGTCACCTCGTGTTGTATAGTTTTACGGGTGGAGGAAGCCTCAGTGCCCGAAGCGAGCCACCGATAACGGCGTCAAACTGCCCACGGTACTAAATCCGCACAAGCTGGGTTAGCGTTTGTTTAAGACAAGTGCACCATCGACGCAGTACGCCTTAGTACAAAGCCCCACCCTACCCCCAAGTGGGTAATCAGGATTAAGAGCCTTGCCCAAGGACATAATGCAGTTACCCTCGGTGGTGATCGAACAATTTGTATTCGTAAACTTTCAGCAGGGACCGATCGGGGCATGCGCCAGTGCATATTTGGTTCTCAAACATCAGGACCTGGCTCTTAAATCTCAGAAATAGGCTTCTCAGTTGGCGCGTAACTTCTCAGATCATATTTTGATATTCTTTCGATGGATAATCGAGAGAGACACTCTTACGTGTATTATATATATGATTATCATTTATCATTGTTGTAGAGTGCTTAAGTTTATACATCAAGTCTTAATTACCAAGCATTAATCTTCACTGTGGTTTCTGATCAAGTCTTGGCTGTCTAAATAGGCAGCCAAGACTTGATTAGAAACCACAGCGAAGATTAAAGTTTGCTACAGTGTACTAAATGAAAATGATGAGAGCTATTACATACTTGCAGTGTGTGTTACAAACAGCAGTGTGACTCCGTAAATTGAAATCTGGCGCATGAATTGAAAAAAATAGGCTCCGAGGCTAGAGCGTATTTTAAATAGTCCTGATCGATCCCTGCTTTCAGTTTGAGGTGCAATTCCAAAACCAGTGAGCCACGGCGCTCGCATGTTTATTTATTTATTTATTTATTTATTTATTTATTTATTTATTTATTTATTTATTTATTTATTTATTTATTTATTTGTGTATAAGGTTACATAATTCAGCACATTGGCTAATCATGACCACAACATGGATACAACGTGAGGTACATCCAATAGTTTATATTCATGTTGCCCATTTTAGAAGGTTCTACTGAGTGCTACCATATCGAATGCCATCCAAATCACGGCAGGTTCTCCTGGTTACTCATAGAAAACACATGCAATGTTTCTGCCAATGGACCTCCGGGTTACCCGGAGGTCCATTGGCTGAAACATTGCTTGTGCACAGGCCATATGTACAGAATTTGGTAGCTTTACTTGGGCCATAACGCGTACATTAACGCGCATATCAACGTGCTATTTGTGCGCATTTCATGACAGGACTTTTAGTTTTAACTGTATTTTAACAGTAGAAGAAACGCTTGTTTATCACAGTAAACAATCATTGCTTCACTTGACGGAGTTCCCAAGATTACAAATAAAACTGATTGTGATGTGTAAAGTCTATGGCAATAGGCAGTGTACTTAAGGTTGTAATACTGATGTTCTTCCGTGGTTTGTTCATGAGAATTAGCTGAGCCCATGTTTATTCTTGGCAATTAGTAAACTCAGTCAATTACGTTTTCCATCTGGAATAACCTCTGGAAATGTAAACCCAATTAGATGAAATATTAAGCATCCAGATATTTCTGTTTAGAGCTTAACCGTTTGTCTTAGGAATCGGCTGCATCCGTGCGCGTAATTCACAAAATGAGCAGTAGAAAAATAGTTTTTAAAACATTTCAGCAAAAATGTATTTCTCCCCTTAACGAGGGGGTCATATGATGCTTTATTGTTGACGTGCTTTTGAAACAAATGAATAAAGAATAATTAAAACAATAAATTGTGTTATCCTCTGTTTTGCGTAAAGGGTTAAAACACACAAAATACTGGCATTGCGTTATACAGTTGGCAGGATCTTTTAAAATCAAAAAGAGAATGCAATAGAAGATATACAGTTAAAACTAGAAGTCCTGTCATGAAATGTGCGCTTATCTAGGCTTAATTACGCGTAGGAATTGCGCGCAATTGCCATATCAAATGGCATCCAAGGCACGGCGGGTTCTTCTGGTTACTCACAGCAAACACAGGCAATGTTTCTGCCAATGGACCTCCGGGTTACCCGGAGGTCCATTGGCTGAAACATTGTTTGTGCACAGGCCGCATGCACACAATTTGCGTAGATTAACGCGCAGATCAATGTGCTATATGTGCACATATCAGGACGGGATTTTTAGTTGTAACTGTAGGTAGTAAAACCTGTTTCCCAACATCGATGAATGTACAGTTATATCAATTAGACCTCCTCAATTAGAGTGCTAATTAACTTGCTAAGTAAAGACTAATTCAGCGGAATCCTGTTAATTGAATATCCACGTTGCCAACAAAAATTATTCAATTAACAGGAGTATTCAGTTAACAGGGATTGTATCACGTCCTGTATTCTAGAGATAAACTTAGCATTTATTCTATTACATCATATTTGACAGAGCTCCATGAGCTCTGTCAAACAAGATGTAATAGATTAAATGCCTGTATTGGGTGTACTGAGGCCAAATAGGTCTATAAACATAGGAAAACAGGGGAGAGTCAGAGTAATTTCTCGACAGGTTACAAGATGTTTTATTCAATTAATAGGCGTTTACTCTATAACCTATATTCAATTAACAGGTTAAACTGGTACTGGAAGTATGGTAAATGGTTTTGTGTTGAAAAATTATATTCAATTAACAGGATTATTCAGTTAAGAGATATCCAATTAAGTGGGCTCCACTGTAATAGAACTAGATGTGGAAAAAAAACCGAAGGATAAAAAACCCTATAGGAAAAACTCCGCATCTAAAACCCAAACTAAAATAGCACGGGAAGGAAACGACACTTAACATTTTATTTTTCATTTTGCTCATGATTCAAGAAAATAAATAACATGCATTAAATAAAACAGAAAAGTCTAATCCACGTGCTTTTTAAAACTATACACTTCACAAGCACCTGATATAGCACAACATATAGAAATAATAGAACATTTATTTATTTATTTATTTATTTATTGGTGTTTAAGGTCACATATTTCTGCACAATGGCTAATCATGACCATGACAGTTTTGCGGGTGGAGGAAGCCGGAGTACCCGGAGAGAACCACCGAGCAACGGAGAGCAACTGTCAGCACCCCAACATACTACTCCACACAAGCAGGGTTAGCATTGGTTGGAGACAGGTGCACCATCGACGTGCAGTACGCCTTAGTACACTACAACACCGTGCCCCCATGTGGGCAATGGGAGTGAAGTGTCTTGCCCAAAGACACAACGTGGTTGCCGCAGGTGGGATTCGAACCGAGGACCTCTCGGCTTGTAGCCTGAACCTCTACCTACTGAGCCACCGCACCCCCAATAGAACAATTATACCAATGAAAACCATAATTGTACGGTTTGAACAATAATAACAATGGAATTTCTATATTTGCGATACATGTATATCACAGAACCTAACTAAATACTCTCTCTATATAATATTTATTTATTTATTTATTGGGGTTTAACGACACTTTTTACAGCCAGAGTTACCTCGTGTCGGACAGTTTTACTGGTGGAGGAAGCCGGGGTACCCGAAGAGAACCACAATAGATTTACAATAGTTTTTCTTATCAGTAGTGTGTTTTACTCTACCCGAAGAGAATATAACAACCTGCTATCTCACCGATAGAAAAGTTAATAAAATATTTAAAAAAAAACATCTGTAATTATCACACCGTTCCCATCGCACTGAACTGAATGACCTCGGTGATTATATTTAAAGATCGCATATAAATTTGAGCCGAACAGCCTTGGGTCAGATACCTCATTTTTTTAATTGTATCGCTACAGTTTGCCTTTCCTTTATTATTTTGAACGGTGTAAGACATAAAATGTCAAACCAATTACCTAAAGCAAAAACATTTGTAAAGGGAACTAAAACAATAGGTTAGAATATTTTCTTAACCTTTAAAAAGGAAAATTGAAGTTCATTTGTTAAATCACTCCGACTAAGGTGGCAATCTCTTGGTTGGGGAAGTAATAATTGTGGTGTTTCTGGTACTACAAACGAAGCAAGAAATTGTTTTCCTAATTAGCGTCAGCAACGACGCCCCCATAAGGCTTCTGTTATTATTTGGTTAAATTTTAGAGAGATTTGTTGTAGTTCCGAAACGGTTGACAATTGTTTTAACCGGTTAATCGCGGGCTATTACCGGATAATAACTGATTCTCTTCGGCCATTCTCACATTGACTGTGAGAGCGAAACAGTCAAATGCGAGAAGTATTCACGTAAGCTTTGCCGGAGTGCGCAAACAAACGGACTTCATTGAGTAACACTGAAAGTGTTTGGTGCCGAGTGAAACTTTTGTTTGATGCCAAATTAAAATGATACATCATCCCTATGAGTTCCAATGTGTTCTATGTGGCAACTGGCACATAGAACACATTGAAACTGTGGGGACGACATGATTAAAAATGCGAACGAATTAATCATGTATCGTTCTTTGAGTGCAAACAGGCGCCAACTGCAAAGGAAGCATATTGCAGATGGCGTCTTGTTGGACTCAGAATTTGATATTTTAATTTAGTATTTACCTTGCTCCTTTCAGTAGTTTAGTTGCAAAAAAACACAGATAGCAGATTGGCAGTAAAATATTACTTCAAGCTTACTGTCGAATCCCTTTCTTACATGTTGTGCCTCTCTTCTTGTCTGTTATATTGCGTACAATTAGTTAGGTTGTTTTATTTGTTATTCAGTGTGCATGTTCTTTGATATGTATGCATGTAACGAGATTTCTTGAAATAAAAATATTGTTTAAACTAAATTAAAATAATACTCATTAAAATAAATGCATCTTGTTACTCTCGTACGTAAATTTGCCTGATATGACCCGGAGAATTTCCCAATAATGGGGCAACACCTCTGTTCTTTTGATTGTTATTATGATGTATTGATTATGGAATAGAATTCAGTTAAAGATGGGATACACAGACTCAACACTGATACTGTCTTTATTTGTTGGGATTTATTTATTTATTTATTTATTGGTGCTTAAGGTCACATATTTTTGCACAATGGCTAATCATTACCACAACATGAATATCAACTCAAGACCAGGGGTGAGCGTTAATAAGCCATGTTGCCCATTTGAGAGAGGGTTTGTACCTCCCAAGCACTGGTGACTGGGTCATATTTTACCAGTAAAACAGAGCCTGTTTACCGCAGTGAATGTATTGGGATTTAACGACATTTCAAACACATAAGGTCATATCGTGTCGAACAGTTTCACATGTATCTGAATACCAGGAGAGAACTATCGGGCAGTAGCGATCAACTGTCAGATTCTCAACTCACTAACCCGGCACAAAGAAAAATAGCAGCGGCTGAAGGCAAGTGTAAGGATGCTTAGTACAAGTGTGTGTGTCACATTTTCTTCAACATTATAACCTAACCTACAAAGGCAATGAAGTTGTCCTTACAAGATGACCGATGGTCCAATGGAGAAAGACAAACTTCATAAAGACGTCTTATTCAACGCGACCAAACTAAACGCTGATATTGTTGTAAGGTAAAAGGAAACTGATATCTGCCTTGTCTGCCGCCATTGACAGAGTTCCCATCAAGACAAAAAAACGACAATGATTGTGATAAAAAAAAGTCTTTGGTCCATACACAGATCGACGAACATTTCTAACTGCAGTAACGCCAACGATGGATCACTGCCTGGAATTAATGATATTTTATAAATCTGCCATTCTACACTTATTCCATAATACATATATCACTTCATTTTTTTTTTTTTGCAAAAGAACAAAAATGCATTTTGCTAATACACTGTGAATTTGGTGATAACGCCATTAACTTTTGACTCGCCGAGTATTTTTTTAGTAGTTTTTATCACATCAAGTCATGGCTACTGTGAAGCAGCCATGCACAGCAGCCAATCCATGACTAGATTTGATGAACAATTCATATAACTTTAACTACCAAAAATCATTGCTCAAACAGTTCATCCACAATATGCAAGGATGAATTTGGATAAAAGTGCTCAAGTTATATTTATTTCATTTGTAACTATTCCTTTTTCTGGGCAGGAATATCCCTCAGCAGCATGCAAGGAGTTAAATCTACATACCAGACATGTGAATGTGTGTATTTGTGAATATATCTGTCACGCACAGGCGTTCAAACATCACATTAGTTGCAAGTAGTAAACACAGTTTGTATATGGCAAAACGGGGTTTGGACCCAAGCGAAGATAGTTTCTTTCGGCACCATCTATCCAGCAAAAGCAATACCTAAACAACGCATACCACTTCATCGCCGACTGCCTAACGAAACTACACTAAGCAGGATCTGTCGGTGAACGAGTAGTGCTTATGTGGTAGCCACCCTATAGTAAACCACACAGACCACTCGACGCGTCCTGACGAAGCTATACTAAATCACGCATACCACATGACCGTTGACATGATCCGTCATTGGCCGAGTGCTGTGCATGGTTTAGTTTAGTTTCGCTGGGTGGGTGGTGCCGAAGAAAACCTTTCGAATCCCCGCAATACCCTTTTCAATTCAACCAGTACCCTTCCCTTATTCTAGAAAACTAGGGAAATTTGAAAGAGAGAGGTTCTAGCTGATTTTCAGTGGATAATATACGTAGAATTCCAATACTTGTAGTTTGTTTGGTTCGGCAATGAGAATGTACGTAATCTTCTTTAACAGCGTTGTTTACAGCCTTGGCTGGTAACGTTGTAGTCAACTATTTTGGTTGGATACGAAAATAATAACAATGTATAACAAACCACGTGGTTTTGTCTATAATATATTTTGTTTCACATTCTTGACCCGACCGTTCTGACGGGCATTCTGCTTGTATCAAAGTAACACCTCAATCTAAAATGTCAGCTATAGTAATATACCTATACTCTCCAGGAGGCGCCTTGTCACCAAAGCTTCGTAAGCCATTACTTTTAATCATTTCAATAATGGATCGGAAAGAAAGTATCCATTACTATTGCAACGGCCAGCTCTAGCACTATTATAACAAAAGCGGACAGAATATTTTGACCAGGTTGTACCAGGGGCGCGATCCAGTTGAATTACTCTGTCAGTTTTATTCCTATTAAACATTGTAAAATCTCGCCTGTCTAAACAGTAATGCAAAAATATTGAATCTCAGGCACCGTTGTCATATGTTTCCAAGAAAAGTAAAATCTTTGCCCTCTGATTGGATGAGAGCTGGCGTAGTTTTATGTTAACGGCCCCAAAAGCAAATCGTCGCCTGGGTGCAAGAATGTTCTATGTCCCAGTCTATCGCACAGGCGACGAAACGTTACCGCATCTGACGGCAATCGCGAAATATTTGAAATGACGTCGCCCGTTTTGTTTCATCAATGGAGTGGCTAGCAAGTCGCTTCTTTTTTCACACGTGCAGCAAACGGTGTTCGGAGTGAAGTGTTGTTTAAATTACAAACCGATTTACGATTTTAACTGAGATGGAACGAGTTTATCTGGGTTATTGAATATTTTTCCAGTGCCGCCGTGAGCTGCACGAGAGGTTTATTTAATAAACCTGTGATTAATAAAAGTTGCCTTGAACTTTTAACGACCAAAAGTTAAGTAAATAAGCCTCTCGTGTTTGGCGGTGTAGGTATCGGGCTATGGGTAGTGACTTAATGGAACATGTACGTCACTGTGATGAATTGACGGTAACATGGTCTGCGGTTTGCGTCTCGGAGCGTATGCTACGAGCCGCAAACCTCGGACCATGTTCACGTCAATTCATCACATCAAATTTTAATGTTACGTCACTTGACAAGAAATATTTTAAACCTCGAATACATTGCTCTGAAGTCCGACATTTTCGATTCACCAACTTTAATGGACTTAGTTCTCATGTTGCCCATAATTTATATTATTTTTTTTTTTATTCAATCTTAATTTCCCGGTATTTTATGAATGGAATTTTCACCCACTGATAAACGTGTGTCAAGACCAGATCGTGATCTCATCGCAAAAGCCCTCGTTATCGATCGCAGATCGTACTCCATTTTGGGAGCATATTTATTTTACACTATTTTATACACATGGCTAATCGTAACGGTAACGGGTGAAGCTTAGTAAATCGTTTATGTCCATGTTGCCCATTTTATAGGACTTCCACCCAAAGCAGTGGTGACTGGGTCCTATTTTACCAATAAAACAGAGCTTGGTTTATTTTCTGCAGCACCGCATCATTCAGTATGGTTTTCAGTGGCATTCGGAGTTCGTAATTGTTTGTTTAAACCATTGTGTAATGCTCTTTAACCCTTTGAACACTGATGGTATCTCCCATGTCAGTCCAATGGCAGCAACCTGAAGAGTCCATATTCATCATATGAGTTAGACCAAACAATATTTTCAACGTGCAGCCATCGGGCTGCACGTTGAAAATATTCATTGGTCTGCCCCGAATATTCATTAAGCAGCCATCCGACTTAAAGAAATTATGACGTATTATCTTCCTTGAACGGAAAAGCGGCCGGTCATATTAAACAATTAATGCTTAAAATAAAAGGCAAAAAAGCGATAAAATGACTGACCTTCTTATACAAAGAATGATACGCTTGTGTGAATGGGTTTAACAGTATGGCACGAGTGCCAGCGCGGAAGGATAAAACGAGACGCCGCGCGTTTCGCAATGGTACAAGTACCATACCGATTAACCCATTCACACACGTGTGTCGTTCTCTTTTTATTACAAGCCTTCACGTCTATGAAAACAATTTTTAGAAGGACATTCTGCAGTTCACTTGACAACTATCAACAAAAAGAACACATGTATCGCTAACCAAATTTGCGAGGGGAACCAGTTTTATTATTTTGTCCCATGTGTTCCAATGAGTTCTAAGTGCCTACTGTAGAACATTTCAGAGAAATGTCTCTTCTATTTAAAAATAGTCCGTCAACGATTTCCGTTCCGCACATATGTGCGAAACAGATTTCCATTTTTCGCATGGTTTAGTGTTGCTGTAGATGGGGATTCCATAGGCCAGGCGTGTAATAAACTATGATTGTGCGGTAACAGCTGTTGCCACTTCAAGTGAAACAGCATGGAATACCAATTTGCAGAGGAAAGAACTTTTTTTCCGAACGAAACGGGTGTAACTTTTTTAATTCTGCATTTCCAAACTGGCATAATCCATGCCGAAACACATGTTGCCTTTGAAGAGTTTATTTTGAAAGCATAGTACCTAATGTTTTAATCTGAAGCTAAACGCTAACCTATAGAGGGGGGGGGGGGGGGGGAACACACACAAATCCAATCTGCACATCTCCATCCAGTTCGGTGACTCAGACACTGACTCGCACTTGCTCGTGATCGTGTACTTTCTTCCAAGCCAAGATTTGATTTATATCACAAACACAAAAATCGTGATTCCAATTTATTTTTTCAAAAGTTAACTTCTAAAAGAAAGCTTGTGACCACTCATCAAAACGAGCTCGTAGAGTTCGTTCCAATCTTGGGTGACAAATTATGTTGTTGCGCCAGAAACTGATTACTTACGGAAATTGTGTTCATGCACCTTTCAGTGTTCGTATTAGATAACGTATTAACACTTACGCTGCCGAAAGCGACTTTTTTGTCACCTATTTTATTAAGACTATATGTACGTTCTGGCATGCGCAAATCAAATCTACCATCTGACTAAAGAGCCGTTTCCAACAATTAATCAGGTCATAGAGTTTAAAGTATGTCACAAATGTTATTAACCCTTTACATAACATGAAAAGCAGACGACATTTGCAAACAAAATTCTTGAATAACTATTTGTTTTTCATTTTTTGTCTCAAACACATAGGTTATGACCCCTCGTTGGAACGAGCTCGACGAGCTCGTTCCAACGAGGGGTCATAAACTATGTTTTTGAGACACAAAATGAAAAAAATAATGAAAATTAATTGGCGATTTTTGAGTATAGCGCTGGCCGGTTTTGGTCGTTACGTTAGGTAAAGGGTTAACATTGTTTTTCCCTGTCAGTTTGAACGTTTGATTATTATTGACTATTATTCTTTGTTGAAACCCATTTCAAAATATGAAAACTACGTTTTCACCATCATTTTTTTTACGTTCTGATACTTTTTTTTTCTGTCCATTGTGTCAATAGCATGTGCATCGTGTGTGCATCATGGCATGTATATACAGAACGCAATGTGTGTTTGAATCAGTGGGTGTTTCACATAACTCGTTGGAATGGCGTAGTCGACGAGCTCGTTCCAAAGAGGGTAATAACCTATGTTTTTGAGACAAAAATTGAAAAAAAAATAATGAAAATTAAATGGCGATTTTTGTGAATAGCGCTGGCCGGTTTTAGCCGTTACGTTGGCTAAAAGATTAAACTACCTCGCATACAGGCATACATGGAAGTCATCCATATATGGCTAAAGAGGGCGTGGCAATAAAAGGGTTAATGCCATTGTGTGCTGCTTCAAAATAATGTTGTCTAAACATATTATAAGTGACACGTCTAGTGAGGGGGATGGATACACCGTTTTATCTGATAACCATAGAGTATAACAACCGTTGTATATACTTGAAGTATATACAACGGGTGTTGTATATAATTATAATTTATGCGAACGACCTCTGACCTCTTTCAATTCCATTTTCATTCATTCATTCATGAAACATCGTTATATCACAGGGCAGGTTTTAATTGTACGCTTATTGCACTTTGTCAAAATCCTCTGATGGTGTCATTACTTATTTATTTTGCTTCAATAAAGGCAACCTAAAATTTTGCTTCAAAACATTGTAGAAATTACTTGAATGTTAATAGTAATTAGTATGCGGCGACTGCGAACTATTTATAGTCACGGCCTCGATCAAAAGTACTCGCGGAACTGCGCTAATTAAAAGTTCGTCTGCTCTACCTGAAAAAAAAACACTTCGTAAAAATTGTAAACAAACGCAAAATTATTTGTTATATTGGGACTACAGCATAAAACACGGAAGAAAACTGGAACTATGTCAAAAAAAGAATAACTCTACTGAAACACCGTTTTGTTACTGTTAATAAAATAGTTGAAATTTATTTTGTTCCAGCGCAGTTACATGATGCAAGAAGTTCAATCGCACTTTACAATCGCCGTCATCGATTTTGTAATGTAAGGGACACAACTCTATGCGTCTTGTCCTATTTCTTTTGTCTCGTAGACTGGTTTTCTTTGGAGGCCCGTGGGAAGCATATATAAGTCGGGTAGACGCACGAGACGGGTGTCTGTTTGTTATCAGATAAAAACAATAAACATATAGTGTGTTTTTTATATCTGTGTTATACAACTCGTTGAAATATGGTTTATTTTTTCTCGGCGAAGCCTCGAAAAAATAAACCATATTTCAACTCGTTGTATAACACAGATATAAAAACACACTATATGTTTATTGTCTATGTCCCTACTGATTTGATACCAGTGGGGTGTCTGGCACTATCTGTTTAACTTGATCAAACCCTTCACATCCTCCATTTGTGCGTTTATAAGCCAACTTTTTCTTTTCTTCAAATATGGACAAAGAACTTTGTGCGCTTGGAAATGAAACTGTTGTAACTTCACCTGTGACCATTACAAATATTGGCATTAACAAGAACACTTTATGATCTTCAAGGGAAGTCAGTTTTAAAATGTAATCATCGTAAATGATTTGGCACATTTGCGTCGTAATCAGTAGCATTGATTTTGATGAAGCTTGTTGTCTTTGAAAATTGTAATGGATTATTTCACACTGCAACAGTTTCCTGGAAGTTTCATCATTCGATGTACATCCTCAAGATTTGTTGCGCGGAAATAAATAATGTTTTCGATATCGGCAGTTTTGACTGGATTCTGTCACGCAAACACAGCTACATTTGTCAAAGCATACCAAACATTGTTATTAGTTTCTATGCATGGCACGCAGCAAATACATCATCGTCTTACTCAAACTAAAAGGGGGCTTCATAATTGTTATTTTTACATATAGTTTCAGAGTAGTAAACCCATTTTGTTCAATTATATCTAGAAAAATGCACGCATACAAGATGCTGTTTGATGATAATCACTGCATAACCACTCACTCTAAAACAATTACAGGGGGCTCGGTGGCTCGGTGGTTACGGCATTGGACTTCAAAAAAGAAAGATTTTCGATTCGATTCCACAGGGGCAACTGCGTTGTGTCTCTGGGCAGGGCACTTAATCCCGATTGCCTAAGTGTCGACACGGTCGCACCTTGTATTAAGGCGTACTGCACGTCGATCGTGCACCTGTCTTCAACCAATGCTAATCCTAATTGTGTGGAGTTAATACGTTGAGGGGAAGGAGTTTGACAATTAATCGCCTTTGCTCGTTGGTTCTCTCCGGGTACACCGGCTTCCTTCACTCGTAAAACTGTCTGAAATGCTGTTACTCTGGTTGTCGAAAGTATCGTTAAATGTCAATAAAATTAATTAATTTATTTATCAATTTATTAATTAATTATTTTTAATTAATTAGTTGATTAATTAAATTAAATTTATTAATTTAGTTATTTATTTTAATTAATTAATTAATTACACATACGAAGTACGCCGTGATTGTAAAATACGAACACAACCAAATATGTTTGTTTCAAACAACGATTGGGTAAACGGGCACCAGAAGTTAAAACAAAAGCTTAGTTGATTTACAGCCACTTCCTTCTAATGATCGAAATGGGTGACAAGACAAGTGACATTCAGAGCGAACCAGGCAACATGAACGACTAAAAATAATATTTGCACTTTTGAAGAAGTTGAAACCTGTCAGCTCAAATGGAATTCCTCTCTTCAGGCTACACTGAAGAAATCTACATACAAAATACTCCACTTTCGAGCTGCCTATATTGGAGGATGCAGAAAGCTCAGTTTAATAAGAAAATGAGATAAATTATTCTGAGCTGAGAAGAAAACAAATCATTTTTCACTAGAATGTTGATTTTGTTGACGTCCCATGTCTAGCACTTCAGGTGATGGTCAAGTGGCCGAAGATGGCCGAAAATTCTGTTTTGAAATATTTAAACAATTATTAGAACATTATTTTGTTTCCAAGTTATAAGTGATGTGACATCTAAAATAACGAAATAATTATATTATGTCAGTAATAATGAACAATAAAAAATTAAACCTCACCACAATTTGTGTTTTTATTTATTTGCATCATACTTAATCAGTACAATGTAAATAAATATCTAACTGTTTCAACAAATACAGTTCGGCTGTCCTGGACTGGTCACTTTCCACGGGTGGGAAAATTTTCAACGCATGCAGTAATAATAGATTTCAAATAAAAATTATAGGAATAATCAACAAACATTTAATTAATGAAGCACCGGGTTAAACCCGGTGCTTCATTAATTAATTTTTTGCTGATGATGATTTTTATTACCTGCTAAAACCATACGTGGATATCATTGCTAACAGGTGGATTACGACCAGTCCACGTAGACAGTACTGTATGACAGGAAAGTCGCAAGAAGACATACCATCATAATTGTCACCTGTTTAAACAAATTGAATTTAAGCATTCGTTAGCAGTTTAATTACATAAGATCACTTAAATTTTCAATCTTATACGGTAGATATAAAAGCTTTAAAATAAATATATAAAATTCATAATTCATCCAGAATATGGCACATGTTATAACTAGAGGGGGTATCAGTACCGCGTGGCTCACCAGCAGGTGGCCAATGCAAAGGGGTTGCTGGAGTAAAAAAAAGTCCAAAACCTGCACACAAAGGTCCAAAATTAACGTATATAAGCATGTAAAGGGTTAAATAATATAATAATAGCCCCGAGAAGCATGCTAATATAAAATAGGAACCATGGCAATACGCTACAAGGTAAGTATCAACTTTGAAAACAAGAAACACAAACCTCAAAACCGGCACATAAAAGTAAAGAAAAAAAGTATCACATTTGTTTCAATGGGTTAAACTTGAGAAAAATACCCTGATAATACCACAGTAACCACTATAGCAATATGCCATTAAGGTGAACCTCTACTTGAAAAATATCCACTTGGAAGAAAAGAAAGAAAAACCTACACATAAAAGTCCAAAAAGTATCACATTTGTTTCAAAGGGTTAAATATTAGAAAAATACCCTTAAAATGTTACAGTAACCACAACGGCAATATGCCAGTGAGTTAAAACTCCACTTAAAAAAAAATATCAAAACCTGTACACAAAAGTCAAAAACCTGCACACAAAAGTCCAAAAGTAAGGTAAATAGGCAGCTAAAGGGTTAGATAATATAATACTAGCCCCAAGAAGCATGCTAACATAAAATAGGAACCATGGCAATATGCTACAAGGTAAGTCGCCACTTGGAAGAAAAGAAAGACAAACCTCAAAACCTGCACATAAAAGTCAAAAAAAGTATCACATTTGTTTCAAAGGGTTAAAATTGAGAAACATACCCTGCAACTGTCACAGTAACCACAATGGCAATATGCCAGTAAGGTGAAACTCTACTTGAAAAATATCCACTTGGAAGAAAAGAAAGACAAACCTCAAAACCTGCACATAAAAGTCAAAAAAGTATCACATTTGTTTCAAAGGGTTGAAATTGAGAAAAATACCCTGAAATGTTAAGGTAACCACCATGGCAATATGCTAGTAAGGTAAAACTCCACTTGAAGACAAAATTTCAAAACCTGTACACAAAAGTCAAAAACCTGCACAGAAAAGTCAAAAACCTGTACACAAAAGTCCACAATTCAAGTAACTAAGCACGGAAAGGGTTGAATAAAATATTACTATCCCTGAAAAGCATGATGACATAAAAAAATCTAAAAAACAAAAAAATCAAAACTGCACACAAAAGTTCAAAATGAATAAATCCGGACGCCGACGCCGACACAGACGACGCCGCCGACGACATGAGGGCTATTCCATAAGCTAGGGACACATATCACCGTTTATCGCATTGCGTTTATCAGATCCGTTTATCGGATGCGTTGAACGGACGGCAACCATGCGGCAACATCTGACACATGTTCTTGCTTACAATATCATCAAGAAGAGGAATAGAAGAAGATACTGGGAGCATTCTATCGTAAAAAGGAGGAAGGAACAAGAGGCATTTGCGAACTTAGTAATGAAGGATCTGTATGATGATGAGGAAAGATTCACCCAGATACGATATGTGCCGTGTGTTGTATAGGTAGGGCCTCTTCCTCACCTCCTCAATTAGGTCCCCAACCTATTCAGTTGAAAAATTCGTGGTTGTCACAAGTGAGGGCTTCCCCGATTTTACGTCACAAAATGGAATTTCACCTGCGTTTACCGGAACCACATCGCAAAAATCGAGCAGTGTTCGAAAACTGCGATCAACGGATCCGGTGAACGCAACCGATAATCGTTGCCGGAGGTATGTGCCATGCGCAACTGACACCATATTGTCCGAAACCGTTTTGACGGGCGCGGTGATCGGATGCGTTTAACAGATGCGATAAACGGTGGTATGTGTCCCTAGCTATAGGCTCACACAACTATCGTTGGTGAGCCAAAACACAGTTAGATTTCGAAATGAATCGATATGTTTTGAAATACCAATAACACGGTACGCGATGAAACAAAAAATTGACACACATATTGAACTCGCCACATGTCCGGAGTCTATTACATAGTAAATCGCCGTAGATAAGGATATGTCTTCAAAACTTCTGAATAACATAAAACTAGGGATAAGTGATAAGCAGACAATCGAAAGACGGATAAGTGACAGAGGAAGATGTTTGGTGGAAATCCCGAGTGCTGGTTTACACAAGGATGCGCATGCAGTGAGGTGTCGTCGGTAATTTGGTCATAGGATAAAGTATTTTTACAGCTCTGTATATTTGTTTATTTATTTATTTATTTACTGGTGCTAAACGCCATATCAGCAGATTTGAAATAAAAAATTGAATATAAACAGAAAATGAATACACTAAAAAGGTCAAAGATAAAAGTGGCGAGAACAGTAATGAGTAATCATACAAGAAGAGTGATACGTCATAACGTCATTAAATAGGATGGCTGTTCAGGAAATGTGTGGGGTAGACCACTCAATATTTTCACGTTGAAAATATTGATTGGTCTAGCCCAAATAATGAATATGGAATCTTCTAATTGCTGTCATTGAACTGGCATGGAAGATACCATCAGAGTTCAAAGGATAGGGCTGCACGTTGAAAATACTGATTGGTCCACCCCAACTAATGAATATGGACTCTTCTAACTGCTGTCAGTGAACTGGCATGGAAGATACCACCAGAGTTCAAAGGGTTCATAAATTTATGATCTTATTCATTTATTGAAACTTAACGCCACATCAGCAGCTAAGGCTATGGCGCAGCGGAAATCGATATAAAATAAAATACATCATTGTCAATGACGAATAAAAGTAGAAGATTAAAAACAGGAAATATTTACAACAGAATGACAAAGACATGAGAAGTTTGAACAGTAATGAGCGATGCTACTAATAGAGTGAATACCTTATAAATTCAACCTGATAATTTGAGACTTGAAGAGTCTATTTTAAAAGAATAAAAACAGTTTTAACATTTGTTAAAAAAAGTTGATTACTGTCAGAAATGAGATAATTTTGTGCGGACTGGTATGATAAAATAGATCTCTCAGAGATCCTACTGTGAAATACTCCCCTCTGGCATGATTAAAATCAGTGCAATGTAAAAGAATGTGTTTCTGTTCAACACTTGCTGACAGGGAACACATTCTGATCGCGCACCACCCTCAAACCAAAAGGAATGTGTTAGTCTTGTATGGCCAGAATGACATGTTCTTTCCAACAAAGGTATCTGGACGGATATTTATCAATAATAGTAGTTCGGGTGTGATGGAGCTTGTTATTTGTCCATCCAGCTCTGTATATTAACGCACGAACAAGCAATGACTGTTCAACATCTATGGAAGTAAATTAAATAGAAACGCTATGTGTATTTCACAATATTTTAACAGAACTGTTACAAATTAAAATTAATTCAGTCACAAAATAGATTACAACATTCTTAAATTGGTTAAAGAGAATTATTAGATGAATCCAAATATTTGGTGAATTGCAAACATTATCTCCGACCTGAATTTGTGGAACTGTTTATAACACCATGTTGCACCAGCCATGCCCAAACAACATGGTTTGACCATTCAAACCAAGCTTTCAGGCCATCAGCCTAATTCCGTATAGAATCCGACGCTGCTGTAGTCTGTTTGTTTACACATTTTTCGTAAAGTTTGCGCGCATCCTAACGTTGATAAAATGGAAAGTTCTTTTACTCATAAAGATGTGCAGATATATTTTCGTACCCTAGATACAGATGTTCCAAGCAATAGGTACTACTGAATTCGCCTATAAACATCAAAATATTAATATAACAGATGGAAATACGTGACGTAATTAAAATTACGACTGTAGTGACTACATGTCTAATGGTAATGTCGTCAAAATATCGGTCAAGTCAAGTCTCGGTTGCGCAACATTTCTTGTGTTGATTCACAGAAAATTACTGTTTGTGATATGGTTTGATTCTACGCCCGGCCAACTGAACTCTTGAAGATGGGTGAATCGAAACACGGGCGGTAGACTAATTAAGGACGAATTCCGTACAAAATTAGACTGGTGGTTTGAGGGATTGCAGTCAACCTTCGAGAAGAATTATATGCAGCGCCCGCCAAACAAAGCGACAGTCTTCATCCCCATTATAATTCAGCAATGTATATGGAGAAAGATATTTAAATTTAGATTAAAAAAGAGAATCAGTTCGTAAACCGGACGTATGATTGAATAAGCGGTGAAGTTTTGATAGCAGCCAGTTTCCGAGGTTAGGATGAGTATGATACCATTTTAGATTAAAATAGACAATCAATAACAGGACTGTGTTTACACTGTCTTCCTGTTGGGGTTCTTTCTATCTCTTTTGTCTGACGAATAACAAAACAAAATGTTTTAAAGGCACATGGTATTTATTGATCAGAAGAAGTGGTTTATATTTGGTCTGAAAGGAGGAGTCTGTGATTCCTGGTGGACATAATGTTAACAATTCACAAATGGAGAAAGAAGGCCGAAACATGAAGTGCCAATTTTAGGGGGTACGATGTTCTGAAATCCCAAATAAAATCTGAGGGTGAAATTTAGTTATGCCAAAACTGAATGGGATCTTTTTATGTTTATCCAAATCAGGGGCACATTTTATGGGAGCTCATACTAGAGGGTGCGCAATTCAAGTATTGAATTACGAACACCTCGAAATTATTCAATTCCGTCCCGTTGTACCAGGCTTTACAAATCTCTGAAGAACAGAGAGAATTCAGTGAAATGTTTCCCTTTGAGTGAGCAAATGATTTCTGACCCAATGGCTGTCATATGTCATCTATTAAATCCCAGCCGACAGCTGATAGCCAACCAGAATGCCACAATAAAAACCCGTGCAGCACTAATACAAAAGTGTGTGAACAATCTCTTAAAGGCTTTCTAAAACAGAAATAAATAATTTATTTTACTTTGTAATGAAAGATTTTTTACTTATAGGAGTGGTAACTTTATACTACATAATTACAATTTAAAATAATATATATATAGAATAATTAATGACAGAAATTCTGCTAAAACTAACTTCGGGAATACTTGGTCAAGGGATTTCGTAAACACAATTCCCGTTACACATTTCCCCCTCTCCAGACCAAACATAATACAAATTACCGTTTGGGAGTTGTAGAAAAAATGGAAAAGTGGTCATTTCTTCACACAATCCAACTTGTGGGCCTTCTCCCAATTTGCTTTCATACCACTTCCAGTTTTCTTTTATTAAATGTCACTTGATGATCCCTTGGAATTTGAGAAGAAGAGTCCTGAATACTGACGGATGTGGACGAAATCTGTTCTCTCAATACCCTGCGCATGTCTTTATCTACCTTTCTCAAAACAAGGGCAGCCCTTGCAGACAGTTTTTCTCCGTGGCATTATCACGTCTCCTGGGTTGATATAGAGAGTAATCGCTTGAGTAGACTGGTTACGTGAAATAATTCATGAGAGGTGAGGGACGTTGTACAAACACGAGTGCGCGAATGCGCATGAGTGTTTTACAATATAGTCCCTCGCCTCGAATGAACTATTTCACGTAGCCAATCCAGTCAAGCGATTACTCTCTTTATTACTTTTCATTATTAACGATAATTATATTATTTAACCATTTACCTAACGTAACGGCCAAAACCGGCCAGCGCTATTCTCAAAAATCGCCAATTAATTTTCATTATTTTTTTTCATTTGTTGTCTCTAAAACAAAGGTTATGATCCCACATTGGAACGAGCTCGTCTAGCTCGTTCCAATGAGGGTTCATAACCTATGTTTTTGAGACAGAAAATGAAAATAATAGTTATTCAAGAGGTTTTTTTGCAAGTGTCGTCTGCTTTTCATGTTAGGAAAGGGTTAAAAAAAAACAATAAAAAAACAATGAAGTCCCCTTTACATCCACGGCAAAGCGTCTTCGTTTGCACGCAAGGATACATGACCCAATTGTTGATTGCACAATAAACTTGTGAAGTTATCGTTTATAATCGAACCCGGAACCCGGAAATCTCAGTAAATCACACTTTGGAAAGTAATAAAAGATGTTTATTCTTCTTAGTAATCATTTTAAATTTATTGTGAACAGGACTTACCTTGTGATGATCTTCGATTACATGTATTTTCAAATCACTCGTTTGGGTGTTTGAATAAGCATAGTCTTTCTCCTGGCACAAACACAACTGCACAGTATTTACATAGAATTTTCTCCAGTGGTTGGCAAAAGTTGCTTATGAATGATAAAAATAAGTGCCGGTACAACGTCTCACAGGGCAATTCATGCCTTTTCAGGCCATAATGGTCTGTTTACAACGTTTGCTGTGTTGGTTGCATCCAGAACAATAATATCGTTATCTAACTTTGAAACTTCATTCTCAATCACCATAATCTCAAAATTATCAAATTGCTCCATTCTCTGGAAATAGAGAGACAATTCTCTTAACAAACATGCAAAAATACTTGGATCTGCAGATCAGTACTCTATACCGATAATCCAACTCAACAAGTTAGGGATTTAGGTTACTACGGGTCCCCTAATGACCTCCCATAGCTTTCCGAAGCGACCCTGCTTCAGAATCACCAAAAGACGTTCAGGCTGGATTATCAGACAGCAACTATATTGTGAATCTGGAAAACAGTTCCTATGAAATTTCTACAAATTTCCATATACAACTTACGTTAAACAGTAGCTCTAAGTTTCAAATTTCTAGAAGTTCGCCACATACGCAGTTTAAAATAATTGACCTTCAATTTCCACAAAAAATAGCATTACTGTATTGTTACACAGTTTTGGAGAAAATTTTATTTTATTGACAGGCAAACAAGTTCTTTGGGAGAAAAAGAGGGAGAGAAAACCATTTAAAAGACTGCTGCATTTGTGTATATATTTACAAGAATTCATTTCCACTTAAAGAGAGTATTTAGTATTTATTTTTGAATCATTCATGCACCTACTACGTCCCCTGAGTTCCAATGTGTTCTATGTGCCTACTGGCACATAGAACACATTGGAACCCGGGAAACGACTGCTTGCCGTCGAAAGTCTCACGAAAGTTATCAAATTTGTGAAAGAACACATCCCTGCTAGGAATAAATTTTCGAAGCTTAAATTCGAACTGGAATAGTTTTACAAATGTATTATGTGATACGCAAGATAATGAAAATATGTTGATATTATTGCTATTTCCTAACTTTTCTCAATTAGAGAAGCGTACGCACTTCCTAGCTACCACCTATTTGAATATAAAACACACCCCGATAACGATGATGGTAGGGGGAATAGGTTTATTTGTTAAAGACACCTTGTACTATCAAACCAGACCCGAATTATCTGTCTTTATTCCGCACGGAATTGAAACACTATTAAAAGAGATTAATCCTAACGATAAAACACAAACTTTTACGTTGTTGGAGTTATATACCAACCTTATGGAGCTCACAAGAGCTCACAGGACTGACGTCAGTGAATTCATAGATCAGATTGAGACACAATGACGAATTTGCATGCATCCCATACCAAGGCCCATTTAATAGGTGACTTCAATATTGATTTACTCATTTCGGAAACTCACTTAAAACCTGCTGAGTGTACAGGTAAGGTGTTCGGACGTGGTTAATTCCCAGTGATTACTAAACCTACTAGAGTTACTGAGCACTCAGCAACCCTAATTAATCACATTCACACAAATTCAAAATTAAATTTCGATTGTGGCATTATAATTACAGACGTATCTGATCTTTTTGCGATATTCTATGTAGAACAATCTCAAAAAGATCAACACAGTTCCAGCAATACCAGGAGACCCGTTTGGATTCTTAGTGACAGAAAACTGCATAATTTAAGGAAACTTTTAATAATCTTTCGTTTGACGCAGTGTATAGTTGTCTCTCTGCAGATCAAGCGTGCGATAAATTCATAAATGAGTATTTACAAGCATTCGAATAGACCTCCCCGCTCATATACCCTACACGAAACAACAAAATATATGAAAAGAGATCCCTGGATGATAATGGGCTTACTGAATTCATCAATAACTAAAAATGCACCCTGAGCTAAAAAAACTATCGCATCCAACAACCTCTAAAAAGATAAATATAAAGCTTATTGTGAAATAGTCTATCAAATAAAGAGGACAAGCAAATATATTTACTACAGAACAATACTTGCAGAACATAAAAATAATAGGAAGCACACGAGGGCTATTCTGAAGGATACACTAAAAATGCCCAGAACTTCACAAAATCTACCCGAGAAGATGAGATATAAAAATGATACACTTTCAAACCCAGGTCAAATAGCAGAGTCATTTAACAGTTACTTTTTCTAAAGTAGGCTCAGACACTGCTAACGGGGTAAACAAGTTGAAGGCATACATCCACTTGATTACATCCACTTGATTACATCTACCAAAAAAAATCAAAAATGTTTTCTCTTAATAGAAACATTCCCAGCTGAATTATTATCCATTTGCTCAAACTTTCTAAGAAAAACTGCGTCGACGTCTCTAATTTATTTATTTATTTATATTTATTTATTTATTGGTGTTTAAGGTCACATACTTATGCACAATGGCTAATCGTGACCGTGACAGTTGTACGGGTGGAGGAAGCCGGAGTACCCGGAGAGAACCACCGAGCAACGACGAGCAGCTGTCAGCTCTCCAACATCGTAACTCTGAACTCTGCACCGAAGCACAGGCAGGGTTAGATTGGTTGAAGACATGCGCACCATCGACGTGCAGTACGCCTCAGTACACAGCGTCATCGTGCCCCCATGTAGGCAATCGGGGTGAAGTGTCTTGCCCAAGGACACAACACGGTTGCCGCAGGTGGGATTCGAACCGAGGACCTCTCGGCTTGCAGCCTGCACCTCTACCAACTGAGCCACCGCGCCCCCTAATTTATTTATGAAACTAATTAAAAAAAACTATCGATGAAACAGCAAATGTGCTGTCATATGTCATAAATTTATCCTTCAAGCAAGGTATAGTACCAAATAAAATGAAACTATCCAGAACTGTGCCCATTTACAAAAGTGGAGCCCAATAAAACATCGCAAACTATAGGCAGATAAGTATTCTACCACCATTCTAAAAAACTATGGAAAAACTTATGTATAACCGACTGTCAACATTTCTGACCAGATTCAACATCCTTCGTAAAAATCAATTTGACTTCAGAGAAAATAACTCCACGAAACACCCTTTACTGCATTTATTAGATCACATTGCTTAAAATAACGATAAAAAGACACGAGACTATACTATAGGCATATTTATTGACCTATCAAAGCGTTGGACCCTGTAACTCACGACACACTACTTCACAAACTTGATCACTATGTTACTCAACAGGAAGGCAAGAATATATCGAAGTCGAGGGAGAAAAATCCGGCTGTGAAATATCAATGGTGGTGTTCCTCAGGGGTCCATTCTAGGACAGATACTCTCATTCTCATCTACCTGAATGATATGCCAAATGGTACAGCTTTTAATTTACTCTCATTTGCAGATGATACAGCCCTTCATACACACGGTCATGAGATGAAGGATGTTGAGGAAATGGCGAACTCTGAGCTGATAAAAAATGATCACTGGTGTTGTAGCAACAAACTCGCAATAAATATAATAAAAAGTAAATACATGTTATTTCACCCGAAAAAACAATGACCACAAATGGAATAATCAAAGGTTTATTAACCAAAAAACCCCTAACGCGCGTAGGCAACGGTATGTCAGAAAAATCTCTAAAGTTTCTAGGTATCGTTATGAATGAAAATCTCACAATCAAATAGCACACATCGATGAAATGTCGAATATAGTAGAACACAATATATACGATCAATAAAGTGAAAAAAATACTATCAAAAAAATGTTTAGGAACGCTATATTTCTCTCTTTTCCACAGTCATCTATCTCATAGGCTGCTTATTTGGGGGCATACCGACCGTGGAAACGCTATTTTAAAAAAAACAAAAACAATTCATCAGAATAACTTCAAACAAAAGCTACAGAAGTCACACAGAACCCACCTTCCAAAATGAGAAGATACTGAAACAAGAAGAACAAGAAGAGATTGAGCGGACACAAGCGAGTAACACTCGAACCCTACCACTAATTATCTGCATGCTATTGTCGACGTGCAGTATGTCTTAGCATAGTGTTCAATCGCTTTCTCTCTTAAGCGTTCTTGCCCAAGGACTGAAACAAGTGACCTTTCTATTTGAAGCCCAATAGTGTTACTAATGAGATAAAACTATGCCGTCCACATTCGCTAACCTTCGAGTCATCGCTAATTTTATTGTGATTTTAACTACACATTCGACAGCCAGGCTCACCTCGCATAGGACAGTTTTAAGAGTGGAGGACGCCGGAGTACCACCGAGCACAGGCAAGCAATTGCCAGACTCCAAAACGTACTAACCTGTTACTAGCAGGGTTAACATTGGTGGAAGACAACTTCACAGTCGATATCCAGAAAGCCTCAGCGCTACCTTGACCCCACGTTGCCAATCGGGATTAAATTGTTTGACCATGGACACAATGGGGCAACTCCTGATGGGATCGAAGCCAGGCGCTTTCGGTCTGAAGTCCAATGCCGTAAATACTGAGCCACCGCGATCCTCTTGTCCGTTTTACATAAAGCCACTCTGTGGCAAAAACTATCATAAATGAAGAAATACGAATTACAAAAACAACCCTAAAATTATACTAGTTAACCCTTTACCCAACGTAATGTCCAAAACCGGCCAGTGCTATTCTAAAAAATCGCCAATTAATTTTCATTATTTTGTTCATTTTTTGTCTCAAAAACATAGGTTATGACCCATCATTGGAACGAGCTCATCGAGCTCGTTCCAATGAGGGGGTCATAACCTATGTTTTTGAGACAAAAAATGAACAAAATCAGTAATTCAAGAATTTGTTTTGCATGTGTCGTCTGCTTTTCGTGTTAGGTAAAGGGTTAAGAAAATTGGTAAGGCCAGTACATATAGAGGATATCCAGTGAGTCGCGATCTCATATGAAACTTCTGTATTGAGTCCAATTTAATCGATCTGAGCCGAGATTCACCGATGATCAGATTGATTTCAGTGAACGAGCTTCAGAAAGTTCATGCCAAATCAGGACGAATTTGAAATTCTTGTTTTCACACAATGTGTGATTTACACATTTTATTATGTTTGTTATATGCTACTCGAAGTTTACTAAGCACCAAATATTTGACACATCATTGACACATTATTGTGAAATTTTTTGGTGACATATTTGCGATATATTTGGTGGATATGATTGGGGAATGTACTGAGAATGTCCCCAGTGTTTTCATTAGCGCTCTTGACAGGATGACTTTTCGTGGCAGTCATGGAGAGCATATACCCCTTGATTTTCATGATGTATTCGTGTACTGTCTACATGTGCATGACATGAGTAGGGTATTCAATCTTAATTTCAACACAAAGCCTTGTGATTTAATGATTGAATATGGCAACTGCAAATGTAAGAGGACATTTGTCTGAAGCAGAAAAGTAGCGGGCTGTAGGGATGGTGGGGCAAGAGGCTACCCATCGTCGGTGAAGCCCTTGGTGTGCACCATACGGTGACCACCAGATCCTGGGCAAGATGTCATCAGTATGACGGCATGGTGGTGGCAGAGACAGTGCAACATATGCAGCTGATGACCGGTTTTTGATCACTCAGGCCGTAGGAACCGCTTTGCCACAGCAACTCAGCTTCGCAGTGACTTTCAGAATGCATCCGGGGTAAATGTTTCGACGCAGACTATCCGAGCAAGGTTGCACGAATGTGATCTCCGATCTAGAAGACAATGTATTCGCATTCCGCTGTCCCAGATCCACCGCCAGGCACAGTATGAATGGGCCATGGACCACGTTGGATGGACCAAAGAAGATTGGCAACCTGTCCTTTTTAGATATGAGTCAAGGTACTGCCTAGACCACACAGATAGGCGTTCTAGGGTATGGAGAAGACCAGGAGAGCGACTTCATGCATCCAACGTTGCTGAGCACGATCGCTATGGTGGAGGGTCAATCACGGTCTCGGGCGGCGTTAGCCGGGATGGACGTACAGAGCTCTGTGTCCTTGAACATGGTACATTGACTGCACAGCGGTATATTGATGTGATCCTGAATGTCCACGTCAGATTGTATGCAGGTGCAGTGGGTGATAGATTCGTTCTGATGGACGATAATGTCCGTCTTCATGTTGCCCATGCTGTCGGGGAGTACCGACGGAGGGAGGGGATTGAGCGTATGGAATGGCCATCAAGATCCCCTTGTCCAGGAGTTTGGTGCCATACTGGTCCAAGAATGGAACAACATCCCACAAAGGACCTCCAGGAACCTGATTGGAATCATGAGAAGGCGTTGTCAAGCTGTAATTAACAGTAATGGGTCTCATAATCGATATTGAACCCATACCAGTTCGTTCCGTCAACTTTTTAGCAAATTTAAAAATTTCCTCTTTTACCAATAATATCCATTTTCTATGGTTATCGTATTCAAAAGCCCAAACGTAATGTCAAACACAAATAAAATCTTAATTTCTGTACTTAAATCATTAAATATATAATTAAATAAAAAATATATACACTTTTCATTACAATATTTCAACTAAAACGTAAAATAGGTAGTTTGATATACTTGGTGCTTAGCAAACTTTGAGTAGTATATTTTTACCCCGAAAATATAGTTTAAGACCTTCTTAACTTGTGCATTGAAAACGCAGCTTATGGCCCTTCATTGGAACGAGCTTGTCGAGCTCGTTACAGTGAGGAGTCACAAGCTATGTTTTCGAAGCGAAAAATAAAAATGCTTTGTTATCAAGCCAGAAAATAAGCTGACGGTCATCTGCAAAATGAAGTCCCCAGAGGGTGAATTTAGTGATGCCCCCCCCCCCCCCTCCCCAACCACACAGAAGGGTAGCATCACTACATTTACCCTCTGTGAACCTCAGTCTGAAACAGGGTCTCAAAACTAAACAGAAAGAGGTACCCAGATGATGAATTGGCCCATTGTATAGATAGCATCATCAAATTCACCCTCTGGGGACCTCATTCTGCAAATGTCAGACTGCTTATTTTCAGGCCTGTTTGTTATTCAGGAAATGTGTTGTTTTTTGTTGTTTTTTTTTTTTTTTGCAATTGCCGTTGTTATGTGCATTAGGTAAGCAGCTAATGAAATATATGAGAAGATTAATTCAATTCCATTTCCAAAGCCAACTCACTTACGACGTCGACATTCACCTCTGACGCCATCCTCATACTAATCGTGTTCTGAATCTGTAATGAGCTGTTTGAGTGTGATTATGGAATAAAAATAAAATCATGGATGAGTAAAGTAACATGAAGAAGGAATGTACAGACACTTGACAATGTAATAGCAACCCTAAGATGGTTGAATACTTTGCAGCGATGTATTAAACGCCCATGATGGGTTGTGTCACTGAAGAGAAGAGATAAGGAAAACATCAACTCGTATCTTCTACAGAATCCATGCATCATTTCTATAAACGTGTTCATGTGGCATAACGTAATTCCAATATGTCACAATCAGTTGAAAGAAATATGATTAAGTGGCTCAGAATACAGAAAGCAATTTTTCAAACCTAGTTCAACCATTTCCTGTGATAACTTCTAACATTATTCAGGACATCACGGCGCATCATTTGCACAGAAATGTGAGACCATTGAGCAATGACAGAGATAATATTTACTAAGACCAGTGGGCATTGACGGAAGTAATATTTGCTGGTGGGAGATGGATATGTCGGGAGAAGGGACTGGGAGTGTGCACACCACAAAACATGTACAACCGAAAGGCGGTACACGGTAAGGCTCTGTGTCTGGACGTGCGAAAAGACGGATCTGAGAAATCGATTTGTCTTGCATCTTGTAACCATGAGACTGCTTTTCCTAGTTCAAGAAAAATTTTATCAGGTAATCACTAACAAATAGCTCATTTCGGAAAAATCGTTCACACCACGTCCAATACGGGAATGATTCCAGGACTCAACGTCGACGTTGTTACGTTGTGGTTGAGTTGGTTTCGGAAGGAGAATTGATTGAATCGTCTTTAAAATTTTATTAACTCGTCCCCTGAGTTCCAATGTGTTCTATGTGCCAGTAGGCACATAGAACACATTGGAACTCAGGGGTCGAACTGTCTACCAAATACAAATAGCAGACGGCATTTGCAGAAAATAATTCTTGAATAACTAAATATTTTTTTTTATTTCGTCTCGAAAACATATTTATTTATTTATTATGGTTTAACGACACTTTAACAATCAGGGTCATATCGTGGGGATGACAGTTTTGCAGATCGAGGAAGCCGGAGTACTCGGAGAGAACTACCGAGCAGCGTCGGGCAGCTGTCATCTCCCCAGCATCGTAACTCCCCGCCGCAGCGCAGGCAGGGTTAGCGTGATTGAAGACATGCGCACCATTGACATGAAGTGCGCCTTAGAATAGGGCGTCAACGTGCCCACATGTGGACAATCGGGGTTAAGTTCGAAAACATAGTTTATGACCACTCGTTGGAACGAGTTCGTAGACGAGTGGTCACAAGCTATGTTTTTGCAGCAAAAAATAAAGAAAAGTGTTTGGCGCCACCAGCACTGACACCTGTAGTCGTTACGTTAGCTAAACGTCTGAATTGCACATTATGTGACAAGAAGAATTTTAAATGCACAGGCAGGGTTAGATTGGTTGAAGACATTCGCTCCATAGAAGTGCAGTACGCCTTAGTACATGGTGTCATTGTGCACTCATGTGGACAATCGGGGTTAAGTGCCTTGCCCAAGGACACAACGCGGGAGTCTGAATCGATCGTTCAGACGGTCACCCAACCGAGGATTAACCGGGCTCGACGTTGCTTAACTTCGGTGATCTGACGAGAACCGGCTACCACAACTCCACCGCACCCCCAATAAAAGGTATAAAGAAATAACATGTTTCGAGGAATCGGTTATATTGGGTGAAAATGGAGGGTAGGCACTCAATCCATAGTCTGTATCCGCTGCAGTCCAATGGAATCACAGTTCAGGTGGCGCGTCAGTGTGTGTCAACATATCTACTGCGCACCATCTATATTTTATCTACTACCGTTTGTATACATAATGAATGGAAATAAAATATTCCTTCAAGCAGCACTTGATTTATTGTGGTACATTGTCGCAGGGACGTGGCTAGATGTTTCCGATTGGAGGAGAGGGGTGTAGGGTAGTGAATTTTCAACAGGGGGAGGGACAGGAATTTATCCTCCCCCACCCTGGTCCCTCTCTTTAGTACGAAATTCTCCACCGAGAAAGATTTTGAAAATTAAGCCATGAAAGGGGGCATAACATCTTGTTATTATTAATTTGTATTCTTCTGGGATTTGAATATGTGCTAAACAAATGTTCAAGCTTAGAACTTTGAGCAATTTACACTCTCCTAACAATAAATCAGATCTCATGCAGGGATGATCAGTTTTCGATGTTTCATCATTTTGTAACTGTGAATGGTGGAATTAACTCAGGATAACGATTTTACCTGATGTGATTTTCTTGGAGTGCATTTCGAGGATTTATTTTTATTGCGATAAGTAAACGTACTTTAGACATCTCGTACCGATTGACACCATGCATACTTATGAAGCTCGATATTGCGTACATTGTAGTTGTAAATAGCAACAGTTGGAATTTTTGCCGATTTGAAACCGCGTTGGCATTTTGGGAAGTAAAGGAGACATAAGCATCACCAAAGAAGCTCTTAAATCCAAATAGATGGAATTTCCAACTACTCATCACTTGCCCTCCGAATTTGGACTATAAGAAATTTTGGCCAGGATTGGGGGGGTGACTACCCCACCCCACTCCACCCCCACCCCACACCCGCCTTCCGTCACCACGTCCCTGCATATTCGTTATTTCTTGTAGGTGTGGAAGATCACATGAGATGGTCTATCGCTATTATTGTTATTGGATTTTGTTCACTTTTGTTGGCAAATCATCCGGGAAACGCTAAACTAATTTCAAAATACCGGGATCATTTACGCGCAGTAGATCGAAATTTGAATGTTCAACGCAAATATACACTCGCACTTCGGGTATTATCTATTGAAATGTGTAGAAGGACGTGTTGGGGCGCAGTGGCTCAGTTGGTAGAGGTGCAAGCCGAGAGGTCCTCGGTTCGAATCCCACCTGCGGCAACCGTGTTGTGTCCTTGGGCAAGACACTTCACCCCCATTGCCCACGTGGGGGCACGGTGACGTTGTGTACTAAGGCGTACTGCACGTCGATGGTGCACCTGTCTTCAACCAATGCTAACCCTGCTTGTGTGGAGTTGGTATGTTGGGGAGCTGACAGTTGCTCGCCGTTGCTCGGTGGTTCTGTCCGGGTACTCCGGCTATCTCCACCCGTAAAACTGCCACGGTCATGGTTAGCCATTGTGCAGAAATATGTGACCTTAAACACCAATGAATAATAATAATAAGGACGTGTTGCCCAAAGCACCGCCGCTTTTCTGCAATCAGACCTTACACAAAATTTGGGTTGTTATTTCCAAGACAGGAACAAATTATTACCACCCACAGTTAAAACTAGAAGTCCTGTCATGAACTGTGCGCTTATCTAGGCTTAATTGCGCGTAGGAATTGCGCGCAATTGCCATATCGAATGACATTCAAAGCCCGGCCGCTTCTCCTGGTTACTCATAGCAAATACAGGCAATGTTTCTGCCAATGGACCCCCGGGTTGCCCGGAGGACCATTGGCAGAAACATTGCTTGTGCACAGGCCATATGTACAACAATTGATTGCCTTTCTATGGTCAGGACGCGTAGATTAACGCGCAGATCGACGTTCTATTTGTGCGCATTTCATGACAAAACTTCTAATTTTAACTGTACCTTGAAAGTACTGATATTATTGAAAAGAAAAGGACATTTTTCGAGAGACAACATAGATCTATCCAACACATCGTTATCTTATTTCTATTTTTTTTTTTTTTTTTTTTTTTTGCTGATTTATTGCATAATAGCATTTGTAAAATATCTATAGACGCTTTTGACGAAGAAACTGTTCATCGTATAACCGGTTATCTACGTTTCAATCACATTTGCTTGATCGAATTGTTTCCAATAGTTATTTATTAAATCTCACGCAAGCACAAGTCGTGACCTTGTCTCTGCCGTAAATATCGACGAGTCTCATGGACGAGTCGATATATGGCCCAGAGTTGAGGTCGAGGCCGAGATACACCATCTCGATCTCGGAATCCATCAGAGTGGTAATTACCAATATATCTCTCAATACCCCCCACCCTTCCCCCTCCCACACCCACTCTAAGTAGTGACCAACTCGTTAATTCACCCTTTGAACCCGAGAGGTCATTTTTGCGGTCCATGAACACGATACGTCATAATTTATTAAGAAGGAGGGATGCTTAGTGCCTGTGTGGGGTAGACCAATTAGAAAATTTTAGTTGGTCTTATTTATTTTTTTATTTATTTATTTTTTTATTTATTTATTGGAGTTCAACGCCATTTCGACAGCCAGGGTCACCAATTGTCTGACAGTTTTACTGGTGAAGGAAGCCGAAGTACTACGAGAGAACCACCGAATAACGGCCAGTAACTTTCATACTCCCCAACGTATAACTCCGCATTGATTGAAGACAATAGCCTCATCGGCGTGCAGTGCGCCTTATTACAACATGCCCATACGTGGAAAATCGGAATTAAGTGCCTTGCACAAGGACACAACACAGTTACTCCTGGCGAGAATCGAATCGTGGGCGGTATCGGTTTGAAGTCCAATGCCGTAACCACTGAGCCACCGAACTGGCTATTAGTTGGTATTCCCTAGAGCAATGAATATGGACTCGTCCAAATGCTGCCATTAAACTGACATGGAAGATACCACCAGTGTTCGAATGGTTAAACAAGTAAGTATTTTATTGTGCGCAACTCAAAACATAGCGCTGTATTAACAGTTCTGTGCTGTTCAGCGGAGTTTCCGTGTCAGCTGAGGCTAAAACATTGATGATAGGGCGAGCTTGCCACGGTTATGTATATTAAACCAGTAAGCTTTATTGAATTACTGAAAACAGTGACCATAACATGTGTGTAAATTGAAGTTTCTAATTCTTTGTATAAGCAAGTGTCTCGTTGAAAGTCTACCTTCCCCATTTATCCCGTGCTCGTAGTGTTGCTACCGTCAATACAACATCGTCGCCTGAGTGCTAGAATGTCCTATGTCCCATAGGGGACATAGGACATTCTAGCACTCAGGCGACGACATTGTAACCATTTTACTTGTATTGAAAAAAAACATTAGAATTGTTGATAGGTGCTTTTATGTTTATTTGTTGGTGTTTAAGGCCACATATTTCTGCGCAATGGCGAATCGTTACTGCAACATGGAGACAAAAGACAAGTTTAGTTAATCGTTTATACTCATGTTTCCCATTTAAGAGGGCTTCCATACTAAACACTGAAAGCCGTTAGAAACGGCTTTTGCATGCATAATAAACATCTTTTCGAAAACTATTGTGGTTATCAAACCGTTGCCGACGCACTGAACTAAATGACCTCGGTGATCGTACTTAAACATTGCCAATAAATCTGAACCGAACGGCCTTGGGTCAAATGTCTCAAATCTTTCAATTATATCACTGCATTTTGCCTTTCCTTGAATATATCAAACAGCGTAAGGAAATAAAATGTCAATCCAATTACCTAATGCAGAAACACTTGTAAATGAAATCAAAACAACAGGTTGGAGTATTTCCTTAACCTTTAACAAAGAAAAGCAAAGTTAATTTGTTAAATCAACCCGGCTGAGATGGTAATCCCGTTGCTATAAGTAATAATTGTGCTGATTCTGAAACTACAAACGAAGCAAGTCATCTTGTCCTAATTGTCAAGCCTTCAGGGACGACGCCTCCCATAAAGCTTTTGTTACTATTTAATTGAATTTTAGAGAAATCTGTTGTAGTTCTGAGACGGTTGCTGGCACGGATAATAACTGGTTACCCGTGGTCATTCTTACAATGAACGTGAGAGCAATACAGTCGAAGGCGACGAGTATTCTCGAAAGCTGTTACGCAGTGCGTAAACAAAAGGACTTCATCCAGTACTATTAAAAGGTTTTGGTGTGAAGTGAAATTTGTGTTCGATGCCAAATTAATATTTCCTGGGCAAATTAAAGATTTTAGTGCCAATGGCATATGATTGTAAATCAGAACAAATTATCCATGTATCTTTTTTTCAGTGCAACAAGTGCTTCCACTTGCAGTGTAAGTGTATTGCAGCTGGCGCCTTGTTGCACTCAGAATACCTTTTAACCCTTTGGCCAACGAATCGGCGGCATCCGCCCGCGTAATATGCAAATTCAGCAGTTGAAAAAATAGTATTTTTCAAACAAATTTCAACAAAGCCATATCATGTGACCCCTCGTTGGAACGAGCTCGTCGAGCTCGTGCCAACGAGGGGTCACATGATATGGTTTTGTTGAAATGTTTTTTAAAAATTAAAAAATGATATTTAAAATAATAAATGTTGATATCGCCTGCGTTGGGTAAAGGGTTTTAATGTAGTATTTACCTGGCTTAGTTGCAAAATGTATATATATCATTTATTGGTGTTTAAGGTCACATACTTATACACAATGGCTAGTCGTGACCGTAAGTTGCAATATAACAAATCATAAAAGTATAGACGATAAAAGTAAAAGTTTATTATTATCATTTACAAAATAATTTCAAGATTATTTGCTATTCACTCTAAATAAACTTGCAGGAAATAATTTATTATCTTCCAAAAGTATTATAAAAAAAATATTCATTTATTATTTTTTTGGAGTTTAACGACGCTTTCGACGGCCTGGGTTCCCTCGTGTCAGACAGTTTTACGGCTGGAGGAAGCCGGAGTATTCGGAGAGAACCACCGAGCAACGGCGAACAACTGTTAGACTCCCTGACGTATTAATTTCACACAAACGGGGTTAGCATTGATTGTAGACAGGTGCACCATCGCCGTGCAGTACGCCTTTCTACACAGCACAACCGCTCTCCCACGTGGGCAATCGGGATAAATTGCCTTGCCAAAGGACTCTACGCAGTTACCTCTGGCGGGGACCGAAAAGTGGACCTCTCGGTTTGAAGTTCAATGCTGTAACCACTGAGCCGCCACTCTCAGTCATCTGTGTTAAGGCCTTGAGCCTAATAATGAATCCCGAATGCCTAAAACTCAGAAAGAGGACTGTGGGGGTTGTATACTATGCCCTACAGCACGTCAACGATACTCTTGCCGCCATTCAATGCTAGCCCCACATGCGCCTTGCTACAGTTAACACTAGAAGTTCTGTCCTTAAGTGCGCACAAATAGCACGTCCATCTATGCGTTAATCTACGTGTTATGCCCATAGTGAGGCTATCAACTTATGTACATATGGCCTGTGCACAAGCAATGTTTCAGCCAATGGACCTCCGGGTAACCCGGAGATCCATTGGCAGAAGCATTGCCTGTGTTTGCTATGAGTAACCAGGAGAACCGGCGGTGCTTTGGATGTCATTCGATATGGCAACTGCGAGCAATTCCTACGCGCAATTAAGCCTAGATAAGCGCACAGTTCATGACAGGACTTCTAGTTTCAGCTGTACAACTAACTCACTGCTACAGGATTTTGTGTTCGGGTAGTATTGCGACGGTAATGGAGATTGCATGCCTTACCCTAGGACACGCGCAGTTACCTCTGGAGGAGACCGAACAGTGGACCTCTTGGTTTGAAGTTCAATTATGTAACCAATGAGCCGTTGGGTCATGAGAGGGACCATGTATCAAAGAACTTCGAATTATGCTTGAAGATTCCATACCCCATTAAGTACACTTCATTGTTGTTGCACGCCTAGTTCCCCTTTCCTCCAGTTCCATATTTGCAAATCCGTATGGGACACGTGCTCCATACGAATTTCCACCTGACGTTATGGATCCATCAAAAGGACTAAACTCCACCCATTTTCGTAATCGGCCAATCGAAATGTCGCACTCTGACCTGATCAATTCGGATGCGGCGGTGACGGCCGATAAATCTAATGTCAATTGAAAAAATGACAAAGAGTTTTAAAGTTTGAAATTTCTGTGAGTGGTGGCTGACTTTTTAAATGGAAGGATCCTATGTCATAGAGGCGTGTAATAAACACGGAACGCCACGATGTGTGAATGTGTTCGGCAATACGGCACCCATGCCACCGCGGGAGGATAGAACTCGAGGCTCCGCTATCGTGACGTTTTGTATATTTCAGCAGACTTTTTTGTGCATTTTAGTGGACTGGACTAACGGGTAGAAAAATTGAGGATCGGCTAGATTAAACGTTGTATATTTTTCTACAATTACCAAAATAGCAATCACAAACAGCTATACCAGTAGCGATAACACCTCATGGATTAAAGATCGTGTTTTGTTACAGCTGTCACAAATCACATGATGTCGGGAGAAAATGATTGCTCACTCGCCTGGCGGACTATTCCAGTGGCATTGGAAATCATAAGCCATTCCACTAAAATACTGATAGTGTTGGAACGACCATTATGTGAATCTTAACCTTAATCTCATTGTAGTTTGCATGCTTCTAAAAGTCACGAACGATGTGACATTATGTAAAGATTAAGTTGAAGATATTCGTGCGGACTACAAAAATATAATTCCCCAGATGTGTTCGTAAACCACCCACATATACATTGGGTTACCTCGTGAGTTCGTTTGCATTCGGTTAGAAACAAATAGCATTATCAGTCCGAAAAAAACATACATGGGCTGAGTTTTATTATTTTGTATCACCATGTTTACCCCTTGAACTCTAGTGGTATATTCCATGCCAGTTCAATGGCAGCAATTAGAAAAGTCCATATTCATTATCTGGGGCAGACCAATCAATATTTTCAACGTGCAGCCCAGAGGCTGCACGTTGAAAATATTGCTTGGTCGACTCAACACATATACTGACCATCCATCCTATTTAATGAGGTTATGACGTATCATGTTCCTGTCCAGAAAAAGGGCACTCGGGTTCAAAGGATTAGAGGAATTTCTTCATGTGCCGTTGGGTTGAGAGAATTGAAAAATGAGCCCCGTTATCTTAAACAGTTCAGTGTGGCTTTTCGTTTGTTAGCGATTATTTTGAAACATATATGGTTTGGAATGTTATTGACTGAAGAGTAGATAAGAGTGCTATGTGTTCATTTGGTTTGTATATAATAATTTTATCGCGACAAGACCTGTTTTTGTTTAATGTTGTTTTTATCTTCTTCTTCTTATTTTTTTTTTTTTTTTTTTTTTTTGGGGGGGGGGGGGGTACAGTTGCTCGTCGAACGAGCGCAACTAGTAGCTACACGTTCCCCAAATCGAGTTTCGTCGCGAGAAAATATTCTGTAAAAGCACAATGTGCACATAACACATATTTAGCATTAATTGCCGATAGCTATCGATATATACCAAATGATTGACGGTTCTATTCTATTCCAAGCCATCGGCGCTGAGTCATTGGGCTTGCCACTTAGTCTCATCTGTCCATGTTAGTGTTCGGTGACACTGTGTACAGGGCGTCCATTGTACATTTGCCTTCAGCCCAAGCTAACTCTGCTTGTTCCGATTTGGTAAGTTAAAGAGTTGCTGTTCGATTCACCCGTACAACTGGACGACACCACATGACGTTGGCTGCTAAAAGTGTTGTTAAACGCCAATAAAGAAATAAACAAAAATCTAGATTGCAGATGCCCGATTGGTAGTTTTCCAACTGGTGAGGTCTACAGCCCATTGCCAGTCTATTGTGCTGCGCTCCATTTGGACGAAAGTTTTTGAGCTGTACGCATGGCTATGACAACTTTTGACGCGGTAGGTGCGGACACTTGTAGACTCTCTGTGATACTGATAGGCAGAGTACGGACGCGGTCGCGTAGAGCTACTGGACAGACAGGGTTGACTTCTCTTGTATGCATGTAGAATGTTCTTTACGGTTCCTGCTTTGATTTTTCCTATGTTAAATAAAGTCATCATTCTTAATGTTCGACTTGATGATTGGCACGTTACTTTACCAACGTTTAACCGTTTCACAACTAGTTTTCGACCTAAGGAAGACGTACTATGCATGGGAAGCGTTTCTGAACTGCAGGTAGCATTATTTAACTTTTTACCTAACATGAAAAGCAGACGACACATGCAAAAAAAAATTCTTGAATAACTAATTTTTTTTCATTTTTTGTATCAAAAACATAGGTTATGACCCCTCGTTGGAACGAGCTCGACGAGCTCGTTCCAACGAGGAGTCATAACCTATGTTTTTGAGACAAAAAATGAAAATATTTTGAAAATTAATTGGGATTTTTGAGAATGGCGCTGGCCGGTTTTGGCCGTTACGTTGGGTAAAGGGTTAATTATTCTTCGGGTCATATAGACTCATCGCAGGGCTGCTGAGGTGAAGTCAACAGACATGAATTACACGTCGCTACCTTCAATGGAAACAGAAATAATAGCAATAAGTTGTGCCAAACGCTAGCGCTAGAGATCCTACTGGATAGTTTGTCCAGTACAGTTGCCGTGGACTGGTCGTAATCCAAGGGTGGGCAGTACTGTCGACGCATACGTTTACCAGGTAATAAAAGGTATCATCAGCAAAATTGTAATTAATGAAGCACCGGGTTTTGTACCCGGTGCTTCATTTATTAAATTTTCGATGATTATTCCTTTTATTAGTGTTTGGAATCAAATGTTATTGCGTCCATGGAAATATTGCCCACTCGTGGAAAGTGACCAGTCCTCGTCCGCTGTACAGCATGCGTCTGAATAGTAGGCTGTAAAGGTGAACTGTTGATTATATCTTTAATGGATAATTACAATAGGTGTATAAGGCGGTCTGTGCAATGGCATGTATGCTGCTCGGGCCATTTTTATTGGGGGCAGTTGCGCTGTTGTTTTGACTGTTTTGGTTATTGTATATATTCCAGATGACGATTTGCTACACAGACTTAATATTGATACTTTGTTTTGATTTGTTTGTGATACTTTTATTGGAATGTAACGACATTTCAAACGGCCAGGAGTATACCGTGTCGGACAGTTTTACGGTTGTAAGGAGCCGGAGTACCCGGATAGACCCACTCGAGCAACAGCGAGCAACTACAGACTCTCCCACTCACTAACTCGGCATAAGAATTAGCAGCGGTTGAGGATAAGTACAAGGATATTCAGTAGAAGTGTGTGGGTGACACATTCTTCAGCAGTATAACCTAAGCCACGAAGGCAATAAAGTTGTTCTGTTTTTATAACTGTTGGTCCAATGGGCAAACAAACTTCAAAAGGACATCCAAATGGAAACCACGAAACGAAACTCTGATATTGCTACCTGGTTATACAAACATGGAATCGGGATTGTCTGCCGTCTTTGACAGAGTTCCAATAAACACAAAAGAAACGATTGTGAAAAAAAGTGTTTCTTCCATACACACATCGACGAACACTTCTAACTGCAGTAACGCCAAAGTTGCAACACTACCTGAACAATTTCTGAAACTAATATTTTATTTATCTTTGCTTCTACACTTATTCTATCATAAATATATCACTTTATTAACCTGCAGCTGAACAAAAATGCATTGTGCTAATGCAATGTGAATTTGGTTATATTACCATTACAACCATATACAAAACATGTTACAGGGAAATGATATCTGTCTTGTCTGCCATCTTTGACAGAGTTCCCATCAAGACAAAAAAAAAACCAAACAAAAAAAACCGACAGCGATTGTGATAAAAAAAAATCTTTGGTTCATTCACAAATTGACGAACATTTCTAACTGTTGTAACTCCAAAGTTACCTGGAATTAATCTTTGATTCTACACTGATTCCATAATACATATATCACTTCTTTTTTCTCCAAATGAACAAAAATGCCTTGGACTAATACAAAGTGAATTTGGTTATAACACCATTAACTTTTAACCCTCTGAGTATTTTTTAGTATTTTTTATTACATCTAGTCATGGCTGCTGTGAAGCAGCCATGAGTAGATTTGATGAAGAATTCATATAAATTTAACTAAAAAACATTGCTCAAACAGCTAATCCACAATATGCAAGGACGAATTTGGATAAAAGTGCTCAAGTTATATTTATTTTACTGGTAACATTTCCTTGTCCTGGGCAGGGATATCCGCCAGCAGCATGCGAGAAGTTAAATCTGCATACAAAACATGTAACTGTGTGTATTTGTGAATATATTTGTCACGCATAACCATTCAGATATCACATTAGTTACAAGTTGTAAACGTAGTTTGTGTATCGAACCTACGCTAAGAGTTTCATTCGGCATTAACTGCCTAGCGAAACTATGCTAAAATACATATACCACTTCATCAGCAACAAAATCATATTGCAAACGACATAGCGCGGTTCGAACCCATGCAAAGAAGCTTTCTTTCGGTACTAACAATCTAGCGAAACTTTACTAAACCACATGCACTATTTGGAAGCTAGGGTAAACCACACAGAACACTCGGTGCGTCCTAGCGAAACTATACTAAGCCATGTCATGTGCAATTTAACCAGTACACTTCCTCGATTGTACAACATTAATGCAATTTTAAATAGAGACGTTGTTGCTGATTTTCAGTCTACTACCGATACTGGTAGTAGATTGCATGTTACGACAATGAGAATGTTCATAACGACAATGAGAATGTTCATAACGAATTTTAACAATGTTTTTACCGTCTTTGCTGTTGACGTTTTTGTTAACTATTTTAGGTTGGATGCACAAACAATGACGACATTCAACATACTACGTAGTTTGCCTATAATATACTTTGTTTCACTTTCCTGACTCGTCAGCTCTGACGGGCATACCTCTGGTGTGAAAGTAAAGGCGCAATCTAAAATGTAAAATATAGTAACATGCTTATACTCTGCAGGAGACTCCTTGTCACCAAAAGTTTTCAGGCCATTATTTTTTTAATAATTTCAATAATGGCTCGGAAGGAAAGCGACCATTACTATTGCAACGGCAGCTCTAACACAGTAATGACAAAAGCGGACAGAGTTTTTCGACCAGGGGCAATACTATAAAACGTTTACAATTATATTTTCTAGTTATGACTTTAAATGGGTGAAAAGAACCATTAGCATTTTCAAAGATGTGGCAATTTGTCAGTTGGCAAATTGGCATATATTTTAAAATGATAATGATTCATTTTAGTCTGTTATATTAATAGGTAGAAAATGCAATTCTAGAAAATACAATTGCAAACGTTTTACAGTATGTACTCCAGGTTGGGCCAAGGCCGCGATCTAGCTGAGCCTGAAATATTCTGTCCGCTTTCTTCCTCATCAACATTGCAGAATATCGCCTGTCGAAAAAGTGTATGCGAACATTTTGAACCTCAGACACTGTTGTCGTTTATATTTTTCTACATTCAAACTTAAATTCAGAATATTTTGGATTTTCCTAAAGGGAAAATCTATTTGTTATTGCAATGATTATTTTTTTTTTTTTTTTTTTTTTTTATTATTATTCTTCCACACTTTTTGTTTTCACTATTTCTCGAAAACGCTCTTGACGATTTTTTTTAAAGTTTCTGTACTCATAAAGGGTCATAAGTTGTAACTAATCGTCATATTCCCATTTTTCTGAAAATGTTTTAGTTAACCCTTTATGCCAAAAAACACAAAAATATTTGGCAGCTCATATCTTTGGACTGGAAAGGACGATTGACTTGAAATTTTCTCAGACATGTCAGCAATACACCCCTCTATCAGCATATGGTACAAAAATGTATCTAGTTAACACCTTTCTGCCAAAACATTTTTCGTAACGAAAAAAAAAAATCAAAATTTGACCATTTTTGAACTCAATCTCGGGACAGGGATATGCTGAACCATCTAAAATAGCTTAGATATGAAGACTTTATCACCGAATTGTAAAAACCATCGAAAAAATTTCGACTCGAATTTCCGACAATCCAAAATGGCGGCCAAAAAATCGAATTTTTATTTTCGGTTATTTATGCGTTTCAGGCCATTTGGAGACGAAAAGAAAATTTTTTTTGCACCAGAAAAATTTTCGGTTTGGACTTAGAAATTTTCGACCAAAAGTCGGAAATTTTTTTTTCCACCGGGCTACTTTGCCGTCACAGTACTCAACAAGTGGGACGATTTGAAAGCTTCTAAGGGTAGAAATATTGAAGTCACAGTGTACATGAACAGTTATCATCTTTTGGAAATGGAGTTGTTCTTAATTTGGCTTCTGCTAGCAGTCAAACATGGCTTCGGGACACTGTGACCAAAAATTGAAAAAAAATGTCTTGGTTTTGTTTACTTTATTATGTCTAGATTCATTATTTCTCATAAATAAAAACTATCAATGACGGCCATGAGTCCTAATAAATAAAACCATCAGTATTTGGGGCAAAATGTTTCTTGTTGGGCAAAAACGCCCCAAAACGCCCCAAAACGCCCAAACCTTTATAGGCCAATATCTCCTGAAGGAGAAAAGCTATCGACTTAATTTCTTGACAGACTTGTCAGAATTACTCTTCTCTAAAACAAACATAATCGGTATTTTTTTCCATTTTTTATGTTTTCTGCCAAAATTTTTCACAAAACGGAAAGTTATCTCGAAAATCGGCCATTTTGGATTGAAATATCGGAACCCCAGGAGCGATTTTTGAAATAAAGTTCAGCAATTGATAGCTCATTTTATACCCTAACAGAACATAGAAAAACCCAAAACCCCTTGTCGCTAGATTTTGCTGTAGATGAGGGTGAAGGGAGGTACCCTCAAATGTGTGTCGAAAGTTGGCGAAATTGAAAAAAGGTTACCTTAACGTATGGCAACGGTATAAACTACTGGCGGTCTCAACGATATATGGATGCAAAATCACACCTTGAAGCCAGTTAGGCAAGTTGGCACAAAAAACGGGGACTTCATGCTCAGTTACAGCTCTACCCTCGTCTACAACACTGCCTAGGCCCATTCCAAACTGATAGAGTCTGGACGAATAGTGTTCTCACTTTCCACGCGATGGGCGATGTTTCCATGCGGTCTGGACACTCGCATTGGATGCCATGATGTCGGACAGGCTCCGTAGAACAAGTTCTGAAAATTTCAAGTCGCTGTCTTCCACGGTCTCGACACAGCTCGTGTATGTCTGAAGTGCAACTGTAATGTCTAATTGTAGAATTTTCGTGAATCTTTTCCTGCCAAAAAGATACTCACCTCCGATTTCTTATAACTTCAAATTCTAATGATTATCTAAGGTTTAAATGCAGTGTCTGGGAGGGACCCCCCCCCCCCCTCCCCAACCCTGCATCTCCAGCCACTAACGCTAAACCTAACCCTAACCCTACTTCTCCCCCGCACTTTCCCACCTTAGCGGCATTCTGGCTCGAAAGTTGCTAAAATGACAAGAGGCTACATTAATGTATGACAACGGTACAAATTACAAGTGGTGAAGGACGATATTGAGACAAACAATCATACCTTGGAGCCGGTTAAGCAATGTAGCACTGAAACCTGGCACTTTATGCTCAATCACTGCTGTATAGCCATCTACATCACTGCCCAAGTCCATTCCAAAATGATAAAGTCGGGACGAATAGTACTCTCTCTTTCCTCGCGTCGTGTGGTGCTTCCACGCAGTGAAAACACTCGATTCTAGTGCCAAAATGTCGGCCAGGCTTCGTAGAACAAGTCCTGAAAATTTCAAGTCGCTACCTCCAGCGGTCTAGACACAGTCCGTGTATATCTGAAGTGCTATTTGAATGATGTTTAATATGCAAAGTTTCGTGAATCTTTTCCTGCATGCCAAAAACCTACTTACCGCCAATTTCTTTTGACTTTTAACTTCTGACGTTTCTCAAAGATTTAGAGGTTGCGTTGGGTTCCCTGGGTGGTGGTCTTAAAGAAGCAACTTCGATTTACAGTCAACTCGTCACCAGTCACACCCAGTTGTAAGTTTTAAGAGAAACTACCCCAGAGAGGGATGAGTAGGGCAGTCTGCGCCCATTCACCACGTCTTCTTTCGCACCGGCTTGAAAAAGACCAAATTCAAAAAATTACCTCCTCTCTTCAAACCGCTATTTCTCAGCTAATTCTTGGCGGATTTCCATGAAATTTCCACTCAGCATTCACGAATATCTGCTGCATCACATGCCATGAAGAGCGACACAAATTTCGCATTTTGTCATTCTCAAAATCGAGAAGAGCTTATGCGCATAAGCACGAGGTTCTCGCGGGCCACATGCTTGGTTTCTGGATTTTCCAGCGATGTGGTCGTGTTTAGCAGAGCTTCTAGAACAAACGCTGAAAATTTCGAGTCGCTGCTCCTAAAACTCTCGCCACAATCTACTGTACATGGAACGGAGTGTTTACTTTTTATTATTTGGATTTTCCTAAAGGGAAAATCTATTTGTTATTGCATTGATTATTTTTCTGCAAATTTCATTATTGAACAGGGACTCGTTGGAGAGCCTCTATATCTCTTATAGACATAATTAACCTCAGTTTCAGCTACATAAAAAAAGAATTCAGAAGGTTAATCTTTCCTTCTAGACTCTAGTAATGGTTGGTTGTAACCTTCACTGGCATTACAGAGTCTACACTCATAAAAATCATGAAGTTGTGTGGTGCTAGTCTACTGTGGGAGACCAATATCTGGTAATTAAACTTGGAAGTCAAAAGCTTGACATGCAGGTCTACTGTTTTTTATTGAAATAGAATTTTACAATTGCACAAGATTGAACTTTTCGCTATCCGTGAGTTCCTTCTTGTGTTGTCATTTTGTAGCCTACATACAGCTCAAAAGAAGTTAAGCCATTAGTTTTAAATAGACTGGCAAGCTGAATGTTGACATACAGGTCTGTTATGCACAAAACCAGATCAAAATTATTGGTCTTTTTTGAATTCCTTCTTGTGTTGTCACTTTTGATAGGCTCAAAGTGAAGTTAATCCTTTACCAACCATGGCTTGACTTGACCCATTCAGCTCTTATGCCTCTATAGTGCGGTCTGTGCAGTATTATCTTTTAGTGGAAGATTAATATTGCTACTGTTTTATGATTCAGTGATCATGAGACCTGCAGGATTGAATTGTCTGTTAGGCTTAGGTGTTTTTATTTTTATACTAGGAGTGTTTGAAGCTGTTATGCACACTTGATAATATGTTTGCTTTTTACCTGCGTCACCAGCGGTGAGCAAGTCCAGTAACCTCTTGACTCTGTATGTCCATCCGTCTGGAACAATTTTTTTGTCAAAGCTTTCTTGGTTTGTATCTAAGCGATTCATTCTACATTTGGTCTTGGTCTCCAGCTTTGTAATGTTAAGTTGTACCGTGTTTGCCATTTTCGGATTTGCCATGTAGCCCAAACCCCTGCTCTCTGATGTCAAAATAAAGAAATTTCAAGTAACAATTTTCTCCAGAATGCAATGGAATTTAACCAGTTTTGTCTTCCCTCACAAAGCTCAATGAGCTCTGACAAACAATATAGAATTGTGGAAATTCCCAGCTGCTTTGTGGGGAAAATTTGTGACATGGATTTTTGTACATCAGTATGCATGGGGTTAATGCTTGTATAATCTCAATCAGTTGCATGCAATGACGCAAGTCCAGACCTGGTATAAATTTGTCTTGCTATATTTATATTCATGTGGGTGTATATTGTAAATATATTTTTATACTAATCAGCACTTCCGCTAGGCTAAAAAATATTGGGTCCTCTTTTAGATTTTGAGGAAATAATGGGGCGACCAAGTATTCTCTGTACAACGGGCCAACCATCTAATCTAAGACGACGTTGCAACAATGGCTTGATATTTGTACCATGACATTGTGAATCATAGACTGAATAGCTTTTTTGACATTAACAGCCCAAGTGTGCGTGATTTATACAGATATATTCACTCATATTTTGATTCAAGTGCATGCCAATATGTTTTTTGCACTGGTCATCAGGGGAAAATCGATTTGGTGAATAGGTCTGTTTTACTGACTCAAAAAAAACCCTCGTGGATGCCCTGCTAATACATGGTGTACATGTGAAATACTTTGACACTGTGTATTTTATTATTTATGAAAAAATGGGCCATATTTACATATCACTCATTCTTGATGTCTTTGTGGGAGTGACACTCATCAATATTAGTCATTGGTAGGTTAATTGCATTGACTTGCAGGATTGTTTGGCATGGCATCCTGTTCTCACTCACTGCTGTACGTCAGCTGAGTAAGCTCTTGGAGCATAGTCTACTGAGATAATCAGTAAGTAAAGTCTTGGCATCCTCTTTTCACTCTCTGCTGAACCCCAGCTGAGTAAGCTCTTGGAACTTGTTCTGCTGAGGGACATTAATCAGTGAAGTCTAGGAACTTACTCTGACCAGCTGTTACACCTGGTTTGAACTTGGAATGAGCTTTCAGAACTCTTTCCTGCCCTGTGTACTTGCTTATGGTTCATTGAAAAAATTAATTCTGTATTGATAAGTACATTGTGCACTTTTGGACATTCTTGTCCAGAATATTAGTTATGTAAAAGATTAGTATAGTTTGCCTTGTATTTATATTATTTTACTCACAGTTTCAGGTTCTTTGTTATTGTGGTGATTGTTGCTATTCACCATGTATATTTTGGCAAAAAAAATATTAAACTGTGATAGAAAAAAGAACTCTTGGTGATCTTTATACTGCTTTGGAGTTGGATATATTGAAATCCAGTACAGTTACAATAGACACATGTTTTGTTGATAATAATAAAATAGCTCTGCTTGAGCTTACTGCAGATATCAGTGACAGTGTACATTTTCAAAACTATTGGTACAGTGATGCTCACTTAATTAGATATCTCTTTAATCATTTATCCCTGTCAATTGAATTATTTCGAACACAGAGCTATACTTTTAATACAAATTTGTCATGTTGCATATGGATTTTATAGTAAACTCCCGTTGATTGTATAAAAAATCGAACATCGTCCCCTGATTTCCATTGTGTTCTGTATGCCAGTAGGCACAGGGGACACACTGGAACTCAAGGAACGACATGTCAAAAAAGTATTCTTCGAACAAAAATTTTTGGTTTGGACTTTGCCCAAGAATTAGAACTTTTTATTATGATCAGGCTTCTTTGGCATGCTAGAATCCCGATGTGACCAAAAATCGCTAAAAATATTTTGTGTTTTTTTTTACACTTTTGTATGTTTAGTTTCCATGTTTGAGTGAAAAACGAAACAAAACGGTTTTACAAAATTCTAATACGGTTGAAATAGCCTATGAGAACAATGAGAGAATATGTATGACTTCCACCCTATTCAATAGGGTGGTAGCCATACATATTCTCTCATTGGACCCTGTGCACATTCATTACATAATATCCTTTCTACTATCTTTTATTCCCCGTGGGAACCCCAGGAAGTAAGCAGCACTTGTTTACTGTGGTAAACCAGTTCTGCTTTACTAGTAAAAAAGGACCCAGTCATCAATGCTTGCGGTAAATGTCCTCCAAAATGGGCACCATGTGCATAAACGATTGGTTAAACTTGACTTTATGTTCAAGTTGTGTCACGATTAGCCACGGTGCATAAATATGTGACGTTGAACACCACTAAACAAACAAACAAACAACTATCTTTTATGAGTGTGTGTGTGTGGGGGGGGGGGGTGGGGAGGGGGCACGTGCCCCGTGTGCATTTTTATTTGGTATCGAGCTCCCTTAGGATTTGCTGAGTAGAACAGTGAGTAAAACCACTAAGGAAAATCCTGTGTATTGTTCCGAAGGTACAATCACTTCCTCTAGTTTATGAATAAAATCTTGACCCACTGGTAAATGTGCTTCAGGACCAGATCGTGATCTGATGGCGAAAACCCTCGTTATCGATAACAGACTGTACTCCATTTTCGAAATTTATTTATTTATATTACTTTATTTTCTGCACATTGGCTAATCGTAGGGTCTTGCGAAACTCAAATTTCGAATTGAATCCCGAATCGAATCGGACAGAGACTTTCGAATCGAATCGAATCCCGAATCGAATCTCATTTGTCTTGTGAAGTTGAAGATACTACACTGTTTTACAGCTGTTAATATTGCCAGTCTCCACTCAAGTATTGTATTTTACTCTACTGTTTTTTTTGCAAATCATTAAACCTTTACCCAACGTAACAACTTCCACCTGCGGCAAACGCGTTGTGTCCATGGGCAAGACACTTCACCCCCATTGCCCACGTGGGGGGCACGGTGACGTTGTGTACTAAGTCGTACTGCACGTCGATGGTGCACCTGTCTTCAACCAATGCTAACCCTGCTTGTGTGGAGTTGGTATGTTGGGGAGCTGACAGTTGCTCGCCGTTGCTCGGTGGTTCTCTCCGGGTACTGTCACGGCCATGGTGAGCCATTGTGCGGAAATATGTGACCTTAAACACCAATAAATACCCAACGTAACGGCCAAAACCGGCCCGTGCTATTCTCAAAAATCGCCAATTATTTTTCATTATTTTGTTCATTTTTTGTCTCAAAAACATAGGTTATGACGCCTCGTTGGAACGAGCTCGTTCCAATGAGGGGTCATAACCTATGTTTTTGAGACAAAAAATGAAAACAAATTAGTTATTCAAGAATTTTTTTTGCAAGTGTCGTCTGCTTTTCATGTTAGGTAAAGGGTTCAAAAATGCGGAATAGCCCAGGACGGGGTCGAAGTCGCTTCAGACTCGGCGCCTCTTTGGACTCTTCTATCATCGGATCTCATGAGCAGGAGATCCAATACTAGAAGAAATGTTCAAGAGGAGACACTTGATATGATTTTGAGAACTTCTCCACGAGTTGAATTTTCCGAATCAACGAAACTCGAATCGAATCAAATCATCGAAGCATTGCAGTACCCTAGATAATCGTGTCCGTAACAGGTAAAGTCCAATTTAACATATCGTTTATATTCATGTTGCCCATTTTATAGAACTTCGGCCCAAAGCATTGGTGATTGTGTGCTATTTTACCAGGAAATGTTTTACTTCCTGGGATACAGCATCCTTTTCTGGGGTTCCAAAGGAGCATATTGGGAACACAATTGATTCTTTAAACATTGGTTATTGACCGTTAATGCATTATTTTAAAGTAAAAATGGCGATAAAATAACTGACGATTGAATACTAATTGTCAGACGAAATAACTTTTTTCAGAACGAAACGAATGTAACTTTTGTATTCTTCTTTTACAAAACGGCAAAGTCGATGCCGTAAAACATGTTGCCTTTGAAGAGTTTATTTTCAAAGCATACAAACTAATGTTTTTTAAACTGAGTCCTTATTGAAGGAAGTGCCTTTCTTTGTTCGTGTTAGGTGAGGTATTAACCCTTTACCTAACATGAAAAGCAGACGACACTTGCAAACGAAATTATTGAATAACTATTTTGTTTTATTTTTTGCATCAAAAATATAGCTTATGACCTCTCGTTGGAACTAGCTCTCTGAGCTCGTTCCAGTGAGGGATCATAAGCTATGTTTCTGAGGCAAAAAAATGAAAACATAATGAAAATTGAATGGGAATCTTTGTGAATAGCGCTGGCCCATTTTGGACATTACGTTCGGTAAATGGTTAATGCGATTATGTTCCGCTTCAGATGTTACTGAACTGCCAAAAATTATTTTCGGTCACACCTCAAAACCTCTAGAGAAGGGGACTCGACCAACCTGCCTTTAAACGTTTGTAGGCCAGTATTTCGTTTCTTCACACATGAGCAAAGAACTATGTGTGCACGGAAATGGAACTGCTGTAATTTCATGTTTGACAGTTACAAATATTGGCATTAACAAGAACACTTTATGATTTTCAAGGGAAGTCAATTTTAAACTTTAATCATCGTAAATGATTTGGCACCTCTGTGTCGAAATCAGTAACAATGATCTTGATGAAGCTCCATGTCTTTGAAATGGTAATGGATTATTTCACACTGAAACAATTTCCTGAACGTTTCATCATTAGCAGGGGAGCCTTAAGATGTGTCGCGCGGAAAAAAACAATTGACAGCGTCAGTTTTAGTTTAAACAATATTTATTCCCGGAAGCAATGTTACACGTATACATTACATAATGATAATGATATCACACAACGGTAAACAGTTGTCATGGTTGTACACGGTATAACAGAAACAAAACTAATCAGGATTATAAATGGACGAGGATCCGACGGGAAGCCATAGGCTTATATGGGTCATCTCCTTTGTTCAAGAGCACTTTTCAAAGAATGATGGCATGAATCAGCAGTCGAACTCGCATATCGCTGCCCAGGGGCATGGTATCCACTGGCAATGATCAATGAAAATGTAGCCAAATTGTCCCAAGTGTTTTGACTTGATTTTGTCGATCAAACACGGGTATAGCAGTCAAAGCAAACCAGATTTAGTGATTAGTTTCTATGTATGGCATGTAGCAAATACGTCATCGTCTCACTCAAACTGTCGTTGTGGTTTATTTTATGTATGGTTCCGGTGTACTACGCCCATTTTGCCCAAGTGTATCCAGTAAAATGCACGGACACAACAGGCTGTAGCCGTGCATATTGCACCAGTGCAATAGGAACGGGTACAACAGGCACGGGTACGGCCATTCGACATTGATGATAATCACTGAATGACAACACGTTCTAAAATCATTACACATAACACGGTTGCCTTGATTGTAAAAATATGAACATTACTAACACTGCAAAATATCTTTCTTTCAAACAACGAATGATTATTTTCAGGCATTGGAAGTTTACTGGTAGAGTGCCGGAAACCTATATTTGGGCTTTACTCTGAAGTACAGGTACCATAACTTAAAGGCTACATTTTAGTGGATATGTGTCATATTATCTTTTAAGTGAAATTATTTTATCTATATGGATTTGCCTTGTTATAATTTATGGGAGAGTGCCGGTGTAAAAGGAATGGAAGTCCGTAGGAACGTTAGTCCCTCTGGACTATTATTCCGCGGAATTATAGTCCTAGGTCTAACATTTCTGGGAATAGTAGTCCGACGGACTACTATTCCTAGAAATGTTAGACCTAGGACTATAATTCCGCGGAATAATGGTCCAGAGGGACTAATTTTCCTACGGACTTCCATTCCTGTTACACCGGCACTCCCCCATAAATTATAACAAGGCAAAGACATGTGAACAAATTTGGTGATCAAAAATAATTTAGCACTCATACCAGTTAAAATAAAACGCAGTTGATTTACGACAAAATCCTTCCAATGAGCCACAAGTGTGACGAGACATGCGGCGTTCAGACGTTCAGGGCGAAACTTCACAACAAGGCAACGCGAAGGACTAAAACAAATAGTTGGACATTTGAAGCAGATGAAAACCTGTCTGCCGAATGAGAGGGGGGATTTCCCTCCTCACGCCACTCTGAAACAAATCAAAGAAATATAAACACTAAATTCGCAACTTTTCGATCTACCCATCTTGGGGGAAACAGAAAGCGCGTTTCAGTCAGAAAATATGATGATTACTCTAACCTCTCTAACAAGAAATTCAATAATTTTTCACTGGAACGTTGATCTTGGTGACGTCCCACGTCCAACTTGTACAACGCTTAAGGTGATTGTCAGGTGGCCAAATATGACTGGAACTTTGAAATATATAGACACTTATAAGGAAATTGATTTGTTTCCGAATAACAATTGATGTGATATCTTAAATAACGAAATAATGATATTATGTCAGTGATAATAAACACTTTAAAAATTAAACCTCACCACAATTCATGTTTTGTTTCTTTTTTTTTTATTGCATCACATTTTTTCCACTACAAGGTATATAAATATATGACTGTTCCAACAAATACAGTACGGCTGCCGTGGACTGGTCACTTTCCACAGGTGGGCAATATTTTCACGGACGGAATAATATAAGATTCCAAACAACAATTACAGGAATAATCAGCAAAAATTTAATTAATGAAGCACCGGGTACAACCCGGTGCTTCATTAATTAAACTTTTGCTGATGATGATTTTTATTACCTGCTAAAAGCATGCGTGAACATCACTGCCGACATATGGATTACGACCAGTCTACCTCGACTGAACTGTATGGAAGAAGATCCCCAAGAAAACATGCTATCATAAATAAAACCCGGTTGGCCAATTGAAATTAAGCATTCATTAACAATTTAATTACATAAATTCACTTAAAGTTGTAATTGTATATGGTGGATATATGTCAGGGCAAAGCCAGACTAAATATAGGGGCAAGGGGCCTCATATTTAAAGATATTGTAAGTTCAAAATATATTCCGCATCAAGGCGAAAAACCTACATGAATTTCACTTCTTTGTAAAGCTGGAAAAAACACACGTGGTGTATATCCAGCTTTGGCGCAGGGACCCAGGGGAGAAACGGTATGTTAGATAAGGTCTAATCTCATTTAATTTATACGAGACGTAATCGGTTGGTGTCAAGATATCGTCACGGTCAATTGAGAAACGAGATTCTAAAACGATAGAAATGTCCATCGTATCGTCACCTGATCATTAGGTAACAATGATGGCAAGAACGAATCGGTTTTCTCGACAAGTGAAATCACCGTTAAAGTCACGCGCGAGATGACTTGTATTGATTCTGTCTCGATATACGCCATCCCCCACCGTTTTGACAGATGGATGGATGAGCGTCCGTCCACCTGACAGTTTAGGGTAAAAAGTATATATATACCTGGAAGAGCAGAGCATTAGACACACACTTGGGGTCACACACACGTTGGTGAAGTCCAGGACAGGCGGACTCTGTTTCCTGGCATAAGGGTACCTTCGATCACAGGACCCTGAAACGGCTGGAATCGCCAGAGAGGGCATTCCATGATTAATTTAGCTTAACGTTGATAGGCGGCTACGGGACCGAATTCGTGAGAAGGAACACCCCAGGTGGAACGTTAAAGTTTAGATTGTCGAGTAGCAGGTATCGGCCTGCAATAGTCAGAAGTGTAGGTTAATTGTATTGTGCGTATTAACCCTTTGAAGCGTCAGACTGATTGCGTTCTGAGTAGTTTGTTTTGCTGTCGAAGCATCGTAATACCGACTGGAGATCGGTGTGAGTGACAATTTCGCCCTAGCACAAAAAGGGGCATTTGTGAATCGTGAATTCAACCAGGAACGGTGAATATTTCAATAGGACTTTCACGGAGGACTTTCAAAAGGCACATAAGGTATGAGTAGACAATATCTGACCCAAATCAGAAGTACGGTGGCTTTATAGATGACGAACATTGCTGGTCGGAACCCTCCGACAGCCAGAGGTACAGTTACGCGCAGACGTTGACATTTGAGCCTAAGCGGGTGAAGCTCTTATGGCGAGCTCACAGTAATAACATTTCAGATTTGTGAAGCTCTTATGGCGAGCTCACGGTAGTAACATTTCCAGTGTGTAGACTATAGTGTCAGTACAGGGCTATAGAATGACTATATGATTATTGAGAATTGTTTAACCCTAGCGACCCATTTTCTGTGAAAAGAATCGAATTGTTGATTGTTGAAATATTGAAACGGATTTATTTTTATGTGTAAATAAAAGAATCGTTGTTACTTTAAATCATTTTTTCCATTATACAGCCTGAAGTGATTAGGAATCACACCTAACGGAAATCGAACCTATTTCAGGCCAATTTGGCAGAGAAGGAATCACGGCGTCGGTCTAACTCAGCTCCCTGCGCCGAGTTCGCGACACTTGGATTCCGACCCTCCACGTTGGTCTAATTTTCCCGCAACTTCATCAGCGGGACTAAATAACCCCACGTCAGCCCAGGCTTTACGGGGCCTCAGGTGTCCCTGACAATATAAAACCTTTAAAATAAATATATAAAATTCATAATTCACACAGAATACGACACATGTTATACGAAATGTAATGACATGTATCGAAATATAAATATCGCGGTCCGCGACGAAATGGTAATTTGACACACATAAAGAAAAATTGCAATCTCACCACATATGCGGAGTCTACTAAATCGTCGTCGATAAGGATATGACTTAGAAGCAAAACATGAAATAAGTGATAAGTGGTAAGCTGACAATCGAATGACGGATATGTGACAGAGGGAGAGGCTTTGCGAGAAATACTGGGTTCTGGTTAACAAAAGGATGCACATCAATGGAAGTGTCGTCAGTAAATTGGTCGTAGGATCGAGTGTTTATGCAGCTCTGCATATTAACACATGAACAAGTTGCACTTGTTCCACAACAAAGGCGGTCAATTAAAGAGAAACATTATGTATTTCTTAACAGCACTGGTTACAAATTAAATTGATTCAATCATAAAATATCAGATACAATTCTTATATTGATTAAAGAGAAATATTGGCTGAATCTAATTATTTGGGTATGGGCAAACATAATTTCCGACCTGAAGTAGAGGAACTGTTTGTAACATCATGCTGCACCTGCCTTGCCCAAACAACATATTCTGACCAGTCAAACCAGGCTCTCAGGCCAGGGCTTGAGACCATTTGGGTTTAAAATAGTAAATAAATTATATATTTATCTCATTTTATTTATTTATTTAATTATGTATTTATTTATTTATTTATTTATTTATTTCTGTATTTCTTTCTTTATTTCTTTCTTTTTTTTATTTTTTTATTTCTTTATTTATTTATTTCTTTATTTATTTCTTTATTTCATTTTTATTTCTTTATTTATTTCTGTATTTCGTTCGTTATTTCTTTATTTCGTTATTTCTTTCTTTATTTATCTATTTATTTCTTTATTTTTTTTATTTATTTGATTGATTGATTGATTTATTTATTATTTTTTACTATTATTATTTTTATTTATTTATTTATTTATTTATTTATTTTGATCATCTTCTTGTGCTATTGTGTAGAATATGACAACATGAATAACAGCACGTAATAATTATGGTACCTTATCTGAATCGATACCTAAACTATGATATATTTATCTTCTGTTTCCAAATGAGTTAATTTTCCCTTGTGTTATTGTACATATAATCCATCGCTTCGTGTTAGTGGCTTATGGGAAGACTGTTGTCCTTTCCTGTGGGGCATGAGTCTCTTCATGCAATATAATCTGTCGGGAGGATATTTATTTATTTATTTATTTATTGATGTTTAAGGTCACATATTTATGCACAACGGCTAATCATGACCGTGACAGTTTTACGGGTGGAGGAAGCCGGAGTACCCGGAGAGAACCACCGAGCAACGACGAGCAGCTGCCAGCTCCCCAACATCGTAACTCGCGTTAGATTGGTTGGAGACATGCGCACCATCGACGTGCAGTACGCCTTAGTACACGGCGTCATCGTGCCCCCACGCGGGCAATGGAGATGAAGTGTCTTGCCCAAGGACACAACGCGGTTGCCGCAGGTGGGATTCGAACCGAGGACCTCTCGGCTTGCAGCCTGCACCTCTACCTACTGAGCCACCGTGATTCCTGTCGGGAGGATGCAGAGAACAATTTCTTCTTCGAATAAACACCATACCTGCTGTCTTGTCATTCACAGCCTGTTTTAAGACATACACTATGAAACAGTTTGATATGTTCAAACAGAACACTTATATGGCAATTTGCATTGGCTTCCCTGACAAGTGGAAAGGAATGCCCGAAAGATCACGAAGTACAAATTCGAAGAGAAGAGTGAGGGGGAGGCTTTACATAAAACTTAGGTTCATTTGAACCAAATGCTATAATGGTATTAACCCTTTACCCAACGAATCGCCCGTATCCGCCCGCGTAATATGCACATTCAGCAGCTGAAAAAATATCATTTTTCGAAAACTTTCAACAAAACCATAGCATGTGACCCCTCTTTGGAACGAGCTCGTCAAGATAAGGTTGTGTTGAATTTTTTGGAAAAAATTTAAAAAATGATATTTAAAATAATACATTTTGAAATCGTCTGCGTTGGGTAAAGGGTTACACGACACAATACACTGTTGTAGCAACAACACGAAAACATGTATTTGTAAGTTAGTGGACATGCGCCTAGTATTGCGCATAAAATCTTGTGTTTTTTAGTGTTTTCAGTTGTTTAATCTCAGTTGTGAGTAAATCGTGATCGATAGTTTAGAACAATGTAGATGGATACAAAAAATCATATACTCTGCATGCTGATATATTTTCATGTTCTTGCAATGGTGTCGTCACTGCGTCCACTGAGTTCCAATGTTTTCTATATGCCTACTGACACAGAACACATTGGAACTGAGGGTACGACTGGGTATTTCACTTGTGACCACCTAAGCAATACTTCCACCCTCTGACACACTGTAATTTATTGACAGTCATTACACGTGCTAACGAAAGCCGGAGATGGTACGCCGATCAATGATGTTTGCTTGTCTGTTTGTTTTTCTAATATTTTCACAGCATGCCATTCAAGCCGGATGATCTCAAATCCGGTACACAAGTTCTAGCTGTAACTCTGCTCCTTACACGTTTATAGGGTCAAATGTCAGGATCATTGCTTAATATTTTTTGGTGTTTTTTCTCTGTTTATATTTACGTAGATCTGCTAGGTCAAATCTCACGATCACCGTTTACTATTGTGTTTTGGTCTGTTTGTATATGTACAAGATGCCTCAGCAAATGCTGATGGGATATTAGTCCTACTTGGTAAACAAGCTACTCCAGGTGTGATCACTTCGCATTTACACTTATGTGTCGATAAGCTGAATGCCAAAGTCGCACATCTTACCTACATATTTTGAAAACATTTTGTTCGAAGAAGACACACTCAATATTCCAAGTGGGATCGAACACAACATTAAATAAAACATGTTCATGATAATTTGGTCACGCTCTGGCATCGGTGCCCCCTGCCCACTCATTACCCCCTCGCCATTCATTTCCCGACGATATCTTTCCAGTACTTTTATTTCTATTTAACGACACTTTCGGGAGACAGGGATCCCTCGCATCGGACAGTTTTACGGGTGGAGGAAGCAGGAGAGAACCACAGAGAAGCTGCAAGCAGCTGGCAGACTCCCAACTTACTGACTCGTTACAAGCGGGGTTATCATTAGTTGTAGGCAAGTGCACCATCGACGTGCAGTGCATCTTAGTACGCAGCACCACCGTTCCCCCGAATGGGCAATTCGGATTAAGTGCACTGACCAAGGACACAACGCATTCACCTCTGGAAAGGATCGAACCGTGGACCTTTCGGTCTGAAATCCAATGCCATAACTACTAAACGACTGCGCCCCACACAAGTTGTCCGGGTTAGAGAGTTCCTAAAGGTACCATTTAATAAACTGTGTGAAAACAACCGTGAATGTACAAACACGAACTACAAAAAAACTACCATAGATCAGTACCGGTTAAGAAAAATAATAAGGTCAGTTTATATGGAGGATTGCCAATGAGTCGCGATTTCATATGAGGATAGATGGGGTCAAATCAAAGAGGTCTTTGGGTAGCATGCGTGATAAAGAGAAGCCTGGTTTTGAAGAGTACCCTGATGGCACCTTTGGGGGTTACCTTTGTTCAAAATGAGGGCACGGTCCCTGGAGCTGAGGGGAAAATGGGAAAAACAGTGAAAAGGAGTGTCAGATGTGTAATTTACGCGTGGTGGAGACCCTGGAACACTGTCTTCTAGAATGCCCAAAACACCAGTCTAAAAGAATAAGATTCACTAGGAGTATAATGGGTAAGTGGGATGGGAGAATGAATGGCATGTGGTTAGTAAGTGACTCAAAGGAGAGGGTTAATATGCTGATCGGAGAGATTGGGAAGAATGGGGCAAGGGATGTCATCAAGCAGTTCGGCTCCGAGTGTTGGGAGGAGAGAAGAACCGTAGGAATAGGGAGGCAGTTGGGAGCACAGGGGTAACAAAGGCCTTCTCACCCGAGAACCGCGACGAATCATCGGCCGGCTAAAGTGTTATTATTATATATGGAACTTCTGTATCGAGTTCAATAACATCGATCTTAGCAGAGGTTTACCGAAGGTCTGACTGATTTTAGTGTGCGTGCTTCAGTAATTCCATGTCAAATTTTGACGAATGTTAAATTCTTTTTATCACATAATTTGTAATTTAACCTTTTACCTAACTTAACGATCACTCTGGCCAGTGCTATTCACAAAATTCGCCAAACAGATTTTATTGTTTGTTCAATGTTTGCATTGCAAACAAAGCTTATGGTCCTTCATTGGAACGAGCTCGTCGAGCTCGTTCCAATGAGGGGGTCATAAGCTATGCTTTCGAAGCGAAAAATGAAAATGTTTGGTTATTCAGGAAATGTGTTGTTTTGCAATTGTCGTCTGCTATTTGTGTTAGATAAACAGTTTTTGGAATATAAGGGAAGGTTAATTCAATTCTACTCCCAAAACCGCCTCACTTTTAACATCTGCGTTGACTCTGAAGTCATTCCCGTATTGAGAGTGTTCTGGACAATATTTTCCGTAATAGGTTGTTTGGTGTTTTTGTTATGAAATAAAAAATAAAATCGCGAATGAGAAAAAATAATCTGAGGACGCAGTTTACAGACACCTGACAACGTAATCAGACATAATAGATATAGATGGTTGTATACTATGCAGCGTTGTATTGAACGTCCATGATGGGTTGTGTCATTGCAGAGAAGAGATATAAGTAAAACATGAACTCGTAACTTCTACAAATTTAATCCATCATTTCTATAAGCGTGTTCATGTGGCATAACGTAATTCCAATATGTCAGAGTCAGAAGATAGAAATATGATTTAGTGGCTCAGAATACAGAAAGCAATTTTTCAAAACTATTTCAAACATTTCCTATGAAAACTTCTCAACATTATTCCCGATCGCACCGTGTATCATTTGCAAATAAATGTGAGACCAATAAGCAATAACAGGGGTAATATTTGCTCAGACCAGTATGCATTGACGGAAGTAATATTTGCTGAGGGGAGATGGATGTATGTGGGGAAGAGGTTGAACTTCTGCACTCGAATAAACATGTACCGCTAGGCAGCCATAAGTCGGAACATGGTTCGGTTCGGTGTCTGGGCATCGAAAAGTTGGATGTGAGAAATCGATTTGTCTGGTAGCGTGTGGCCATGGGATTGCCTTTCCTTGTTCCAGAAAACACTTTATGCCATGATTACCTATTCTACTATATATAAAATGCCTATGACCTAAATTTTAGCTTTACACACCAACCGTGGTAAACACGCCAGCAATGGGATTTCAATAGTTAAAATGTACACCTCTGGTGACCTCGCCTTGAATGCAAACTTGTTTAAATTTATCACCCATCGCCTCGTGAAGAGTGAAATGAAACCGGTAAAAAAGGAATGGAAGTCCGTTGGAACGTTAGTCCCTCTGGACTATTATTCCGCGGAATTATAGTCCTAGGTCCAACATTTCTAGGAATAGTAGTCCGGCGGACTACTATTCCTAGAAATGTTAGACCTAGGACTATAATTCCGCGGAATAATAGTCCAGAGGGACTAATTTTCCTACGGACTTCCATTCCTGTCACACCGGCAATTATTTATTACGTTTTTAAATAAGTTTACCTCATAAGATACCAAAAAATAACAAACATACCTTGTCACGTGTTAATAAAGCATCCATAACTCGAAATAGTATATTATTGTGTTATTAAAATGAAAAAGGCCCTGTAATTTGCGCGTTTCGTTTTCCATTTCGTTTCAGCGATAAAATTGCCAGCGGAAGTATCGTCCACCGGTGTCCATGTAAACAAAAACAGAATCGCACGTGTGAATGTTGATATTTTTAACCTTTAAACTCTTATTAATCTGACGATCATGGTATAAATAAAATATACCTAAAGTAGCTTGCTGTACCAAATGTTTACCACTCGTTATGAAGTTGTGTTAACCGGTTTTTGAGGTCACGTTCAGCATGTATGTGTTTATCGTGGCCACCACATTGGGTATGGAGTCATGCTTGACCAGTCGTTTATACCTATGCCGCTCATTTTGAAGACTCCCCCGTGCCCGATCCTAGTTACCAGTAAATATATTTTTAACAGGAAGGTTTACATGCTTGAAAGAGCACCTGCGTATTCACCCGATGGAATGTTTTCCATTCAGTTAATTATCAGTGCGGGTATTGTGTGGCTCGCTATTTCACTATGTCTTGTGAAAGCGTGCAGATTGTGTTGTAACTACCTTCTCTTTATTCGTCGCTCGGTCAGCAGTGTGGCGATCTGAAGGGCCGGCGCAGGACTTCGATGTTGTTATACTGTAGATAAGCTGCCGTGAACCGTACCGTGTGAGGTCGGGCGTTGTCATGCTGGAAAATGGTGTTGGCATTCTACATAATGGGGAGCACTTGTGGGTGCAAAATTTCATATCTGTACCCCTGCGTCGTCAAATTACTCTCAACATGGACGAGGTCCGTTCTACCAGTGTGTGAGATGGTTGCCCACATCATAACGCTACCACCACGATATCTGTCCACTTCCGAACGCTGCTACGCGCAAAACGTTCTCCACGATGTCTGTACACACGGCATCGTCCATCAACTCGGCGAAGAAGGAAAAGTGACTCCTCACTGAACCATACTGTTCTCTATCTCCGATGAGGTCAAAATGACGCCACGAACTGGCCGTTTTGCACGCAGATCTGCCTCGCGCAGACGGTTGCGACGGGCTGATCTGAAATCCTCCGCCGACATGGTAGCTTTGACGCTGTGGATGTCGCTGTGATTGTTCTGTCCCGCAAATGACGTAACCGGATGCATCGTTCATGAGCTAGGGTGGTCACTCAGAGTCTCCCGGATCTTGGAAGGTCCTGCGTTGTCCCCTGGGTTTGGTAGCGGTTCTACAGGCGTGCGGTGGTGCTCGGTGGGGCACTGAACACTCTCGCTACATTCGTAGCTGATTCGCCTGTTCCCAAGCGGCCAGTGGCATTATTTCTCTGAGCTGCGGTCAGAAGCGGCATTTTGCATGACCAAGATTCCTTTAACGCTGTGCGAATTCCGACCGATTTTCATGTCCATTTATACACCACACACTCAGCTCGCATACTCAGAGCATGTAACTTCATGATCAGGTATGAACTCGGTGGAAACTTTCTTTTGTTAATTTCCAATATGTTGGGGTCACGGTTGCCGAACATATGCCCCATTTTCCAAAATGTTACATGATGTTTAGACCATTACGATATGTCGTTAACCATATCTACAGCCACACTTCTTCACTAACATTTGCCATGTTATCGTGACTATACCCGTTTTGCGTTTCTTTTTTTGGCGAGTATATTAAGGGGGTCTTGCAATATTACGACGAATGTCAGTTTTATCAGACAAACATCTTTTGCTATGTAATGAAATATTTTGATCATGTTGTGCAGTGTTTGTTCTGAATAAATTCGAATCTGCTCGAATCTTCTACACTCGTCATGACGAGCACATTCATGAGATTTACAAGTACAGTTAAAACTTGAAGTCCTGTCATGAACTGTGCGCTTATCTAGGCTTAATTGCGCGTAGGAATTGCGCGCAATTGTCATATCAAATGGCATCCAAAGCACGGCAGGTTCCGCTGGTTACTTATAGCAAACACAGGCAACGTTTCTGCCAATGGACCTCCTCCGGGTTACCCGGAGGTCCATTGGCTGAAACGTTTCATATGCACAGACCATATTGACAGAATTTGATAGCCTTACTATGGTCCTAACGCGTAGATTAACGCGCAAATCGACGTGTTATTTGCGCGCATTTCATGACAAGACTTCTAGTTTTAACTGTATGTTGTCTTTCCTTGTCGTAAGTCGTGTACGTTCGGTTGGGCGAATTAGAACATAAACCAGAACTTGTTGACCACAGTATACAAGTACGACTCCACTTCCCGAGATCTCAAGAGCGGGAGATATATAAAATGAACGACAAAATAACATGGTTCGAGTAAACGGTTAAAAAGCTCTATATCGGGAAGAAAATGGAGGGGCATTTCCCCTTCCATAGTCAATATCTGCCATAGTCCATTGGAATCATAACAATGTTATAACTGTTCAATTTAGGTGACGCTTCGGTGTTTTCCAGCATATCCACTGCACACCTTCTATCGTTTATCAATTACAGCTTCCATACATAATGAATGTAAATAAAATATTGCATCCAGGGACGTGGCGACAGGGGGGGGGGGTAGACATCTCTCTCAATCCTGGCCAAAATGTCCTGTAGTTGGAAATTCGGAGGGCAAGTCCATCTATCTGGATTTTGGAGATTCTTTGGCGATGCTGATTTCTCCTTTACTTCCCAAAAGTCCAATTTGGTTTCAAATGGACAAACATTCTAACTAGTACTATTTACGTCTAAAGTGTACGCAATACCGAGCTTCATAAGTAAGCATGATGCCAATCGGTACGGTATTTTTATAGTACGTTTACTTATAGTAATAAACAAATCCTCGAAATGCACTTCAAGAAAATCACATCATGTAAATTCGTTATCCTGAGTTAATTTCATCATTCACAGTTACAAAATGATGACACATCGAAAATTGATCATTCCTGCATAAGATCTGATTTAATGTTAGGACAGTGTGAATTGTTCAAATTTCTTAGCTTGAGCATTTGTTAAGCACGTATTCAATTTCCAGAATAATACCAAATAATAATAACCTGATAAGTCTTGCATAAATGTGTTGACATTTCAGTTACTAGAATCAATTTTATGCCCCATCCCTTCCATGGCTTCATTTTCAAACTCTTTCTCGGTAGTGAATTTCCAACTACGGGGAGAGATCGGGAGAAGGTTTCCCCCACCCGATCCCACCTCCTAGTCAGAAATTCACTACCATACACCCCCCAGTCGAAAATCCCTAGCCACGTCCCTGATCACATCTAGTAGCCTTTGAATTATAATGGTACATAGTCGTTATTCTTTGTAGATGTTAAAGATGGCAAAAGATGGGTTATCGCTTTTATTGCTATCGGAATGTTTCTCTTCTGTAGGCAAAGCAATCGGAAAACTCGCAAATAATTTCTGAATATCGGGATCATTTATGAGCAGTGGACTGAAAGTTTAATGTACAACAAAAATATACACTCGCACTACTGGCATTATCTATTGAAATGTATGGGAGGACGTGTTGCCCCAGACATCGCTGCTTCTACACCTTCTGACCATACACAAGAGTTGGATTGTTATTTCCATCCCGGAAACAAAATAATACCATCTAATTTGAAAGTACTAATTTTACTGAAAAAAGGAAATTACTGGAGAGACAACATCAATCTATCCCACACGTAGTCATCTTATTTATTGCTTATTTATTGCATAATAGCGTTTGTAAAATCTCTATAGACGCGTTTGAAGAGATTATTTATCGTATAACCGGTTATCTAAGTTTCAATCATGTTTGCTTGATCAAATTGTTTGCAATAGTTATTTATTAAATCTCTCACGCAAAATTTTGTAGCCAGCTTAAAGCTTGAGTAAAAGAATATCAGAGATGGAGAAAGTTCTTGGCAAATTTAAAGCTCCCAATTATTCTTGTTTTGATATGGACAATAGGCAAGGTTGCGTACTGAGCAGTCAGGTGGGCGCGTCGATATGTGGTAAAGAGATGGGATAGAGTGACAGTATACGACTGTGACTAGGAGATTTGATACGGTATAAAAAAGTAGAGAACTTGTCCCCGGCGCATACAGTTAAAACTAAAAGCTGTGCGCATATCTAGGCTTAATTGCGCGTAGGAATTGCGCGCAACTGCTATTTCGAATGTTATCAATAGCACGGCAGGTTCTCCTGGTTACTCATAGTAAACACAGGCAATGTTTCTCCTGGTTACTCATAGCAAACACAGGCAATGTTTCTGCCAATGGACCTCCGGGTTACCCGGAGGTCCATTGGCTGAAACATTGCTTGTGCACAGGCCATATGTACAGAATTCGATAGCCTTATTATGGTCATTACGCGTAGATTAACGCGCAGATCAACGTGTTATTTGATCGCATTTCATGACAGGACTTCTAGTTTTAACTGTATATCAACGAGTCTCATGGACGAGTCGATATATGGCCCAGTGGCGAGGTCGAGATACACCATTTCGATTCCATCAGTGTGGTAATTACCAATATATCTCACCCTACTCCTTCTAAGAAGTGACTAACTCGTCATGTAACCCTGTGGTAATTACCAATATATCTCACCCTACTCCTTCTAAGAAGTGACTAACTCGTCATGTAACCCTTTGGATCCGAGAGACCGCTTTTCTGCTCCTGGAACATGATAACGTCATAATTTCATTAAGTACGATGGGTGCTGAATGCATGTGTGGGATAGGCAAATCGGTATTTTCAACCTTCAGCCCCAAATCGAATCATGTACTGTACGTGACGAGTCATTTTGACACCCGGTGAATATTGTCGGTCCTCTTTTGACTACAGATCGCCAATCACCAGTTATCCAATACAGGATCCGAACATTGTACATTAATTTTAAATGAAAGGAAATACATTTTATTCAACAATATACCATCTCACAAGCAATATTAAACGTTAATAATAACAAAATGAACAGTCAAATCATGTGGCAATGTGGAGATGAGCGCATAAATATGCAATAGCATACGTTATATATAATGAATGTGAGCATGTACATTGTTTGAAGACACCGTAGCCAGACTGGCTGTCTTCCTGACTTCTCCGTGTTGCACACAATAACTCTTTCCCGTAGCAAACATTTTGCTGCAGGCAGCATGTCACAGTTCCTATTTCACCCTGCAGATTCCCAGCCACGTGTGCGATGGTGACTAAAAGGGTGGCTGTATTTAAAAATGGATCAGGAGAGAAACCCGAGCTCTCTTTCAGTAGGTTGAGTGGGCAATACCACAATCTATCAAAGGGAATAGTTTTATGATTTCCAACGCGAATATAGACTTTAGACCGGGGCCAATAGTAACAAACTTTTACAATTGTATTTTCTAGAATTGTATTTTCTTGTTATGACTGTAAATGGGTTGAAATGTGGCAATATTTAAAAAAAAATAGGCAAATTGCCATATCTTTAAAAATGCTAATGATTCATTTTATTCAGTTATATAAATACAGTTGTAAAAGTGTTATAGTATTGACCCCTGTGGGTCGCTACCCGATTAATATGCCGTGTTCGCTTTTATCCCACAACGATGTAGAATCTCGATTGCCGAAAGAGAAATGAGGGAACATTAAATCTCAGGTGGTTCATGAATGAAATATGATTCTATTACTTTCCAAGGTGTGATTTACTGGGATTTCCGTGTTTGATTATAAACGATAACTTCACAAATGAATTATGCAATCAACAACTGGATCATGTATCCGTGCGCGCAAATGAAGACGCTTTGCCGTGGGTGTAATGGGGACTTCATTGTTTGTTTGTTTTTTTGCCTTTTTTAACCTTTACCTAACATAAAAAGCAGACGACACATGCAAAAAAAAAATCTTGAATAACTATTATTTTGATTTTTTGTCTCAAAAACATAGGTTATGACCCCTCATTGGAACGAGCTCCTCTCAATGAGGGGTCATAACCTAGGTTTTAGAGACAAAAAAATGAAAAAAATAATGAAAATTAATTGGCGATTTTTGAGAATAGCGCTGGCCGGTTTTGGCCGTTACGTAAGGTAAAGGGTTAAATAATATTATTATCGTTCATAATGAAAAGTAATAAACAGAGTAATCGCTTGACTGCACTGGTTACGTGAACTAATTCATTCGAGGCGAGGGACTATATTGTAAAACACTCGTGCGCATTCGCGCGCTCGTGTTTGTACAACGTCCCTCACCTCTCATGAATTATTTCACGTAACCAGCCCAGTCAAGCGATTACTCTCTATTTAATTTTTGATTTTCAAGAAACTGATTTGAGTTGATTTTCAACCTCACTGATTTCAGAACATACTTTCTCTCGCTTCTCTTTATTCAGCCCTGCTTTCGAAATATTTTATTCATGAAGCCTCGGTTCACAAGTTCGTGTGTGGCGACAGGTAGGATTGAATAGAGTTTTGGTTATCGGGAACGGTTTCGTTTTTTTGCGGCAAACCGGAAAACCAAATTGCAACGCCCAGCTAAAACCGTCGAATCGGCTTTGGTGTGTTGTGTATAAGATGTTTAAACTATATTACCGGGGAGGGGGGGGGGGGGTGGAATAGTGGTCCCCATCGACCAACGTGAAGCATAGAGGTATTTAAAGGCATTCACGGAAGTGGATCCTCATAAATGTAGCCACGGGTGTGGGGGGTGGCTAGGGCACGTGCCCTCTCCCACTTTTTCACAAACACCTATACATATATGACCACATTGATTTTCAAGATTTTACTAAAAAAAAAAAATAGAAAGCTCCAAATGGAGCGTAATATTTCAAAGCACGGTTTCAAAGTTATGATTAGCCATTTGAACCCGAGAGGCCACTTTTCCGGACCATGAACACGATACTTTATAAATTCATTAAGTATGATAGCTGGTAAGTGAATGTGTGGCCAATCAATATTTTCAACGTGCAGCCCTGAGGGTGCACGTTGAAAATATTAATTGGTCTACCCACAAATAATGAATATGGCCTCTTTCAATTGATGCCATTGAATTGATATGGAAGATACTACCAGGGTTCTAAGGGTAAAGTAAAAACAAAACAAAATAATACGCAGAGGTTAGTGTCATAAATAGAGTGGATTCAAGGCTGAGGGGTTAGCGTATATAAATTTATATATTTCGCACTAATACACCGCACAACCACCATTGGCACCCTCCTCCCCCGAAGACAAATTATTTTCCATCCTACACCTTTGCGGTACCCAGAAAGGTGTGACCCCACACACACATTTTTGGAGCTTCCGCCACCTCTGAATGTAGACAAAGAATGGCGACCCTTCTTGGGTGGCGTCTGAACAATTTGGGAAGCAAACGCAATGTTTCTGTCAAAAGGGACGTGGGAGCAAAAAGGGAATTTCATTAAAGAAAACTCTGATTGTATTTTTAAGAGTATGTGAATTATGACCGAGATGGAAATCCACGAATGTACCCAGAGGTCGAGAATTAAGAGCATGCGCCCCTTCCCCGCCACCTAGGTCAAAGTTAACTTCAATGCAAACAACAACGGCGCCTTGTGAAGCACAGAGTTATTTAGGAACATTAATTTGAACTCTGCTCATCGATTTCGAATCATTAAACTGTCTTTCAAGTTTCCAGGTGGCTTTATCGTAGTGTATCTATTCCCTGGCTACCAGAGCATGTTTGGTATATCCGGTGACACCAGAGCAGACGGTGCAGCGAACGACACAGGCTTTAAACAAGCCTCTCACTGATATTAAAATTCATCTCAGGCATTATAAACCACATATCAGAAACTTCGCCAAATATACCGAGTCAAAAAAGAAAGTATAATAAACTTTGAGGAGAATTTTTTTTTAGTATTATCGACTTTAATCCCAAACAAATTATTGTAAGTTCATATTTCGAGTCTAGCTGTATGGATTTGCATAATTTCATGTTCTTACTGTTGCCAGCGTCACGTCAGGACGTCGCAATTCAGACATGGGGTGAAATGTTCACACGTGCAGTTAATAGAGAGAATGTTCGCCGTTTGCCTCTTGCGTGGCAAGACATCGACGGCGCATGGACCTGATAAGTCTCTGGATGTCACCCTGTGGTATTGCGTTCCACCCCTGCCTTAGAACATTATGTAAATCGCCTAACGTTTGAAGATCAGGAAGTCCTACCCGACGGTCCGATTGATCCCAACGTGCTCGATTGGCGACAAATCTGGCGAAAGTGTGGGCCAGGAAAGAAGTTCGATGCTCTGCTCCTCAAGAAAGTCGCGACAGATACGCGCCACGTGACATCGGGCATCGTCTTGCTGGAATAACTGCAATCCGACGTTAGCGTTGAACAACGGGGCAACAACAGCGTTAAGAATTTCGTCCCTATATCGATGTTCATTCAGATTACTATCGATGAAGATCAACCGCGTTCGCTGGTGCAAGCAAATTCCTGCCCAAACCATTACACCACGCCCGCCGAAACGGTCGCATTCCCGAGCGCAAGCATCAGAAAACCGTTCTCCTCGTCGGCGATACAATCGTGCCTACCATCAGAGCGCCGTAGACAAAATCGTGATTCATCACTAAAAAGAACTGTGCTCCAACGCTGCTGAGTCCAGCGAACATGCTGACGTACCGATTCCATTCTGACGGTACGATGACGTTGGGTAAGGATTGGTCCGTGGTATGGACGCCTACTACGGATGCCGTGTTCAGCGAGTCTGTTGCGGGCAGTTTGTGCACTGATTCTATTGTTAGTTCTACCAGGAGTAATTGCTGCTGTCCTCGTCGCCGGAAGGAGGCGATCCCGCAAGTGAGACGTCCTGATGTGTCGGTCTTGTGCAGTGCTCGTAATTCTTGATCGACCTGAACGCAGTCGGTCGGCAGTAGATCCAGTGGTTCTATACCTTCCAATGAGACGGTAAATAGTGGCCACAGTGACTCCGAACTCAGCAGCAAGCTCATCTGGAGATATCCCATTCTCATGCATACCAACGGCACGCAACCTCTGATTTTCCGTTAACCTTGGCATTTCTTTGAAAATGTCGATAGACCAAAACTAGCGTATTTTCTCAATAACCCAGGCTCTCTAGCACAACATAATACAAAGAAAGTTGTCGGTCACAAATTCAATTTGACATTCTCGGGTAGCACGTGCTAATTTGAAATCCGTTGCAAAATTGTATACGGTTGGGTGGACAACAACAACATGTCATTAAACTCTTTGCCCGACTTCTTGCCCACAAACATGCAACATTAGAACTATTATATTTCATCCTTAGTGCTATTTTTTCACATTTGTTACTATTATAATTTCTCTCTTTTTTTGATTCAATATATATGTCGCATGCGACTGGAATGCAGCGACAAATAACAAGCTCAATCGCACCCGACAAAGTACCAACGATAAACATCCTTGTAGCAGTGGCGTAGTGTGGGTGGGTGGGGGGGGGGAGGGGCTCCCCCATTCCCCCGTCCCCGTGGCAACGCCACTGCCTTCTAGTAAACATTGTAAAAAGATAAAGTTATTCTGGTCACACAAGACATACACATCCTTTTTTGTTAGGGTGTTATATGCAACCAGAGTGTGTCCCTTGCCAACAGGCCGTCGGCTGAGTGCTAGAATGTTCTATGTCCCATAGGGGACATAGAACATTCTAGCACTCAGGCGACGAGGTGTTGGCAATTCACATTCTTTCACATTGCGCTGATGTTAATCAAATAAGAGGATAGTACTTCACTGTAGGGTCTCTAAGAGATCTGTTGTTTTTATACGAGCCCGCAATAATTATACCATTTCTTAAAGCTTTTTTTAAATAAATCGTAAGTATTGTTTTTATTTTTTAACTCATTGCATGCTGCTGGTGAACATTCCCACCCGTGGGAGAGTTTCTCGTGTCACTGAAATTTAGTTATTTAATTTATTTATTGGTGTTTAAGGTCACATATTTCTGCACAATGGCTAATCATGACCACGAACAATTTTACTGGTGCTGGTAGCCGGAGTACCCGGAGAGGACCACCGAACAATAGCGAGCAACTGTCAGGTCCCCAACATATTAACTCCACACAAGCAGGGTTAGCATTGGTTGAAGACAGGTCACCATCGACGTGCAGTACGCCTTAGTACACAGCGTCACCGTGCCCTCACGAGGGCAATGGGGGGGGGGGGTGAATTGTCTTGTCCAATGTTGCCGCAGGTGGGTTTCGAACCGAGGACATCTCAGCTTGCAACCTGCACCTCTACCTACTGAGCCAATAATTGGCGTAAGATGCTTTTACGTCCATCGGGCGTCCCATGAGAGCTAGGTTTTGCCAATGATTTATCACAGGGTTCTGCCTAAAATGTGTCCCCACTATCTAAAAGTCACGGGTATGTCCTCATAGAACCGCCGGTAAACGTTGATTTACACTTCTTTGTAACCTTGAATGATATATTCGAGCTCACATGTCTTTCAGCGAGTGCCTAGAAACTCTTTTAGAAATAATTCAAGGTGAGAATACAGAATATACCCATAATAGCTTGGTGTACCAAATGTTCACCACGAGTGGGGAAGTGGTGTTAACCGCGAGCCTTTGGGTATATTTTATTTATACCATGATCGTCATATTAATAAGAGTTTAGATGTTAAATAAATCTATATTCACACGTGCGAATCTGTTTTTGTTTACATGAGCACTGGTGGGCCGTACCTCCGCTAGCTATTTTATCGCCGAAACCAAATGGGAAAAAAGCGCGAAAATTACGGGGCCTTTTCATTTTGATAACATAATAACAAACTATTTCTAGTTATGGATTCTTTATTAACACGAGACAACGCATGTTTGTTAATATTTGGTGTAGTATGAGGTAAACTTTTTTTAAAAACGTAATAAATAATTGATTTTTCAGAATCGTTTTCGGTTCGGCCTCAGGAAAAATCTCGGGTTCGGTTCTGTTTTTCTATGTGCTAAGAACAGATAGTAAATAACACTTCAGACTTCATAACTTGGATAACTCCACACACAATACGACACCACTCACCACAAAAGACCTCTCAACAAGAATTTACTAATTATATTAATCGAGATAAACTGCTCACCCCCAGTTACTTCTTCTGTAACAAATCGCGTTAATCCGAAATACTTCACTGAAGACTACGATTGCATTGTAGTAATCTTAACGACCATCTATTCAACAATCACATGACAAGCTCGGCTCTCTGTGGTTGTAGCGAGCGTGAAACAACAGAACATTTTCTTTTCGTGTGTCTATTTTAATCAGGTGTATGAAGTACAACAAATAACCTTCTGCCCTGTACTATCGACACCAATACTATTTTGTATGGAAGTGTACACTATAATACTAAAGTAAACGAAGCAAAATTTAAACACGTTCAATCATACACTGAAGCATCTGGTAGGTTTTAACATTGGGTCAATCCAGTTTCAGGTTCAACAAGCCTCACACAACACTATCTAGTGTTGTATATTATCGGAAGGAAGAGCTACATGTGATGGCTGTTCTTGCGGCTTGGGCGAGTGGAAAACCAACTGCGTAAATAGTCTGCGCACATTTTACGCCTGGAATTCTTCAGCTACACCTTTCATCCTTAATTCTCTTTCATTTTCGTCTTCTTTCTCAACATGCTCAATGAATATCTATATTCTCAAATTTTAACATGGTCATTACTGATGCTTTTTTTCCTCCTCTTCTCACGCTATTATCTAGCTCTGTCTCCGAAATACATCAAATGAATACTTTTATTTTTATAATAAGCTAGCCTGTGAATTATTGCAAATTATCTAAAAGATATTTATCGATATCCATCGACTCGATGAATATTATTAGTTACCCCGTGTCTGATCACGTGGTACGGGTTTTTACCTACCCGAAGCCAGCCGTGTCCCATGAGGGTAACGAATTTATCTATTGACTTTCCGTTTTAGACGTACAATCTATTTCATGTGTGAACACACTCAGCATGAGATCTTCTATCTCCCATTGTTGAGCCATACAGGTTTCTGTGGAATTTTTGTGCAAAAGAGTTTTTTTATGAAAATATGCCGATATGACTAATATAAAAAAATTATACGGGGTATGGACAATTTGTAGATTTCGGAACGAGGCTTCCACTGGGTATGGGAAATTTGTCAGTGGCTGGGCGGACGTATCGTGGGTTTCAATGAATATGGTCTCATGCCACGTATCTATCAACCAATCAAATCAAACAATTCACTTTAGTCAATAGATAATGAGGAATATTCCTCAGTTGTTTCCTAAATAACGTCACGGGACGTCGCATCACCTTGCCTTGAAGGAACGATCAGCTGATCTTTGTTATTCTTTTGAAACGTACGCATTTGGGGTCGAATTGGGCTGAATATTGCGCAATAAAATGTACGTAGCAGTACCGGGCATTGTCTCATGAGTGTGGACATGAAAGCTTTATTTTTTCACGAGCGCTTTTCAGGTTCACACGATGATTTTTTTAGTCACTTCCTAAACGACGTTACCTTTCGGCGCATGACGTCGCCTTGAACGTCGCATTGAAGAAACGATCAGCTTATCGTTGTTATTGTTTTGAAACGTACGTGTTCGCAGTGAAATTGGGCTGAATACTGCGCAGTAAAATGGCACGTAGCATATAAAAAAACGAAAATCTACACTATTTTAGTGAATATTGGGAATTATCTCATTCGCGTGGACCTGAAAGTATTATTTTTCACTCGGGCAAGCGTTCGTGAAAAATAAAACTTTCAGGTCCACACTCATGAGATAATTCTTAATATTCACTAAAACAGCGTACATATCCTCTATTTATTTACTTACTGTATAATTGTACCATCGTGTCACATTGTTTGCTCTTCTACCTAATGGCATGATAAAGGAGACAGCTTACACGAGCTATGGCGTTCTGCTGAATTCCTTTTCCTGTGAAATTTGTAGAAACAGCGTGCAGAGAACGAAATGTGTTCTCAGAAATAAATATTGTTTAACAAAAGACCTGTCTGTATTGGATTCAGCCTAACTCCTCTTTGGGTTCTGTGGGGTCAGTTGCCAAGCTAACAAAAACAGAATCGGGGTAATAAATAAATAAGTTGCATCTAAACTATGTTGTGTTCTCATTGTCACATTTCCTCCCTTATTGACTCACCTGTGGACGAGTCAACAAGGGAGAAAAGGTGATAATGACAACACGAGTATTACGCTCTTGGCCGGATAGACTTAGTGATGAGACCCCATAGTGGTTGCTAGTACAATTCCCTCACAGTAAGATAGTTTGGTCGGTTTATGCACAAACACGGTAAAACTCTTCGGTCGGTTTCTGCTGGGTATTTCGGGGCGGTTTTCCGGTTTGCAGCATAAACCGGAACCGAACCGGAAAACTGAAAAACGATCCAGCCCTACAATTTGGGTTTTTCATTTGGGCGTATTTGGCCGGAAGTACAACGTTATTTTGAAGTGCAATTACTAAAACGGAATCATGTCCGATGCAAGCAACTGAATGAATATCCTTAATGCTACCAAACCAATGCTTCAATAATTCTCCTAGTGACGTCATTTTATCAATAATCAGGAATCGAAACATGTGAGAATATATGGAGTTTTTATAGTTTGAAATATTCCATTAACTACGATTTGACAGTCCAGCCCAGAAAGAAATTCAATGATTACCGATGCCGTACATTCAACTTGCGTGTAAAACATATATGAGCTGAAGGGTAATTAATTTATGTTTGAAGGTCTCAAGATATATGTGCGGGGATCAATGGAGTTGTTAATAATCACAATAATTTATAATATAATGCCGTATACTTCTTCATTTATTCCATGGTTGTACCAAAGAATTATGTATTCGTTCACCGTTCACAATTCTTCTTGATCCGAGAAATGTCTTCACAAAAGCAAATTGATTAACAGTACTTTTATATTATTTATTTATTCATTGGTGGTTAACCCTTTGAACTCTAGTGGTATCTTCCATGTCAGTTCAATGGCACCAATTGGAAGAGTCCATATGCATTATTTTGGGCAGACCAATCAATATTTTCAAAGTGCAATGATTGGTCTACACACACATTTATTGATCAGCCATCCTGTTTAACCCTTTACCTAACGTAACGGTCAAAACCGGCCAGCGCTATTCTCAAAAATCGCCAATTAATTTTCATTATTTTTTTCATTTTTTGTCTCAAAAACATTGGTTATGACCCCTCATTGGAACGAGCTCGTCGAGCTCGTTCCAATGAGGGGTCATAAATTATGTTTTTGAGACAAAAAATGAAAAAAATTAGTTATTCAAAAAATTTTTTTGCAAGTGTCGTCTGCTTTTCATGTTAGGTAAAGGGTTAATGACGCTGTGACCTATCATGTTCCTGGTCGGAAAAGCGGTCGCTCAAGTTCAAAGGGTTAAAATCAGCTTCAGAATCTACCGCAATATCTTGACCACGAAAGAGTATGGATTCAAGTCTAGTCAATCGGTTATATCAACATGGTCCATTTTATAGGGTGTTTATCCCATGTGCAAGCTACTAGGGCTGTCGCGATTATTCGATTAGTCGACTAACCGTCGACTATTGAAGTAGTCGACGTTTTTAATTTTTAGTCGATCGTCGTTCATTTTCAAGGTGGTACACGTCTACTACACGTCGGGGCTAAATTGCATTGTTTTGTGAGGTGAATGATCAATGAAGGTGAATAACTTTAAATATCTAACCATAGTTAACATTCATATCCGGAAGACTGTACGACTGTCACTGACTGTGTAAGAAAGAACACTCACAGTTACTCGAGAAGAATAGATTCTTCTGAATTTCTCCAGTCTTGTACACACGAATGCACCCATTGGAAAACCCAAAGCGCGGAAGTGACAAAATTATGACGAAAGTCAGAACGTCAGATCACTTCTCAAAGTTCGGAACTTCAGACTAAGATCCAATTTTAACAACTGACGAGGGAATGCATAGATCTCAATGTTCAAAAATTTCGAGAAACTTATTGCAGAAAGGAAACATATGCAGGAACGTTCTTTGGTAAATTCATTTTAATTCATCGGCTTTAATCTAGTTCAAACTTGGATCCGCAGTCAGTAATAATATTTTTGGGGTTGGTACGTCCTACAGGACGTACCAACCCCAAAAATTATATTACGGACTGTGGGTCCAAGATTGGACTACATGTAGCTTCAGTCGGGACCGATTTGTTGTTCCCACAACCCCACTTCGCCTGAACACACTGGTGCCATTGTCATTTTCAGAGTTTTACGAACAGAAGAATGATTTGCTAAAAAATCATGGGAAGCGACTATTAATCGACTAACCGTCGATTACTGGTCACGATTAGTCGATTACAAAAAAATGATAGTCGCGACAGCCCTACAATCTACCGGGTTTTATTTTACTATTAAAGCATAACTTGCTTACCTCAGTAAACAAGCACTGACCCTCGCCCGGGTTTCAAACTGGAAATACTTGTCAAAACCAGATATGGACGACTTACTTCTACCGTTCGGTCACTTTCCATAGGTGTACAATATTTCCACGGACGCAATAATATTAGATCCCAAACGCTAATTATAGGAACACCCATCAAAAACTTAATTAATTAATTAAAAAATCATCAGCAGCAAAATTTTAATTAATGAAGCACCGGGTTGTACCCGGTACTTCATTAATGAAAATGCTGATGATGATTGTTATTACCTGGAAAACGCTTGCCTCGACATCGCTGCCCTCGCGTGCATTGTGCCTAGTCTTCGACGGTGTACTGTGAGAAAGAAGGAGATATTGGTTGAGCTTTATATAAGCTTTCGGGTGAGAGCGAGCTTTCCGCGGGGTCTTCTCTGTTATAGTACTGCAATTAAAACAATCGGTGTCCAGTTCAAATTCCCTACGTTACGCTTACTTCCCAACATCACACTACAATCTTGCCTGTCCCAAAATGCAAGAATAATGACATTTATTTTATTTATTTTATTCAATTAAAATTAATTTAATTAATTTGCTTTATTTAATTATTTTATTTATTTTTTATTTATTTAATTATTTTATTTAATTAATTGTATTTAATTAATCAATTGTATTTGTTGTATTTATTTATTTAAATGATTTATTTATTTATTGTCACATATTTCTGTCCAATGGCAGATATATGTAACCGTAAACACCATTAACATGGATAAAGGCCGTAATATGGATATAAAGTCAAATACCCATATTACCGATTTAGAGGACTTCCACACCAAGCATTGGTTACTGGGTCCTATTTTACCAAGCACTGATTCCAGCTAAACAAGCACTGCTTCCTTTCCTAAGGATACCACGGTGCGGAAAGATATTTGACCCAGGCACTCATGGCTGGGTCAGATATCTTCACCCTTGGGTGAGGTTTCACTGTCCCACCCTAACATAACTCAAGGAAGATTTTCTCCCGCCACACCCCAAATGGCGTAATCGAAATCAAACTATTGCCAGTGTGATAAAAATTGACCGCTCTACTGATTGATCGAATGAATTGCATATTCGAAAAGACCGTTCGTCGCCTGAGTGCTAGAACATTCTAGCACTCAGCCGACGCGTTGCAGAGTCCCGCATATACCGAGGGCATAAAACACGAAAACGAATGCTAGCTCACGAAAGCAACTGGGTAGCATATTGAAGCAAGTTGAAACAGATGACATTCCCATGACGTCACTTTGAAATTATGGATTTCGATGACGTCAAAAGGTGTGTGATAGGAGAAGAAATCTTCCTCCAGTGATGTGGGGGTGGGGGTGGGATGGGTAGCTGTATTAGTAGAAGCGAAAGAGAATGTCATTTTGTCTACAAAATGCAGATGATAAAATTATCCGACCATCATTAAATAATCAAATAAAGATGATCGTGTGGGGTGGGTCAGACCTATCACACCCATGTATCTCACCCGGAACACGCCTATCTCAATAAGTGGGAGAAAAGTGGATCACGGCTGGATGGCGAACTGACGGAGAAGTAGACTGCTCTAGCTATCTCAGTGGTGAGGCTTCGCAAAGTCACGAAAAATATGTTACAAATCTACTGCTACAGGATACTATACTGCCTGCTTCAGTGACTCATCTTGCGATTCTACGGGTGTTATGATTGGCAGGTTGCAGTGTTCCGTGTCTCCTATCAACGAAAGAATCCTGTTAGCTTTTTGCGGAAGTGCATGTATATGTCAGTAAAGCGCAATAACATGGAGGTGTCAATACAAGTGCCTGCAATAGGTTATACACGCACGTCAAGATATCGACTCATGAGTTCAACAAGACATATTCTTTAATGCTTTCAGCGTTGCATATGGGGCCAATTTGCACTGAATTGGTGATATAATATGGGCATAGCAATGTTAACATCATCGTTCAGTGCAATTCCATGTGGGGTCCAGAAATTAAAAAAAAGAAACATCGTGTGCAGCGTTAGTGAGTAGCTCGCCACGAATAACACCCAATTTCAAGGAAGAGAAGAACTACGAATATGTTCATGCATGAATTACTAATGTATTAAGATATAGCTTGTGAGTTGTTTTCAATTTGCTTAGTACTACTTCAGTAATGTCGGACGCTCTTAACCCCCTGCACTCTGATGTCGAGAATACTCGACACCTCCCCCACTCTAAGCCCCCACCACACCTCCCTGTCATCCATGGTTATTCCCCCTGTGTTGTCATAAATTCAGTAATTTAGATTTTGGTTGACAGAGCTCAATTGGAGCTCTGTCAACCAAAATCTAAATTGCTGAATTTCTGACAACACAGGGGGGATAACCATGGATGACAAATCAGGCGTTTCGTCATCAGAGTGCAGGGGGTTAAGAGGAAGTAGTTGTACAGAAGGGTAAACACACAGAACGACACACGCGTGTGAGTGGGTTAGTCGATATGGCACGAGTGCCAACGCGGAAAGATAAAACGAAAGTCCGCAGGCCTCAAGTTTTATCCTCCCGCGATGGCACAAGTGTCATATCAATTAACCAGCGTGTCGTTCTGTATTTATTACACGCCTTCACGTCTATAAAAACAATTACGAGAAAAACACTCAGCAATTAATTTGACAACTACCAACAAAAAAAAACATTTTATCGCTAACCAAATTTGCTAAGAGAACCCGTGTTACTATTTCGTCCCCTGAGTTCCAATGTGTTCTATGTGCCTACGGGCACATAGCACACATTGGAATTCAGGGGACCATTTTCAGCTATCCCTAGCGATTCCAATTGTAATTGCATTGCACGATTTGAAGAAAATTCCAGCGAACTTTTGCTTCTATTTAAAAATGGTCCTTCAAAGATTTCTGTTCCGGACATATGTGCGGAATATAGTTTCATTTCCCGCATGGTTTAGTGTTGCTGTGGATGGGGATATCATAGAACAGACGTATAATAAATTCTTTTTTCTCTTGCTGTGTTTCGAGAATTTGACTATTTTATCAGACACGCGTCTTGGTAACCGGTTCTCGTCAGATCACCGAAGTTAAGCAACGTCGAGCTCGGCTAGTAGTTGGATGGGCGATCATTTCAGCTACTGGTTCGCGCTCCCGCGTTGTGTCCTTGGGCAAGGCATTTAACTCTGATTGCCTAAATGGGGGCACGATGACGCTGTGTACTAAGGTGTACTGCACGTCTTTGGGTGCACATGTTTTCAATCAAACTAACCCTACCTGTGCCGCGGTGCAGAGTTACGATGTTGAAGAGCTGATAGCTGCTCGTCGTAGCTCGGTGGTTCTCTCCGGGTACTCCGACTTCCTCCACCCGCAAAACTGTCACCGACATGATATGACCCAGGCTGTTAAAATGTCATTAAACCCTAATAAATAAATAAATAATTTCATCAGACACAAGTGGGGTTTTCTTCTTTTTTTTCTCGGTTGCTTTTTTTAATCAATCTCTCTGTTTTATCGTTTACTCTTTGAAGTTGATTTTGTAGATCCTAAATCTTTGTTTATTTATAAACATTGTCAAAATAAATAATGCTTTGATTCACTGTGGAGATATAAAACTGATATATTTTTCACACATATCGATACATAATATGTCAGCTAACACGTTTTAAGCATTTGATAATGACAAACCGGCTTCGAGGGTTTTTTGTCGATGGACTTTTCTCATTTCATGTTGTCTCCATTTGGCTTAAAGCTTGACATTAAACCTTAGAAAACTATCAAATGCAAACGCGTTGCACTGTCTGTGACATTTCAGTTCAACATTTGATCGACCATTTTATTCCCTAGATGGCACTCAAACTAATGAATCGCGGAAGTGACCTATCGATTTTCTTATGTGTGAATATTTGCCGACGAATTCTTAAGTGTCGCTTACAAAATAGTACGGTGATTAATCAACGGAACACTCACAAGGTAAATAAAAAATAAATGTCCTCTGAGCTTATAAATCTGCAATCGATCTCCGCCATAAAATCTAAAACGTGTATATCAACTTTTCAAGCATGGACGAGGAAGAACGAAAAAAAAAATCGACTGAAATCTCGATCGGCCTCCGAGACTGAAACATGTTTGGGTTATGCTGAAATGTGTAGATGGATAAAGAAAATCACGCGATAACACCACATTCTTCCGCGGAAAGTCGGATCCATCGGTCTCTATTGATAAGATGTCGAAGTCTGATGTTTTCGCTGAATTCTGCAGAATAACCCATCGCGCGCACATATCCAACGGTAATTTCAGAGCGCTGATCGACCATTTATTTTAAACCAGCAGGCAAATCCTCCTTGAGCTCAAAGTCGACCCGTTTCCAGAATATGGGAACGGCCCTCCACTGGTCGACCCATAGTGATAATCAAAATAACCATCATTTTGTTAAGCTTCGACCTCTCGATAGAGGATGAGGTACCTTATGTGATACTTAAATAATGTCACCATATCTTCTGCACTAAAGTAGCCGACCTTCTCAATAGCGGTCTTTCCATCGGATTCTTCCCAAAATGTTGGAAATAAGCCACATGAGTCTGATACCAAAACCCGACAAGCATGACTGACAATTTCCGTCATTGTAAGAGATTTGCAGGGAAGAGAGCTTCCTTTAATTTTCTAAAGCTATCAGGGCATTTAGCACTGAGGGTATAGAAATTTCATACAAAATTGAAATTTCGAAATGTTATCGTATTTGTATCATCGATGTGTGTATCAGTTTACAAATTTCCGGCACTTTCCTGTTGAATAGTATAAAAATACAAAAGCTGGCTTTTAACCCTTTACCTAACCTGAAAAGCAGACGACACTTGCAAAAATAATTCTTGAATAACTAATTTCTTTCATTTTTTGTCTCAAAAACATAGGTTATGACTCCTCGTTGGAACGAGCTCGACGAGCTCGTTCCAACGAGGGGTCATAACCTATGTTTTTGAGACAAAAAAATGAAAAAAATAATGAAAATTAATTGGCGATTTTTTAGAATAGCGCTGGCCGGTTTTGGTCGTTACGTTAGGTAAAGGGTTAACATTGTTTTTCCCTGTCAGTTTGAATGTTTGACTATTATTCTTTGTAGAAACCCATTTCGAAATATGAAAACTACGTTTTCACCATCATTTTTTTACGTTCTGATACTTTTTTCTGTCCATTGTGTCAACAGTGTATGCACCGTGTGTGCATCGTGGCATGTATAGACAGAACGCGATGTGTGTTTGAATCAGTGGGTGTTTTACATAACTCGTTGGAATGGCGTAGTCATATTTCGCACGAGCCGGACAGTGTGTGTATCGTGACATATATAGACAGAACGCAATGTGTGTTTGAATCGGTGGGTGTTTCACATAGTGAGTTAGAAGGGCGTGGTCATATTTCGCGAGATCCGTAGGCTCTCGTGAAATATGGCAACACCATTCCAACGAGCTATGTAAAACACCCACCGATTCAAACACACATCGCGTTCCGTGTTTAGTACACATCCCATGTATTAAAATTAATTTAAATAAACACATTTTAAATCCTATGTTTAAACCAATGGTGAAGAGCCCGTTTGTTATGTTTGAAGCTGTTCTGATCAACAAGATCCATAAAAAATCAAAACAACCTTTTGGGAACCAGGCTAAATTGCATTCATTACATTTTCTATTAGGCGCTGTTTTTGGAATTCGTATCGCTGTTTCTCTTCGACTGGTGTCCATTCACGCATAACCTTTTGGTGCCTATTACTGTTAGTAGAAATATAAGTACAAACTTGCACAGATTTGCAAAACGGCTGGGAGAAACTTTTTTAAAAGAAGTTCGAAGCATGTCAGGATGTTTGAAGATTTACCGAAATAAAGTTGACCAATTTAGATATAACGGGATCCGCGGACGAGGCGACCACGGGACTGGGTTAATGATGTGGTTGGAAATGATTGGTTTTTTTTAAATATTACCTCATTTTTGGTTATCTAATTTTTTGTGAACCGACTTTATTTTGCTTTGGACGTTTTCATTTTGACATACTCGACAGACGATCGATAATTGTATAACGAAATTTGGAAACGTTTAGAAGCCTAACGAATGACTCGAGTTTACAATACAGTGTTTTCGTGCAAACAGAGCCTCCAGCGGTTTGCACCTCCAACCTTTAATGGAGGATAAAAGTTCCTGAAATTATCCGATTGGTGGAAATGAACTGAGCTTGTCAGTGTGAATACAATTTTAAAGGGCATGTTTTGGAAAAGATATAAAATACAGGTGACTATTGTCTTCTGAAATGTGCGAGAGAAGATTAAAATTGGGTGGGGGTTGATGAAAATATGTCTATTTCATTCAGTGCGAAACTGCTCGGGAGTACAGGAAGCTCCAAATTTAAAGGCAAAATTCACTTGGCGACCTATATTTTTGTTTCTGTATATTTTTTCTCATGAGATGATAAACTAAATGGATAGATGCTTGTTTTGCCTCAAATTAGCTTGATCAGATGGGGAGAAGAGGAAAGATTAGTACTGTCGTCAATGGAAAATAACACTGTATTGTAACCTAGACGGGAAAAGTATAAACGGTGCTGGGAAAAACGTTCCGGCTTGTACATCATCAGTTGAATACAGAATCACGTATGTCATAGATGTGATTCCGTTAAATACAAGGGTTTAAAGTTTAATGGATGTGTAATAACATAAGATACCCTGTTCTTTTCCTTAACCCTTTACCCAACGTAACGGCCAAAACCGGCCAGCGCTATTCTCAAAAATCACCAATTAATTTTCACTATTTTTTTCATTTTTTGTCTCAAAAACATAGGTTATGACCCCTCGTTGGAACGAGCTCGTCGAGCTCGTTCCAACGAGGGGTCATAACCTATGTTTTTGAGACAAAAAATGAAAAAAAAATAGTTATTCAAGAATTGTTTTTGCAAGTGTCGTCTGCTTTTCACGTTAGGTAAAGGGTTAATATAGAAGTCAAAGAGATATGATTAGTTCATTTTTTTCCCATGGGAAGAATAAAACTTACAAAATACTGTAAAAACGCATTCGCTAAACAAAGAGCCAAAGTGGACATTACTTATTGTTGGTAACAACCTCAGCAGCCTCATTCCATACTGATGGATATTCTTAATGACGAATTATCTAAGAAGTAGTTGCTTACAGTTAGATTGCCATAAAAAGCCACGTTTCCTTTTGTCACTTTTATTAAACGAAAATTACAGACAGCTCCGAGAGCTGTCTGTTGTTTTCGTTTACTAAAAGTAGCAAAAGGGAACTTTATTTTCTACTGTTTTCTCAACAATTACTGGCTTATTAGTTGGGTCTTCCTGGCCCGTCTAATACTTTCAGGTGAGATAACTTATTGAAAGTCGATTGTCGTGACGATATAACAAAGGGGTGGACCCCAGCAATTCATCCAGCTACCGTCTCACAAACCTCCTCAGCTGCTTTGTAAGGTACTTGAAAGGGATATCACCAACAGATTGCTTTGCTTTGGTATCACCCAATTTCTTAAATAACTGGCAACGAGTCTACAAACACCACAAAGATGGAATCGAGTGTGTTTACAGACTGACAACCTTCACTTGACAAGGAAGAGGAGTTGTCATATTCATGGACGTTGAACAGTCTTTCAGTTCAACGATATCCGATATAAACGTTCCAAAATGGGCTTACAAACAAAACAAATGTTAATCCTTTACCCAACGAATCGCCCTCATCCACCCGCGTAATATGCACATTCCACAGTTGAAAAAATATTATTTTTCAAAAAATGTCAACAAAACCATATCATGTGACCCCCTCGTTGGAACGAGCTCGTTCCAACGAGGGGTCACATGATATGGTTTTGTTGAAATTTTTTGAAAAATTTAAAAAAATGGTATTTAAAATAATAAATTTTGATAGCGTCTGCGTTGGGTAAAGGGTTAAAGAATAATCAACAACCGGACAGATATAATAACATTAGAGTCTGTCTCGGGGTGTCAGAGAAAGTTTCCCAGGAGGTTGGACTCTCCTCCTCCTCTCTGAACTCACAGTGCAAGCTTTGGCTGTTATATATGCAAACGACATTGACAAAGTTTGCGAAAACCTCCTGCGTGGTACGCTTGTCGCAAACATACCGACATCCAATGTACGTGGACGGTAATCCGATCAAAGGCTATAACTAAAAGCCGACATCAGCAAATCTGCTAGAGAATATGGAATATAGGATTTTATTAACACAGCTTATGGTCCCACTTTGTAACAACCTCAGCGACCCCATTCCAGTGAGGGGTGATAAGGTATGTTTTTGAGACAAAAAATTGTTACATTTGAATGAGGTTTATGTGAAAAACGCTGACCGGTTTTTGAGAGTTATGTAAGATAAAGGGGTTAAGTTTATGCATAAATAGAGGTAAGTTTATTTATATCCGTAATTAAGGCCAATATTTATTCCATCGATCCGTATCTAGTTTTAATAAGATCAGTTACAAGAACACACGGTCTGACACGATTTTCAATCTATAAATTTGTTTGTATCTTATAATGTCAACATTATCTTCTGATCCAGTAAAGGCAAACACTAATCAGGAGTTTGAAGCAAACGAATCTTTGTTTGACAATGGTTCTGTGTTACGGAAATATTGTCATTCGTAAATAAAGCAGAACGTAAACTTATGTACAGGAATCTCCGAAGCTATTAGATATTACTCCATAACACTGATGGTACCAGCACTGCAGGTTAAACAAATGAACTTCACAAATGAAAACCTACAACACCTATGGGATTTCACAGAATAGACGCGATAGTAACATTGCGCGTAATGCGAAAACAAACAAAAAAAAACAATAATCAACGATAATACTACGCGAGGGGTAGATAACCCAATTATGCAGGCCCCCGGAAGTGACGTATGTCGCGGTACATTGCCGGCGTCAGGTTGGTTGCTTTGAAATCTCACGCGAGCGGTTACGTTATGAGGTCATTTCTGTGCTTATGTATGATGTAGAATGCACGTTATTTGGCTGACAAGTGTTTCCATTCGTCCATTTTGTTTACGGGAGGTCGTCATTTTGGTTTCTGTACGGCATGTGGCTACTGTGGAACTGAAAGTCCTGCACTAGAACGAAGGCGTATTGAGTATTTCTAATCACCGAAAACAATACAAATATATCGAAAAGCTCCAAACGACAACAAAAACAATCCCCTAAATGGACTACATTCTATTTAATCTTAGGTTTATCTGCTCCAACCCTTGCCCCATCCTAGCCTCAGACTGTGCAGTTGGGGAACTCTATTTAACCGAGTCCCACAGTTATCACGATATGAGTCTATTAATACAAAACAATTTGTTGTTCGCTTCGTTTTTTGCAGAAAATGCGTGTATTTTATGAAAATAAAAGCATAGGCGTGCAATAATAGGTAGTTTGTCAGTTTCTACTGAAAAGACGGGTTTGTCTCCTTGAAGATGACAGGTGTTGCGCAGGACACAACCATACTTAAATGGTGGAAATTGGTTAAAGTTGTTCACAGTCATAATGTGTATTAATGTATTTATTTTTTGGTATTTAAGGTCCCATATTTCGGCACAATGGCTAATCGTGACCGCAACAAGGAGATAAAGTATGGTGTTTAAGCTCATATATTTATGCACAGTGGCAAATCGTGACCGCAACATGGAGATAAAGTATGGTGTTTAAAGTCACATATTTATGCACAATGGCTAATGGTGACCGCAACATGGAGATAAAGTATGGTGTTTAAGGTCACATATTTCTGCACAATGGCTAATCGTGACCGAACCGTGGAGATAAAATATGGTGTTTAAGGTCACATATTTATGCCCAATGCCTAATCATGACCGCGAAATGGAAATAAAGTCAAGCTTTGTCAATCCTTTATACACATACTGTCCATTTTAGAGTACTTATACCCCAATCATTGATGACTGTGTCATATTTTTACCAGCAAACAAAATTTTTTTTATGACAGTAAGAAGCTTCACGTGCCGGGATTCCAAAAGAGTAGAGAGAGGGGCGGGGGGGGGTGGGGTGTCGGTAGTGTACGTTATTGTGCAGTAACATGAAGTATAACGGTAAACGATTGGTTGCGTTAGTTCAGTTCTCGGGTACAGAATATTATACAAATTACTAATATATAGCTTGGGAACATCACAAAAGGAGTGCACTGGCAGCTGGGTTCACTATTCTATCGAACATGGCGCAATATTCAAGTATAGTTAGCGACAAGTCGAGCATAATTTATTATATTGTATTAACCCTCTAACCCTCTACCTCACACAGAAGGTAGGCACTTGCAAATAAAATGAGGGGGTATAAGTTATGGTTTTAATACAACAAATGAAAACAAAGTAATGAAAATTGAATGGTGATTCTGATGAATTGAGCTGACCGATTTTTGCCGTTATGTTGGGTGAGAGGTTAAAGAATTCCTTTAAACATGGAATATTTTGATGTGTATTGTTATTAATGAAATAGAGGTGGTGAATGCGTATCTGTCAATGAAACCGAAAAGTCAGGGAATAGTGCACAATTATTTTCAACACCCATACTATTCTCTTAGTAAAGTTTAAACATATTTCATTTGTATAAATAACAAAAATAAATGAATTACAAGTGCAACACAAACAGATTAAAATCTTTCCTTGAAGTACTATCAACAATAGAGCCGGGCGTTTTTTTCTGTTTTTCAGTTCTGTTCCGGTGTAAAAGGAATGGAAGTCCGTAGGAACGTTAGTCCCTCTGGACTATTATTCCGCGGAATTATAGTCCTGGGTCTAACATTTCTAGGAATAGTAGTCCGGCGGACTACTATTCCTAGAAATGTTAGACCTAGGACTATAATTCCGCGGAATAATAGTCCAGATGGACTAATTTTCATACGGACTTCCATTCCTGTTACACCGGCTTTTGTGACAAATCGGAAAACCGAATGGCAAGACCCAGAAAAAACCTACCAGACGGTCTTACTGTGTTTTGTGCATAGACTGATCAAACTATCATATTGGGAGGGAACTAGGCTAGCAACCATTATGGATCCTCGTAACTTAGTCGATCCGACCAAGGGATAAATACGTCGTGTCCTCGTTGTCGCAGGTTCTCCCTTTTCTACCTCGTCCATCAGATGAAGCAACAAGTGAGAAAGTGTGACATTGAGAACACAAAATAGTTTAGATACCCATTATTCATTTGTTGTTTTTTTCTGTCTGAATAGGCTTAACAACTGATCCCCTAGAATCCAAAGGGGAGTTAGGCTGAGCCCAAAACAGCCAGGACGTTTATGGTGAGTGGTGTCATACTGAGGATTTTTTTTCCAAGTTATAAAGCCTGAAGCTTTATTTACTACCTGGTCTTAACACATAGAAAAACCGAACCGAAATCGAGATTTTCTCTGACACCGAACCGAAACCGAATCTGAAAAAATCACAATCACCCAGCTATAATCAACAATTATATAGAGAGTAATCGCTTGACTGGACTGGTGACGTGAAATAATTCATGAGAGGTGAGGGGAGTGTTTACAATATAGTCCCTCGCCTCGACTGAATTATTTCACGTAACCAGTCCAGTCAAGCGATTACTCTGTTTATTACTTTTCATTATTAACGATATTTATATTATTTAACCCTTTACCTTACGTAACGGCCAAAAACGGCCAGCGCTATTCTCAAAACTCGAAAATTAATTTTCATTATTTTTTTCATTTTTTGTCTCTAAAACATAGCTTATGACCCCTCATTGGAACGAGCTTGTCGCGCTCGTTCCAATGAGGGGTCATAACCTATGTTTTTGAGACAAAAAATGAAAATAATAGCTATTCAAGAATGTTTTTTTGCAAGTGTCGTCTGCTTTATAATTATAAATATATAAAGAATAAAAGAATAAGCTTTATAAAGAGATATGTAAATAAAGGCATTGTATTTATTGTGATGAAAAATATGTGTCAAGACGCTGGATAGGAAAGAATACAAAGGACAAAGGACCCCAGATGAGTCAAGGACAAGAGCTTGGAGGTAGATAACACCATAGCACAGCACTAACAGTTAAGTTAGCACGTCATCATTTATTATTATTATTTTTTTGTGGAGGGGAGGGGGAGGGTAACAACACTTTCGATAGTCAGGTTCACCTCGAGCTCGAGTCGGGCAGTTTTGCGGGTGAATGAAGACGGATGACCCGGAGAGAACCACAGTGCATCGCCGAGTAACTCTCAGACTCTCCAACGTACTAACTCCGCATTAGCAGGGATAGCATTGGTTGAAGACAAGTGCACCATTGTTGCGCAGCACGCCGTAGTGCACAGCGCCACCGTGCACCCACGTGGGCAACCGGGATTAAGTGCTTTGCCCAATGACACAACGCAGTTACCCCTGACGTGGATTGAACCGTGGCCGATTCGGTTTCAAGTCCAATATCGTAACCACCGAGCCACCACGCCTCCGCACATCATCAAGTGAAATAAAAAATCAAAACAACAGTGACACCATTGGTCAATGTCCAAAAAAAGTTAAAATCTTGATTACAGTTTCGAATGCGAAAATGTACCAACGATACGATCAAATGATAATTACGATTTTTCTTTGTTTGGAATTTCAATAAAACATAACATTGATGTCAAACAGATATCAGTGCAATCTGAGTCCAATATTCAACACCAAACTACATTAACTAACTAGACTTTATGATTCTGGAGAATCATGACTTTTCCAGATGGGATTCCATGATTTTTCATGACCCAAGAATGTCTGATGAATTGTTTTTAACTGTCTCACTGAAGTTCCTTTATTGATGTTATGAGAAAGATGGGTATTGTAGTCTCAAATGACTCAGTTTGATAAAACAAATGTTTATGTAAAAACCATCATTACCGGTGGAGAGGTTTAATATAAATATTGTTGTCTGACATGTTAATGACCGACAAAATGAGTTATGTTTGTTTGACACATACCCACTAAGTGCTGTGACAATTTGAAAATGGTCCATTTTACTCAAATGTATCCAAACTATTGATGTCTGGCATTTTGTAGAGGGTTAACAAGTGCTAACAGGAATATTGTTCTATGCAACTTGTAATGTCACACCAAGAACTGCGAATAGCCATTTTTCTTTAAAATCTACAAGATGTTTTCAGAGAAATCCAGACAGAACATGAATTTTAAGCTTTTGATGGGTATGATTGTTTATCCAGCCCAAAACGGGTTAAGGGTTGTTTTTTGAATACCCTTATTACTTCCAAAAATAATTCTCAGTGAATTCTACTTCCACTTATGTTAATCTCTCCTCTTAACTTAAATTGTGTGAAAATCGGTTCGAAAATGGCTTCTGAATCGTACGGACAAAATGTGTGGAAACAAAAACAAAAAAGAAAAAAAATAATCCGTAGAAAAACAATAGTCTTTTTCAGAGGGAAAAGCCTACATATGTTCTGACACAACGATTCGTTGCATAAAAAATATAATCAACCATTGCATGAGTGCTAGTACAACCCATTTGAAGAGGGTTGCGTGAAACAAGAAGTTGCATCACGACTACTGCGTGTAAATTTTCTTTATCCAAGAAGTCTTGAGTTTTGGGACAATAATCCCGACAATCTATTTCAGCCATCTTAAAAGGCATGCCTTCGATGAAGGCATGTCTTGTTGATATAGTTTATTACATTTTGTCAGTCGAGAGTTGGGCCAGCAGAGACGGGATGCAACCATGTTAACGTGTACACCAGACTTTTTGCGACGTGCCTGGGCGTGTGTGTGGGGAGGGGGAGCGGTGAGGGGGGGGGGGCAGTAATAATTTACCCTAATTTATTCTTACAGCACTCAGGGAGACTCTCGCTACGTAACTATTGGTTATCTATTATGTTTGCCAACAGACCACTAAATTTTCTTCAGAGCTAAAATTTATGCGTATTGCCTGCGATGGGTTAACCAACTTCTGTGGTGCTCTTATCTTAATAGATTACATTGCTTCAGAATGGCCTTCCAGTGATTCTACACCGTTGCTTGTGGCCTGCACCTCTACCTACTGAGCCAACGCGCCCCCTAGACTGAAGGGTTAAACAACTTCTTGAACGAACACTGGATTCTCTGTTTATCTATCTCAAGATCGGGTAGGATATCGGATAAAGATAGGGGACGTTCTTTAGCCAGATGCGGCGTCACTTGCTTGGGGAGCCAGCAGCCAACGATTGACCCTATCCTTACCTTTTTTACCCGTAGCCTATATAATATAAAGAGTTTAATCGAGAGCCTGTAAATGTGTCAGAATACAGACATTCCTGTAATGTGGCATCCTTGTAATGTGGGATCCATCTAATATGTTTTCTGCAAATGTAAACAATTTCTCTTGTATTTGTCCAATGTATTCCACCTGCAGTCGTTTTGGTCAACATCGTCTTCAGCCATCTTCCAAGCCAGATTGAAAGATGGCTGCAATAGAGAAAATTAACCAAACCATGGACAATCCATTAAGTGCATGGCTAGCATCTGTTCGTATAAGATAATAACATACGGCGAGAAAAGGAGGAACACACACACACACCCTAACCTACAACACTTTTCTCGGCACTCATCAAGACCGCCCATTGAAGAAAATGGCAGTTTTAAGGATCCATTTTCTGTCTTTATTTCCACCAGACCGGACCACTGCAGGGCCAGCACTTCTTGGATATTACTGCTTTTCCGCCGCCCCTGTTCTGAGTTGTTCATTTTGAGTTACGAAAATATATATTTAAGACTACTTTTCCGCTGCCCACGTTGGTGATGTTTATTGATTTAGTTAATTAGTTATTTACTAATTCAATTGTTTACTTATTTTATTTATTAATTTTATTTACTCAGTTATTTTTTTTTATTTATTTTATTTTATATATTTTATTTTATTTATTTTATTTTATGTATTTTATTTTATTTATTTATTTTTTCTAATTGATTTATTTATTAGGGTTTAACGACACTTTCGACACCCAGGATCACCTCGTGTGGGACAGTTTTACGGATGGAGGAAACCGGAGTACTCGTAGAAAACCACCGACCAGCAGAGATAAACGGTCAGACTCCCCAACTTACTAACTTCTCACATGCAGGGTTAGCGTTGGTTGGGGACAAGTCCACCATTTGTGTACAGTACCCCTTCGTACGCTGCGCCACTTGTAATGTTTAGATGAACTGCATACAAATAATAATACACGCCATTAAATTCCGCCAAACTCACACAAGTAACCAGTGTCTCCAAATTTCCAGAATATTCCCAAATTAGAGGGCATAACATATATTATGGTTTCTTTTTATGCTTTTGTAACTCACAAAGTCCTGGGCGTACGCATACATGTTTACTAGTCAGTGACAGTCTACATCCCGCGGATTTGCAGTTGTCTTTACGCAAGTCTCGGCTGTCTATATTGGCAGCCAAACATTGCCTATAAACAAATCTTAAGATACTAATAGTTTCACTTCGAGTTTACCCAGAGGTATTGAGGTATGAAGGCGGAGCACCTGAGGAGAACCAGAGAGCATAGGCGTGCAAGTGTCCGACGCCCCAGCGTACTAACTCCGCACAAGCGGGGTTTGCATTGGTTGAAGCCAAGTGAACATCGACGTGCAGTACGTCTTAATACACAGCGTCAGCGTTCCCCTCACGTGGGCAGCCGTAATTATGTGCCTTACCCAAGGAAACCATGCGGTTACCTCTGGCCGAGATCGAACCGTGGACCTTTTGGTATAAAGTCCAATGCCGTAACCACTGGGCCGCCGCGCTCTCTACCCAGATATATCCAGCGGCTGCATGTTGGGGCAACTGTTTTGAAGCAGCAGATCGTGATCAGAGTTGGGATAAGATATCTCATATCATTATCTATAATATATATTCTGAGGCATACACGCTGTCTGTAGAAGCCAGGAAATGGAATTCCAGACAGTAGTACTGCAACAGAAATGTTTCCTCAATAGGAGCTAAATTATACCAATCTGAAAGATTACGATGCCATTTTCAAACACCTGAAAGATTTTAACAAACGCATGGCAATGCTAGTTTACGCAGCGTATTAGGATCAGGACCTTTTCATTTAATAATCTGTTTATACAGATTAATAAACAACTGTTTTTACAGATTAATAGACTGTATTTACAGATTAGTAAACGGTTTTTACTGATTATTACGAGACTGTTTTTACAGATTAATAAACTGTTTTTAGAGATTAGTAATCTGTATTTACAGATTATAAGGAGACCGTTTTTATAGATTATTAGACGACTGTTTTTGCAGATTATTACGAGACTGTTTTTACAGATTAATAAACTGTTTTTACAGATTAGTAATCTGTATTTACAGATTATTGGGAGATTGTTTTTTTACAGATTAATTGGCCATTCAATTCTTGGTTAGTAGTATAGTATGTACCTGTTCGTTCGCAATTACCTGGACTTTAGATAAATCTGCTAGTGTTAAATTCATATAGGAACCGGACTTTTTGGGTTGCAATCTGACCAGATCTTGCATGGTACGTACTGCCTATATAGTATGCTATTATATGTACAGTAATATATGTACGCACAGGGTTATGGATATATAGTACGGGGATGTGATGGAAATTAATGGTGAAGGTGGGGTTTCTCGAAAAAAAAAATCCCCGCGAAATGGGTGATGTTGCTTTGGACGTCGTGACGTCATTATGCTCACCATGACGTCAGATAAACGTTGACCGCTGTTGTTGTACATTTTACAATGTGGTATGACGTCTTTCGGGTCAGGGTGTGTCGGGTTCTTGTACTGGACTGATATCGTAGTACAGTATGGGTGGTATATACCCCTTTTAGTATACTATTATTCCTTGGCCTTGGTACTACTAATCAAACTTCATATTATCCAACGGCTGGTATAGGTAGTACGTAATGCTAAGTTAACCAGTGTTGTGGGTGAGGTAATGCATGGCCATCGTCTCGTGCGGTATTGCGAAATAGTCCTTGGTGGTTTGGATTTGCAGTGTAGTATGGGCGTTATATATCACGGTAGATCCCATCTTAATCCTTGTTGTATCAGCCTGCCGATTGCTTTGTACTATTCTATGATTGATATAGGTAGAGCGTAATGCTAGGTTAACCAGTATTGTGGGGTGGGGGTAATGCATGTTCGTCGCCTCGTGCGGTATTGCGAAATAGTCCTTGGTGGTTTGGATTTGCAGTATAGTATGAGCGTTATAGATCCCGTGTTAATCCTTGTTGTATCAACCTGCCGATTGCTGTGTACTATCCTATGACTGATATAGGGAGTATGTAATGCTGGGCCAGGCGGTATTGTAGGGTGGGTGGTGGCAATGCATGGTCGCCTAGTGTGGCTGTATGGGATGTACGCTCCTCACCCGTAGGGGTCCCATGTTAGCCCTTCGTACTATTAATCCATCTAATGTTTCAAATTATCCTCTGACTGGTATATATAGTACGTATTGCTAAGACAAGAAGTATTGTGGGTAGGGGTAAGGCCTGGTAGTTTAGAACGGTAGCAGCACCATTATCCGCCTAGGACGGTGTGCTGACCCACATATGGTACAGGTATTGCGTAAAGCTATGCCAAGCAGTATTGTTGAGTAGGAGTAATCCATGGTTGTCTAGTTAGGAAGTACGGAATGTGTTGTTTATATCCCTGTTGGTTCAACTTTTCCCTTGGTACTAGTAATCGACCAAATGCATCATGTTATCCTATGCCTGGTATAGGTGGGACGTAATACTAGGAGAAAAGGTATTGTGGGCGGGGGTGGGGGGGGGGGTAATGTCTTGTGTACTGCAGTAGAATAGTATGGACGGTATATACCGATCTTAGGTCCCATCTTAACCATTGGAACAACAATCCACCTGGGCTGGTGTGCTATCCCACATATGGTATAGGTTGTGTGTAATGTACTGTTATGCTTAGTTTCCATTCTCCGAACAATCGGTTGATAGGAGCTATATAAGGCCTTGGAATCCCACCTATGGAATCACGCTTCTAGAATACCTTTTATGCAATCCCCACGGAATCCCTTTTTGAAAAAGTCTAGCCTTCGCCTCCACTTTTTCCCGAGATGAGGATAAGAGTCGTATGTGGAGTCACTCGTTCGACCAATTACTCTATGGCTTATTTGCTCGATGGGATTCTAGTCATTCGATCAATCAGAGATAGTTAGCAAGCCTGCAGTAGTGCTACAAGTCAAATAGTAATAGTGCAAGGCACTAATGGTACAAAGTTGCGAGGATGGTAGAAGATTATAGTATTGGATGACTACGAACGAGGCAAGTTATAGGACAGAACATTGAAGACAATATGGAAACAGATGGCAAGGCTATTTGTTTAGGAACTGTGTTCGAGCTTCAGCGGGTATAGGTTAAATGAGGCGATCGACTCTTCTCTGGGGTGGGACTGAGGGGCATCAAAAACTCATGTTTTAGAAAGCTTTCGCGTGATACATCATTTTAAAGGTCTCGATGCGTGTAGTCCGAGTATTTGGTATTTTTCCCTCCCGAGAGGGTGGGGCTGAGAGGCATAAAAAATTCAAGTTTTAGAAAGGTGATACATCATTTTAAACGTCTCGACGCGTGTAGTCCGAATATTTGGATTTTGTCCCTCCCCGAGAGGTTGCGGCTGGGGGGCATAAAAAATTCAAGTTTTAGAAAGGTTGCCTTGTGATACATCATTTTAAAAGTATTGACGCATGTAGTCCGAATATTTGGTATTTGCGTCTACCACAGCGGGGCTGAGGGGTGGGGGACTCGAAACTTAAGTTTTAGGAAGGTTGTCGGGTGATACACCATTTTAAAGGTCTCGACTTGAATATTTCGAATATAAAGTATCGACCCTCTCCGATAGGGTGGGACCGAGGGGTGGGGCCTCAGATCCCAAGTTTTAGAAAGGTAGTCATGTGATGCATTATTTTAAAGGTCACGACTTGAATATTTCGAATTTGAAGTATCCGACCATCCCTGGATGGGTGGGACCGAGGGTGCAGCCTCAACACTCAAGTTTTAGAAAGGTAGGCGTGTGATACATCATTTTAAAGGTCTCGACGTGAATACTTTGAATGTGAAGTATCCTGCTTTCCCGATGGGGTGGTGCCGATGGGTGGGTTTCAAAACATAAGGTTTAGAAAGGTAGTCGTGCAAATGCGAACGACACTCTCTTCCGCATGCGACAATGTGTCAAACCGTGTACTTTTTTAGTTGTTTTTGTAAGTGTTTCATCAAAGGATCTCATTGATTTGGAGGTGATGTCTCGTATGTGAAACAGTCCAAATTGACAGAAGATGCAAAAAACATGTATTTTTCCGTCGGGGTTTTCCGGAATCTCTTCGTCGGATGTGATTGGTTTGGTAGAGATATCTTGGATGACAAACATTTTCAACCGCATGATATCTTGGTTTATTCCAGTCAGTATGTGGCAGACGAATACAGCTTTATGTAGTGTGCCTGTCCGACGGATGTGGGTCATCATTCGGTAGATTCGAAGGAGATCTATCAAATGAGAGAGAGTGGGGGAGATTTTCAACTGCGTGGCATGCTGAAGTGTGTAGCTTGATACCACGCTAAACGAGAGAGAATCCAAATGAAATGAGTGAAAGTATTATGATACATTAACCCTTTACCTAACCTGAAAAGCAGACGACACTTGCACAAATAATTCTTGAATAACTAATTTTTTTCATTTTTTGTCTCAAAAACATAGGTTATGACCCCTCGTTGGAACGAGCTCGACGAACTCGTTCCAACGAGGGGTCATAACCTATGCTTTTGAGACAAAAAATGAAAAAAATAATGAAAATTAATTGTCGATTTTTGAGAATAGCGCTGGCCGGTTTTGGCCGTTACGTTAGGTAAAGGGTTAAAGTGTCTGATGAAACCTCTCAAGACGGAAACCCAAAACACTAACACGACGTCTTCACGAATACATTTTGAGGAAGCTGCACGTACCCTCCAAAAACAATGGCACACAAATATTTTACTCGTTGATCAGAAGCTCGACACTACTCGAAGAACTCATCAACGTTTTTTAATATAATATTAAGTTTACGAGTCGATTAAAGAGGAATACTTTTTGACAAGAGAGATTCGTGAAGGTATTGTGACACAATAGAGATCTGACTACTTCCACGTTTCAATGGAGTGGAACAAGACAAACATTCAGCAAGTGATTCGTGAACGTACTTTGATAGAGAGATCCTACTGTTATCGCCTCGACATTACGGAAGAATGAAATATGACCATCCTTTCACAGAAGTGATTCATAAAGACACTGTGATAGAGAGATCCAACTGCTATCACCTCAACATTTCAGGGGAGTGGAATATGACAAAACTTTCGAACAAGTGATTCGTGAACATACTGGGATAGAGATACTTCTGCTATCACCTTGACATTACGGAAGAATGAAATATGGCAATACTTTCGAGCAAGTGATTCGTGAACATATTGTGATAAAGTGATCAAACTGCTACCACCTCGACATTGCAGGGGAGTGGAATATGACAAAACTTTCGAGCAAGTGATTCGTGAACGCACTGGAATAGAGAGATACCTTACAGCTATCACTACAATATTTGGAGAGAGTGAAACATGTCAAACGTTTGAGCAAGTGATTCGTAAACATATTGTTATAGAGAGATCCAACTGCTATCACATCGACATTGCAGGGAAGTGGAATATGAATCAAGGAGTGTCGCCTGAATCCGTGCGTAAACGTATGTCTCACCGTGAGAAACCCGCCCGTTTCACTTTTGATGGGGTGGTACTTATCCCTAAGGGGTCTGTGACTTTTCGTCGAAAAGCATGAATCAATTGGGGTTCACTGTAAACAACAATTGTAATACATACACATATAAATAAATGTGGTAATTGGTGACTTACATGGAATCCAGTAAATAAACGTTAATCACCCCCTACCCACACAGTTTTTGAGTCACTTGCGGGCCCGCATTCTCTGTTCTCGCTGGTTTTCCTTCCATCTCGCTGGTGCTTGTTCTTTGGTCGCCTCTTCACTTCACTCTTTCACTGTTGTTGCACGGCCACTAACTTATTGCCACCTTACCGGACGTTTTTACTCAACATGTGACGGAATGTCACTCTACGACAGCCGTCGCACGGCCGGTAACGTATTGTCACTTTAGTATGTCGCCTTCCCTCTAACAAGTGACGGAATGTCATTCTTACACTGCCGTCACACGACCATTAGCTTATTACCACTTTACTGGACGCTTTTCACTCAAGCAGTCGCCACCAATAGGGTTAAACTCTCCCCTATTTTTTATCTCAGAATAATGTTCATACAGGCAAGCCTACTCTGCATACGCACGCCTTGCCTTCTACAACAGGTATGTCGTCTTCCTAAATACTAATAGCTCCCTGTGCTCGTACTTCCTATTTCTGATCCTACATTCAGATTAGGGCTGTCGCGACTATCATTTTTTTGTAATCGACTAATCGTGACCAGTAATCGACGGTTAGTCGATTAATAGTCGCTTCCCGTGAGTTTTTAGCAAATCATTCTTCTGTTCGTAAAACTCTGAAAATGACAATGGCACCAGTGTGTTCAGACGAAGTGGGGTTGTGGGAACAACAAATCGGTCCCGACTGAAGCTACATGTAGTCCAATCTTGGACCCACAGTCCGTAATATAATTTTTGGGGTTGGTACGTCCTGTAGGACGTACCAACCCCAAAAATAATATTACTGACTGCGGGTCCAAGTTTGAACTAGATTGAAGCCGATGAATTAAAATGAATTTACCAAAGAACGTTCCTGCATATGTTTCCTTTCTGCAATAAGTTTCTCAAAATTTTTGAACATTGAGATCTATGCATTCCCTCGTCAGTTGTTAAAATTGGATCTTAGTCTGAAGTTCCGAACTTTGAGAAGTGATCTGACGTTCTGACTTTCGTCATAATGTTGTCACTTCCGCGCTTTGGGTTTTCCAATGGGTGCATACGTGTGTACAAGACTGGAGAATTTCAGAAGAATCTATTCTTCTCGAGTAACTGTGAGTGTTCTTTCTTACACAGTCAGTGACAGTCGTACAGTCTTCCGGATATGAATGTTAACTATGGTTAGATATTTAAAGTTATTCACCTTCATTGATCATTCACCTCACAAAACAATGCAATTTAGCCCCGACGTGTAGAAGACGTGTACCACCTTGAAAATGAACGACGATCGACTAAAAATTAAAAACGTCGACTACTTCAATAGTCGACGGTTAGTCGACTAATCGAATAATCGCGACAGCCCTAATTCAGATATGGACACTGACTTGGCCGCGACTGCTCCGATTCTGAATATGAACTCCGTGCCTCCCCTACATCACAACTTGTCTATACTTTCGCTGCGGCACCTCCTCTAACCTGTAGCATTGGACATCCCCATCTACTCGCAACGACCCACAGCCTTACACACCTCCTGACTGAAATGGCTGGAATGAATTTGTCGAGAAATCACCCGATTTTTATTTCAATGGCCAGACCATTAATACTCAGTTTAATTGCTTCTCTTGAACTTGACCGGTTAGGTCCACCTTAATTTAATATTTGATTTTAAGTTACTTTGAAAGTCTTGCATTCCGGTATATCCTGACTTTCGTGACAGACCAGATGCATAATATGGGTGTGTGTCCAGAACATGTGCGATGTTCTGTATTTACAATAAGTAACTATTAACTGGTCATAATTACACGGATAATGACTGCAGGAGGACACTGGCTTTTACTATCTTTAATGTTTCATCCAAACCGCCCATTTGGCGTTCAATAAATTCATCGTAATGGACAATAAATTTCATGCTTTGTTACCAGCGCTTGAATTATTGCGGGTCTGTTTAAGTGAAAAATCGGTTTTCGGGGTCCGCCATGTCCCTATCCTTATGCTTTGTATTTAGCCAAGTGAGAAAAATTATCGAAAATATATACACTTTCAAACAACAAAATCAAAAATTCAAGCTATCACCTTGACATATATACCCCTGTAGCCCCCCCCCCCCCCCCCCCCGTTAGTGCTTGGTACTATTAATCAACCGATTGGTTTGATTATGTGGCCCATTTGTTCGATGGGATTCGAGTCGTTCGAGCAGTATGTGCAAGTCACTCGATCGAGCTCTAAAGATCATTTGCTCGATGGCTACGAGTCGTTCGAACAGTATGTTCGAGTCACTCGGTGGATAGCTTATTGGCTTTGGGAATGATATATGCTTTTGTTATACACAGGGGAGACAACTTTGTATGAATATGTATAAATTACGGGAAATTTAAATTTTATAGTAAATTTCCTCTTTTATTATACCTACAGTAATTGTTTACAGCAGGCTTACACTACAGTGGAAGACCCCAACTCGGAAAATATACACTCTATTTGATCTTTCCCATGATATTTGGGAAAGAAAAGGAGTGCAAAAACACCACGAAAAAATAAGCCAAAACTGGGTCGAGCGTATCGGCGCCCACCCAGTTGGGGACGCTCTTCTCTTAGGACAATTCCACGACTTCCGTTAACTTTCCTGCGCAAAGCAGTCACCAGTAAACCATTATTTTGAGTCCGCCAACATAGGAGTTATGTGATCAGCGGGGAGGAAGGATTCTTACCCGAATAAGAAGACGGGAGGGCCTCCATGTAAACAATTGCGGTAGGGATAACAAGAAAGGAAATTTACTATAAAATTTAAATTTCTTATCAACCTACCTTACAATTGTTTACTACAGGTTGAATAGACAATAGGATGTAGGGAATCACAAAACCGACCCACACATAACCCAATTGCACTGGAACCGTGGACAGAGGAAGCGGTCCCTAGGCCTATCAAACAATAGCATCACAGACATTAGTAAAAGACAATGAGAGATGTGGCGTATGGTTATGTGCGACGCACAGACAGAAAGGGCAGTAACAGCACAGAGCTGGAACTGACCTTGTAAGAAGCCGAATGGCTGGGAAAGACAACAGCCTGAGCAGAAGAAAGGGGGCCCGTAGAACAAAGGTCCTTTGTCTGCTCGCGCAACTGTCGCAGTTAAGTGGAGAAAGTAGCATTTCTCCAGTAGGCTGTCAGCATAACATCCGACAAGATGACGGATTTAGTATAAGCCACAAGAGGTAGACAACGCACGCACATCGTGGCAGAAAAAACGACTGGTAATACAATCGCCAGTCGCTAGACGAGCGAAAGCTGCACGAATAGCAAGACAAATCCATCGAGAAATGGATTCAGTAGAGATCTTCTGTCGACCAGGAATAAGAGACAGAAAATCGATCCTACACTTCCAAATGAACAGCGTCCTTTTTTTTTTATTTTTCGTGTTTTCTTGTGGGAATGGCACGAAAACAAACAATCAATCAATCCCCCCCCCCCCCCCACACACACACACACACACACTCACACACACTCAACTCATTTCGTCTTGAGCTGGGTTAAGATATGTATCCAAATAGGTAAATGTACAGTGTACAGGGCCTTCCCAGGAGAAAAACAAACTAACTTTACGTACAATTGGAAGCCCTGGACGCTTGTTGAAGCTCAGATAACTAGAGAATGAAAGAATAACTACATCAAAATGAATTAAGAAACATCAAGATGAGAGCACATGAGTCAGTTTTGTGGGCTTTCGGGTAGATTTGCATATAAGGTTGACATATTCAGGAAACGTGAGGTTGGGCGATCTCAAGCTCCCCTCTCACTTACCCCACAACCTCCACTCCTCCCTCGTGGCTACTGAAAACATAAAGCCAATGACGAATATTTATTATTTATCACTCCATTTTCGTTCTCTTGAGGTCGATATCTAAGAAAGATATTTTCATCGACACATGGTGTAAGAAATACAATGTATTTTCTTTTAATCTATGGGAGATAACTCTATTGATCATTCATTTTAAATTGACAGTTGGCAGTTATCTCAATCAAGCACTCGTTCTGTATCGATGTGTGAAAGTAGCATGCATTGTATTAGGCAGGCAGGAGAGGCGATAAAGGATATCTACGACTTTTGAGAAGATATAATTATTTAACCCTTTACCTAACATGAAAAGTAGACGACACTTGCAAACAAAATTCTAGAAAAACTATTTTTTTTCATTTTTTGTCTCAAAAACATAGGTTATGGCCCCTCATTGGAACGAGCTTGACGATCTCGTTACAAAGAGTGGTCATAACCTATGTTTTTGAGACAAAAAATGAAAAAATAATGAAAATTGATTAGCGATTTTTGTGAATAGCGCTGGCCGGTTTTTGCCGTTACGTTGGGTAAAGGGTTAATTCGTGACTAGTAGGTGAAATATAAATGTTCAACTTGCAACCACAAGTCGCGAGATGAACATTTCTATTTCACCTGCTAGACACGAATGAAATAATTATGATAACCACTCCAAAAATATAAAATATGGGTATTGTTTTTATTATTAATATGCACTGTCGATTCTAAAAAAAAAATCTTTACATTTTAATCCCCAATTACTGCAAAGTATTTCCTTCGAGGGCGACACATATTTCAGCTTATAAGCTTTCAGCGGATAGCCAACGAACCGCTTTCAGCAAAAAAAAATTAGTCGTCCGTTAACAAAATAGTTCCCTCAGCTTTTCATTTTAAGCTGCATAGAAACGTCACTGGATCTGAATATATACCACAAAACAATAGAATCGCCACCTTTTACCATGAAATAGAAAATATACCTCACTTTCATCACGTTTTAACAAGTTTATTTCATGTTCAGCAATACTATTTTTACTGAGATTCGCCGATTGTACCTGTAGTGAAATAAAGTGATCATATATGTTTCGATCAGGTTAGCAACGGTCGAAGACAAGAGCGCCAAAGACATGCAGTATGCCTTACTACACAGCACTTAGTACACAGTGCCCCAACTGGGCAATCGGGTAATGCATGCCTTGCCCACGGACACAACGCAATTATCCTTGATGGAGATCGAAGCGTGAAGCTTTTCGGTTTGAAACCCAATGCTGTAACCAATGAGCGAGCTACTGAGCTCTCTGTGTCGTGAAATGAGAAGCTGTGCTGGAAATAGTCACAGCAAGTGAACCACAGTATGACAAGCCGTTCATTTAAAGTGGGCGATATGTACAAGTCAAAGGTAATGGCCAACACTTGCACAGACATAGAGTACGGCCGCCGTGGACGAGTCACTTTCCGCGGTTGAGCATTATTTCTACGGGCAAAATAGCATTGGATTCCAAACAAGAATTACAGAAACAATCATCAACAATTTAATTAATGAAGCACCGGGTACAACCCGGTGCTTCATTAATTAAAATTTTGACGATGCTTTCTGTTACCTGGTAAACGCATCAATGCCCAAGCGTGGATAACGACTAGTCCATGGTGACTGTACTGCACACCTTCAAGCTGGGTAGTTCAGCAAACCTTGCACAATTGAGGATAGATTCGTGAACAGTGTTAAACAAAAATTCCTCGATTATCCAATCACAAATTTTAGAACCATGCAAAAACGTATTTATTTATTTATTTATTTATTTATTTATTTATTTATTTATTTATTTATTTATTTATTTATTTATTTATTTATTGGTGTTTAAGACCATACATTTCAGCACACTGGTTAATAGTGACCGCAGCACGGTTATAAAGTCAAATCAAGCCAATCGTTTATATACTCATGTTGCCCATTTTAGAGGACGTCTACACTTGGTAATGGTTACCGTGTCCTTTTTACCAGTAAAATAGCTATTCTACCACAGTAAACAAGCACTGCTTCACTGCCCGAATGTTTCCACGGGGAAACAAAAACGTATACACTCTAAAATCAATTGGGTTTCACATTAAAGTGTATTTCATCAAATGAACGTTGGAAGTAATCACTGTGTTCTACTTTAATTGCGGTTATATATGTGGCGTGGCGCTTTAATAAGGAAATATCCAGTGGCCTCACGCTCATAGTATCCACAGTACAGTACATCAGCAAAGTCGTTCAATATTATTTTGTTAAATCATGAGTTGAATATTGTTTAGTAATGTGTGAGTATGTTTTTGTAATTGTCTTCTTTTAACTGGTAGAGTGCTGGAAGCCCACATTTGGGCTTTACTCTGAAGTGCAGGTACCATAACTTCAAGGCTACATATTCAGTGGATATGCTTCATATTATCTTTTAAGTGAAATTATTTTATCTGTATGGATTTTCCTTGTTATAATTTATGGGAGAGTGCCCATAGGCACTCTCCCATAAATTGTAACAAGGCAAAGACATGTGAACAAATTTTTGTGATCAAAAATAATTTAGCACTCTACCAGTTAACTTTAATTTATTTTAGCATATCGCAACCCCAAAAAGTATATTTAAGAGCCTAGTTTTTTCAACCGCTTACAATTATGTTGCTGATTTAGATCACTCGAACTTCGCTAATACGCTGATACCAACACAGTCCTTCCATCCCTCCCCAGAGTTGACCAAAATAGTATCTGCTACCAGGGTATTATTGGTTGAAAATTGTTGTGAAGATTCAATTGACTTTGTTGGTATGAATGGTTTGTTTTGTTTTTTTACCCCCTTTTCTGGAATGATTCTCTGCAGGCTTCACGTCGGGGGTTATCCGTCCAGCGCAACCAAAACGGCTGTGTTCAAGTTGTCTAAATAATACAAGTGGACAGAGTTCGGAGGTCTTGTTGGGATATACAGCATTTTTTCGAAACACAAGCTATTCACAATGATTTGTTTTCTGGCCCTATGAAGATTCGGTTCGATTCTATTCGATTTGTGTTACGCCGACTCGGACGTTTCCAAATGGTCAAGATGATCTGAAACCTCCACTGTTAAGACCTTAAGACAGAAGAAGGGTTCAAGGCGACTCCGCTTCCGAAATTACGATTTTGATTCCGATCTGAAATATTCCGCATTTTTGATTGATTTGCTCAAAGAGACGAGTCGCCGTTTAGAACAATACTTGTGAGAAGACTGGCAATAGTTACGGTTATACACATCTGTTCTATGGAATCCCCAGTCCACAGCAACAATTAGCCATGAGAAAAGTGAGAATCTGTTCCACACGCAATCATGTGCGGAACGAAAATCATTGACGGACTATTTTTATAAACAAGCGGAATTTCACTTGAATTTTCTGCAAATCGGGTACCTTGTTAGCAGAGAAAATTGTTGCCTGTAGACAACGTGTTAAAGGTATATCGTGGGGTGGACAAGCAATGGTTAAAATGTATTAAAGTGCTTATAGGAAATCGTTAGTGCTGTCACCTTGCATTGTTTAATATCTCAATCTGACTAAAAATATTATTTATTGTAATATATTGTGGTTATTGTTACCGGTCCCCCGGCATACGTACAGTACGTGGAGAGTGTATTGCCACTAAATCAGCCGAAGAGTGGAGATTCCACCCGTGCAATAATTGCAACTTTGTTGAAAGCATAAACATCACAAGCAAAGTTCCAGCCAATGGACGCCCGGGTTAAACCCGGAGGTCCATTGGCTGAAACATTGCTTGTGTTTTTTGTCCATATGTGCAGAACTTGAAAGTGATACTTTGGGTGATAACTCCACTCCACGGGTGATTTAGTTACAATCCACTCTCCACGTATTGTACGTCTTCCTGTCCACATACCTGTACATACTCCCCGACTACTGAAACACCTAACTAGACAGAAGGATCGGTAATACCTCAATCCTACAGCCACGCAAATGCAAGATGGACACGCCCATTTAGATGTATACAGTAGAGTATAAGACTATACTATTCAAAGCGTAGGTGTTAATTTGGTGAACCTAAAGGGAAACATTACTTACGAATCAAACTGTTATTTGCTTTTCAGTTAACTAGTGATGAAAATTAAGCGGCCATTTTGGAACAGCACGATTCAGAAATCGACAGGATTGTTTATGAACAAAGTCTCGTAAATAATAAACAAATTATATTTTAGTTCTAACGCCAGTATAACGGATAGGAACCTGCATGATTTCACAGAACTGGTTTCCATTCAATAACACGTGTTCAACCAAATATTTATAATCTGTTCTGGAGAGTTATCTCCCCTTTTCCAGATTGCTGTTTTGATTGGTCAAATAACTTTTCTGTGTTTGACGAGTTTGCCTCGTTCTGAGGTGTGGTCAGAATCGATTTTCCACGTTTTACTAACCCTTTAAGCAACGAATCGCCAGCACCCGCACGCGTAATATGCAAATTCAGCAGCTGAAAAAATATTATTTTTTCGAAAAATTTCAACAAAACCATATCATGTGACCCCTCTTTGGAACGAGCTCTTCGAGCTCGTTCCAAAGAGAGGTCGCATGGTATGGTTTTGTTGAATTTTTTTTAAAAAAAAATAAAAAATTATATTTAAAATAAAAAATTTTGAAATCGTCCGCATTGGGTAAAGGGTTAAAAAACGGAGTCAGATGATGAGTCGTAAAATGTGGCTACACTACCATCTGACAACCATCCATTACTGGACGAAATCGATGGACATACGTTAGCCTTAACCTTTAAACATGGTGTAGTAAGTTAAATAAAATATAACATACAGTGGAAGATAGCCCAAGTTCAAAGGTTATTGTGTTGCTGAGTCGAAGTGGTGATACGTTTACCATAACCTTTGAAAATGGTGTACTAAGAAGTCTTGCTGTTTTGATGTCATGTTATCGACATATAAACACCGTATCATCAATGCAGGCGAAGATTCGAAAATGTATGTTGTCTAAAGAATTAAGTCATTCAACGAACTTGAAATGACTAATTGGTATCTTTAGCCTTTTTTCTTTGTTGTTTAGCACACTTCAGTCACCTTTGTGAAGCTAGTGACCCAATTTGGTATATGTGTTACGGATAACCTCTTATTATACAATTAACAACTAGTTTTGTGATGTCCAACCTTTATCAAAAATAACTTAACGTTTAACTTTTTAATACCAGCTCCTGTTTCAAACCTCCTTCATATTTTTGTTTATCATATGACTTGTCCGTTTCGTTCACTTTAAAACATTTGATATTTTGTTTTCATATTAATCAGTGATAAATAAAGCCTTCCGTCAATTTCATTGGTCAATTTCAAAACTAGACAATTTGATTGGCTGAACAAAATACAACTGGGCCACATTTTCATAATTTGCATAATTAGAGTTGGGAGCTTTCATTGGTCAATTTCAAAACTGGACAATTTGATTGGCCAAACAAAATACAACTGGGTCATATTTGCATAATTTCAGTAGGGAGAATTTACGTTATCTGTCCTATTTCGGGTGGGTTATATTGTTTTAATCTTTAACCTTCAAGAAAAACGCAATTCATTTTTTTTTATATTTTCACTTTTTGCTTGACCTCTCCGACAGGGGGCTATAATATTTGACCTCCCAAACGAAGGAAAATGAGTGAAAATTGGTAAATTGGAGAACCAAAATAGAAGCAAATTGAGTACGTTTGTTGATTATATAACGTAAACATATTATAATAAGGTCGTGAAATATTTCATCTATAAAGCCAGTTTGACGAACGACATTGAGGAATTTCGTGAGAATCACTATTCTCTATCAAAGTTCCAGTGCTGCACGGGTTCGAGTCCACCCTGCGACACTGGAATATTGACAGAGAATAGTGATTCTCGGGAGTTTCATTGATCGTTCGTCAAACTGGTTTTATAGATTAAACAAACAATAATATCCCGACATTCCAGGGAAATAAAATAAAATAAATCTTAACGCCCTGCACACAACTTGTACGTAACAAATGCCATTCATCTTGATTCAAGCACACAGTTTACAAAGAAATTTTGCATTTTGGAAACTTCGACTTAAACATGTTTAATGCAACATTCAAATCAATGTTACACCTTCTTGATCGGTGAATACCCAACATCATGAGACTGTCAACTTACAAAGAAGAACCATATACCTCGTTCTTGATCGACCCAAGACGAGATATCTACATTCGATTGTCGGAAATTTCTCGTGAAGTCGGGTTTACGAGACTCTCCGACGGACTGACTAAAAATCTCCAGCGGGGGTGGGTGTGGGTGGGGGTTCTGGACCTATCCGACGGGAGGGGGCTGTAGCCGCCCCCTGACCCTCCCCCCTTGGCGCCACCACTGTTTCAGCGATTGATTCGCGTCCTCGCGTCGTGTCGTTGTGCAAGGCACTTAACCCCGATTGCCTACATGGGCGCACGATAACGCTGTGTACCAAGGCGTACTGCACGTCGAAGGTGCGCATGTCTTCAACTAATCTAACCCTGCCTGTGCCGCGGTGCAAATTTCAGAGTTACGATGTTGGAGAGCTGGCAGATGCTCGTCGTTGCTCGGTGGTTCTCTCCGGATACTCCGGCTGCCTCCGCCTGTAAAACTGTGACATGATATGACCCTTGCTGTTAATGTGTCGTTAAACCCTAATACAGAAAATTCCCGTTTTAAGCCTTTAATTAACATGAACAGCAGATGACACTTGCAAACAAAATTTTTAAATGACTTTTTTTTTATTTTGGGTCTCAAAAACATAGGTTATGACCCCTTCTTGGAACGTGCTCGATGAGCTCGTTCCAAAGAGGGGTAATAACCTATGTTTTTGATACAACAAATAAAAAAATATTGAAAATTAATTGGCGATTTTTGTGAATAGCCCTGGCCGGTTTTGGCCGTTACATTGGGTAAATGGTTAATCAATCACTTTATCTTCGTCATTGACAATGATGCATTTTATTTTCTACCTTTCCTCCCTTCGACATAGCCTCAGCTGATGATGCAGCGTTAAACACCAATAAATAAATAAATTATCTTCGTATTTATATATTAGGCAGCTATGAAACTTCATACACCATTTTTGGGGCATTTGAAATTGTGCACACCCATTTCTGGAATTAAAATATCGCCCCGATGCCATCGATTCCATGGATGCCAATTTTATGTCATTTTTTACCATTTAATTTCAACCCCATTTTGAGAAATAATTTCCACAAAAAATTAAAAACATATCTATATACAGTTAAAACTAGAAGTCCTGTCCTGACATGCGCACAAATAGCACGTCGATTTGCGCGTTAATCTACGCGTTATGACGATGGTAAGGCTATCAAATTCTGAACATACGACCTGTGCACAAGCAAAGTTTCAGCCAATGGACCTCCGGGTAACCCGGAGGTCCATTGGCAGGAACATTGCTTGTGTTTGCTATGGGTATCAAGGAGAACCTGCCGTGCTTTGGGTGGCATTCGATATGGCAATTGTGCACAATTCCTACGCGCAATTAAGCCTAGATAAGCGCACAGTTCGTGACAGGACTTCTAGTTTTAACTGTATGAAATAGATCTCTTAGAGATCCGGCATGGACATACTGCTCTGAGGCATGATTAAAATCAGTGCCACGTAAACAAGTGTGCTCCACTGCCAACATCTGCTGACAAGGAAAACATTCTGGTCGCATATTACCCTCTAACAAAAAGGAACGTGTAAGTCTTGTATGATCAATATAACATCGTACCAGTATTGCATTGTCTTGTCAACAAAGGGTACTAGACGAGTAATGATAACAAAAGATCTGATCGAAAGCGATAGAGCTTGCTATTTATTGTTCCATCCCACTCAGTTTGCCACATAGACTTGTATGTATTTACTGATATGTGGCTTGTAATCATTGAATGGAATCTTGAAATCAGTGATGGTGTTGATTAATGCCTGTTTCCCTGCACTGTCTGCTATGGAGTTACAGGGGTTACAAACATGTCCAAATAACCAGCAAACCACGACATCTTATTGGTCAGACATGAGAGTATTCAACTCTTCACAAAGTTCCAAAATGAGAGGGATCTTCAACTTTGGGCTCAGTAAAACCAGCAAAAGGGAAAGACAATTGGAAAATATGATCGACTTCGTTTCCTGTACATTACCGTTATGCTCAATCGCTAGTTGCAAAGCGTTAACTTCAGCTGTAGAAATAAAAAAAAAATGTTTGGTAATCTGATAGAGGTGACGTGACCACAAGCAACAACAGCCGATGATACTTTGCCACCGTCTTTACATCCATCTGTATAGATCCTCTTATATGCATTACATGTATACTTCGACTTTATTTCGGCATATTCTTATCTGAAGTGCAAAAAATTTGTCTCAGACTTTTTGGAAGAAGCAAGGTCCAAAATAACAGTAGGTATTTTAAGATGCCAAGAAGGAAAATGTGGTTCACGATTCTCTTTTATCACATCAGATTCAAGAGTGGCGGAATCCATGTGTAGTTTTATTCTATTTCCCAATGGATAAATATGTTTCTGGTGTCAGTTGCCCCCGAACTAATTCTAATACCACTATTATGAATTGCATCAAATGGTTTGAGGTACGACTTTCTCGAAGAATCGTCAATATTTCCCTATCGACATTTTGAAAATATACTCATAGTACACATCAGACTTGTCTGCCAAACGTCTTTGGCCGCAAAATGGCGTTGGCCCGGCTTCGTTGGATGACTTCTGGAAATTCTCTGTGCGATTTGCAAACCATCTAATTATACCACGTTGTCGTTAGATTGGATCCATTTCGGCTATTTCACCCGAAAGTTAGTCAGCCTGGTTTGTTGTTGTGATCGACACATTCCTTCATCGTGAAGTATCAGTACAAAATAGATCATTCTCTTACATTCATTTTATTCTTTATGGAACATTTCATTTCGATTTTCAGTTGGAGTCTGAATAATTCAAGTGAGTTTTATGTAATTTGTGACGATGCCGTCATCTTAGTACAGTTTTTTGTCGTTTGTCGTGCGGTGAAGTAATTTACGAATGGACCTTTGCAGCAACACAAAATCTGTCAACAGCCAAATAAATAAATATCGAAAAACAGACAATCACGAAACAGATTGCCATCGTATTATACACCAGTATTATTTGAAAAGTGCGAAGGTAATGCATTATTGAACTGATGTTATGATACTGTTTTGGATTGATTAAGATTTAAGTACACCCATATCCGGCATCGTGCTTTATAATATCACGTGATGACGTCCAAGTTGGTAGCCCTTTTGTCACAGTGAACAACAAAGGATACAATTCTGTTTTCTCGTACCACTGCAATGCAGGGTTTCGTAGAAGCCTCTTGCGAAAAAGGATGTGGCTGGTATGTTCTTGTTGTTGGTTTACTACCTCAATAAATTGATTAATTACTTTGATAATAGGCGACATACGGATGGGAAGGTTACTTTCATAGTTGTTCAGTGCCTCACAAGTACACCGTTTTCAATTTGTTGTTGCCTTCCGTATTTATGAACAATACGTAGCGATGTGTGTATAAAGACCCTTCTTTGGGAGATTTCACTTTTCTTTCTGGTGACCATTTTTCCAGTTCATGACTTCTAGAGCACCTTAAGAACTTAGGTAACCCAATTTACCGAGATTTGAGAAGGTGTATTTCCCAGAGAATCAAATAGCAACACTGAAAACTAGGTCCAGATATGTTTTATAATGTCTTTTGACTTAACCGAGAGCACTAACTTACCTTCTAATCATAATGTTGACTTTGGATTATAAATTCTTTCACTTTATGTTTTGAAACCAAAAGTGCAACTTCAGATCTTAAAATAACTGACGTAATGTTACGAAATGGTGAATGAATGATTGATGAACAACGGATTACCAATGAATACAATATACAGTTATAGCAAAATGATATTGGAATAATATTAGTTATCCTTGTGTTCTCCAGGGTGTATGGACATTTATGCCGGTTTGGGAACTCATACACCCTGAGGCAAAGCCGAAGGGTGTATGAGTTACCAAACCGGTGTAAATTCCCATACACCCTGGAAAGCAGAAGGATAACGGATTTATTTCCAAGAATTTTGGTGTACTTAATACTTTAACCTACACTGTGGGCAATAACTGACAGAAAATTTGTACTTTGTAAGTTTCTTAATAAGTAAAACCAGACAAATATGGATGTCATATCCAATGACATCCATATCTGTACAATTTTATTGCACGTAAATATTAAATTTCCTGTATTTTGATTTTTGTTCTAACATAACGGAGCAGAAGGTATGAATTAATAATTAAAAATTGGTACTTTTTTTAGCCATATAGCCTGCTAGTGTATATTCTTGTTTTTACACCGTGGTTAAAAAAAACACTGTGCATTTCATGTTACACCGTACCTCTCAACCAATCAAAATGCAGTATTTTGATTAATTTGGATATAAAAGTAAATCGTAAATAAATACAAATGCTGGAACTATTTCAGTTCAAAACGTGTGGAAGGTTAATTGTATAAATATGTACACCTGTGAATCAAATTTTAAAATGAGCAATGCAAGAGAGGACTGACCATTATTGACCTCTACAACGAGGCGAGGAAATTGTAGCCAGTTAGAACGAAGGTTTCCAAGTTAAACTCATACATGCATAAACAACAAACAGATGTACGTTAAAGAAACCGCTGCTTGATACATGATGGGCTCAATAAAAGTCGTCCATCTCTGGTATTTCATAAATTCAAATTAAATATACACAACTTATACATCATCTAATGGTCACATGATAATACAGCTCAATGATGACTGTCGCTTTAACCCGCTGAACCCTGGTGGTATCTCCCATGTCAGTTCCATTGCAGCAATTGGAAGAGTCCACATTCATTATTTCGGGGTAGACCAATTAATAGGGGGCTGCACGTTGAAATATTAATTGGTGTAACCCACACATTCACTCAGCAGCCATCCTACTTAATGTCGAATCCCACCTGCGGCAACCGCGTTGTGTCCTTGGGCAAGACACTTCATCTCCATTGCCCGCGTGGGGGCACGATGACGCCGTGTACTAAGGCGTACTGCACGTCCATGGTACGCATGTCTTCAACCAATCTAACCCTGCCTGTGCTGCAGTGCAGAGTTACGATGTTGGGGAGCTGGCAGCTGCTCGTCGTTGCTCGGTGGTTCTCTCCGGGTACTCCGGCTTCCTCCGCCCGTAAAACTGTCACGGTCATGGTTAGCCATTGTGCATAAATATGTGACCTTAAACATCAATAAATAAATAAATATATCCTACTTAATGAAATTATGACGCATCATGCCTCTGTGTCGGAAAAGCGGCCACTCGGGTTCAACGGGTTATCTTGCGAACTCGATATCAAAATGTATTATATTAAATATTCTCTTTCGAAATCTTGAAGCATAGTGTCACGTGATATCCATATCACGTGACACTTCCATTTGAATTAGCACGGCATATTGTATGGTTTTGTTGAATTTTTTTGAAAAATATTTTTCCAGCTGCTCAATTGTAAATTACGAGCCTGATTCACGAAGGAAAGGGTTAGCGCACACTCTGTTTTTCCAAACACTCTTTTTCTCTCTCGACTACAACCTTTCGTCTTCGAACAGAGCTTCGCACAGTCAATTCCACATCTAACTCTGTATAGTGTTGTGCCTGTTTTAAGTTGACAAACTACTAGGTTACTACGCTCAGATGTAAATGTGTGGAACAAGGTGTATGAGTGCCAACACCTCTACAGAAATATTCAGTGAAAAAGTATAACACCATAAAAGAAATATTGAAAACAAATCTAGTGAAATGTCACATTATCGGATCTACGTTTGTTCAGATGAGTGACATGTTTTCTTACTTTTGTCCTCGCCACCAGCTCTGTGATAACAGTTTATTGGTATTCATCTATTTTCAAACTTCTATCATTTCCATACGTAAAATATATAATGCTCAGTTCGAACACAAGCTTATTTTCCCAAGAGAAAAGTCTGCCTAATAGCATCTGCGTGTAGATATGTTTTTGTGCGAGTGAAACTTGTTACCATGACAGGTGCGGCACAAATAGCCATTTAACCCAACGTATGATTCGAGGACAACATTCTTGTCAAGGGTGGTTAGAACATTATAAAATATTACTCAAAGCACTGACCGATATTTTGTTCTGCCGCTTGCTGCGTTGTTGTGTGTTTGCATTGACGATGTCCAGTTTCTCTTATAAACGGAGGAGAATAAAAACAACAAAGGTAACTTGACTAACTGTGAGTGTGGTATCAATGCAGTTACTCGTGACAACAACAACGACAACGACGGCGACGGCGGCGTAGACGGCGTCGACGACGACGACGGACCACCGCGACGGCGACAACCATGACTACTCGACGGTGACGGTCACTGGACACCACGCACGACGAACGGTGCACGATATGAGGCGAGGCGAGGCGTCGCGACGCGATGCAACGCAAAACGACGTGACGTGACGCGAAGCGACACGACACACACCCCAACACAACCAACACATGACTACTGTCCAACCGTTTAGCTGCTGGCCAGTGTATTCCTGACTACAACTGGATAGCAAAGGCCACATGCAGATATTACAAGTAAAAAGACAATTTATCAGTCATATTATGTTCTCATCGTAAAATGTGAAGGTGTGTGTGTGTGGGGGGGGGGGGGGGTGACAAGAGTAGAAACAGCCAGCAGAGATTTCTTTTTAACACAAATTATGCATAACCCTCTGCACGCTGGTGTCAAAATTTCAAGCCGAAGAATTTTCATATAATTCTGTTAGGAACTTAACCAATTCAACACTGGCGCCCTGGAAGGTATCATTTTAGTCAATACTGTCAATGGCGAAATGGGCGAAACCGTCCTGGTCTGTTGGGAGGTGCGGTAATAATTTAATCCAACAGCTGTATCGATCTGTTCTAATAAATTATTACCGAACCTCGCTTCAGATTTTTTGCTCTTTTTTCGTCTGCTCATCCACTATCAGTTTTTTCTTCACGCAAAAATAGTATGCATACCGGGCTGAGAGGGTTAAACTCAAACATACAGATTCAACAACCACACCAATGGAATAAGAGGCTGTCATTTAATGACGAGCAGGAAGTCGCTTATCCCTTTGAACCCTGGTGGTATCTTCCATGGCAGTTCAATGGCAGCACTTGGAACAGTCCACATTCATTATCTGTGGGTAGACCAATCAACACTTTCAAATATTAATTGGTCTACCCCATACATTCACTCAGCAGCCATCCGACTTAATGAAGTTATAACGTATCATGCTTCTGGGTCGGAAAAGCGGTCGCTCATTTTCAAAGGTTTAACAAACTCAGTGTTTTTTGACATCGCTCAATAATTAAATTAATTAAATTCCTGTGGTATTATAGAAAAAAATTTCAGCTTGAAATTCTTGTTTTTTTTTACATCTGTATACATCCGAGGGTTAAATGTTATAACTTGACTAGATAACCACAGCGTGAGGTGAGATTTCCTTTGAAATTGGAATACATTACCAAGCGAAGTCCCAAGCTCTCAAGACACCTGTCTAATTCTTTTTGAAATTCGACGCTGTTCATGGCCTGGCACTAGCATATCCCTCAAATTGGCCATCGCCTATATGTTTTGAGTGAATCATCTGAAATATTTCAGTTTATCGGAAATGCGAACCTACGGTGCTCTTTTCCGACCAATTGATGTATTCTGGAACATTGAATCTGAAAAATGGATACATATTCACTCACGCCAGCCGAGTTGGGTTAATTTCTTAACCTCAACAGATTTTAGAGTGAACAGATTATATGTGAACTTTAATTTGCTTGTCATAAAATCAGAGCGGTCTGTTGTTTTCGTTTATTGAAATTAACAAAAGGAAACTTGGTTTTATTTACTTCCGATGTCATATGTTTTGTTTCTCAACAATGTTTTGGTTTGGTTCTCAAGGAATACAAGTTGGGAAAGTTAGTTTCTGGTGTTCCATAAATTCAAACAGAATATAATAAATATCGACATTTAAAACACTTTACGATGCAGGGGCAGGACTGTATTTTGGGGAAGGCCAACACTGTCTGCATTTTTTGTAAAAGGATTCCGTGGCCGGCGGACATGTGTATGTCATATGTTCTAGGAAATTAAAACAGATGCCATGATACCTCGTAATATGGCCGACTCTACAGTCTCCATATAATAATAGTCTGTAGTATGAAGATGATTAGTATCTTTATGTAATTATATTAGTTACCCCGTGTCTGATCACGTGGTACGGGTTTTTACCTACCCGAATGGGATACGGCTGGCTTCGGGTAGGTAAAAACCCGTACCGCGTGATCAGACACGGGGTAACGAATTTATTTATTGACTTTCCGTTTTAGAAATACAACCTATTTCATGTGTGAACACACACAGCATGAGATAGTTTATCTTCCATTGTTGAGCCATACAGGTTTCTGTGGAATTTTTGTGCAAAAGAGTTTTTGTGAAAATATGCCGATATGACTAGTACAAAAAAAATTATTGAATTTCTTTTTTTCTTTTTTGTCTCAAAAACATAGCTTATGAACCCCACATTGGAGGGTACTCGACAAGATCATTCCAATAAGGGGTCATGAGCTATATTTTGGAGATAAAAAATTAAAATATAATACATGTACACTGTAAAACTGGAATGACGCGTCTTCTACGGGGTATGGACAATTTGTAGATTTCGGAACGAGGCTTCCACTGGGTATGGGAAATTTGTCAGTGGCTGGGCGGACGTATCGTGGGTTTCAATGAATATGGTCTCATACCACGTATCTATCAACCAATCAAATCAAAAATTCACTTTAGTCAATAGATAATATACGATATTGAAAATAGACGTTTTCGACCATGTTGGCCTTGACCGAAACGTAAATAGACTGAAAAAGAAAACAAAGCCAAGAGTTTTGGTATTTATCTCCACGCAGGTCAGTCGCTGTGGTTTGGAGAATTGCGGTTTCCTCGCTTTGTTCTTGGATATCTGAAGCACATTTAGCTCCGAGTTGTGCATTTGATTATCTGTTCTGACACAAATAGTGTAACGGATTTCCAGGAACCATTGATTCCTACTGTCAACCTTATGAGATGAATATACACATTTGTCGTGTCTATACATCGCAACCTACATTTACATTATAATTTGTGTATATGTAATTTATATGGATGGAATATTAGACATGGGAATTTCAAAATAAACTTATTTTCCTCACTTATATATCACCTTGATTGGACTTCGTTGCTCGTCTAATAATTCCAATGGCTATAACATTATCGAAAATCAATTTTCCTGAAGATATAAGTCAGATGTGTCCTTTTGTAATTACTTTCGACACAATGTTATGGCTCTGACTTTTTAATTGCCACAGCACTGACAACAGCCCACTAAGCTAGTTCAATATTAGATATGAATTTAGTTTTGGCGCAAGAATTCAGTCTGGCCTCATTGTAGTTAGTCTGTTGTGTTTGATATGCAGGACAGCTTACATTAGAGACACCACATCATGTGGATCGTTTACTTGTTTGTTTATCGGGGTTTAACGACACTTTTACACCGTGTCGGAAAGATTACGGGTGGGGGAAGCCGGAGTAGCCGAGGAGAACTACCGAGTAGCTCTATCAGATTCTCCAACTCACTCACTTTGCACAAGCAGAGTTAGCAGCGGTTCAATGCAAGCGCAATATCTATATACAGTACGCCTTTGTGCACAGCGCCCGCGTGGGCAATCGGGATTAAGTGTCTTGCCCAGGAACAGAACGCAGTTACTGCTGGTCTGGGTCGATCCAGGTTGTAAAGTGAGATGAACAATTGATATTTATTACGAAACGCTAGGGTCGCATATACTGTATGCATGGATTAACGATATGCAAGTTTCAACCGAAGAATCCCATAACGCTTATTTCTATGGCGTCTTTACTAGCATATCAATATTTTGTTCAATGTTGAGATCTGCATGAAATGGGAAAGGGTATATAACTGAAATTTAGGAGTTGAGTTCGGGTAATATCACCCTCTTCTTCCCAGGTTTGTTTAGTTGTTTGTTTTTCTGGGCGCAGAAAGTCTGAGTATTCAGAGAGAACCACAGAGCAGCGGCAAGTAACTGTTAGTCTGCCCAACTACTAAATCGGCACTCCCCAGTTGGTTCTCGGATAGTGAAGCATTGCTTGTTTACTGTTGTGAACTCGCGTCGTTTTTTTTTTTTGTATATCCAAATAGAGAGAGAGATAGGCGGTAATCGCTTGACTGGACTGGTTACGTGAAATAATTCATGAGAGGTGAGGGACGCGCACTCGTGTTTGTACAACGTCCCTCACCACTCATGAATTATTTCACGCAACCAGTCCAGTCAAGCGATTATTCTGATTATTACTTTTCATTATTAACGATAATTATATTATGTAACCCTTTACCTAACGTAATGGGGAAAAAAGACCAGCGCTATTCTCAAAACTCGCCAATTATTTTTCATTATTTGTTCATGTTTTTTCTCTAAAACTAAGGTTATGACCCCTCATTGGAACGAGCTCGTTCCAACGAGGGGTCATAACCTATGTTTTTGAGACAAAAAATGAAAATAATAGTTATTCAAGAATTCTTTTTGCAAGTGTCATCTGAGATTGAAGTCCTCTGATGTGGGTATAATAGGTATAAACGATTTGCGGTACTCGAACTTATGCTGTAACGATACAGACATAGCTCCTGCAAGTTAGCTTGTGATTTTTCTCTGCGACAATTCAGATGACAATGTGTTATTTATTTATTGGGGTTTAACGACATTTTGGACAGCCACTGTCACCTCGTGTCAACCAGTTATTCGGATGGAGGGAGCCGGAGTATCAGGAGTTAACCATCGAGCCGCGGTGAGTAATTCCAGATTGCTCAACATACCAATTTCCATCAAGCAGGGTTAGCATTGGTTGAAGGCAATTGCACCATCGAAGAACAGTACTCCTCAGTACACAGCGTTACCGTGCTGTCGCGCGTGCAATCGGGATGACGTGCCTTGCCCAAGGACACAACGTAGTTCCCTCTGGCGGGGATCGAGCCGTGGATCTTTAGGTTTGAAGTTAACCCTTTACCCAACGCAGGCGATTTCAAATTGTTTTATTTGAAATATCATTTTTAAATTTTTAAAAAAAATTTCAACAAAACCATATCATGTGACCCCTCTTTGGAACGAGCTCGACGAGCTCGTTCCAAAGAGGGGTCACATGATATGGTTTTGTTGAAATTTTTCGAAAAATAATATTTTTTCAGCTGCTGAATTTGCATATTACGCGGGCGGATGCGGGCGATTCGTTGGGTAAAGGGTTAATACCGTAACCACTGATCCACCACGCTCCCCATAGATGGCAATATGTTTATGAAAATTCCTATATGTACACTCTAAAATCAGTCACTCTATTCACTCGACTCAAATCATCTGGGTTGAGTGAATATGAACCCATCTGGTTCATATTCGCTCAACCCAGTTGATTTTGGTTAATTTTAACCCAATTGATTTAATTAAGGGTGTAGATGGAGTTTTTCGACTTAATGCGATTGCGATTTTCTACCAGATGATTTTATGAGGATGGGATGATTGTGGTGGAGCTAGGCTAGCCTACGAGTTGGAAGTTGGCTGAAGTAAAATAAATAGGCCAGGCCACTAACAGATCATAAGATATGCACCACAAATGTGTAGTCGTAGCTGTGGATATTTGTAGATACACCGAAATAATACAATACATTATAAAATGTGATGTGTCTTCATTCTTCTTAGTGGAGTATGAATGAATGCTAACTCCACTCGATAAATGTTTAACTGTTTTTCCTTTCTTTCTGGTATGAGGGTGTGGGGGAGGGGGGATGGTGGGGGATTTCAGCCCCTTACATACTGTTTGGAAACTGCCGCCCCAAAAGTACCTTTTCGACTTTTCTTGGAGAAAGTTGTTGAGGAGGCAAGTCAGTCTATCTAAGTTTCCATTTTCGATTCATTTCTTAGAATCCATGAGACAAAAACATGTAATATCATGCAAGCAACGGGACTTGGGTACAGTACATATTTACAAATGCTCTGTCAAAAGCTGAGTATTCTGCTCTTTTTAGTTTCCAACGTACCTGGAATACAACGTTTCAGACCTAAGTTTTGTGACATGTCTACGTTTTATAAGCGAGAGTATTGAATAACTTACGGTCATGGCTAGCCATTGTGCATAAGTGTGCGACCTTAAACACCAATAAATAATAATAATAGTGAACCTCTCGTGCAGGTATGTTCAATCGAGAACTGAACGTGCGTGCCCTGCGTTGGAGCTATTAATAGACGAACATTGGATGAAAACGTGTTTTTGGTTTGACTGTTTGCATTTGCTGGCAGATATTCCTGCCCAGCACATCAAATCTCCTGTCACCACACTCAGTATAATGTGGGCACATTTATACCCCCCCTCCCCCCCCCCCCCCCCCCCCACACACACGACACTCTAATTGAATCATCCACTCTGTCAATGACGTATTTGAGGTAAATATTCCTAATCTTTTATCAAGTCCAGTCATGGCGGCTTCAAAAAATATTTTTAAATTCGCAGCGGGTTAAGAGGTAAAGCTTACTTTAGTTGGTATCGTGGGAATTGGGGGCGCGGAGGCGTTGCGGTAACCGGTTCTCATAAGATCACCGAAGTTAAGCAATGTCGAGCCCGGTTGATCACTGGATGGATGACCGTCTGAGCGATCAATTCGGACTCTCGCGTTGTGTCCTTGAGCAAGACACTTAACCCGGATTGTCCATATGGCGGCACGATGACGCCGTGTACTAAGGCGTACCTCACGTCGTTCGTACGCATGTCTTCAAACAATCTAACCCTGCCTGTGCAGCAGTGCGGAGTTACGATGTTGGGGAGCTGGCAGCTGCTCGTCGTTGCTCGGTGTACTCTCCCGTTACTCCGGCCTCCTCCACCCGTAAAACTGACACGGTCATGATTAGCTATTGTGCATAAGTATATAACTTTAAACACCAATGAATAAATAAATAGTTCTGTCGGGCGCTGGCTAGTATAGAACGCTAGACTCTCTAAGGCGAGATTGTTTTGTAATTTTAGTGCGTTATAAGCGAGTGTTTGCATGTGATTCAGGGTTGGAAGGTAAATTTCATTAGGAACAACACTGGTTAAATTGTACTGTTGGGATCGTTGGAGGAGGGATGAGGTACGGGATTCCTTATACAGTAGGATCTGGTATTGTTAGGGGCCGCTTTAGCCGGTCAATGGTAGTTGGGCTACCTGTTCCCATATTGGGAAATTTTGTCGGTGTTGGTAATATATGAGGTCCTTAATCACTCGCTATGTACGTGTTCGATTCTCTCCTTCTGACTTCTCTATGCCCTTTGCCACTTGTTGAAAAAGTTGATTGATTCGAGACAGCTGTGGAGTCTAATAGCGGGCTTTGGGCTCGGAATGCGATTTTGCACATAATATAGGGTTCAGCAGATCGGAAGTGCGAGCTTATGAGATCAACAACGACTGACATCGTTGAAGACTCAATTCATGGAAAAAGTGGACTTCTCAGAGGACTCGAGGGTTGGATACAAATTTCTCATATGATATGTCTCTGAAAAGTACATAAAATCACTAAAATACACCAATTAATATTTCATAGGGTTATTAAATTTTAGTTGAGTCACTATGTGTTAAGCCTATACACAAATCACAGCAATTTATACTGAAAACGCCAGTTATTTTTGTAAATGTTCCGTGTGATAAATACTAACAAAATAATCGGAAAATTAAATGAAAACGAATATTTATATATCTACCATGTACGGCCTGACTGTTGGAACTGTTTTGTTGTCTGGCGGTTAAACCATTCCACAAATTGATTGATTGATGAATTTCTTTGAAAATTTGCGCTCATGTGAGAAAAAAAAATATGACTTGTACTGAATTTTCCATTTTGTCTCTTTCGAGATCGGCAATATGGAACATTCTCAGAGTCGTTTTATAAATACTATATGAGCTGAAAACTCTTAAAACATATAGAGAGTAATCGCTTGACTGGACTGGTTGCGTGAAATAATTCATGAGAGGTGAGGGACGTTGTACAAACACGAGTGCGCGAATGCGCACGAGTGTTTTACAATATAGTCCCTCGCCTCGAATGAATTATTTCACGTAACCAGTCCAGTCAAGCGACAACTCTGTTTATTACTTTTCATTATTAGCGATAATTATATTATTTAACCCTTTACCTAACGTAACGGTCAAAACCGGTCAGCGCTATTCTCAAAAATCGCCAATTAATTTTCATTATTTGTATCATTCTTTGTCTCTAAAACATAGGTTATGACCCCTCATTGAAACGATCTCGTCGAGCTCGTTCCAATCAGGGGTCATAACCTTTGTTTTTGAGACAAAAAATGAAAATAAGAGTTATTCAAGAATTTATTTTGCAAGTGTCGTCTGTCTGCTTTTCATGTTAGGTAAAGGGTTAAAAAAACAATGAAGTCCCCATTACATCAACGGCAAAGCGTCTTCGTTTGCGCGCACGGATCTATGACCCAATTGTTGATTGCATAATTCACTTGTGAAGTTATCGTTTATAATCAAACCCGGATATCCCAGTAAATCTCACTTTGGAACGTAATAAACTCTATTTATTACCATAAATGCAGGGAAGTGGCGACAGGGGGTGTGGCGTGCACCCCCCCCCCCCCCCCCCCCCCACACACACACACACTCCGGACCAAAATTTCCTATAGTTGGGAATTCGGAGGGAAAGTCATGAGTAGCTGTAAATTCCATCTATCTGGATTTTAGAGCTTTTTTGGTGATGCTGATGTCTCCTTCACTTCCTAAATTTCCAACTCGGTTTCGAATGGGCAAAAATTCCAACTTTTTCTATTTGCAACTAGTGTATATGCAATATCGAGCTTCATAAATATGCAGGATGTCAATCGGTACGAGATTTCTAAAAGAAATCCTCGCAATGCACTTCAAGAAAATCACATCATGTAAAATCGTTATCCCGAGTTAATTCCGTCATTCACAGTTACAAAATGATGAAACATCCAAAACTGATCACTCCTGCATAAGATTTGATTTAAGGGGCTATATAAGTAATGGAATTCTGTTTATTTTGAAATTCTTACCTGTCATATTCCTTAAATTCAGATTAAATATACACCAATTATACATAAAAATGAAGGTTGGGGTTTATAGAACACGAAAAACATATGTAATCAACTCATAGAGTTGACAGCAGGCACCACTGGTTCCTGGAAGTCTGCTATCGTATTCGCACAAGAACTGACAATAAAATAATATTTCGCAAGAACAACTCGGCCGGGGGCCGAATGTGCTTCAGATGTTCAATAACAAAGCTAGGCATTCAAAACGCTTTCGAGTGCAGCGATAGGACTGCATTTTGGAAAAGGACAACACTGTCTACATTTTTTATTGAAGATGGTTTCCATGCTCGACAGAAATGCGCAAATCAGTCGATACCACGAATTTCCATCGAAAAACAAAATCGTAATTCTAAGAAATTTCAACATGTATCATGATACCTTGCATTGAATATGGCAACTGTGCAATCTCTATCTAATAACTGTATACTGTATGAAGGCGATCTTTTTCATTATTTGATTTTAGACGTCGTTGTTTTTACATGCCTTTTCCATTCCGATGACGTCGACCGGAAATCGAAAGTATATTGAAACGTAAACAAAAGCAAAGGCTTTGGAATTTACCCCATGCAGCTCTGTTGCCGTGTTTTGAAGAATTTTGATTTCCAAGCTTTGTTCTTGGATATGTAAAGCACATTTGGCCACAAGTTGTTTTTCTGAAATATTATTAAATTATCAGTTCTGGTGCGAATACGACAGCAGACTTCCAGGAACCAGTGGTGCCTACAGTGGACTCTATGAATTGATTACACATGTGTTTCGTGTTCTATACATCTCAATCTTCATTTTGATGTACATTTCGTGTATATTTAATTTGAATTGAAGGAATATCAGAGGTGAGTATTTTTAAAATAAACAAAACTTAATTACCTATATTGGCCCTTAATGTTAAGACAGTGTGAATTGCTTAAAGTTCTCAGCTTGAGCATTTGTTTAGCACATATTCAATTCCCAGAAAAATAACAAATAATAATAACCTTATAAGTCTATCATAAATGTGTGGGCATTTGAGTTACTAGAATCAATTTTATGCCCCCTTTCACGGCTTCATTTTCAAAATTGTTCTCGATAGTGAATTTCCAACTAGGGGGAAAGACCGGGAGGGGGTTTTCCAGGTCCCTCCCCCAGTTGGAAATTCACTACCCTACCCCCCCCCCCCTCCTCCCCAATCGGAAACATCTAGACTCGACCCTGCATAAATATGCGCGGTTACCTCAAATTTTAGACAAGGCTATAGTTACGGGACTATAAATTTAGTGTGTCGCATAGCTGACAAATAATATTTAAGACTCTGGTGTCAAGTACAGTAAAGGTTTCAGTGACATCAGCTCAGACGACCAGTTTGATATTCGGCACATCTCAGCGTAATGTAGTTTACAGAATATCGCAAAGCATCCTTCAAAGTTGTTTTGGGGGTCTTTGAATTTTGATTTTTTTTTCACGTTCCCTTTGTTTGTCCATCTATGGCATAGGTTATGACCCCTCGTTGGAACGAGCTCGTTCAAACGAAGGGACATAACCTACGTTTTTGAGACAAAAAATGAAAAAATAATGAAAATTAATTGGCGATTTTTGAGAATAGCGCTGGCCGGTTTTGGCCGTTACTTTGGGTAAAGGGTTAATGGGCGTGGCATACTGTCCATGGTCGTCCGAATTTCTCTCACTGTGATGTTGTCTCATTTCTCTATAAGCACACGGAGGTGAAGTGGTCAATAGCCAGCAAATATTCATCTGCTTTAAGGTTGTATGCCCGATCCAATAGAGGAATGCAGAAATGTCACAATATGAGCTATTCGTATACCCACAGGTATAATGTGTGTGTGCGGGGGGTGGGGGGGGGGGGTGCTTAACTTTTTTTGGACAGTATTGATCCTAAATTTCATTTTATGACATTGCAAATGAAATTGTTTATTGCATCGACATCCCGTTTGTGCAGAATTGATAGAATGGCTCGTCAAACGTGTTTTTTTTTTTTTTATCTAAGTCCTGGAGCAAAAATAAGCAAATAACAGCCTATATCAGCTCGGGACTTTTAGATAATAAAACTCTTCATTGCGTAGCAGTGGGAAATAAAAACGCCTTGAAAGTATCCTTGGAAAGACAGAAGAACTGGACCCTTTATCCAACAATCTAAAGGCCAGTACTGTACGTGGAGAGTGTATTATCATTAAATCACCCGCAGAGTGGAGATTCCAACCGAGCAATAATTGCTAATTTGTTTCAGAGCATAACCATCACAAGCAGAGTTTCAGCCAATGGACCTCCGGGTTAAACCCGGAGGTCCATTGACTGAAACTTTGCTTGTGTTTTTTTGTCCATATGATCAGAATTTGAAACTGATACTCTGAGTGATGCTCCACTCCGCGGGTGTTTTAGTTACAATCCACTCTCCACGTACTGTACCTCTGTACCTCAACCTGAACAAGGCAGCTAAGGTGCTCAACCAAAATAATCAGGTTGTTATTGACACACTGGCACCCAAAGAACTTTATTGTTCGATACAGAAGTGATCACATAAGATTGACATTGCGTGAATTAACACGGGTCAGCTAGTTAGTATAAGGGGTCTTTATTCAGAGGTTGAATGAGTAGCTAATCAACCCTTCAATGAATCTGAAAGTGGTCGGCATCTCCCCTCGCACATCAAACTGAGAAATCATCGTGAGGGGAAGAGTTAAAACAAATTATAGATATAACTACCAGAAGCTGTGTGAGACTCTGCATGCTAATAATGATCTATAATTGATGTGGATGCAACAAATACTTGATTTGTTTAACAAAATACATGAAATGTTGTATCCACTAATTTGCTGCATTAATTCACACAGTCACTACAGTATACTATTGAATAGTCCTTGCATGTTGCCATACATATAAATGATTGTTTGTCACAAAAATTTTACCATCACCACACAATGGGTCGTTTCGACAAACAGATATCGACGAAGATCTTTTGGATTCCGGTTTGTCAACTTCGCCAATGTATTAAAAAACAGGGGCATTGTCTGTGCGTTCAAAGCAGCGTTGTCTGAAGCGATGGGTGAGAAATATTCCTGTATACTTGATCCCGAATGTTCAACCAAAGTTACATTCATTAGGTCAGTTGCTTGGGTGGATGAGGTTTGAAGACAGGATAGACGTAATGAAACTATGCTATCTTAACTATTTGGTAAATCTTTCCCAAAGCCGATGGTGTATATAAATGTTTTAGAATATTTGGAATTCACATATATTGACAGGCTGGATAGTCCAAGTGAGGGGATTAATAGAGAACTATTCGATGAGGATCTCGGACTTGGACTTGGCACATACCGTGGTAAATAAGCCGTCAGAGAAAGAGTCATGGTGGATGGTAACCTGAATTGGCTTGGGCGGGGGAGGGGGTCAAAGTAAAGAGCTATTTGGGGGGGGGGGGGGGGGCTGCGTGATAAAGAGAGGCCAGGTTTTGAAGAGTACCTTGATGGCATCTTTGGGCTGTCACTATTGTTTAAGCTGTGGCCCCGATCCCAGGAGCTTAGGGGAAAAGTTGGGTAAGACATTGAAAAGGAGAGCCAAATGTTAATTTAGGCGTAGTGGGGACCCTGGACCACTTTCTATTGGAATGTCCAAAACACCAGTCTAACAGAATATGATTCACCTGGATTATGATGGGGAAGTGAGATGAGAGAATGAAGAGCATGTGGTTAGTGGGTGACATAAAGGGAAAGGTTAGTATGCTTATCGGAGAGATTGGGAATAATGGGGATGTCATCAAGCAGTTCGCCTCCGAGTATCGGGAGAGGAGAAGAGGCGTGGGCATAAGGAGGCATTTGGGAGAACATGTCTAATCAAGGCATTCTCACCCGAGGACCGCGACAAATCAGCGGTCGGCCGAAGTGTTATTATTATTAGTTCCACATTTTCGGACAATCGACTCATACATCTGCCTTCTCTCAGCGACCGGCCGAAGTGTCATTATTATTCGTTCCACATTTTCAAATAATCGACCCATGCATCTGCCTTCTCTGACGGAACAGACAAACCATGTAGCATTTCATGCTGGAAAATCTAATCTTGGACGAGAGGCCATCAGTGGCAAGGGATCATGGACTGACATCGTTGACGAAAGCAAGTCCATGGGTCTATCTACTTTCCTTATTGATCAGTGTAGAAGTAATAAGGAATATAGCATTGGCCGTAGACCAGGGTTTAAGATAAGTGATGAAACTATTCATAGGATATTAATGTGTGTGCTCTTTGAGGTTGCTTGACCTCTTACAGTACAGCTGACGTGGACTGGTCGTTTTCCAATGGTGGACAATATTTTATATTATATGGGGAGCACTGGCGAAGCGAGACCGGTTCTCGTTAGATCACATAAATTAAACAGGGTCTAGGCCGGTTAATCCTTGGATGGGTGACCATTCGGCCACTGATTCGGGTCATTCCCATAGTAGTGGCTGGTGTGCGATCAGCGAAGTTTGAATGTGTGATTCTGCGACGTTACATCACATGCCTGCTGTGAACGTTGAGAATGTTCACCAGTACTACACAATCCCCACTGTACCTAGGTGTAAAATAGGGACTTTTTGGGGTGCTTGCCTTGTGTGCCCGTCAGTGGCGCACCGACAGTATGATCCGTTGAGTTGAGCTGAGAATGTCATAGAATGAACAAAGGGTGTGAACACCTGTGATACGGGGCAATACTGTAAGTCAGAGAGCACTGCTGTGGATTCTAGACGTTAACATTGCATTATTATTTCCACGGAAGCAATAATATTAGATCCAAACACTAATTCTGGGATAATCATCAACAATTTAGTTAACGAAGCACTGGGTGCAACCCGGTGCTTCATTAATTAAAATTTTGCAAATGTTGATTTTTATTACCTGGGAAACGCACGCGTGAATATCACTGCCCACGAGTGGATTACGACCAGTCCACGGCGATTGTACTGTACACCTTGGCTCTTTTGTCTGTTCGGGGTCAGCAACCAACTTGAAATACCTGATAGAACAATGGACCGAGTGTGACGTGTCTTGAATACCTCCCGTGTACTGAGCATAGCAAATTCCGGGATCTTTATTGATTGAACAAAAGGCAGGGTGTAAGTCAATTACCAACCTATTGTCCTTTCCATAACCCCCCGATGGTAAATAAACTCTGGAATAATACAAAATCAAGAAAATATCTTTTAGTTTTCAGCTCCCGATTACGTGTAATATATTTAACTTCGCCGTCGTTACGTTTCTATGATTTCAGCTCGCTCGAAAATTATATGAACGAATTTTTTAATTCTCTATGGGAATTTGTGTGTATTTTCGGAAGAGCGTCCATTTTGCAACAATGCACAAGTGACGTAACTGGGACCGTCCATTTGAGAATAGGTAAATTTGAATTTTCACGGCTTGCCTTTGCAGAAGGCGTGTTTTGACGACGTTGGAATATCAGTTCGTCGTGATGATGGTTCAAAATAAAACTCAAGTCTTGTTCAAAACGCGTTAGTGAATTAGTGAATAAATAAAATATACATGTATTGTAGTCGTGACGTAAATTATTTTATTAATACGTGCCGCACCAGTTTTCCAAATTTGTCATGTCTTGCCGACAACTGCCCTCAGTATGTTGCTACAGACCTCCATTTAGGCTTTGATTGTTTGTGTGACAGTGACACGGGTACAGGCGAAAACAGCACCGTGTGAAATCCGGGGCCCGTTACTTTCGGTTTGGCACAGGAGTCCGGATTTCTTGGGTTTGGACTGCCCCCATCCAAATATGGCCTAAAAGACCTTGTTTTAATTTTTTACCTTGGCACGTCCTTTGAATTCGCCCCCCCCCCCCCCCCCACACACACCCACATACACAAGATTCTGATTTCTGCGTCAAATAATAAAGAAGGAGGTGTATCGTGAATCCAGGTTGGATAGATTCCAGGGCCGAGGAAAGGGTGGGGTTGGGGAGGGATGTTATTGCTTTTAATGTTTAGAAGTCACTGCTAAACAACAAGAAAACCATTAGATAGTTGGGAGGGAAGATGTATCCTCTCATTTTTAACTGCTCAATTTTCCACAAATTTATTAGAGAACCATAGGCTAAATACTCGGTTTCAAAACGAAACACAGAAAAAGGCAGCATTTAAATGAATTAATTTCGCCATCGGAACTGGTGCCGTTCTCGCCACAATCAATTGGTGCCGTTTTCGCTCACTCGGTGCCGTTTACTCCAGGTGTCGTTTTCACACGGTGCCGTTTTCGCTATAACCCAACACAAGTCCAAGTAGGCCTAACCAATTTTCTTTTAAGAAAGTGTATAACTAATATCATGAGAGAATTGGCATCTTCGAATACAACCCCTACGAATACGTATAATCACTAGAAAGCTTATTGGAAAATTGTAGGGGAGGGGAGGGGGGGGGGGGGCGTCTCGTACGTCACTTCGTGATTGAGCTCCCCCCGCCATTTCTCAACAAGCACCTGATAAATCTTCTGAGGGAGAAATCACTAGGCAAAGTTGATCAGAGATTTTATATAATATTAATCATATTTCGACTCCACTGATTATACCAGCACAGGCGTACATATAGACCAACGGGCCAACTTTTTTCCATGGCTGGGGGGGGGGGGGGGGGGGGCTGGAAGATTTTGCCCGAAAAGTAACCACGTGCGTACCCTGGTGTGGATGTTCGTGAGCGTGTCTTCTCCTACTGGTGGGATTAAGGGAACCCTCCCCAGGAACATTTTTAAAAATCTGATCCGCTTGAGGGTTTCTAGAGAACCCAGACTACCTTTTGAACCTTGTAATTGGAAGAAAAGACGATCGCTTTTGTAGAGGTGCCTGACTGAATGTGTTCGAGCGGTCTCGTCTGGTATCAGTCAACCGCAATAAATCATTATATGCTTCTCGGGATTCAGCTGGAGTAAATACGTGTAATGTAAGGCATGTGTGCCCATAGCATTAGAGAATCGAACCCTACAGATGGATGAGGCTTTAACACTATTCACGTGGGTCGATATATAACAGTTTGGCTGGCCGCTGATTTGCCGTGGTTCTCAGTTGAGAAGGTTTTGGTTACTCATGTGCTTCCAACTTCCTCCCGATTCCCCACGCATCTTTCCTCCCAATACTGAGACGAACTGCTTGAAGACACTCTGTACCCCCATTCTTCACAATCCTCCAATAAGCATACTAACCATCGCATTTGTGTCAACCAATAACCACGTCCTTTATTCTCTCCCATCCCACGTCCTCATTATACTACTCCCAGTAAATTTTGATCTAGAAGATTGAGATTTTGGACTTCCTAATAAAACGTATTCCAAGGTCACCACTACGCCCATGTTACACATTTGGCTCTCCTTTTCCACCGTCTTTCCCAATTCCCCCTAATCTCCAGTGATCGCGACCTCAGCTTGAACAACAGTGACCACCCCTCCCCTTACAATGGTGCCATTGTCAAGGAACTCTTCAAAACCTGTCTTCTCTTTTTCACGCAGGCCACACAAAGACCTCTTTCTTTTGACCTACTCTCGCCAATTTTGGTTACAATCCCCATGACTCTTTCTCTAACGGTTTTTTTTTTACCTTTGGTTGTCTCTATTTCTGAGTTCGATACATCGTTTGGATAAATCCCTACAAACTTCTACCATTACTGCAGTTAATTATAACGAAATTTTTAAAAACCCTAAGCTATGAATTATTATCTCGACTGTCTAATATTTCTACATACCTGTGTTACTTCCACTGGGTCCAGTGGCGGCTCAAAGGTGTCTCCCCTCTGGATATACTTTAGCAAGGGGCGTCATATATGCCCAAGACCTAACGTGGGATGCTAATAGAATTATAGATGGCGGCGGGTAGTATCCCCGGGAAAATTTGAAAAAAGATTTCAATCCCCGAGGGCTTTTTGGCCACTAAATAAACCATGTTCCCATTCAGCCTGCAACATTTTTCAGTGGGTAGGTAGATAGTGTGACATTTTATATAATAAAATCGATCAGTAACTGGAGCTTTCGGCCACTTGGCCTTATTTGCCACATTGTGGGGACCTAGTGAGGGGGACCCAAGAAGTGATGGCACAGTAATGTGACCCAATTTAACTCATGTTAGATTGTCATGGTAGCCCGCGGAAGCGACCGTCTTGTGACGTCATCTCCATAGAGACACGTGGTCTAAGTGCGCATGCGCAGTGCGTGTTGTTAGGGTGATAGTACTTCTGTCGGACATTTTTGTCTGATGGAGGCCGCCATCTTGGTTTCGAAGGTAGCACGTGGTTGCTATGAGCCTGAATGGCCTACACCAAGACGGGGGTATGTGCGGAGGGTTTGTTCGTTTGAATAGGAGTAAATCTGATTACCCAGAAAGACCCATCAATCCATCTAAACCACCCAAAACGACTATTTGATATGGATTCCTCATGAATCCTTCTTTTTTCAATAACAGGTACGTTCCTTTGTATAAGAGTAGTTGTACTTTGTAGAATTACCACAAACAAGCCGACAATCCCTCCAAATCACCAAAATGCGCCCAAAACAACCGTAACGGACTTGTACTCCCCATCTAGGGTTTTTAGTAGTAGCACGTAGTGCTATAGGATCGAGAGTATGTTCTATTACACTTAAGTACTGGTCCAGATTTTCCAAGAACCCTATTTTTGTGCCTATTACAGATACTACTCTAACACTAGCAGTATGTCTAGCACAAACTAACTCTAGTTCGTTCCCTCGTCCAAGTCTTATAATCACCAGTGCTTGGTTTCCCATAACATGTATGCAGAGTTATCTTCAGTGTGTATAACGAAAGCCTATATGATTCTTATAGCCACGAATCCATCGAAAAGTTACTGAAAAGTCATTGCTCAAGCGACTCGAATCCCATCGAGCAAATGAGCTATAGAACAATTGCTCGTTCGAGTGACTCGAACATACTTTCTTCGACTCATTTAGGTATTTGAGGAAAGCCAGTATACAAAATGCCCGACGGAACAGCGTATCACCCTAGCAACACGAGTTGCGCATGCGCACTAAGACCACGTATCACTATGAAATGACGCCACAAGATGACCGCTCACGCGGGCTAGCACATCAACCAAACTTGACGCAACTGGGTCACGTGACTAACTTGGCGTAACTGGGTCACGTGAATATGACGTCCTTCCTAGGTTTCCCATTAAGCCCCCGTAACCCCCCTCCCCCCCCCCTCCCCTCCCATGTGGCACGATCTCTACATCTAGTACTGATGATGTTACATAAATGCACAGTACATCATAAAGGTAGACTTTCAGGAATACAGTTAACATTAGCGTCCTGCGTGATGAAGATTATATTTTTTTATAATTGTTGATAAAGACGATGTGACCGAACACCCAAGATATCAATCACTTCTATTGCACGTGGAACGACAGTCCCCCACCTTCCTAACACTTAATTATAAATTTGATAATTTTTTTCCCACGGGGCGCCTGAAGCTTAAGCGCGCACACTGATAATATGGTAAATTTTCTGGATACGATCCCATCAGACATGCATTCACTGTCATTGCATGAAACATCAGTGATGCAACAAATCCCGAAACCCAAACTAAATGCCAAATGATACTTCACTATTTATTCTATTATCATATGATACTTGTTAAACATATATTGGCCTATACAACAGAACCAACTGTCGCAACTGTGAGTAGAGTTTTACGTTGTAATACCATTACGCTGATTGTGTCATCAAAATTATTGTGATGTGTATCGTAAAAATTACGACAGATTTGATGGCCGGCGAAAAGACTGGACATGATCAGTCATTGATGATTGACTTTTTGTGTGATATCTTCCTTGCCTTTAGCGCTGCAAAATCTTCAGTCTACAGTGTCCACGCCAAGTCATTTAATTCCCGATGACTCAATAGCTGTCATCGCGCGGCCGCCTAATCTGTCGCGGCACACTGTGGATCTGGCATCGGTTTTTATAAGAATGAGGAACCTCTATTGTTAAATATAGATACTCTCAACAGGTATCAGGGAACTAAAAATTTGAATTAGAGTTACCCACCTTGAATTAGAGTTACCCGCCTTGAAAGGTTGCACTCGGAAATGATGCAATTGTTACGGAATTTAGTAAAAAGTCTATCGATCTGCGATCGTAAATTCTGACTCCAAGCGTTGTGATTACTGAGAACTACGGAGCCCCACCAACCGCGAAGTCCCATCAGCCCGTGTCGTTTTGTGATTCCTTACCAGACGATACCAGACACGGGCTCCAGATTCTGGGTTCAGGTTGGTTACCTCACGAGCTAGTCGTGTTCAGCACAACGAAGACCAGTTTACCAGTTATCTACGATTTTTATTAACAAATAAAACTCAACTGCCAATCGTTTTCTCTGGTATAAAGTAAAATTCACAATGTTCGGTCAAAGTTCATACCTGAAAGCAACAGTGGCGGCATCCATCTTACTTCTTGTAGGTAGGTACTTGCTCGTCGGGAGCCCAGAGACAACTTCCCAAACATCCGGGAATCAGTGCTTATATCCACTAGATTTTTGATGCCAAACCTGATCACGCGACTACCAGTCAGCGGAATAGTTAGGGAAAGTTACCGTGACGTGGCAGTCACCATTGTTAGACGCTTGTACTGCCATGTAGACTGTCGGCAATCTGCATGCAATCTATCGAGTGGTTGTTCCACAAACACATTCCGCCGGGGTTCTGTTGACCGGGGGAATTGTGTGATAGAATTTACAGTTCTGCAACTTTAGCATTATGTGATGCCCGTTTGTTCTGGGAGTGTGATTTATGGGTTGATGACAGCTATGACAGTTCAAATAGTACCAATTCGGAGATTTCCGCCCGTGATATTTATCAACTAAAACTCGACTACCGGCGTTATCTCTGATCAGCTCTTCCACTGAGTGTAGGTCAGTCGGTCGAGTGTTAGTCGGAGTATTTCTTATTAGTTTATCCAATTCTACGAATATCGGCTCTGAGGAAAATCAACAGCAATAATATGAGTCCCATTCAAACTAATAGAAAACTGTCCTGTTATTTCTATAATTTCCATGGAAGAACTATAGCTCTTCTTTCGAGCTTGCTTAACTTCTGTGGGCCAACTTCGCAACACAATCGCTAAAAATAAACAGCCTTTGGAAAATATATTGTTTCAATAAAGGTTTGAAACATTCTATTGACATCTTGCACTATTGTTGAATATGCCTGATAAAAAGAGGGTGATTTGATGACTCTTAGACCTAAAAAATACAATTTACTTTCTGTGTGTTTTTGTAGGGAATTGCCTGAAAAATGCACGTGACCTGTGCTTCGTTTCCTGTCAGTTTTTCTCTCTTATTTGTTGCATGACCCTTGTTCTCGGGTGAGAAAAAATTGTCTGAAGGGCTATACTTAACAAAGATATTTGAATGGCAAAATTGAAGTGGTGTGATCATATTTTTTCGCCTGAACGTTACTATTGTCGCATGTGGGAAAATATTTTGTTCCGTGATACCTGTAACTTTGTTTCACTCTCGAATTCAAATTCAAAACCTGAGCATATTGGTCTGCGTCACGCAGCGCGTTCCGTGTGTCTTGTAAGTGAAGCTAAGCGCACATGTTTGCAGTTGCGGCAATAGATCTGGGGTCCAATGTGTTATCTTTACCGGAAGCGTTTGTCAGAGAGAAAACTGATGTAGGAACTCATTGACATCGGCACATGTGTGCGGTTGCGTACGAAACCGAATCCAATCGGCATCGGACAGAAAATGTCGGTGTTCGGCGTCCGAACGATGAGGCTCGTAGGCCCATATAAAAACAGTCCGCCTTCTTTTTTTGGCATACTTCCTTTTCTTCTCTCAATTGTTTTACCGTTTCACCTATTTTTTTTATTTTTTTTTTTGGGGGGGGGGGGGGCGGGCGCCTCTGGCCGCCCCCTGAACCCACTCAAACAGACCACTCCCATTGGGTGGAGCAAAATATTCTCCGCCTCGCGAGTTCCAACTTTCGGTTTCTGTATTTTCCACTTATGACGACTTATCCACTGTGAGTTGATGGTACACTAGTAAAATAGATTAGAATATTTGCCTCCTCATCTGCTCGTTTCAGGCATAGTGGATGAAATTTGGCGCAGATTGAACAAATTTGAGAAAGACTGGTGCTCAATTTGAAATAACTTTTAAAACTCAACTTAGACTAGAGAAGGAGGTGGGGTTGAAAATAAAAAATATAGATACTAGGCTGAAAAACCCAGTTGTTTTAGACAACCCCTACCCCCGATCCAAACTTTGCCCCTCTTGAATTTACTTCCCACCTCCTGCACAGGATGTAATTTTGTCTGTTTGCTTTGCATTCCAAGAGGTATTTCACGATTTCTACCATAGTATGTGAAGGTTCCAGCTGTTAGTCAAATAGTGATTCGAAATTCGAAATTTCTGGACGTTGATTTTATTTTTTTTTTTTGGGGGGGGGGGGTTGGGGTTGGGGGGAGGAGCCCCACTCCCGCGACAACGAACGTGCACGTCATCGAGAAACGTGACGTTTTTACGACATACATGTAACAATGATTATAGCTGAATTCCCTGTGACCAAGAGGGGTGGCAACCGCACCCCCCCCCCCCCCCCCATCGTCTCATGCGCCGTGGTTCTTGGAACAAATTCAAATGACCTCCCGTTAATTAATGATATGTGTTAGTTCTGGTGTAGCCGTTTAACTTTCTCCCTACATTTCACCCCCACCCGATAGGATAAAATCTCGTGTGTTTCCCCTCTCTAAATATAAAAAAAAAACATTTGCTTTTAAAAAGCTTATTTCTGGTACCCAAGATTGGTGGAAGATGAAAAGATACACGCAGGCCATGACGGAATATCTCACCCCCTGCCTCCGCCCTGTGACTTTGCATTCGATTTATATATTCTTTATTTCTTCATATTTGAAGATTTTGTTTGTAAAGTTCAAATTTTGAGCTATAACTGAGACGTTGTAACTTTTCCTCTTAGTAATGTGGAAGAGAGATAATCCACGCACACTGAAAACTACTTACGGTAAGTTTTACAAGCCTAAAATTAACCTACCCTCGCGAAGTATGTTACAATTTTTTTTTTCTAACGATTATTTGAATGGTATTAAAGGCCGACGACCCAAAACATATGTAAAAAACGAACGCGATATACTTTGGCGAAGTCCAAGTTCAATGTTATTGAACTGGTTCGGATGGGTGGGGGAGGGGAGGGGGTCGAAATATGACACGTCCTGAATAGCCATGTTAATCTTTTAAAATTTAGTTCAAGTTGTATGCTCTGCTCAGACTTCAAAGAGTATGGGCTATAAATATACTGGCAGAGAAAAATTGGAACGTGTGTCTATATGTCACTTGGAGTGCATTTTTTGTGAGCATCGTGTCCACAGTCAGTGATGCCAGATCGAGGATCTGCCGCCAGCTATCTCAACCCCATACTGTCTTGAATCTGTTTCCTTGCAAGACACATATATGCGATAAACCAAAGATGGTTAGCCCATTTCCCCAAACTTAATTTCAATGCGATTCGCTTGACTTAATTATATTCTACGCAGTTCAAGGGCAGGACAGTGCCGGAGTGGACTTCGGGTGGTGGAGGTGTGTGTGTGTGTGTGTGTGGGGGGGGGGGGGGGGGGGGGGTTAGGTTTCATGTTGGTAAATTTGGCGAAATGGAAGTAAAAGCCGGTATTCTGACAGCAACATACTTTAGAGCTTGATTTTTCGATAAGTAATCCGCGTTGGATGCAAAAAACGTTACATCTGGGCGCGGTGGCTCAGTTGGTAGGGTGCAGGCTGCAAGCCAAGAGGCACTCTGTTCGAACCCCACCTGCGGCAACCGGGTTGTGTCCTTGGGCAAGACACTTCACCCCATTGCCCACGTTGGGGCATGGTGGCGTTGTGTACTAAGGCCTTCTGCTCCTCGTGGATGGAGCACCTGTCTTCAACCAATGTTATAACCCTGCTTGTGTGGAGTTACCATGTTGTGGAGCTGAGAGTTTCTTGCCATTGTTCGGTGGTTCTCTCCGGGTAATCCGGCTTCCTCTGTCCGTAAAAATGTCGTGGTCATGATTAGCCATTGTGCATAAATATGTGGCTTTAAACACCAATAACTAACTAACTAAAAACGGTACATAATTTGGTTCTTCAATCAGAAATCTGTTGAAATCAGTGTTTTGGTCTTCAATCAGAAACCTGTTGAAATCGGTGTTTTATCGCCGAATGGAGTGGGGATAAATCCATATATTGAAAAATATGGGGTTTATCCCCACCCCAATCGGCGATAAACTTCGACTCTACTAAAAAATTTTCATCGAAAAGGAATTTTCGGCAGAAAAACATTATTAAATCACAAGTCTGCTTTCGTGCACAATGTTTCTAAAGCTGTTACAAAATTTATCAGGGTGAACTTCAAAATTTTATTTAGAAAGCCTCAACAGTTATTTTCCGACGTATTTTATTTATTTTACAGAAACGGTCATCACTTTGTGATCGTAAGTTTCACTTGGGCCCGAATTTCGCAACAAACGTACCGATGTTGTGGAACGGTTCAGATTTATGTTTTGATCTGTATCCAAATCCATCAAACACAACTCCTTGCAACAACCTCGAAACCCTCAGGTAAAAATAGATTATGCTATCCGTTACGTCATTGGTAAACAAACATGTCGGCTGCTGGCGTAAAATGACAACAACGGCGAGCTTTTGAGTGAAATCAAGGGAAAATGAAGACCCACCGATAAGGTAGTAATGCGAAAATTGTCTCCTTCATCTATTCTTTAATTTGAGTGGTTGATTATAATTGAATAACAAACAGAACAGGAGATACACGATACAGTCTTTCGCCAAGTATGTTTCGGAAAATACTATAGGTGTCGGTATTCATGAATTTGAACAACCTCTTAGAGTGCTGTAACACCTCCACAACCCGGCTCGGCATCACTCACCGCAAACTGCCCGGTTATTCAAATCCACGAATACCTCCAGCTGGGTTGGTAACTATAACTGGTAGTGGAGCAATGAACATGAAATCGGGAAGTGGTGGAATCTTCCTCTGAGGAGCAAATTATTGCTGCCGGAAAAGAGGATCGTAAACAAGCTAGGGCAACCGGTGACTATAATCTATTTCACCATTACAGATGAAGGGCAACCTTCCTGTTGTTACGGTTATTTATAATGGGGACGGGAGTAAGAGAACATATAATGCACTTGAGAGATGTTGCAATCGTTGTAAATGATCATTCAAAGACAAATTTGCACATAGTTATCAGAAGCGAGTATTGCCGCAAGTATGTTTTGGCACAACCGCCAAGCGATGCAGGTTTAAAAAAAAACTGGAATGGCACAAGTACAGTACGTGGAGAGTGTATTATCATTAAATCACCCGCAGAGTGGAGATTCCACCCGAGCAATAATTGCAAATTTGTTGCAGAGCATAACCATCACAAGCAAAGTTTCAGCCAATGGACCTCCGGGTTAAACCCGGAGGTCCATTCACTGAAACTTTTCTTGTTTTTTTGTCCATATGATCAGAATTTGAAACTGATACTCTGGGTGATGCTCCACCCCGCGGGTGTTTTAGTTAAAATCCACTCTCCACGTACTGTAAGTCGATGGATACCAATGCGTTTGTTGAACGATGCGTAAAGGCCGAGCAAAAGCATCGTTTGATATATATGTGCGCGATTGATGATGCACACAGCGGTGTGTATTGAAAGGGCACTGAGATGTCCACATCATGTACAAAAAAGTTGAACGTGCAAATCATACCTGAAAATGTCTTCGCACCAGCCCTGAAAAGGTGTTTTCAACGAAACCACATCACAAGGGTACAGGTAAACTGACCCCAAATGGTCATGTGTGTTTGGTAACTGCTGCTCGATGCTCCGATAAAATGCGATCATTAGAAACTGATCAAGCTAAAACCCATCAACAAAGTATAACATGGCATCAGAAATTCAGTTCTCCATATTTTTGGAAAGCATGATAGGCGCTCATATTGTTGCATGGCAAAATCAGATGACTGTGCTGCGTGTAATAATTCAACGTGAACGTCGGTAGTGGGATGCATGTTACATGATGGGACATTAAAAACTTCTGATAAATCATCACTCATCAAAGCTTCTCTGTTGAACATAAGCTGCGAGCCAAAGGCCACACTCCACAAACCACAAGCCACAAACGTATATATGTTCCAATAAGACACTACCCATAGACCACAACCCAAATCGTGAAATGAACAAGACAACTTTTAACGATAATAGGTTTTGTAAATAAACCTCTCGTGTACCCCACGACTTTACATGACAAATAATCAATGAAATCAGTTAAAGGTCGGCGTCACTCCATCTTACTCCAAATCGTAAACTCGTTGATAATTTAAAGAATAATTAATTCGGAACGTTATTTGCAACACGTGTGAAAAATATAGAATTAACGTATAGTGTTTTCAAGTACAATATTTATTCTACGAGTTGCATTAAGAATGAAAGCGACGAGCCTCTGGCGAGTCGGGTTTATTCTTAATCCTACGAGTAGAATGTTTTTTTTACTTGAAAACACTATACGTGTATTGTGTTTATCTCATAAATCATCTACAGGGCAGCCGCGGCAACATCGTGCTGTTACTGGCTGCAAAACGATGTGAGAAGGGAGTAGCACATTGGTCCAATTCGATCGACAGGCAAAACAGCCAACAATAAAAAAGACACAGTGATACATTTCTGTCTAATAACAATTCCCCTACAAACTTGAGCTAAAACTGCAAAAATATTTCATTAAATGAACAATGTTTATCTTTCTTATTTTCGTTGTTTATTGTTGTGTTTTTTTTTTCGTCGTCGATTCAACTTGAGTTTCATAAACAAAGCAGACGACATGTGCCTTTGCTTATTTACACCTTCCTAATTTGGAAAATGAAAAATCATTCATCATGCCCCCGCCTTTAACAATCGAACTTGTATGCTTTTCAACGCTTGGTTTCTATGTATTTACTTTGTGTTTTCTTTGTTAATTGTTGTTCGTTTTATTGTCAGACAAAGCTGAAATGTGTCATATATTCTAAAACTAATCATTTCAGCGACGGTCAACGTTTGATAAACGTCGGTTCATTTTGTCTCCCACAAACGTAAAACAGGTCATGGCAACACGAATGCGTTAGAGGTCACGGGTCAACAAGTCCGTCTCTACTATAGGAATAAATTCTTTCCGTGTTAAACCAACTGGGAAAATTTATCACCCTGCTAGCAGCTGCTACTAGGTGAAAAAGCAAACAATTATCCAAGACTTTTATTGTTCGAATAAACGTCAATTTATGGGATAAAACAATGAAAATGAAGCGGTTTGCAGGCCACTCGGTTAATGAAATAATTACGGGCAATCTCTTTTCAAGTTTTTCGGGTAGTGGCGTCAAACTAACATATGCTACTGGATCCGCAATCATGGAAAGAAAACTCTGCGAGCTCTCGTCCAATGAGAGATCGAAGATTTTAGTCTTGTTGGAACATGAGTTTGATGCGGAACTGTATTTTCTGAACAAGTGTTCCTAACATTGTTTGGATGGTCTCATTTGTGTTAGATGAAGATCAATCTCGGCTAGACACGGGGTTAACACTTTGATACTTTTGTACGTGTTATTACGTACGAAATCTTTTGTTTAATTTAACCCTTTGACACTTTTGTGAGTGTTATTACGTACGAAAGCAAACAGCACGCTGATACCTTATGGTCATTTGATTTGTTATTATGTTTCGATTTTTTTAAGTTTTATCCTCAAATTCCTATCTTCTCCCGAATAGTGCTCAGTGATAACCGTTGAGCCAAATGTTATCGCAACTTAAAATACTAGCATAATCCTTCTGTCAAGACTTTTTAACTGGTTGAGTACCAGAAGCCACTATCAGGGCTTTCAAAAAATAAGGATACAAGAGCCAAAGCCATCACTTTCCTTGCTAATATTTCATATTCAGTCAAACACAAACAATACTTTGTTTATATAAATTTGTTTTATTCCAAATTATTGGAGAGTGCCTGTGGGCACTCTCCAATAATTTGGAATAAAACAAGTTTTGAATAGCCCTCAACCAGATAATCACTAATGTGAAAATATCTTGTTATTTGTACTTTCCGACGTTTGATGTCGCATTTGGAAAAAAACATTGAAGAAATTGAATTCCTAGTGACGTTTGAACGCCAGGATAATTAAAGTCTCAGAGGATTAAACTTGAAAACTAGATGGCGCCATGCTAAGCCATATTTCCATTCTCCTTCATCGAAAGTTTCAAGACTTATTGAATAATTGAACTTAGCCGAGTACTTGATGACAACACAGACTTCATTTGAAGGTGCTGAAGTACCACAATGTCGCGTGAGAACCATATGGTTCTAGCTTCCAGAAGAAGATAGAACTTCATGGGTCTCACACAACGTCATGGCATGCACATTGTTGTCTGCTGCCTTGTGGCAAAAGATGGGTGTCAAATGGTCTTCAGAGTTACAGACAGAAGTGGCATCCAAACCCTCTGGATTTTTATTTGAGAGACAATATGGCGGAATGTTGAAGCAAAGAGTTGCCCCACCAAGAATCAAACCAGGCGCGAATCTAAACTAAAACGCCAGAAACGGAAACTGGCTCCTTCTGACCAATCCGCATCAAAAAGATCTAGGGAAGATTATGGATCTGAAGCTGTTTATGCCGTTCCAGATATTTCTTCCTAGGGATTAGATGAAAATAAACAAGATCTTATCATTTGCATATGCCACGATGACGAAGAACGAGAGTTTTCATATTTTGTCAGATTATCTATCCTCATGTTCACAATGACATGAAGAGGGAATAATAAGACTGACCTCTTCAAATTTGGTGAAGTTCTGATTCGTAGCCCACGTATTAACCCTTTACCCAACGAAGATAATATCAAAATGTAATGTATTATTTTAAACGTCATATTTTTAAATTAAAAAAAAAAAAATAACCAAACCATATCATGGGACCCCTCACTGGCACGAGCTCGACGAGCCCGTTCCAAAGTCGAGTCACCTGATACGGTTTGGTTTGAAATATTTTTTTAAAATAATAGTTTTTTTCAGCTGCTGAATTTGTATATTACGCGGGCAGATGTGTCCGATTCGTTGGGGCAAGGGTTAAAGTTGCCACTTTTGTTAAACTCCTTTTTGTATAGCAATTCCAACGGTAACAAGGCAACTTTGCTAGGGCGTACCAGTGAAGTAGTAACCATTAAGGAATATTTTTCTGAGAAAGAACATTAAAAGCTGTTTGCCAAGCCATTTAGGCTTTGTCTTTGAAAATCGAATAATTTTTCAGCTACTTCGACCGACGGTCAGGTTTGCAACTCAGATGGTGTAGCAGTAGGTTTGATAGAAATAAAAAAAAAGTTCTTCATAACAAACCACTTAAATTGTATGAGGGAGTAACTAATTCCTCCTCCTAAATTCGGAGAAATGGGGTGAGAATTTATCATTTAAAAAGAATGAAATGTATTTTTACCAATGTCAGGGTACATTATTGAAATGCCGTGGCTTGAACTGTAAATCCCTATCAATTATACAGTGAAAGGATTTTCAGGGATTCTCATTTGTGGTCCTGCTCCCGAAGCTAACATATTTCTACATGAAATGCCTGTTGCCAGCATTGTCCCAGACACAAAAAAAAACATTCTTCGAATGTGAGCCATCTGGGTAAGTATCCTTGTATCATATACATGTAGAATGACTTGATTAGGGACGTGGGTGCTAGGTCTGAAACGCTGGTGGCGTAAATCGCCCCCCCCCTCCCCCCCCCCCCCCCACACACACACACACTCTTCCCATGCAACATATTCCTGCTGTAATATTTCCAGTTAATATTCTTGCCACGAATTTATTTAAGATCGTATAACCTGTTAAATTATTTATTTATTGGGGATTAACGACACTTTCGACAGCCAGTATCCCCTCATGCCTAACAGTTGTCCGGGTAGAGGAAGCAGGAGTAACCGGAGAGAATTACCGAGAAAGGGCGAGCAACTATCGGTCTCCTCAACGTACTTACTGCGAACATACAGGGTTTGCTCTAGTTGAAGACAAGTGCGACATCGACGTGCAGTACGCGTTAGTACACGGCGCCACCGTGCCTCCACGTGGGCAATCGGAGTTAATTGCCTTGCTCATGGACAGGACGCAGTTACCCCTGGCGGGGGTCGAACCACGGACCTTTCGTTTGAAGTCCAATGCGGTAACCAATAAGCCACAGCGCTTTCTGTCCTGTTAATTAGATAGCCATTTTGGCAGCAGTGGATTTTTTTTTCAATTATCAGAGGTATCCAATTAAAAAAGATTTGTTACTTTCCTGTATTCTAGAGTGAAATTGAGTATTTATTCTATCACATCTTGTTTGACAGAGCTCGTCAATTGCTGTCAAATGTGATATAATAGATTAAATGCCTGTATTGAATGTGCCATGTCCAAATAGTCTTTCGGCTTGCTTGTGTTTGATTTCAGGTTGATACGGAAGCCCACTGGGGCCAACATGTGTAGCGGGGAACGAGCATTGCGAATATTCGCATTCAACATTATAAATATTCGCATTTAACATTGCGAATATTCGCATTAAACATGTCGAATTTCGCATTCTGCATTGCGAATATTCGCATTCAACTTTGCGAATATTTTCATTCAGCATCGCGAATATTTGCATTCAGTTGCGAATGTTCGCATTGGATTGGACAAATATTCGCAATGCATTGCTACTATTCGCAATAAATTGCGAATATTCGTAATTGAATGCGAATATTCATAAAATTGAATGCGAATATTCGCAATGCTCCCACTGGACATTTTGGCCCCAATGGGTTGAATGCGATTATTCGCAATGTTTAATGCGAATATTAGCAATGTTGAATGGGAATATTCGCAATGTGAATGCGAATACTCACAATACTCCCACTACTCATGTTGGCCCTAATGGGCTTCCGTAGGTTGACATCATATACGATCTTTTATCTTATCTTAACATTGTAATTCCTTTCTTCTTCCACTGTATTTATCTATATACCTAAATATCTTTTCAACACACAGCTTGAACAATTTGCATTTAGTGTTCTACCAGCAGTTCCGGTAATATTTATTTTGTAACACAAAGACCTAAGGGAGACGACAATATAAACATCAAGCTTTCTGTTGAATCCCTTCATTGTAGTGGTTTGCCCAGTAGGCCTAGTGTTCCTGTATGCTGCATTCACTGTCTCATAATTATGTCTGTTTCTTTTCTTTATTGTAAATCATATTGAATGCAATTCAAATCAAATCAAATGGTTTCCCGTGCGGAAGGCGCGCAGGGACGGTTTGGGGAGCAAGCCCCTTTCGACCCTCAATGGCTATTTGTTTTTGTGGGATGTCGAGGCGTGGTAGATGAGGAAAAGGAATGAGGGAGGTGGCTTAGCTCCGTCTGGACTTTTTCCGGCTCTTTTTCTTTGGAGGTGGTTGAGATGGTGATGTGGAAGTCGATAATGCAGAGTTTAGTACATGTAGCTGGATTGTGTCTAGTGTCTTTTTTGAATCTGCCCTGGATTGTTCCCTGTACGCGCGGCTTTCGGCGATGTCTTGTTTCCCCAACTCGAGTTCTCGTTCAGCCAACTCTAATGCTCTCCTTATCCTTGGGTCGTCGATGGTGACTGCAGACCGAGGTGGCTGTATTTCTATGATTGGCTCACCCGGGCTGTCCGGTTGAGAAGGAAGTGGGGAGTGAGAGGTGGGAGGTGGTGAAAAAGCAACCTCCGGTTCCTCCTCAGTCTCCTCTAGACGTTTCTCATCCAACAGTACCGGCTCAGGAGCTGGAAGTTGGCTGGGTGTACTAGTGGGACTAGGAGGGGAACTGCCAGCTGCCTCCAGGACCTCCACCCCCTCACTCAACTCGTTCTTCCTATTCCGGAAGGCCTCTAGGCGCAGGGAGCTCCTGTGCTTGGTCGATGGACTCTTCTTCCGGTTCTTTCTCTTTCTCTCTTCAGGGCATCCGTGCCCCTTCGGGTGAAGACCAGTGGGAGAGGGATCATCTCGCCAAAGGTGCTACCTCTCACCGAAGAGGATGGTGTCTTGGATGTCTCTACCTCAAATTCCAGGTTCGGGTGGACTCTCTTACCTGTCTCCGGGACAGTCCAGGTGACAGGGCACGAGATGCCCAGAGCTGATATGGTTCTGATGAGTATCTCTGGTAATTCCAGTTTTTCCATGATTGTAAATCAGGTGCTGACGCTCTGAAGTCAGAAGTGTGAATCAGGGAAATTCAATTGTATGCAATTACGGTGCTTTCATCAATAAATATTGTTTAAACTAAATTGGTTTATAAACACAGGAAATTGGGTGATTATCAGGGTGATTGCTCGGGATATTACAGAAAAAATCTTCAATTAACAGGAGTCGATTCTAGAACCAAAATGGAATTAAAGGGTGAAATTTTTAATGCAATTATGGAAACTGGTTTACTGTTTAAAGAATTATTCAATTAACGGGCCATCCGGTTCTAATATAATATTAGAACGTTTCATTTTATGTTCTATCGGTCGATAGTACCTGAGTTTGCGTGATTTCTGAAATAAAACCTGAAGCAGCGAACAAAAGTACGTTCATTGTTATAATGTTAAGCGTTAACTGCAGCATGCCATCTGTCTTGTAACAACAATGTAGTCGAATCCAAAAACATGACGTCATTTCGAACGAATGACGTCTCTTCGAAAATGACTTGTCACAAGTGCCGTCGCTTTGGGAGTTTCTATATCAACAAATGCCAGTGTTTACAGTTGTTCATGTTATAATTCATTGTTAATGCTTGTGTGATAAGTAGTATAAATTAATGAAATATAAATTCATGTTTCTCGGACGACGGCAGTTGATAGAATTAAGCGAAGAGAAACAATTTATTTTGAACTTGAGGCGGAGGTTCAGTGAGGACGGGGATTACTAAACTTGTGGAAATATAATTGATTGAGGTCATAACTCATATTCAGGATTCACTGAGGTGGTGAGCAACACGTGAGTTTTTAATATTTCTGATTCTTTTGAATTCATTGTTTGCAGTTAAAATTGAAAACACACACACTGAAGATGAAATATTTGTTGGTAAGTTTGTGTCTACCGGTAACGAAAAAAGTTAACGAACACGGAGCCAGCGTTTGGTGTTGAGAAATTCCAATCGACGCTGATCAATGGAAGTGGAGCTTACATGTTCTTCGTTCTCTTGTCTCCAGGGAAAAACGTTCCGATAGTACCCGTGTTTTACCCCAAAACTCCAGTACTATGACTTTTAGAAGGTGTCGAAATAACCAATCACGGCTGATGTTACAAACGTGAGGCATAATAATAGATTATGGTCATAAACAATTGTTTGTTTTTTAACAATTTAATGAAGTGATTTTTGACAGTCTTTCAAATTTCCCTCGAATCAGGAGAATCGGTTTCATTCTCCCGAACTGCTGCCACTGGAATCAGTTTACAGTTTTTATGTAATACAGGTTGCAAATACGGTTATACCCTTATGAGTGAAATTGCCCAGTCCATACTTAAAAACATACCTCATATTTATATCTTCTAGAGCTTGACCGTCAAGGGTTTGGTTCCAATTTCGGTGAGTTTACTGTTTAATATTTAACTCCTGTTTCAACATACGGGTATTTAGTGATCTTGCTGATGAAAGATAATGTACCTTTGCAGTAGACGCTAATGAAGTATTGGCTACCAACACAGCAGGCCTGCAACCAGGGTCGGGCATCGGGGGGGGGGGGGGCGGTCCATGTAGGGGAGCCACCTCCCCAACCTGTACATAATCCCACCATTTTTCCATCCAGAATCATTTTATCGCCCCCCCCCCCCCCCCCAAGTGACTAAAGTTCACTAATTTGGATACATCTTGCCAAGCACATGTGCGCCGGGCCGACCATGATTCGTCCCGGCATGGAAAAATTTGACATTAAAAGGAGCAATTTCCAGTCTTCTGAAGGATCAATTCCTACTTCAACATACCCCAGAAAGTTTTATTTTTCCTGCTCAAATGACAAGATTCATTATTTTATTTTTTTTTATTTCTGTCCACTAACTTTTGAATTGACCATCCTGAATCATTCCCCCCCCCCCCCATAGTGACTAAATTCCACTAATTTGGACACACCGTGCCAAGCACATGTGCGCCGGGTCGACCATGGTTCGACCCGGCAAGGGAAAACTTTGAAATTTTGCTTTAAAAGGCGCAATTTCCTGTCTTCTGAAGGATCAATTCATACTTCAACATACCCCAAACGGTTTTATTTTTTCTGCTCAAATAACAAGATTCATTATTTGATTTTTCTTTCTATTTCTGCTCACTAACTTTTGAATTACCACCATCCTGAATCATTTCACGCCCCCCCCCCCCCAACCCCTCCCCCTCATAGTGACTAAGTTCCACTAATTTGGATACACCGTGCCAAGCACATGTGTGGCGGGTGGACCCTGGTTCGACCCAGCATGGAATTTTTTTTTTAATTTGGCATTAAAAGAAGCAATTTCCTGTCTTCTGAAGGATCAATTCCTACTTCAACATACCCCAAAATTTTGCATTAAAAGGTGCAATTTCCTGTCTTCCGAAGGATCAATTCCAACTTCAACATACCCCAAAAAGTTTTATTTTTTTCTGCACAAATAACAATATTCATTATTTGATTTTTTGTTATTTCTGTCTACTAACTTTTGAACGACCATCCAGAATCATTTACCGCCCCCCTCCCCCCCCCCCAATAGTGACTAAACTCCACTAATTTGGATACACCGTACCAAGCACATGTGTGTGCCGGGTCGACCATGATTCAACCCGGCAAGGAATAATTTTAAAATTTGGCATTAAAAGGATCAATTTCCTGTCTTCTGAAGGATCAATTCCTGCTTCAACATAACCCAAAAACGTTTTATTTTTTCTGCTCAAATAACAAGATTCATTATTTGCATTTTTTTTATATCTGTCCACTAACTGTTGAAGGACCATTCAGAATCATTTTTTCCCTACCCCCAACCCTCCACCTCCTCAAAGTGACTAAATTCCACTAATTTGGATACTCATTGCAAAGCACATGTGCCCCGGGTCGACCATGGTTCCACCCGGCGCATAAAACTTTTTAATATTTGGCATTAAAAGGAGCAATTTCCTGTCTTTGTCCCATGAAAAGCCTTTGCATGCGAGAGCATTTCTCCAACTTTCAATTACCAGTAACCACTCATCACTTGAAATTTAACCTGCTATTGAAGACAGATAATCTCTTCTGTTAATTAGTTAATGTTTCGTATTGTCATAGTTGTGTATAATCTGTGTGTTGAATAAACACCCCAAATATAACAATAGAGACTCAGTCATGGGATTATATTCAATGTAATTACAGGTGAAAATTGACAACTCTGAGTTAATTCAATGGTAGATAAAATGGATCAAAATGGTGAAAATTGAAAAACAGTGTCTGAAATTTTTCTAGAGGGGGGGGAGGCGAAAACCAGGCCATAGGTATCCTCAAATACCCGTATGAGCCTATGTGCTAGGGCACATTGTGCCTTTTCACATAAGCACATATCGGCACATAAAGCATGTGCCTATGTGCTAGGGCACATTGTGTCACATTGTGCTTTTTCACATAAGCACATATGACAAAAAGGGGTGCAGAAGGCTATATCTTTTCCAAAAAGGGGTGCCTGGGGATATGGTCAAGGTGATGAGAAACGGATACGACTTCGTTTTAATAAGGAGAGACAACTCTATACGATTAAGTACAGGTTATGGGAAATCAAGCAATCTGATTGATTAGTTATAATTTATATAAATGATCAAGCTAAATGAAACAACAAGAGTACTTGGTCTTGAAATAGGGCCAGAACTAACAATAATAGACCAGAATAGCTAAATATAGTAATAATAAGCAAAGCTGTTCCACCTAATAGGCTCTTCTACGCTACTGGAGTATACTCTAGAACAAAGAAACATGGCCAGATAGACGAAAACTGTTGCATATATAGATAGAAGCAGAGAATTCTGAAAGAATTCGAAATAGCAAAACTCGGGTTTATTTGGGTAATTAAACGAGGATTCTGGGGAAATTTTAAGTCAAAAAAATACTCTTCTACAAAGGAACACACCACCGGGTGCCCCCTCGGTGCTATAGCACTACGTGCTACACCGATAAAATGGTGAATACATATAAAATAAAGTCGTTTTTGGTGATTTACGCCCATTCTCGGGCCCATTTGGGTAATTATCCAGGGAAGTCGTTCCAGTCAATCGAACATACCTGGTACAAATCTCTTAGCCCTATAGAAGCCTTTGGGTAACATAGCAACCACGTGCCACCATATAAACAAAGATGGCGGCCCCTTCATACAAAATGGACGACGGAAACACGTATCACCCTAACAACACGAGCTGCGCATGCGCACTCACATCACCCATCACCATGACAATTACGTCACAACATAGCCGCCCACATGGGTTACCATGACAACCACGTGATACCCATAACACATTGCGGTATGACGTCACTTCCGGGTCCACCAGCCGGGGTCCATAAGATAGGGGACGTATAGACCCTGTCCTACTACTATCGTCATTATTTATTTACCCACAATTTAATTTTCAAGATGTCTTGAGTTTTTTAACTGTAGCTCAGAATGAAAAAAATATTATCGCTTTACCCAGGAATCCTCCGCATGTGCCCACGTAATATACAAATTCAGCAGTTGAAAAAATAATTTTCAAAAATTTCAACAAAACTATATCATGTGACCCCCTCATTGGAACGAGCTCGTTCCAATGAGGGATCACATATTGTTTTGTAGACATTTTTGGAAAATACTGATAAACTAATATTTAAAATAATAAATTTTGATATCGTCTGCGTTGGGTAAAGGTTTTTTTCGAACCGCACCATCAAGGCATGTTGATTCGTCCCGACTTTGATGCCTCAAGTCTCGATTGGGTACATGTGTCCAGATATCTGAACAGTTTTCAATATACCGGTATACCACGATATTTTTTTGAATACCGATACCGATATTCTGTTTTGAATATCGTGCAGTCTTTATTATGAGGACAGTCAAAATAGGTAGCATTTCCCATGCCTATAAGGCCACTTGCAGAATTTATGCATGAATTAAAAATATATTTTGCAAGAATCAATGTTGATGCTCATTGTTTCCCATGTGAGAATCATTCGCGCAAGTCGATTCCGATTCTCGCATAAATATTAAACTCCAAACAACCTGGTAAAGCAATATATACTGTTTCCCAGTGGGGACCCATGAAGTGGAGTGGTGCTTGCTTACTGTGGTAAACAAGTTCTGCGTTATTGGTAAAATAGGACCCAGAACGAAAGTCTGAAGTGGAATTTTTCAAAAGTATGCGGCAATGGTGTAAATGCTTGGCTAAACTTGACTACATAACTATTCTACGGTCATGATTGATGTTGAAAGTGACGTTAAACACGGATAAATACATAATAGATGTCGTTTCTTGGTTAACCCGTGGGATGGAATCTCCACTTTACGAGCGATTTTGCGATTATACTGTAGCATATCGGAGATCGAACCGTGGACCTCTCGGTTTGAAGTTCAATGCCGTAACCACAGACCCACCGTACTCCCATTCTACATCTTAATGTAGGGTACAATATTGGTAATGTAAAATTAGTTTGACGGTGCCACAAACCAGCTGCAATCCGGATAACAATCTTTGCCCGCTTTACATCCTACAGTACTTCTGCATCTCATTGATAAAAAAAACACAAAAATCCAACAATTGGCCGACATATAATTTTTTGTCACCCGAAAATTCAGCTACAAGCGTTGATAATTTGCCGGGTCAGTACCACATTTTAGATATGATTTCTGAGTGAGTTGATATATCCAAAATATGACAGAAGGAGGTTTGATACAGGAGCTGATATTAAAAAGTTAAAAGTTACATTATTTTTGATAAAGATGGGCTATTAGAAAACTAATTGCTAATTGCATAACCAGAAGTTATCTGTTACGCGGGAGCGCGATCGCTCGGTAGGTACATGTGCAGGCTGCAAGCCGAGAGGTCTTCGGTTCGAATCCAAACCTGCGGCAGCCGCCTTGTGTCCTTGGCCGTGACACTTCATCCCACTGCACGTCGATGGTGCACTTGTCTTCAACCAATGCTAACCCTGCTTGTGTGGATTTAGTATGTTGGTGAGACTGACATTTGCTCGCCGTTGCTCAGTGGTTCTCTCCGGGCACTCCGGCTTCCCCCACCCGTAAAACTGTCCGACACAAGGTGACCCTGGCTCTCGAAAGTGTCGTTAAACCCCAATAAATAAATAATTAAATAAATAAATAATAAATAAATAAATAAATAAATAAATAAATAAATAAATAAATAAATAAAAATCCGTAACACGCATCCAAATGTGCTTGCCAGCTTAAAAGATGTGACTGCAGTGTGCTGAACAAAAAAAGAAAAAAAATGCTAACGATCCCAATTCGTCATTTTAATTTCGTAGAATGACTTAATTCTCGACACAACATACATTTTCAAATATTCTCCTGAATTGATGGAATGGCATTTGTTACACGCCGATGACACGATGTCAAAATAGCAAGACGTGCCGTGATCTGTCAAACTACACGTTTGTGTATTTATCTTTCGAACGGACGTGGTCAACTGTACAAATTTTGTTGGCAATTGAGCCACGTTGTGTCACAAGATAGTGGAAAAAGCGTGCGAAAGCAGTCAATATACCACTACAAACGACTTGTAATGTGGGCTCAAGGCAAACAGCTTTCTGTGCACTCGGAATATTGCATGTATTTTGCATTGAAAAGAATGTTCGGGGCGATTCAGCGATTACATTCACATCACAACTCTACTTCGTATAGATTCTAAATTTTATTTGGGACACCGTAAATATATTTTTTATTGCATCCTCATCCCGGAATTGATAGGTTGGGTCTGGGGAGCTGGCTGTCACATGTATATTTTTATCTGAGGCGTGGAGCAACAAATAAGCAGCATAACCCATATCAGCTCTGGACTTTTATTTAGATAATAAAACACTTCATTGAGTAGTAATGGAGATTAATAGCCCACCGGAAAGTATCCTTGAAAAGACGGAAGAAGAACTGGACCTTTTATTCAACAATCTAAACGTCCCGAACCGCAACCTGAATAAGGCAGCCAATGTGCGCAACCAAAATAACCGGTTTGTTAGTGCCACACTGACACCCAAAGAACTTCATCATTCTAAACAGAAGTACTCACATTAGTTCAGTTTGAATGAAGTCAGTCCAACCGGATGGCATACAGGGTTATTAATCAGCGGTTGAATGAGTAACTAATCAACCCTTCAATGAATCTCAAAGTGGCCGGCGCCTCCCCTCGCACACCAAATTGGGGAATCATCGTGGTGGGAGGTCAAGAGTTACAGCAAATTTTAGATACAACTACCAGAAGCTGTTCGACACACTGCATTCTAATAATGATCAAAAATTGGTGTGGATGCAACAAATACTTGATTTGTATAAAAAATATATTGAATTTTGAATCCACCAACTTGCTGCATTAATTCCCTCCGTAATAATAGTATACAAGTGAATTGTCATTTTGTGTTGCCATATATGCAAATGTTTGTTTGTCACAAGAATTGTACTATCACAACACATTGGATCGTTTTATCAAACATAGATATCGACGAAGATCTTTTGGGTTGTGGTCTCGGCCAAGAGATTAAAATGCAGGGACTATTCTGTGTGTTGAGAGCAGCGTTATCCTTAGCGATGGGTCAGTAATATTCCTGTAAACTTGATCCCGATTTTTTACCAAAATTACTTTGACTAGGTCAATTCCAAATTGTGCGCCGACTATCGACTCACGTATCTGCCTTCTCTGGTGGAACAGACAAACCATGTAGTATTTCATGCTGGAAAATGTGATCTTGGACGCGAGACCATCAGTTGCAGAGAATCACGAACTATCGCTGGTGAAAGAAAGTGCATGGGTCTGTCTACTTTCCATATTGATCAATTTAGAGTCTGCAATAAAGAATTTGGCATTGACAATAGCCCCTGAGTTAAGAGTAGTGATGATAAAATTGATATGGTACAATGATATTAATGTTTCTGCTGTTTGGGGTTGCATGACATCTTACACCTTGGCTCTTTTGTCTTTTCGGGGTTAGCAACCGAATTGATACACCTGATAGAACAATGGGCCGAGTGTTCAAGTGACGTCATTTGAATACATCCCTGAACTGAGCATACCCGAGGCCGGGAGTTTTATTGATTGAACAAAAGGCAGGTTGTTGTAATAGTTATTAACTGAGCTGGAGGTATTTATGAATTTGGCCAACCTGCGGTATGTGACGCCGAGCTTCGCGGCTCGGCGTCACATACCGCAGGTTGGCAGGTTGTTCAAATTCATGAATACCGACAGAGAGGTTAGTAACGCCAATTTACAGAACGCACGGACCCAGGTATAGTAAGTGAGTACAGGTGTTCAAGTAACGTCACCTGAACACCTAGTCTATTGTTCTATCGGGTATTGTACGTCTCTTACCAACCCGGAGAAGACAAAGGAAATGGTGTGTAAAGTCAGTTACCAACCTAGCCGTCGGTATTCATTAATTTAAACAACCTTTCAGCGTTCTTTAACAAGGTCAGATCCAAATTTTGCAGACTATCGATTCACGTAGCTGCTTGTCTGAATGAGCAGATAAACCATGTAGTATTTCATGCTGGAAAATGTGATCTTGGACAAGAAACCATCAGTTGCAGGGAGTCACGACCTATCGTTGGCGAAAGCAAGTGCATGGGCCTATCTACTTTCCTTATTGATCAATGCAGAGGTTACAATGAGGAATTTGGCATTGGCAAAAGCCCATGACTTAATAGTAGTGATGATACTATTCATAAGGATACTAATGTTTTTGCAGTTTAGGGGTTGTATGACCTTTCACCCCGGTTCTTTTGTCTTACCGAGGCTACAAACGAAACTGATACACCTCATAGAACAAGGAACCGAGTGTTCAAGTGACGTCATTCGAATACCTCCCTGTACTGACCATACCTGAGACCGGGAGTTTTATTGATCGAACAGAAGGCAGGTTGCATGACAGTTATCAGCCCAGTTGTCGGTATTCATGAATTTAAACAACCTGCCAGCGTTCTTTAACATCTCGCCCCAAAGCGGAACGGCGTCACTCACCACACACTCGCAGGTTATTCAAATCCACGAATATCTCCAGCTAGGGTGGCAACAACTACTGTAGTGGAGTTTTCCATTGAACATGAAATTGGGAAGTGGTGGAAACTTCCTCGGAGGAGAAAATTATTGCTGCCGGAAAAGACGAAAGTGATTTAGCAAAGGCAGCCAGTGACTATTTATTCATCACGAATGAGGGGAAGGTGGTCAAACGTCCTTCAGTCACGGTTATTTGTGATGGGAGCTGGAGTAAGAGAACATATTATGCACTTGGGGGATGTTGCCATCATTATAGGTGATCGTTCAAAGAAAATTTTGCACATATGTATCAGAAGCAAGTATAGCCGCAAGTATGCTTTGGCAGTGATTCCCCATCTCATGCAGGTTTCAAAAACTGTAATGACACAAGTTAGTCGATGGATACCAACAAGTTTATTGAAGGATTCTTGGAGGCTGAGGAAAATCATCGTTTGAGATATATGCGCACGATTGCCGACGTACCCATCAGTGTGTATGCAAGAGTCATTGCCGATGTTCACATTTGGAGATCTTCTGTACAAAAAGTTGAGTGTGCGAATCATACCTCTGCAAAAATGTATTCTCTCCAGCCCTGAAAAAAATTGTTTCTTCGAAACTCCATCACAAGGGTATAGGTAAACTGACCAAACATGTTCGTGTGCGTTTTGTAATTGCTGCTCGAAGCTCTAATAAAATGCGATCATCAGAAACAGATCAAGCTAAAGCCACAACCAACAAGAACGTGGCATCAAAAATTCAGTTCACCACATATTTTGAGAAGCATGATAAGTTCCCAGATTTTTTTCAAGGCAACATCTTCCGCGTGTAATAATCCAAAGCCAACGTCGGAAATGGGATGCAGGTCATATGGGCTATTGAAAACTTCTGATAAACCATCACCCATGAAAGCTTCTCTGTTGAACATAAGCTGTAGGCCACAAACCACAAGCCACAAACCACAAGCCACAAACGTATATCTTCCATTAAGACACTACCCATAGCCCACATCGGAAAAAGAACAAGGCAACTTTTAACGATAACAAGTTTAGTAAATATACTTCTCTTGTAACTGCTCAATTTGGAACTTACGAGAGCAGATGATACCTATATGTTCGGTAAAGGGTTAATGAAGAACAGGATTTCAAAACATTGTCCTGAACAATCTGACAATTCTGTTGATTTGTTGCGAGAAAGTTTGCACGTCCCTCAGGGGCATGAACTATGAATAGCATGTGCCTACTAACTAGTGCGTCATCTTTTTTCAGGGGTACAGGAAACAAACGACTTAGCTCCCGAACTCTCGGTATGTTGATTGATTTGCCAATTCGTTTGTTTCCTGTGTCCCTGAAAAAATGTTGCACAACATCTTTGATGCGAACATTGTGAAGAAATCATAAGATTCTGTCCTTGTTATGTCATTTAGATGCATGCTACATCAGCCATTTGGGCCGAGCGCTTAAGCTAAGATTAACATGGGCATGAATGACTTGAATTTACAGTGTAAGACATAAAATCATTGATTATAAGTGGGACCATTACATCATAATTATCATCGTCAATGTATGTTTTACAGTGGACATGAATTTCGGTGACATCAGTGTTTGTCTTTATTTTAGACTTAGGCATAATTCACTGATATTACATTGTGCGCAGATAACTATGCAGAAACATTCTTCGGGGTGTTTTCCATTGCTTACATCACATGTGTGTGGAATAGCCTTTAGTTCAGAGGAAATACACATGCCTTTTATCATAAAAAACCTTTGTAAATTTGTTTCTTGAATGTAGTCGTGAACCTTTGTCCCAGGAACCTTTGTTAGTTCGGTGGTGCGGTAGTAAATATGACCCAGCTAAATAATATTTTATCTAACAATCATATAGATTTTGCCCTGAAACCCACGAGAAACGGTGGGTATCACATAATGTGTTCCGATTCCGTATCATATGGACGACTTTTTCTTATTCCGTATCATATAGATTCAGCTTCCGATAAACAGCGCGCTATGACAAATAATATCATTATATGCATTGTTATTACGCACTAAAATATGAAATTCAAAATTTTGACCAGTTCCAACCCAATTTAAACTGAAAAACGGGGGAAACGGGCTTCATGTAACGAGATTGTTAGATAAATGTATCATCATGACCAAATGCATGTCCTGTAATTTGTATCCGATTCTCGGTCGTGTTTACAATCGGATCACAACTCGCCTTGACGGGCTCGTTGCGATCTGATTGTAAACACGACCTCGAATCGGATACAAATTACAGGACATGCACATGGTCATGATAATTTATATCACTCTTTTACAGTTTTTGTTTTGTAGTTTTGACTCCTTACTGTGGTGGTGGAATGGAAGGATGTGCATTGCCACCTCCAACATCACTACTTTCTGATTCTTCCACACTAATGATAGCGCTATAGTTAATTTAAATTATCGAGATAATATGTCATGACATTTATCTCAGTAATTGCCCTCTTTGGTTTCGGACAAACGAGTTGGTGTTTTGTTCTACGTAATACCCCATTTAAATGACGCGTTCTGTTCGGGGAATAAATATTGTTCAATGAACAAATATTTTATTCCGGGAAAATGTTGTCACGTGAACGCATTTATTCGGGGAATATATCATTTTTACTGTTATGCGAGGAATAAATTAAGGAAAAATAGCCCACCTGATGAGGTGGAACAAATCGCGTTGTTCCGGGAATACATGCCAGCGACCCGTTATTGTTATGTCATACAAGCAATTTGCGAAAGTTGTCTGCGGGACTCAGAAGTGGCACAATTTTAGAACGAAGTTGGAAAAAGGAAAATACTTTTTCATCTTGAAGTTTACAATCCACTGCCTATCGTTACAAAGCTTCATGACAATGTCCTCAGACCAATTCACAGAGCGATCAAGAATCTAGCACGACCTGGGTGTTGTTTCGCCGCTTTTTCCCAAAGCCAGGAAATAATGCCATTGATTTCCGCCGAAAATATCTTATGCGACATATCCTATCCATGACTGAATGCTGACTGAAAAGTGTGACGTAAATCGTAAAAACGAAAAATAATCCGTCAAATTGTTTTTGCGTGTGAACGCGGAACACTTTTTGAAAAATGTTCCAGAACAAATTCAGTTGGAAAATCTTCCCTGAATAAAAAAAAAACTATTACCGGAATATTTCACGTCATGTAAATTGGGCTTAAAGCATCAAGCCTTTTGCTGTCCTGCATGCCATTATAAGTTATCCCCGCCAACGTGTATGGTATATGGAGATTTAATACCTGGATGTCGGTTTTTAAACACCGAGCCACAGGCGAGGTGTTTAAATGAGACATCCAGGTATTAAATCTCCATATCGTCCCCTGAGTTCCAATGTGTTCTATGTGCCTCCTGGCACATAGAACACATTGGAACTCAGGGGACGATATGCCATATATGTTGACGAAAATAACGATTTTGTCCCGTTTGAAACGCAATAGAAATTTGTGGACGCGTTTCACACACTCCGTATTCACTTGGACCAAATTCGTGAATAACTGTTTTTGTTTTTACAAATGTAGAAGACGCTAGATAAGGTTGCATCCCTTGGGTCGTTAAGGAAACGAGTAAACAATATTTTGTTTACATATCGTACCCCGAGTTTCAATGTGTTTTTTATGTGCCTCCTGGCACATAGAACACATTGGTAATGAGGTGACGATATTTGCTCTTATTTTATTTTTTTCAAGTTGTTTCATTTAATTATTCGACTATTTAATTTATAACAGCAACATATGATCGAATTGTCGGGACTTTGATGACATTTGTGACTATTTTCTTGTTTTTTGGTTCGACTTTTATATCGAGGCGAGAAAAAGCGGAAAGCTTTTATTTAAACCATATACCCCCGATGTTTCGCGTGCGCTTATACCCTGGATGTTGCACGCTCTCATATACCTTGGATGTTGGGTGCACCCTTTGAAATGACTATTTCTCTAAGGCATTCTCACCAATCAAGAGGCAGAATTTATTGGGATTTAAGGACAAATATATATATTCACTGACCGTACTGCGGTAGGTTTCATATTTCCATATCAACACCGCTTAGCTGTTGTAGTACATACACGAGTAGATTAATAGAGCAGTCTCCATTGGCATCAATTTTTTGGTAAGAGCATAATGGATCTCCTGGGTTGGACCCGGATGTGCAAGATCTAAAATATTCCATGTGCTGCTTATGAATTTGTTTCTCAAAATTTGAGTTAATATGTCGATGGCAAGTTTTCCCATCAGTGTATTTTGAGTAAAAAACTTTCCCAGCACTGCGAGTTGGATTAATGGGCAAAAGCGGCCTCTCTTCGAATTGTAGCTCTGAATGCGCTCCTGCTTCCATCATCTCTTCCCAACAGCGGTCCCTGAATCAAAAGCTCAAATTTCAAATCAGGAAATCAGTTTATAAACTCTTTGTTCTTCTTATATAAACAAATTGTACCTACATGTACACGGATAGGGTGCAGTGATCGTCTAGATCTCCCATATATTTTATAAGTAGTTCATGGACGTTCTGCTGATTGGCTCCTGACTTGTGTTGTATAGTTTCTTGAAATCGCCACATACAGGCCAGGCTAAGTGTACTATGTCTTTGTACATTCATCAACTTGGGTGTACGCATCGGCCACGTACAACTGTTCCATACTTTCATCTCATTTCGCCATCCATTTCCCAAGCGGGAGGGCCCACCGGTCACCCAACTGTGATACCTGACCTCACCTCTTTTCTTCATTTATTGCACAGGTGAGATTGCTAACCGGCCACCCCACTGTGATTCCTGGTCTCATCTCATTTTCCCATTCATTTCCAACCAAGTGTGATACCTGATCTCATCTCATTATTTCATTCATTTCACAAGTGGGATTGACCACCGTCCACCCAAGTGTGGTCCCAGGTCTCACCTCATTTTCTCATTCCTTTTACAAGTGGGAGTTACCACCGGCCACCCTAGTGTGATGCCAGATCGCATTCCATTACTTCATTCATTTCTTATGTGAGAGTGGCCTCTTTCCAAATAAGTGTGACTCCTAGTCTCATCTCATTCCCTCGTTGGAAGTACCAAATCGGCCAACCGATTGATACCTGATATCATCTCATTACTTCATTCATTTCACAACTGGGGGCACCCACCTCACACCCAAGTGTGATTCCCGCTATAATCTCAATAATGCATTCATTTTATAGGTGGGAGTACCCACCAACCACCCTTGTATGATACCTGATATTATCTAATTACTTCATTCATTTCACAAGTGTGAGTGTCCACCGACCAACCAAATAAATATACATTATCTTGGCCATGTGCATGTCCTGTAATTTGTGTCAGATTCGAGGTCGTGTTTACAATCAGATCGCAACGAGCCCGTCAGGGCGAGTTGTGATCCGATTGTAAACACGACCGAGAATCTGATACAAATTACAGGACATGCATTTGGTCATGATAATACATTTATCTAACAATCCCGTTACATAAAGCCCGTTTTTCAGTTTAAATTGGGTTGGAGTTGGTCAAAATTTTGAATTTGATATTTTAGTGCGTAATAACAATGCATATAATGATATTATTTGTCATAGCACGGTGTTTACCGGAAGTTGAATCTATATGATACGGAATCAGAATGAGTCGTCTATATGATACGGAATCGGATCACATTATGTGATACGTACCGTTTCTCGTGGTTTTCAGGTCAAAATCTATATGGTTGTTAGATAAAACACCTGATCTTCTCTTTTCATTTATTGCACAAGTGGGTGTGTCCACTGGCCACCCAAGTGTGATATCTGATATCACTTCATTTTACAAGTGGGATGCCCAAGTATAATATGTAAGCTCCTTACGCAAGTGTGAGTGGCTACCTATTTGTGATTATTTTTCCACTGACAGTTGTTAGTTTCATAGGAGTGATTTCCCACAGACAATCCAATCGTTAGTGTCATTGTTATCATTTGGATAGTATGCAAACTGGCATCATTGCCCAGTGAGAGTTATATTATATTGTGCGACAAAGACAAAGTGCTTTATTCACATATTTCCTTTTCGCATGATAGGAGACCTTCAAAATATTTGTTAGAATGCTTTCCTGGAAGATGGGCTTCCCACAGAGTTATGTCGAATGCCAGTAACAGTCAGTGTTCACACGGTCGGGTTCCAGTTTAACCAATTGCATTGGAAAATTAGATTTCACACTAAAAAATATTTTTGGCTAAAATTTTGGCACAACAAAGTTTCCTTCATTTGTGAGGAAAGCCACTGTGATAGCGAAGAGGCGATCGAGGACGCAACAAAATGTTATTACTTCGGTTGTCAATAAGGTGTAAGATATAGTGTTTGTACAAACATTCAACGTTAATTGTCAGTGAGTGGTAGTGCGACACTTTATTATATTTCTACAGCTTTTTCCTTTGTGAATAAAAAACATATCCTACTCCCACGACCTCAAAAGTGTTATTCAACTCCCACGGCGGTATCCTACTCCCATTCATGACGGACTACTTTTACCTTACCATTGCAGTTGTTCCGCCTCGAAATCCTGCGATAACACCCAATCCACTTCGACAAATATTCTTCTTGATATTCCAACTGAACAATAACTATGGACACATCCACACAAAATTATAAGAAGTTGAACATGACTACTCTGTCATGGTGATTGATTGAATTATTTCTTTAAAATGTATTGATTTCCTTCATAAGTTCATATGTCCCGTCATTTGAATTTCCATTTGAAAACGAGCGTCATTGCATTCCTTTCTGATGACGTCATATTATCAGTTCATTCATTCATGTTTTTGTGTTTATGCGCTGATTTTTCTAACCGTCAAAACAAATTGAGCGACCTTGGGAAACTGCTCTTGGATGACGCAAGAGATGTGTTTGTGTTGCAGATATTATCAGAGAAATATAATAAACACAATAGTTCACTGCTTGGAGTAACGTACGATGTTTATTCTCTCGTGGTATGCGGGGATTATTTTCACTCGGCTAGCGCCTCGTGAAACTATTGTCTATGTATTTGCTTTAATAAAGCATGTTAGGCTATCAAATTTAAAAAAAAGGCAGCATTTAATTAAAAAAAAACTTCACACCGTCGCGAATGACTCGCGAAGGTATTGTCAGTTATCCTTGTGTTTCCCAGGGTGTATGGGAATTTACACCGTTTTGGGAACTCATACACCCTAAGTCCCCAGGGTGTATGAGTTCCCAAACCGGTGTAAATTACTATTAACCCCGAGAAACACAAGGATAACGGATTTATTTCCAAGAATTTTGGGGTACTTAATAATTTAACTTAAATTGTGGGAAAAAAAACTGACAGAAAATGTGTACTTTGTAAGTTTTTTAATAAAACCAGACAGATATGGATGTCATTGGAACTGGCTCAATCTATATCTGTAATATGTTATTGCACATAAATATTAAATTTCCTGCATTTTTATTTTTGTTCCCACATAACCGACCAGATGGTATAAATTAATAATTAAAAATTGGCACTTTTAGCCTGGTATTGTGTATTTGTGTTTTTATACCGTGGTTGACCACGGTGTAAAAAAAGCTACTGTGGATTGTAAGTTACACCTTCCTCCCAGCCAATCAAAATGCAGTATTTTGTTTCATTTGGAAATAAGAAGTATTTATGTAATTAAATACTGCCGTTTGTAAAGACTCGCGTCCCGCTTACCCCTTGGGATAAACAGTAATCAGTCGATTCATCTGTTATTATCTATACACAAAGAACTTAATCAAGCACCGCCCCATTTTTCCTGATTGTTGTGACAAAACCCGGTCATTATAACATCATGGCGTTTGTATGGCAACAAATGGTATGATATTCTGATAGTTCATAATCCTAGCTAAACATAAAACACAACAATGATTGCAATGTGTAACACTTTACTGTAATTTTGGCAGACAAACATGAACATTGTTTTTTCAGGAAATTCCACCCTGTTGTAAGTTTTGTGCTACAAGGTACCAAAATGGAGATAATGATTGATGAGCGATTGCTAAATGTTCAGTAGCATTGTAAGCCAACAATTAGCAACAATATTGTCAGTAGCGTGTGTATCCGCCGTGTGCACGGATGACTGCGTCTACCCTCCTCCTCATGCGTGAGGTGAGTCTCCTGATTCGCTGAAGAGGTAACTGCTGCCACTCACGGTGTATAGCTGCTTCCAAACCGGCCAAATGTCATGGAGGTGGGTCCAGTGCTTGCACTCTGCGTCCAATCATATCCCAAATGTGCTCCAGTGGATTGAGATCAGGACTCATTGCAGGCCATGGCAGTTTAGTAATCGCGTTGTTGTCAAGAAAAGTTTTCACAAGTCGAGAACGGTGGGGTCGAGCATTGTCGTCCATGAACACAGGGCGAGTAGCCAACGGATGGTTGTCAAAATGGGGAACAAGAACAGGTTGCAGACTGTCCCGGATGTAACGATCGCCATTGAGATTGCCTTGCACAGTTACCAAATCAAGCTTACAATCATGGGACACGCATCCCCAGACCATAACTGATCCGCCACCGAATGGGACTGACGCTTGGACGTTCTTTGGCACATATGCAGTATTTTTGGTTCTCCAAACACGCTGACGTCCGTCAGTAACGTTGAGCAAAAACCGACTTTCGTCCGACCAGTGGACCTTCCTCCATGACGTAAGATTCCAGTGACGTCGGGCTAGCCACCATTCCAAACGAGCTCTTTTATGCCGGTTGGTCAACGCTGGCCGCTTAATCACTCGCCTTGCCTTGAGACCTATTGCCTTCAATCTGTTTCTCAATGTTCTCTTGCAAAGGGGTCTGTTGGGGAGCCATAGCTGCTTCAGAACACCACTACTGGAGAACGGCTGACGTCGTACAAGACGTGCAAGGTAACGATCCTCAACTCGACTAGTCTTACATGGCTGACCTGGTCTCGGTCTGTCCTTTACATGGTCAGTTTGGCGATGTTTTTGAATAAGACGGCTTACTACAGTGTGGTTAATGTCCAGTTGCCGTCCAATTGCTCCACAAGACATTCCCGTTGACTTCATGCCAATAATCTGCCATCTGGTAGCCTCAGTGTATCTCCTTCGAGCCATCTCGAAAGTAAATGCCTCAATCATTGAAACTTTCACACTTTTATACAGAATCCAGAACGATTTGAAAGTGCTATTTGAGAAAATCATGGGTGGTGTGTTGCACGTGCATGTAGTGGTGTGTTTGTGCGACTGACCAAACAACAAACCCCACCAATATTGCGAGGGAATGCAGTTCGATTCCAATTTACATCTACCATTTCCAAATTTCGATTATGAATCTTGATGCAATAAAAAATGCTGGGTGGTGCTTGATTAAGTTCTTTGTGATTATTTGCCACAATAGGTATACGTACCAACAGCTGCCTGATCATTAACTGAATCAGTGGGGAGCGCGGTGGCTCAGGGTAGACTGTTGGACTTCTATGCTAGAGGTCCCGAGTTCGATCCTAGTCGGGGACGACCCGCGTTGTTTCCTTGGGAAAGGCACTTTATCCCGGTTGCCGTGTACTAAGGCGTACTGCCCGTCGATGGTGCGCATATCTTTAACCGCTGTAACCCTGCTTGAGCGGAGATTGAACAGAGTTAGAATGTTGAGGAGCTGACAGTTGCTCGTCGATGCTCGGTGGTTCTCTCGGCGTACTCCGACTTCCTCCACCTGTAACTCTGTCACGGTCACGATTAGCCTTATATAAGTATGTGCCCGTAAACACCAACAAATCAATAACTAAATAATGTGGATGCAATGCTCAAGGTATGAGTCGAGGTAGTTCCGAAAGATTGTCACGTCTGGCAAGACTATCAATTTAAGGTGCTATATAAGTTAATGGAAAGTAGCTTGAAAATAGGCCATAGGTTATGCTCCATGGGGTCAAAAGTCTGAACAAAACAAAAATTTGCTAATTGTTTGCTGTCCATCCCTATTTTTGAACAATGCTTCGTAGCTATGAATACCAAAAATACAAATGTCCAACTTTTTTTTAGATATTTGACGCCTAATATAAAATGTCACCTACTGTCAAGCTAAATTTCCAACAATTTATATTGCACCTTAAAATGTTATGTTATATTATATTGTCGAAACCTGTCGTTCGTTCGCGTATTTAACAATTGGTGCAACACCCACGTAAACTAAAAGATCGTTCACGGGCTATTTCAAGGTCTGCATATATGTGTCGCATTTGAGTTTTTCACACACAAAAGAATTTATTTGTCACTTTTGTATCGTATGTTCTACCTTATTTATGAAGTAACATATTCCATGGTTATTTAAAGTAGCTCAGTGTTTTTTTTTCCTCTCATTATTAATGTTATTGCTGACAAGGTAGCATATTATCTATTCGAATATTGACCTGTTATTGTATTGATTTGTGCGATTCAAGTACAGTATTGAGTAGTTTGAAACCGATCGAGGGAATTGTGGTATTTAGATCAGATTGACGGTTTGTTTGTAATTGCTGAAAATGTTTCATTAATTTTATAATTTTGAAGAAGAATTTTGACTTTTAAGCTAGCTACAAAACAACCGAATTATAAAATCCTGAAAACAAATCAACCATTATTATAATAGTGCATCTATCCAAGGAACATACTGAAAAATGTATTTAAAAATCTCACCAATGCATTTTTAAAATGGGCAAAGAAAATAGTAAATTGCCTACATGCTGATTTACAAACGAAACAGAAGGACGCCCTTAAAATCACAGGAGAGTTAACCAATGCACATATAGAGAGTCATTGATACAGGTAGGTTTGGCCAAACAATGAAAAAATCATAATTATAGCAGACCGATTACCACTTGCTGTCCATCAATGGAAAATGGTTTTCTGTCAAAACATTAGACAACAAATCACAATCAATTTATCCAACATCGGTTGAATGTTTGGCTATCTTCTACTCTGTGCCACTCAAGCAAAATTGGTTCGCATTGACTTTTTGTTTTGCACGGTTAATTGATCTGGAAATAACAAATAAAGTTCAATTTAACAGTTACTTCCGTGACACGTATTTCTCTGTCCATGCCCAATGTACCTCCACCCCATCTATCTGCATGTCTATATTAAAACAAAACATTCTCAGAACACTGTACAAATTGATCTGAACTGTACCAGTTGTTAGCAGTTTGGAGGTTCTGCTTTAGAAATTGTTTCCAAGTGAAACAAAACACACAATGCCTTTTTTATTATTTTGAAAATTATTTTAAAAGAATATTTGGTTGGTAACTGGCCCAAGATGGATGGTCACTAAATAATTTGCTGTAACTATTTCGTCATATTTTCCACGTATTCAGCTGAAGCCTGTTTTTAAAACTTAGACGAAATCCTTTGTTCACTTCAAAATTACTTTTACGACCCTTTCTTCTTCGTTGAGGTCTCAGTCAAATAGCACTGATCTAATAGGTACGCAACATCAACATCCGAAGTGTTTCACTTATGTACTTTGACTCTGATTTTTTGGCTGAAATGTTGGGTGACATAGTGCTTATGGGGCTATATAAATATGCAAAATTTGTTTACTTGTAAAATAAAGGCTGTGTGGTGTGTGGAACACGATACATACATGTAGTCAACTCACAGAGTTGACAGCATGCTCCAGTGGTTCCTGAAAGTCTGCTACAGTATTCGTACCCCCCATTGACCGGTGACGCCGTGTACTAAGGCATACTACACGTCGATGGTGCACATGTCTTCAACCAATGCTAACCCTGCTTGTGTGGAGTTAGTATGTTGGGGAGCTGACAGTTGCTCGGTGGTTCTATCCGGGTACACCGGCTTCCTCCACCTGTAAAACTGTCGAGGTCATGATTGGCCATTGTGCAGAAATATGTGATCTTAAACACCAATAAAACAAATCAATCATTCGTACCAGAACTGATAATACAATAATATTTCAGAACAACTCGTGGCCAAATGTGCTTTAGATGTAAGTAATATGGAATTTGTGCAGTCGCCGTACAATCACAGTCTGTAGTGTGAAGGCGATTATCCTCATTATTTGAGTTCAGATTAGTTTCGGCCTTGCTGATCTTGACCAAAACGTAGTTTTAACGCTTTCGCTGCCGAACGCGACTATTGTCACCTATTTTATGATGGTTATCTGTACGTTCTGGTATGCGCAGATCAATCCTACCATCTGATTAATTGTTGGAAAGGGCTCGGAGAACTTCCTGGCATAAAGGCGTACACAGAGGACCTCCATATATGGCTAAAGTGGGTCTGGCAGTGAAAGGATTAATCTCCTATCTTTGTTCTTGGATATCTCCATGTTAAAACGGAAGAACAGGCAGGTGTGAGGTACTTTGGAAGTACTCACGAGGAGTTTATTAACAAAACCAAAGACATCCCAATCCTGTAAACAAAACAACATGAAAAGTACTTTTTCAACCACAGCTACGTGATCGCAAAAACGGACAGACAAGTTCGGCCCGATCACGGCCCATTTGCAATCTCGCCGAACTTGTCTCACCACTCCCTGTCCACAGCACTATTGAATCTCTCCTGTTAAAGAGGAAACCCGAATACATTGCCTCTCAAATAGTTGTTCTCGTATGTTTTTTTTTTTTTTTTTTGCTGATTCGGCCTCGATTTCGATATATTTTACTTACGAAATATCGATTTAAAGGTTGCGATCGGATTGCGATATAATCACGAAGGAGGCCGCATTGCGATCAAAGTGCTTCCGCAGTATTCTGAACTCTTAACGCTTTACCCAATGTAATGACCAAAACCGGTCAGCGCTATTCACAAAAATCGCCATTCAATTTTCAATATTTTTCAATTGTTTGTTCCAAAAACATAGCGTAGGGTCCCTCATTGGTACGAGCTCGTTCCAATGAGGAGCCATAAGCTATGTTTTTCACGCAACACAAATTAGTTATTCAAGAATTGTGCCTCCATGTGTCCCTTACTTTCGTGTTAGGAAAAGGGTTAATGTACCTTGTATCTTCCTCTTTTAAAAATGTTTGCGTTTTGTGTCATTCAGTTCATCAGTATAATAGGGTAATACAATTTCCGCATTGAAAAACCGATCCACATCGTGAAACTTACAGATGCGTTAAAACCTTTCCTTTAATGAACCCACCTATTCATCACGAATAGAACATAAATTTACGCATGGAATGACAGCACTAATTGTCTTGGTGCGGCAGCAAGAAGCTTCCAACCTTTGGAATTATTAATCAAATTGTTTTCAGTACCAAGGTACGAAAGTTTCCGGTGTGAATAAAATGGTGAAAATGTGAACCTCCCTAAATCTCCTTTTCTAAATCTTTCAATGATGTTTTTGTCGTTTCGCACTGAAGGGGCTTAATTTCGGATGATTTTTGATCAATTTGGCATGCAGATTGGTCAGTGATCAACGCTTAGGAAACAGATTATAGCATATATGATTTTCAATCTTCTATACGTAGTGGTATACGGAGTTATAAACGGAAAACGAATGTTTTTGGACAAGCTCGAAACTTTATTTTGTTTTGTTTTGTAAACCAACGAGAGGCATTTTGTATTTTACAGAAATCAAAAACTAAAACGGAGATTAGATTTCTGAATTTGGCCGTATGGTGGATCACGGTCTCTGTTGAAACAAAAATCTAAAAAACAGTGTAGGATGTTTTGTTTTTTTTTTTTGGGGGGGGGGGGATTATCTCGCTGTTTCGTTTAGTGGAATACAGTTTCAGGATTAGATTTAGATAACGCCAGGAAACAGAGAAGTGTTTCAGCATTCCGACACAGGCCTCGGAATAACCAGTCAACGATCGATTAGGTTATGTGTTGGTTACTTCAGTTGCAGAATACGCGAACGAACTGCAGGTTATGATGAACTAAATACAGCATAATTTAAACTCCTAATCCTGCATGTTTTGCCAGTCAGAATTGACAATCTTTGTGACTAACTCGACTCAAAGGTTGAGATTTGCATCTACATATGAAAGCGAGATGGCGCGTTAGGTGTCGCGATTTATTTTGGTCAAATTCCTGTTAAGACGTAAACAGTCTGGCTGGCGTTGTAATAGCAGAGAAGGAGAAAAAGTATCATAACACCTTTTTCTTTTCGGTAACCATCATGTTAAATAGCATAACCTGCTGACGGATACCACGTAAGTTCTTTATTTCCAGGCCTGCAGGCATAATGATTACAAAAGATAACGCATAAAATAACCCCCAAAAACTGGAATTTTGAAGTCAAGTAAACGATACAAGCACGTGGTTTGTTCGTTTGAATATCAGGAAAGTCGTTAACACGAAAAGCAGAAGACACTTGCAAACAAAATTCTTGAATAACTATTTTTTTCATTTTTGTCTCAGAAACATAGATTGTGACCCCTCATTGGAACGAGTTCGACGAGCTCGTTCCAACGAGGGGTCATAACCTATGTTTTTGAGACAAAAAATGAAAAAAATAATGAAAATTAATTGGCGATTTTTAGAGAATAGCGCTGGCCGGCTTTGACCGTTACGTTGGGTAAAGGGCTTAAGTCTGAGCATTGAACAGTCATGTTGTAGTGTTAATTTTAGTAAATTTCCGTGATAAATGCAAGTATTATTGCATCCACTCACGCGCTGTGCTGCAGACTATTTCCGGATGCTACAACCTATTTTGTTTGCATTTTGAGTTCCCATTATCGTTAAAATCCGGACGTTTATTCATGAATGAGCAGATTTTATGTCTGACGATTGATGACTCTTTCAACCATATCGCTCTGAATGAGCTCCCATTTTATAAAACAATTTCCTGGAATCGATTTTGCCTGTGGAGGAAGATTCCAAAAGATATATATTCCTTCAGTCCTGTGGGATCGAAATATTACTGTTTCTCTCCCGTTCTAGTGTTCGTTGTGGTCTGCCCTCGACGTCCAGTGTTTTGCTCTCTTTCGACAATGTTTACGCATACCCAGGTGAACAATTTATATACTCTATATTTTAGTTGGAAAATTAGAGCCAGGCTACGTTTCGGACGGCTATCCATTCGCGAAATTAAAGCCCAGACTTAAATTAACTTCATATTCTACGAGATGCAAATGTTTTCTGGCAATGACTGTGACTTTAAAAAACAACTTTCTTAGTCCATACTTTGTATTATTTACTTCGTTAATATAAAAGTGTGGGGGGGGGGGGGGGGCACGGTGGCCCAGTAGGTAGAGTTGCAGGGACTGCAAGCCGAGATGTCCTCGGTTCGAATCCCACCTGCGGCAACTGCGTTGTGTCCTTGAGCAAGACATTTTACCCCAATTGCCCACGTGGGGGCACGGTGACGTTGTGTACCAAGGCGTACAGCACGTCGATGGTGCACCTGTCTTCTTGCAATGCTAACCCTGCTTGTGTAGAGTTAGAATGTTGGGGAGCTAACAGTTGCTCGCCGTTGCTCGATGGTTCTCTCCGGGTACACTGGCTTCCTCCACCAGTAAAACTGTCGAGGTAATGATTAGTCATTGTGCAGAAATATGTGACCATAAACATCAATAAATAATAATATAAAGGTGGCCATCCTTTGACGGAGGGTCAGAATGGTTCACAATTTCCTTCATTTGAAGAGGTTTACAGGGACGTTAGGTCCCCTTCCTTTCCTGAAGCTGAGAGTGAACTTAACACTAAGGGTATGGAATTTCATATAAAAATTGAAATGTCAAAGTGTTAGCAAATTTGTATCATCGGCGTGCATGTTTCACAAACTTCCGACATTTTTCTGAAGAGTAATATAAAAACACAGAAGCTGGCGTTTTACAATTTTGCTTATTATTCTCCGTTGAAATCCATTTACAAATGAAATGAGAAAACGGCGTTTCGACCATTTTTTTAAATTTCGTGTAACTTTTTCCTGTTCATTATATCAACTGTGTGGGCATCGTGATAAATAAGTCCGACACTGTAATTTCCAATAACATAAACGTCTGGAGGGTGAGATTTGCTAAAAAAAAATTTCTGGGAAGAACAAAAATTTACAAATTACTGTGAAAACGCATTCGTTGAGCAGAACGCCAACGTGGACAATACTTTGTGTTGGTTGGTGTGATATTGGTAGGTATTTTCAATAACTCATTATTTGTGAAGTACCTTCTTCTAATCAGCATGCCCTAAATGTTAAGTTTCCTTTTGTAAGTTTTAACCCTTTACCCAACGTAACGGTCAAAACCGGCCAGCGCTATTCTCAAAAATCGCCAATTCATTTTCAAAATATTTTCATTTTTTGTCTCATAAACATAGGTTATGACCCCTCGTTGGAACGAGCTCGTCGCGCTCGTTTCAACGAGGGGTCATAACCTATGTTTTTGAGACAAAAAATGAAAAAAATTAGTTATTCAAGAATTTTTTTTTGCAAGTGTCGTCTGCTCTTCATGTTAGGTAAAGGGTTAATAAACGAAAACAACAGGCAGCTCCAAGAGCTTTCTGTTGTTTTCTTTTATTAAAAGTACCAACAGGAAACTTTGATTTATTTTCTACTGATGTCAAATGATTTTTTTCAACATTTACTTGTTTCTTAATTGGACAATCCTCAATTGACGAATAAATTTCAAGGGAGATAACTTTATCAAAACTCGATGGCATACAGTTTCAACCGAAACGACAATCACTTTTATGAGTCAGAAAATGAAAACTGAAATTAAAATGCTAGTTAACCCTTTGCTCAACGCTTATGATATCCCATTTTAGTATTTTAAATACTTGTTATGAAATATTTTCCAAACATTTCAAGAAGACCAAATCATGTAACCCTCATTGGAAGGTGCTCGTCGAGCCCGTTCCAATGGAAGGGTCATTTGATATAGTTTAGCTAAAAAACATTGTCCCTATAACCCGATATAATATGTCTTTTGATTGGCCAGAATGCCTTGGACAAATAGCCATGGCAAAGGGTGAGCCCAACATCCAAGATATATGAGAGCGTGCAACATCCAGGGTATATGGGCACGCGAAACATCGGGGCTATGTGGTTTAAATGAAAGCGTTTGGCTTCCGCTCGCCTCGATATAAAAATCGAAGAAAAAAACCTGAAAATTGTCACAAATATTATCAGATTTCCGACAATTCGATCATATTTTGCTGTTATAAATTAAGTTGTCGAATAATTAAATGAAGCAACTTGAGAAAAATAAAATAAGAGCAAATATCGTCCCCTCAGTTCGAATGTGTTCTATGTGCCAGTAAGCACATAGAACATTTTGAACTCGGGGGACGATATGTCAACAAAATGCTGTTTACTCGTTTCCTTAACGACCCAAGTGATGTAACCCTATCTGTTGTCTTCTGCATTTGTAAAAACAAAACCATTATTCACGAATTTGGTCTGACTGATTGCGGAGCGTGAGAAACGCGTCCATAATTTTTTCTCGACTATATTTCCAACAGGACAAGGACGTTATCTCCGTCAACATGTATGGTATATGGAGATTTAATACATGGATGTCTCATTTAAACACCTCGCCTGCGGCTCGGTGTTTAAAAGCCGTCATCCGGGTATTAAATCTCCATATACTATACGTGTTGACGGAGATGACAATATTGAAAAATTATATGTTTTAACTGCTCCGTTTGTAAATTTCGTCGGAGGATGTGGTCGATTGGTTAGAGATGCGTAGAGACGTAATGATAATCATATATAGGTATAAACGAAGCTACGGGGTTCTTTTGGGAGAGTTAGGAACGTTCTCTTTAAGCATTGTGGGCATTAAAATCAATTTGTCTCGCCAACCACTGATCCAAATGCTTTAACATTTGTGAATAACATCTTTGTATTGGCTAGTCAAGCTCCTGGGTTCATATTCAGTGGTAGAAAGTTAGTAGTGTTAATTTACCGGCCATCAAACACGGAATAAAGTACCCGATGGTTGATTAGCTGAAATATGTTTGATGGGCAATCAGAGTGTCAGTGGTATAATAGGTAAGTATAAAGATAGAGAGCCAAATGATAGCGCCCTCTACAGATCGTATGTACTTACCTATATATTGGATTGCTGGAATGTATACAAAAGTGTATTACCTGCCCTCATCTTGCGTGTGGAATTTTGTAATAAATTGACAATACTCAAAGCAACAAAATTATCGTCCGGCTGCAGACTGCAGTTATTATTTTAACATCAATGCCCAGTGTATAGACCTCTAATAATAAGACGAAAATGGAACGAAATTATTCCTTATACCGAAAAATCGGTCTTACGAGTTCAAAGGGTTAAAGAATGTATTTGGAAAGTCTGAGGAAAATGAATGTGTTGACCATGTGCAAACATTTTTCGTGCAGTAGAAATTGCATAATGCATTTATTGAGGTTTAAATACACTTCCGACAGCCAGGGTCACTTCGTGGTGGACAGTTTTACGGGTGCAGGAAGCCAGAGTACCTCGCAAGAACCATCGACTAAAGGCGAGTAGCTTGTCAAACTCCTCCACGTTCTAACCCCGCACAAGTAGGGTTGGCATTGTTCGAAGAGAAGTGCGCCATCGAGCGCTGTACTTACCCATTATTACACGCCTTTTCTATTGAATCCCCATATACAGCAACACAAAGCCATGCAGAAAATGAAAATCTGTTCCGCACATATGTGCGGAACGGAAAACGTTGACGGACTAATTTTAAATAGAAGCGGAATTTCACTAGAATTTTCTACAAATCGTGGAAATTTGAATCGCTAGCGATAGCTGAAAATCGTCTCCTGAGTTCCAATGTGTTCTGTGTGCCAGTGGGCACATAGAACGCTTTGGAACTCAGGAGACGAAACAGTGACACGGGTTCCCCTCGCAAATTTGGTTGGCGATAAAATGTATTGTTTCTGTTGATAGTTGTCAAATGAATTGCTGAGTGTGCTAATTGTTTTTATAGACCGTTTAATAGACACACAACGACATACGCGTGTGAATGGGTTAATCGATATGGCACTTATGCCATCGCGGAAGGACAAAACGCGGTGCTGAGTGGTTAGAGCAGTGAACGTGAAACAGAAACCTCGACAGTATGGGAAAGACACTGAATCCCGATTGTTTGCGTGGGGCGTATTGTTGAAAGGCGTATTGCACGTCAACGATGCGCTTTCATTCGACTGTAGCCAATTTTGCTTGTGCAGAGTTAATGCTCGCCGCTACTGGGTGGTTCTCTCCGGGTACTCCGGTTTGTTCGTCCCCTAAAATTGCCCGATGCGATTTGATCCTGTTTGTTTAATGTATTGTTAATCCCCAATAAGGGGGCGCGGAGGCCTTGCGGAAACCGGTTCTCGTCAGATCACTGAAGTTAAGCAACGTCGAGCCCGGTTTGTCCTTGAATGGGTGACCGTCTGAGCGATCGATTCGGACTCCCGCGTTATGTCCTTGGGCAAGACACTTAACCCTGACTGTCCACATGGGGGCACGATGACGCCGTGTACAAAGGCGTACTGCACATCAATGGTGCACATGTCTTGAACCAATCTAACCCTGCCTATTCTGCACTGCGGAGTTGCGACGTTGGGGAGCTGGCAGCTGCTCGTCGTTGCTCGGTGGTTCTTTCCTGGTACTCAGGCTTCCTCCACCCGTAAAACTGTCATCGACACGATATGACCTTGGCTGTTAAGGTGTCGTTAAATCCTAATAAATAAATAAATCTCCAATAAGAAAACAAACAATTATGTGAAAGCTGTTACGTAGTGACGCATCAAAAGTCATCTATGTTCCAATAAGAGTAAAATCCTCGCCCTTTGAGTGGATGAGAGCTGCCGTTGTTTCTTTTATGTTTACGCCCCCAGTAGCAAATGTTACCGTCTGACGTCACCACGCAAAATATTTGAAATGAAGGCGCCCGTTTCGTAACTGCTTCATGAACGGAGTGAGCAGCAAGCCGCTTCATTTTTCTGGATCTTGCAGAAGGCAACTTTTAACGATCACAATATTGGTTTTGGGCTATGGGTAGTGTCTTATTGAAACATATACGTTATTGTGATGAGTTGACGTCTCGGTTGAACATAAGCTCCGAGCCGCAAACCTCAGATAATGTTACCGTCAATTCATCACACTAATTTATAATGCGGGGTGTTATTGCGTTTTATTGCTTTCCAAAGTGTGATTTACTGGAATTTCCGGGTTTGATTATAAACGATAACTTCACAAAAAAATTATGCAATCAACAATTGGGTCATGTATCCGTGCTCGCAAACGAAGACGCTTTGCCATGGGTGTAATGTGGACTTCGTTGTTTTTTTGTTTTTTTTTGTTTGTTTTTTTAACCCTTTGCCTAACATGAAAAGCAGACAACACTCGGCGAGCTCGTTCCAATGATGGGTCATAACCTATGATTTAGAGACAAAAATCAAAAACTAATGAAAATTAAAGGCGATTTTTTGAGAGTAGCGATGGTCGTTTTTGGCCGTTACGTTAGCTAAAGGGTTAAATAATAGAATTATTGTTGATAATGAAAAGTAATAAACAGAGTAACCGCTTGACTGGACTGGTTACGCGAAAAAAGTAATTCGAGGCGAGGGACTATATTGTAAAGCACTCGTGCACATTTCGCGCACTCGTGTTTGTACAACGTCCCTCACCTCTCATGAATTATTTCACGTAACCAGTCCAGTTAAGCGGTTACTCTCTATGAATTGACGGCATGCTTGGGGATGTGGATGTGTTTCAGTTTTATAGAGATCAGTGTTTATATGATAAAATCAAGCAATCAATATAGTTGTTCACAATATTTAGCAATGTACATTGTATCTGAGCCTCCCGAGTAACCATCTGAGGGGAACGCACGTGACGGTTCCACACAGGTCTCGTGCAGGCATGCCAAAGTACCGCCGGTACCAACATAACCGGTACCGAGACGGGACAGAGCATGTCCCAGCGAAACCGGTACCGGGACAAATCAACACTTGGAGACATATCACAATCAGATGGGAGAAATTCACATTTAAACAGACCCAGTCCCCAAGATCGCAAAGACAAGCATGCCATCGCACAATTATTCAGCGGCGACATCACAGTAATTATAAAGCACGAAAATCGTGCTTTATGATTACTTTAATGTCGCCACAGAATTTCTTTGAAGTAACCGATGACGGCGCTTTCATTGTCTTTGATGCCACGCTTGAAAGTCAAAATAGTCGACATTATCAAGGTCGTTGTGCAGACAGAACACGCACCTTTATAGTGTGTTGATATGTTTATTCACAATTAAATAGAAAGTTTGTCGTGCAAGTGTGCCAAAGACGATTATCAGTCTGTTTACCCTCGTTCAATTAGGAATTTTCGCATAAAATAAGTTTGTCCCCGCACCGGCGCGACAAAAGCTTCAGTACCGGTTCCAGTTGGAACATGAGGGAACCGGCGGTACCGGTACCGGTACAGGTACAGGCTGACATGCCTGGTCTCGGGTCAACAATTCGTGTATGATTAAAATTAGAATGCTAGCTATCAAGATTGTATTGCATGTTTATCAGTCATTGGATTTGTTTTGAAGCCAACATGATTTACGTGTTATAAGCGTGCTTCCGTGACAGTTGAGATCCAAAGTACATTACATTACGAGATATATTTAGCTCAGCTCCACAATAAACATTATAAATTGATGATTCTAATCCACTAATTACTAAATACATTTGGCACGGAATTTATCAGGAAAATGATTAAGTGAATTTCTTCTTTTTATAGATGGAGAGTTTTTCAAAGACATGTCATTGGCGACAAAGACAACACAGAACACTAATTTAACCCTAACATGTCGTATTTTTCATTCTGGGACTTGGCGATAAGGGGAGGGGGAGGGGTATGGGGGATATGCCCCCCCCCCCCCAATCCTCGCAAAAAATTCCTACAGTTGGAAATTCGAAGGGCAAGTCATGAGTAGTTCCATCTATCTGGATTTTAGAGCTTCCTTGGTGATGCTGATGTCTCCTTTACTTCTCCAAATTCCAACTCGTTTTCAAATCGGCAAAAATTCCAACTGTTACTATTTACAACTACAATGTATGCAATATCGAGCTTCATAAGAATGCATGCTGCCAATCGGTACGATATTTCCATAGTACGTTATTTATCGTAATAAAAAAATCCTCGAAATGCACTTCAAGAAAATAACATCATGTAAAATCGTTATCCTGAGTTAATTCCATCATTCACAGTTACAAGATGATTAAAAATGGAAAACTGATCATTCCTGCTTAAGATCTGATTTAATGTTAGGACAGTTTGAATTGCTCAAAGTTCTCAGCTTGAGCATTTGTTTACCACATATTCAATTCCCAGAATAATATTAAATAATGATAACCTGATAATTCTATTATAAATGTGTTGGCATTTCATTTACTAGAATCAATTGTATAGTAATAATAATAATAATAATAATTGATTTTCCAGAGCGTAAAACCACAAATAGGCAGGGAATTCCACAATATGGGACCCACGATGGAGAACACACGAGCATTAGCCTGATTAGATCTGCTAAAAGATACAACTAGTTGAATTTGGTTTTCAGATCTGAGACCGCGTGATGGTGTATATACAGTGAGGAGTTCTTGCAGGTAAACTGGGGCTAGTTTGTGGATACATTTGAATACTAAGATCAATATTTTGAAATCAGTTCTCTGTTTAACTGGAAGCCAATGTAGTTGTCGTAAAACAGGTGTTATGTGTTCAGGGCGTTTGTTACCTGTGACAATCACAGCAGCAGTATTCTGAACTTTTTAAGCTTCTGAAACAGGTACTGGGACAGCCCCACTAACACTGAATTGCAGTAGTCTAGTTGTGAGGTGATGAAGGAGTGCACAAGTTTTCCAAATGCTGACTGGTTAAGATAAGGTCGCAGTCTTCCAACATTTTGAAGCTGCCAGTGGCATTTTTGACATATTTTATTGATATGGATGTCTACTTTTAAGTTTGAGTCCAATCAGTCCAATATTCCGATTCAATTTTCATAGTGATGTTGTTTCCAATCAGAATTGATGTAACAGAGGGTATAGGCATGCGAACCCCGGATATCTCTAAGAATTCAGTTTTTGGGTCATTCATTTTCAGTTTAAAATCTATCATCCATTCCCGGACCAGATTTATGCAAGTTTCCATGTTACTGACTGCGGTGAATGAGTCACTTGGAAAAGATTTGTTGAATGCAATGTACAGTTGGGTGCCATCTACGTACAGATGATATGATATGCAATGCTTTTTAAGAAGGCGACCTAGAGACGAAGTGTACAGAGTAAACAAGAGTGGCCAGAGAATTGAGCCCCGAGGAACACCACACTTTAACATCCTGCTTTCTGAAACGATCTTATATTTGTTGACTGCAACCTTCTAGATAGGATGCAAACCACGATAAGACAGTTCCACATATGTCATGCTGTGTCAATGTCTGCATGAGAATATCATGGTCGACTGTGTCGAATGCTGCTGACAAATCCAAGATAACAAGCAGTACAGCTTTACCCGCAGACACTGATTTAACAATGTCATTGTTGACTCGCAGTAAGGCTGTCTCTGTACTATGCTTGTCTTTATATGCAGACTGGAAAAGCTCTAAAAGAACATTCGATACTAATCGATAAGTCTACAGGTTGTCAGGATCAAGAGATGGTTTCTTGATGAGTAGAGTAATAAGTGATTTTTTCAATGGGTTTGGAACAAACCCCTCATGTAGGGATACATATATAATAGATGTTATGACTATGTGTGATTAGATCAAATTCCAACATTCGATTTGTCTCTTTCAAAAGGAATGTTGGAATTTGATCTAGATCATTGTATTTATTGGATGATGATAAAATCATTTTTCGAATATCTTCTTCTGTGCGAGAGTAAAAATGAGAAAAATCTCTTTTTATGTCAAGATGATCAAACTCTGGTGGTTCACATGACGGTATACTACCCTGGATTAACTGAATTTAATTATGAAATAATCGTTGAATTTTTCCAGGATTTTTTGGGTATTTAGATGATCTGGGAGAATGACTTTTTGTTCTTTACAAAGGAGACTACTGATTACCGAGAACAGCACCCTTGTATCAGATGACGACTCTATCAGAGAATTGTAGTACTCCCTCTTCGCCTTTTTGATGATCTTATTAGTTGTATTTCTTTGGTGACAGAACATCTGCCGGTGATCCTCAAGCTTCGTTTTATTGTAAAGACGCTCAAGTCTGTAACGCTGTTGTTTAGCAGCTTTAACGTCTTCTGTAAACAGCTCCACTTTTCCCCTATGAGTTATGCCCCCTTCACCGATTTATGCTTCACTTTCATGGCTTCACTTTCAAAATGTTTCTCGGTAATGACTTTCCAACTATGCGGATGGACAGGGAGAGGGTTCCCCTCACCCGGTTCCTCCTCCTAGTTGGAAATTCACTACCCTACACCCCCACAATCGGAAACCTCTAGCCATGGCTTCACTTTCAAAATGTTCACTTTCAAAATGTTTCTCGGTAGTGACTTTCCAACTATGCGGAGGGACAGGGAGGGGGATCCCTCACCCGGTTCCTCACCCTAGTTGGAAATTCACTACCCTACACCCCCACAATCGGAAACCTCTAGCCACGTCCATGTGTTCAATGTGTTTCCTGCTTTCAAGTCAAGATCAATTGCACACTTTTGGAACTGGGACCCGGTAAACGTTCGGTTGTGCATTCAAAAACATTCGAATTCCGGACAGTTTTGGATTGCATAGATATCTTTATTGTGGACTGGGGGTGCGGTGGCTCCGTAGACAGGGGTGAAAGCTGCAATCCGAGATGTCCTCGGTTCGAATCCCACCTGCGGCAACCACGTTGTGTCCATGGGCAAGATGCTTTAGCCTCATTGCCCACGTGGGGGCACGGTGGCGTTGTGTACTAAGGCGTACTGCACGTCGATGGTGCACTTGTCTTCAACCAATGCTAACCCTGATTGTGTGGAATTAGTATGTTGGGGGTACGGACAGTTGCTTGCCATTGCTCGGTGGTTCTCTCCCAATACGCCAGCTTCCTCCACCTGTAAAATTGTCGTGGTCATGATTTGCCATTGTGCAGATATACGTGACCTTACACACCAATAAATAAATAAACAAACAGATTATTGTCCACTTTCCACTCAACATTCTAACTCTGTTCAAGCTCCGCTCAAGCAGTGGTACAGCTGTTGAAGACATGTGCACCATCAAGGTGCAGTACGCCTTAGTACACGACGTCATCGTGCCCCCATGTGGACAACCGGGGTAAAGTGCCTTGTCCAAGATTACAACGCGGTTCGTCCGGACAGGGATCGAACTGGAGACCTCTAGCATAGAAATCCAGCAGTCTACCACTGAGCCACCGTGCTCCCCCTGGCAACACTAAGAAACCGTCCATTTTGGCTCTTTGTTTCGCGAATATAGTTTTTACAGTAATTTTCTATTTTTTATTCTTCCCAGAAAAATAGAAAATCTCTCCTCCTAGACTTTTAGATTAATGGAAAGGTCATTGTCTTTTATTTGGTCACCATGCGTACGCTGGTGACATAACGAACAGCAACAAAGTTACAGTTTTCTTAAATGGGATTCTACATAGAATAACAGTCAAACGTTTCCACTGTTTGGACAAGAAATGTAAAAGGTCAGCTTCTGTATTTCATACTACTTTACAGAAATATTCCCGAAGGTTCTGAAATGATGCGCACACCGATGGAACAAATTCGTTAAGATTTCGAAATTTCAAACTGTATATGAAATTCCTATATCCTTTCTGTTAACTTTACTAACAGTTTAAAGAAATTAAGGGGCACTATCTTTCTTGTTAATATTTTCCAATGACGAATATAGTCAGCTATGGTACTTTACACGCCGGGTCCATGCCCCGACCCATGACGAATTATTTGCATGGAATAGCTCGGATTGTCATATGAATACATTGCTCAACCTTTCTGACACAAGTTGTAGGTCCATCTACTCGTACTTATTGTTCGACGGTACGAAATACTCCAACCAGTACGTATATTGATACTGGATACTCTACTCAAACAGCAGACGACATTTGCAAAAAAAGTGTTCTTCATCAATTGAAACGTCTCATTTAATGCCTCCGAAAGATAGCTCATGGCGCCTCATTGAAACAAGCTCAACGGAGGAGGCGTCTGTCGAAGCTGATATTGTTTGAACTTCTAGTTAAGGCCACTTGGCCTACAGGAATCGTCAATCTCGTATTGTGATAAAGCGGACATTTAAGGAAGAAACGTTTTTGTCTCTGCACACATACCCGCATCTTTTTCTCTAATAAGCATTGTAATATACATAAACTGCCATTGTCTCTGCAAACGTTTATTGTTTTCTATATTATATTATCTGTACATATCCGCCGAATTAAAAAGCAAAAACACATAGTCTCCGAATCTTTACAAAGGGGTGTTTACGAGTATGTTATGCGTGTTTCACGCCATCTTTGGCTGTCTCCACGGGCGATTCCTGTCACGGCGTCATTCCAAATGCTTGATGGCATCACATTTGTTATTGCGGTTGCTCATGTAAGCAGACTTGGTGTGAGACTCTTACCATGACTCTATATAAACACTCGAGCTTGGCTTACTGCACATGCGTAGCACATGTTGTTAGGTTAATATGCGATTCATTCATGCAGTTTATGTAATTGTACCACCTCCTTATATTTATAATTATTGTTGTTAGGGTTAAGTATTGTAAATGGCTGCTTGGTAAATTTGTAACATAGACCAATCAATATTTTCAACGAGCAGCTTCAGAGCTGCACGTTGAAAATATTAATTGGTCTGTCCAACATAATGGAAAGGCTCTTTAATTCACCCCATTGAACTGGCGTGGATAATACCATTTAGTATTTCAGGGGTTAAGTAACGGAAATGAGGTCCCATGTTTCTGAATGATAAACGGAATAACAAACAGTGCTCAGTGAGGTGTCAATCGACTTGGGAACTGAAATAGAATAATTGTTTGATCAATCCTGCAATCTAAATTATATGTGAGGCATGGGAAAGCTACGCGTGTTTGAAGTCCAATAACTTGTAATACGTGCTTGGATGGGGATGCGCTGCTTTATCATACGACAAAGGTGTGTTTTTTACCAAATAAAGAATTAGATAATAATGTGCGTAAAGTCTTTTCGAGGGAACACAGAAGACAGGTAAATTCATTTGAAATGACGGAAGTTGCGGACATTAATTTCTGTCTCTCTTCGATGTCGGAAAACAATTAATCTTGCGAATACGGGGAGAATGCGGCAAGCAGATAACTCGTTCAGTCAATAATACAACACAAGAAGGTAAGAATACTATTTCAGTTTCTCTATCGTTGCAGTAAGCGTGGACGGAAAATTATTTAAAATCGAACGTCCAAGTTGTGCTCAGCACAGGTTATCGTGTCTCACCTGCGCCATTCACAAACTGAAAGATGCAGCCATTCTCGATTTAGCATTAAGGAATAAAGGACATTTGGAGAGGGAGTGTCTAAACGAAGTTTGTTTTATGACTGAAGATAGGCACCGAACCATGATGTGTTCGAATTTGTATACCTTATAAATCGGTCGATTTGTGTATTGGGGAGTTCTGGATTCGAGTCCCGGTTCCATCGCTTCTATATCGAGGTGTTATATTTTGCGAGCACGTCCATCCTTCAGCCGTTGGTGGACTCGTGGGCGTTTCGATCGCTGTGGGAGGGGTCAATGAGGGGTCTGCGATAGGATTTGCAAGGTGCTGGATTTCAGAAGAACTGTAGACTAGTATAGATGCCGTGGTATATCGTCCACTTACCAACCAATCAGGTTGGTCCTCATCCGTTGGTCTTGTGGTAAATCGGTCACCTTGTGTGGCACAGGTTGTGGCTTCCAGACTCGATTCCCGCACATCTCTTTCAAAATCACTTATACTTTCAATCAACTAAAATAACATTTAACCCTTTACCCAACGAAACGGCCAAAACCGGCCAGCGCTAATCACAAAAATCGCCAATTCATTTTCATTTTTTATTTTTTTATTTTTTTTTTTTTGTCTCAAAAACATAGGTTATTACCCCTCTTTGGAACGAGCTCGTCGAGCTCGTTCCAATGAGGGGTCATAACCTATGTTTTTGAGACAAAAAAAAAGATGAAAAAAAATAGAACAGAACAAAATTTTATATGAAGACTGCAGTTGTATATACAAGTATAATGAATACAATAGGATACAAATAGTTATTAGCATCTCCAGGAGGCGGCATGGCCTATTTGGCCCTTTCGAGGCGCTTCCCACAAAAAAAATAAAAAATAAAAAATAAAAATAACAAAACAAAACAAAAAGAGGAGTAAACCTGGTTAGATCTAAAAATACTAACCATATATATATTCGTGCCTCTTGCATGAAGAACATACCAAAAAGGACAAATATGTACTTGTTATGTTTGTGTATTGTTCTTACACTTGTTTAGGTATTTATTTATTTGTTTATTTATTCATTTGTGGGTGTATAACGACACTTTTTCAACAGCCAGGTTAGCTCGTTTCGGACAGTTTTACGAGCTGAGGAAGCTGGAGTACCCGGAGAGAGCCACCGACGAACGGCGAACAAATATCAGTCACACTCCCCAACGTACTAACTCCACACACGCAGGGTTATCATTGATTGAAGACAAGTGCACCATCGACGTGCAGTACGCCTTAGTACAGAGTGCTATCGCGACTCCACGTGGGAAATCGGGATAAAGCGCCTCGGCCACGGACACAACGCAGTTGCCCCTGGCGGGGATCGAACCGTGGGCCTTTCGGTATGAAGTCCAATGCCGTAACCATTGAGCCAAATCGCGTCATGTTATGTTAATAGAATAGCCACTTTGGCAGTGGAATTTTTTCAACTAACCGAGGTATTCAATCAAAAAGGATTTGTTACTTTCCTGTATTCTAGAGTGAAACTGAGTATTCATTCTATCACATCTTGTTTGATAGAGCTCGTCAATTGCTGCCAAATATGATATAATAGATTAAATGCCTGTGTTGAATGTACCATGTCCAAATAGTCTTTCGGCCTGATTGTGTTTGATTTCAGGTTGATACGGAACCCCACTGCGGCCATCATGTGTAGCGGGGAGGGGGGGGGGGGGTCGACCATTGCGAATATTCGCAATCAATATTGCGAATATTCGCATTTAACATTACGAATATTCCCATTAACCATGGCGAATATTCGCATTCTGCATTGCGAATATTCGCTTCAAGTTTTCCATTCAGCATTGCGAATATTCGCATTAAATTTCTTTCACTTGTTACCTTATCTCTTTTTTTATTTACGACAGCACGGTGGTTGGACGTTCACTCCTGATCAGCAGTAACTGTGTTGTGTCCTTGGGCAAGATGTGGGGGCACAATGGCGCTATATGTTAAGACAGTCATGGACATGATAAAAACATGATGGTGAGTAGAGAAGAACTCTCCTGAAATACATTTTAGACGAGCAAAGAGCAGCTCTCCTAATATATCTTAAGGTGAGCAAGTCAATGAATTACAGATCAGATCGCCACTTGATCTAACAAGGCATCATCTGCAATGCTGCAGCATTGCAGATGATGTCTTGTTGCTATCAAGGGACGTCATAACATTGAGTCAAATGTTATGTATGTACGTGCGGGCGCGGTGGTTCAGTTGGTAGAGGTACCGGCTGCAAGCCGAGAGGTCCTCGGTTCGAATCCCACCTGCGGAAACCGCGTTGTGTCCTTGGGCAAGACACTTCACCCCCATTGCCCACGTGGGGCACGGTGACGCTGTGTACTAAGTCGTACTGCACGTCGATGGTGCACATGTCTTCAACCAATGCTAACCCTGCTTGTGTGGAGTTAGTATGTTGGGGAGCAGGCAGTTGCTCGCTGTTGCTCGGTGGTTCTCTCCGAGTACTCCGGCTTTCTCCACCCGTAAAACTGTCGTGGTCATGATTAGCCATTGTGCAGAAACATGTGACCTTAAACACCAAAAAATACATATGTATGTATGTATGTATAACACAAACTGATGACCAAAGAAAAATTTCAAAGAGTTTTAAGAACTTTCAAAGAGTGTTAAGTAGAATACAAAAGCGTCAGACCAAACAGCTGTCAGATATTTAAATGACTTAAACATGTCAAAAAGAAAGTGGAGGGCAGTATTGTATTTTGGCAAAATGACAGTCTTTGTAAATGTTTTTTTTTTTCTGGTAGCTGCTCAACTTCTGCAGGATTAAATTGCAAATGTGTTTTATCCATATTGACAATTTCACACCACAGTTACCTTAAATTTCAGGATAGGCGAGTGGCAAGGAGCTGACCTAAAAATACGACTAGGCGACAAATAGGCGAGTTTGTTTGTTTGTATTCTTTTATTCGTCCAGATTACAGGAGAGCACAAGATTAAGACAACAAACGAATAAAAATGACATAACAGAATAATGAATTGACAAAAACAAGAACAAAATATATTAAAGGTGACCGATTAAATAAATAAATAAGTAACTAAATAAATAAAAAAATAAAGTGCGATCAAACTGTAAAGGTGGATCAATATTAACTCAAACATCAACTTTCGACTTTAATATGAGAGAGGCAGTCGGACAGCTAACTCAAAGGCTATATGCATATATTTACACACACACACACACACATATATATATACAGATGTTTATAATAATTGATGAGCGGATATACAGAGCACCGAGGCACATTCAACTCTCCCACGAGCAGGACGAAATACCCAACCCACGGGCTTCGTTGAGTAGGCCAAAATGGTTGATACCACAAGTGGGACAAAAAATCACTTCGGCACTCTGCATCCTAATTTTAGTATTTCAATCACATGTGAACATTTTTTGAAAGTTGAGAATCCGTGAAAACAGAGACTCTCACTTAAGGAACTGAATGTAAGTGTCGTTTTCTGAAGATGAAATCTGGACAAACAAGAGAAACATATTTGTATTATGAGCTATGGCAAAAGTGTATGAAAAGCAACACATCGGAAAGAATTTTGATGATTAGAGATTCTGACTGTCAACTTTCCCAAGGAGTATAAAGGCTAAGTTTATCTGGTTTAACCCCCTGCACTCTGATGACGAAACGCCTGATTTGTCATCCATGGTTATCCCCCCTGTGTTGTCAGAAATTCAGCAATTTAGATGTTGGTTAACAGAGCTCCAATTGAGCTCTGTCAACCAAAATCTAAATTGCTGGATTTCTGACAACACAGGGGGGATAACCATGGATGACAGGGAGGTGTGGTGGGGCTTAGAGTGGGGGAGGTATCGAGTATTCTCGACATCAGAGTGCAGGGGGTTAAGGACTCGACGTATAAATACACATGAACACCGAATTTATCACAAAGTGAGTTCCAAAACGTCTTGCGTGCTTCATTTAACATCCTGCATCCAGAAAGTACATGCTGCAACGTGTCTTCGTAGTTTTCTGAACACAATCTGCGGTTTTTCATTCTTTTCTCTCCAGAAGGAGTGATCAGCTTTACAATAACTTTGATAAGAGGTGCGAGCCTGGGGAAATTTTGACACACCTGCCGGAAAACATATTTGCCAGTAAATTCATGAAAATTATAAAATCGTTCGTACGACTAGGCACACTTTTGGGTTTGAGCGTTTCATTGAAGACAACAGGGCAGTTTGAAGGATTGTATTGGCATCTCCATTTTAAGCTTCAGACGTCGTGTTGGACAGAGGATTGAACAGAAAACTTCACAATTTGCTTCCAATCACACTTCGAAGGAAAGACTGCTTCACGACAGAGAGTAATAAAATAATTTTCTAGGTCATATTTATCCAACATTGTGTAAATATCTGCTGAGAACCCACTTACTGAGTTATTACCATCATTGCAGATGAGGTAGAGTGATCTATATAGAAATAGTTTCTTCCATGTTATTTTTGCAACTCACATCACAAATATTTCTCAGAAACCCCAATTTCTGCCTATCTATCAAATATAATGATGGCATAGCCCCTGAAAGGCTGAGAACCGCGTCTGTTTTAGCATTTATGGGTAAACTTTGGAGAGTTTTGAGGCAGAACCGAGGTGTTTTCTCAAGTTTACTAACTTCTTCAGCAGACATATTGTTTCAACTTTCTGAGCCAAAAAGACCCTTAGGAATAACTAAGGTCGTGTACATTTTATAACCAGTTAGAAGAGTAAGACCATTAGGGTGAATGCCACTGTTAAGTAACATTAAGAACGTCCCTCGTTATTTATCAATATATTTGTCCACACTAGCTGTTTTGTGTCTATTTTTCAATATTTGTATACCAAGGTGTACAACAGAATCACTTTCATGGATTACTTCATTGCACAAAAGCCATTTACGACTAGGCACACTTTTGGGTTTGAGCGTTTCATTGAAGACAGCAGGGCAGTTTAAAGGATTGTATTGGCATCTCCATTTTAAGCTGTATTTTGTAAATATATCCAAAAGTACGTCTTGTGAAGATTTGGAAGCGGCTAACAGAGTCGTGTCATCCGCATGAATTGGTCTGACACAGTATATAAATGTTCAAATCGTGACACAAGGCTACAGGTTCATTTAGAAGATCGTCTATGAACAAGATATACAACGATGGAGAGAGAATTCCACCTTACCTTGTGCCTTGTTTAATTTGGAATGCCTGTGGATAGACACCCCTAAACATGACCACGATCGTCATATCTGTGAATAAATTATCATATAAATGAAGCAATGTACCGTTCACCTCTCTCATTGAGTTTCTAAAGAATACCGTCGTGCCAAACGGTGTCAAATGCTTTTTTTACCATCCAGAAAACAGGAAAATAGTTTGCCATGTTTCTCTTTTGTTTGTTGAATGCTTTTATTTACAATATAAGATGTCATAAGGGAGTTCATTTCACTTTGGCATCCAGATTGGAGAGTGTGAACATGCCATACACTGGGTTTAAATGTTTTGATTCTTTGCATAATGAGGCTTTCAAACAATTTGTAGAGGACGGGTAAAAGAGAAATTCATCTATAACTATCGAGATCAGTGAAGCTTTTATTTCAACCTTTGTGTAAGTTGATTAAGATACCCCTTTTGGCAGCTGGAGGAACATATGAGTTTTGTAAGAAAGCAGTGAAAAGCCCTGAAATGGCTTGATGTAAACCAGAACCCCCCCCCCCCCCCAAAAAAAAAAAAAAAAAATTAGATTATCGTTGTAAATCATATCATGCCCACATGCTTTGTTAAACTTAAGCTTGTCGGCAAGGAATTTTATTTCAGATTCTCTTACAGGCTCCATTACAGGATCAAACAATTGAGTACATTCTTCTTCTCGAGGATTTTTACAAGTTTCTCTTACGTGACATCGAAATCTTTCATCGAATTTGTCACTTTTCAGGGCTGGGGGGGGGGGTATACATTTGCTGGTAATAGGATGCCCAGTGGTTTGCAATTTCTTGCGGGTCTTCAAGAACCGACTTCCCAAATTTCATCACGCTTGTCCCTAAAGTGTGACCTCGTTTTCGTTTCCGATTCACGAGTTTCCAAAATAGCATTATGTCCATATCACAAGCACGATCTATTTCATTCAGTTTTTCCTTCAAAAAAATTTCACTGTAAAATCTATATTTTTTGGCGAAATAACACTTTGCTTCTTTTGTAATTAAGGTAACTTTCATGACATAACCCTCGGGGCCTTCCCTCTTGCACCCACATTTGTCGGAGAACATTCACTTGGTTGTAATGAAGTTCATGTTCTTCACTCCAAAACGGTTTTCTAAATGGTTTACTTTCTTTTTTGTGGAACATCCTTTTCTGCAACTGATCGAATTATATCAGTAAGAAGATTGCATGATCTATCAATATCAACATTCTTTATCTTCTCATTTTCATAATAAAGTGACTTTGATAGAAAGTCATCAATATCAGAAATATACGTCTTTTGGATTACACTGTGTGTATTTAGGATTTCCACTTGATTTTTTTTATTATTTTAAATTGACCTGCATAATGTTTATTATCACAGAGAGGAACATCAAATTGTACAATTTCCGGGTAATGATTTGAAACATTTAACGGGGTATCGCCTAATATTTGCGCCTGTTTTATCATATCAAGGTTTTGTTTTGAAATTAGCACGTGATCGATAAGACTGCTGTGTTTTCCATCATAAGAGAAGAATGATTTCAGAGAGCCCTACAAATCTCGTGACAAGAGACACTCAGAAGATTGCATGATTCTAGTAGTGGAGATAAATATTTGGTTCCTGAATCTGAAGGGAATTTGCATCCTGGTCTGTCTCCTGAGAAACCTGCATTAAAGTAACCCATGACAATTACAGTCCCTTGTATGGAGTAACTATTATATATGTCTTTCAGCTTATCGACATATTCGTTGTAAAATTCAGTTGTATGATTTTTACAAGGAAGGTAAACTTGAAAAATATATAAGAACTCTGACTGAGTGAGTTGATATTGGATGCCTATGATTATATCATCGTCCATAGGAATCGTGGATACACGGTTGGAGTAGTTTATGTGCCAGAGAATAGACACGCCTCCCTGACCTCTACGGTTGAAGAGAAACATTCTCCACACGTAATCCGTAACAGTGTATGAAATATAATTTGTGTCAAGAGAACCAATAAACTCGGTGTTTTTTCTCATTCAGCCAGTGTTCACTGAGACCGATAAGGTCGATATTGTGAGATGACAAGAGATTGGACAAATACGCTGTGCTGGGCATGACGCCAGTACGGTTCCAGCATGCTATATTCAGCTGCACGATAAGACACACAACAACAATATGTATGCTATGAACGAATTGGCGCTAGCAACAAAAGTGACATTTCATTGAGGTACAATATCCCTGAGTATGTTCCCCGGGATCAAACACATTATGACGTCATCCTTACCATACCCAATCTGCACAATAATTCGAAAATTGTACACCTGTATAATTACCATGTTTGGATATATTTCATAATCCGTGTCTACCGTCGACAATTCGTCGCCTGAGTGCTAGAATGTTCTATGTCCCATAGGGGACATAGAACATTCTAGCACTCAGGCGACGAATTATAGCCTGTAATTTTGCCATCCGACTGACCCCAGAAAAATTAACATCTGTAATTATGGCATTTGTCTGAAGCAGTAAACTAGTTTACCCGATGTATCAGAGCAGGGTAGTAGGTATATTCGGTGGCATTCCAACCCAACAACATGCTAGGGCTGCATGGTTGAAACATCACCGGACCCTCCCACAAAGGCAAAATAGAGTTGCCAGAATGCAGCAGACAACATTTGTCGCTTCATTCAATTCCACAGTGTTCGAATAATCAAAATCACATCTGGATTTACTGACAAGAAATAGAGTTATTCGCGGTGGAACGTTATTTTCATTTGAATTCTGCAGTTGCTAGTTATAAGCTGTACGTAAGCTCAATCTGAAAGCGGCCGGACAGAATATGTTAAACTAATGGGTATTGTACGAGAGATAGTACAGAACAATGAACATGTATGAAACTCTGTTTGGCCAAGCGATCTGTCTGAGTTGAACGTTGGCTCGATTATTGAACACATGCTGATAAGTCAAGAATGTCATACATGAGATGTTTGTCTGTTTACCGTTACAACGTCTCGATTCAGGAGCGTCTATAACGGTACAACTGTCACGAAGCTTTGTGTAATGTTTTGTGTTTAATCGTTATGTCTTCTCGAGAACAGGGCGTCTAATAACAGGACAATTGTCAATAGTCTTTCACAACCTGACTGACAACAGAAGAACGGAATAAAAGACCCGTTAATTGCACAGTCACTGGGATCAAGCAGTTTTCTTGTAAGCGTTTTTATATGACCACCTGCTCGAATAAATGTCTCTTGTGTTTCCGCGCCTCTTATATCCACATTTCTTAACCTTTTACCCAACGTAACGGCCAAAACCGGCCAGCGCTATTCTCAAAAATCGCCAATTAATTTTTATGATTTTTTTCATTTTTTGTTTCAAAAACATAGGTTATGACCCTTCGTTGGAACGAGCTCGTCGAGCTCGTTCCAACGAGGGGTCATAACCTATGTTTTTGAGACAAAAAATGAAAAAAATTAGCTATTCAAGAATTTGTTTTGCAAGTGTCGTCTGCTTTTCATGTTAGGTAAAGGGTTAAGATGTTCTGCACATCAATAGTTTACGTTACCTTCAACCGCTGCTAACTCTGTTTGTGCAGAAGTAGTAGTTTGGAGAGTCTGACAGTTGGTGGTTCTCTCCGGGTTCTATTGAATCCCCCATCTATTAAGCCTTTGATACCTGTGTACGTCTTATGATGTACGAAATCAAACAGCGTGTTGATACATTCTGGTCATTTGCTTTGATATTATTTTTCGATTTTTTTTTAAGTTTTAACCTCAATTCCTATTCTCTCCCGAATAGTGCTCAGTGATAACCGTTGAGCCAAATGTTATCGCAGCTTAAAATATTAATATAATCCTGCTGTCAAGAGTGCTAGAAGCCACTATCAGTGCTTTCAAAAATGAGGATACCTGAGCAAAAGCCAAAACTTTCCTTGCTTGTATGTCATATTCATTCAAACACAACTAATAATTTGCTTATATAAATTTGTTATAATACAAATTATTGGACAGTGCCCGAGGCGACCGATTTTCCACGAGACCACCAAAAATAATCTAGCCCGCAACCAGATAATCACTAATGTGAAAAATATCTTCTTATTTGTACTTTCCGACGTTTGACGTCGCATTTTGAAAAACGTTGAAGAAACTGAATTCCCAGTGACGTTTGTACGTCAGGATAATTAAAGTCTCTAAGGGTTAAAATACCCGAGACGATGTGACCCTGGGTGTTGGAAGTTTCGTTAGACCCCAATAGACAAACACACAATTGTGCCATTGCACCTGAAAAGGCTTCCAAGCAGCCTGAAAGGTTTTCACATTAAATGGCTCTGTCAAAAAAGTGCTACACAATCATATCATCATAAATTCGAGGAGTCGTGGTTGCTGCAAAGTATTCACAACTCAAGGAAAAATATGAAGTAATTATTGTTAAGTAGACAACACCAATATATATGGGTGCATTTTGGTGACATGAGCTATCAACATACGGCACGACTGCCGCGGACTGGTCACTTTCAAAATATCCACGGACGCAATAATAGATTCCAAACAATAATTACAGGAATAAGCATCCAAAATTTAATTTAAGAATCACCGGATCCAAAATTTAATTTATGAATCACCGGGTACAACCTGGTGTTTCATTAATTAAAATTTGGTTAATGGTGGATTTTATTACCTGGAAAACGCATGCGTGGACATCACTGCCCACGCGTGGATTACGACCAGTCCACGACGTCTGTATTCATTTGAAAATAACCAATGTGAACTGTCATCCATTTTAGTTGTCGGCATTGCCATTTCTCGTAACAAAATGTTTTAAGCAATGCAGTTAATTCAAAAGTGAATTACAGTTAAAACTAGAAGTCCTGTCACGAATAGTGCGCTTATCTAGGCTTAATTGCGCGTTGGAATTGCGCGCAATTGCCATATCGAATGGCATCCAAAGCACGGCAGGTTCTCTTAGTTACTCATAGCAAACACATGCAGTGTTTCTGCCAATGGACCTCCGGGTTACCCGGAGGTCCATTGGCTGAAACATTGCTTGTGCACAGGTCATATGTACAGAATTTGACAGAATTACTTGGGCGATAACGCGTACATTAACGCACATATCAACGTGCTATTTGTGCGCATTTCATGACAGGACTTCTAGTTTTAACTGTAAGTCTTAATAATATCGATAATCATCACAGTTTGGGTTTCTTTGTCGAAAACTGTGGAAAAATAAATTTCCTTTAAACAAAAATGTTCAATCCGTTTGATACTGGCGCCTGCCATTGGGACTGTTAATATAGAATTTTGTAACGGTGTTACTGTCAGTGTTCTGTAATTTTGTAACAGTGTTACCATAAGTTTTGCGAGCTGTTTTGGCCCACTGTGTTATCTTAGTCGATTCACACTTTGGCAATGAAGCAGCACATTGCCGGCGCAAACGTCCCATGACGAACATGCTGAGTTCTTTAGAAGTAGGACTAAATCAATTGTAAAAACTCATGGTTACTGCGGAGAGGAAAGACCAACTTTGACACTGACTGGGTAAGCCATCACCCTCCGCCCCCCCCCCCCCCCGAAAAAAAAAAAAATAAATAAATAAATAAATAAATAAATAAAACTCCCTAACTGTCTACTTTTCTCCCGACCATTTGTTTTTCACCAGCCACAATATTTTACTGCCTCTCCGTAAGCTGCGCCTACTGTACATGTACACGGCAACACGGCGAACATTTTCCTCCATTCGCCGATTTTATTTTCCTTTGCCTTGGGTAAATATCAATTTTGCAGACCTGTGTACAAAGTATTTTTATAGTATATTCTTAAGTAACATCTGTCAGCGGCAAGATTTCTTTCCACAAAGAAACACAAATTAAAATAATGATGAGCATTTGACACCTGAGAATATGCCGCTATGTAACAGGTCTTGACGTGAAAACAATGTACCCTCTGCCCCACCCAAACACACGCATACACACTCTACTCTTAAAAAAAAACCAGCATTTCATATTCTGAGCCATCATTATTTCAAAGACCATTTTTAAACAGACAATCACTCATCTTCAAATGAACATGAAAGCTTTCATATTTCCTTTAGTTATCGGATCATTTGTAACATTACCCACTACCAAATAGTAATGATTGCTGGGCTTTTTACTACAAAATTAATAATGGTGTCGACACTATTATTTGGCAGAGGCAGATGATAGTACCATGAAGTACAAACAGTTTGATCTGGACATGTCGGTTCCTTAGTTGAAGAAATAAAATAAAATAATATGGAACAATGATACGGCCGGTTTTAAAATAAAACTCACCTAACTTCTCATCAGAAGTTTATGTTTATGGGTGAGTGGGGGTAAGGTTAGGGATTTTGGCTCATGAGAGAAACCTGAAATGACTGTCCGAAGTCTGTCGGCGTGAAATAACAATTTTACTACTTTCCGACTTCTGAAAATGTTGATTAGTGTGGGTGTGATGCCAAAAAGGCCTCATTTTTCGACGTGAATGTGGGAATCCGATTCGCGTAAAACGAAACTGCGAGAATCCAAATAGATTTCAGTGACGTTCAGATGTAAAGTGTTCGTAAATAACTGTTTATATGTGCATGTGGCCAACCAATTACACGTACTATCAATACAAAACCTGTGATCAGCTCGACATTCTTATAATATTTAACATGAGATTGGACCGGTGTGGCAGGAATGGAAGTCCGTAGGAACGTTAGTCCCTCTGGACTATTATTTCGCGGAATTATAGTCCTAGGTCTAACATTTCTAGGAATAGTAGTCCGGCGGACTACTATTCCTAGAAATGTTAGACCTAGGACTATAATTCCGCGGAATAATAGTCCAGAGGCACTAATTTTCCTACGGACTTCCATTCCTGCCATACCTGAAGTAATATTGGTTGAACTTGTGTAGAGACGGGATTTTTCGCCCAAGCCCCATTCTGCACTGGAATACAGGTCACATTAAATAAATAATGAATTTTACATGGAACTTTACATGTGTCTGAACATTTACGAGAAAAATTATCAACACCAGATTAATGTGCAAAAAAAGAGAACACGATTAAAACGATAAGTCTACTAAAAAGTTATGTAATCTTCTGGCAAATGAAATTAAAAACAATATGGAGGCATCAATTCAAAGGTCAAATTTCATGTCAATTTTGGTCGATGGATCTGCTGTGTACCAGGAAAAACTTTCCACTGAAGGAGAGATTTTCTATATTAGAACAGCCAATGACATTTGTCGAAAAATTAAATTATTTGACTTTGCTTCCATGAAACCCTCTGTGAGCGTCGGTGCAAATAATTTGATACATTAGCCTGTTATAATCCCTTGGAGGTGGCCCCGCTGCCAGAAAGTCATGTGGAAATGAAATATTAATGTTTCTGCAGTCAGAGCGACATTTCACCATCAGAAATTCCGATCGCCAAACTAAAAATGTATATTATTTTGACCATAAAATAATAGATGGTTCAGTCGATAGAGCGGCTGTAAATTGTGGATCACTCACAGGGCTTATGGCACAAAAGACAAAGAATAGATTATTTGTTTAAGTCACCGCATAGTACTGGCTGTTGCTGATGCAATAAGGGGACACAGTTTTGTTAAAAAGATGACTGACATCATTTTTCTCCAATTCCGAAATTCACCTAAAGACTTATCAAGTTTGTTTGCAGCAGGAGGAACTCTAGCATGCTGGATTATTGCGCTTCCCAGGTCAAGTGGGATAAAATTGATTTCACTCAGATCCAAAGGCATATAAACTGTTACGCTTAATTGGGCAATGCATTTTTGTTTTTCCTTTGGCCAGGCACCGAGAAGTCACGATAGTTCTGAAACAGCAACGTTTAATAAGCATTAAACATTTATTGAAGGCTACATTTCTGAGCAGATGATGGGAATACTGAGTTGTTCTTAATATTCCATCTTAATCATGCCACTTGATACAAAACTGCAAAACAATGACTGCAGCACATGTTTTGAGCAACATTTCCACTGACGCAATAATATTAGATTCCAAACTCTAATTATAGGAATAGTCATCACAAATTTAATGAATGAAGCACTGGGTTCCATCCGGTGCTTCATTAATTAAGATTTTGCTGCTGCAGATTTTATTACCCATAAACGCATGCGTGGACATCACTGGCCACGCATGGATTACGACCACTCCACGACGACTGTACTGTAAACTAAATTTCAAGTCAGAAATGATGAAAAAACAAAAGTTATTAGTGTTACCTTACCAAAAGCCGTCCAATGGTTAATCCAAAACTGAATCACGAAATAGAACGAGTTAAATTAAATGATCGAATGGATGTCCTGGCAAGTTAATTAAAGCAATTGTCTTTTCTTGTCCATTGTGTAGTTTTGTTACAGAAGAGACGTGAACGATATCCATATACGTTGAGTGATGACAATACACAAACAAGGGATATTTTTACTTTCACTGTTTCAGTTTCAACGGCAAGAAATTTTAACATCGAAAACAGTTCACACCGTATTTAAAAATACTTCCACTTTTTACCCATCTCCAGACATAATGATACTTAAACATACTCTTTTCAACATAAACTTCTTAGCTTCTAGATTCCGTTGTCTAACGGAAAACGCTTACTTTTAATTTTTGAATTCTCGCATCGACAGTTTTTCGGACATTACATGAATCAACATCGCTTCAACATGTGGCATCGACCATTTAATTAATTTTGAGATTATTTGAAGGGAATTATTTTCAGGGTGAGGTGTATAATTAATACAGAACCACACTTACATTTAAGTGGACGAGAGTGAGTGGCGCAATGATACCACGAGAGTATATCGGGTCTCGTGGTATCCTGCGTCACTCGCGCAAGTTTAGTAATCGTTAACCAGTCAAATATAAGTGTGGTTCCGTACATCGATTAGATCGCGTATTGACACACTACCAATCCAGCGGGTTAAGATTTCATGAACAAAATACGTTGAAATAAAGACGGACTTACGATAAAAAAAAAGGAAAATAGAATCCTCGATTCAATGTTTTCACATATCTTTTTATGACGGATTTATACAGATCATACTAAAATATATATTAAAATCGGAGTCGACATTTTTTGTTTTTGTTTTTGGTAGGAAAATCCATCGACAACAGGCAAAACGTTAACCAGAGAGAAAAGCAGAACATTTCTAACAACCTCTCATTATATTGTGTTATATTTCTATATGGGTATTTTCCTTCTTACTTTTTTGCAACAAGTTGGCAATGACGGTATTGAATATCATGTTTTAAAAATTATAATTTATCACATTACAATAATCGAAACAACAATGAATTTTTGGGGTTTTGTTTTAACAGTTGGATAAAAATAAAAAACTTCCATCCTGAAGCTAATTCTTGTATTTTTTGTACATATATTTCACATGAGTGCGTGAAAAATTTGGTGATATCCACAGAAATACTCCCTTCAACACAGTTGTCACGATTCAGAATTATAAAACTAAACCCCAAGATTATTGTAAGCATCCCGGACATATATCGTGATAAAAGTAAGTCAATTTTTAATAAAGTTGTCTCCCTAGAAATTATGAGACGAGCGAGAAAGGTCCAATTAAGAAGCAAGTAACTGTTGAGAAAAACACTATGACACCAGCGGAAGATAAAACAAAGTTTCCCTTTGTTACTTTGATAAACGAAAACAACAGACAGTTCTGGGAGCTGTCTGTTGCTCTTGTTTATTGAAAGTTTCAGGGAGCGCGGTGGTTCAGTGGAAGACTGTTGAACTTCTGTGCTAGAGGTCCCTAGTTCCACCCCCGTCCGGGACGATCTGCGTTGTGTCCTTGGGCAAGGTACTTTATCTCGGCTGCCTACAGTGAGCGGAGCTTGATCAGAGTTACAACGTTGAGGAGCTGACAGTTGCTTGTCGATGCTCGGTGGTTCTCTCCGGGTACTCCGGCTTCCTCCACCCGTGGAACTGTTACGGTCACGATTAGCCATTGTGCATAAGTATGTGATCTTAAATACCAATAAATAAATAAATATTGAAAGTTTCAAAAGAAATATTGTTTTTTTTATGGCAAGCTAGAAGCACCCACTTGACAGATAATGCGACATGAAGAATGTGTATCAGTATCTTACCTTCCAGCACTAAGTAAGCGTCCACTTTGGCTCTTTGTTTTAGCGAATGTGTTTTTACAGTAAGTTTCCTGTGTGTATGCTTCCAAGGAAAAATAGGAAATCTCACCTCCTAGACTTTTATATTAATGGGAAAGACAGTGTATGTTTTATATGTCATGATACGTACACTGTTAATATAATAAGACAACGAGATGGTGAAAACGCCGTTTTCTTATTTCTAAATGGGTTTTCACAGAGAATAGTACTCAAAACATTCAAACTGGTCAGGGAAAACTGTGAAATATTACCTAACATGAAATGCAGACGACACTTGAAAAAAAAAAAATTCTTGAATAATTATTTTTTTCATTTTTTGTCTCAAAAACATAGGTTATGACCCCTCGTTGGAACGAGCTCGACGAGCTTGTTCCAACGAGGGGTCATAACCTATGTTTTTGAGACAAAAAATGAAAAAAATAATGAAAATTAATTGGCGATTTTTGAGAATAGCGCTGGCCTGTTTTGGTCGTTACGTTAGGTAAAGGGTTAAAAATAGTCCGTCGACGATTCTTGTTCCGCACACATGTGTGGAACATATTTTCATTTTCAACATGGTTCAGTGTTGCTGTAGATGGATATTTGATAGAATAGGCGTGTAATAAATAGCCAGTCCAAACATAGTCACCGTGGTTGAGAGTCTCTGTTATGTCTGACGTTCGGTATTAAACGAAGGCAGCAAAATTCTATTGTCAACAGTATTTATGCAGTATACGAAGAGTATACAAAAAAGGAGAACAAAATTAGGACGAACATTTAAGAGTAGAATATACAAACAGATGGAACATAAACTAGCAACAATACCTAAGAATAGTTTTGATCAGCAAAAGTTTAATTAGGTATGATGTTTTTGGGTTTTTTTATCCCAGGAATAGACCTGTATTTAATTAATACCTGGAATAAACTTTGTCTCTATACCATGATTACCTCTTCTACTATATATGAAAAGCCTATGACATAAATTTTAGCTTTACACACCAACCGTGATGAACACGTCAGCAATGGGATTTCAGTAGGAAAAATTTACACCTACAGTGGAACTACATCCAAGTTGACCTTTGGTGACGTCGACCTGAATATGCGAATTTATCTAAATTCATCGCACGTCGCCTCGCAAAGAGTGAAATGAAAGTGGCAATTATTTATTACAGTTTTATATGAGATTACCCCATAAATCACCAAAAATTAACAAACATGCATTGTCTCTTGTTAATAAAGCATTCATAACTCGAAAGAGTATGTTATGATGTTGTTAAAATGAAAAAGGTCCTCATTCTTTTTCAATTTCGTTTCGGTGATAAAACTGACAGCGGAAGTGCCGCCCATCGATCCTCATGTAAACAGAAACAAATTCGCACGTATTTACGGCTGCTGCTGAGTAAAATTGAGAAAACATAATAGCGACTCTTAATAATCTGACAATCATGGTATAAATAAAATATACCCAAAGTAGCTTTGTGTACCAATTGTTCACCACTCATGGTGAAGTGGGGTTAACCGTCGCCGAAGGCTCGCGGTTAACATCACTTCGCCACTCGTGGTGAACATTTGGTACACCGAGCTACTATGGGTATATTCTATACTTATACCGCTCAACTGGAAAATGCCTGAAATTGATGAATTAATGCACACATCGATGATAAAAATTCGCTAAAATTTCGAAATTTCAATTTTTATATGAAATTCCCACATCCTTAGTGTTAAATTTACTGACAGCTTTATGAAATTAAGGGGAGCTAACTTTTCTGTAAATCTCTTCCAATGACAAAAATTGTAAGTCATGACTGTTGAATGTTCTTGCCACTTCTATAAATAAGCTATTTACGTCAGCATTTGTCTTCTTCAGAAAACGTGTTACACAATAACCTGAAGAAAAGGGGTGTCAAACTCCCAAATTGGTCCCTTGAGAGGAACAAGGCTCTATCTGCAATGCTAAAGCATTTCAGACGGCACTTTGTTACATATCAAGGAACGGACAGAGTTGATTGCAAGAAAATGTGATTAGTGAAGCAGTTGACTCGTATGATTTTGGATATTCTGATATTGCCTTGCAAACCATCCACTTTTGTGTTGGGATCATTTATTTATTTATTTATTTATTTATTTATTTATTTATTTATTTATTTATTTATTTATTTATTTATTTATTTATTGGTGTTTAAAGGGCACATGTTTCTGAACAATGGCTAATCGTGATAACAAGATGGATAAAAAGTCCAGTTTAGTCAATCGTTCATACATATTTTGCCCATTTGAGAGGACTTCCACCCCAAGCATTGGTCACTGTGTCCTCTTTTACCAGTACTCCAGAACCTGTTAACACAGTAAATGACAGATTCCACCAGTGGCACGACAACGACACGTTCAACAAACAGGGTCACATAGTGTCAGAATTTTGACTATCTGGCTTCAGTTCAAGACAACTTGTTCGTGGTCTGACCACGAAAAAATATTCTTGAATTGAAGCCAGTCTGACATTTACAAATCATGGTTGCGACAAAGCCAATACTGAGAATTTTATGATGTTTATATTGTATTTCAGATCTGAAAGTATCAACGACAAAGACAGAAGAAACATTATTTTACAACTTTGGGTAGGGTGTATAATCACTGAAGTAAAACATCACGATTCGGAAGTATTGTTAAATGTAAAGCAGATACAATTACAAGATACAATTATTTTTGCATATGGGCAATCACATTTTTCTGTGACGTCATTCGTAATTCAGGTACACTGGGTGCATTTTAATCAAATGTTTATCCCAGAATCGATTTGTTTAAGGATGAAGAATTTTTACAACTAATAAGCACGAGACCAAATTACGTCCGGAAGTGCGATAAATGCTACTAATTGCCATTGACATATCAGAAAATGTATTCTCAGCACGATACTCTATAACGAGAGGTAAAAGAGGTTTAGCTAGCAGCTGAAGAAGATGGTATGGAAAGTAGAATACAAGGAACAGAATTATATATCGTAATTCATAAAGGGTAACATGAACTCAACAAACACTACAAGTAGTTTATTTGAAACAACCAGCGAGAGAAATGGTGTATTTGAAACAACGAGTGGCAGAACTGATATATTTGAAACAACCAATGGCAGTTTCGGTCACATTGACTATAATCATGTTTTCACTGGAGAGAATGTTTATGTTGTTATCTTACATGTCATTTCCCTACTGAGTATTGTTGGTAACATGTGTTTGATGAGACTGATGTTTCACCGATCAATCCGACTGTATTCTTACTCTGTGTATTTGAGGTATATTGCAGTTATTGATACAGTATCCGTTATTGTTACGACAACAGAAGAAACCATCGATGTGTTCGAAAGGCCCACACAGCATATACTATACGATGACCGGGCAGGTGTGTGTTACATATGGACAACTGTAGTGTTTGTTAGTCGATATACGTCTATGTGGTTAGTCGCTGGTTTAGCGAGCGATAGATTCATATCGGTAGTGCTACCACACAAACGTTCTAGTTACTGCAAGAAACAATACAGCCATGCCTTTAGCATCACAATTCTGATATCGAGTCTTTTCACCGGTGTGCCCTTTACGATCTGCAAAGAAAATTCGAGTTGTTTTATCCAGTGCAGTTTCTGTTCAGCGTTTGCTGATAACGTGATACTAAAACCTGGCATATACTTGGGTATTACAACGTTTCTACCGATGATGGTTATATTTGTTGCAAGTGTTCACACAATTAGAACTCTACGACGGCACTCTGAATTCATAAGAGGAGGTAGTATGAGATATTACAAAAACAACGAGCATGGAGTAGATAGAGTTAGTTTGGCACTAATGATAGTCTGTTTGGCCTCAGTAGTAACCATATTTCCAATGTTTGTAGTAAATCTTGTTGACATCATCTTAAAGCATTGCTGTGATGACTTAATCAAAAACTCACCTCTACGACACGACCCCACGTTTCAAATAACTACGGTCATCATGATCTTCAATTTTGCACTGAAGTTTTATGTTTTAATCACGTGGTCGCGTTCATTTCGAAGAAGGTTTATACAAACGTGTCCATGCAATAGTGACAGAGACTATGTTGAAAGGCAACCAGATCCGAATAACGAGAGTGCCTTTAAAATAAGTTAATCAGTGACAGGAAAGTTTAGACAACAAACGCTCAATGTTGTTCAGAATATTTACTCGTTTATCATTATCATTCGAAAGCTAGCTTCAAAACTGCTACAATAAATTCATAACAAAATTAAAGACCTTCAGACTGGAGCGGAGATACATCTTACTTGAGAGAAAAATATCCAGCAGTTGATATGCAAAAGGTATATTTACTGCAGGCTGACAATGGCGGCTACACACATGGCATCGCTACAGGGAAGTGATGTTGGTTGTAGTATCACGTCGAGTTGAGGAGGTCAGATCGACGGATCTGATAACTTCACTGTGGCGATAATAGGTTTATTATGTGGTTTATAGTTCAACATCGCATGCCAACGCTAGCATTAACAATTCCCCCAACCTTTTTTTTGGTAAATTTGATTGATGGAAAAAGGAACTATTTTTGTTTACACTTATTTTTGTAACAGGTGCACACGTCCAGGGAATCCCCCGATGCGCATAGATAGAATAAAAATGTATCATGATTCCGATAAAAAGCCCGGACCGCCATTCGAGGGCACCCATTCCAGCTCGGAGTAAAGTACTCTCTGCGACCGGAACAGCTAATTATGCACCCGTAAATGGTTCGTCATACTATAGTGATACGGAATCGGATTCCACATTGTGGATTTTCCGGGGCCAGGAAAAGATTTCAAACAGTAGTGATATCAATCGGTTAAATTAGATAGTCATATAATAAATACAGGAGAGGGGTGCGATCGCTGTCCCTTGAGCCGGAGTTAGGATTCGTTCTTTGAACTTATTCCTAGAGCAATTTAACTCGGTGTATCGAAAGGGACATTATTGTTCGTATCATATGTGTCACGTGGCGGATGTGACCTTTTAATTGAAGTCGTGCTGTTCTGCTTGGCAACCACAAATCTTGGGGCAAAGTCCCAAGTCACAAGTCAAATTGTGTAAGGAATTACATCCTGTCAGGGCCTGGAAGCAGACTAACACATGAATTGTTCATCGCCTCTGTTTAGATTCTGTCATCTGGGCTAGTTTTGTTGGGCCGAAAAGTAAACACGTGATTCGCTTTTCAATCACAGACGATTGAATTTAAAGAATACTATAAACGAATATTTAGTTACAAAAATATGATGAATGACGAATCACCACAGCTGTAGTGTTATGTCTACGCCTTATAGTTCCATACATTGAGTTAACCCTTTACCTAACATGAAAAGCAGACGACACTTGCAAAAAAAATTCTTGAATTACTAATTTTTTTCATTTTTTGTCTCAAAAACATAGGTTATGACCCCTCGTTGGAACGAGCTCGACGAGCTCGTTCCAACGAGGGGTCATAACCTATGTTTTTGAGACAAAAAATTAAAATATTTTGAAAATTAATTGACGATTTTTGAGAATAGCGCTGGCCGGTTTTGGCCGTTACGTTGGTTAAAGGGTTAATACAGTACGGCCGCCGTGGACTTTCCAAGGGTTGGGTAATAATTCTACGCACGCAGTTATGTTAGATTCCAAATACTAATTATAGGAATAATCATCAAAAAATTAATTAATGAAGCACCGGGTTCAGTCCTGTGCTTCATTAATTAAATTGTTGCTCCTTATGATTTTTATTACCTGGTAAACGCATGCGTGGACATCACTGCCCACGCGATGATTAAGACCAGTCCACGACGACTGTACTGTACCTTGATGTTTTGAAGGCGAAATCAAGTCTTATTGGTTGGAGTATCTATAACAGGAGAACGAAATAATACCTATATATCTTTGTGAGTATAGGTACATCATATTAAATCAACGGTAGTCTTCCAACATCGGTTACCTTTCTATATATGACTGGTGGCCTGAGAGTTTGATGCATCCCGTGACGTGAGGGGTCTTTTAACCCTTTACCTAACATGAAAAGCAGACGACACATGCAAAAAAAATTCTCGAATAACTCATTTTTTTCATTTTTTGTCTCAAAAACATAGGTTATGACCCCTCATTGGAACGAGCTCAACGTTCGAATGAGGGGTCATAACCTATGTTTTTGAGACAAAAAATGAAAAAAATAATGAAAATTAATTGGCAATTTTTGAGAATAGCGCTGGCCGGTTTTGGCCGTTACGTTGGGTAAAGGGTTAATTGAGGTCTTGCTGCTCGGCGTGACTACCCTGCAGGTAATAAAACATCAACACTAACTACCACAAGAGGGGGCGCGGTGGCTCAGTTGGTAGAGGTGCAGGCTGCAAGCCGAGAGGTCCTCGGTTCGAATCCCACGTGCGGCAACCGCGTTGTGACCTTGGGCAAGACACTTCACTCCGATTGCCTACATGGGGGCACGATGACGCTGTGTACTGAGGCGTATTGCACGTCGATGATGCGCGTGTCTTCAACCAATCTAACCCTGCATGTGCTGCGGTGCAGAGTTCAGAGTTACGATGTTGGAGAGCTGACAGCTGCTCGTCGTTGCTCGGTGGTTCTCTCCGGGTACTCCGGCTTCCTCCACCCGTAAAACTGTCACGGTCACGATTAGCCATTGTGCATAAGTATGTGACCTTAAACACCAATAAATATATATATATATATACTACCACAAGAGGGACCGTCTCAAGATAATATAAACAGCAACTTGTAAATTGTCCTGGGACACTATCCAAGAGATGCCTTAAGAGATGCCTTATAATGATGGAACCAAAGAGCGTATGTGAAGAGAAGCGGGGAAATACTGTAAGATCCTATATCCGCACTGCAGGCGGCATGTTATGGCCCAGCGAAACTTCGGGATTTGATTCGATTTCGAATCTTAAGATGATATTCGATTCGAATCGAAATCAGCTTCCCGATTCGTTTCCTGTCGAATCTCTACACGGGAATATAGCTTGGTATTAGCCACTATCGTCTCAAAAAACAAAAAGTTCAGATGGAATTTGTACGTAAATAATGTGAAAAATAACGAGTGTAATTTCATTAAAGTTAAAATATAAAGCATCTGTCCCATGCCACCTCGCATGCTAATTTCATCCAGTCTCACTAGTCTCGACCACAAAATTAACGTTTCCAACCAATGTTGACGATGAGCTGTTGCTACGGTTAGTCCTGTGCAGCGCTTAGTGATGGCACGTCTCGCACCCCTTCCTGGGTAATTTTCCAAATACAGGCTTGGCAATTTCAGGAGAGCGATTTTTTAGCTCTCGTTACTGCCCTCCTGAAAGAATTAAGGAGAGCGAAAAATTGCCCTCCTAAATATTTTGGTCTGGGATGATTGAGATTACATGTATTATGCTCACATTAAATTTTTGTTGTAAAGCAAAAATGTAATTTAACTTCGAAGTCACATAACATCACGTAATTTCATTTTGAAAGTGGTTTAGTGGTAAAAGGTAATGGCTGCAACCATACCCAAACACAGTTGCAATCATTTGAAGCAAAATGGGTCACAGCAATTTTTTTTTTCTGTCAGTTTCAAGTTCAACTGACATCACAGTTTGAGGGGTAATTATTCAAGGAATATTGACACTACAATATACTACCATTACTACTATCCTGTCACTTGAAGCACTTGCACCAGGATGTGCCTGTAGATTCAAGAAGACCTGTTGTCCAAGAAAGTCATACGCCTACCCCTTGGGGGGGGGGGGTTGAAGGTGGTAGTGGTAGGCGTATGACTTTCTTGGACAACAGGTCTGGGTACACACACAGGTCTTGTCAAGTGTGTGTTCGGTTGTTGAGTGAGACATCTAGATGTCTAAGAGATTTCGCTTTACCTTAGTAAAGTTAATAAAATCACTGATGTAATAGTCTGTTGGTTTCAGTTTCAACGAGTTTGTTCAACTGGATACTTAAAATGTTGTGTAAAGCTAATTGCTCTCCTAAGCTGATTGAGGAGAGCGATTTTTTGCCCTCCTGCGTTTTCCAGAATGCCAGGCCTGCAAATACATATTCAAGGCATGCTTTCCGGGAAGGCATGGCCTGATGATGTAGCTGGAATATTTGAAGGATTGCAGACTATGTCTACCAGTAGTTTTAAGGTATTTTATTATAAAGATTTTGGTCACTTATTTATATATATACGATAGCAGATTTTGAGGCTGTGCTTTCTGCCACATGGCAGCTGTTCCTTAGCAAATTTCAGTTTCCTCCTAACCCATCTTTCATTCCAAATATTTTGGTGTGTAATTTATTGGTGCGATTACTTTTGGGGGGAAATTACCTGAATTTGTTGCACGATCTCTTAATTGGGTAGGAAACGACGAGGGCCTTACCATTGTAAAATTTTCAAATCTCATGGCCATAATATCGCTTGAATTTCCAAAGCTGCCTATTTCTCGATCAGATTGCGATCTCACCTTGAGACATTTCGACCAGTGGGCCTACATGTCATGAATACGATAATGCAAGGAAAAATGAATCAAGAAAATAAAATGAAAATATACTACACAAAAACATTTTTGAACCACTCTAGTTTTGTCGATTCTTTCGAAGGTATATTTGGCTGAATCTTTTATAAAATACAAGATATGAATCACAATATTTTCACAAGAAAATGTTAATTTATTTATTTATTTATTTATTTATTTATTTATTTATTTATTTATTTATTTATTGGTGTTTAATGTCACATATTTCTGCAAGATGGCTAATCGTGACCACTACACGGAGATGAAGTCAAGTCTAGTTTTTGAATGTTGCCCATTTTAGAGGACTTTCATCCCAAGTATTGTTGACTGGGTCCTATTTTACCAGTAAAACAGAGATTGTTTACCACAGTAAACAATTACTGCGTCACTTCCAAGGGTTCCCACGGGGTAAGAAACTTCTATGTGCACTCTTGACAACCACAATGGACAATAAGTAGTCCAGGGGTAGTGATTTGAGAATCACAAATTGACTGCAGTTCAGCCGCCGTAGACTGGCCATAATCCACGCGTAGGCAGTGATGTTAATCATCAGCAGCAACATTTTAATTAATGAAGCACCGGGTTGTACCCGGAGCTTCATTGATTAATTTCCTGATGATTATTTCTATAATTGGTGCTTGCACTCTAATATTATTGCGTTCGAAGAAATATTGCCCACCCGTAGAAAGTGAACAGTCCACGGCGCCTGTACTGTTGCTGCATCAACATGCATTGCACGATATCTGAGCATTTTTTTATCAGATCTATATATTCGGCGACATTTACACATTTTAAGCAAACCTGTGTGACAAGAGGAGAGGTAAGTGCGAGAGCCGGGGTTCGAACCGTCAACCCCTAGAACACAAAGCGACCGATTTAACGCAGAGACTAAGAGGTCCGGACCAACCAGACTTGTTGGTAAATGGCCTTTATACCTCGACCTCTACACTACTCCCCCATCTTTTGAGATTCACCCACCGTGAATCTCACCCCAGATTCCACCTCAAAGCAATCGAAACATCCACCAGGCCTCACCACAGCGTCCACAACGCCCCCAATTGCTGAGGATTGGACGAGCCCCTAACTGTAACAGGAGGAGAGATAGGTGAGGAAGCCGGGGTTCGAACTATCGACCTCTAGCACTCAACCAGGCTGGTTGGTAAATGGCCTTTATACCTCGACCGCTTCACCTGTACAATGCCTCGGAGTACATTATGAAATGGAAATACCATTTGCGATAGTACCGTTCCAAAGGGGATTCTTTTCAGAAAAACAGCGTCTGGTTAACAACTGTAGAAGGCCGATAGTTTCAAAACAAATGAAGCATGATACACCATGTTCACAAATGAAATAGAAGCCATGTTTTCTAACTTACTAAAGGCGATTGATGTAAGTATTCTGCACGCAGGTCAGGGCATTTTTTTGTTTTTTGGCCACACTGGAGCATTCAAATGGCACTCTCGGTAGCTGTCATTGCTCATGCAACCCCAGAAATGGACACAGATAATACCACATGAGGACGTTGGGCAGTTCGTCCTTTTTGGTGTATCAATCTCATCTTATTTTACCAATTAGACACCTATCTCACGGAAAATGGCAAAAAATTGTGTGCGGCATGGTCACAGCAAACTCACAAAAGCCAGATTGTATATTCTTCATTTTCCATTGATGCACACTCCCATGACTCCATACTTGTTCGTCTGAACTGTGTGGATTTGACCCTTGGTGAACTTCATAAAAGGTAAACAAACAAGAAAAATGGCAGCCCTTCTGAAATGTAGACATCCTAAATTACAATTGGTCTGGCGGTCCGTTCCATGCAAGAATGATAAAAAAGATTTCTCCGAGTCTGTGGTAGAAGGATTGCAGAATTTAACTAATCAGTAAATTTAAGGTAAATCTGATCTCTTATTTATGTCATAGCAGACTTTCAGCAATATGGTAAGGGTTCCAAGGCAAATATTGTTTTCCGCAAAATCTATGTTTCATTCCAAACAAATTAATATATAGTTTATTGGAGTTATTCCTTTCTAAACTTCCCTGGACTTTGGAGAAAATTACCTGACATTTGACCAAAGTTAGGCTGGACATCCCCTTAATGAAGCACCGGGTACAACCTGGTTCTTCATTGATTACAATTTTTCTGATGGTGATTTGTATTACTTGGTAAATGCATCCGTGGACATCCCTGCCCACGCGTATGTTACGATCAGTCTTTCGCACTTCGATACTTCATTACATATTTCCCCCCAAACGTAATCGCACCAATAAATTACACACCAAAATATTTGGAATGAAAGATGGGTTAGGCGGAAACTGAAATTTGCTAAGGAACAGCTGCCATGTGGCAGAAAGCACAGCCTCAAAATCTGCTGTCGTATACATATAAATAAGTGACCAAAATCTTTATAATAAAATACCTTAAAACTACTGGTAGACATAGTCGGCAATCCTTCAAATATTCCAGCTACATCATCAGGCCATGCCTTCCCGGAAAGCATGCCTTGAATATGTATTTGGAAAATTACCGATGTAATGAAGTATCGAAGTGCGAAAGCGGCCATTTTTCAAACACGAAATCAGACTGTGAATCGCTCTAATAACGGGTGTGACCAATTGACCACGATTCGCACCTGTTCCTACACGAATAGAGTTTGTCAAGGAATTGATAAGGGTGTTGATATTTCTCGTGTTATTCCACTCCTCCTGGAACGTTGGCGTTCACTGCTGAACATCACCAGGCGTGTTAAGATGTGCCCTTACCAGCCTGTCCAGTCAAGCCCAAATATGTTCAACTGAGGACAAATCCAGGCTGCAGGATGGCCAACTCAAGATACCGGCATTGTTACTGGTAAGAAAACACCTTGTAAAACCGAGCCATGTGCATTCTAGCATTATGCTTTTGGAATTTTGGAATCCTCTATCGTTTTACTGAATGGCCGTTAGAGTGTAATCGCTATACTCTGCAGCGTTAATGTAAAACCAAACCTGTCGTCAATGAAGTTTTTCCCTCTACATCAGTAAACACGTTTATGGAGTAGTAGAGGCGTGAGCATGGCTTGTCACTAAAGAAAACACGTCTTCAGCAGCGCATGAGGAAGGGTCTTGGACAATACCGAAGTACCCCCGTGGGGATCATTGCGGGTACGCCGAAGCGAGGCTGTGTTTGGTTACTGTGGTTATGAAGCTCTGTTTTACGGGTAAAATAGGGCACAGTAACCAATGCTTGAGGTGGAAATCCTCTAAAAAGGCTAACATATGTATAAACGATCGGGTAACTTGAGTAACTTGTCCTGTCACGATTAGCCACCTTAAATAAATATTTTACCTAAAACACCAATGAATAAGTAAATGATAAATACATACTGAAATGTACGGTTCATTGTATTGGCCCTTATCCCGGACGTCAGTTGTAATCCGACGCATGGCCTCGTGGCCTTACATTCCTCTTCCTTCAAACGATTGTGGACAGTTTTGGAATTGATTAGATTGCCACAGTCGCCATGGACTGATCGTAACATACGCGTGGGCAGGGATCTCCACGGATGCATTTACCAAGTAATACAAATCACCATCAGAAAAATTGTAATTAATGAAGAACCAGGTTGTACCCGGTGCTTCATTAAGGGGATGTCCAGCCTAACTTTGGTCAAATGTCAGGTAAGTTTCTCCAAAGTCCAGGGAAGTTTAGAAAGGAATAACTCCAATAAACTATATATTAATTTGTTTGGAATGAAACATAGATTTTGCGGAAAAGAATATTTGCCTTGGAACCCTTTCCATATTGCTGAAAGTCTGCTATGACATAAATAAGAGATCAGATTTACCTTAAATTTACTGATTAGTTAAATTCTGCAATCCTTCTACCACAGACTCGGAGAAATCTTTTTTATCATTCTTGCATGGAACGGACCGCCAGACCAATTGTAATTTAGGATGTCTACATTTCAGAAGGGCTGCCATTTTTTTTTGTGTTTGTTTACCTTTTATGAAGTTCACCAAGGGTCAAATCCACACAGTTCAGACGAACAAGTATGGAGTCATGGGAGTGTGCATCAATGGAAAATGAAGAATATACAATCTGGCTTTTGTGAGTTTGCTGTGACCATGCCGCACACAATTGTTTGCCATTTTCCGTGAGATAGGTGTCTAATTGGTAAAATAAGATGAGATTGATACACCAAAAAAGGACGAATTGCCAAACGTCCTCATGTGGTATTATCTGTGTCCATTTCTGGGGTTGCATGAGCAATGACAGCTACCGAGAGTGCCATTTGAATGTTCCAGTGTGGCCAAAAAATGCCTTGACCTGCGTGCAGAATACTTACATCAATCGCCTTTAGTAAGTTAGAAAACATGGCTTCTATTTCATTTGTGTACATGGTGTATCATGCTTCATTTGTTTCGAAACTATCGGCCTTCTACAGTTGCTGTTTCGGGAGGCTTGACTGTTGTTTTCTCGCGAGTTTTAAGAACATTAATAACTGATCTGCTTACCAATACTAATTTTATAGCAGTGGGTTACCGGCCTGGACAATATCGGGATTATGCTGGTTATTAAATTCACTTATCCTAACATATATGAGACGTGGTTGTCTCATTTCGGTATTTCGTGTGAGCTTTGTCCGCCTGGCGGCTTCTTTCAGTTTCTGTGCACAGATTGTTAACACACACACAGATTGTCGTAACCTTTTGGTGCTAATGGCGATCAAAATCGACGTTGATCTACCTTACACACATTGCGGTTGTGCGAGGAAGGCATTTAAATTTACGATGGCACGACATTTCGCTATATTTGGTGAACAGGAAGAAACTTTTCTAATAATTCTTCTCAACATAGGTGTTCTTTTTTCGTAGCAGACTTCACCAAGCCTTCTTTACGTCACTAATATAGTCCGGCGACAGTAAAATTATTTTTTCGTAAATATACAATTGTGAGGACTTCAATGTATGTTGATGTGAATATATTTCTGTTTTCAAATATAATTTTTCACTTTTATGTTTGTATGTTGTACATTACATCTTTTTAAACATATTTTATTTCGAAATCAAAATGGTTTGGTAAACAGGCTAGGACTATTTGAATACCTCACCGTTACATTGTAGAACTTACAGACAATAATGGTGCTTGAACAGGTGCATTGTGCGGAGCCAGCTGTCTTCTGTGATTACTTGATGCATTATGCATTTGCGACTGTACCAATTAAAAATTATCCCATTGGTTGGAGATGTCTCTACTCAAATCTCTTTGTTTCTGCAATGTACTTTTGGAAGGCCACAAATACTCTTTGATTAACTGCATTAGACCATGCTGGATTACCGTACAGAATATAACTGATATTGTGTGTTAGTTTCTCGATATTTAGATGGAAAGACTGACGCTGGATGCGAAAGTTAGAACACGATGAGATGAAGTGAGCTGCATCCTCATAATCATTTCCACAAGAACATTTAGGGTCGTTTGTTAAGAAGCGCTCGGATTTATGAGCATTCAAGTCACTGCATCTCATTCTAAGTTTACTATGGAGTATCTGACCTCGTCTACAACCAACATAGTGATACGCTGGAACCACCCTGCCATCTTTTCGAAGGGAATTTTTCAGAGACTCAAGAGAATCACAGGATCGCACGTCCGTGCCCAGGCTGTTCCACAGTTTCACGGCCGAAGGCAGAAATGAATCAGAAAAGAGTCTGGTGCGACACTGTATTTCACGCAGATTATCTGAAGAACGTAAGTGGTAAGTTGTGATATCAGTAATCTGTCGAGGTATTAGAAGCGTAAAATACGACAAAGCCTTTCCAGATACGAGTTTGTACATCATGATTATTTTATGTCTTTTCCTCCTTTCCTTCAAAGTGATAAAGCCTGTCTCTTCATAAATTACATTATGGCTCGTGCCTCTAGGAGCACCACACATTGTACGCAGGGCATCTAGTTGTAAATTTTCCAGTATGTTAGTTACGTTTTCCGCACTGGTGTCCCAAATAACATCTGCATAGTCAAATATCGGGATCATAAAACTGGTATACAAAGTTTCCAACGCAGATCGCGACAGCCTGTATTTTAAACTCCGAAAACAATTTATCATCGGGCTGATTTTTTCAACTAGTTTCTCTACCTGAGTATTCCAAGTACCAGAAGTCTGGAAGTGTAGACCCAAGTGTTTATGGGTGTCAACTTCTTCTATTGGGTGATCTAAAAAATATAGAGTGGGTTTGGAAGTTGGATTTCTTTTTAGAGAGAAACACAGCGTAACTGTTTTAACGGATTAAAGTTAACTTGCCATTTACTAGCCCATTCACCAATACTCTTCACGTCTTCGTTCGGAATGTTTGCAGCCAAGTTTGCATCCTCAACAATTAAAAACAACGAAGTGTCATCTGCATATAGTCTAATATTTGAATGAATGTTGTTTACGATGTCGTTTATATAAATATGGAAGAGAAGGGGACCCAAAACCGAAGCTTGAGGACCCCCTTATGAAATCCAGTTATTCGCTGATTTTCCCCGTTGATTACGACTACTTGTGAACATTCACTTAGATAGCTTTTGAACCAAGGCAGTAAATTTCCTCGTACCCCAATTCCGTCAAGTTTATGCAGAAGACCTACATACCAGACTTTGTCAAACGCTTTACTTATATCACAGAATACGAACCCGACTTCTTTACCGTCGTCAATTGCCGATTTAATGTAGTGGTCAAGAAACACTAACTGATACACTGTTCCATCCCCTGGTTTAAAACCTGGCTGTAAATTTGTTAGATTATTTTCAATTAAAAACGTATAGACGTTATTAAAAACTATCTTTTCTAGAACCTTGCTGAGACAACTGTTCAGTGAGACGGGGCGATAATTTTCCTTTTTGTTACGGGATGATTTCTTATGAACTGGGATAACATTTGCCCGTTTCCAAATATCAGGAAACTCTCCGGTTGTTAATGATAAGTTGAACAACCTATACAAGGGAGACGACAGTTGGTGCGCAAATTGCTTCAATATTAAATTATTAATTCCATCCGGCCCACTGGCATTTTTAGTGTTCGGCTTCGACAAAAGTCTTTCCACCTCCGAAGCGGTTGTTTCTACATTATCAATAAAATTCTCGTTAAATTTTATGTCTGGCAGCTCCTGATCAATAACCGTATTACACTGGCTGATAAAATAGTTATTCAGAAGTTGGGCAATTTCTGATGGGTCATTGATGACACTTTCCCCCTCAAGCAGTGATGGAAATATATTGCTGACATTACACTGTTCTTTCGAAAAGTTTTTTAAACATTTCCACCATTGCTTGGAAGATGGCATTCTAGTCGATGCAAATTGCTCAATTTTAACATCAAAGTCTTTTTAGCCTGTCTTACACATTCTATAGTATAATTTCTGAGTCTTCTAAATTCACGCCAGTCTCGTGGATCATTCGTACGTTTGGCTTTGTTATGTACTTTGGTACGTATCCGCATTTGTCTACGGACAAAGGAAGTCATCCAAGGCCTATCCTTTGGTCGGACAACTATATTTTTGATGGAATAAAAATTCTGGCTGTTTCTGTGATTTAAGTTGTGATGTTTTTGATGATTTCATTAACACATCCACTAATAAAAATGAATTCCGGTTTGTATTAGAAAATGCGTTTGACATACCAATTACATCCATGTTGCCATAGTCCCACGCAGTTCTCACATGTTCAGGGGCTTTGTATTTCATAGATTTTAAATTCGCTGAAACTGCATGATGGTCGCTACAAAAAGGAGAGATAACCTGTACTTTATGGAAACAGTCTGGACATGAGGTTAACAATAGATCGATTAGTGTGCTAGAATGTTCATTTGTTCGCGTTGGTTCTTTTATCATATGTGACAAGCCATGGACGTTCTCGAGATATCGTATTTTGGGGTTCATACTCGGTAAGCAATTTGCATTAAAATCACCAAGTACAAGACATTTGGTTGATAAATCAGCTCTGGCAACTGATATCGATTCGTCGATAAGGTCCCAATAGAAGTCGCGAGCCGAAGGGGATCGGTAAAATACACCCGCTAATACCTTTTGGTTATCAGTTCTAATCTCCACCCAGACGCATTCTAATCCCGGTAGCTCCAGAGCTTCCTTGCGTTTAAAAATCAGGTTTGAATTAATATATAAAACAACCCCACCACCAACTCCATAACTTCTATCTTTCCTTGCAATGTGATATCCTGGCATTTTGATGTCCTTACCATCAACAGTAGCACTTAACAACGATTCAGTGACATCAATGACATCAAATTCACGAAGCTCTGTGTGAATTAGATTAACTTTGTTTCGAATACCTCTGGCATTCAAATGAACAAACGATACATCTTCTCGGGGTCCACCTGGATTCAATTCCACGTCTCCACTAAGTATCAATGTGCAGAAGATGATTGCACCTAGACACCCCCAGCCCATAGAGTAAAACATCATCATAATCTTTAAAAAGGACCAGTCTACATGAAGTTTCTGCCATCTATACCTACGGTTCCCAAACCGACCAATCCTGGCACGGTATGTTGCTAAATCAACCTCCTTGACAGGTGAAAAAATCATTAACTAAATAGTAATCACAAACAATGCCAAGAAAGGTCGGAAAAGCTTCTGAAGGGTTCAATGATGAGACACATGTTCCGTCTTCATACGAAGAAACTGACTGTGGCTCCGCTCCATTTTTAGTGCAAGTGCAAAATACATATACAAATATAACTGACATAATAAAATGTGTCCTAAATGACAGTAATATGGTTTGGGATATGAATGTTAGGCTCACCTCATTTTGCAATGTTATAACGGGATGTAAAGTACGTCGTACATACATATATAGACGGTCCATTAAATTAAAGCCTTTTATTCACCGATAAGCATTCTATATAAAACCTGAACTTGAAAACGGGGAATCGAAGACTTCACCTGAGACGCACGGACACACAGACCCTGACATTCATACATCTGTCACACATCCATAAATGCACATAGCAGACAGACATATATATACATATACATACATATTCATACACATATATATATACATACACATATACATATATAGATCTGCAGTCTTATATGCTATCTTCAACTGGCGTAAGCAACATGAAAACCGTCTCAAAGAAAAGTTCTGTATAACACGGGACCTTAATATCTATCTATGTTTCTTTATGGAGAGATAATTCGTAATACAATAGGTTAACTTCGTGCATGGCGATCGCACTAACCGTCCGACCTACCACCACAAATCTCCAAGCCCACAAATGCTGATTGGATTGACATAGACATTTTCGAAAATCTCGAGCTACACATCTTGTTCCCATTCGAATGTCGATAATATCATAATTAAACTTTTTTTCGGTTCATGCGTTTTCAGATAAAACGATTGGCTCACACGATTCTGTTTTTTCTTTTCATAACTCAATGAACCGAAAAAACACAATTAGGTCCGCCTCCAGCCACGCCCCTAAAATACCAGTCTTTGGAGTTGCAACATGGTGTCAAATCAGTAGAAGTTAGAACACTGGCGCGTTCTAAATGTGAAAAAGAAAAATAAATTTATATTACTAATTTATCACCATGAAATTATTTATAAAATATTTAAATGACCGTGGTGGGTCAATTTTTCTTTTTCTTCACTACTGTATTTATTTGACATTTCAATTTTTACGCACACTGGGTGATCGTCTGCGTTCATCGTTTTACCCAAATCGATTGTAAACAATGGCTGGTCACGACGAATACGGCAATTTTGACATTGAATTCAACTAATTTCATGTCATCTGGCTTTTTATTACATGCCCATGCAGTCTCTCTTATGCAATACGGCGTGCAATACGGCTGTGCAATACGGAATTCCGTATTGCACACCAACCTGTTCCAACCGGGACTTTTTTTATGCAATGCGACTGCATAAAGTGCATGGTGTTTACCACCGTTGATAGAAAAGAAAATTAGGTCAGTAGGTGCTTTGGTCATGTAATAAATACAAAACCACATGTATGTTTCAATGAGTCGTTTTGTATTCAATTCGTCAGATGTGCGTAGAAAGAAAACGTCTCGACCTTCGGTCTCGACGTTTTCTTCCTACGCACATCTGACTCATTGAATACAAAACGACTCATTGAAACATACATGTAGTTTTGTCTATATATCTAACTCCACTTTTACAAACTGTGTTTTTCAGTTCTCGGAAAATGGTCAAAACCAAAATACAATGTAATACTGATGGCCTACTTCCACCTACCACGGAACGTAACTTTTACGTGAAGTGAACAGTTGATTGAAACTTGAGGGAGGCGTGGCTTATGACGTTTTCTTTGCATTACGTAATTCATTGGCCAATTAAAAATTTAATGACATAAGTGCATTTGACTTGGAAAGTGTGTCAATTGCTACCTGCATTTCAATAATATGCGCCCTCTTTTATGCCAGAAAAATAATATGTCTACCAGTTTTAGTTTTTAAGTGTTTGTTCGCTGAAGTAGAGGACGACTAACACTATTTATTTATTTGGGTCACGAACGTTTAATTATAAGGAATGATCGTTTCTTTTTGTCTATTTCTTGAGTTATGAACCCCAAAAAACAAAGTCCAAACTGTGTAAATATGCTACGCCCATTTACACAGCTTGGACTTTGTTTTTTGGGGGGGTTCATAACTCAAGAAATAGACAAAAAGAAACGATCATTCCTTAATTGAACACTGTCCTCTGAATTGAGAATCACCTTAACTCGTTAACTGCTCGATACAATGGAAAGTGAGCTCTAAGATATACTCGTTGATTAGTATTATTATTCATTCATGGAATATTACATCATTTCACAAGAATGATTCGTTTGTTAGTGGACATTATTTGAGTTTGGAATGCTGGACCACATCATATGGGAAATTATTTTATGTAAATTCGTAATTACTTTATATAAATCTCCGCGTGCCAGCTATGGATATAGTTATTATTCACAGAACATAAGATAGCTAACGTATGATTGAAAGCGTTGATCCAAAAGCAGCCTTTTTTTCAGATATTAGCCGAACATCGTAACATTTTCTGTGTGGAAGATCAAATTTGAATACTTAAATACTACAATTAATTAGATCGGTAACAAACACGGCTTTTAGACATCATTCTCACAATTCCGCCAATAAAGACAGAGATACATAACAGTACATGTTATCACTACTGAATCCGTACCGACCCATACTTTAAATTAATAATCCAAGCAAGTGGATAGAGATAGGTGGGGGATGGGTATAATTTTACTAATCTTTAGAATGCTTCACCATCATATTTCCCGTTATTTACCTCCAAAAAAGATAAAAATACATAACAGTACATGTTATCACCACTGAATCCGTACCAATCCGTACTTCCTAAACTTAAAATAAATGATCCTAGCAAGCGGATAGAAATTGGTGGGGTGGTTGTAATTTTACTTATTGTTTGAATGCTTCACAATCATATTTCCTGTTACAATGGTGCAGTTGGGGACTTTATGTAGTTTAGATAGGATGAAGGTTACTTACAACAGATGTGGGTGCATCGTGGTCAAGACATAAAAATAAAGTCCTACTGAGGAAAAAATTTATACATTTTTAAGTCTATGTGAGATAAGACAGGCGACAGTATTTGATAACTGTGAACTATTGTGGAAACCGACGTTTTATGTTCATGTGATCCGCTTGGAAATCATATCATTTTCTAACTTTGCCCCAAACCCACGTGATCATAACAAACATGTCATCCGAACACAATCTATAGTTTGTGGTCATCCATTTTCCTTTGAGTGTTCTCACCACGTTGGTGATGCAATGATAAATATGCTTTCTCCGAGTATGGAGTATGGAGTCATTTATTTACAACTCAGACATTCGAATGACCGATCTATTCCTTGTTAATCCTGACTGTAACTTATGCGGCTGGCAATTTCTTTGCCATCAAAAGCCAAAAAAAAAAAATTAACTAAATTTTGAAAAAGTGGATGAATTCAGGTTTTGTATACGTTTGTCATTTTTTTGGTATATAATATGTCCTTATTCACCGCTGTGCAAAGTCCTTTCTTAGGTACAAGTAAACTATCTAAACTATTCAGTGGGTTTTAGACCGTTGACACCAATGTCATCCGAGGTACCAGTAACGGTATGCGATGTTATTTTTGCACGATTACTTTGTATAAAACTAAACTAAATTAAAATTGCATGAGAGACTCCGTGCCTAAGGGCAATGTCAATGTGGTATACAGTATGGATGACGTGGACTGGTCACTTTCCACGGTCGCAATAAAATTAGATTCCAAATATTAATTATAGGAATAATCATCACAAATTTAATTAATTATGTGTTTCATTAATTAAAATAAATTTTGCTGGTGATGATTTGTATTACCTGGTAAACACATGCGTGGACATCACTGGCCAGGCGTGGATGATTTCGACCAGTCCACAGCGACTGTACTATATTTTCAAACGAAGGGTGGCTAGAAAAGTTTGATGTACTATTTTTTGTCCAGACATTACAGTTAAAACTAGAAGTCCTGTCATGAAATGCGCACAAATAGCACGTTGATATGTGCGTTAATGTACGCGTTATCGCCCAAGTAAAGCTATCAAATTCTGTACATATGACCTGTGCACAAGCAATGTTTCAGCCAATGGACCTCCGGGTAACCCGGAGGTCCATTGGCAGAAACATTGCACGTGTTTGCTAAGAGTAACTAAGAGAACCTGCCGTGCTTTGGATGCCATTCGATATGGCAATTACGCGCAATTCCAACGCGCAATTAAGCCTAGATAAGCGCACTATTCGTGACAGGACTTCTAGTTTTAACTGTAGGTGTTTCATTAATTAAAATAAATTTTGCTGATGATGATTTGTATTACCTGGTAAACACATGCGTGGACATCACTGCCCACGCGTGGATGATTTCGACCAGTCCACCGCGACTGTACTATATTTTCAAACGAAGGGTGGCTAGAAAAGTTTGATGTACTATTTTTGTCCAGACATAGGATCATGTTCGCACTCTCATTCCATAGTATGAGACAGAGATGTCTGTTGTTTTTGTTTATTAAAAATAAGAACGGGAAACTTGGCTTTTGTCGCAAGCTAACTAGAAGCAACTAGTTCAAAGATAATCCGGCATTAAGAATATCTATCAGTTTACACCCACCAACCAACACAAAAAAATGTCTACCTCGGCTCTTTGTTTAGCGAATGTGTTTTCAGCGTAATTTGCAAGTTGTTTTTCTTCCCGAGAACCAAAACATTAAATGTCACCTCCTAGACTTCTTAAAGTGATGGAAAGGAAAGTATATGCATTATCTGTCACAATACGCACACTGTTCATATACTAAACAGAAAAAAAATTACAGAACACAAAAGATGATAAAACTGTCGCTTTCTAATTTTAAATGGGTTTCAACAGAGAATAACAGTCAAACGTTCAAACTGATTGGGAAAGAATGTAAGGCGCCAGTGTCTGCATTTTTATATTTCTCTACAAGAAAATGCCTGAGGTTTGTGAATTGATGCGCACATCGATTATACAACTGCGCTCGCATTTCAAAATTTCGAGTTTTATATGAAACTCCCATACTCTTAGTGTTAACATTACTGACACTTTAGTAAATTAAGGGGGTTAAGTTAACTGTAAATCTCTTCCAATGACGACAATTGTCAGCCTTGACAGAAACTATTCAATGGAACGGTCCTCATCCCAGCCCTATACCCATGACTTAGTCACGGCATATCTACTTCACACTGTATTGTTCCGCAAATGTTAATGTGTAGAATGATAAATTCCTGTACTATTATTTTTGTGTTCTATTGACTTAACTCTTTCAAAACGAGAGACCGCTTTTCCGGTCCAGGAACACGATACGTCATAATTTCATTAAGTAGGGGGCTACTAAGTGAACGTGTGCGGTAGAACAATTAATCTTGTCAACGTGCAGCCTTAAGGCTGCACGTTGAAAATATCAATTGCTCTACCCCCCAAATAATGGATATGGACTCTTCCAATTTCTGTCATTTAACTGGCATGGAAGATACCACCAACGTTGAACGGGTTAACATATTTTGTGAATATGAACATTAGCTGGTATATGCCGGAAATCCATATTTGGGCTTTACACGGGAGAACAGGTGCCAGAGATTAAAGGCTCCGTATCCTGTGGCTGTGATTCATATCATATTCGAAGTGTAATTATCTAGTCCATAGAGTTAAGTTGTTACAATGTATGGGAGAGGGCCCGTAGGCACTCTCGCATATATTGTAACGACGGGACAAAGGCATGGATTGAAAATACTTTAGCACTCTACACGGTAAACAGTGTCAGATACAAACGTTTTCGAGAACAGAGGGCCCTGCGAATCACACATTTTGGATGGAATCGAATGACAATCGAATAAAGCAGCGGATTGTGTCAATCGAATCGAATCTCGAATCGAATCTTACCCGGTGTCGATACATTGATATTGCACTGTCTTACAGCTGTAAATATTGCCAGTCTCCACTCGAGTATTGCGTTCTGCAGCACATAGGCCACGTGGGCAAGTCAGTCAAAAAAGCGAAATATTCGAGAAACGGAATTAAAGTATTTTCGGAAGCGAAATCTCCTTGAACATTTCTTCAATCACCCGGAGCCAAGTGCAGTTGGTAACAGCCAACCCGGAGCCAATGTTATACAACTCTTACAATTGTATTTTCTAGAATTGTATTTTCTACCTATTAATATAACGGAATAACATGAGTCATTAGCATTCTAAAAGTTAGGACAATGTCCCAACTGGCAAATCGCCACATCTTTGAAAATGATAATGGTTCAGTTTAATCCATTTAAAGTCATAACTAGAGAATAGAATTCTAGAAAATGCAGGTGTAAACGTTTTATTGTATTGACCCCTGGTTGCCTGTTACCAACAGTACTTGGCGTGTTACCTTGCGGCTATAGAGCAAGGAAGCTGATTGTATAGGTGAAGTAATTTGCTGAAAAAGCATCCACGTGGTACAGTTTCGTCTAGAAAAATCGACTACTAATAAACAATATTGAGATGCACATATAAAAAGTTAGCTCATGAACATCCGGGTTTTGTCTGTGCTTTGTGGAACAGTTGCTTATGCTTTTTTTAAATAATTTGATAAAGATGCAATTTTGTTGATTGGTCAGAAATTAAGAGTGCTCACTTTAATAGAATATATTAACAATAACGGCTAAGTGTATCCCGAAGACTCTGTTACGAAGACTCCCCCTCTCCTTCTCGCTATTCTCAGATGAACAGGATTGTCGAAGCAGCGTGGCATGCCTGGTAAATCTTCCGATAGTTTCCTATATGGAACTGCCCACCTCCCAACCTTGCCCTTTTGTGCAGTGCATTCGACATCCTTTCATGTCAATCCTTCCACTAGACGCTGCCAGAAATATCCAAATTCGCTTCCGATCTCAACAAAATGTTACCAAAAAGGTATTCGTTTGATACATCTCACAGTTCAGATTTCAATACGGATAAACGTAACTTTCATGACGCTATGGATGGTTCCATAAAATGCCTTATGAAAAGGAAGCATAGAAAGATAAAGAAAGAAACCTAAAAGTGTTCTTTCAAAGGCAACAAGTTAACACTTGCAACCCCAGCGGCCGCTTTTCCGGCCAGGAACACGATACGTCATAACGTCATTAAATAGGATAGCTGTTCAGTAAATGTGTGGGGTAGATCAATCAATATTTTCAACGTGCAGCCTCGGGGCTGCACGTTGAAAATATTGATTGGCCTACCCCAAATGATGAATATGGACTCAGCTAACAATGATCTGGCATGGAAGATACCACTAGAGTTCAAAGGGTTAAAATATCATGATGGCAAATAATGGAGCCTGTATACGGGAAACTCCAAGCTTTTTCAACAAGGCAATCGTTGAGTCGTAGCGGAGATCGTGAAAGCCAACAGGTAACATTCAAGTAAAATTCCACATATGAACTACAGCTGATCTGCTGTCACAAACGTTTTGGGTAAAATATGGTTTATTTTTGCTAACAATTAAAATGTTAATAAAGAATTGTTTTTCAAGCCTACAGTTGCAAAAAACGGCAAGTTCACTCAAGATTCCTTTGCATTTAAATCAACTACTGTGCATAGATACACGCGGTTCTTGGTTGGTCTGGCTGCATAATGTCCATGAGAAGTGCAGAAAACAACTGTTTGCATCAGCCCAAAAGAGGTTCCAGTGATCCTTTCAGCACATTGTGGTGTCTTTTTCTGCAATATCGGATATCAGAATGTGCATACACGAAGATATGAATATGTTTTGATGGAACATTTCAATTTGTTCTACAGTTTGACACAGGGGTCACTTTTCGTAGAATGGGGTTTCCTTATATGGCTACTAGTTCGACATATTCAGGGTCACGTGAACCGATACTAACATGAATGGAAGGAATCGACGCTAAGAGGGGAGTGTTTTTTTTTTTTTATATTGATCTAGTAACAAAGGGAGGGGGAAATTGACATATTTCCGATACGAAAAAGTAAGCAAGTAGACACACTCGGGACAGTCGGGTATCATCTGCCTATCAACCTTGTCGGTCATCTGATATGGCAAAGACGGACATGCATGTCTACCCCGAGAACCCCCCCCCCCCCTCCCAACCAACACAGTATTATATTCCCCAGAAGAGAGAAATGACTCCTTGTAGAAAACATTTTGACTGCATAATTTTCCGGGGAGCGCGGTGGCTCATTGGTAGACTGTTTGACTTCTATGCTAGAGGTTCTGAGTTCGATCTCCGTCCGGGACGACCCGCGTTGTGTCCTTGGGCAAGGCTCTTTATCCCGGATGCCTGGATGGGGGAACGATGACGCCGTGTACTAAGGCGTACTGCACGTCGATGGTGCACATGTACTTACCGCTGTCACCCTGCTTGAGCGGAGCAGAGTTAGAATGTTGAGGAGCTGGCAGTTGCTCGTCGATGCTCGGTTGTTCTCTCCGGATACTCCGGCTTCCTCCACCAGTAAAACTGTCACGGTCACGATTAGCCATTGTGCATAAGTATGTGACCTTAAATACCAATAAGTAAATAAATAAATGCATAATTTTCCTCGTAGAGGATTTGGATTAATCTAGTTTACAAGACTAAGTGGTCCGTTTCCACTAAATGGTGTTTGTAAAATGTAGCATTTTTTATCATCCTTCTGTTGCTTGAGTAATTGTAGATGTTAGAACTGGTTTTCCTTTTCATGCGAAAGGCACATATCATTTTATGACGAAATAGTATCGTATCGTGCTGTCCGCGATATTCCTGTGTGAGAGTATTACAATATCGACGCTGTATCCTCAGATATCTAATATTTGATATTTTTTTTTATTCGGAAGATTTAATCTTTTGAACCCTGATGATATATCCCATGATAGTTAAACTGCAGCGATTGGAAGAGTCAATATTCATCATTTGAGCGCAGACGAATGAAGATTCCAAATGTGCAGCCTGGCTGTGTGTCAAAAACATGAACATGTTCTACAAATTCACTGATTCGCCATTTTCTTTATGGAATGATCATGTGCAGCGATCATGGAACGAAAAAGTGGACTTCCGTTTCTAAAGGCTAATATGTTCAGGAAAGAGTCAGAATTCCAGAGATAGGTTTTGGAGTGGCGGACTTGGTACACGTTCCTTCTAAATTGTATTTATTTCCTGAGTGCATAGAGGTAGTTACAATCAAGCTGTATGCTTATTTTTCAGAATAGACGAAATCATTCTTTTTCTCCTGGAGGCAATATTATAAAACTGTTACAATTATATTTTCCTAGAATTGTATTTTCTAACTATCGATATAACTGACTAAAATGAATAATTACCATTTCAATGGTATGGAAATTTGCAATTGCTCTCTTGGCTCTTTGGCTTATTTGGGAAAACCTCCTACTTACGGAATCCCCCTTTTTGAAAATCACTGGACTTAGGCACCCCCTTTGTTTGAAATGAGTCGAAGAGTCTTACGTCCGAGTCACTCGAACGAGCAGTTACTCGTTAGCTCATTTGCTCGATGGGTTTCGAGTCGTTCGAGCAATTGCTCATGCTCATAAACAAAATAATATCTAATAAATAACTAAAAACTATGTTAGACACTTCCCAATATCTTATAAAGTAACATTTAATAAATTTCCTTTCAACTACTTTCAGTCTGAAGAAAAATTTCCGTTCAGTCGAAGCTCAATATAGACTCATTCTTGTTAAAAAATATAATGGCTTACATTCGCAGTAATTTTCCTGGCATGGTATACAGTACGTGGAAAGTGTATTATCACTTAATCACCCACAGATTGGAGATTCCACTCAAGCAATAATCGCAAATTTGTTGCAAAGCATAACAAGCACAAGCAAGGGTTCAGCCAATGGATCTCCGGGTTAAACCCGGAAGTTCATTGGCTTAAACATTGGTTATGTTTTTTGTTCATATGTACAGAATTTGAAAGTGACACGATGGGTGGTAACTCCACTCCACGGATGATTTAGTTACAGTCGACTTTCCACGTGTTGTATGAAAAATAACAATAGACCATTTATAAGAATTAATGTGTTTCCTTTCATTGAAGAGCGAGTAATATAATGGATACTTAGTGCACATGTGTGTAACACAGCGAAAAAGAAACTTCCAACAATTGCTCAAACTATAGTTCGAAGAATAATATTATCGAAACACCACAATAAAGTATAGTTTCATTAATGGACAAGTTTGTCATCACGATTACCCCCCAAAAAATAAAGGTAAACTAGAGGAAGTGATTGTACCTTCGGAACAATACACAGGATTTTCCTTAGTGGTTTTACTCACTGTTCTACTCAGCAAGTCCTAAGGGGGCTCGATACCAAATAAAAATTTGAATTGTTTTCGGTTTCGTGAAATGTTTTGGCAAAAAGGTGTTAACCAACTACCATTTTGTGCCCTTGATTAATAGAGAAGTGTATTACAGTCATTCCTGTGAAAAGTTCAAGTCAGTCGCCCCTTCCAGTCCAAAGATATCGGCTCCCGCATATTTGGGCGTTTTGGGGCGATTTTGGCTGGAAAAACATTTTCCGCAATATGCGGATAGTTTTATTTATGAGAACTAATGAATCAAGACATAATAAAGTGAAAAAAAAACCGGAAAATTGTTTTCAATTTTTGGTCACAGTGTCCCGAAGCCATGTTTGACTGCTAGCAGAAGCCAAACGAAGAACAACTCCAATTCCAAAAGACGATAACTGTTCATGTACACTGTGAATTCAACATTTCTAACCTTAGAAGCTTTCAAATCATCCCCGTTGTTGAGTATTCTGTCGGCAAAGTAGCCCGGTCGTAACAAAAATTTCCGACTTTTCGTCAAAAATTTCAGTCCTAAGCAGACCGAAAATTTTCAGTGAAAAAAAAAAAAAATGTGTCTCAAAATTGAACGAAATGGATAAAAAACGAAAAAAATTTTTTCGATTTTTTGGCCGCCATTTGGATTAACGAAAAATCGAAACGAAATGCTTTCGATTTTTCTTATAAAGCGGTATTACTAGCTTCAATTTGGATCCCTTTTAGAGGGCTCATTATATTTAAATCTCGATATTTCAATCAAAAAAGGCCGATTTTCGAGATAACTTTCCGTTTTGTGAAAAATTTTGGCAGAAAACATAAAAAATGGAAAACAATACCGATTATGTTTGTTTTAGACAAGAGTAATTCTGACAAGTCTGTCAAGAAATTAAGTCGATAGCTTTTCTCCTTCAGGAGATATTGGCCTATAAAGGTTTGGGCGTTTTGGGGCGTTTTGGGGCGTTTTGCCCAACAAGAAACATTTTGCCCCAAATACTGATGTTTTTATTTATTAGGACTCATGGCCGTCATTGATAGTTTTTATTTATGAGAAATAATGAATCTAGACATAATAAAGTAAAAAGAAAACACAAGAAATTTTTTTTTCAATTTTTGGTCACAGTAACCCGAAGCCATGTTTGACTGCTAGCAGAATCCAAACGAAGAACAACTCCAATTCCAAAAGACGGTAACTGCTCATGTACACTGTGAATTCAACATTTCTAACCTTAGAAGCTTACAAAGCATCCCCGTTGTTGAGTACTCAGACGGCAAAGTAGCCCGGTCGTAACAAAAATTTCCGACTTTTGGTCGAAAATTTCGAAGTCCGAAGCAGACCGAAAATTTTCAGTGTAAAAAAAAAAAAAAAAAATTTTCGTCTCAAAATTGAATGAAATGCATAAAAAACGAAAAAAAAATTTTCGATTTTTTTGGCCGCCATTTTGGATTAACGAAAAATCGAAACGAAATTCTTTCAATTTTTCTTATAAAGCGGTATTCTGCCTTCAATTTGGATCCCTTTTAGAGGGCTCATTATATTTAAATCTCGATATTTCTATCCAAAATGGCCGATTTTCGAGATAACTTTCCGTTTTGTGAAAAAGTTTGGCAGAAAACATAAAAAATGGAAAAAAATACCGATTATGTTTGTTTTAGACAAGAGTAATTCTGACAAGGCTGTTAAGAAATTAAGTCGATAGCTTTTTTCCTTCATGAGATAGTGGCCTATAAAGGTTTGGGCGTTTTGGGGCGTTTTGGGGCGTTTTTTGCCCAACAAGAAACATTTTGCCCCAAATACTGATGGTTTCATTTATTAGGACCCATGGCCGTCATTGATAGTTTTTATTCATGAAAAATAATGAATCTAGATATAATAAAGTAAAAAACAAGAATTTTTTTTTTTAATTTTTGGTCACAGTGTCCCAAAGCCATGTTTGACTGCTAGCAGAAGCCAAATTAAGAACAACTCCATTTCCAAAAGATGATAACTGTTCATGTACAATGTGACTTCAACATTTCTACCCTTAGAAGCTTTCAAATCGTCCCCCTTGTTGAGTACTGTGACGGCAAAGTAGCCCGGTGGAAACAAAAATTTCCGACTTTTGGTCAAAAATTTCCAAGTCCGAAGCAGACCGAAAATTTTCAGTGTAAAAAACAGAAAAAAAATGTTCGTCTCAAAATTGAATGAAATGCATAAAAAACGAAAAAATCCAAACCGAATTTTTTTCTTTTGCAAAAAAAAATTTTTTTCGTCTCCAAATGGCCTGAAACGCATAAATAAGCGAAAATAAAAATTCGATTTTTCGGCCGCCATTTTGGATTGTCGGAAATTCGAATCGAAATGTTTTCGATGGTTTTTACAATTCGGTGATACAGTCTTCATATCTAAGCCATTTTAGATGGTTCAGCATATCCCTGTCCAAAGATTGAGTTAAAAAATGGTCAAATTTTGAATTTTTTTTCGTTACGAAAAACGTTTTGGCAGAAAGGTGTTAACTAGATACATTTTTGTACCATATGCTGATAGAGGGGTGTATTGCTGACATGTCTGAGAAAATTTCAAGTCAATCGTCCTTTCCCGTCCAAAGATATGAGCTGCCGAATATTTTTGTGTTTTTTGGCATAAAGGGTTAACTAAAACATTTTCAGAAAAATGGGAATATGACGATTAGTTACAACTTATGACCCTTTGTGAGTACAGAAACTTTAAAAAAAATCGTTAGGAGCGTTTTCGAGAAATAGTGAAAATAAAAAGTGTGGAAGAATAATAATAATAAAAAAAAAAAAAATAATCATTGCAATAACAAATAGATTTTCCCTTTGGGAAAATCCAAATAAAATCTTTATTTTCTTTATAATTCAATTTACTTGTATGATGTCCGAATTGCTTGCATGTGGTTGGTTGAAGTGAGTTTTTCATAACTCAATGAATATTTTTTTTTAATGTTAATAATACTTTGCCCCACCCATTTGTCAATTAAAAATGGGCTTTTTCAAGAGTGTAATTAAACTGTAGTGGTTGCAGGTGGGCTGTTAGTTAGTATTCACGTGGGATGTTGGTTTCAGTTCAGTCACCGTCAACTGGTCGTAATCCACGTGTGGGCAGCGATAACCACGCACGCGTTTACCAAGTAATAAATATCATCCTCAGAAACATTTTAATAACTGAAGCACCGGGTTGTACCCGGTGCTCCATTGTTTTAATTGTTGATGATTATCACTATTATGAGTGCCTAAAATCTAATATTATTGCGTCCGTGGAAATATTGTTCACCTCGTGGAAAGTGACTAGTCCACGGCGGCCGTACTATAGTATTCACGTGGGTTGTTCACATTGTTTTTGCTCTGTCGCATTCATGACCGGGTGTATTAGCCTATGTTCAAATAATAAACTGTCGTGTGCACAAAAGTTGATATCACTGGAATTATATAAATGACGGAGACATTCGGTCGCGTAGGGATACATTATAATACAAGCAAACACTCTGAATTAAATCATAACAATGGGAATGAATTATTAGTCGCTTTATTGGCATATAAATGTGGGGTGTGTTTGTCAAGCTTTGTACGACGCACTTCAAAGTTCATACAACTTAACACGCCCATCTCATATTCAACCTCTGGTAAAGGGACAGATAATTCATTTAAATTCTTATTTAATGGATAGTATTTCCTTTTTAATTTATATACACATTCCCTTTCTACATTACTTTTTTGGAACTAAATTAATCACACTGTCTGTAGAGTTGGGAGGTTTTGATTTTCAAATTCGGTTTCTGTCTGGCTTAAGTAAAAACCTCGTTTTCGGTTCAGTCTTTTCTATGTGAAAAGTAAATAACATCCCAGGCTCTTTAACTTGGAAAACAAGTCGGCAATACCACACCACTCACCATAAAAGCCCTGTCTGTATTGGGCTCCGCCTAACGTACCTTTGGGTTCTAAGGGATCAGTTTTTAAGCCTATTCAGTCAGAAAAAACATATATCAAGGCAATAAATGAATAAGGTTCATCTAAATTATGTTGTGTTATCATTGTCACATTTTCTACCTTATTGTTTTGACCGGTGAACGAAGCAATAAGAGAGAAACTATGACAATGAGAACACGATGTATTCGCTCCTTTCTCCGGATAGACTTAATGACGAGACACCATACTGGTCGCTTGTCCAGTTACCTCCCAGTAAGATAGTTTGGAGAGTTTGTGTACAAACACGGTAAAACCGTTCGGCCGGCTTTTGCTGGGTCATGAGGTTCGGTTTTCCGGTTTGCTGCAAAAACTGAAACCGAACAGAAAAACCGCCCAGGCCTAATTGTCTATATATTCATGTTTTTACACCGCAGTAAAAAGGCCGTAATATACTTGATAAATGTGAACACATTCTTTATATCTTACATTCCAGCCAACAAAATCAGTTCATTTCATCTCCCAGCAGAAAAAAAAAAAATTTCTGTTTTTTTTTCTGACAGCAGCCACGCCTATCGATTTCTGAAAAGGTGTTCCGTAATTAAAATTATGGAAAGTTATCAGAGAAAGGATAAAAACTAATAAATGTTATCTTACAATACGTATGTACTGAGCATGTAATTTCCAGCGTACATCGTGCATCAGGAGTCCCTGTTATAACTGTATGTCCTCAAACGGCAGATGAGCTGGGCGGTTTTTCTGTTTTCCGGTTCGGTTTCTGTATTTGCGGCAAACCGGGAAACCGAACCACACGACGCAGCAAAACACTACCGACCGTGTTTGGGCATAAAATGACCAAACTAACTTACTGGGAGGGAACTGGATTAGAGACCACTATGGACTCTCGTCATGTAATCAATCCGGTAGATGGCGAACACGTCCGTCGTGTACTCATTGTCGTGTTTTCTCCCTTATTGACTCGTCCACCGAACTCTACCGGACTCCACCGGACGAGTAAATGAGGACGAAAATGTGACAATGAGAGCACGACATAGTTTAGATGAACCTTATTCATTTGTAACCCCGATTTTTTTTTTCTGACTGAATGGACTTACAGTTAAAACTAGAAGTCCTGTCACGAATAGTGCGCTTGTCTAGGCTTAACTGCGCGCTGGAATTGCGCGCAATTGCCATATCGAATGGCATCCAAAGCACGGCAGGTTCTCCTGGTTACTCATAGCAAACACATGCAATGTTTCTGCCAATGAACCTCTGGGGTCCTATTGCGGACTTTTGCAAGTTAAGGAGCCCAAGGTTTTATGTACTCTCTGTTCTTAACTCATAGAAAAATTGAACCGAAACCGATGTTTGGTCGTGAAAGCGATCCGAAATGGAAACTGAATCTGAAAACTCAAAACCACCCAGCTCTAACCTGCTGTATATAAGCACGTACTCAGTTAGTATTTGTTAACGTTACTATTTGTAGTGAATTGCAAGCGTATGAGAGGCGTTTGCGAGACCATATGAATTTGTATACAGGAAATGGAACAAAACACTTCTCAAAAGTTTAATTATTAAATTACGAAACTACATTGCCTTTATGTTTGTCTGTTGGAAGCATTCAAGTTAAAGGAACGAGTATTTACAGCACACAGACTTTTCGGAATGATTAATAAAAACACTCTCTCTAAGTTTATTCGAGGGGGTTGGGGTCAGGAAAGATCAAGACAGCCGCATACAGTATGGTCCGAAACAATCAGAGTTCCATGCGTCTGAAAATGAAATCTGAGATTACAATACTAGTCAAGTTATTGGCGCGAAAGTTAAGAATTCTAAGATAAATCTATCATCACCTTTATATTTATGTACAAAATGTTGTACCAGAGTTTCGCTCTTATTCCACTTGTCGATATTTGGCCCTGGAGAAAATAGATCAACTATGATACAACATTTTCCAGATAAAATTAATCGACTTTGTCTAGTCAAGATACGGCAAGAGAAACAAAAGGTCGACCATGATACAACATTTCATATAATAAACATAGTAGTGATAATATATACGTTTTCGGGTTTCCTTATAAAATAACTAGAGTCAAAACTAAAAGTCCTGTCATGAAATGCGCACAAATAGCACGTCGATCTGCGCGTTAATCTACGCGTTATGACCATAGTAAGGCTAACCAATTCTGTTCATATGGCCTGTGCACAAACAACGTTTCAGCCAATGGACCTCCGGGTAACCCGGAGGTCCATTGGCAGAAACATTGCCTGTGTTTGCTATGAGTGACCAGGAGAACCTGCCGTGCGTTGGATGCTTTTCGATATGGCAATTGCGCACAATTCCTACGCTCAATTAAGCACAGATAAGCTCACAGTTCGCGACAGGACTTCTAGTTTTAACTGTAGGATTTGTCTTTAAATTATTGCGCAGTGGTGAAAATATATTACATGAACCCACTGAGGGAACCCAGGAAAGTGGGGTAATGTTTGTTTACTGTGGTACTCAAGTTCTGCTTCACAGAAAAATAGGGACACGTAACTAACACATGTCGAGGAAGTCTTCTAATGTGGGTAAGTATGTTTAAACGATTTTCTAGATGTGTGCTTTGTTTGCTAGAGGACGGCGGTTCCTGTTTCTGTAATCGCACTTCTCTCTCGATCTGTTATAGTGGTCCCGTTGACCAGTCCTCAGCTGGTGGTGGAATAATGAATGCTGTGGTGACGCACAGCGGATGTTTCGATGGCTCTGAAGTATAATCCTGAGTGAAATTTACTGCGGGCGAATATCAAAGAACATGAAAGTATTTTGCCGGTCGAGGTATAAGAACCCTATTGTTCCGGATCTCTCAGTCCACTGGTAAATCAGTCGCTTTGCGTGCTAGATGTCAACGATTCTAGCCTCTGCTCCTGCCCTTCTGTCTCACCCTTTTACTGTTTCAAATTTTCCAAAATTTTGTCGAGAAAAAGTCAACAAGAAATGTCACAAGATAATAACTTTAAGATTATCAAGAAATCGTGTTGACAGCAAAGATAACTAACGTCGTGCGTCGTAGTTCATATCAGTAAAACTGGGGGACTTTTTCTCATGTTAACGTGGATAAACTAGATCACTATAGGTGGACACACTGTTTACTCGGCATATTACTTTCTCGTAAGTATTTATTGTTTAATTTATGGACTGGCCACAGATTACACAGAATACCACGGATGTTCCTTTAACTGTGATCAATATAAGATTACAAACTTTCACTAATATCAAAACTCTTTTTTTAAATACACATTATATAAAATAAATAATTGACCCTGCTATGCACATTTAGCGAAGGGTATTAAATTGATGGCATTATGACTGTTTCAGGTTTATTATGCTTACACAAAGTTAACTGTTTGAGTACTGGGAAAAAAGGGGGTAATGCTCCACAATTCAGTATATATGTACCGGATAGATTTGTGGACTTACAGAAAAGAGTGACGCATAATATTGGATATATCGAGCACAAATATTGTTCCAGTCATGGGACGATTTCATTTATCAACAGCCATAACAGGTATTGTCTTAATGCCTGGCTTCCCTTGGGAATACCGGAAAATGAAGCAATGTTTGTCTGCTGTGGTAAAATAGGACCCAGTCAATGTTTGTGATATGAAAAAAATCCTCTAATACAGGCAACAAGGGTGTAACCTATTGACTAAACTTGACTTTATTTCCATGTTGCGATCACGGTTAGCCGTTGTGCAGAAGTATCTGGCCTTAAACACCAATAAATGATGAGCTGTCGCTCGATTATTTTGAAGTACGCTTAAACGGAAGACTTACGCAAACATTTACATGAAGACTCGCACAATCGATGCAACGAGAGCACTGGAAAAGAACAATTTATTTTCCTTACATTTAAAATCGATGTATTGCGATCCAGGTCAGAAGGATAATAGTACATTCGAAAGATTATGGTTCGTTATGTTAGTTTGTTTATTGGTGTTTAACGCCACTTCCAATAACCAGAGACACGTCGTGTCAGACAGTTTTGCTGGTGGAGGAAACCAGAGTACCTGAAAGTGATGAGCAACAGCCAGACACTCTAAATTACTAATCCGGTGGAAAAGGAACGGAAGTCCGTAGGAACGTTAGTCCCTCTGGACTATTATTTCGCGGAATTATAGTCCTAGGTCTAACATTTCTAGGAATAGTAGTCCGCCGGACTACTATTTCTAGAAATGTTAGACCTAGGACTATAATTCCGCGGAAGAATAATAGTCCAGAGGGACTAATTTTCCTACGGACTTCCATTCCTGTTACACCGGTACAAACAGAGTTATCAACGGTTGAAGACAAGTGCTCTATCGAAGAGCATATGTTTCAGTCTTTCTGAGGTGGAATTTGGGGAGCAATTTCACGACGTTAAGTTGTAAAATAATCTGAGAGGAGTGAAGCGGTCGAGTTGTAAGGGCCATTTACCAACCAACCTGGTTGATCAGAATCTCTTCGTCTCGTTCTTAACACACAGAAAAACTGAACCAAAACCGAAGTTTTTTCACGAAACCTAAACGAGTTTGACAAAAACGAAAACCTTCCAGTGCTGTCTCTGTCCTGGATCGCAATACATACACAGAAAGACACTCGGATGTGGATCAGTTAATCGATATGACACGGGTGCCAGCGCGGAAGGATAAAACAAGTGCCATATCGATTAACCCATTCACACGCGTGTGTCTTTCTGTGTTTTTTACACGTCTTCGCGTCTGTAAAAGCAATTATTGGAAGGACGCTCAGCAATTCATTTGAAAGGCGTTACTTTCAAGAAAAATAACACATTTTATCGCAAACCAAATTTGCGAGGGGAACCCGTGTTGCTATTTGTTTAGCTATCGCTAACGATTCAGATTGTAACTGTGGTGCACGATTTGTGGAACATTCCTGTGAAATGTTGCCTCTATTGAAAATTAGTCCCTCAACGATTTTCGTTTGTCACATGTGTGCTGAATGGGGGAATTTCCATTTTCCGAATGGTTGCTGTCGGTGGGGATTTCATAGAAAAGGCGTGCAATAAATCCATTTTGCATTTTCGTCACCTTTGTTGGGGTAAAACAAACACACACACATGGCGATAAAGGACATGCAGGGTAAACAGATTATCTTTTATAAGTAAAATATTTAGATTACAATCATGAGGAATGTATGTTGTAATGAGAGTGAAAAAGGGTAGTGAGAACAATACGTCGCCTGAGTACTAGAATGTTCCATGCCCCACAGGGGACATAGAACATTCTAGAACTCAGGCGACGAATAGTGAGTTGGCTTTTGAAGATGCTATCTTGTTTAAAGGAATAAAAAACAATGAAAATTTCCCTTAAAGGTTCATTTCCGTAAGTAATGAGAGAATCGGGTGGGAATTTGTCTCGTGAAAAAAGTTATCGACGACCTCGTTCCAATGAAAGGTCATATGATGTGGTTTTGTTGATATTTTGGAAAAATGTTTAAAATACTAAACTGTGATATCTTGTGCGTTGAGTACAAGATTAACTAGCATTCAATTTCAGTTTTCATTTTTAGAATCATAAAAACTGTTTGTCGTTTCGGTCGAAACTGTATGCGGCTGCCTTCGACTATGCAATCCTCGGATAAACTTTATGAGGGCGTACATTTTCTACATTCTGAAGCGATTGTACGTCTTAACAGGATAACTGCGTGTTGTTCCAGCTTGAATGTTTCCGGTGATTCAGATATAACAGCACAAAAGCAATGTGTTTCTATACATAATTTCTTAATTATACTCTTGAGAAGTGTTTTTCTCTCTTTTCGTATATAGAAACGTAGATCGATCGTCTCTCACAAACGCGTTCGAACCCGTGTTATTTTTTTAATTATTTATTAGGGTTTAACGACACTTTAACAGCCAGGGTCTTATCAAGTCGGTGACAGTTTTATTGGTGGAGAAGCCAGAGTACTCGGTAAGAACCATCGAGCAACGACGAACAGCTGTTAGCTCTCCAATATCGCAACTCTGAACTCTGCACCGTGGTTCAGGAAGGGTTAGATTGGTTGAAAACTTGTGCACCTTCGGCGTGCGGTACGTCTTAGTACACAGCGTCATCGTGCCACCATGTAGGCAATCGGGGTTAACTGCCTTGCTCAAGGACACAGCGCGGGGGCGCAAATCTTTCGCTGAAATGGTCACCAATCGAACTACAAACCGCGCTCGAAGTTGCTTGACTTCGGTGATCGGACAAGAACCGGTTACCGCGACGCCGCCGCGCCCCCTCAACCCGTGTAATATTCTATAAATAACAACGTAGACAAATCGTAACCAGACATGCACTGGAATTATACAGTTGTAAGCTACCTATTTTGTACACGCTGTATTCAAGTAATTACAGATACACCCTTATGTTCAGATTAAATACGGAAAGCAGACCGAGCCGACAGAAGTTTGCATTCATTGGCCGAATTCAACTAAATTTGTTAATATTTCCAGTTAATGCTGTACACGGCTACCTGTATATTTGTAACTGACACATACATTGCATCTTTCAGATTACAAAACTCATCGTATGATAACGAAGCATACGTGTATGTAGTGAAACGTGGCACGTGCTTCCACATCCCACAATGGTTCCGCCCCCTCGGTGTTGCTGAAAAACCTGTTGCAGTAATGAAACAGAAATTCTCGTCCATGGTGGTTACGTGCAATAACCCGTTTTCTAATATCAATGCTTTCCTCTTATCTCTCCTTTGATAACACATTTTCGCCGACAGCTGATTATTCATTCGTTGAAGGCTCGAGAATTGTAGAGAAACCCCTATGCTCAAGTAGCATTTTAAAACATCAGTGCGGAAATGTTTATGTTTTCTGTTTAACCCTTTACCTAACATGAAAAACAGACGACCCTTGCAAAAATAATTCTTGAATAACTATTTTTTTTTTCATTTTTTGTCTCAAAAAGATAGGTTATGACCCCTCGTTGAAACGAGCTCGACGAGCTCGTTCCAACGAGGGGTCATAACCTATGTTTTTGAGACAAAAAATGAAAAAATAATGAAAATTAATTGGCGATTTTTGAGAATAGCGCTGGCCGCTTTTGACCGTTACGTTAGGTAAAGGGTTAACCGTTTAAAAACTGATGGCATCTTCTATATCCATTTAACTGCTTTAGTTGGAAGAGATCACGTTAATTATTTGGAGGTAGACCAATTAATATATTCAACGTGCAGCCCATCAATTAGTCTACCCCATAAATTCACAGAGCAGCCTTTTTTTTTTCTTTTTTTTTTGTATTGGGGTTTTAAGACTCTTTCGGCAGGCAGAGTCACCTCGTGTCGGATGAAGGAAGCCAGAGTACCCGTAGAAAATCACCAAGCAGCGCCGTGCGACTGTCAGGCTTTTCAACGTACCAACTCCGCGCAAACAGGGTTAACATTAATTGAAGACAAGTGCACAATAGACGTTCAGTACCCCGTTATACACAGCGCCATCGTTCTACGGCGCGGACAATCGGAATTAAGTGCCTTGCCCAAGGACAGAACGCAGTTACCCCTGGCGTGGATAGAGCCGTGGACCTTTCGGTAACGTTCGCGCCACAGCGTACCCCCCCCCCCCCCCCCGCCCCCACACACGCAAAAAAAAGCTGTCATCTGTAAAAGGTTTCAGCTGAGAAAAAACTCAACCATTATTTCCATCGAAATCATTGTCACATATCTGCGCAGACTCTGCACGACAGTTTATTGATGCAGTGTTAAATATTTATAGGTTTATTTTAGATTTTGTCTGCTTTGACAACATCAATACGTTCTGACGATCATAAAGTCCTTTAAAGACGAAAATATTATTGCTTTTAACCCTTCACCTAACATGAAAAGCAGACGACACTTGCAAAAACAATCTCGAATTATTAACTAATTTTTTTCATTTTTTGTCTCAAAAACCTAGGTTATGACCCCTCGATGGAACGAGCTCGTTCCAACGAGGTGTCATAACCTATTTTTTGAGACAAAAAAAATAAAAAAATATGAAAAATAATTGGCGATTTTCGAGAATAGCGCTGGACGGTTTTGAACGTTACGTTGGGTAAAGGGTTAAAATATACTCTGTCAGTATCTGCTTGGTGTCTTTGAAAGAATAAAATACATCAGCTATCTTTTTGCATTAGATTTTTTTTATTATTTTTGTAATAATACCTGCATAACATAGCCGATAGATGCGCTGTGAAATTAGTAATATGTTTGGTTTAGATTTATATGGCTTGACTACATCAAAGCGTTCTGGTTGTTTAACCCTTTACCCAACGAATCGCACGCAACCGCCCGCGTAATATGCAGATTCAGCAGTTGAAAAAATATTATTTTTCAAAAATGTCAACAAAACCATATCATGTGAACGAGGGTTCACATGATATGGTTTTGTTGAAATTTTCTGAAAAAGTTTAAAAAATGATATTTAAAATAATAAATGTTGATATCGTCTGCGTTGGGTAAAGGGTTAACGGCCTGATACTCAGGCGGTTAAGCCACGCTTTCTGTATATATGTATAAATACAGTGGAGCTGACCTAAAGGTATATCTCCTATTGTGCTTTATAAGTAATTGGAAAGTTAGCTTCAAAATCAGGGACCTTATATGTTCAATGTCATCAAAAATCTAAAAAATGTATTTTTTCATTTTTTTGTTTTTCAGTATTGTGAAAAATGTTTCATAAATGCGGATGATGATCAAAAAAGTGAAAAATTGTGATTCTGTTTAGATTTTTGGCATCGAAAATAATCTGTCACCTATTTTCGGACTATCTTTCCATTACTTACATAGCATCTCAATTGAGTAACCCTGTTAACAGAATATAATTTCCAAACACTTAACCACTTACTACAGTAGAGCCGCGGTAGACGGGTCGTAATCCACGACCGGGCAGTGATGTCCAGGTAAGCGTTTACCAGGTAATGAAAAGCACCATCAGCAACACTTTAATAAATCAACCACCGTGTTGTTCCCTGTGCATCATGAATTAAATATTTCATGATTATTCCTGTAATTAGTGTTTGGAATTTACTATTATCATCCGTGGCAATATTGACCACCTGTGTAAAGCGACCAGTTCACGGCGGCCGTTTTGAATACTTTCAGTGCAAATTTGACCTGTTAACTGCAATTTGGTTATAGAGTAATTTTCAGCTAATTGAATAAAAAAATCTTATAATATACAGTACGTGGAGAGTGTATTATCACTAAATCACCCACAGAGTGGATATTCCACCCATACAATAATTGCAAATTGGTTGCAAAGCATAACAGTCCATTGGCTGAAACATTGCTTGTGTTTTTCTGTGTCCATGTGTACAGCATTTGAAAGGGATACGTTGGGTGATAACTCCACTCCACGGGTGATTTATTTACAATCCACTCTCTATTTTATGTATGATAGAATTACTCTGACAACCACTGATTGATCTGTGTTTATGGTCCTACACTGCAAAAAATATAGGTTCTCTTTAGAACCAAAACTGGTTCTAATCTTGTCCCTGAGATGGAACCAGTTCTGTTTAAACTATTTATTTCAAATGAAATAAATTTACCAAGATTAGCATTCAATTTTAACAGAATATTACATGAACTAAAGTAGATTCAGCAGTAAACTTGGAGCTTATTCAACGCAGTCGCCAAACATTTTGAAACAAAGGAGATATGAACAGTTGGCATATCGAACCAGTTTTGGTTCTGTATAGAACCAAAACTGGTTCGATATGCCAACTGTTCATATCGCCTTTACTTAATAATGATTTGAGACAACCTCGTAAAAGCTCTAAACTTACGACTGAAACCCCCTCAATTTATGTTTAATTCTGTTAATATTTAATGTCAATCTTTATAAATTTATTTGATTTGAAATAAATACTGTTTAAACAGAACTGGTTCCATCCCAGGGACAAGATTAGAACCAGTTTTGGTTCTAAAGAGAACATATATTTTTTGCAGTGTATTTGGACTCAGAACATTCAATACAGGCATTTAATCTATTATATCTTGTTTCACAGAGCTCCCTGAAACAAGACAAAATAGGATAAACACTCGGTATATCTCTGGCATACAGGAAAATGCTAAATGTGTGCAGTGATATAAACTCTGGCGAATATGAAAACTATATCATAGATTTTCCTCGTCGCTCGTGTGGAGTTGGTTCAGAAGATGCTAACAATTTTTTTTTCCTGTCCATACTATGACAACGTAAGAATCATCACATTTCAGACCTTGGCAAAATTCACTACCTCAAATGTTCAGCAGATTTTATTTGGTGAAGTTAGCCTCCAATAAAAGACAACGAGATGATTTCCTCTTTGGTACAGAGCTACATTTCAGATTTATGTGTGTTTTACCAGCGCTGATAGCTGAAATGCATATATGAACTCCAGTTCATAGTTTTGGGCGTTCTTGATCGCTATGGAGTGAGTAAGGCTTCGACCGGATCGCTACTACACTCACTTCGTGGCCCGAACAAGAGACGTTGCAGGTCATTCCATTTCAGGTCCTTATCCGTTTCACAAAAGATACTTTCAAGTATTTTGAATATGTTTTTGCGTCGTTCGATTTATTGTGCTATGGTATGTTTTTTCTCAATTCTGTTTTTCTTCTCAATTATTCTTTGTTTTCTTTAGTTATTAAATGCACTGTAGTTATTTTGCTGTTGTGTAAGCACACATGATAATTATGTACGGGAGAGGAGTGTTTCTACATGTTAAGCACTTGTACAGTTGAAACTAGGCGTCCTGTCACAATTAGCCCAGAAAATGCCCGTCGGCTAATACGCTCACAACTGCAGAAGAATGAAGTCGTCCGAAATACACAAATGCGTTTACGATGTGCAATGCAACATTTTTATTTATTGGGGTTTAACGACAGTTTCGACAGCCAGGGCCACGTCGTGTTGGGCAGTTTTTCGAGCGGAGGAAGCCGGAATACCCGGAGAGAACCACCGAGCAACTGCGAACAACTTTCAGACTCCCCAACATACTAACTCCACACAAGGGGGGTTAGCATTGGTTGAAGACAAGTGCACCATCGACGTGTAGTACGCCTTAGTACACAACGCCACCGTGCCACCACTTGGGCAATTGGGATAAATTGTCTTGCCCAAGGACAGAACGCGGTTGCCGCGGGTGTGATTCGAGCCGAGGACCTCTCGGTTTCCAGCCTGCATCTCTACACACTGGTCCAGCGTTCTCACCGCAATGCAACATGTAATGTGCTATAAATAAGTCGGTAGTGAAATCACTAATTGAACGGATCAAACAGAAAGAAAATATTGAGACTACAGTATATGGAGGGAGTATTAATAGTAAATCGCGGGGCTCAGTAGGTAGAGGTGCAGGCTGCAAGCCGAGAGGTCCTCGGTTCGAATCCAACCTGCGGCAACCGCGTTGTGTCCTTGGGCAAGACATTTCACTCCCATTGCCCATGTGGGGGCACGATGACGCCGTGTACTAAGGCGTACTGCACGTCGATGGTACGCATGTCTTCAACCAATCCCTGCCTGTGCTGCAGTGCGGAGTTACGATATTGGGGAGCTGGCAGCTGCTCGTCGTTGCTCGGTGGTTCTCTCCGAGTACTCCGGCTTCCTCCACCCGTAAAACTGTCACGGTCATGATTAGCCATTGTGCATAAATATGGGACCTTAAACATAAAATAAATAAAAAAAATAGTAAATCGCGGTGGGATATATTTTTCACTTGGTAATTATTTACCATTTCTGAGGACAACACACAAGAAGCACTTGCAAACATTCGTCAAATGGACCACCGGGTTGCACCCGGTGGCCCATTTGATGAAAGTTTGATCGAGTTTCTTGTGCTGTTATGAACAATTGTAAATACCCTTCGAGTGGGGAATATATGGCGCTGCGATTCAGTTGTATTCCACTTTCTTCATTGTGCATATGTATTCGGAATTTAATATTCATTTACATCATTACATATACATGTATCCCAGTAGAGGTTAGAACTGATGTTAATGATCTGTATTTACTAGAACGAAATTGTTGGACACGCCAATTTTTCTACAGGAATTGAGAAAAAAGCGCACTTACTCGGTGCGCTACTTCTTCAAAACAGTGCACAAAGCAGTGACAGAACTTCTATTTTCAACTGTACTACCATTCCCTTTGCAGTTTGGTTATTAAATAAAATATGTTTAAACTTGACCATACAAGAAAATGACAAATCCCTACTATATGATATAGCTCTGTTAACTAAATAATTTCAAAGTTAACAGGAATCCATGAAACACCCATATTTATTTTTACTGGATGTCTTTGGACAGAGAAGAAAATGATGTAAAACATCAGCTCTTTTCGTCTGCACAAAAAACGTTCCAGTGCCAAAAATATTACCATTAATGTCATTGATATTCGCGTCGCAATTTTGCGTTGTAATCTCTGCATGCCAGTCTCAATAGATGTGTTGTTAAAATATTCATAAGTTCATTGCAGATGTGCATGGTTTGACTCCATCAATTCTTCTGTGTCCATGGACGTTTATGGAAAACCATATGATGAGCATTAAATGTCGTTTTATATATCCAATCGATCGACAGGGATAATGCTTTTTCTATTGACAATAACTGCTTAATAAAGCTTCAGACGTTTACTAGAATCAATAACACATAAACTTTAAAGCATCATTTATGGAAATCAATTGTCATTATTTGACATTCAGCTCAGGAGATGCACGTGTTATTTTATTTGACTCTCCGCATGCAGATAATTCATTTGTAGTGCATTGTTGACAACTCGTCGGCTATTCAAATGTTAAAACCCACTGTCGACAATTCATTTTGTTTTACCTTAACTGTTACCCACCCCACAAAAAAAAAGAAAATCCCGTTGAAGAAAACAAATTGCAGCCTGGTTCTAATGTATTTTCGGGGTATGCAAGAAACTTTAATTACTTCCTTGCTCTATTGTCTTTTTGGGGGATACAAGGGACCTGAAATACCTAAAAGAACAAAAGAATAGGTGTTCAAGTGACGTCACTTCCATACTAGGGTTTAATCCCGGGTTCCCGGGTTCCCGGTTCCGAATGCCGGCCCGGATACCCGGGAAATCTACAGCACGGAACCGGGAATGAAGCGTGGCACTGTTCGTGTATTGAACTGAAGTTTTCTGAATTGAAACTTTGTATGCTTTCGTCAGCCCTTCCACGCCTGAAATATTTGCAGTCCTGATTCCTGACGAACCATTTTCAACAAATCACTGTAACTCTCAACCAGTTCTGGAGGAGCCCAGCCCCCCCCCCCCCCCCCCTTCCCACTTTCAACAGCAAGATCTTCTTCATCCGCTTCAGACTTCAATCTCGTCTTCATTTTCAGGATCACGAGTACCACTACCTCCTCCAGCATCAACACCCTCTTCACAGCTGTCACCTGTCTCCTCTGCTTAAAGCAGCGGAGACTGGTGACGGCAGTGAAGAGGGTAGATGTGATAAAAAAAATAAAGACGAGATTGAAGCGGGTTTGGGCTTTCATATTTGTTTTAGGAAAACAACTTTTCCGTTTGGAGATAGGAGATTGCCAATGCTCATTATCATTAAAATAAATACGTCATGTTACCCTCCTAAAATTGCTTCAAATTACCCGTGAAATTTCCCAGTTCCCGGTTCTGAGAGTAATTTCATTCCCGTTTTCGGTTCCTAAAAAAACAGGGAATATATTAAACCCTATTGAATACCGCTGGTCCACTGAGTTTACTAAAGTCCGTGCGTTTTACTGAGTAAACCAAGATCAGGATATAAGTTAGTTACCACCTTCACTGTCGTTATTTCGTGATTTTGAACAAACTGTCCAGTGCCGGAAAACTTTGCCGCTACACGACTCTGTGTTACTCAGCGCACCGAACAGGTTATTCACATTCACAAAATACCTCCAGCACTATTGGAGTGTGTTTGACCCAGATATCCAGGACAAAATGGGTTCATATAAGAGGCTATGCTATATAAGTAAGGAAATTCCCAAGTCTGGAATTCCTTTAATTTCAAATTAATACACGCAAATGATACAGCAAAAATAGAGTTTATGGTTTATGGAATAACAAAAAATATATGCATTCAGCTCATATTGCTGATAGCTGGCCATTGGTTTTGTAGAGGTTGAACCACACCACAATGATAATAAGCACCTGTAAAAAATATTCTTCAAAAGTGAGTTTATTAAATATTTAAAAAATAAAATAATTACAACTCTTGGCATGTGTTGGTGATGGTACATAACGCAAATGAATTTAAATGCATCAAAAAAGTGAATTAATAGCCATTTTACACAGTGTACTCTTTGGTCATTTTCTTCGTATTGTTTCTGTTTTCATTCACTTTAACACACCACAAGAGAAAAAAATATTTAATTTTCCTATAATTTGCATTAAACAGTACGCTCGGCCCAAGCGTCACTTGCATACCTTTGATCCTCTGAGTATAAACTATGGATTTAATGTAAAGTGGGTCTTAAAATTTTTGAAATATTAGTGGCCCTGGGCGTAATTTTGAGGCTTCCTGAGTACCCAATCCAGGCATTTTCAGGAGGACCCATTTTTTAACGGAAAATGTTTTAATACATCAATATCTATTGAAAAATCGCCACATCGACGCCGTAGCTGCGACGGGTGGTGCAATCTCATAAAAGTCTAAGTTTATCAAGGGCCATAACTCCAAGAAAAATATTTGGAACAACACATGCATTGAACAGTGGCTAGACATCAATAAGATACACTTACATACCAAATATAAAGTCATTCTATCAAGTATTTCAAAAGTTATTGAGTTTTGAAACTCGTTGGTCACAGACAAACTCGTTGGTCACAGACAGCCCGACCGACAGACAGACCGACAGACCGACAGACAGACCGACAGACCGACATTGCCACTTATAGAGCTGCTAGTCGCTGCTAAAAAGAATCTACCCCTGATACCCCATGCATATCAAACGACTTGGCGAGGATACTTCTAGAGGAACGTAAAATTGTTCATTTGTCTGATGGCGTGGCTGGATGTCGTTATTGTCACCTGTGTCTTGAGATACTATTATAAGTTCTCATGAGTTCGTTCCAGGTGTCACTTGCATACCTTTGAGCCTCTGAGTATAAAATATGGATTTGATGTATAATGTGTCTTTTAAATCAGATCTGATAATACACTCAGCCCAGGCGTTAGTTGCATACCTTTGACCCACTGAGTATAAATATGGATTTAATGTAAAGTGGGTCTAAAATCAGATTAAACTCTCGTCCCATGCGTCACTAGTATACCTTTGAGCCACTGAATCTAATAAGGGGATTTAATGTAAAGTGTGTCTAAAATCAGATAATACACTCGTCCCAGGAGTTACGTGCATACCTTTGATTCACTGAGTATAAAATATTTATTTAATCTTTTGTGGGCCTTAAATCAGATAATACGCTCGACCCAAGCGTCACGTGCACACCTTTGGTCCACTGAGTATAAAATATGGATTTAATGTATATTGGGTCTTAAATCAGATAATACACTCAGCCCCTGCACCCAGCCCCTGTGTCACTTGCATACCTTTGATCCACTGAGGATAAAATGTGAATCTAATGTAAAATGGGTCTAAAATCAGATAATACACTCGTTCCAGGCGTCACTTGCATACATTTGTTCCACTAAGTATAAAATATCGATTTAATGTAAAGTGGATATAAAATCAGATAATACACTCGGTCCAGGCGTCACATGCATAGTCTTGACCCACTGAGTATACTATATGGATTTAATATATAATGGGTCTCAAATCAGATAATACTCTCATCCCATGCATCACTTGCATACCTTTGATCCACAAAGTATAAAATACGGGTTTAATGTAAAGTGGGTCTAAAATCAGATAATACACTCAGCACTGGCGTCACCTGCATAGTTTTGATCCACTGGGTATAAAATATGGATTTAATGTATAATGGGTCTTAAATCAGATAATACTCTCAGCCCCGTGCGTCACTTGCATACCTTTGATCCACTGAATATAAGAAATGGATTTAATTATAATGGGTCTTAAATCAGACAATACACTCGTCCCAGACGTCACTTGCATACCCTTCGTCCACTTAATATTAAGTATGGATTCAATGTCAAATGGGTCATAAATCAGATAATACACTCAGTCAGGCTATTTGAACAGATAATGGTCGAGTTTAAAGCCCTCAACCACTATATGTAAGAATACCCTCAGCCTAGTGTATTTTCCTTTACTGTTACTCGGCGTGCAGGTCAACAAATTCATTTTCACTGCACGAATATCTCATTCAACAGCTTTTTTAGACTGTTATACAGTTGAGGCGCGGCAAGCATTACGGGCGACGTCTTAAAGTAATATTTGGCGATTTTTGTTCTCAGCTGGCAGCAGTAAGTGATGCATCCAATGTGTGGTTTGCTTTCGGAAAAGTGACATTGATTCTTCAAACTGACTCCATTGTCCAAACATTCGGTCACTGTGACGGCTTAACGCAACGTTTTGCTACAACGAAAATATATGCCATCAGCTCTATCTTTCTACTTTGCACATTCGTCTCACTGTATATTGTGTTGGTTTTACATCAAGACTGAAGCCATTGGTATGATACTTTCCGAAACAAAATCTTATATATATTATCATAACAGCGTATTGATCCGTGTCGTAGTATTACGTTGAGTTGAGGTGGCCAGATTGTTGGATCACACGAGCTACCGCAGGTCACCTCAACGAGACGTGATACGACGACACGGATCAACACACTGTTATGATGATAGATTTATTATATGACTGACACACTAACAGTAACTTAATTTGCTTACCTCGATTTACTTATTCCCTTGAAGCAAACTGTGTCACGGCTTCCCTAGTTACGAAGTCTAATTTTAACGGATAAATATTCCGACGTTATTCATACGAAAATTTCCGTAAGAGTGTGATATGGATTTTTGATCCGAGAAAATCTCACTTGGTGTGATCCGACAGTCTGGATAAAATCGTCAAACAGTAGTGGTAAAAATATCATAGTCAAATAATAAAACCCCTTTCGAAACACAAGAACGAAACAACACTCGCGAACTATTATCATGAATAACTGGGAAAAAAAAGGATTTTTCCTTCAAAAACAAAGTTTATGGTTCCTCATTAGAACAAGCTTTACGAACTCGTCCCAGTGAAGAGTCCTAAGCTGTATCTTGGAGCGAATGATTAACCCTTTGAACCCGAGTGGCCTTTTTTTCCGGCCAGGAACATTATATGTAATAACGTCATTATATTGGATGACTGATCAGTACATATGTGAGGTAGACCAATCAATATTTTCAGCGTGCAGCCCTTAGGCTGCACGTTGAAAATATTGATTGGTCTATCCCAAATGATAAATATGGACTCTTCTAATTGCTATCATTTAACTGGCTTGGAAGATACCACCGGAGTTCCAAGGGTTAGACTTATTACAACATTTGCTGATATTTTTTGTGAATTTCGCTTGCAGCAGATGGCCATACCTCAGTTAACCCTTTGCAACGCACATATATCGAAATTTGTTTTTTAAATTATATCTGTTTTTTTTTTTTCTTTTAAACTCAACAAAACCAAATCGTGTAGCCGCTCAGTGGAACCAGATCGGTGAGTTCCTTCAAATAAGCGGTCATATCTTATAGATTTGTTAACATTTTTTGAAACATATTTTTTTTTCACTGCACAAATTCTATCTTAAGCGGGAGGAAGCGGTCGATTCTTTAGGTAAAGTGTTAATTATTACTAACAGGGGCGCGGTGGCTCAGTTGGTAGAGGTGCAGGCTGCAAGCCGAGAGGTCCTCGGTTCGAATCCCACCTGCGGCAACCGCGTTGTGTCCTTGGGCAAGACACTTCACCCCATTGCCCACGTGGGGGCACGGTGACGTTGTGTACCAAGGCACGCTAGCTGTTGTGTGCGTAGCTAAACCCCAATAACTCTCGTATCGCCACTAGTCTAACGGCCTTCAATCCGGAATCTGAGAACAAAATATACACGAACAAAAGAGGATTATTTTTTTCAATTACTTCCATATGAATTTTGTTTTAACCTTTTGTATTAAAATTACTATGACGAAAACGTGTGGAAAACAAACTGTTTATTACGGTATTGTAATAAGAAATGGCTTGCTATTTTTGTGGTTGTAAAACGTTCATGAAACTTTATGTTTTATCCATACTTGGTAACGCCAGAGGCGTCGATAAGGAGGTTCAAGGTGTGACATTCACTAAATCTTTTTTCTTGTCTTGACATTTTCTCACCATACGAGAAAGATATTTTGGCCCATACACTCAGCAAGCACAGAGACAGACTGGTCGTATGGTCCACCGGGAAAATGATTCAACCTGTTGGTGCGTGAAATTTCGTGAAAATGACCAAAAAGCGAAATGGGTCCGATTGCATAGACTGCCAGTATATCGATATGTACTCTGTGTCATAGAGGACATTTTGACTGGGGTCTTCTCGATGCATCCCCCCCCCCCCCCCCAAACACACACGGTCGATGAAAATGCTACACAAATGCCATTTAAATGTATTCTATTTGGACTGCCATTGATCGCTCAGATGCAAGGAAGCCGCATTCGTTCAGTTCGAAAAATCAAACTTTTCTCCGCGTCTGGGGTCCCCTTGGTGCATTTCCCAGTAACGTTTCTTAACCCAGACCGCCCCTAGACAAGCCTCGTGTCTGGGTTAAATATCTCCCCTCTCGGATGAGAAATCCCCATCCCATCCAATACCAGTCGAGGATAATAGTAATCAAAATGCTAGGGACGCTCTCATCACACCTGAAGTGTAAACGCCCTCAAGTGCAAGTGTAGGTGTAGATGTAGACTTAACTCTAAATGGCAAAAGGGGAAAGGAAAAATGTGCAAGTGTATATGTATCAAAAAAAATTACTTTTGATTCTCAGAGACCGCGTTGGTACATTTTATTTGCATTCTTCAAATATCGTTGTGTCCTGGAAATAGGAAACAAAAAAGGCGTAAAGTCGTAAATTCTCGATTCCATTTCAACGGGATCTAGAGCTAAGAAGCGCGAATCTCTGCACAGGGGAGTCGGTCTCGATTCCATTTCAACGGGATCAAGAGCTAAGAAGCGCGAATCTCTGCACAGGGGAGTCGGTTACAATAATGTTTTATCTTGTAGACTAACCGCGAACAAACAGCAGATACAATGGGATTGATCTTTCTTGGAAATCTTGAGTAAAAATTCCATAGTTTCCGAATAAGCCTATTTCAAAACTGTCATCTTGGCTTTTAATCTATGCAAGGTCACAGGTCGCGAGGTGTGAACATTGCAGGAAAACACGTTGTTAGCAATGGGAGAAGAGGGCGGGTGAAGTGCTTCGGATCCCATTAGGTTCATTAGTGCGAATTCAAAAAACATTTAGCCAAGGATTCCATTTGTTTAAGGCAATGGCAATATTGTAGGAGAATTTTCCTCATTTCAAATTGAGTTCCTATCGACTTAAAGTTAAATGGTGTTTGAATGCACGTTGTGTCATTACCCTGTAGTAGTCCAAACATGGCCTGAAAGATCGTATTTTATTTTTTTTAGTTTGGTACGTCCTTGCAAAGACGTACCAAATCAAAAAATTAAAATACGGTTTTTCAGGCCATGTCTGGACTAGACTCCGTGGCCGTGGGCACTGTTTTAACAACTTTCGGGTATTTCCCAAGCCGACAAACTCCGTGCAACGAGTGTTTCCTTGTTGTCACTCAAAACAAGTCCTCGCCTCTGTGAAAAAAAGTCTTTAAACCTGCGATATCACGTCGTTTAAAGCCCCACGATTGCAGTTTCGAAATAGGCTTATTTAACGAAACGAACACTTGGGTTTGTGTATACAAGCCTCCAAGTGACAATGTCACTGTTTGGGATATGAGTATACATGTATTGAATGACGTCCTCATTCGAAAGATTTTGTCGATTAGTTCAACGTTTATAAGGTATTATGCGCCTCCTGTTTCGCATCTTAATATCGAAAAAATAAAAAAAAATGGATTTCTTTATAACATCAGTTCTGCGATCTGAACTTAGCGGCTTACCTCGCTGTTTTGAAAAAGAATTCTTTACAAATCTAAACTTTTTTTGGCCTCGTCGCATGATATAGTCAGTTGATGCTAGCATGGCGCTAAACACCATTAAGTAAATAAATAAATGGAGGTGCACGTTAAGCTGCGATCGTCCTAAAGATTATTCCGTCACGAACATACGAACGAGAGGACAAACTAACAAAAGTACTTCTCGATATACTTCTTGAACTCCCCAGTGGCGGCCGGTCCATAGGGCCTGGGTGGACAATGGCCAGGGGTTCCGGGCTACAGGGGGGGGGGGGGGGAGGGCTCAAAGGATAAATAAATTTGTAGTTTTTTTTTTTTTTGGGGGGGGGGGGGGGCCTCTTTAAAAAAATGGGCCCCCGTAGAGAAGTTAATAATTTACAGGCTCAATGTGCATAAATGAAATTTCTCCGCGCGCTGAAAGAGAGTTTCTCAACAACACGCCGTTCCGTAGTCTCCGCTTGCAGTAAACCGAAAGTAACACACGATGACAGCTAGTAAAAAAATCAAGCGTAATCTACATCTCCACTTGAAAACCCAGACATTCATGTACAGAGCTCGATACTACAAGTGAAATGTGGGATTCTTCCTTTAACCCTTTACCGATCGCAGACGATATCAAAATTTATTATTTTAAATATCATTTTTTTCAATTTTTTCAGCAAATTTCACCAAAACCATATCATGTGACCCCTCGTTGGAACGAGCTCGACGAGCTCGTTCCAACGACGGGTCACATGATATGGTTTTGTTGAAATTGTTTGAAAAATAATATTTTTTCAACTGCTGAATTTGCATATTACGTGGGCGGATGTGGCTGGATAAAGGGGTAATAGACAACTGAATTCTCCTCTCTAGAGTGAAGGATTTAGCATTTTTCATCCATAATTTTCAAAATTTTCTCACCCCGGGTCGAACCATGGTCGGCTCGATGCGTCCTGTGTCCGAGGACCCCATCATAATTATGGCCAGAGGCCCATAAGGGCCTCCGGCTGCCAACTGAACTTCCCTTGCAGTGGGTGCTTACAACCTTCATCTTGACAATATCTCATTAAAGTTGTACGTCGAGTAGAATTAATAAGCGCAGTTACAGAATCGCTCCTAGGTTTACGTTCAATTACTGCTTTGCATACATGGAAGATCAATTGATTCCCCTCTGCACTTCGTTTAACCTTTATACGGAATCTATATGTCAGAGTCTTCATACATGAAGTGAACAGAATAGAAAGTTTGTCTGTGTGTTTAAATGTGTGGGTGTCTGCTGTCTACACAACACGCGCGCAGACAGTTTATCCAATTACTAAATTGACGTCAGATTATATTTTTAAAAGTGCATGTCATGCAGTTCCGTTTCTATGGTAATTATGCAGAACGGTATTACTGAACTTTACAGTTTTCAGTTTGTGGAGGCATCAAGACCATTTGACAGCGTTCACGCTGTCGACAAGAGCGATACGACATGGGGGGGGGGGGGGGGGGGTTCGAAATTCGGAGGGCAAGTCGTCACGAGCAGTTGGAAATTCCATCTATTTTGGATTTTATAGCTTCTTTGGTGATGCTGATGTTTCCGTTACTTCCCAAAATTCCAGCACGATTTCAAATCGGCAAGAATTCCAACTGTTACTAGTAGTAGATGTACTAGACCGTCCCAAATTGGGGGGGGGGGGGGGGGGGCGGAAGAGACGTCATAGTCGCGCATGACCTAGTTGCGCCATGTTGGGCTGCCATGGTAGCCCGCACGAGCGGCCATCATGAAACGTCGTTCCCGTAGTGATACGTGGTGTTACTGTTAGGGTGATACGTGTTTTCGTCGTCCATTTTGTATACCGGAGGCCGCCATCTTGGCTTCTATGGCAACACGTGGTTGCTATGTTACCCAATGGCCTACAACAAGACAGGGGTATATTCGGGGTTATGCTCCTTTGTACAAGAGTAATTGCCCGATTCGTAGAATTACCGCATACAACCCGACAAGTTGTACTGTTTCGAATTGTTTCAGACTTCGCTGCTTCTCTCTATATATACAATAGTTTTCATCTACCTGGCCACATTCCTTTGTCCTGGAGTATACTCCAGTAGAGTAGAAGAGACTATCAACTGGAACAGTTTTGCTTATTGTTACTATATTTAGCTTTTCTGGTCTGATCTTGTTAGTTCTGACCCAATTCCGAGTGCTCTTGTTGTTTCATTTATCTAGGTCACCCGAGGCGCGGTGGCTCAGTTGGTAGAGGTGCAGGCTGCAAGCCGAGAGGTCCTCGGTTCGAATCCCACCTGCGGCAACCGCGTTGTGTCCTTGGGCAAGACACTTCACCCCGATTGCCTACATGGGGGCACGATGACGCTGTGTACTGAGGCGTACTGCACGTCAATGGTGCGCATGTCTTCAACCAATCTAACCCTGCCTGTGCTGCGGTGCAGAGTTCAGAGTTGCTATGTTGGAGAGCTGACAGCTGCTCGTCGTTGCTGGGTGGTTCTCTCCGGGTACTCCGGCTTCCTCCGCCCGTAAAACTGTCACGGTCACGATTAGCCATTGTGCATAAGTATGTGACCTTAAACACCAATAAATAAATAAATACATCTAGGTCACCCAAGCAGTTCACTTTACTGGCACTAACTAACCAATCAGATTGCTTGATTTCCCATAATCTGTATGAAGAGTTATCTCGCTTGTGTATATCAAAAAACTATGTCATGCCCAAAGCCAATAAGCTATCGAGTTGTTACTGAAGTCATTGCTCGAACGACTCGAAGCCCACCGAACAAATGAGCTGAGCTTTAGAGTAATTGCTCTATCGAGTGACTCGACATATTGTTCGTACGACTCGAAACCCATCGAGCAAATGAGCCATAGAGCAATTGCTCGTTCGAGTGACTCGCACATACTGCTCTTCGACTCATTCCGGTATTTGAGGACACCTATGGTCTGGTATTGTATTATTTGAGGATATTGTTTTATAGGATACTTACATAAGGACACTATTACTTGTTTGGCCCGGCCTTCTAGGCCACCCCATGACATACCTGTGCCAAATTCCCCTTATAAGGCATCCAGCAGTTACTGGAAAGTCACAGCTCTCACTATTCGAAGCTTATCGAGCAAATGAGCTTTAGAGCAATTGCGCGGTCGAGTGACTCGCACATACTGCCCGAACGACTCGAATCCCATCGAGCAAATGGGCCATAGAGCCATTGCTCGTTCGAGTGACTCGCATTTCGACTCATTTCGGTATTTGAGGATACCTATGGCCTGGTAGTGTATTATTATTTGAGAATACATTTTATAGGATACTTACCTAAGGATACTGTTACTTGTTTGGCCCAGCTTTCTAGGCCACCCCACGACATACCTATCCCAAATTCCTCTAAAAATTCATCGAGCAATTACTGAAAAGTCACAGCTAGATCGACTCGAAGCCCATCGATCAAATGAGCTTTAGAGCAATTGCTCGATCGAGTGACTCGCACATATTGCTCGAACAAATCGAATCCCATCGAGCAAATGAGCTATAGAGCAGTTGCCCGTTCGATGACTCGCACATACGACTCTTCGACTCATTTCAGAACAAAAGGAGTCCATAACCACACACGTTTTCCAAAAAGGGATTCTGAAAGAGAGATTCCGTAAATGGGATTCCTATCCGACTCCGTAAAATGGGATTCCGTGATTTAACATCAATACTCGATGGTATGGAAAGGGATTAGTAACACACAATTAACCTACTATTGCAAGAACCCAAATGAACAAACCAAACATGAACGAAGATGAACTGGTTGGACAGAACTGAACAGATCCAACACAACTAAGTTTGAACTGTTCGAATGAAGTGAACGAAGATCCATCACAACCAAGATCGAAGTGAATGTAACATAACAAAGTGAACGAAGATCGAACTAGTTGGATTGATCGAACACAACCAAGATCAAGGAGAACTGATCTAATGAGTTGGCGAAGTGAATTGAACATAAAAGGTGAATTAAGATCCAACACAACCAAGATCGAAGTGAACATAACAAACATAACGAAGTTTGACTTAATCTTAATACCCAATAAATTCATTAAAATGTTCACCTGAATGAACTTTATATATTATATAAATAGTATTAACCCTTTTGGACCGAACAAAACGAAGATCCAACATAACGAAGGTCGAAATGAACAGAACATAACAATAACTGAACAAAGTCTGGGTTCCATAACAAACTTTTTAACTTTCTTTTTGAACGATAAGCTTAATGCAGGTATATAATATTAACACCCCTTGAACTAAATTTTTCCAATAGGGAAGGGGAATACATACCCTCGAGTGTTGATGTCAAATCACGGAACCCCATTTTACGGTGTCGGATATGAATCCCATTTCCAGAATCCCTTTCTCAGAATCCCCTTTTGGAAAACGTGTGTGGATATGGAATCCCTTTTTGTGAAATGAGTCGGAGAGTCGTATATGCGAGTCAATCAATCGAGCAATTGCTCTAAAGCTCATTTGTTCGATGGGCTTCGAGTCGTTCGAGCAATGACTATTCAGTAATTGCTCGATGACTTTTTTAGAGGAATTTGGAATAGGTATGTCCTGGGGTGGCCTAGAAGGCTGGGCCAAACAAGTAATAGTATCCTTATGTAAGTATCCTATAAAAGGTATCCTCGAATAATAATACAACACCAGGCCATAGGTATCCTCAAATTCCGAAATGAGCCGAAGAGCAGTGTGTGCGAGTCACCCAAACAAGCAATCGTCCGATAATATGTCCGATAAAAAAAAACAATGCACAGGACTGGTATCACCAATATGACATCGTGTCAGAATTACATTGACTTTTCGACAAAGGTCGCAAGACGAATATCTATTAAAAAAGAATATGTGGTCAGAAGCGGTGGAGCTTGTTATTTGTTGTTGCATCCCACCCCGCCTGTCGCAATGATTTGATATGATTGGTGATAGGGCCAAACAAAATTAAATAATTGATTCTCAGGCATTTTTTTTTAAACGAATGAGAGAGGGCGGTTTTTATTTTTATTTTTTATTCTTGATGGAATGGTTGCCGATGCTTATAAAATACAACTGTGAGAGCCAAAAGCACACCTAGCTGTGAGAGCCTAAAGCTTCACCTAGCACAGAGCCCCAAAACAGTCCTCACTATAGGGCTACACACGTTACAAATGCCTCAGATTCACTCTTAGAGCGCTAATATTGTAAAGTTTTCTCGGCGGAGGCCTAGTCCTAAGTATGACCCTCCTTTAGTTATTTGTCCACCCACTTTAGAGAAGTGGAAAGGGGTAACGATCGGGGAGTCCTGATTAGTCCTGTGGAATGTCCCTGAACCTCACAACAGCCTTCCGAATGTCATGTTTGCCCACCCTTACCCCCACCCCCACCCCCCCCCCCCCCCAAAAAAAAGGAAAAATGACAGAAATGGCTTATCGTACCCCAATTATAGAATCCTATCTACACGCATGCATAATAGAGCCCGGGTTGGTGATGTTTTTTTGTTTGTTTTTTTTTTTTTGGGGGGGGGGATATTATTTGTTTGTTCGTATTTGTAAGCTTATCATGTAGTGAAAATCTAACAAGCGGTTTATTTACACGTTTCTTTTTTCAGGTTCAAAAGAAGATGAACCTCATTTTATACCTCTTAGTTTTCATTCCCGCAGTACTTTCACAGAACAGAAACATTTATCCTGATTTTGGGAACCTCCAACACTATCTCAACCATTTGAAAAGTGCCGGAGATTACATTCAACACAACTGTAAGACGATACGACAAATATATGCTTTATTCACCAAATTTAAGATGAACAGATACACCGTGGGTGCTATTGGCAGATTGGTGGGAAACAAAATAAGCAATATAAATACAGCGCTGAATTTCAGGCATTATGTTGAGTGTCTTTGTAAACCGATAGCACTAGGACCAACTATTCAATCGCAGGACACGGCGTATCAAACTAATCAATGTTTCCAATCTACATCCCATGGGATATTTAATATATTTTTTTTATATTCTGTTGACTCAGTTATTCGCACTTAGAGGCTGACAGCCGAGTCCACCCGTCCTGCACCAAATTGCTCAAGTCGCACAATATCATTTATGATTTCAAAAAATTTAAATGCATTACCATTCCTTGCCTGAAAAACAAAGCTCAAATCCCCTCATGGGGCAAGCTCATTGGGCTCGCTCCAATGAGGGGAAATAAGCTATGTTACGAAGCAAAAAAATCGAAACCTTTATTTATACATGAATATGTTTGTCTGCGTCGTCCACTATTCGGGTTATATGAAGAGTTAACCCTTTACCCAACGAATCGCCCGCATCCGCCAGCGTAATATGCAAATTCAGCAGTTGAAAAAGTATTATTTTTCAAAAATGTTCAACAAAACCATATCATGTGACCCCTCGTTGGACTGAGCTCGTTCCAACGAGGGGTCACATGATATGGTTTTGTTGAATTTTTTTGAAAAATTTGAAAAAATGATATTTAAAATAATAAATTTTGATATCGTCTGCGTTGGGTAAAGGGTTAAACATCATTTATAATAAATATACAGAAACGAATTTACGTCTGAATGGGTTAGGGATTATCGCACGAGATTGCTTTGGTACAGGAAATCCCAAAAGCCGAAGGCTCGTGTGATTTCCTGGGCCAAAGCAATCGAATGCGATAATTCTAAACCATTCTAACGTTTGTGCGGTTCTGTATTTATAACACACCTCCCATTTAACAACCTGTCTACACGAAAATTGAACTAAAAGCACATTTTATCTGGATAATTATCGCGTTTTCTTCGTTGCCAAGAGGCATCACTGTCAGTTGACAGGATACCAACCCTTATCTGTTTTTTAATGTTTACGGCATTCAATTGGTCGAAGCCAATTGACACCGATCAGTGCCACGGCCACGATGATCGAACTTCAAATAATATTGACTAAACTGCGCGGAATAACACAACAAAAAAAGTTGTTTAAATAGCTAATACGTATAGCATACTCCATCATTATATGACCAGTTGTGGAAAGTATTTGTCAAGGAACAAGACGCCAGAATGTTATTTTTATTTTGTAAATGTTTGACTCGAATCTGATTGTTGAAATATCCCGGGTGAACAAATCTGAATGAGGAACTTGGAATTTCCAAGCGATCTCGACTCCGGTGCATTCGACCAATGATTGACGTGATTTATTTAGACTGGTTCCTTCCCTGTTTACGTTGGAAACGATATCGACCGCGATTTGTATCATCAGATGTGCGATACAACTTTATTTTTATCGTACCGGTAGAACAGTAGAGATCCCGTGTTTTACATTAATAGGTGTGTGATTTATTTATTTATTTATTGGTGTTTAAGATCACATATTTTTGAACAATTGGCTAATCATGACCACAACATGAGTATCAACTCAAGACCAGGGGTGAGCGTTAATAAGCCATGTTGCCCATTTTAGAGAGGGTTTGCACCTCCCAAGTACTGGTGACTGGGTCCTATTTTACCAGTAAAACAGAGCCTGTTTTCCGCAGTGAACAGGCACTGCTTCATTTCGGGGGGTTCCCGCGGGGAAATTGGTATGTGATAAATACTATTACGAAGAAATGGATAGCAATAAAATAAACAACGTTCACTACGATCCCACGCTCCAGGGAAGCTTTAATACACATATTTCATAAAAAATAAATAATTAATATGGATCTACAGTAAAGTTTACAGGACACGGACATGTGATACATGTGCGCGTGTGTTTGTCTGCCTGTATGTGCCCTGAGACTGCACGTTGAAAATATTGATTGGTCTACCCCATACGTTTACTGAACAGCCATCCTATTTAATGGCATTAGGGTGGGCGTATCATATTCCTGGACAGAAAAGCGACCGCTGGTGTTCAAAGGGTTAATGTTATCTCTACTTCCTGTGTAATTTTCGTATTACTACATGTTTGTTGGTTTGGCTACAAATATCCCTTTCCTAAATCATTAAGTAACCTTTTTTTACATTTTCAAGCCAGCTGGGACCAGTACTATAAAACATTTAATAAAGTATTTTCAAAGATGTGGCAATTTGCCAGTTGGCAAATTGCCATATCTTGTAAAATGCTAATGATTCATTTTAGTCAGTTATATTAATAGGTATAAAATACAATTTTGAAAATATAGTTGTAAACGTTTGATAGTATTGGCTCCAGGCGTTGTGCATACCTTCTTTTTCACAAGCATAACATCTGTTTAAATAGACAGATCTTAGGATTTCATTTTGACAGCTTAATATTATATTCCAGCATTTAATTACCCTTATCTTCCCCATAGCGCATAATGTCCAGTAACATTGTATATATAGCGTCATGTATATACTGTTCAATTTTAAAGTACAGGAAGTTTGAAATAAATCTTCAAATAAACATATGTCACGCCAATCACATATCCGGAAAATGCAAAAGTTACATCTTACAGTAAACGGAGTGTTAACAGTGAGGGGTGATGTTCTGGGTAGTGTGTACCTTTCATAACTATGGCCTTGCTGTCCTGGAAAGATAAGTTCACATAATTCTTAATAGTGGCTGATACAAACCAATTGCTCATGGCGAAAAGAGGGTGGATGAGAGGATATTGATTTGTGATTTATTGCTCTAATAATGACATTAATAGCATTTGGGCTATGCTGATTTCCCGAGATTTTTTTAGAGCAGGCCTTCATCATACCTGTGCCCCATTAGCTGCCCCTTTTTCACTTTTCCCTTTTTACCAACTGTATTAAAAATAAACCATTAACGAGCTCATCAATCTGATTATTCCAATAAGCATTCCGATCTTCTCTTACATAACGCTCTGCTTTGTCCCATCGATTTTATTCTAGTTTACTTGACGTTTGCATGATACATGTGGCAGTCTGGAGGCGAAAATCACATAAGTAATTCTCTTAATTATTCACCACCATACAAACCATCTCGAGCACAGGCCACAGAAATGAATTCAGAATCTAGGGTAATTGAACTTCATAAAAAAATTCTTCGTGCCTTTTCTGAAGTATATGTTAACTGGCTGAGCGCCAGAAGAAGCCAAACAAATTTAGAGTACAAGAGCAACAGACAATATTTTCCTTGTTCATGTTCCCTCCCTCCCTCCCTCCACACCCCCCCGTCACCATCACCATCCCCATCCATCCATCTCCATCTCCCTCTCCTTCTCTGTCTCTGTCTCTCTCTCTCTGTCTCTGTCTCTGTCTCTGTCTCTGTCTCTCTCTCTCTCTCTCTCTCTCTCTCTCTCTCTCTCTCTCTCTCTCTCTCTCTCAATGAAGTCCAATGCGAATGATTTTTGATAACCTTAGTCTATAATTGGTGTTCACTGGACAGTTCGTGCCCTGAGTTCCAATGTGTTCTATGTGCCAGTAGGCACATAGAACACATTGGAACTCAGGGCACGAGTTTTAACCACATAAATAGTTTTTTTCTTCACAATCGCTTTCTGTTCACCCTTTACCTAACATGAAACGCAACCGACACTTGCCAAAGAAATTCTTGAACAACTAATTTTTTTCATTTTTTTCTCAAAAACATAGGGGTCATAACCTATGTTTTTGAGACAAAGAATGAAAAAAATAATGAAAATTAATTGGCAATTTTTTTAGAATAGCGCTGTCCGGTTTTGGCCGTTACGTTGGGTAAAGGTTTAAAAGGCCCAATATCTGCATATGGACAGTTATTTATTCAATTATTTGTGTTTAAGGTCTCATTTTTTGGCACAATGGCTAAACGTGACTGCAGATAAGGTCAAGTTCAGTATGGTAAACAAGCCTTGCCTCACTTGTGCGAGGTTCCCACGGGAAAACTCCATAGTTAGTGTACATTGTTCACCGAATTCGCGAATCTAAAATCTAAAAAATGCCTCTTTTTTATGCTTTTCTTGATAAGCAAAGGGAATAACTTTTCCAACAAAAGTTCATGAAATGACCATCAAATTCGTCTTTTATTTTGTTGTTTTTGTTAAATTGTGAATTATATTATTGGTAGAGAAGTGTGAAATCTATGAGTGTTTTGAGAAAAACAAATAATTGTTAGTTAGCCCTCTGATCTCCGAACGAGCGGAATATATTTTGTTTCCGATTCGCTAAAATTTTGTAAATTTTTGTTGTTACCGGGATTCCACTCTACGATTTTACATGATATAACGAACCTCAATATTCTCGTCTTCAATGAATGAAAACAAAACGCTGCAGATCGATTAAAATGTTCTCTTATCTGTTTTTTTTTTTTTTTACCAAAAGGTTTCGAAAGTGTGCGGAAAGTTCCCTTGGGTTTACACCGGATTAATTTGTTTCGAATATTGACCTTTTTATTTTGCAGGTGTGGGGCATGATACGTCATAACGTCATTAAAAAGGATGGTTGTTCAGTAAATGTGTAGGGTAGACCAATCAATATTTACAACGCACAGCCCTGAGGCTACAAATATTGATTGGTCTACCCCAAATAATGAATATTGGCTTTTCTAATTGCTCCCATTGAACTGGCATGGAAGATACCATTAGAGTTCAACGAGTCCATTCATCGATTAAAAAACGAAATCCAAATATCTCAATTCTGCATAAGATTTGAGTTATCCATTTGGTATCCATTCTAAAACGGGAAGACATATTTTACCATCACGCTCAATTCGTCACAGATGCATGGTTAACAAGATCGTCACAGATGCGTCATAGTGGACAAAAACGATCAACAAAGCGTGTTTCAGAGTCTTCCATATGTTGTTCAATTAAACGACTGAGAGTTGAAGAAAAATCATGAACACGAGACAGATCTGGAAAATAATTATTTTATTCTTCAATTCTCCTGTACGGTGTCACTTGTACGTGTTTAAATATTCCAGACAATGACTCAAGACCATGAACAAAACTGTGAATGATGCAGAAGAATGCGGTTTCAAAGAAACCCCCATAAGCTATGACGAAGAAAGCCATAAAATCGCATTCATTTCCCTTAACAAATCCAGAGGAGAAGCAAGGTTTTTCTCACTCCTACCCATGATGTGTACGAAACGACCGAACAGTTAGTGGCACACGTGAAAATTTGCGATCCCGAGAGGGTTCACGGATTGATCTGTCTGAACAAGAAATATACAAGATCATAAATTCCAATTATCACAAGAAATTTAAATTGCCTAATAACACTTCTTATATATATAACAGATATTTTCAGATATTATAATCTAATAAGGAGCATCATAAAAAAAGCATATCTAAAAATATGTACTCCGAGAAAAAAATAATGATATTCGAATCTTCTCCGTTTAACCCTTTACCAAACGTAACGACCAAAACCGGCCAGCGCTATTCTCAAAAATCGCCAATTAATTTTCCTTATTTTTTTTTCATTTTTTTGTCTCAAAACCAAAGGTGTGAGACCTCTTTGGAACGAGCTCGTCGAGCTCGTTCCAATGAGGGGTCATAACTTATGTCTTTGAGACAAAAAAAAATAAAAAGTTAGTTATTTAATAATGTTTTTGCAAGTGTCGTCTGCTATTCATGTAAGGTAAAGGATTAAGGTTTTACGCGATTTAAATATACAGAGCCATTTCTTTTCATCACCAACACAATTACATAGTTTTTCACAGTCCAGAATGTTGCGTGATTATGAAGGGTGTCTTTCCGTTTCTTTCGAATTTCAGAATGGATACGAACATTGGCTCTCGATAAGATTTTGAGAAGACTGAGTGTGTCTCAAATACTATACACCATGGAAATATTTGGATATCGTTTTTTAATCAATGAATTAATTCGTTTCGTCCCGCTAAAATAAAAAGTTCAACACTTGCAACAAATTAACCCAGTGTAAACTATGAAGATACTCCCTCACACACTTTCAAAATCTTTCCATAAAAAAAACAATGGGATAAGAAAGCATCCTAATCGATCCACGGCGTTTCCTTTTTTGGCATGAACATGCTACGTGTGTAATATTATACAAAATAGTCGAGTGGAATCCCCGTTTCAAACAAAAACAATACGAAATATTAGTGAATCGTGAAACAATATTTGTTGATCGTTTGAAGATCAGAAAGTTGAAGTACAGTACACCCGCCATGGATTGGTGATTGGGCAATATTTCCACGGACGTAAAAATATTAAATTCCAAACACAAATTATAGAAATAATCATCACAAACTTAATTAGTGAAGCACCGGGTTGTTAATTTTGCTAATGGTGATTTTTATTACGTGGAAAACGCATGGTTGGACATCACTGTCCACGCGTGAATTACGACCAATCCAAGGCTACTGTACTGTACACAACTCCTTCAGGATCAGAAGAATATGTCAATCCGTCTGGTCAGCATGCAACAACCTTACCGCGCAAAATAAACAAAAATATAGTTCGATCATTCGAACTAACAATTTATTCTCAAACCACTGCGTTGAATGGTGATATCTTACATTCCGAGATAGATCACATGTGAGAATAACTTGCTGTATACCCAGGGGAATTCCACTACTTTCGAAACCATTCCACAAAAAACACAAGATAAGAGAACAACCAAAAGAATCCTCCATTTTTCTTTCATTTTTGTTTAATTTTAGGACTACTCGGCCGTTTATTAAATAACACAGAGTTATGAAAGTTTGGAGATCTGAGATTAACAAAAAAAACATTTTTTCTAAAATACCTTCTTCAAATTAAAGATATTCTTACAACTTCTAATTAAAGATATCCTCACCATAACATGACTCTAGATCGTTATTATAATACAGAGCGAAAGGGCTTGTCATTCCCCCACCCCACAAAAAATAATTAAAAATCAATTCTTATTCTTCCCCATACTCCATCGTTTATTAGATAACACAGAGTGATACAGAGAAAGACTCTCCACTGAATCCTCTTTTGACAGTATGTACTCGCTCATCGCTCTTATTAAATAACGCATAGAGACAGACGTTGATAAATTAAAAACCTCATTTCTGATTTAACCTTTTTACTGCCACGCCTACTTTAGCCATATATGGAGGACCTCTATGTACGCCTGTATGAGAGGAATTTTAATCAAAGTTATGCCATACCTGAAACTGTATCACCTGATTAATTGTTGGAAAGGGCCCTCTTAGCTCTTTCCAACAATTAATCAGATGGTAGGTTTGATCTGCGCATACCATAACGTACATACAGTACGCGGAGAGTGTATTAACACTAAATCACCCGCAGGGTGGACATTCCACCCAAGCAATAATTGCAAATTTGTTGCAAAACATAACCAGCACAAGCAAAGTTTCGGCCAATGGACCTCCGGGTTAAACCCGGAGGTCCATTGGCTGAAACATTGCTTGTGTTTTTGTAGATATATAGACAATTTGAAAGTAATAGCTTGGGTGATAACTCCACTCCGCGGGTGATTTAGTTACAATCCACTCTCCGCGTACTGTATAATCATCACAAAATGGGTGACCATAGTCGCTTTCGGCAGCGTAAGTGTTAATTAATTAATCCATTCTCTTCTTTGTCTTAGCGGAGAATTGCGAAACGAATAAATTATTCCACTTCGATAAACGCTCAAAAACAAAAATGAGTAACCAAATATTGCATTTATGACAGTTTTTTTTCTGATAATACAGCAACACAACTTTAAAAAAAAAAAACATTCGTGGATTATCTCCCTCTGATCTACCAAGCGCGTGAAGACTCATAAATATATACAAAGGAGACTGGAGTTGTCCTCATAATCGTCGTTCTTATTATTAAATAATGCACAAATAGAGAATGTGGCATGCATAAATGAAACATCTCGCTTCCGAATTAATTAATCAATCAGTTTTGTTCTAATGTCTAAGCGACGTGGAAGGCCGCCTCCACAAAAGAGAATCGCTGAACCGTAAGTATCATAACAATAGAAAGACTCATCCACAGGGCGAAGGAATACATCGAACGGAAACTTTGAAAATGACTAAATCATTCCGCCTCGACAAACACAAACACAAATCAATGAAACAGAAAATTCGAAAATGATTAAATTGTTCCACTTCGATAAACACAAACAAGAATGGTGGAAACGATACGAAATTTTCCAATTCCCTTTTCGACATTTTTTTTATTTTTAAATCAGATTTTTCATAAAAAATATGTGCACAGATTGCACTGAAAAAAGCAATTGCCCTACCAGCACGAGAAAACAGGATTTAAAATTGCATATAGTCACTCCATACAAGAAATTGTTAAGTTGATTTCTGTAAAACTTGCAACATTTGCCTTTACAACGAAGCCAAGCCAGAAAATTAGCAGACTGCCATTTGCAAAATGAGGTCCCCAGAGGATAAATTTAGTGATGCTACCCTGCTGTGCAGGGTAGCATCACTAAATTCACCCTCTGTGAACTTCAATCTGAATTAGGGTCTCAAAACTAAACAGAAAGAAGTGCACAGAGGATAAATTGGTCCACTGTATGGGATAGCATCATCAAATTCACCCTCTGGGAACCTCATTCTGCAAATGTCAAACTGATTATTTTCAGGCCTGAGCGAAGAACGAGTGGCCCAAATATTTCCACGACAAATCTCCTCATTTTTCAACTACAAATCGCATCGTTAGACCGAAGGTGTGTCCGTTTTTGACAAAGTAGCAAAATTGTATGCATTGTAATTGTTTGCTGAAGTGGAAAATGGGGACGATTTCTAGGGGTGTATTTTCAATTTAACAGTAAAAACTCCACTTAAAGTCTCGTAGGTATTCCAAGACATTTCGCCAATTCAAAGTGAATCTCAATTTGCACATTTTTAGGTGAATTGGAATGCCGAAAACACACCTCGTGGTATATCCAGGAAACTCTAACATATCTTGGACAAAACGTTTTGATTCTGACGTTCAAATAATCTTCGAATAGCAAAATGCATATTACATATCAAAATAAAGGTTCGATAAGTTGGAACTAAGATGAATGCCAACTAGACTGACAGAAACGGGTTTCGATGACTTCATAATGTCTGCTACAATATTTCAGTGAGAACCTTAATCCGCGAGGCAAATTATGTGAAAACCATAACTATTGGCTGGTGCTACTACTACAAGTTTCTGAGAACAAACCTAGTATCTGTGTAGATACGCCATAGAGTCAATGCTGGGCTAAACATGACAGAAGAGAGACTGGATCAATCTTGTGGTCCTCTGGGGCACATTTGAAGCCTTCTATTGTGCAAGCTGCTACAGCCTTTTCGTCTAGATTCGCCTCATCATTTGCTGTTCGCACAGAGAACGAATGTTTGTATTAGTCTGTTTTACAAGTTGATACAGTTTCGCATGTTCTGTTGTTTCCAACTGAAGATGAGACGATGTTGGTGACTATACAATTATCATTTTTGTTTGCCCGGATCTGTCTCCTTTTGGTCCAGAACTGGATGAATTTATGTGGGACATTGCTGGTATTTGTCTCCCAATCACGTTACAGAAGAAAGTAAGGTGCGGTTTCTGCCTCCTGGATTGTAGTGAAGGTAGTTTTAGTTCCTCCAGCATTTTTGTCATATACACCACTTCTCTTGATTTATAGTTTCTCGTGATGAATCTCACACCCCCTTCTCTGTATGCTTTCTAGTTTTGTGATCTCTTGCTTGTGTATGGGTTCCAGATGATAGCTCCATATACCATCATCGATCTTAGGAGTGCAATGTAGGCTGTTATTCGGCATTCCTCTCGGCAGTGCTGGGGGTTCTATGGAAGAATTCGATAGAGGAGTTTGCATTTTTACTTACATTGTTGCTGTGTTCGTTCCATTTAAGATATTCCTGTATTTGTAGGCTGAGGTAAGAATTAGATGGGACATGTTCTAGTTAATGTCCGGGTGGGATGAAGGGTGTAGATGACTTTTTCCTCTGATGCTCAGAATGTAGCATTTCTTGCGTTAAAGAGCATTAACCAGCCTCATGCCCATGTTTGTCGACATGTTGGGTCGTTTTGTAGGGTGATGTCGTCTTTCTTGCTTCTTATATTCCGGCAAAATAGGCAGTCGGCTGCGAACAGCCTCACTGATGATTTTAGTGAGCTTGCTAGATCGGTGATGTGCTATAGGAAGAGTAATGAACCCAATACAGTTCCTTGGGTGCACTAAGACAACGGTTGTTTCATACAAGAATTCCCCTTCTAGAGCTACTTGGATGTTCCTTTCTGTGAAGAACGCCGTGAGCCATGTGTGTAGAGGTCCTCGGATTCCACATTGCTCTATTTTTGGAGGACTCTGTCGAGCGAGACTGTGCCGAATGCTTTGGAGAAGTCCAGTATGGGTACGTCGACTTGTTTGCCTTGGTCGAAATCTAGTAATATGTCATAGTTTGTGACAGAGAGCTGTGTTTTGCGGGAGTAGCACATTCTGAATCCGTGATTCAATGATGTTAGTACTTTGTGTTTCTCCATACGTTTCAGCATATGTCTACAGATAATGTGTTTGAGCAACTTACATGGCACTGAGATTAGGGATACTGGCCTATAATTTTCTATTGTGTGATTATCTCTTTTGGATATGCAGGATATATTTGCGTTGTGCCAGTTGTTTGGTAGCGTACCATGGTCTATCAAGTTCTGAAATCTCATTGATATTGATGGAGCGGGGTGGTCTGTACATTGTATTAGTACTCTATTTAGAATGTTGTTTGGACTCTGTGTTTTTGCGGGGTCGACGCTTTCAAGTAATTTCTCCACTTCGTGTTGGTTGATTTTGATGGTTAGTATGGTTTTACGGACATGGATTGGTGTCTTTGGCAAAAGACAGTGTTTGTATTTTTCCCTGGAGAACACTGATGAGAACTGTTAGGATATGTGTTTTTTCTCTACTGTTGTTCACTAACTGTCCTTTTTCTTTAAGTTCGTTATGTGGTGCTTCGCCGATGTTATCCTGTTTTCTTGATTTGACATATTTCCAGAATAGTTTTGTTCCATCCCTTTCTGTATGGACGAGTTTATGTAGTTGCATTCTGCTTTACGTATTTCTCTCTCACATTCCTTTTTCTAGTGTTTGCACTTTGACTACTCTTTTCTCTCTTTGCCCGGTTGTATAGGTTTTGTTTTTTCCTCAACCTTTTTTAATTCTATGGTTGTGAACCAAGGCAGTCTGTTGTTTTACTTCATGGATTTTGATGGGATGTGTTTGGTACGGCTTTTGGTCAGGGGTTGTCTGAACGTGTTTCGGGAGTCATTTATGTTGGACCCGTTCCTATCCATTTCTTGTGTTATTGCGTGATTAAGTAGTCTAGGTTGTGGTTCACTTGGCCCCAGTCTGCTTTTGCCCAGGAGAAAGATTTAATTTCGTTTATTCTAACTTTGGCGGGTACATAAACATGATTCAATGAATGTATCTGGTTTTTACCTCCCACAGTGATTACAATTGACTCAAGGTCTTTCATGGCCTTGACACAGTATCATAACTCTAAGGTGAAGGTGACATATTGTTTAGTATGCAATAATTGATTGAATGGACAGACCTTGTACATACTTCAAAAAGTACTTGCTTATGACTCAGGTGTGTGCATGACTTTGTTCCAAAGTGATAAGTCCGTTGTCAATTGACATACTGATCTACTGCTCTCGCGGCGACTGTACTGTAATTCCAAGGTCAAGGCCAGAGTACCCTTTAATACTTTCAAACTTTGTGCGGTTCATATACAAATGTTTTAATAACCAGATCTTACTCATATGTCACACAACACTTTATCGTGACGGCCTATCGTTTTATACCGCACAGGCAGATCTTGTTCGTACTCCAGGCAATACGAGCTCATGGCTGAAGGATGATTCGTGCTCTTCTTCAGACCAATACAGACTCCAAAACAAACATTATTTAGTTTCACTGAACCAGTGTTTCTTTTCATTATTCCTCCAACTGTCACTGACATGCCTTCTTGTTTGGCTGATATCCGGGGTACATCCATTGATAAGCTCCGGTGATATTTTCATTTCTCTGTGACTATTATTAAAACATGACGTCCACATCAGTAGAGAGCAAAGCCATGGCAATGGACATGGCATTAATATTGTCTATGTACCAAACTGCAGGTTTGTGCCGACTATGGTCACGCGTGTTTAAACTCCCCCCCCCACCCCCACCCCCCACCCCCCCCCCCCCAAAAAAAACTGTGCCAAGAATAAACCAAATCGTCCAATTAGAAAGAAAATATTCAAGTATTCCCTTAATAAGTATGCACTGCCTGTGTACACACGAAATTTAAATAAGAGCACATGAGACTGCAAGTTGACTCCGTAGTCAGCAACATGGGGTTGCTGATAGGTTTAATTTTTAATATCTCGCACTTCAACCCTCATCTCAATGTCAAATCAAGTTGGTTAACTTTCTCATGAAATTGTAGGTTCCAAGAAGGACTATTTCGGATATTTTAGTGTTATGTGTACTTAATCAGTTGGTTGCGAAAATCTAAACTTGTTTGTTTTTAAGAAATGTCAGAATAATAATAAAAAAACCTGTTAATGTTTTTTCCCTTTTAGACAACAAAATAACGGACTTAGCTGAGCGTTTAGGTCACATGATTGACACCGCGACAACACTGAATGATTGCCAGACTATATGCGAACCTCTCACAGTCTCCTCCGATATTCCTGAAACTTTTAGGAAAGACGTATGCACAGAAGCTTGTCATATGTAAGTTGACTAATGTTATAGTGAAACAAAATCAGCTAATTTAACCCTTTGAACCGGAAATCCTGGTTTCCCCGCTCCAGGATTGTTATACGCCCTGTACTCATAAAGTTGGTGATTGGTTAATGCATGTATATGGTTGGCCAATCAATGTTTTCAACGTGCGGCCATCAGAGCGCGCGTTCAAAATATTAATTGGTCTACCCCAAATAACGAATACGTCCTCTTGCAACGGATGCCATCGAACTGACATGGAAAGTACCACCGGGGTTGAAACGATTAATTACTGCCCGTCTTGACAATGCATCTGTCTGGTGTAGTCAACAGCAGGTTCACCACCGGCCTTTGAAAGTCTCTTGTAATTGCCGCATTATTCAGTGCGATTAACGATCGCAAATTTTAGTCCCGTTCTTTATGTTCTCGTATAAATATATACTTCACAGTGTAGATAAGTGCACCTCTTTAAAGGGGCAGTCATAAACAGTTAAATCCTTCTTATATTATAGGAACAACACTTATCTTTGAGTAAGACTTTACATACTGGCATCAAACTTGCTTGTGCTTGTAACATCCAAGACGTACACCATGTGTAGCTATTCGATGTAATCGTCCGGAATAAGGAAGAGGGTGATATTGAGGCGGACTATTAGTTACCCCGTGTCTGATCACATGGTACGGGTTTTTACCTACCCGAAACCAGCCGTATCCGGCTGGCTTCGGGTAGGTAAAAACCCGTACCACGTGATCGGACACGGGGTAACGAATTATCTATTGACTTTCTGTTTTAGAAGTACAATCTATTTCATGTGTGAACACACACAGCATGCGATCTTTTATCTTCCATTGTTGAGCCATACAGGTTTCTGTGGAATTTTTGTGCAAAAGAGTTTTTGTGAAAATATGCCGATATGACTAGTATAAAAAAAAAATTATTGAATTTCTTTTTTTTTGTCTCAAAAACATAGCTTATGAACCCCACATCTGAGGGTACTCGACAAGCTCATTCCAACAAGGGGTTAGGAGCTATATTTTGCAGATAAAAAATTAAAATATAATACATGTACACTGTAAAACTGGAATGACGATTTTTTTGCGAATTGTGCAGGCCGTGATCAGACATGGGATAACAAATTTACATGTATCTATTGACTTCTACGGGATATGGACAATTTGTAGATTTCGGAACGAGGCTTCCACTGGGTATGGGAAATTTGTCAGTGGCTGGGCGGACGTATCGTGGGTTTCAATGAATATGGTCTCATACCACGTATCTATCAACCAATCAAATCAAAAAATTCACTTTAGTCAATAGATAAATCTCGATACCCCGTGGCCCCCACACCGCTGCGTTCGTTACACAAATTGATCACCATACACCTTACACTCTCTACCATGGCTACACTTCGCCATAGCAAGTTGGAGTAAGGCATGTTGTCGAACTTTTTTAACATGTTCTATAATATAATTTTAAATATGGAAGCCGTTTTCCATTTACCTCAAGCTTTTGCCGAAGTCGCGATATCTTACGAACAACGCATTTTCATAATAAAAAAGGAACTCCTACTTGTCACCATTTTATACTAACATTTATATATCCCCTTCCACTAAATGAGAACAGAAATGGAATTTAATGAACTTTGTCCATTAATTTCGTGCAAAATGAGACACATTAAAGTATCTCTATTGAACTGTGTGGGAGCACGGAGGCTCAGTGGTTACGGCATTGGACTTCAAATCGAAAGGTTCACGGTTCGATCCCCACCAGGGGTAACTGCGTTGTGTCATCGAGCAAGGCACTTAATCCCAATTGTCCACGCGTGACTCGGTGTACTAAGGTCTACGTACTACACGTCGATAGTTCACTTGTCTTCAACTAATGCTAACCCTGCTTATGCGGAGTTAGTACGTTGTAGAGTATGACAGATGCTCGCCGTTGCTAGGTGGTTCTCGCCGAGTACTTTGGCTTCCTCCACCCGTAAAACTGCCCGACAGGAGATGAACCTGGCTGCCGGAAGTGTCGTTAAACCTCCCCAAAAAATCAAACTCTTTCCCTCACAACAGCAGACAGCAAAAACTCTTTAATAACTAAAAATTGTTACTTTTTGTCTCAACACATAGCATAATATTATTCCCCTCATAATCTATTTATGTATTTATTAGTGTTTAAGGTCACATACTTATGCACAATGGCTAATCGTGACCCTGACAGTTTTACGGGCGGGGGAAGTGCCTTGCCCAAGGACACAACACGGGTTGTCCTGGACGGGGATAGAACTCGGGACCTGTAGCATAGAGGTCCAACATTCTACCACTGAGCCACCGCGCTCCATATGCCCCTCATTGGAACGAGCTCAATGAGCTTGTTCCAATGATGGGTCATAAGCTCTGTATTTTAGGGAAATAATGACTGAAAAATAATGAATTTGAATCGCTGTCCGATTTTGGTTGTTCGTTAGGTAAAAGGTTAAGACCTTTTGCTTTCTTATCTTATATTTTTGGCGTATTCAGATATTTATAGATTTGGGATTATTAGGGACAATGCATGCGAAAATAATGTGAAAAACAGCGCTCGCTAAAAATGTTAGCTTAGTGAGTGACCACAGATGGGAAATTGACAATTTACACCTCGTGTCTGTCAGTTTTACGGGTGGAGGACGCCGGAGTACCCGGCGCAAGCAACCGAGCACCGGGGAGCATCTGTCAGACTTCCCAAACTTCAAAGCCCGCGCAAGGAGGGTTGGACTGGGTTGAAGGCAAGTGCACCATGAATGTGCAGTATCAAGTAGTACACAGCTAGAATGATACACGACCATTTAACCCTTTACCTAACCTGAAAAGCAGACGACACTTGCAAAAATAATTCTTGAATAACTAATTGTTTTCATTTTTTGTCTCAAAAACATAGGTTGTGACCCCTCGCTGGAACGAGCTCGACGGGCTCGTTCCAACGAGGGGTCATAACCTATGTTTTTGAGACATAAAATGAAAAAAATAATGAAAATTAATTTGCGAATTTTGAGAATAGCGCTGGTCGGTTTTGGCCGTTACGTTAGGTAAATGGTTAACACGCGTCCGTCAAATATGCATCTATGATCTACAGAAATAGATGTGACAATCTCGACGACATTAATGTTTGCTTTCCTTTACTTTCGTTTGAAAATGTAATAGAGCATTTGCGAGGGAAATCCAACCGACAGACTTTTATAAAAAAAAAAAAATTAAATGGTGCACTTTTTTCTATTTTCAGAGCCATCCATCGTATGAACGGATAATCGACGTTCTGTGAAGGAACTGTTGACAGGTCCAACAATGCCGACTAAGCAGAAATAATCATAGCGTTTGAAACTATGTCGGTTACTGTACTTTAACGTATATAAATTTGTTTTTACTGCTAAAACATGTCGTTGTTTATTTATGCTGCGGCACAAAGAGTAGACGAATTATTGTGAGAAAATTTGCAGCTTACTTTGCAACATCAATTGATTGATAAAAGTGTGTGACCTCGTTTTGCCAATAATTTAGTTGTTTATTGAAATATGATAACTGATGTCTAGACAAAATGATGTTCTATGGCACAAACTCGGTAAGGCCCGTTTGTCTCAGGACAAACTGGATAATTATAGATCCGATTATATCCGCATCTTCACACTCAACCCTTATGTCTTCATCTACTAAAACTAACAGAAGACACTTCACTTGTAGAAAATACACATCGCTATATATTTTGATTTTTGGTTTCCAAAGAAATAGCTTATACATCCTCACCCGAACGAGCTTGTCAAGCGCGTGCGAATGAGGGGGGGGGGGGGGGGGGCATAGGTTGTGTTTTGTGTGCAAAAAGAAAGGCGGCAAAATCGAATCTGCTGCTGGATTTGCAGAAAGAAATGGGTGGAATATTTGTGACTTACGTTTAGGCTGGAGGAAGCAAGTTGAAATAAAACAGTTGTATTATTCAGTCAGTTATTCGAACCTAGAGTAAAATGTGCTCTCGTTCTGTGTTGTAAAAATACTTTGAGTGGTAAATGAGAATAGTTTTTTGCAGACTGTACATTCTTAGATCTGTAAAGGTTTGATACAAGCTCTCAGGCCACAAGTTTAATTCTGAAAGGGAGTTGACTCTGTTAAGGCCTGGAACCAGTCAACCTCTTAGATTGTTCTTGGCAGTTTTCAGATTTACTCGTCTGGAATATTTCAGTCGTCGAAAAGCGAAACTGCGGTTTGCTTTTTCGACCAATTGATATATTCCAGACGATTTAACCCTTTACCCAACGTAACGGCCAAACCGGCCAGCGCTATCCTAAAAAATCGCCAATTAATTTTCAATATTTTTTTCATTTTCTGTCTCAAAAACATAGGTTATGGCCCCTCGGTGGAACGAGCTCGTTGTGTATGTTCCAACACGGGGTCATAACCTATGTTTTTGAGACAAAAAAGGGAAACAAATTAGTTATTCTAATTTTTTTTTGCAAGTGTCGTCTGCTTTTCATGTTAGGTAAAGGGTTAATCTAAAAATACCATAAATATTCATTTTGTTTGAATCACCACTTCAAATGCTATCCAATTGAGATTTGATTTGACCAATTTTCAATGGCTTCACCACCATGGGCGTAGACGCACCACGGCCGTACTTTTACGGACGTGACAATTGTTACTTATTCCTAATTCCTTATTCGACATTCGTTATCAACTGGTTGGCACGCCCCACGTAGTTTTAGGATTATGTAGCTTAATCCCATTAATTGTGTTAATATCTCGATTTATGCCATGATTACCTATTCTACTATATATGAAAAGCATATGACAAAAATTTAAGCTTTATACACCAACCGTGGAGAACACGCTAGCAATGGGATTTCAGTAGTTAAAATTTACACCTGCAGTGGAACTACATCGAAGCAGACCTTTGGTGACGTCGACCTGAATGCGAACTTGTCTAAATTTATCGCACGTCGCCTCGCGAAGAGTGAAATAAAAGTGGCAATTATTTATTACGTTTTGAAATGAGTTTACCCCATAAAACACCAAACATTAACACACATGCATTGTCTCTTGTTAATAAAGCATGCATAACTCGAAATAGTATGTTATTATATTGTTAAAATGAAAAAGGCCCTGTTTCTTTTTCTATTTCGTTTCGGTGATAAAGCTGACAGCGCAAGTACCGCCCACCGATGCTGATGTAAACAAAGACAAATTCGCACGAATGTACGTCAGCTGCTCAGTAAAACCGAGAAAGAATAATAACGACTCTTAATAATCTGACGATGATGGTATAAATAGAATATACCCAAAGTAGCTTGGTGTACAAAATGTTCGCCAGTCATGGTGAACATTTGGTATACCAGGCTACTTTGATTATATTCTATACATCTCCAAGGCGAAAAATATGTATTGATTGAAAAAGAAAAATCAGAGCACGAAATAATACATGCATATCTATGTGAGTAAAATGACGTCACATTACATCAAAATCTTCGAAATGTGGGTAACCACGCAGCCCGTAGAAGCGTCAGAATTAGGATGGTGGGCAAATAGACTGGATCAGTCAGTAATGGCACGTCAAGTATTAATAAAATGATGGATATTTTGAGATTCCAATTAAAGTTTCACAATAACTGATAAACGAAGCATAGAGTTGTGACTTTATGAATATTAGAATAGCAAGGAGAAAGAGAATGCGGTGGAGTGAGACGATACCGAAAATGCGGTGAAAGGAATACCTCGCAGGAATCAGCAAATATATATTTGTCTGTTGTTCCAGGCTGAACACAGTCATACCACTTAATTCACGAGGATGCAAATGTCTGAATATAACTGCATACCATCTATATCAGGTAAATATCACATATGTGGTGTGCTCTGATTGAAACAGAACTTGAAATTAAAGTATTCGAGGATCGGTAGGTTAGCCGTTTTCAAAATTCACGGGACTCGTAATGATTCGTCTTAAATTACTATAATAGAACCCCCTATAGTCCGCTTGAATGTCATGTGACAAGAGCCATTTTGAAGACTGGTGTTTTTTTTTTCACGATACCCGCATATGTGAATGTTTAGAACGAATGCCTCTGATGCAGGCTTCACATTCGGACACAAGAGACCCCAGCAGAATTCTCTGTTATCAAATGCAAAGGACAATTGAACATGCAGAATACGGACAAACAAAAATTAGGTCAGAATTTCAAACTCCCAGGAAAGTCTAGACTATTATACTTAGTAACCAGAAATCTTCATAATAATTATAACTCACCTGAATGGTACTGTCAAAACTGAAGGTTAAGTTTAAAATCCATCCCTCCTGTAAGAATTATCAACTTAACTTTTCAGCTTTGAAAGTACCATGTGTATCAGAACATGGATTAGATGCTGAAGTTATAACTGCTGTTATTGTGTTCCCTATTCTTAATGCCACAAAGTGTTTTACTATGAAAACAAGTCACTCGACATGCCAGCATCTTTCTATGAGAGTCGGCTGACGTAATCGAAAAGTATTGACAATTCCTCAAGAGAATTACCTTTTGTCCATATAAACATTTTGTTAGCGACCATTGCGTTTGATTTTCAAAATAAGTTGGCGATCATTGTGTTCGTAATAGCCTTCTGTGAAGAACGCCGACTGAGGAGGACGATTCTAATACGTTCAGACGCCACACACGAAACTGACTTTCGTCTCCCTCGAAATACGCGGTAAGAAGGGCGTGCATCACTCGCAGGAAATTGATTTTATCTTACTACAACAAGAGCGTGTTTCCCAGTCCAAGTGAAAACATCTAGACAAAATAAAAATCAATCTTGAGGGTAGCAACCACACGTGCGATCATTCTACTAAGAAAGAGACCGTTTTTTTACTTGCACTCATCGAAAATTGATTACTCGTGTCGTGGCCAACGTTTAAAATAATAGTAATTAAAATAAATCACCAACTCAGCGAAATTAATTAGACAAGATCATATTCACCATGATGATATTTTTAAATGGACTTACCATGCCTTAAATCTGAAAAATCAAACAAAGAACACATAACTAAAACAGTGCTATAAACGTCCGTGATTATAGTACAAGCGGACCAATCAATGGGGATTACGTCATGCACGGCTCAAAAACGTAATATTGTGATGTCACCATCTAACTCAAAAACAAATAAATTCATTGACGCTGAATGATGTAAAAATATATGTGAAGAAGTCAAAAAATGCGGGAATATTGTAAGATAAATTAGTTATTGCACGAAGTGGGTTTTCGAGACCACACATTGAAGTATCGGCCTAGTTTCTGAGTCATGTATCGACTCATCCTCACGGACTTGTCGATATGTGACGAGAGACGAGGTCTCGACTTCAATACAGTTAAACCTAGAAGTCATATCATGAAATGTGCACAAATAGCACGTCGATCTGCGCGTTAATCTACGCGTTATGGCCATAATATTATTTATTTATTGATGTTTAAGGTCACATATTTATGCACAATGGCTAATCATGACCGTGACAGTTTTACGGGTGGAGGAAGCCGGAGTACCAAAAGAGAGAACCACCGAGCAACGACGAGCAGCTGCCAGCTCCAAACATCGTAACTCCGCACTGCAGCACAGGCAGGGCTAGATTGGTTGAAGACATGCGTACGATCGACGTGCAGTACGCTTTAGTACACGGCGTCATCGTGCCCCCACGCGGGCATTGGTGATGAAGTGTCTTGCCCAAGGACACAACGCGGTTGCCGCAGGTGGGATTCGAACCCAGGACCTCTCGGCTTGCAGCCTGCACCTCTACCTACTGAGCCACCGCGCTCCCTATGGCCATAGTAAGGCTATCAAATTCTGTACATATGGCCTCCGCACAAGCAATGTTTCAGCCAATTGACCTCCGAGTAACCCGGAGGTCCATTGGCAGAAACATTGCCTGTGTTTGCAATGAGTAACCAGGAAAACCTGCCTTTCTTTGGATGTAATTTGATATTGCAGTTGCGCGCAATTTATACGCGCAATTTAGCCTAGATAAGCGCACAGTTCATGACGGAACTTCTAATTTTAACTGTACACCACCCCGGAAACCCACATGGTGGATGGTGGTACTATCCTATATTTATGCGGGCTACTGAGAGGATGAGGGAGGCTGTACTGGGAAAGAACGACATTTTATGGGATTGCATTCTTGATGCAAAGAGTTGGAACGTTCTTTTGTGCATACTACGACACATTCATCTAGGTGGTATTAGAGCGTTTTCTTTCTATCGATTTTATAAAAGCGTTATTAGCAAGGTCACCCATATCCTTTCCAACAATGATTTCAACCCCAGTTGACTGATCATATATGCATTATAGCGTTGGTGACATGTCCGGTAACACGTCTGTGTATTTGCTTAAGCCGATAATGTTCTGCTGGTTGCACGCTGCCTCGGGTTCAGTAAATGTACTTTCATGGAATAGTTGCTTGTTTTGAAAATTAAGTTGAAAAAAGTCCCTAGTGTTTTAAAAAGTTTCGATTGATTAAATACCAGATACTCGATTTTTGTGTCCAATCATTTCGCTAAAATAGTTGTTCCACTCACCCCTCCCTCCCCCCTCTCAAATATTGCCAGTTATAGGTGTTTTTCTTCGTTTTGAGTTCTAAGAGGCATGGGCTTTTGTCCTTTTTTACTGAGAAGAAGTATGGGTTTTATCCGTTTAACCATTAACTGAAAGAGTGCTGAATTAGTTTTGGTCATCAAAATTTGTTTGCCTCTCTTTGGCGTGTTACAGTTTATGGGAGAGTGCCTCTGGGCACTCCCCCATCAATTGTAACAAGGCAAATTCACACAGACATGATAATTTCACTTGGAAGAGGTAATATGAAGCACATCCACATAATATCAAGCCTTTAAGTTGTGGTACCTGCACTTCAGAATAAAGACCAACTATTGACTTCCAGCACTCTACTAGTTTAGGGGCTACAACACATCCTAAGTTGTGCTGCACGGGCCATAACCAGAACTCAAAAGTACTGCCATATAACACCAGTACTCTCTGAGTTACATTGGCTGTCCGTTAAGCAAAGAATTTAATTTAAAATTGTTCTTTTGGTGTTTAAGTGTATCTCAGGATCTGCACCATTCTCGCTATCCCATCTGCCCATCATCCACAAACCACCGAGGTCTCTAAGGTCATCATGTCAAGTCAATCTGGTTCAGCCCGCCTCTAAATTTACTAGTTCTGGTGTAGGGCCTTTGCGATTGCAGGCCCAAGGCTTTGGAATCGATATAAAAACAGTAAACCATTTGAATCATTCAAGTCTGGAACTCAAACCTACCTTTTTCGTAAGGCATTTCCTTCAGTGGACTTTTAATCTTGGTCACAAACTGACATTGCCAGGTATGTGAGTGTAACTGAGTTAGTGAGGATTGCCTCGTTACTCTTCAAGTCACACTCACATACTTGTTCTGGTAAAGTTGTAGTTTGTTTTTATTTTGTTTTAATTCAGCACCCTTTTCCTTTAGGTTCTACCGCCTCCATCGCCACGATATAGCCTCGGTTGCTGAAGTGGCGTTGGGCACCAATAAATAATAAAAGTGACCCATGTAGTAATGTAACAGTGATAGAATGTACGTGTATGTGAGTATATGTATGTATGCAATTAATGTACAACCATTGCGCACCGTGTGTGGAGTCTAGGCTTTAAAAGTATTATTATTATTATTATTATTATTATTATTATTATTATTATTATTATTATTATTATTATTATTATGTTTTTTCTTGTTCGTTTAACTATTAAGCGGTAAGTGGTTTTGCTCGCAAATAATTATGAGGTTTGTCCGCATAGATTTTTTTTTCCTGTGGGATTGCGTCCGCGCACTAGTATTTGGTGCTGCTGTTTTTCAATTTTAACATTGTTGGAGATTGAGGTTAGCTAGTGTGAATAGGTCACTCTGTGGCACCTTTCAGGATAATAAAAGAAACAAAAAAAAAAACAGTTGCATGCATGAGCGGCGAAAGATCGTATTTCATTCTGAACACCGCTGAACGAACATTTATATATCGTTAACACTTTACCAAACGTGACGGTCATCATCGATTACTGTTATTCACAAACTTGCCATTCAATTCTTTATGCTTTCAGTTTTTGCTTTAGAAACATAGCTCATGCCACCTCAAAAAGGGCCATATCACGTACGTATCGCCGATTTTATTTTTTGGCATCCAAAATATAGGTAAGACTCCTCCATGGGACAAGATCGACTTGCTTGTTAAACTTAAGAGTCATAAGCTATGTTTCGAGCCGAAAAAAATAAATATGTACAGTTAAAACGAGAATTCCTGTCATGAACTGTGCGCTTATCGAGGCTTAATTGCGTGGAATTTGCCATATCGAATGGCATCCAAAGCAGGTTCTCCTGGTTACTCATAGCAAACACAGGCAACGTTTCTACCAATGGACCTTCGGGTTACCCGGAGGTCCATTGGCTGAACATTTGCTTTGCACAGGCCGCATCTACATAATTGGATAGCCTTATTATGGTCATAACTCGCAGATTAACGCGCAGGTCGAAAAACAAGTGTTTAAGCGGACGTCCAACCTAACTTTGGTCAAATTCATGTAATTTTCTTCCAAGTCTAAAAAAGATCCAAAATGAATAACCCCAATAAATTATATACCAAAATGTTTGGAATGAAACATAGAACATGCGGAAACTGAAATTTGCCATGGAACTGCTGTCATGTGTAAATAGCACCGCCTGAAAGTCTGCTATGGCATAAGTAACCGACCAGATTTTAGACAATAAAATACCTTAAATTTGTTGAATAGTTAAATTCTGCAATCCTTCTAGTACAGACTCGGAGAAATCTTCTTATCATTCTTGCAAGGAACAGACCACGAGACACACTGTAATTTAGAATGCCTACATTTCAAAAGGGCTGCCATTTCCCTTGTGTTTGTTTACCTTTTATGAAGTTCACTAAGGGTCAAATCCACACAGTTCAGAAGAATAAGTATGGAGTCTTGAGCGAGTGCATCAATGGAAAATGGAGAAGAATGTCCAATGTGGCTTTTGTGAGTCTGCTGTGACCATACCTCCCCCCCCCGCCCCCCCCCCCCCACAATCTTGTGCCATTTTGCACGAGATCTGTATCAAATTGGTAAAATACGATGAGATTGATACACCAAAAAGGGTGAACTGCCAGTGTTATATGTGTTCATTTCTGGGGTTGCATGAGCAGTGACAGCTGCCAAATGTCATTTGAATGTTCAAATGTGGCCACAACAACAAACAATGACCTGTCCTGCGTGCTGAATACTTTCAACAATCGGCTACACTTGGTTAGACATCCTGGCTTCCAATTCATTCATTTATGTACATGATTTGGTATGCTTCATTTGTTTTGGAACTCTCGACCTTCCGTAGTTGCTGTTTCGGGAGGCTTGGCTGTTGTTTTCTCATGAGATTTAAGAGCATTAATAACTGATCTGTTTACCAGTACTTATTTTATAGGCGGAGGGTTACCGGCCTGAACAATATCGGGATTGTGTTGGTTATTAAATTCATTTATCTAAACACTTATGACACGTTGTGGTCTCATTTCGGTAATTCGTTTGAATTTTTGTCCCCTGGTGAAATTTCTCTATTTCTGTACACAGAGTGTCAACAGACATAGATTTTCGCAACCTTTTGGTGCTAACAGCGCTCAAAATCGACGTTGATAAACGATGCGGTTCTGTGAGGAAGATATTTAACCCTTTGAGACTTTAATTATTCTGACGTTCAAACGTCATTGGGAATTCAGTTTCTTCAACGTTTTTCAAAATGCGACGTCAAACGTCGGAAAATACAAATAACAAGATATTTTTCACATTAGTGATCATCTGGTTGAGGGCTAGATTTTTTTTGGTGGTCTGGATTTGTTATTCACAACTTGTTTTATTAAAAATTATTGGAGAGTGCCCACAGGCACACTCCAATAATTTGTAATAAAACAAATTTATATAAAAATATTATGTGTTTGTCTCAATATGAAATATAAGCAAGGGCAGTGCTGGCTTTTGCTCTGGTATCCTCATTTTTTGAAAGCCCTGATTGTGGCTTCTTGCACTTAACCAGTTAAGAAGTCTTGACAGCAGGATTATATTAGTATTTTAAGATGCAATAACATTTGACTCAACGGTTGTCATTGAGCATTATTCGGGGGGAAATAACACTTGAGGTTAAAACTTCAAAAAATCGAAAAATAATAACAAAACAAATAACCACAAAGTATCAAAGCGCTGTTTGATTTCGTACGTCATAAGACCTACAAAAATATCAAGGCGCTGTTTGATTTCGTACGTCATAAGACATACACAAGTATCAACGGGATGTTTGATTTCGTACGTCATAAGACGTACAAAAGTATCAAAGGATTAAATTTACGATGGTACGACATTTCTCTATATTTGGGCTAAAGGAAAAAAACTTTCTGATAATTCTCCTTTTCATTGGTCTTCTTTTTTCGTAGCAGACTTTATCAAGCCTTCTTTACATAACTAATATAGTTCGGTGACAGTAAAATTATTTTTTCGTAAATATACAATTGTGTGGAATTGTGTTTTCAAATATAATTTTCCACTTTTATGTTTTGATCATCGTCACCAACCAAATAATAGTATTTCGAATCGGTGGCGTATTAATCCCTTGCAGACACTTGCGTCACATTGTACAGTTTCTGAACTCAACAGTGCTACTATGGACTGTATCTCGCATTTATCACATTGTCAGTTGAATATTTTCCTATCAATGTATCGTGAGTTGTACTTTACATCGCCTGCCAGATTCAAAAACAGCAGTGAAATGTTTGAAGATTTTAGATCGTGGGAAATGAAATCGTTTCACAACTTCATCCAAAAACCCACGTCATCACAACAACGTGTCGGACAGTCAGAATGAATCGTTTGTGGTCATCCATTGTCGCGTTGGCATTCTCACCACGTTGGTGATGAAATGATAAATATGCTTTCTTCGTGTCTGGAGTGTGGAGTCTTTTATTCACAACTCAGACATTCGAATTACCGATCTATTCCTTGTTGATCCTGATGGTTACTTATGCGGCTGGCAATTTCTTTGTCATCAAAAGCAAGAACAATTTTTAAAAAAAATTCTAAAAGTGGATAAATTCGGGTTTTGTATATTTTTGTTATTATTTTGGTATATCATATGTCGTTATTCACCGCTTTAGTTCGTATTTAGCGCATTGTGAAAATTTACAAAAAAGTGCCCAAAGTTACGTTTGACAACACCCTAACCACGCCAGTTTTCAAAGTATATTTTACAGATTGTTTTACGAAATGCAAAACATGAAACCCAACAGTTTCACAAGAAAATGGTAATTTTGATGTTGACTAATGCGCACTCTTGACTAACATAGCTGCGGAGCATCTTCGGAGGTTTTAGGTATGTTTTCTATTCGATTATCACGGTCTCGGTGGCACTGAACAGAATGCAAAATGCCTCTCCTATGGTTTGTCACAATTCTTCCAGTTCTACCTGGTCCAAGGCCACAGCGTCCTCACCAAATTTATTGTTAATAGCAGAACGGCAACAGTTCTGTCTGTCAGGTGCTTGTTCTTCTCCCAGAGAAAGAAAGGCAAAGGAAGTACAAATAATTGCTCTTCTAAGTTTGTCAAGGAGTGCAAATGTTTTATTCAAACTCAATGCGCGATTATTAGACTCTTGATCACATCTGGTCCAAACCTGAACCTAGGCGCAGGTTTGGGCCTGAAATGGTCACTAAACTGAATTTTTCACGGAGATCAGTAAACGTAGCGGAAACACACCTTCATGCCTAAAGTATGTCCAGTCAAGGAACTAATGACCCGAAATATTGTTTTCTAAATAGTTGTTTCTAGGGGTCAGAGAGTACGATTAAAATAGATTATTCTCCTTCAGAAGTTGATCATGAAATTTCGTTATCGTTCCAGCCCTAATGTCAACGTTGCTTTCGAATACGAACTCATCAAATTCCACATAATGCACTGTATATTGGGCAATAAAGTGTGCTCGTTCAGTATACAGTACGAAGCACAACGACCGCGACTTCTAGTTATGGACGAAAGCTAGACCCATTCTACATACTGCGAGACCCTTGGGAGCAAGGGCATCCGACCATCGGTTGTGATAACGAATTCACAATCGACGATAGAACAAACTCAGCAACTGCTGGTGCGCTTTCCTAGCGTAGGTGCACTTCATGTCAATGTGCCTGGTACCGCTTGTCTCGGCCTGTCCTCAACTGACACCAAGAAGATCCTGGTCCAGAACCTATGGTGTGTCTGTGATTAACCAAGCTACAATCAAGATTGTGGCAACGCGACCATGTCCATCGACGACAGCGACGTCTATCATTGAAGCGATGACCCATGGAATAGCACGCAGGGATGCGAGAATACGTAATACCATGATACTGATACCTTGCCGAAGTAACCAAATTACGGGTAAACGCGGGTGGTAAGGTCGACATCACTTAACAGTAACAGAAGACAAGGCCATAGTCTATGTCTGTGGCGACAGGTTGTTTATACCCTTGTGTTTCGAACCACATGTCCTTCTACCAGGGCGTGCATGGGACAGATAAGAGTTTTAGTTGACCTTCAACTACTACAATTGAATTATCCAGGTCACAAGCGATACAGCTGCGAAGTGCACCATCGAGAATATCAACCTGCAGTACGACATAATAACCCGGCAAGACCTGATCAGAATGATTCGTAGTCAGTACGCCGCGCTGCTCAACATACTATACGGTTGAATCCGCTGATGTCGCAAGTTCGCCAAAGAGAAGAACAACGCGCCGTGAACTACCAACCTGAACGTCCCTGCAGGAAGCATGAAAGGCATTATGATGCTCTTCAAGGATGTGAGTGCTGAATATGTCCGTAGATCTAAAGCATTCGACAGTCCCAAGATCGCAAAGATCGAGATCACCGTTAAGGGTTTACAGAAGTAGGTGTACATTTGGTTGGCACCAAAAGACAATTCGACTCCTTGTTCTCCCGCAAACGTCATTCTGAGGTGGGCATAGGTCACGAAGGAACTGGCTGGAGCAGATATTTTCTCAGCCCATTGATTGACCATTCTTCGACCCGATGATCGCCGAGCCTTGCTGTTCCAGCGATGCGGTCGTTCTGACTGGCGAGAAAACCGTGGGAATCACTGCCGTTGGGACAGCTAGCACAGGAACCTCTGCGCCCATCAGAACACGGCCACATACAAACGAGAGATGTTCTTACTGCAGGATGAGAGATCAGGGAGTGCGAGGACAAACCCGTTACAGTTGAGCAGGTTGATGCCATGACAGATGTCGGGATCGAGAAAATGTTCGCTCGCCATGAAGCACGGCCCGACGCAACCGTTACGAAGACTCTCTGTACTGCAGTTCAGCTGTTTTCTGCAACAGGAGCCAGTACATTTCCACCGATCCGTTCGGAGAACCAGCCTGAGGTGATTGCGGATCTGGAAGCTTACCGCTTTATCGGACAAACCATGAGCTCGGCGAAGTGATAGCTGTACCACAAGAACGGCATGTTCCTAGAGACGCCAAACGCACCCTTATTACAGCTGAGCATTGCCAATTTGGACATTCCTGCCATCGCTGACAACCAGGATGTCAGAGAAAACCTCGTCGGAAACAATCAGCACCCAATACTGACCCAGTGGCGCAAATACAATGCCCACTGCGGGAGCCGTAGACGGAGGAAACCGCCCGCTGAATGCAAGGAACTAATATGGAAAGCTCGCTGCTGAACATATTACCAGCCTGGCATCTCACAGGCCTGCTGTTTTCGATTCGGCGGTGCAACCCGACCAGAAAGTAAAAAATCCAAAGAAAGCCGCCACCGGTAAAACAGCGGCAGCCACGAGGGAGGTGAAGCAATAAGAGGTGTTAGTGGAGCAGCGGAAACAACAGCAGCGAGGACAGCGACCACGAGGTTGCCGATTGCTCTGATGAACATGCTGGGGCAAACCGTTGTCTCGAAACGTCAGACAGACTGGTCCTCTTGTTGAGTTCTTGGGTTGGCGGGGGAGGTTTGATGATTAAAGCATTGTAGTTGCAATGCTGCTGGCGTTTCCGTTGACGTCGTTACAACGGCTATCTCAAAATTTCGACACGACAACTAAGCAATTCACTCCTTCCAAACAATTAATGCATCGTCAGTCCTATTCTATTGTAATGATCACGGAGACAGTTATGTCTTACTCAAGCGCTGACAAAAATACAGTTGTGAATTTGGTCTACCCTAGGTTGTGGTATCTGGCCTATGTGCTCTTCAGCAAAATGACGATTGGTGGTTAGTCTCCGATAACACCAAGGCCACGCTGTTCGCAATTTCAACTGATATTGGCAAGGCAATGCGCGAGTACACCCCGGTTGTTAGTGATGGTCGGCCCACACCACATTCCTTCGAACGCAGGGACCGCAGCCCTCAACTCTAAATTATTATACACCATCGGGCGAGCTGAAGAACCTGGAACTGACCTTTGTCATTCTAATAATGGGGCAGATTGTGTTTATTGCACATAAACTCGCCAACTAGCTTCGCGAATTTGAGTGATCAACGGTACACACGACCCCATAAAAAAGGTGTTTACCAGAGGAGCTGCATGTTGCAATGCTGGAAGTGGGTTACTACTCAACGCGAAATAGATCCCCTGGGTCTCTCTTTCTCAGACCACAATAGACGTCACACACAGTTATCCAGAACTGTGCGTGAAAATCATGGAACAATGCGGCGATACGCATGTGGGAGTCTTTTCATGGCCAAATAAGTTTAGAATTCCGAATGCACAGTGAGATAATAACACGTGCGATGCCTGTTGGGAGCTCAATACTCTGATGAAATACACCGCTTCCTTAGACAAAAAGAGCTGTTATTAACAATGTAATCAGACTACCGCGCATATACAACAGTGGCAGTGGCTACTGGAAATAAATTACAGCCACCCGGTAACTTGACGAAGCTGTCAAGGTCTTCGAAAAGGTAGCTCGGACAGGGAAAGCAGGCTGTTTGGGAGATAGACAAAAACCACGACCGAAATTTGATGTTTCTTCACCAAATGAGGACTGCCTGTTTCTGCCCCATAATATTTTGTTTGTCAAACAGCTCCGCAGAGCCTTTAACCTCAAATGATTCAGCTGAGCTGGCTTGTGCTTTCCCTCGCATTCACAAGAACAGGCCATTGAAATTGCCGACATTGTCGTTGATCCAGTAGACCCAAGACGTAAGTTTGTGGGCTTTGTGTCTAAGTTGCTGGCAGAGCACAGTGTCTCGATTCGACGAGGTCGAGCGGACATCCACGTGGACCAATCCATGTTGGATCACTTCAAACGAATCCTCCCATAGCAACTCATTGGGCAATAGAACGCTCGGGAGATGATACTTGTTGAGGGCGTGAAATCGACTGAATGGGTGACTCAACTACCTGCTGTTATCTCAGCTTTAAAATAGGAACTGGCGCGTTTGACCGACGAAAAGCCTTCTAATGACATCAAAATCAAATCATGACGATATTTAACAACACACTTCTTCACACCCTTAGCTTTTTGACTCTTCTCGCCACCAGATCTCTGGATAGAGTACATCGGTCTTAAGCGTTCGTGGTTGGCAATAAGAACACCGCACACTCGTCATTCATTTTGCGTAGAACTTTCGTGTTTTAGAACAGTGGAGTGGGTAACCCTCCAGGTAGTCACTTGTGTCGCCAGTGGAAGCCTCTGTTTATTCGACAATGAGGAGGAAGTCCGTGTCTATATAGAGAAGCTGACAGTGTTCCTCGGGCTTTCCTCTCATCGTGTTGTAGTAGACGTCGTATATTAGATGCACATCTCCACATCGTGCCCCACTGCATACTTCAGGTCCATCAAGGCGTAGCCCGTTGGGCTGTTAGCAGAGTGGTATGCTATGCTCCATTCGTAGTAGTAATCTACTCGCTCGATGGACCATGTTGGCAGCGAGCGGCTCATTGCCCATCCTTACAGGTTTTGGTGTCAAGATAGAGGATTTGAGTGTCGGGCTTAGTAGTGTCGTACCTTTCGACCCGTGAATTCTTTGCCTTGGTATATCGCTTAAAGATTCCTCCACACAAACCCTTCTGAATGAAAAGATGCTGGTCATAGGAGTCGGTACCTCCAGTTCTGCACATGTTTTTTTTTTTTTTTTTGAGGACCGCGTCAACACTCATACTTGGATTGTTATAGTAGTGCACCTGGTCGAGGCCGTATTGCGGCAGAGAGGTCTCTCGGAATGCATTGAAGACATCGGCCAGTAAGAACGAGCATGTCATTGCCACGGTGAAGATCGCGATAGTCTCCCAGTTGACCGCACCTAAAGGCTTTCCAGACCATTTGTGTACGGCCATAGTTCTTCTCCCTGATGTGCTCCCAGAAGAGGTTGTTCCAGAAGGCCTCGCGAATCTCTCCCAGGAGTCCATGTGGTCAAAGGGGCACACCCCCTTTGCAGCAGTTAATGCAGTTTCTGCTCGTGATGCCGTGATGTCGTTCTGCTCGTGATTACTGGGGGGGGGGGGGGGGGGGGGGGAAGCGTGACCGTGAAAATTTGGTTGATTGCGCCGGTGTCCGGTTGATTGCCCTTTCTCTTCGACATCAAATTGTGGTAAGTGTACGATTTATCGTAGATGTCTCTAAATATCAATAAATTGGGAACCCAGGAATATACGCATAGGTTGTGTGAATGTATCCTGAACACATACATATATTTTCTATACTTAGATACCCGACTATTGCCTGGTAGTGACTTCATATTCAATCCATCAGCGGGTCGTTTTCGTCAAATGTTGACAAAAAGGGCTAGTACGCCACAAACACTTTAACTACCTAATTTATTTTTACCCTGCATGTAGATAAGGTGTAGAAGATCTTATAACCTGAACTACTGCAAACAATTTGCTAAATTAGTTAAGAAAACACGCGAAAACAGAGTGTCCGGTTATTTTGTTGACTGCATGTAGTGACCGGTTGATTGCTAAAGTGGTGTCCGGTTGATTGGTATTTGATAAATTCGTGGTGTACGGTTGATTGCATCTTTAGGTATAATGATAACTGTCTATCGAACTATTTATCATCAAAAAACATGCCAAATTATAAAAGTACATTTGCATATTTATCTGTAGCATCAACGGTAATATAATGCAAAGTGAATTACTGTCTATGACGCGCAGATAATCATGGTCATGATGTAACTACACAATAAATTACTATCAGCAAAATGTATGCAAGTTTATTTTGATTTGCTGATGAAGGTTAGCGCAACTCGGGACTTGTTTTACTTGAATATATTTCTCACAGTGAGACATACGCACTGCCCCAAACTACCAGGAATGTAGTCGCCATGGGACGGTTGATCTGCGGGATTTGAGCCTGGAGTTTTTTCACTGATAGAATTTAATGACTTTCCCACTCAAGGTCCAGAATTTTGTACGCTACAAGATGAACTGGAGAGCTAGAGGATTGAAAATGTTCTTACACTGTGTTTTCAGGGTGTTGTAGACGATATCGCCCTGTTGATGACGTGACTATAAATGGCTACCACCCAGAGTACACTATTTCCCAATAGCTCAGCTGCCTTTTGCGCGATGTTGATGATCATGAGGTTGCTTTAGGAGTTTTTGAGGATGCCAAGTCGTTTTAGGATTTTTTCGAAACCCACGATGGCCGCCAAATCCAAAGACAGTGGCTTTTTTTGTCGGAGGAACAATATTGGATTATATTTATTACAAAATCCAATATTGTAATTTTTCAGATGTAAACTACTAAAAACAAATAAATTCGGTCATCTCGTTGGCGGGGATTCTGGCTGCTTATAGACATATTCATTTAAAACTAGAAGTCCTGTCATGAAGTGTGCGCTTATCTAGCCTTAATTGCGCGTAGGAATTTCGCGCAATTTCCATATCGAATGGCAACCAAGCCACGGCAGATTATCTTGCCTATCCATAGCAAGCACAAGCACTGTTTCAGCCAATGGACCTCCGGGTTACCCGGAGGTTCATTGGACGAAACAGTGCATGTGCTCAGGCCATATTACAGAATTTGATAGCCATACTACGCAACAAAGCGCGCAGATCGACGTGCTATTTGCGCGCAATTCATGACAGGACTTCTAGTTTTAACTGTATTGCTCATCACTACACAATCGCCTTCTTGCCCATGAAAAAGATTAAATAGTTGGCCATTTCTGGCGGTTTCTCATGCCCGTACTCTTACACTCCGAGACGAGGTCACCCCTATCAAAATGTCCTCCTATTCGGGACGCAGTCCCTCAGGTGATATCATGCACCCCCACCATTAATTTTGTTCCAATGACCCTACAAGCTGTCCTATTCAGTTTGGGAGGCATGCACCCCGGCTCCATGATCTGCGCCCATGGGGGTATCCTATCACTTGAGGGGCCGAGCCCTGAATTCAGGACTCGGCCCCTCAAGTGATAGAATACATCTATGGGCGCAGATCATGGGGGCGGGGGGGCATGCCTCCGAAACTTCTCTAGAGGGGGACATCAACTATATTTTACCGGCTATACAATCTAACCCTGAGTTAATATCATTGTACAAATGGCTCAGATGCAAGGAAATTGCATCTTTTCCACTTGGAAATTGAACATTTTCTCACGCACATTTTCCGCCTGTCATAGGACCCTATACCCCCCCCCCCCCCCATACGTTTTCGTTCCTACGCCCCTAGCTTTCACGTGATGCACATCTCATGAATTTGACCCAGTTCTAGTTTTTGTTTCACACGCGCGTTAACCTCAAGATAATTATTCACCTTGGTTAAGCTCATCACAAAGTTTAATATTAGGCCTACCCGCACATTTCACGACGCTCAGATGTAGCACGAAGCCCAAAATGAATTGTGAAATAAAAGTTATTATTACACACACATAGTGGTATCTTACACGATCACACAGGTTTTTGAGCTGTGTGGTAATTTTTACCGGAAAGGTCACGTGCGATCCGATAAAAAGTGCCTGAAGCGCGTGCAGCGTTCTTTTATGGTATGCCTAAATACTACAGGTCATCACGGGTTACATGTTTTCAGAAAATCATCTTTTTATTTTTATTTGGCTGCTAAACGGTCAGTCACAATATTTTGGGTTGTTTCTAAACTTATTCAAGTTAAGAAACATGCTCATCTGGTCGATTTTGTCGGGTAGTTTAAACTAGTTTTACCGCAAGTCAGTTAGGCATGAGAACTGACCTACGGTGAAATTTTCCAGCAAAGTCGACCGGATGAGAATTATTCTTAACTTGAATAAGTTTAGAATCAACACAAAACAATGTAAATGATCGTTCACTAGCCAATAAATTTCAAAAAACTTATTTTCAGGTGCCCTGTGGTGGCCTGCGGTAACTTGTGGTGATCTGTAGTTTTTAGGTATACTGTTTGTTTACACGAAGTTTTAAATTTAGAATGAGAATCCACTTCTGCAATAAATGAACCTCCGAATGGATAGGATAACATCAAGGATGGTTGCTTAAAGGGAAACCGGATTACAACAACACGTCTGTGGTTTATTGTTAACACACCCCTAATCTCCAACACCATCCAATTAACACTTTACTTTGCGAAGCGAGATGGCTTTTTAAAGGATCGCGTTTTTGTGTCAGGGTCGAAGACTGGTTCTCCTGCATTTCATGCCGATATCACTTCGTCAGCATGGAAAATGTCCATTTCGCCCACAATCAATTTAAATTCATTTTCTACGAGTAACTGATTGTGAGTAATAAATATAGAACCACACATATGTTTGAATGAGTTAACGATTACTGCACTCGATCGCATCGCGAATGGATACCACTCGAGCCTCACGGCTCTCGTGGTATCCTCACGCGACGCCTTCTCGTGCAGTAATTGACCCTTTGCATATTACAGAGTTATCGTTCTTGGCGTCAGGTATGTCTTCCACATTACTTCGCATTCTTCGATAAAAACAGAGATACTGTCTCTCAAATTCAAAATTGACTAATGAATCGATTTTGGGGACAGTTTATGTTATAAAAAGGTGGGTATGTATATGTATTTATTTTTTAACCCTTTACCTAACGTAAAGGTAAAATCCGGCCAACGCTATGCATAAAAATCACCTTTCATTTTTTTTATATTTTCATTTTTTGCTTCCAAAACATGAGTTATGACCCCCTCATTGGAACGAGCGCGTCGCGCTCGTTCCAATAAGGGGTCACAACCTATGTTTTGGAAACAAAAAATGAAAATATTTAGTTATACAAGTGTTTTTTCCAAGTGTCATCTGTACCTCACGTTAGGTAAAGGGTTAAGAGACAGAAATGTCAAACACAGAGACACAAAGCTTCAGTTGGCGAAACGTTTGTCTGAGTTGAACAAAAAGGGTTATCGCAATTGATCGAACGTAAAAAGTGCAAACTGCATTGTTCTAATGACTGAAGTGAGCAAGCAAACTCAGGATACCTGACGCCAAGAACGACAACTCTGTAATATGCAAGTAGTTAATTGTTAACTCATTCAAACGTGCAGTTCTATCTATAAACCACAGGGTAGTAATACATGTACAGTAAATCCTGTAAAAAGTCTTTAAATGGAATATCCGCATGTGATTCAATCACATGCTCACGTTCCATTTGCATTTGATTTGGAGGCTTTCTACCTTTATTACACTAGTGTATTATAAAAAAAAATATTACATGGCTTTAACATACTGTATGATGGTGTGATTATGTGATAAAAGGTATTTATGGGATTAAAATTACCGAAATGAACTGAGTGTATTTGTCAATCAATCGGACACAAGTAAAACAATCAACCGGACATCGGCATGATTTAGAACTGCAATCAACCGGTCACTACATGCAATCAACAAAATAACCGGACACGCGGTTTTCGCGTGTTTTCTCAACTAATTTAGCCAATTGTTTGCTGTAGTTCAGGTTATAAGATCTTCTACACCTTATCTACATGCAGGGTAAAAATAAATTAGGTAGTTAAAGTGTTTGAGGCGTACGGGCCATTTTTGTCAACATTTGACGAACATGACCCGCTGATGGATTGAATATGAAGTCACTAGCCGGCAATACTCGGGTATCTAAGTATAAAAAGCAGATGTACGTGTTCAGGATACATTCACACAGCCTACGCGTATATTCCTGGGTTCCTAATTTATTGATATTTAGAGAAATCTACGATAAATCGTACACTTACCACAATTTGATGTCGAAGAGAAAGGGCAATCAATCGGACACCGGCTCAATCAACCAAATTTTCACGGTCACGCTTCCCCCCCCCCCCCCCCCCAGTGGTGATGCTCATATCCAACAGATGTAAAGTTCTTAGGTCTTTTGGCTGATACAACCTTGTCCAGGTTGGCTGCAGGGAACTGGCCACTGTACAGAAATCAACTCAGAAGATCTTGCCCACCACCTTACCCGTTGGCCTTCATGATTAGACGGCTTTCTTGCCCCCTCTAGTTGTGGAAGACTACGGAGGGAGTTGTTCTTTTGGGGTTCAATCGCTGCTTGAGGTTGTGGGTATTGTGGCTGCTCCTCTGGAATTGCTTGTGAGGTGGCAATGATCACAGATAGTGTCTCCATCGAAGTGCTTTTCACACACGTGACAGTTCTTGTTAGTGTTGTTGGTGCGCAGTTCTCGGGGGTCATCGCCCTGGCTTTCGATTGCCAGCACTGCTTTGTCTCTGCGCTCTTCCTCTTACTGAACATCCAGAAACATCACTGCTGAAGAGTAATCATGCCGTCTGTATTTGTCCCTCGGTGACCGCCGTGGGTTTTGTGTGGCCTTCCCACCTAACCATAACGCGCTTGTAGTCGCTGTTGAATCTTCTTGGTATTGATCTTGCAGCAGTCAAGATTCGGCCTGGAGATTTTGTTCTGAGGGTCTCGAAGTCAGCATAGCCGATGTAGGGGTCAGGAGCTGTACATGCTGGTTCTCGAACGGCACCTTGTTTTCCTGTTCTTTCGGTATCTAAATTTCGATGGCGGTCTGGCCTATCCTTTCGCATTCGGGCTTATGGGATTTCAGTTCCTCTTGAGAGAAAGCATGCAGGTACCATTCTTTGACTAGTTATACAACAGTTTGTCGAGGTCGTTGGCTTCGGTGTAGTGGAACTTATATGTTTACTCGACCAGCAGTAGGTTTACACGTGGGATGTCCAAGTTTGCTGAGTCGGTAGACGATTACACCTTTGTTCCAGTTAAAGACATTCAAAGCCAAGTTGTTCAGTATCCCACTTATAAGCATAAAGTGTGACTAACCCTCTATGTACATTGCATAAAATATACATAAAACCTCCTCGATTTTGGAGATGGGTGTAGGGTACTCAGTCCCTGTGAAATCCAGTCTATCGTCTGTCGGATATTTTGTAGGTCGATGTGGGTTTCTACCATCTGGACACAAAGCAGATGGGGGAAGCCCATCTGAGGTAGTGGTCATCCTTGTTCTGCACATTGACCACTGGCTTGTTATTGTTCAGAGCAGTCGGCCATGAAATATAGGAACTCCCTCTCAGATGTTGGTAGCTGGCTTTGCCCAACCATAGAGTTTCAACTCGGTCAACCATCCACCCGGAGCCTCTTTCTGTCCAGTTTTCGAGTGTCTCCTGTGTGCGAGAAATGTTCTCATCTAGTTCCTCATCGATCACATGAGATTGCTTCTTACTTTTGGCTAAGCACAGGGTCGATGAACTGTTCACTGCCATCGGGATGTTTTTTTTTAAAAGCTGGACCTTCAGAGCAAGCTGGAACTTCACACAATTAACGTCGAGTATCTCTACCCCGAGTTTCCAATGGATATTGAGGGCGCAGTCGTACCAAGCATGCGTTGCGTCTGTGACTTTCTGGGGACATCCATCTGCCACTCACTCAGATAGCCGCCAATGGCCCAGGGAGTCTGAGGGTGAGGTCATCAAGGTGCTCATATTCGAACAATCTACGGAGCTCCTTCTGTTGGTTCGCAACTGAGCCGTCGTTCCGGCTCATAGCGGGTAAGGGATCTACTGTGTTTTTTCGCTTTCTCTCTTTACCCTTTGAGATGGTGGTGGACGCATGGGCATAAGCAAACGCTTCTTTACAGCTTCAAAGATGGACTCATCCAAAGTGATATGACAACAGCCCGGAGAGCTCAATTGCAAGTAATTGGCCTAGAGGTCAATCCACGGTTGCATGATCCAACCACAAATCCCCAATAGCAATCGTCCTCTAAACTAGGAGTCGGGTATGTAACAATTCCTTCATTATCAGCACATAGCGATGCCTTGCCTCCTCTGCCTTTATGGAAATCTTAACTCCACAGTCCTCACAGATAGGAAGAGCATGCTGGGTGCCCTTTCCACACATACCACACGCCTTTGGCAATAGTTTTCCCTGACTCTGTTTCTTAAGATAAACCTTACAATATGTGCCAATACAAGTCTTCCCTCGGGCGGTCCACCGTCCAACTTACAACCAGGTACAGTTGTTTTGTTCTCATACAGTTAAAACTAGAAGTCCTGTCACGAATTGTGCGCTTATCTAGGCTTAATTGCGCGTAGGAATTGCGCGCAATTTCCATATCGAATGGCATCCAAAGCATGGCAGGTTCTCCTGGTTACTCATAGCAAACACAGGCAATGTTTCTGCCAATGGACCTCCGGGTTACCCGGAGGTCCATTGGCTGAAACATTGCTTGTGCACAGGCCATATGTACATAACTTGATAGCCTTACTATGGTCATAACGCGTAGATTAACGCGCAAATCGACGTGCTATTTGTGCGCATTTCATGACAGGATTTCTAGTGTTAACTGTATGTTCATCTATCACAGGTATGTCTTCTGGTACACACTGCTCCTATATATCTTTTGTCCTACCTTGTCTACCTCGCCATCCTTCAAGGTAGATTTATTTTCGCCTATTTTTTACCAACTTCGAGGCGATATGGTTTCAGTTGTGGCCAAACAAGGACTGGTGCACACGGGGCGGGTAGGGCCGGCTTCAGAAGGGGTGACCCGGAACTCCTATTATATATACAATTAGCTTGTACTCTCATTTACAATATGAGACAGAGGTGCCTAGCGTGTTCACAGGTCGGATCTGGAGAGACTCGATATTGGCTATGTGGTTTTATTATACCTACCATTCGTGCACTTGATTTGCGTTATGATGGCTGTTCAGAGATTTTTTCGAAACGATCATCCACTTGTTAAAAAATGAATTAGCTTCCACACGTTTTATTACACGGTTGTTTTATGAAATCCCCGTCTACACTGAACCGTGCGGAAAATGAAAATCCGTTCCGTACATATGTGCGGAGCAAAAATCGTTGACGTACTATTTTTTAAATATACTACTCAAAGTTTGCTAAGCACCAAATATTTAACACATAATTGTGGAATTTGCTGGTGACATATTTGCGAAATTTTTGGTGGATATGATTGAGGAATGTATTGAGATGGCCCAGTGTTTACATAAACTCTCTTGACAGGCAGGCTTTTCGTGAAGTCATGGAAAGCATGTACCCCTTGACTTTCGTGTACTGTCTACATGGACATGACGTGTGTAGGATATTCAATCTTCATTTCAACACAAAGCCTTGCGATTCAATGATTGAATGTGGCAAATGCAAATGTAAGAAGACATTTGTCTTAAGCAGAAATGTGGCGGGATATAGGGATGTTGGAGCAAGAGACTACCCATCGTCAGGTTGGTAGCCCTTGGTGTACACCATGCGGTGATCACCAGAGCCTGGGCAAAATTTCAGCAGTATGACACACCAGTAAGATGGCATGGTGGTGGCAGAGACAGGGCAACATCTGCAGCTGAAGACCGGTTTTTGGTCATTCCGGCCGTAGGAACCGGTTTGCCACAGCAACCCAGCTTCGCAGTGACCTCCAGAATGCATCCGGGGTAAATGTTTCGACGCAAACTATCCGGGCAAGGTTGCACGAAGGTGGTCTCCGATCGAGAAGACCATGTATTCGCATCCTGCTGTCCCAAAACATCCGCCAGGCACGATATGAATGGGTCATAGACCACGTTGGATGGACCAGAGAAGATTGGCGACCTGTCCTTTTTACAGTTGAGTCAAGGTACTGCCTAGACCACGCAGATAGGCGTTCTATGGTATGGAGAAGACCAGGAGAGCTATTCCATGCCGCTATAGTGGAGGGTCAATCATGGTCTGGGCGGCATCAGCTGGGGTGGATGTACAGAGCGCTGTGTTCTTGAACGTGGTACATTGATTGCCCAGCGGTATATTGATGAGATTCTGGGTGCCCACGTCAGGTTGTATGCAGGTACAGTGGGTGATAGGTTTATTCTGATGGACGATAATGCCCGTCCTCATATTGCCCATGCTGTCGGAGAGTACCGACAGACGGGGGGGGGGGGGGGGGGAGATTGAGCGTATGGACTGACCAACAAGATCCCCTGCCCTCAATCCAATCGAACATGTCTGGAATGAGTTGAAGCTTGCAATTTCAGCCCGTCCTGACCAGCCAAGAAGTGTCTAGGAGCTTGGTGCTATATTGGTCCAGACATGGAAGAACATCCCACAAAGGACCACCAGGGACCTGATTGGGAGCATGGGAAGGGGTTGTCAAGAGGTAATTAACAGAAATGGATCTCATACTCGCTATTGAAGCCATAACAGTTGGCTCCGTCAATTTTTTGGCAAATTGAAAAATTTCCTCTTTTACCAATAATATCCATTTTCAATGGTTATCGTATTCAAAAGCTAAAAATAATGTTTAACACAAATAAAATCTTAATTTCTGTACTAAAATCATTAAATATATAATTAAATAAAAAATATATACACTTTTCATTACAAATTTTCAACTAAAACATAAAACAGGTAGTTGGATATATATGGTGCTTAGCAAACTTTGAGTAGTATATTATTCATCACACTCCCACACAAGGTTACGAAAAACCTATATTTTTCGCTTGTACAAAGTCACTTCATTTATGGAATTTCCATATAGGGAGCATCAAAGGCGTGTAGTCGTCTATATAAATTACAGAAACGGTCATTAAGAAAAATAAATAATGAGAAGTATAGTTCTCACACCGACCCCTTATTTATCAAAGATAAAGTACTGGAGATAACAGATCTACACAAATTACACGCTTCTTTGTTTATGTTCGACTGGTACAATGGAAATCTTCCATCATCTTTTGCTAATTTCTTTTCTACAGTGAACAATAAATCTATTATGAATACACGCCAGGCTGGTCTCCTTCACCGACAAAGAACTAGAATTAAAACTCTTGATAACTTTCCGGTACTTGCATTTCCAAAATTGTGGAATGAACTAGGAAATGATATTCGAGGATCACCTAACAGGATAGACTTTAAGAAAAGATTAACTAATAAACTTATTTCATCTTATTTTGACAACATTTCATGTTCTAATCCGTATTGTCCTGACTGCGCCATCTGAAGGTATGGTATTCTCGTGCTGTTGGCATCTTGATTTGGTCTCTGCCGTTAATTTGTAGGGACGCAATGGTCCAAGGATATCCCACGGGAAGGGAAGCAGTGCTTGTTTACTGCGGTAAACAAGATATGTCTTACTGGTAAAATAGGACTCAGTCATCAATGCTTTGGGGCTGAAGTCCTCTAAAATGGGAGGCTTGGGTATAAACGGGTTTTCGAGCCCGAGTTTATCTCCATTGTGTGGTCACGATTAGCCATTGTGCAGAAGCATGTGACATTAAACACCAGTAAATAAATACCTAAGAGTATAGAACAAATACATCAACTCCCCATACTAGTACGACGGAACGGTTGAGATCTCTTCCGGAGAGCCATGCCGTTGGAGGCACCAGCCATCATCTGATCGATGTGCATATGTCTTAGTGGATGTATCAAACATACACTCCCTATAGTGGAAACTTATTACAGCCAATTACAAGAAGCCTCAATGTTGCACGTGCATGTTCTTTCTCTTCTCCTCTAATATTTCCTTTCTACCTTTTCCTTGTCTTTCTTTCTATTTTTTTTTTTTTGGGGGGGGGGGTGCAGGAAGACAGCCAATCTGGCTATGCTTTCCCCGGTCAGTATACATGTGTATCCTATACATAATAGTTTATCATTGTTATATGAATACTGTAAATATATGTTGATGTATATCTTACTGTAATTTATAGTATACTGGTGAAATAAATATATATCAATAACGAAATGTCACTGGATTTTTCTACAAATCGAGCAACGCAATTACAATTTGAATCGCTAGCGATAGTTGAAAATCGTTCCCGGAGTTCCATTGTGTTCTATGTGCCAGTGGGCACATAGAACACATTTGAACTCAGGGGACGAAATAGTAACACGGCTTCCCCACGCATTTTTTGTTGGCGATACAATGTGTTTTTTTTTTTTTCTGTTCACACCTGTCAAAATGATTTGCTTAGTGTCCTTATAATAATCGTTTTTATAGACGTGAAGGCGTGTAATAAACACAGAACGACACGGGTGTGTAAATGGATGAATCGACATGGCACTTGTGCCATCGCGGACGGATAAAACTCGTGGCTGAGGCCTCTCGTTCTATCTTTCGGCTCTGTCACTCGTGTCATATCGATTTACCAATTTGCACACCCTTGTCGTTCTGTGTATAAATTGCTTTTCATTACAGTATCATTTTTTTTGGTCATTTACAACAAAATGTTTGGTGTAGTTCAAAACTTGTTTTGAGTTGACTACAACTACCGTTTCGTGTTTAGTGAATCGTCAACTGGAAGATATTAAGTGTACTGTCATGTTTGAGTGGATACGGAATTAATTTCACGAGTGAGCACATAAATATTTATCTGAGTGAAAAGCCAAGTATGAAGCTGTTATTTTTCGTAATCTGAAGTAAACTAATTTCGATATCCACTCAGAGCCTCGTTCCATTTGTATGTACCGTGTGCTTTTTCGAAGAACAGTCGAAAACAACCCAGCTGATTTTGGGGCTTTGCATGATGTTGAACTCTGAGTCTGATCGGTTCATAATGCTGCTCAATGCTGCTTAAGTAAGTTAGAGTAAGCCATTCAAAGTTTAGGAAGGAGGAAGACTCGAAGCTGATTCTCTCATAATTAAACCTTTTTTTCTGTTCATGCATTTTCGGTCAAACTGATTGGTTAAAGTATGTTTTACCATAACACAATGAACCTAAAAAACGCATTTAGGCCCGCCCTAAACCACACCCCACTGTCTGTCTTAAAAATTAAGTTGCACAGTGTGAATGGAAAAAGAACCCCGCACATTCATATTGTACCCCGTACGCCCATTTACACAGTTTGGCCTTTGTTTTTGGGGGGTTCATAATTCAAGAAATAGACTGTCAACGAATGATGTTTGCGCAAGAACGGTGCGATATGTCAGGACGTTCAAATTCTCGATACAGCTGTAGCTGCAAACTGTTCTATACGTTTATTTTTTGACACAAATTGCTTAAATCCACAAAATAATGAAAACGATTACATATATAATTACGCATGCATGAGCAGGTGTTTTGGCTGCCCCATCTTCGATCACACACTGCGCCCTGTTAAATGTTCTTAAATGGTCGAACGGGATTTTGCACACTTGCATGAAGTGTTAAGCGGTGCCAAGATTTTTTTCTATGGAGTGCCCCACTTTTCAGACTGTTGTCAAATGGTGTGGAAAGGGATCACACTACCTTAAAATCGGGATGGATTTTAGACACGTTTGATAAATGGTGAAGTGAACCAATGTACACAACCTCAGTTTTATATGCATTCGATTTTAGACAGCCCTCTGTCATCCTACCGTTTGTAAAGTATATGAGCTTACTTCTTATTCTGCAACCCATGACAGTAGAAACACGTGCACGTCTGTTCATCTTAATAGGATATTGACGGAGCACGGTGGCTCAGTTTTCACGGCATTGGAATTCAAACCGAAATGTCCACGGTTCGATCCCCGCCAGGGGTAACTGCGTTTGGCCCTTGGACAAGGTACGTAATCCTAATTTCCTCGCTTGGGGCACGTTGGCGCTGTGCACTTGTCTTCAACCAATGTCAACCCTGTTTGTGCTCCTTGGTTCTCTCCGGGTACTCCGGCTTCCTCCACACACGAGGTGACCATAGTTGTCTAAAGTGTCCTTAAACCTCGATCAAAATCGGATATTGACAAACAGTGAAACCTTACGCTCAGTTACTGGTTAAAAGCTGTTTAAAAAGTTAAACATTGAACTTTAGAACACGAAATTGATTATTCGAGGCACACAAAGTAACATTGAATTTATCTAATAAATATTTAAGCGACGATGAAGAGATTGTACTTATCAGTATTGCAATATAAAAATGGTCAAATGGCGTCTCGAGACTGTAAATTCCCTTGTGTGTATCGGGAATCCGTTTACAGGCTATAACGCTTCACTCTGTTGACCTTTCAATCTAGCACTGTACTCAACTCAAGTTACAGACAGTTATAATGTATTTTCGAAAGTCGGAGGCGCTTGCAGCGGGTTTAATAAGGATTCACAAACAATGACAAACTCAAATATTTTCTAAGGCTTGAGAGCTCAATACCTGATGTTTCCTGGCCTTAATTTAATTCTTGGATAAGGTATGGCCGGACTTTTCCGATTAAAATACAGCTGCACAAAAATTAGCATCTGGTGTGTTATACCCTATTGTGTTGGTAGCTTTAGTAGTGCTGTTCATATGGAAGCTTCAAATTCTTAAATCTGATCACTTTCAGAAGACTTTTCAATGGGGTTTAATGATACTTTCGATAGCCATTTCGTGTCGGACAGTTTTACGGGTGGAGAAAGCCGGGCTACCTGGAGAGAACCACCTAGCAACGTGAGCAACTGTCAGACTCCCCAACGTTCTAACATCGTATAGGCAAGCTTTGCATTCCTTGAAAGCAAGTGAACCATCGTTGTGTAGTACGACTTAGTACACATCGCCACCATGTCCCAACGTGGGCAATTAAGTGCCTTACCCATGGACACAACGCGGCTACAGCTGGTCAGAATTGAGCCATGGACCGTTCGGCTTGAAGTTCAATGTTCTGAACCACCCTTATAATAATTAATTACACATAAATATGTGTTAGCATATTTGTATTACACGCTAAACACTAAAGTTTTAAAAACTACACTTGGAGTGCTATATTTAACACTAAGTCCTGAACTAGCACTTTGTTCAAGTGTAGATATCCAAGAACTTGACAGGTGTTACAATAATACCACTTGACAAGTGTAATGTCGCGACACTTAAAAGGAAACAACGCAGATGACGCGGATCAGACTCGAACTCTCGAGCCTGATCCGCGTCATCTGCGTTGTGTCCATTTAATTATGTACCCACCAAGCGCAAATCAAATTATGGACGATTATGAAAGAACCACCAATGCTAGACACATGGAAAGTGCCATCCATTCAAGTTTCAGATGTCTGACGATTGTAATGTCTAAGTGCTTAAAGCATTGCACTTTGAGAGTTAAAATCAAACCCTAAGAGTTAGAATGGGTTTAACACCTTGAAAGTGTCAGTTTTAACACTTTAGTTTTTAGTGTGTATGAATTAATAATTTGGTACTTTCAAATATTTATCCGACTGATCAGTCCGTACAATAACCGGAGATTAATTACAGGACATATTCGTACTAGCACCTATGCTGATTATACCTCAGTGTTATTTTATCATTCATCGGCCAATATGGAAGCTACAAATTATTAAATGGGGCTAGCTATTTCAAAATTAAATATCAATATTTATCATATGCTTACATCTAACTGCACCCTAGTATCGCTGTCGCTGTCGTATTAGGGCTACACGGTTTATCGATAAAACGATATATGCCGGTATTCAAACCAATATCGATTGAATCGATTGAATACCGGTGTAATTACAAACATAACAGCCCTGAATGAATAATATTATCCCTTTACCCAAAGAATCGCCCGCATGTGCCCGCGTAATATACAAATTCAGCAGTTGAAAAAATAATTTTCAAAAATTTCAACAAACCTATATCACGTGACCCCTCATTGTTTTGTAGAAATGTTTGGAAAAATCGGATACACCATGATTTAAAATAATACATTTTGATACCGTCTGCGTAGGCAAAGGTGTTTCGAACCACATCATCAAGGCATGCTGATTCGTTCTGACTGTGATGCCTCAAGTCTCGATTGTGGTACTTATGTCCAGATATCTGAAGTTTTCGATATACCGGTATACCGCGGTGTTTTTTTTCAATACCGATACCGGTATTCAGTTTTGAATATCGTGCAACCCTAATAAGCGCTTCAAAATCGGAAACATCTGACTTCTCTCAGGATCCTTGTTGATAAACGCCTGTACCTGCATAATTGAACACTTGGGCACATTTCAATACATTGTTATCCAAGGAATCGTCTGCATGTGCCCGCGTAATATACAAATTCAGCAGTTGAAAAATTTATTTTCAAAACATTCAACAAAACTATATCATGTGACCCCTAAATGGAACAAGCTCATTGAGCACGTTCCAACGAGGGGTCACATGATATAGTTTCGTTGAAATCTTTGGTTAAAATCTAATAAACTAATTTTGAAAATAATAAATTTTGATATCGTCTGCGATGGATAAAGGTTTTTCGAACTGCATCATCAAGGCGTGCTAATTCGTTCCAATCGTGATGCCTCGAGTCTCGATTGTGGTACTTATGTTCAGATATCTGAACAGTTTTCGATATACCGGTATACCGTGGTATTTGTTTTGAATACCGATACCGGTATTCAGTTTTGAATATCGTGCAGCCTACAGTCGTTTACTCATCAATTCTGGCTCGCCGGAAAACGAGTCTCAACTTTTACAAATCCATATCATGTCTTCTCAAACAAGGCTTAGTTGACGTCAATGGCGTGCGAATGTTTCAATGGCGACAATTTTACGCGCGCAAAAAATAGTTTTGTTCTGAATACTCAGGGAAACAGTCCGCAATATTTTTGTTCAGTATATTTACATATGAAGTGTTCAATTTTAAAACATACATTGTAATGATAACCAAATTATTACAGCAGTCAAGCAACTTGCGCTGTCATAATTATACCGTTTCATTGATGAGACCAGATTAGCCAGATCAAACAAGTCACCTACGGTGTCTTATTTGATCTGGCTCAACTGGTTTCGTCAGCTCGACGGAGTACCTCGACCCAGATCGACTGACTGTTGTAATAACCTATATTTATAACATAAGTACTGCATAAAATATCGGTCGTATTTGGAAGTAAACAACACGTTATTTCCGGTTGCGTGCTATGGCGTTATTTTAATATGAAAACAGTTTCTTCTTTTCAAAACCTTTCCAGATAAAAGAGCGTATCTTTGTCACAACACGTTTCTATGGTAAAGGATGATACGAAATTTTTTAACCTCGTCCACTTAATTTATGGAACTTGATAGACTTGGTTCATATGTAATGAAGACTAGTTGGTATTTGTTTGTTTGGGCTTTTTTTAGGGTTTTGTTTGTTTTGTTCTCTTTTTTTGTCTTTTTATTTTATTTTATTTTATTTTTTTTTCATTTTTTTTTTTTTTTTGTTTATTGGGGTTTACCGACAGCAGATGTAAATTGGGCATTCTAACTCAACTCACCCCACACATAGTTTTTGCATTGAATTAGAAAATATCAATGGGACTTTCTATGTTAAATCGGTAAAATATTTCAACCTCACGCCAAAATTGTGTCCCAGCACAATTGCACAAATGGACATTAGTGAAAAAACAAAACACGAAATGCTTACATAGGTTTATTTTCCTATGAAGAATGCCATTTCAGATTAGTGTCCAAGTCAGTTGTTTTCAGTGTTGCACAGCAACATTTTCTTTCGTCAGCACGCCGTTACTTATAAACATTATAAATTATTGTGATGAATTGACGGTAATATGGTCTGAGGTTTGCTGCTCGGAGCTTATGTTCAACCGAGAAGCGATTCGCGTCTTGGTTGAACATAAGCTCCGAGCCGCAATCTCAGACCATGTTACCGTCAGCTCATCACAATAACGTATATGTTCCAATGGGACACTACCCGTAGCCTCACACCTACATTGTGAAACACGGGAGGCTTATTTACTAAACTTGTGATAGTTAAAAGTTGCCTTGTTCACGGCAACTTTTACGATCATAGGTTTAGTAAATAAACCTTTCGTGTACCCGCACGACGGCACTTGATAAATAATTAACAAGCTAGATAAACTCATTCCATCTCAGTTCAAATCGTAAATCTGTTTGTAATTTAAACAATACTTCATCCAGAACACCGTCTGCTGCACGTGTGAAAAATCCAGAAAAATGAAGCGGCTTGTCAGTCACTCCGTTGATGAAGCAATTACGAAACTGGCGACGTCGTTTCAAATATTTCGCGTGGTGACGTCAGACGGTAACATTTGCCACTGGAGCCGTAAACATAAAAAATACGCTAGCTCTCATCGAATCAGAGGGCGAGGATTTTACTTTTATTGGAACGTAATTCCATCGACACCTTCTAACTCACCTACAAAAATAAGGCTCGAAAATGCAGTGTCGTTTCGATAGATCTTTTGAATCCTGTGCATTGTTTTTTGCAAATGAGATAGAAATTCGTGTTGGAAGTAAGTTTTTGAAAAAAAGTAAGTTGGGAACTCAATCGTGTTATATTGGGAAAACAACTGATGGTAAATGCGATATTGCTTCTCGTACCGTGAGTTCCAATGTGTTCTATGTGCCTACCTCGTATCTAAGGTCATTGATACCTTTAACCAGAAGATGATGGGTTGAGGAGTATTGTAAAAGAAAAATAGTTTTAGTTATCCTTCTGATCACACAAATTATCATCGCTCTCTATTATAATAACGATCGAATCGTCCTGTCATGAAGGATATCTTTAATTAGGTTAATTCTCGATTGAGGAGTATTTTAAGAGAAAATTTCTTCTTTTTTTAACCATATTATAATAATCATCGAGTCGTCCTATCGTGAAGGATACTTTTAATGTGTACGCTAAACCAAAGGAGCGATGTTTGCTGATCTCAGGAATGATATACGTTATCCTTCTGTTGCCGAACGAGTGGTGTACGTTAACCCTCTGATCCCCGAAAGAGCGAAATATCTTACAATTCGCTTACATTTTTTTTGTTTACTTGTATATTTTGTCATGGAGCATTCCACTAGGCTATTTTTTTCACACGCATCAACATTATCGACTTCGATGAATAAAAAATAACAGAAATAACAAAAACGCCGACAGTCTATTAGGATATCCTTCTTATCTCGTTGTCTCGTTGAAAGGTATCGAAAGTGGTGAATTTCCTCAGGGATATCTCGGTAAGTTGTTGCGAATGCATGTATGTTAGATGTTTGCTGGATAATAAACCCAAACATTAATGAGGGCCCAAATACAGTGCCGTCAGACTGGTCACTTTCCACGGATGGCAATCTGTCCACAAACGCAATAATATTAGATTCCAAACACCAATTATAGGAATAATCATCAAACATTTAATTAATGATTTAAGGGGTACTACGGGTACTTCATTAGTTAAAATTTTCCTGATGATGGTTTTCATTACCTGATAAACGCATGCGTGGACATCACTGGCCAAGCGTGGTTTTCGACCACTCCACAACGACTGTACTCTACTTTGGGGTGTATGTATAAATATTGAGTGGCATTTTTGTGAATAGGGAGTGAAACATGTCTCATTATCGAAGGTCGATCGTCGCGGGATGTTTCGTATGTTATTCTATTGCAGAATGGTTTCGAAAGTGGGGGATTATCCATGGGTTTAAACCACGTCATTTAATTTGTTTTCATTATTTTTTTCATTTTTTGTCTCAAAATCATAGGTTATGACCCCTCGTTGGAACGAGCTCGTAGAGCTCGTTCCAATGAGGGGTCATAACCTATGTTTTTGAGACAAAAATGAAAATAATTAGTTATTCAAGATTTTTTTTTTGCAAGTGTCGTCTGCGTTTCATGTTAGGTGAAGGGTCAACGAAGGACCAAATACTTAGGTGTTTATATATATGTTATGAGTAACATTTTTTTTCTGAGGAGAGAGAGACGGGGCAGAGAGATATATCCTTCATCAGCGCGTGATCTCTCTCGGAACATATATCGTCTGAATCCCATAATAAAGTGCAGTTTGGAAATTCTCGGTCTCCATTTAGCAATAATTACCAAGTTGACGAGACAACAAGGTATTTCAAACTAGTCCAGAGCTAGTAAAAAACAGTAAACATTTCTGTACACTATGAAATACATCGTATCCATAAAGTTAAACTGGGTTCAATAAAATATGTTCTCACTTCAAACGCAGGTATAATCCTGGTGTATAGTGAAACGTATGTGAAGCCGAATAATTTGGTGACCTCCATCTTAAAAGCACTCAGGTGAGAGAACAAATTTTTAATCACTCGATACATTGCAGATTAAATTCCGGGCAAGAATCATTGGGCTTCAGGTCAGACAAATTATATACCGAAGCAAATATAAGCTTCAATGTGCAAAATCTACGTCTTCTCCAATCGAAATGGACACAGTCACCTAAGGATTTCGGTCCTTTTTCGATCAGTTTCACAAACTGCTTCAAATGTGCCAGGCATACACAGAACGACACACGGGTGAGAATGGGTTAATCGATATGGCACTTGTACCATCGCGGAAGGATAAAACTCGAGGTCTGCGGCCTCTCGTTTTATCCTTCCCCGTTGGCACTCGTGCCATATCGATTAATCCATTCACACACGCGTGTCGTTCTGTGTTTGTTTTACGCCTTCGCGTCTATAAAAAAAAACATTTTTAGAAGGACACTCAACAACTTGACAACAATCAACAAAAAGAACACATTTTATCGCCTTGCAAACTTGCGCAGAGAACCCCTCCTTCCCTCGTCCCTTGAGTTCCAATGTGTTTTATGTGCCTACTGGTACATAGTACACACTGGAACTCAGGGGACGATGTTTGGCTATCGCTAGCGATTCAAAATTGTAATTGCGGCGCACGATTTGTAGAAAATTCCTCTGAAATTTTGCTTCAGTTTAAAAATAATCCACCAACGATTTCTGTTCTGCACATATGTGCGAAACGGAATTTTATTTTCCGCATGGTTTCGTGTTTCTGTAGGACAGGGTGTAATAAAATAGAAACCAAGCGCTACAATTAATCAGCTCATTTATCGCCACCTTGAAGCGCCACAAGGTGACAAAGGACCAAATGCATTGCACAGTTGCTTTCAATCCAAGGACAATAGCCCATGGTTGTCGACAGTAATTTATTTAGACAATGGTCTAAGTATAATGATTAGACTGTTAGAAGGCGCAAACCTCCAACAATACAGCATATGCATACCGATAAGCCTTTGAGTACGGTTGCGATTTTTTATGCTAACCATTCTACGAACCTAATAATAGGGTTGCATCCATGTATGAGAAACACTAACGACCCCGATGTAGTTTCATTCAAAACAATTAGTGTAGCAGTTCCATTCAACAATGCAGCATGCTTTCACAGATAAGCCTAAGGACGAAGGTTAAGGGTGGATGGGGGAAAAAGGTAGCTAAGCTATTCACCCGGGTCTTCCACCTGTGCCATCGACTATTACGAATGTCCAATACTGAAACAATTTCACAAACTAAGCATTGTGCATGCCGTATAATATGGGCTGGATCCACCTAGTGAAAAACAATCGCCCCCATGCAGTAGTTACTCGAAATGAACAAACCACGCACCGTGTCAATCGAGTAACATGAGCTAATATTATTCATCATAAAGCATAGGCACATGAATTGCCTTTATCTGAGAAAACCGATCTTCAATTTTATCAAACTCACCTTGATGCTCCAACTCTGTTATCGTATCCCCAACGTCAGTCTAAATTACCCAACTGTCTTCAGACCAATACACTTAACACTTTAATGTCAACAATGACTTACCCAGATTATGGCCTGAAGCTATGAGCGATACGTAACTAACATGTCGAATCATGATTTGACAGATTATGAAAAACTGTACTTGGCAAAAGGTTAAAATAAAAACAAAAATACCTACACCCATGGAGTCAGGGACGAGTCATCCAACCATGAGATCCAACTTCGATAGATACGTGATAGTCGGCTTCTGTACAATAGCTCACTAACTGAATCCGAATCGAATCAAAAATAAATATCATCATTTATCATATGACTCGTCCATTTCGTTCACTTTAAAACATTTGATATTTTGCTTTCATATTAATCAGTGATAAATAAAGCCTCCCGTCGATTTCATTGGTCAATTTCAAAACTAGACAATTTGATTGGCTGAACAAAAGATAACTGGGTCATATTTTTATAATTTGCATAATTGGGGTTGAAAGATTCCATTGGTCAAGTTCAAATATGGACAGTTTGATTGGGTGAACAAAATACAACTGGGTCACATTTGCATAATTTGAGTTGGGAGAATTTACGTTATCTGTCCTATTTAGGTTGGGTTATATTGCATTAACCATTTACCTAAGATAACGACCAAAACCGACCATACGACAAAAATTCATTTTTTGCTCGCAAACATAGGTTATGACCCTTCATTGGAACGAGCGCATAGCGCTTGTTCCAATAAAGGGTCATAACATATGGTTTGGAAGCAAAAAATGAAACTTTTTAGTTATATGATGATGTTTTTTCCAAGTGTCGTCTGCAACACACGTTAGGTAAAGGGTTAAAAAGTCATACTTATTCGTTAATTTGTGCATATGTGTGTCATATGATAAATAGAATATGAAATAAGTGTTTTTCTCATATGATATTTATGAAACTCGTACGAATTTTCCGTTTGGGGCTTGCCAGAGGCTCGCCCAAACGGAAAATTCTTAGACTCGTTTCATAAATATCATGTGAGAAAAACACTCATTTCATATCCTCTATTAATGAGACCGTATTCAACGAGAAAGACGATATGGGCTATTGACTCTGAAGTGAACAAAATGATTGTTTACGAAGATGCCTCGTGCAGCTGACTACAAACTGTACAAAGTGATTATTTTCGAATATACCTTGTACAATTTACTATGAACTGAACAAAGAGTATAACTCGATCGCGGCAAAATAAGAAAAAATTAACTGAGTGTTATATGCTGCTATTTGTCTTTTTCGACTCCATCTCCAAGTGACTGTATGTAGAGACCACAGGTTTCTACGACAACTATTCACTAGCAGTACATTACCACATCATAGGTATCCTCCAACACCACGATGAGTCGAAGAGTCGTAAGAGTATTTATTCCTGGAGCAATTACACCCACTGCTCTTTAGCTCAATCGACTAATTAGAAACCACATGTATCGCTGAGGGGAGATAACTGCGTATAGGCGGGGAGTGGGGTGGAACAGGACGAGAAATATGTTCATTGGACTGGCTTTGCAAAAAAAAGATGCAGCAACATGTTTTTGTGAGGAGCACATACATGATTATATTTTGGAGGAGAGGCATTGTTGTTCAAAGTAAGATCAAAGTCATTGGAGGGAGAAAAAGTGAGGTATGTGCAGTTCATTTTAGAATGTCTCAAAATACTTGCCAAGCAGAAATCGCGAAACTATTGGACGAAAAATGGGAGAGATGAGTGGGGCGAGTAGTATAGTTGGGGGGAAGTCGTGGATTATTCAAGCGAAGATTGTTTTCGTCGAAGACAGGATACCACTGAGTGCAAAAATTACCAGACAATGCCGGATATACCAATATATAAAAAAAGAAGTCGGTAATGTGATTCTTTTGTCACTCTCGGAGAGCGTTAGGAAAAGATACTCATTTTTTGCACTGCCTGCTACGAGTGGGATAAAAATGCTATCGTGGTAAACAAGGCTGGTGTACTTCCAAGAATCTTATCAGGTGTTAGGATGTAAAGGCAAATGTATCTTCGATGTCTGTAGAGGGAAGCCCTTGACAAAAGTATTCTCCAGAGGTGGGGGCAAGCATCAGAAAACCGTTCTTCTCGTCGGCGATACACTCTTGCCCTACCATCAGCGCGCCATAGATAAAATCGTGATTCATCACTGAAAATAACTGTGCTCCAACGCTGCTGAGTCCATCGAACACGCTAACGTACTCATTCCATTCTGACGGTACGATGACGTTGGGTAAGGATTGATCCGTGGTATGGACGCCTACTTCGGATGCCGTGTTCAGCGAGTGTGTTGCGGACAGTTTGTGCACTGATTCTATTGTTGGTTCTACCAGGAGTAATTGCTGCTGTCCTCTACGCCGGAAGGAAGAGATCCCGCGAGTGAGACATCCTGATGTGTCGGTCTTGTGCAGGGGTCGTAACTCTTCGTCGACCTGAACGCGGTCGGTCGGCAGCAGAACCAGTGGTTCTATACTTTCCAATAAGACAGTAAATAGTGGCCACAGTGACTGCGAACTCAGCAGCGAGCTTATCTGGAGGTATCCCAGCTTCGTGCATACCAATGGCACGCAACCTCTGATTTTCGGTTAACCTTGGCATTTTTTAAAATATTGGAAGACAGCAACTAGCGTGTTTTCTCAATAACCCAGGCTCTCCAGCACAGCATAACAAAGAAAATCGTCGGCCACCCATTCTATTTGACATTCTCGGGTAGCACGTGCTATTTTGAAATCCGTAGCAAAATTGTATGCGATTGGGTGGACAACAACATGTCATTAAACTCTTTGCACGACTTCTTGTCCACAAACATGCAACATTAGAACTATTATATTTCATCCTTTATGCTATTTTTCACATTTGTTTCTATTATACTTTCTTTTTTGACTCAGTATAGATTGAAAGGTTTCGACAAAGGATTCTAAGGAACATTTCACGAAGATTTGGTTTGCATCTCCGTTCTTTTGAAAGGAGAATAGGACATCACCCTCAGCAATCTGAAGAACGATTCGAAGATAAAGTTAAAATAATTCATTTCAGTCTCTCATCAAAAGATAATCATCTCTCTTTCGTGGGGGATATTTGTATCCTTAGATGTTCAAAACAAGTGTTGTTGTACATCTAGAGAGAGGGAGAGAGGGAGATTGAGAGGGAGAGAGAAGAGAGAGAGAGAGAGAGAAAATACAATGAAAGGTTTTTATGAAAACTATCACAACTGTTTAGGTATCGAGACGACCGCACACTCGCGAAGTGCATCCATGAGTAGGTAGTCGCCTAAAGTTGGGAATCCACCAACGTCATTTTTTTATTTGTTTTTTTTTCTATTTCATCATGTGGGGGTGCACGTGCGTGCCGGTAGGCCTGTTGTATCGTCTCACCCCCCCCCCCCCCCCACCTCCATCCTTCGCGTGCGGGAGATGGGCGCGCGCGTCCACTGTTGATCGCAAAAGGGACATAATCCATCAATGTTTTTTAACTATGTATTTGTAGTAGATTTTAACTCAGTTTTTGCGACCAACTCACGAGCGGAATTGATCAAAGTGTCACATTTCATCAAACTTTTTAATTTAGTTTATCATCAATTCGGCATGCGCGGAGCTGATAATAAAATGGACATAATCCTTCCACATTTTTAGCTTACTTTTTTAACTTAGTTTGTTAACTTAGTTTTTAATTTAGATCTTTACTTAGTTTTTAACTTAGTTTTTAACTCAGTTTTTTATGAGCAACTCAGCACGCACGGGGAGTTGAACAAAGGTTCAAAATTCATCAATGTTTTTTAGTTTAGATTTATGACCATAAAAGGGACATAAATCATGCATCAATATTTTTTAAACTATGTTTTTAATGTAGTTTTTAGTGTAGTGTTTACTTAGTTTTAACTCAGTCTTTATGATCAACTCTGCACGCATGTCCGAGTGAATCAAAGGGAAATAGTTCATCAATGAATTTTTATGATCAGTTCCATGCACCTCCCCCCCCCCACCCTCGACGCAGAGAGTGCAGAGGGTGGATGTGATGCATCACGTTTACTAGCACGCACGCGCCCCCAAATGACTGATTTTGTTTTTAAATTACTTCAATTTTAAAACAAAAACACAGGCGTCTCCAACTTTGGTTGACTACCAACTTGTAGGACATGCTTCGAGCGAGAGTGGACATCTCAATATCAAAACAGAAGTGCAATTTTTCAAGAAAATCTTAAATTCTGTTTTATTTCTCTCCCTCTCCCTATCCCTCTCTTTCTCCCTTTCCACTCACCGTCCACCCTTTCTACCGCTCTCCCCTCCCCTTCCTTATCTCCCTTTCCTTTCCTTTCCTCTCCTCCCTTTCCCTCACCCTGTATTCCCCTACCCCCTCCCACTCCCTTCCCATCCCATCTCTCCATTCTCCCTCCATCCCCTCTCTTCCTCACACACTCACTCTCTCCCCTATCCATCCCTCCCCGCACCCCTCCTTCCCGATATTGACACCGCCTCATTGACTCCCTGCCTCCCTCCCACCTAACCTTCCATCCCTCCCGCAGCTCACCATCCTTCTCTCCATCTCTCACTGTCCCTACCACTTTGCATCCCTTCCTCCCCATCTCCCTCCCTCACAATACATCTCCATTTATCCATATCCCCCTCACTCCGCCTCTCCATTTTCATCCCCCTGTCCCTCCCTGCCCCCTTCCTCCCTCCATCTCCCCCGTCTCTCTTCCACTCCCCTCCCACCATCCCCTCCCCTCTATCCATACCCTTTCAATCCCCATCTCTCTCTCTCTATCTCCACTCCCTCTCTCCCTCCATCGGTTCATTCCGCTCTCCCTCCATCGGTTCATTCCTCTCTCCCTCCATCGGTTCATTCCTATCTCCCTCCCTCTCTCCCCCTCTCTCCCCTCTCTCCCTCCCTCTCCCTCCATATTGCCCCACTTATCTCTCGTGTTTCGTGATTTCTACTAGGCAACTATCTTGAGGCATTCTAAAATAAACCGCACATCCTCCACCTTTTCTCCCTCCAATGACTTTGATCTTACTTTGAACAGCATTGCTTCTCCCCCAAAGTAGAATCATCTAGGTGATCCTCACAACAAAAAGTTGCTTCATCTTTTTGCATAGCCCGTCCAACAAGCCCAATTCCATTACAAACTACTACCATCTATAGTCTCAATGAATAATTTTCCATTAACCTGGATCTCCACGCATTGGTACACGCCACTCTGTTGCTGTTCGGGAGGGGGGGGGGGGGGGGGGGGTTACAAGATAATTTATGTTTCTCCTGCATCTTTGGGCTTTGACTACATAAGGCGTCTCGACATTTCTTCGAACAGACACTTCGTGTTCTACCTATGAAGGCTTATGTTCCGGTATCCTAGCAGTCTATCTCGTCTTGGCTACTCTCGACTATTTCTGGTCCTGTTCCGACCCATTCTCGGCCTATACGAAGTTATCTCCCTTCGTTGACACGTATGGTTTCTAACTTGTCAATTGAGCCATAAAGCCATCAGAGTAATTGTTCCAAGAGTAAATACTCTGATACTCTTGCGACTCTTCGACTGGTCTCGCCTCAGTACTGGAGAATATCTATGGTGTGGTAGTGTTCTGCTGAAGAAACTTTGGCATAGAAACCTGTGGATTCTACATCCGGGTACTTGGCGGGGTAGTCAAACAAGACGTGTAACACTCAATTCATTTTTTTTTTTATTTTGCTACCATCACAGTGTGCAACATGTTCAATTTATAGCCAATTCCACAAGTCATATTTGAAAACATCCAGTTTGTCCAGTTAATACTCAAGTCTCAATTATACAATAAATCTTCGTATAGAATCATTTTGTTCACTTCGAAGTCAATTGTCCAAATCACCTCTTCGTCGAATAAGGTCTCATTATAGTTGGTATTTATTTTCGTTGTGCACTGTTTCAATCCAGACTCATTTAGTGATATATTGTACTCAAGTCGAGTATCGCATATTACGTCCCGATGGATGTCGGATCTCATGGTTGAAGTGACTAATTCGTTGCTCGATGATTGTAGGTATTTATTGTAACCCTTTGCCAAGTACGGTTTTTAATATTCACAATATTCACATAATATGTATTGGTATGAAGATAGTGAGGTAATTGATGTTGGTGATACGATAACGTATCGCGGTGACCATGATAAAATCGATTCACTATGGTATATAGGCGTTACGTGTGTATTTGCGTGCCCAAGAACCCACCCCATCCCATCACAAACACACCGCGAAACACCCGTCGATGCACGCGTCAAGTCCAGAATGTAGAGAACACGACGTCACTGTGGATCACATTTGATTTCTTTTTCAAAGATGGCCGAATCTTGTGTCTTGAACATTTGTGTCACGACTTTCTCATTCTCGATATCGCTTTAACTGCGAACTTTTCTATATGTTACATTTTGTTTTCGTTTTGATAGAGATTGTTTAAATCCATAAAATAAGAAAATGGCGAAGTATAAATGACAATTCATATAGCTACCCATGCATGGGCAAGTGTTTTTGGCTGCCTCGTCGTCTATCACGCTCCGCTCCCTATTAACCATTTACCTACCAAGAAAAGCAGACGGCACATGCAAACAAAATTCTTGAATAACTAATTTTTTTGGTCTCAAAAACATAGGTTATGACCCCTCTTTGGAACGAGCTCGACGAGCTCGTTCCAAAGAGGGGTCATAACTTATGTTTTTGAGACAAAAAATGAAAAAATAATATAACAATAACATGATTTTGGAGGGCATTATGGTTCATTAGCGGCCCTGCAGGAATGATGAACAGCCTGAGGGTTTATTAAAGGCCAGAGACGAAGTCGAGGGCCGTCAATAAGCCCAAGGGCTGTTCATCATTGCTGCAAGGCCGCTAATGAATCATGGTGCCTGACAACAATCATTTTGTTACTATTATTACCACAAAATCTAAAAATAGCCGGGCCGCGGGCCGCGAATGGCTATTTATACCATTATCGCCCGCGGCCCGCCTCCGTCGAATGACGTCACTGAAATTATGGAGTTTTAACGGGCTTCCAAACTTATGTTAATCGACTAGTAACTAATAGATTGAGTGGTAATAATGAGAATTAATTGGCGATTTTTGTGAATAGCGCTGGCCGGTTTTGGCCGTTACCTTGAAGTATTAAGCCCAGAATTTATTTTGTCCATGTAGTGTTCCAGGTTTACGACTTGGTCAAATTGTGCTGTGAGGGATCATACGGTCTTTAAAATCGGGATGGATTTTAGACACCTTAGATAAATGGCGAGGTGAACCAATATATATATACCTCAGTTTTATATTTTAGACAGCAGTTCTCTCTCATCCAACATTTGTAAACAATTGTCATGAGTTTCGATTAGCTTACTTCGTATTATGCAGCCTATGACATAAGATACATACACATGTCAATTCAGCTCGATCGGATATTGACAAATCGTGAAACGTTACGCCCAGTTACTGGTTAAAAACATGTTTAAAAAGTGAAGCATCGAACTTTGGAACAGAAAATTGATTTTCCGAAGCACACAAAGTAACATTGAATTTCTCCAATAAATATTTAAACAATAAAGTACAGATTCTACGCATTACCATTACAATATAATAATAAAACAGACATATGGCGTCGTGAGTCTGGAAATAGCCATGTGCTCAAGCATGTTTTACATCGTTAGTTTGTTTGCAGGCTTTAATGTACCGACTATGTTTACCGTTCAGTCTGACAATGTGTTCAACTCAAGTTATGTTGCGAAATTCAGCCTAAAGTAGTAGATTATTCTGGGTGAAGTGTTAAAAAAGGTCATTAGAACATGGAGTAAATTGTAATAAAATATTAAAATGTTAAAGAGAACTCGAATATCCTGGGTTGACAGGATATTCTCGCATACCACGGGGAGATAGTGAAATTGTGTTGCTCTATAAAACACCGGATGTTTGCTGAAAATTATAAACATTGTTTTTAAAGATGCGTTTGCATGTGTGCGTTCCAATGGGTACAATACTGTCAAAGTATTTGTACAACACTTGACGAAGGTGAGGAAAACCTATAACGTAAATCATACCCAGTAAAACCAAACCTGTACCCAGAAAGTGACGATTATCCGACGTTTTGGTATGTTAAGTTGTCAAGTTTGATTGGATGTTTTCCCCCACTGATTGGTTAGGAATTTTAACTTGGCACTTAATTGTCAAACTGTTCCATTGTTCTGTCAAATCATACCTGATTTGCAGAAATGGAACAGTCGCGTGATGTTTAGTCGGCTCAAACCGGTTTTAACAGGAACTTGCTGGACTGTCACGTGCACATCTAACAAAACATCATCTGGACTGACGTCTTTTGAAGAGTGAAGATTATTGCTAGAGTATGGGGACGGACTGGTGGAGGCACTTCTTTGGCTTCATTGGCAAAGGGTGCCTCACGTTCACCTGGTTTTATTCGAAGTCTCGTGATGCGTGATCAACAAGAATAGGGAAATTCTGATCAAGGACAGTCACTTTGCACTGGATAAAAAAACTAAAAACTCCAGCATTATCCCATATCGGACACTCCCGGGTCTACCCTCCAGTGATACGCTGCTAGTAACGTTGCAGAGATTAAACAAGAATCTTCGGCTAAGCAGATCGCGACTGTCTTCAGAAATAACTAACTTCACTCCAGTCAAAGGATCTGTGTTGATATCTATCGACAATTTGTAGTGGGAAATATTGGTGGGATACTGTTGAATATTGCACAGATTAAACTGGATGATATGCTACTCAAAGTTTGCTAAGCACCAAGTATATCGAACTACATGTTTTACGTTTTAGTTGAAATATTGTAATGAAAAGTGTATATATTTTTTATTGAATTACATCTTTAATGATTTAAGTACAGAAATCAAGAGTTTATTTGTGTTTGACATTATTTTGGGGCTTTTGAATACTTTAAGCATGGAGAATAGATATTATTGGTAGAAGAGGAAATTTCTCGAATTTGCCAAAGAGTTGACGGAGCGAACTGGTATGGGTTCAATATCGAGTATTAGGCCCATTACTGCTAATTACAGCTTGACAACGCCATCTCATAATCCCAATCAAGTTTCTGGTGGTCCTTTGTGGGATGTTTTTCCATTCTTGGACCAGCATGTCATGAAGCTCCTGGGCACTTCTTGGCTGGACTGGATGAGATGAAATTGCAAGCTGCAACTCATTCCAGACATGTTCGATTGGCTTGAGGTCAGGGGATGTTGTTGGCCAGTCCATACGCTCAATCCCCTCCCTCTGTCGGTACTCTCCGACAGCATGGGCAACATGAGGACGGGCATTATCGTCCATCAGAACTGATCTACCACCCACTGCACCTGCATACAATCTGACGTGGACATCCAGGATCTCATCAATGTACCACGTTCAAGGACAAAGAGCTCTGTACGACCATCATTGCTGATGCCGCCCCAGACAATGATTGACACTCCACCATAGCGGTCATGTTCAGCAATGTTGGGTGAATAGAATCACTCTCCTGGTCTTCTCCATACCCTAGAACGTCTATCTGTTTGGTCGAGGCAGTATCTTGACTCATCTGTAAAAAGGAGAGTCGCCAATCTTCTCTGGTCCATCCAACGTGGTCCATGGCCCATTCATATCGTGTCTGGCGGTGGTTCTGGGAGAGCGGAATGCGAATATATGGTCTTCTCGATCGGAGACCACTTTCATGCAACCTTGCCCGGATAGTCTGCGTCGAAACATTTACCCCGTATGCATTCTAAAGGTCACTGCGAAGCTGGGTTCCTGTGGCAAAGCGGTTCCTACTGACCTGAATGATCAAAAACAAGACTTCAGCTGCAGATGTTGCCCAGTCTCTGCCACCACCATGCCGTCTTACCGGTGTGACATACTGCTGAAATCTTGCCCAGCCTCTGGTGATCACCGTATGGTGCACACCAAGGGCTTCACCAACCTGACGATGGGTAGTCCATTGCTCCACCATCCCTACGGCTCGCCACATTACTGCTTCACAGAAATGTCTTTTTACATTTCCATTTGCCATATTCTATCATTAAATAACAAGGGTTTGTGTTGAAATGAAGACTGAATACCCTACACATGTCACGTACATGTAGACAGTACACGAAAATATAATGAAAATCAAGGGGTACATGCTTTCCATGACTGTCACGAAAAGTCTGCCCCCCCCCCCCCCCACTATGCCACAGTTACAGGCAATTCTTCTGTTTTTGGTAATTCAAAGGTGCTTACAGAAGGTTTAACCCTTTACCTAACATGAAAAGCAGACGATACTTGCAACAACAATTCTTGAATAACTATTTTTTTTCATTTTTTGTCTCAAAAACATAGGTTATGACCCCTCATTGAAACGATCTCGATGAGCTAGCTCCAAAGAGGGGTCATAACCTATGTTTTTTAAGACAAAAAAATGAAAATATAATGAAAATTAATTGCCGATTTTTGTGAAGAACGCTGGTCGGCTTTGGTCGTTACGCTGGGTAAGGGGTTAAATAAGGTTTACAACTCATATATTTTCATGACTTGAGAGCTCAAAACCTTATTTTCCCGGGTCGTGATTTTTTCATGGATATGGAATGGTATGACGGGTCAGACAATATCATATCCAGAATTAAATTAACTTTCTTAAACTTGTTGTATTTTTACATTGCAGCTCACATAGGGACCGCATATTGTTAAATGCGAACATCTTACGTGGATTCATTGGCTCTAAACTGTATTTATTATTTTATTATTATTATTATCTTCGCGTACTTAAATAATATATATATTTGTTAACATCTTCGCACTAATGATAAATACAAAGTGGGTAAACCACTGAGCCAGCACGCTCTCAGTCCGTACATTGACTGATAACTTTGTATGACTGTAATGTAAACGAAAAGAAGCCGTTAGCTATCTCGAAAGTATAAAAAAAACTTAACGGTAATGCACTCCTACCCACTCCGCTCATACCAAACCACACACACTGCTCAAAACCCCCCGATACACGCGTAAAGTCCAGAATATCAATAAAATGGCGTCACTGTGGATCATATTTTATTTCTTTTTCAAAAACAGGCGAAGCATTTGTCTTAAATAGTTGTGCCACCACCATACACACACCTCCCACGCACACTCCTGTTGAAAACCGATGTTGCGCCTGTGGATGTCCCGAGTGTCATCTGTTTAATGACATTTGAAAACTGTAATTTATTTTCAGCGTTAATGTACAGTTATGCAAAAAACATTACGACTAACACATTGGGTGGGCGAAACCACACCTCCAGCAACTTCTGTTTCTCTTCTACGCCATTGTTTACAATTAGTCATCTGAGTTAATCACTTGTATGCGGTATAATAATTGGAGATACTGTAACACCGGGATTAATATTCCATTTCATTACTGATTGATTTTTATCCTCCCCCTTGACATCTCAATCAGCACACATACGAAGCCTATCAACAGATCAATATTATTTAAAAGCCATGGTGATAGTTTCAAACTACACAGCTGGCGCCAGATATCCGATGCGACGAGACGACCGCAAATACCACAACGGAGGATGATGACAACTTATTTGTTTGCTGTGTGAAGCGATCAGCTGGTTAGGATATGAGTAGTATGGCATGCACCCGACAAGCCCTGGTTGGCAGGACCACGGGCAGGACCCCGGAAGTGACGTCATGTCACGTGACCCAGTTACGTCATGTTTGGTTGTCATGGTAGTCCGCGTGAGCGGCCATGTTGTGACGTCATCCCATAGTGATGCGGGGTCGTAGTGCGCATGCGCAGCGCGTGTTGTTAGGAGGATACGTGTTTCCGTCGGACATTTTGTATACTCGAGGCCGCCATCTTGGTTACTATGGTAGCACGTGGTTGCTATTTGCCCCAAAGGTTTGTAATAGGACAGGGGTATGTTCAGGGGATATGTTCCTTTGTATAGGGGTAATTTTCCGATTCGCAGAATTACCACAAACAACCCGATAATCTCCCCAAATCACCAAAAATGACTTTATTTAATACGGATACCCCATTTTATCGACTTAGCACGTAGTGGTATGGTACCGAGGGACCCCGGGGTGAGTTCGATTGAACTAGAGTAATTTTCTGGCTCGGCTTTTCCACAAACCGTCGGGTATTTCGTAGAATTACCACAAACAACCCGATAATTGTTTACTAGGCTCGATTCCCCATTTTATCGGCTTAGCACGTAGTGCTATGGTACCGAAGGACCCCGGAGGGAGTTCGATTGAACCAGAATATATTTCTGGCTCGGATTTTCCACAAACCCTCCGATATTTCGTAGAATTACCACAAACAAGCCTATACTTGTTTACTTGGCTCAGATTCCCCGCGAATCCTTTTTAGGATCACCATACTTTGGCTTATAATAGTAGCGCGTAGTGCTATAGCGCAGGTTCGATTGAATCGGAGTATACTCCAGAAGAGTAGAAGAGCCTATCGATTGGAACAGTTTTGTTACTATAGTTACAGTTTCTGGTCTATTGAGGCTAGTTCGTGTTTTCCAGATAAACCAAACAGTTCACTTTACTGCAGGTAACGAACCAATCAGATTGCTTTATTTTTCATAATCAGTATGCATAGTTATATCCCTTGTTTATAACAAAAGTATATATCATTCCTGAACCCAAAAGATAATCGAGCAGTTACTGAAAAGTCATTGCTCGAACGACTCGAAGCCCATCGATCAAATGAGCTTTAGAGCAATTGCTCGGTCGAGTGACTCGCACATACTGCTCGAACGACTCGAATCCCATCTAGCAAATGAGCCATAGAGCAATTGCTCGTTCGAGTGACTCGCACATACGACTCTTGGCCTCATTTCAGACAGAAAGGGATTCCATAGCCACACACGTTTTTCCAAAAAGGGATTCTGAAAAAGGGATTCCGTAAATGGGATTCCTATCCGACACCGTAAAATTGGAAACCATGATTTAACATCATTAGAAAAATTACCCTAGTTCAAGCGAACTCACCCTGGGGTCCCTCGGGGAATCCGTATAAAACAATGTCGTTTTTGGTGATTTGAGGAGATTGTCGGGTTGTTTGTGGTAACTCTACGAATCGGGAAATTACTCCTGTACAAAGGAGCATATCTTACGGACATACCCCTGTCCTATTATAAGTATTATAAGCATTTGGGTCACATAGTAACAACGTGCTACCATAGAAACCAAGATGGCGGCCCCAGTATACAAAATGTCCGACGGAAACACGTATCATCCTAGCAACACGCGCTGCGCTGCGCTGCGCATGCGCACTAGGACCACGTATCACTATGGGGATGACGTCACGAGATGGCAGCTAACGTGGGCTACCATGACTACTAAACATGACGTAACTGGGTCACGTGACATGACGTCACTTCCGGTGTCCTGTCAACCGGCTCGGTCGGGCACATGCTATACTACTGATATGTGATAGTTACCAATCGAGCTGGAGGGATTACGTGAATTGGAACAACCTGTCCGTGCTGTAACACCTCACCTCACTGTTACAGCACGGGACAGGTTGTTCAAATTCAATGAAATACCGACATCGAGGTTGGTAACTAACTTTCCCCCTGCTCTTTGTTCAATCAACAAATCGCACGATCTCTGATATACTTGCTGAGCCAGAGGTATTCAAGTGACGTCACGTGAACGCCTTGTATATTGTTCTGCCAGGTATTTCAGTTGGCTTCTATATGTCGAAAAGACAACAGAGCCAGGATGTGGGGGGTGGTGGCGTTCTTTTTGCGGACTACACATTACCACCAACGTTAACTGCTGTCACATTCTTTCAATCTTACACCATGGCACTTTTGCCTTTTCGGGGTTAATAACTAACTTGAAATGTCTGATAGAACAATGGACCGAGTGTTATAGAGACGCCACTTGAACACCTCCCGTATACTGAGAATAACCGAATCCGCGCGTTTTACAGATTGAACAAAAGACAGAGTGCAAGTTAGTTACCAACCGAGATGTCGGTATTCATGAATCTGAACAATCTACCAGCGTGTAGTAACTCACCGTACGCTGTCAAGTTGTTCAAATCCATGAAAACCTCCAGCTTGGTTAGCAACTATTACATATTCACCAGAAGCGTTGCTCCTCCAAGCACAACATCCTTTCACGAATGCAAGCAAACGTATTATTGTTCCTACAAGTTTTGACTCACTGAATTTATGTTTGTTTTTTTTCATCCAACGTATATGCTCTCGGGCCACCAGTCCAATTCTGATTGGAATTTGACGCTAGACTATAGGAGTCAATCCTTCCAATCTATATTACTTTTTTGTAAAACAACAGAAGTATGCTGCAGAAGGCATTTCTTTATATTTCAAACTGTGAAGCTCAGGTAATGAGAAAAAAAGCTGCATACAAGTAAAAGAAATCATGTCTGTAAATGCAATTATTAAAAGTTGTACTGATCATGCAAGAACAAACAGTATGTGTTAGAAGTTCAATTTCAAATTTAAAGAAACTAAATTCGAAAAACGTTTTACAAATATTAATTGAAACCACTGTATACAACGTCAGTAGACCTTGCCCCAAATGAAAAACAATGACGGTGTAACAGCGTTTGAAGAATAAAAGGTACAACCTTGAAAAGAAAAACTTTAATCCGAAACTTTAAGCTGGAAATACTACTTAAAATTGACTTCAGAAAAGGGTTAAATATTTCCTAAAACCGATAAAAGAAATCACTGATGTACATGCAACCATTAAGTTGTATTGGCCATGCAAGAATTAAAGTAACAAAGTATGTGGTAAAAGCCTAATTTCCAATACAAAGAAACCAAGTCTGCAAACATGTTTAAAAGGGGTTAAAATTCTGCCAAATATTAATGAAAATTTAAATTTTATAGTAAATTTCCATTCTTAATATACATACCACAATTGTTTACTACAGGCTTGCACTACAGCGGAAGTCCCTAACTCGGATAATATACTGTCTATTTTTGTCTTTCCCCAAGCAATTTGGGAAAGAAAAGTGGTGCAAAAGCACCAAGAAAAAATAAGCCAAACTGGGTCGAGTGCAACCAGCGCACACCTAGTACGGGACGCTCTCTTCCAAGTACAACTCCACGACTTCCGTTGCCAGTGCGCATATGCGTCGCCAATGACTCATTCTTTTGAATCCGCCAACGTTAGAGTTATGTGATCAGCGGGGAGGAAGGATTCTTACCCGTATAAGAAGACGGGAGGGCCTCCATGTAAACAATTGTGGTAGGTATAATAAAAAAGGAAATTTACTCTCAAATTTAATTTTCTTATCAACCTACCCACAATTGTTTAGTACAGGCTGAATAGAAAATAGGCTGGAGGGAATCGCATAACCAACCATGCACATACACTGGAACCGTGAACAGACGGAAGAGGTCCCGAGGCGTATCAACCATAGCATCACAAACATTAGTAAAAGACAATGAAAGATGAGGCGTATGGTTCTGTGCGACGCACAGACAGAAAGGGCAGTAACAGAACGGAACTGGAACTGACCCTGTAAAAAGCTGAATGGCTCGGATAGACAACAGCCTGAGTGGAAGAAAGAGGGCCCGTAGGACAACGATCCTCTGTCGGCTCTTGCAACTGTCGCAGATAGAGACGGTAGCATTTCTTCAGTAGGCTGCCAGTATAACATCCGACAACATGACGGAGTTAGTAAAAGCCCCGAGAGGAAGACAATGCACGCACCTCGTGGCAGAAAAAACAATTGGTAATACAATCACCAGTAGCTAGACGAGCGGAAGCTGCACGGATAGCAAGACAAATCCATCGAGAAAAGGATGCAGGAGAGATCTGGCATGTGAGAAAACGCACATCCATCCAGGATAAAGGCGCGAACGTCCCACCCCCAAGCAGAGCAGCGCCCAAGAAAATGTCCATCATGGAGCAAACTGCAAAGTCCTTGGCCTTTTCAAGGAAAAGAGCTGAACAAGCTTGGAGAGGCAAGGATGAGTGTCGAAACAATGCGGTACCACATATGGAAAAGGGCAACAAAGCATGGACTTGTACTCATTGCTGGAGACCCCCAGAAACAAACATATACCAGAAACTCCGCAAGCGGTGTTATCGAAGGAGTTACAGAAGCAACAGAGTGATCGCACACCATCGGCAGAAGAACATTCTACTTAGCCACAGAGGCTAAACCAGTGGAGTGAGTGTCTCCTTGAAGAAGAAAAGCAACTCCACTGCTTGTCTCGAAAAACCACTACGGAGGAGACAGGACCCAATAAAGGACATGTGCGAAGGCACAATGAAGTCGGGTCAACTTGAAACCTCCTCGGGCGACTTTGGCAAAGAAAGTCGCGACGTAGAGGGAGACATGCCGGAACCGCCGCTAACAGAGAGCGGGGCAGATTGATCCACACCAACCGAGGAGACAGGGGTTTGATCGAAAGGATTCGACGACTGCAGGTTCATATCTGGGCGAGAACCTGAGGCGGAATCGGAACCGGCAGGAAGGCGTAGCCAACAAGACCGTGCCAAAGGAGGGCCAGTGCGTCCACGGCGAAAGCACGGGGACACGAAAGTGTCCACCCGATGGTTCCAACGAGTCGCAAAGAGATCGATGGAACACCGCCATGTGGAGCAACCACTCGGTGGAAAAGAACCTGGCCCGTTGGGACAGGGAGTCGGCTAGGACGTTCAGACGACCGGAAATGTGACGAATAACCAACACGGCGTTGACATCTTGAGCGAGCAGTAGAAGATCCCGAGCCAATTCGTACATTGGAACCGAGTGCGTGCCGCCCTGGTTCCGAATGTAAGTAACCACTGTCGAATTGTCGAACAACAGAAGGACCTGACGATTCGACAGGTGAGGGATCCACTGCCCGAAACTCAGAAGAAGAACAAGAAGCTCCTTCTGGTTGATGTGTAGAGAGGCCCGATCCTGGTCCCACATCCCGTGAAGGAAAGACCTAGAGGATCCAACGTCGCACCCCATCCGAGATCGCTGATATCTGCCGTCAGAACGCGATCGGACGTGGGTAAGTCCAACGGGACACTGAACATTCGTCCTTTGGAGAAGGTGAGTATAAGAGATTCTGGTAACTGAAGCACCAGATCCAAAGAGTCGACATTCGGCCCCCAACGACTGAGCAGAAAGTGCTGGAGAGGTCTGACATGCAGCCGACCTGGAGGAATGAGATCCGTCACCGAACCGCAGAGACCGAGCAGCCGGAGAATACCCCGTGCTGTCGCGGATGTGGACTGGGAACAGAGTCAGAGCAAAAGCTGAGAGAATCACAGCCCTGGCCTGGGGAACCGCCACCGTATTGAACTGAGTGCGGAAGGCCATCCCCAGATGACAAAACGACTGAGAAGGGACCAGATCCGACTTCTCCTCTTTGACTCTGAATCCTAGCGACGTGAGCATGCTCAACAGAGCGTCGACATCCAACTCCAGTAAGGCAACATTGGAATGCTTCTGGAGGATATCGTCTAAATATACCGAAGTTGTCACCCTGGACTGTGTGCGATGGAAGGCTACCACATGCGAGAACAGTCGGGTGAAGGCCCAAGGAGCCAGGTTGAGTCCGGAAGGCATGGCCTTCAACTGGAAAACTCGCCCCAGAAAAGCGAACCTGAGATACTTCCGCGACAACCGATGAATCGGAATGTGAAAGTAAGCGTCTCGCATGTCGATGCTGGAAGCGAAATCTCCCTGGTGAATGGAACAGCGGACCGACCTGAAAGTCTCCATGCTGAACTTGAGCAATGATAGACCGGTTCAGGATACTCAGATCGATAACCGGTCGGAGTCGGCCACCCTTCTTCGGCTCCAAGAACAGGTGGGAATAAAACCCCACCGACTGAATGTTCTTATCGACCTCGATCGCCCCCTTGGCCAGGAGATTGTCTATCTCCGTGGACAAAAGCTCCCGACGTAAAACGTCTGAAGGAACTGTGGTTGGAAGAGACACACTGGACAGAGTGGGGTGCCTTCGGAAGGATATTCGCAGCCCGGATCGAACAACATCTAACACCCAAGGATCGGATGTGATGGTGGCCCAACGGTCTGCGAACTCTGCTATCCTTCCTCCAACCTGGACGAATCGAGGTGAGGACCTTCAGTTCGAGCCCCGAAGAGACCCGCGAGAGGAGAAACCACCTCCTCTACTAAATGGAGAATCCTGAGACTTCCCTTTAGCCTGCCGGCGCTTACCCTTACCCCGTGAGTAAGAAGTAGAAGCGGTGGCAGAATGATCAGCCCTTTGCTTTGCAGAGGAAGAAGAAGGGTACTTGTTAGGCTTTGAACGGTCTCTGCCAGCCCTAGACGAGGCAGCAACTGATCTTTGGAATGACTTCGGATGTCATCCCGGACCGTCGACACGGAACCCATGGAACAGTAGCGGACCTGCCAAGGAAGCAGATCGAAGAGCAGCGCACTGCCCCCAGGAAGGGATCGGCCTGCGCCCAGCACAGAGTCCCTTCGTACTAGTTCCAAAATAGCCGTGTCACAGACATGCGTGTAAGATGATGAACGCCTTGAACAGCACATGCAAAGGAGCCTTTACATCGTCAAACCTATTTGGAGGCAGATACGTCGTGATCGGACAGAGAAAGCATACCCAGCATTTCTCTCGATAAGCCCAACATGGACTCCAGAGTCGTCAAAGGAATGACGGCCGACTTGGGAGCCGACTTGGAAGCCCGAGGGAATTGGAGTCCTGATTCAAAACCGTCAACGTCTGGCAGACTGACGTATTGGCGAAATCGTAGTAACGATAACGCACCGGAGGCAAAAAGGTGTCAACACTGGTGAAGAACGGAGCCTTCATAGCCTTGGAACTCAGCTTAGAGTCCAATGCTGAAAATGCTTCAACCACCTGTACTGACTGATACGGTCGAAGACGCCCAGAAGCAGGTTGCTCCATAGGTTGTAGGCGCGCGACCGATGATAGCGGCCTGGCTGACACTGTCGGCTGGTTTGATGGTTTGAGATCCGGAAGGAACCCAAACACAAAGACACGGGCTGCCCCCAAGTCAGAAGACTGCTGGCTCTCGACATCAAGGAAGTCTGACTCCTCCCCGGAGTCGGAAGACACATAGCCCATCGCTGACAAACCAGCCGACGCCTCCCATGGTGTAGGCACCAGGGGGATCAAAAAGCGGCCTGTTTCCAATCCCGGGAGGCGGCGCCATAGGGGGCGCCTAGAAACCATTCGCTGCCTCGCTGGAAGCAACGGGAAGGCTCTTGGACAGAACCTGAGTGAGTAAGGAGAGGGCCTCCCTAAGCTCACTGCCCGTACCAGCCGGTTCGACATGGGAACGAACCAGCAAAGTGGCTTCACACCTGACCCTCTTAACCAGCAAAGGGTCACGATCCTCCAATACACTCGAAGCGGGGCGACGGGCGGCAGCCAAAACATCTGAGGGCAGACGTGTATAGGGGTACGACACACCGCGATGATCAACATAGCGGGAACTCAGAAGGTCCAGGCTGCACAAAAGGCGTTGGTCCCGCAGAACTGGCCGTGTGACCAGAATGAGTGGACGGAAAACGCCAATGACAAAACTGTGGTACTCGACAGCGCAGAGGCCACAGTAGAGGGTCCGGCCGGCAGCCACTTCCAACTTCCCCGAGTTGAAATCAGGGAAGGATGAGGTCGATACCCCACGTCTACACTCCCAGACACCGCTGCAGACCACTGCAGGTATAAAACTACTGTGCTCACCGGACGGCTGAGAGGACACAGTAGGGGGTTCAGTCGGCAGCCACTTCCGACTTCGCCGAGTTGAAGTCGGGGAAGGCTGAGACCGGTACCCCACAACCACACTACAGACATTCCTGCAGACCCTTGCAGGGATACGCCGAGGGCGGCTAAAAACGGTGCCCGATGACGTTGTAGACGGAACAGCAGTAGCAGCACATACGACGGGAGCTGTTGGAATTGGCGGAAAAGGGGAGAGAGCCACCTAGCTCGGCCTCCAAAGGAGGAGTCACAACCCTAGTGACAGTCTCAGATGTCGACTGGAGAGGGCGCATAGTCCCGGAACCAGGCATCTCTTCACCAGAAATCCAACAGCTCCCGCAGTATCCACCACGGTAAAAAAAACTGCACATCCCCCACGGAAGGGGAATAACTCTCACCAGACGTGGTCGAGTCGGGAGGCCCCGAAACGACAGCGTTCCCCACCCCCTCCCCCACCCCCTCCCCCACCCCCGCCGGTGCGGGAGGAGCTGCACACACCCCATGGAGGGGGAGTAATTCTCACCAGACGTGGTCGAGTCGGGAGGCCCCGAAACGACAGCGTTCCCCACCCCCGCGGGTGCGGGAGGAGCTGCACATTCCCCACGGAGGGGGTATAACTCACACCAAACGTGGTCGAGTCGGGAGGCCCCAAAACGACAGCGCCCCCCCCCCCCCCCTGCGGGCGCAGGAGGAGCTGCACATCCCCCACGGAGGGGGTATAAGTCACACCAGACGTGGTCGAGTCGGGAGGGCCCGAAACGACAGCGTTCCACACCATCCGCGGGTGCGGAAGAAACAGCCACGAGAACGCACCAAGGCGAGGGCAAAAGGAATTGGAGGTGAGAGCAGTAGAAGAAAAAGGTGAACTCAACAGATTCAGAAAGTTGAAGAACACCCTCAACTACGAGAGAAGGTGGCAGAAAAAAACCGGTGGGTACACGGCAGAACCCAGACGGCCGACAGGGACCGAAAAAAACAGAAATTCAGCCCTCAACAGAGTGAAGAAATCCTGCCCAGACAGCCCCTGATTGATACCTAACTCCAATAACAATTAAATTTATCAACCGAAAAATTTCATTGTCGAACCGCGTTGACACGATGTCGAAAAAAACATTCGCGAAAACGGAATAGTAAATAATATACAATGAGAATGTTGTTGAAAATATTAACGAGAATATATAAAACACAGTCCTGTTATTATACGATCTTCAGATCCATAATTCCAGTCACAGGAAAACCATTATCCACGAGTTGAATTATCACTGTTTCATAATGCATGTGGCGGAGACACATCCTTCACGTGTCTCGGATAAAAAAAAGAATGAGTCATTAGCGACGCATATGCGCACTGGCAACGGAAGTCATGGAGTTGTACTTGGAAGAGACCGTACTGGGTCTGCGCCGGTTGCACTCGATCCAGTTTTGGCTTATTTTTTCTTGGTGCTTTTGCACCACTTTTCTTTCCCAAATTGCTCGGGAAAGACAAAAATAGAGAGTATATTATCCGAGTTAGGGTCTTCCACTGTAGTCCAAGCCTGTAGTAAACAATTTTGGGTAGGCTGATAAGAAATCACTGTAGAAAGCTTCAGTAGACAGCATAGACATTGTCCCAAATGGGAACAGTGACATTCCACTGAACTGTTTGAAGAATAAAAGGTGTAACTCTGTAAATAAAAAAAAACGTTAATCAAAAACTTTAACCTAGAAGTTATAAGTTAAATTGATTGTAAAAAAGGGTTAACTATGTCCCAAAATACATAAAACATAATGAAAATGATGCAATCAATAGTAATTAATATTAATAAAAAAGACAAAAAACTGTAACCTTTACTAAAAAACTTTAACCACAAACTTTAACCAAAATTCTAAATGTTAACAGACAGACAGACAGACAGACAGACAGACAGACAGACAGACAGACAGCAATACGGATGAATGGACAAACGAAAATCATGACTATAGCCCTACCTGCAAAGATTCGGGCTAAAAATGTCTAATTGGCACCCCAAGGGGGGAGGGGGGTGTTATAGGAATAAAAAAAAAAAATGTCCGCATGTAGTTACTCTAAATCCTTCAAAATGCATTTTGCAGCCCGACTGTCCCAGGAATGGCAATGCTTAGACGCAAAATAGTCGGAGCAGTTTACCTAACGAATCTGCCATATCTGCACTCGTGATATACAAAATTTGCTATTCAAATTTTATTTTTTCAGTTCTCTACTTCAAAACATACCTCATGACCTATGAATGGAACAAACTTGATGAGCTTGTTCCAATAAGGAGTAATAATCCATGCTTAGATAGATTAAATAAAAAATGAAAAAATCTGATGTTTCCGCAAAATAATTTGTACTGTTGGCTTCAACTTGTGTTAGGTAAAGGATTAAAGATGCAGTACATAAAGCAATGTTGAGCTATATGAGTCAATTTTCTTTTTTGCATGTAATAACTCCCAATCCTTCAAAATGCATTTTGGGAATAATTGCCTAAGTGACACGCTTGTGTGTGTGTGGGGGGGGGGGGGGGGGGGGGGGAGGGGGGGTAGTTGTGGAACCTATATTGAAACCTGGCCTGTATTACTAGCTGGAAAATATACATATCAACTTTGATTGAAATCAAATAATCCAAACTGGAGTTATCAGTCGGAAACCAATTGTTTACAGACAGATGGATGGACCGACAGATGGACGGACGAAAGTCATGACTATAGCCCTGACTATAAACATTCAGGCTTAAAATACATTTTGTACCAAAGAAAAAATATTGCATGAATGGCCTGGTGAGGAGGAGGTGGGGTGGAGGTGATGGTGGGGGAGAGTGGGGGTGTGTTAGGGGAGTCCATTTTTTTTCCACATGTGGTCAGTCTAAATCCTTCAGAATGCATTTTGAGCAGAGAGAAAAAAAATACCTAACTGGCACCATGGGGGTGAGGGTGGGGGTGGGTGGTGGTGTTTGTCTGGGTTTTTAACCACAAACTTTAACCAAAACTGTAGAAAAGCATTTTTGACGAAAGAAAAAAAAGTGCCTAATTGGCCCCCCGGAGGGCGGGGGGGGGGGGGGGGGGGCGAAGCGGGGATGGGGATACGTGAGTTTAAAAAAAGGTTCCACATGTTGTGACTGTAAATGCATATTCGGGAAAAGAAAAAAAAATGTCTAATTAGTGGGAGGAGGGAGGGGTGGGGATAATTTCTGTCTGGATTTTTTAACCACAAACTTTAACCAAAACTGTAAAAAAGCATTTTTGACAAAAGGAAAAAAAAAAGTTCTGCATGTAGTGACTGTAAATAGTTAAAAATGCATATTGGAGGAAATAAAACAAAAATGCCTAATTGGGGGGGGGGGGGTCGGGCTTCGGGCCTCTGTTGCCGTCACAGTTGCCCAAAGGGAGACGTTCTCATCTAGACATTATATGAAGTCAGCCTATCAAGTTACAACAAAATCCCTCCATAAATATGACCTGTAGACTGTGCTAAAGATTTTCGGGCTTCGGGCCCCTGTTGCCGTCACAGTTGCCCAAAAGGGGACGTTCTCGTCTAGACATGATATGAAGTCAACCTATCAAGTTACAATGAAATCCCTCCATAAATATGACATGTAGACTGTGCTAAAAGTTTTCGCGCTTCGGGATCGGGCAGCCATCATGGTTGAATGGTCGCAACCAAAAGAGGACATTCTCATCCTGGCATCATGTGGATTGATCCTACGAAGTTACAATGAACTCCCTTCATAAATATGACCTGTAGACTGTGCTGAAGGTTTTCGTGCTTCGGGCACCTGTAGCCGTCACAGTTGCCCAATCACGTCCAAAACGGGACTTTCTCATGTAGACATTATATGAAGTCAACATATCAAGTTACAATGAAATCCCTCCATAAATATAACCTGTAGACTGCGGTAAAGGTTTTCCGTTTTGGGGCTCGGGCAGTCGTGGCGGTTGATAGATCACGCCCAGATGGGGAAATTCTCATGTAGACACCATACGGAGTCATCGTATCAAGTTACAATGAAACCCGTCCATATTAAACATGACATGCAGACTGTGCTAAAAGTTTTTGGGTTTCGGGCTTGGGCAGTCATCACGGTTGACAGATCATGCCCAAACGGGGACGTTCTCATCTAAGCATTATACAGAGGCATTCTATGAAGTTGCAATGGAATCCCTCCAGAAATACGACCTGTAGACTGTGCTAATGGTTTTCGGGTTTTGGGCTGGGGCAGCCACACCGGTTGACCGATCACGACCCAAAGGAGACGTTCTCATGTAGACATGACCTAAAACCTGCATACGAAATTTGGTGACAATCAGACAAGAACTACCGGGTATAGCCTGTACTTGAAGGTTGAATAAAAAACTTTAACCACAAACTTTAACCAAAACGCCAAATGTCAACTAAACAGGAAAAGAAAAAAAAAAAAAAAACTCTTCAACCTTCAGTAAAAAACTTTACCCACAAACTTTGACCAAAACTCTAAATGTTAACAGATGGACAGACGCACAGACGGACAGACGGACGGACGGATGGACAAAAGCCATTACTATAGCCCTCACTGTAAACAGTCGGGCTAAAAAGTGCCTAATTGGCACAGGGCGAGGGTAGACGGGGCCGGGGGTATTATAAGAGTAAAAAAAAAACTTCCGCATGTAGTCACTCTAAATAGTTCAAAATCCATTTTGGAGTAAAGAAAATAATTGCCTAATTAGCGGGGGAGGGGGGAGCAGGGCAATAACTCCCAACAATTTTCATTGCATAATGGTGGTCATCGAACTTGATGTAGACATTGTTGCTATAGAGATATAGAGATATATGCAGAAAAAAATTGAAATCTGTTAACTATTGTTCAAGTTATGCCTTAAACAAACTTCGGACAGACGGACAGACGGTCGAACGGACGGACCAGACGGAGGACGAACGGAGCTCTAGGCTATATCCCTTCCTTGTGGGGGGATAAAAAGTAACAAAGTATGTGGTAGAAGCCTAGTTTGAAATTTAGAGAAACTAAGTTCGAAAACCATTTTGAAAAGGGTTAAATTAATGGCAATTTTATTTGAAACCACTGTATACAGGTTTAGTAGACCTTGCACCAAATGAAAAACAAGGATGTTGAAACACAGTGTTTGAAGAATGAAAGGTACAGCCTTGAAAAGCAAAACTTTAATCCGAAACTTTAAGCTGGGAATACTAAGTAAAACTGACTGCAAAAAAGGATTAAATATTTTCTAAAACCGATAAAAGAAATCATTGATGTAAATGCAATCATTAAGTTGTATTGATCATGCAAGAATTAAAGTAAGAAAGTATGTGGCAAAGCCTAATTTCAAACAAAAGTAACTAAGTCTGAAAACATGTTTAAAAGGAGTTAAAATCACTCCAATATTAATGAAAATCACTGTAGAAAGGTTCAGTAGACATTGTCCCAAATGAGAGACAGTGACATTGCACTAAACTGTTTGAAGAATGAAAGGTGTAAGTTTGTAAACAAAAAAAGTTTAACCAAAAACTTTAACCTGGAAGTTGTAAGTTAAACTGCCATACAAAAAGGGGTTAAATATTTCCCAAAATAACATGAAACATAATGAGAATGATACAATCAATAGTAATTAATATTAATTTAAAAGAAAAAAACCTTTAACCTTGACTAAAATACTTTAACCACAAACTTTAACCAAAACTCTAAATGTAACAGACGGACAGACGGACAGACGGACGGACGAAAGTCATGACAATAGCCCAGACTGTAAACAGTCGGGATAAAAAGACTACAACTGTAGTGAGTCTTCAATGTCGCTTGTAATGCCATCAACTCGTCTCTTGACGTCCAATGTGTTCTATGTGCCTACTGGTACATAGAACACATTGGAACTCAGGGGACGAAATGACGATCAAATCCAGCCTCGATTGAGCCACATTTCTAGTGTAACGCCCAGGAGATCTCGGGTATAGGAGTTGGGAGACCCGATGGAACCCCAGCAACCAAAGGACCCCTAAGTCTGCTACTTCCTATTCACAATATCCCTATGGATCACTGGTTTCCCAATGATACATAAAAATATGGCGAAGAGTGAAACAGCGTTGTCAGTCGGGATGACACAACCCAGCGTTCGGGACAAAAACGCTCTATAAACTCTATTGGGAATGTCGATTTCTTTAACCGCCACCAGAAACATATTCCTCCATTGGGAATTAGAATTAAACCCCACATGGAGTCCACCATAATTTAACCACATACAATAAAAGAAAATCGTAAAACACATATTCCTCCTTGGCATCTTAAAAAACCTACAGTTATTTTGGACCTTGCTTCTACCAAAATCTGATACCAATTCCTTGCAGTTCAAACAAAAATATGCCGAAATAAAGTCCAAGTAGAGTACATATACAAAGATCTATACGGATGGATCTAAGGATGGTGACAAAGTATCATCAGCTGCTGTTACTGGTGATCATGTCACATCAATCAGAATACCGAATCAGAGTTCTATTTTCACAGCTGAAGTTAAAGCTTTACAACTCTCTCTTGAACATATCGAGAATGCTCAGGAAAAGAAGTCGATTACTTTTTCCGACTCTCTTTCCTCTTTACTTGCTTTACTCAACTCCAAGTTGAAGAACCCTCTAGTTTTGGAACTTCGTGAGAAGTTAACAACTCTCATGTCTGACCAATATGATATCGTGTTTTGCTGGTTACCCGGACATGTAGGTATCGCTGGTAACACCAAAGCAGACAGTGCAGCAAAACAGGCTTTAACAAAGCCTCTCACTGATTTTAAGATCCCTTTCAGTGATTTTAAGCCTCATATTAGTAGTTACATCAAATCTATGTGGCAGGCGGAATGGGATGGAGCGGCAAATAACAAGCTTCATCGCTACCGACCAACTATTTCAGATCACTACTCGTCTAGTAACCTTTGTAGAAAGGATCTTGCAATTTAGACGCGGTGTCATATTGGTCATACACGACTTACACATTCCTTTTTGTTGGAGGGTAATTTGCGACCAGAATATGTTCCCTGCCAGCAGGTGTTGTCAGTGGAACACATTCTTTTGAATTGTGCTGATTTTAATCATGTTAGAGGGCAGTATTTCACAGTTGGATCTTTGAAAGATTTATTTTATCATACGAGCCCGCAAAAAGTCATCTCATTCTTGAAAGTAATCAACCTTTTTAATAAATTTCAAATTGTTTTTACCATTTTAATTTTCATATATCTGTATTTATTTCACAGGTTGATTTACACAGTATTTTTGCACTACTGATCTCACCTTCTCATTATGTTTCACACTCATCATTTTTAAACCTCTTATTCAATTTGTTTCAATTTTTAATTTATGGTCTTTTTGAAATTTACACTTTCATCGCCACCATATAGCCTAAGCTGCTGATGTGGCGTAAAGCACCAATAAATAAATAAATAACTCTATTGGGAGTTCAAAAACCAATAATGACTTAGAAAATGGAACATAAATTTCAGCTCCTACTACATTTAAAATTTATTTACAACAAACAAATGAATGAATGAAAATACAAAAATATGACACAACAGCAAAATTTCGCATACACGAATATCTCTTTCTTTGCAGCTCTCAATCTCCAATGATGATTCAAGTTGAAATCTCCAAGAATCATCAGCTGGCAGAAAATGAGCAACATGGTAGAGTAATCTCCCTTGATGTGTTCAACTCAGTTTTGCTCTGAACTTCACTGCAGTTAACTCAAACTTTCACGGCAATTAAGTTCAAACCAGTGAATTTCAACTTAGCACCACAAGTACAAGGCTCTTGCCTGCACAGAATAGTATCAGACAAAATACTTTCACACACAAGTAATATGAAATAACCCCAATTACCAACTAAGAAAACTCTCAGTAAAATTGTGTCCCTGTACTTTCTGCACAACACAATGTTACCACAAATATTTCAGTATTTGTCTTCTCAAATCTCGAACTCTAATTACCTTGTGCAACATGAGGACTTACGTCAGCAGCTGCGACTTAGCATGCACAGTGTTAAGGCCCCAACACCTCAAATTATACCTGTCCTACCTGCACGACACTAACTGGCAATGGACTGCGTTTACGTGCCTTCTGCACAACACAGGAACACAGTGTCTCAGTGCTACCAGCAGTCTGCACCACACTATAACCAGTATAACAGGCACTTATATTTCAATAACTCAAACTGTGTATCTGTACACTCTATGCAGCACACGGTACTCCTTAACAATTTCAAACACCAAAACCACAAATCATAACTCAAGAATCATAACACTTAACCCTTTACCTAACGTAACGACCAAAATCGGCCAGCGCTATTCTCAAAAATCGCCAATCAATTTTCATTATTTTTTTCATTTTTTGTCTCAAAAACATAGGTTATGACCCTTCGTTGGAACGAGCTCGTAGCGCTCGTTCCAACGAGGGGTCATAACCTACGTTTTTGAGACAAAAAATGAAAAAAATTAGTTATTCAAGAATTATTTTTGCAAGTGTCGTCTGCTTTTTAGGTTAGGTTTAATTAAAACTATTAGCCTCAATGCTATAATTATGCAGTTTCTATTCTTCAAACTCAGTATAAACGGCACTCAGTAATAAAACAAGTGGATTCCAAATATCTATTATGCATAAAGTTCTACAGCACCAAACAATTCAGCTCTTACAATAACCAGAAACATATAAAAATAAATGATTATAGCTATTCAAATCTTAATCAGCAAAATCTATAATGGAGCTGACATGTATTGCTTATACTTGTTTCCAACAACTAAATAAAATCTCACAACATTTATAAAAATTCAAAACTACACCCCTTTCATTCTACTTTCTAAACTGCTAGTGAAGTGACCGCCTACAGAATGTGTGTAGTCAGTTATTACTTACATTCAATAATCTAAACCTTCTTGACCAGTGGTATTCCCAACAGAACTGTCACTCTACATGCACTGCTAGTGAAATAATCACCTACAGTATTTGTCACAAAACTAGTTAATACTTATTCTCACGACATATTGTTGCTAGTTGTATCCCCACCAGGACTGTCACACAACATGCACTGCTAGTGAAATGATCACGTGCAGTATTTTGTTTATCACATAGTGTGTTAGAGCTAACGCTCATACTTACTGATACTAGTGGTATCCCACTAGAACTGTCACACAACATGCACTGCTAGTGCAATAATCACCTACAATATCTGTTTCAAGATTTGTTAATACTAATTTCAGCACATACTGTTGTAGTGGTTTACCCACACCCAGCGTATGTAATGCACTTTTCTCACTGTAATAACTTATAGGTAATTTAATTTAACTAAGTAAATATACTTCTGTATATTACTAGACTTTAATTACATTTTATTCAACACTCTAAAATTAAATAACTTTGAAGAGTCAAATGAAATGCATAAATCAAAGCATAGTAACAATAGCTAATATCACTTAATTCTACATTGAATTAATTTTATATATTCAGCTAGGCAGTTACCTCTCCTCATAGAATGTTTCCACACAACTCTATACAGCTACAGCAGACTCTTAGAACACTTTTACGCAGCTCAATACAACTACAGCAGACTGTTAGACTATTTCTACACAGCTCTATGCAACTACAACAGACTATTAGAATACTTCTACGCAACTCTATGCAACCACAACAGACTATTAGAATAATTCTGCACAACTCTATACAACTACACACGACTATTAGAATAATTCAACAGAACTCTATACAACAACAAACGACTATTAGAATACTTCTACACAACTCTATACAACTACAAACGACTATTAGAATACTTCTATTTATTTATTTATTTATTTATTAATTAATTTATTTATTTATTTATTTACTGCGGTTTAAGGTCATATATTTCTGCACTGTGGCAAATCATGACCATGACAGTTTTACGGGTGGAGGAAGCCGGAGTACCCGGAGAAAACCACCGAGCAACGGCGAGCAACTGTCAGCTCCCCAACATACTAACTCCACACCGGCAGGGTTAGATTGGATGAAGACAAGTGCACCATCGACGTGCAGTACGCCTTAGTCCACGACGTCACCGTGCCACCAGATGGGCAATGGGAGTGACGTGTCTTGCCCAAGGACACAACGCGGTTGCCACAGGTGGGATTCGAACCGAGGACCTCTCGGCTTGCAGCCTGCACCTCTACCTACTGAGCCACCGCGCTCCCTAGAATACTTCTACACAACTCTATACAACTACAAACGACTATTAGAATACTTCTACACAATTCTATGCAACCACAACAGACTATTAGAATACTTCTACAGAACTCTATACAACTACAAACGACTATTAGAATACTTCTACAGAACTCTATACAACTACACACGACTATTAGAATAATTCTACAGAACTCCATACAACTACACACGACTATTAGAATAATTCTACAGAACTCTATACAACTACACACGACCATTAGAATACTTCTACACAACTCTATACAACTACAAACGACTATTAGAATACTTCTACACAACTCTATACAACTACAAACGACTATTAGAATACTTCTACACAACTCTATACAACTACAAACGACTATTAGAATAATTCTACAGAACTCTATACAACTACACACGACCATTAGAATAATTCTACACAACTCTATACAACTACAAACGACTATTAGAATACTTCTACACAACTCTATACAACTACAAACGACTATTAGAATACTTCTACACAACTCTATTCAACTACACACGACCATTAGAATAATTCTACACAACTCTATACAACTACAAACGACTATTAGAATACTTCTACACAACTCTATACAACTACAAACGACTATTAGAATACTTCTACACAACTCTATACAACTACACACGACTATTATAATAATTCTACAGAACTCTATACAACTACACACGACCATTAGAATACTTCTACACAACTCTATTCAACTACAAACGACTATTAGAATACTTCTACACAACTCTATACAACTACAAACGACTATTAGAATACTTCTACACAACTCTATACAGCTACACACGACTATTAGAATACTTCTACACAACTCTATACAACTACACACGACTATTAGAATAATTCTACAGAACTCTATACAACTACACACGACTAATAGAATAATTCTACACAACTCTATACAACTACACACGACTATTAGAATACTTCTACACAACTCTCTACAACTACAACAGACTATTAGAATACTTCTAAACAACTCTATACAACTACACACGACTATTAGAATACTTCTACACAACTCTATACAACTACACACGACTATTAGAATAATTCTACAGAACTCTATACAACTACACACGACTATTAGAATAATTCTACAGAACTCTATACAACTACACACGACTAATAGAATAATTCTACACAACTCTATACAACTACACACGACTATTAGAATACTTCTACACAACTCTCTACAACTACAACAGACTATTAGAATACTTCTAAACAACTCTATACAACTACAAACGACTATTAGAATACTTCTACACAACTATATGCAACCACAGCAGACTAATAGAATACTTCTCTACAACTCTATACAACTACAAACGACTATTAGAATACTTCTAAACAACTCTATACAACTACAAACGACTATTAGAATACTTCTAAACAACTCTATACAACTACAAACGACTCTTAGAATACTTCTAAACAACTCTATACAACTACAAACGACTAGTAGAATACTTCTACACAACTATATGCAACCACAACAGACTAGTAGAATACTTCTAAACAACTCTATACAACAACAAACGACTATTAGAATACTTCTAAACAACTCTATACAACTACAACAGACTATTAGAATACCTCTACACAACTATATGCAACCACAACAGACTATTAGAATACTTCTCTGCAACTCTATACAACTACAAACGACTATTAGAATACTTCAAAACAACTCTATACAACTACACACGACTATTAGAATACTTCTCCACAACTATATGCAACCACAACAGACTATTAGAATACTTCTCTGCAACTCTATACAACTACAAACGACTATTAGAATATTTCTAAACAACTCTATACAACTACAACAGATTATTAGAATACTTCTACACAACTCTATACAACTACAAACGACTATTAGAATAAGTTTACACGGCTCTATATAGCTACAGCAGACTCTTTGAATGCGCCAGAAACAACCCAAAGTCAATCCGACGGTTCGAATTGCGTGGCACTTTTTTGTGGGGATGTATAATGTACTTTGATAATTGTTTGTTTCACGTGATCAGTCATGGGTGGAGTTTCAATAAAATCAATAATGTCGACCCAACCCCGTTGATTAAATCACCCAAACGTGCATATATCATCTATATAATATAACTGACATTTTAAATACGATATTTCTATCGCAGTGTAACATTTGACTTCAAACAGAATTATAAATGGAACCCAAACACAAGAACGACATTAATCATGTCGGAAACTGTTACCATAATTGTTTGAACTTTGTAAATGTCTTTTGAGTCCAGTAAGAATGATAATACAGCAAGAGTTTTCTATCGCTGATCACCGGAGGGCTCTCAGAATGGTCTCCTCGAAAGTGATGCAATAACTGCTAAGAAAAACTCCACCAAGGATCGTTATTTCCTTCCCCAGTGCTCTACTCGTTTTGTTCTGTATTTATACCATGATTACCTATCTATTCTACTATATATGAAAAGCCCATGACATAAATTTCAGCTTTTCACTCAACCGTGATGAAAACGCCAGCAATGGGATTTCAAAAGTTAAATTTTACACCTACAGTGGAACTACATCCAAGTTGACCTTTGGTGACGTTGACCTGAATGCGAACTTGTCTAAATTTATCGCACGTCGCCTCGAAGGGTGAAATGAAAGTGGCAATGATTTATTATGTTTTTAAATGAGATTACCCCATAAAACACCAAACATTAACAAACATACATTGTCGCATGTTTATTAAGCATCCATAACTCGAAACAGTATGATATTATGATATTAAAATGAAAAAGGCCCTTGCTGTTTCTTATTCTATTTCGTTTCGGTGATAAAATTTACAGCGGAAGTACCGCCCACAGATGCTCATGTAAACAAAAACAAATTCGCACGTATATACGGCTGCTGCTCAGTAAAATCGAGAACAAATAATAGCGAATCTTAACAATCTAACGATCGTGGTGAAGAGGTGTTAACCGCGCGCCGAAGGCTCGCGGTTAACACTACTTCACCACTCGTGGTGAACATTTGGTAAAGCAAGCTACTGTGGGTATATTCTATATTTATACAACAAATAAACTTGGATGAAGTGAATGAACCTGATATTTTTAGAGCGGTCTCTGATAACTTTCTTGTTTGACACTGTTTTGTGTCGAAGCATGGCATAGTGTCGTTCAGACACGTACCGTCCAATCAGATGCGTTCTTACATGACGCTTTTACACGTGGTGTATCTAGCACATTTTCCAAAGCCTGTATTGCATCGCATAACGTTGAAGACGCACGGCAATCGTGGAATAATGTAAGAAACCGAGGAAAACCATATCGCACAAGACGAAATGATCAATTACTGTTTGCAACCTTCAACCATGGCTGATAATATTATTCTCGCCATTGGAAGAGATTTACATGAAACTTAGTTCGCTATAATTTTCTAAAGTTCTCGGTAAATTTGATATTAAGGGTGGTTATTTCACATAAAAAATTGACATTGCGAAATGTTTGCGAAGTTGTATCAGCGATGTGCATAATTTCACAAACTTCAGGCATTTTCCTGTTGAGAAGTACAAAAATACAGAAGCTAGCCTTTTTATCAATTTTGTTTCCTAATCAGTTTGAAAGTTTGACTATTATTCTCTGTTTAACCCCAATTAAAAATAAGAAAACGGCGCCTTCGTCATATTTTGATGTTCTATGACATTTTTCTGTCCATTATATCAACAGTGTATGCATTGTGGCATATGATACAGACACTACCCTTTTAATTTTACATCTAGGAGGTACAGTTAAAACTAGAAGTCCTGTCACGAATAGTGCGCTTATCTAGGCTTAATTGCGCGTTCGAATTGTGCGCAATTGCTATATCGAATGGCATCCAAAGCACGGCAGGTTCTCTTGGTTACTCATAGCAAACACAAGCAATGTTTCTGCCAATGGACCTCCGGGTTACCCGGAGGTCCATTGGCTGAAACATTGCTTGTGCACAGGCCATATGTACAGAATTTGATAGCTTTACTTGGGCCATAACGCGTACATTAACGCGCATATCAACGTGCTATTTGTGCGCATTTCATGACAGGACTTCTAGTTTTAACTGTACGATTTGCTAATTTCTTTTGTGTAAAGAATACAAACTTGCAAATTACTGCTAAAACACATTCGTTAAACAAAGAGACAAAATGGACAGTTTGGCATACTTGAATTCTCATAACTAACTTGCCATAAAAGGTCATGTTTCATTTTATAACGTTTAATAAACGAAAATAACAGACATGTCTGAGATATGCCTCTTGTTTTCGTTTATAAATAGTAACAAAAAAGTAACCAGTCTAATAATTTCAGGGCAGATAACTTTATCGAAAGCGATTTTCATGACGAGGTAAGTCAGGGATGTCTATGTCTGCAAGTTGTCAATACTGAGTTGTTCTCCCGACAAAAATCTTTTGTTTATTGAGGAGTTGAATTCTAACTTGATAAAAATCGTATATTGTGTTCATTGAGCTGACGTACAGTCAGAAAATGAGATGCAAGTATCCCTTTAACGATGCTGATTCGTAGGGCGGCAGATTTTTATTTAAGAGGCAAAGGGTGGACAGGTTCTCCCTCGCGTTGGGGAGTTGGGTGTGTGTGTGTGTGAGGATGCACGTGCGCGTGTTTGATTCTGTGTATAGTTGATAGCCAGTCCGCTGTGTGTCTGTGTGGGGTGGGGTGGTGTGGGTTAGAGAGGGGTGAGTTTTGTAGCGTTTATGGGGCACAAAACTAATTTTCGGGAGTGGCTCAAATGGCCCCGTAGTTCCGCCACTGATGTTCGCTGGATAATTTTTTTTCAAACAGGTCATTTGCGGTATCCAAGTAATCTAAAAATATGGATTAATACTGAAACTGTCGCGAAGTCGAGCTTCCATCCCGGCAATGACTCACGCTCTGAGAAAAAGCACTATCAAAGTTTCAGCTTATGGATCTTCGGATGCAAACCTGTAGCTGTAATTTTATTTTTGATCTTTATGTTTTCAAAATTTGTTTTTTGCTGTCTTCGCAGTCCATATACATATCTTTACGTGACTGACCGGTTCGTGAAGCCCACCCCCCCCCCCCCCCCCACGCCTCTGTGCAATATTTGCTAAATAAAAGCTTTTTAGGAGCAATACTTTCACTTTCTGTTCCAATGATCAAATGGGCATGATGTTACATTCGACTTGAACAGTTCATTCTATTGGCTTATCAGAAACACTCCCAGTTCAACAATTATCAGAACACCGCTGTACAATTAGTGACTGACAGTAATAGCGCGTGTTCCGAAATGATAAGAATTTAAAGTAGTTATAAACTTCAACATGACTCAAGCGATAAGTCATCATATATATCTTTCAAGTGGGTGGGAACAGAGGCGGTTATTTCTCAGGTAATACTTAATGCTTACAAACATTTCATTTTTATTTAATAACAAATTCACCTACAAGCTTAGTAGGTACCTCGATTCTGTCTCAACATCTGGCCTTGGCCAAATCTTTAATAGGTTCAATCAGATCACCCCATTCATCTACGCCAATTGTCGGGTTGTGTGTGGTAATTCTACAAAATATCCGATATTTGGGAAAAATCCTAGCCAGAAAGCTACTTCACTTTAATATCACGCACCTTATAGCACTACGTGCTATTATTATAAGCCCAAAATTGGTCTTCACTAAGTCCTCTTCGGTAGTTTTGGGTATTTTGGAGGGAATGTCGGGTCTATTTGTGTAATTAGATTGACTCCAAATTAATCAAACACATCCTCCCAACATACCCCTGTCCTGCTGCTGTCCACTGACTCACAAAGCAACCACGTGCTGCAATTGAAACCAATATGGGTCCTCCAGTATACAAAATGGACACGTATCACCCAAACGACACACGATTAGCCTTTGAGCAATATGTGACCTTAAACACCAATAAATGAATGAATGAATTGGGAACCTGATGAATTAAGTTGAATTTGGTTCGAAATATTAGTATCCGGGTGAAAAACATATTTGGAACGAGTTTGATTATTTTTCACAACTCCACACAATTTCATTGAATCTGAAAGGATTTCTTCACTTCACGCACAACGGGGTTGGGAGAATTGAAAATGCAGTCTCATTAGTTTGATCAGTAGAGTGTGGCTTTCAGTTTATCGAGGATTATTTTCGAGAGGTCGCTTAGCTACAGTGCGGACGGCGTGGACTGGTCACTTTCCACGGGTGTGTAATATTTCCACGGACACAAAAATATTAGATTCCAATCACTAATTATAGGAATAATCATCAAAAATTTAATTAATGAAGAACAACCCGGTGCTTCATTAATTAGACTTTTGCTGATGATGATTTAGTCTATACAAACACGATGTGCACATAGCACATTATAAGTTATCTCCGCCAACATGTATGGTGTTTGGAGATTTAATACCTGGATGTCGGTTTTTAAACACCGAGACACAGGCGAGGTGTTCAAGTGAGACATCCAGGTATTAAATCTCCATATACCATTCATGTTGGCGGAGATAAAGTTTTTGTCCCGTTTGAAACACAATACAACTTTGTGGAAATACATTGTGAACGCATTTCTCAGCTCCACAATCATTTGGACCAAATTCGTGATAATAATTTTGTTTTTATAATCGCAGAAGACAACAGATAGAGTTATATCCCTTGAGTCGTTAAGGAAACGAGTAAACAGTAGTTTGTTGACATATCGTCCCCTGAGTTCCATTGTGTTCTATCTGCCTACTGGCACATAGAACACAATGGTACTCAGGGGACGAATTAGTTGCTCTTATTTTATTTTTATGATTGTATTGTCGGAAATCTGATGATATTTGTGACTATTTTCGGGTTTTTTGATTCGTGTTTTATTTCGAGGGTAGCAAAAGCGGAAAGGTTTCGTTTAAACCATATACCCACGATGTTTCGCGTGCGCTTATAACCGGGATGTTGCACGCTCTCATATACCTTGGATGTTGGGTGCATCCTTTGCCATGGCTATTTGTCCATGGCATTCAATCAAAATACAGAATTCATCGGGATATTGGGACAAACATATTTTAACATCTTTGACGCTCCCAAAACGCCAAGACTAATTATGGTCCAATTCTGTCCAGTAGTTTGTGAGAAGTCGATAATGTAACATTCTCTGTGGAAGGACGGCAATGGGGACGACGGATGGAGAGTGAATATAGTAAAGCTCATGCGAGCTTATTAATTATATGACCCCGTAGTTTCGACGGAACGTTCCGATTGAGGAGCTGGAGTTGTTTTTTGTTTAAACAAAAACGTCCACAGACGGAGGAGATTTGACGTTATTAACCAGGGATACCACACTGGCTTTGTGACAAGCACATGTTTGGTACTGCAGGACCTATCGCTGGACGTATACTACAGAAGCTGGCATTCAAATATCTTTGTCAAGTATAGTCCTCCAGACAACTTTTTCTGACCCCAAAACAGGGGGTCATTAAACAATTAAGAAAGAAACATTGACAGCAAGGGAAGTACCGGTCACGTGCACATATTTTTCAGGGAATTCCCTATAAAAACACACCAAATGCAAATTGTACTTTTAGGTCCAAAAGTCATCAAATCACCCTCTTTTTTATCTGGCATATTCATCAATAATGCAAGATGTCAATAGAATGCTTCAAACGTTTATTGAAACAATTTATTTTCCCAAGGCTGATTATTTTTAGAGACTGCATCACTTCCGAGTGAAACATTTCAATGCGGGTATTTCTAATTCAAATATTTAGTTCAGTGATACCTATAGGCTATAACGCCCATGACGTCGGAAAACGCGCAGAATAGTACGGCTCCATTCTGTGACAGCACAACTGGTAGAAAATGTGGTTTCCGTTCCAATTTTGGGTGACTTCGCGGATGACTCCGGAAGTGACGTAATCATATATGTGACCAGACACGTCAGGTGGTCGTCGTGGTATCCCGCGTTAGCGCCCATACTGGTAGGTCGGACCAACTGTGATATTTTTTTTATTAGAAAACATGCACAGTGGGTGTTGTACTGAAAGTCTATTAAACTGGTTCTTCAGACTTCCCAGATAAGTAGGACACACTCTTTGAAGACGCATACACGAAACGGTAGTAGTTCATCAGCAAATGGTGCCACACTTGGAAGTAAATTACCAGACTTTGATCAACTAATGAAAATAGCTTGCAGATTTGTTATCTGCGTATATCGCGAAGCGAGATATAAAGCAAAGAAAAACGTTAAACCCCGAGCAGTTAAATCATCATAACAGGGTGTCTGACGAAATTTCCCTAACAGCATACAGCTGAACTAGGCAAGTGCAAAAGAAACAATATAAGTTACAGGGCGTTTAGTTGGCAGATACAGTGTCATATACGGCGAAGAGAAAAATAATATTGTTTTCTCTGAGCCGTATATGATACTGTATCTGCCATCTAAACGCCCTGTAATGTATTTATTATGCACGGCATGCTAAAATGTCATTGGGGAAGTTAACTCAACGAATAGTTAAATGATGCGCCTTTCTCGAAAAATGTAAACCAAGTAGACGATGTTTACATACGCAACAAGGGGAGTAATTTTGCTTCCGCATTCTAATAAATCACTCGTGGCTTGTTCTATAACCGCCAATGTTTTGGGCTGGTTTGACATTTTATGATAACAGTTTCATTCAATCAAATGCAATGTTTATACGACGGGCTATTTTATATGATGGGTCTTCTGTGCGACTGCGCTGCAGCATGTGCGTACGTGTAAGTTAAAAGCTGAGGTGTGTGGATATAATAATAAAACAAAATGGCTGACGGGCACCTAATATTAAATTAATATTGGGTGCTTTTCAGCCATCCTGAACCTAATATTGCGGAGTCTATGTCTCTTAGTAACTTCATTTGATTGGATAAACACATTTACTAGCATAATAAAAACACATACAGAACGAATGACTGTAGCGTTTTCGCAGAGAAAACACCGGTTGACGCACATCGTTCTGCAGGTATAACGTTATTAAATATATTCCCATTGGTGACACTAATAACGTGCGAGAACAAATATGATCGCATCTTTTTTTTTTAATTTGGGCATTCATTATAAGTTATCTCCGCCAACATGTATGTTTTTTGGAGATTTAATACCTGGATGTCGGTTTTTAGACATCGAGCCGCACTCGAGGTGTTTAAATGAGACATCCAGGTATTAAATCAACCATATACCATACATGTTAACGGAGATAACGTTTTTGTTCCGTTTGAATCACAAAAGAAACATCGTGGAAATAAATTTGCGGACGCCTTTCTCACGCTCCGCAATTGTTTTGTTTTTACAAACGCAGAAGACAACAGAGTTACATCCCTTGGGTCGTCAAGGAAACAAGTGAACAGCAGTTTGTTGACATATCGTCCCCTGAGTTCCAATGTGTTCTATGTGCTCACTGGCAATGTGTTCTATGTGCTCACTGGCAATGTGTTCTATGTGCTCACTGGCAATGTGTTCTATGTGCTCACTGGCAATGTGTTCTATGTGCTCACTGGCAATGTGTTCTATGTGCTCACTGGCAATGTGTTCTATGTGCTCACTGACAATGTGTTCTATGTGCTCACTGGCAATGTGTTCTATGTGCTCACTGGCAATGTGTTCTATGTGCTCACTGACAATGTGTTCTATGTGCTCACTGGCACATAGAACACATTGGCACTCAGAGGACGAATTCTTGCTCTTACTTTATTTTTCTCAAGTTGTTTCATTTTAATTATTCGACTATTTAATTTATAATGACAAAATATGATCGAATTGTCGGAAATCTAATGATATTTGTGACTATTTTCGGTTCTTTTGGGTTCGATTTTTATACCGAGGCGAAAAGCTTTCATTCAAACCATATACCCCCGATGTATCGCGTGCCCATATACCCTGGATGTTGCACGCTCTCATATACCAGAATTTATCGGGATATAGAGACAAATATCTTTATCGGGTATAGCACGTCAGGCTACTTTTTTTCTGACCTCAACATGCAACAAATAAGATTATAAACTTCAATAATGAAACTACATGTCACGTGCACCCTGTTTGCGGGGAGTTCCCAACAAAAACAAACCATTAGTCAATTGTATTTTATTGGCCCAAAAATTTATCTCTTGGGAATTTCTACAATTATGCAAAATTTCAGTAAAGGGTTCGATAGATATACTACTCAAAGTTTGCTAAGCACCAAGTATATCTAACTACCTGTTTTACGTTTTTGTTGAAATATTGTAATGAAAAGTGTATATATATTTTTTATTTAATTATATCTTTAATGATTTAAGTACAGAAATTAAGATTTGATTTGTGTTCGACATTATTTTTTAGCTTTTGAATACGATACCCGTGGAAAATGGTTAATATTGGTAAAAGAGGAGATTTTTCAATTTGCCAAAACGTTGACGGAGCGAACTGGTATGGGTTCAATATCGAGTATGAGACCCATTACTGTTAATTACAGATTGACAACGCCTTCTCATGCTCCCAATCAGGTTCCTGGTGGGCCTTTGTGGCATGTTGTTCCATTCTTGGACCAGCAAGGCACCAAGCTCCTGGACACATCTTGGCTGGACTGGACGGACTGAAATTGCAAGCTGCAACTCATTCCAGACAGGTTCGATTGGATTGAGGTCAGGGGATCTTGCTGGCCAGTCCATACGCTCAATCCGCTCCCTCTGTCGGTCCTCCCCGACAGCACGGGCAACATGAGAACGGGCATTATCGTCCATCGCAAAGAATCTATCACCCACTACATTTGCATACAATTTGACGTGGACATCCAGCATCTCATCAATATTCCGTTGTGCAACCAACGTACCACGTTCAAGGACACAGCGTTCTGTACGTCCATCCCTGCAGATGTCGCCCCGGACCATGATTGATCCTCTGCCATAGCGGAAATGTTCAGCAATGTTGGCTGTATGGAATGATCAAAAACCGGTCTTCATCTGCAGATGTTGCCCTGTCTCTGCCACAATCACGCCGTCTTACTGGTGTGCCATGCTGCGGAAATTTTGTCCAGGCTCTGGTAATCACCGTATGGTGCACATCAAGGGCTTCACCAACCTAACGATGGGTAGCCCCTGCTCCACCATCTCTACAGCCCGCCACAATTCTGCTTCAGACAAATGTCTTCTTACATTTGCATTTGCCATATCCAATCATTAAATCGCAAGGGTTTGTGTTGAAATGAAGACTGAATACCCTACACATCTCATGTACATGTAGACTGCACACGAAAACATCATGAAAATCAAGGAGTACCTGCTTTCCATAACTGTCACGAAAAGTCTTCCTGTCAAGAGAGCTAATGAAAACACTGGGCACCATCTCAATACATTCCTCAATCATATCCACCAAAAATATCGTACATATGTCACAAGCAAATTTCACAATGATGTGTCAAATATTTGGTGCTTAGCAAACTTTGAGTAGTATATATTTTCAAATCAATACAGTTTTCTCAATGTGGGTAAGATTCGATGATGGCGTCAATTCCAGGTGCCACTTTTCAAGGCGGGAAATCCTAATTCAAATATTGAAAAGTGGTAATACGGGCAACTCTAATTCCAAAATTGAGTTGTGTTATTCCTAAACGACAGATCTGCATAAGTGTAGTTGTAGTAGTATACGACTTTATTTATTTATTTATTGGTGTTTAAGGTCACATATTTCTGAACAATGTCTAATCATGACCGGGTACTCCAGCGGAAGCCGGAGTACCCGGAGAGAACCACCGAGGTACGGTGAGCAACTGTCAGTTCCCAACATACTAACTCCACACAAGCAGGGTTAGCACTGGTTGGGGATAAGTGCACCTCGACGTGAAGTACGCCTTGGTATGCAACGCCACCGTGCCCCCACGTGGACAATGGGGGTGATGTGTCTTGTCCAAGAACGTAACGCGGTTGCAGCAGGTGGGATTCTGTCAAGGTGATTGTTTGGATTTTCGATTTTGTTGTATAAAAGTGTAAATATTTTCGATAATCTTTCTGACTGGGTTAAACATAAAACGTAAAGATAGGTATACAACGGACCCAGAAAACCGAGTTTTCACTTGAACAGACCAGCAATGAATTCAAGCGCTGCAAAATGAGCATGAAGTTAAAAGTCTTTTATTGCGAATTTGTCGAACGCTACATGGGCTATCTGATAAAGATTGAAAGAACGAGAGAGACCGTGTTCTCTTACTGTCATTATTTGTGTAATTATGGTCAGTTAATATGTAATTATGGTGAGAACAGTACATCTCACATGTTCCGGACATACACCCATATTATGCATCTGGTCTGTCACGAATGTCAGGAAATATTGAAAATCGAGTTTTTCAAAGGAACTTTAAAGCGAGTATTAAATTAAAATAGATCTAAGCGGCCAAGTTCAAGAGAAGCTATTAAACAGAAAATTAACGGTCTGGCTATCTAAATAAAAATTGGGGATTTCTCGAAAAATTCATTCCAGTCTGAAGGTGGGTCGTTGCGAGTAGATGGGGATATCCCATGCTATAGGTTAGAGGAGGTGCCGCATCGGTGCGAGAGTATACACAGTGCGTGGAGAGTGGATTGTGACTAAATCACCCGCGAGGTGGAGTTATCAACCAAGCTATAACTTTCAAATTTTGTACATATCGACAAAAAATACAAGCAATGCTTCAGCCTATGGACCTCTGGGTTTAACCCGGTGGTCCACTGGCTGAAACTTTGCTTGTGCTGGTTATGCTTTGCAACAAATTTGCAATTATTGCTTTGCTGGAATCTCTACTCTGCGGGTGATTTAGTGATACTACACCCTCCACGCACTGTAGGCGCGTTGTGATGTAGGGGAACCACAGAGTTCATATTTAGAATAGGAACAGCAGCGGGCCAAGTCGGTGGTCATATACGAGAATAGGATCAGAAACACGAAGTACGAGCTCAGGGAGCTAATTTGCATTTAGGTAAATGGCATTACCTGTTTTAGAAGGCAAGCCATACATAGGCAGAGTAGGCTTTGCCTGTATGAACATTATTCTGAGATAGACGTAGGGGAGAGTTTAACCCCATTGGTGGCGATTGCTTGGGTGAAAAGTGTCAAGTAAAGTGACAATAACCTAGTGGCCGAGCGACGGCAGTGGTAAAGACATCCCGTCACTTGTTGGAGGAAAGTCGTCCCGATAAAGTGACAATGCGTTAGTGGCCGCGCGACGGCACTGAAAGGGTGAAGTGAAGAGGGGACCAAGGAACAAATTCCAGCGAAAAGGAGGAAACGCCAGTGACAACAGAGAAAGCGGACCCGAAAGTGACTCAAAAAAATGTGTGGGTAGGGGGCGATTGAAGTTGTGTTTATCATATTCATTGGATTCCATGTAAGTCACAAATTACCATATTTATTTATATGTATATGTATTAAAACTGATGTTTTTAGTGAACCCCTGTTGATTTATGCTTTTCGCGGAAAAGTTATTATCCCTTTCAGGATAAGAACCTCCCCAACAAAAGTGAAACGGGCGGGTTCGTCACGGTGAGACATACGTTCACACACGGATTCAGGCGACACTCATTGAGTTTTGGCTGAATACGCGACGTGAATCTATTTCTTCCAGCAGCGACAAAGCCCCGGTTTCCGACAGATTCCAACCGAGGACCTCTCGGCTTCCAGACTGCACCTCTGTCAACTAAGCCACGGCGCTCCCAGTATACGAATACACGTACGTCTTCGTTATAGTGATGTACACATGCATGGTGCAAGTAGGTCTTTAATGCTACAAATAGGCTTCATCACTCTCACTTCTACAATTCCGAGGCGGCGAAACCAGGGAAGAACAGCGGTCACTTGCCTCCCAACTTTTTCCACAGACATGTTACGCGGTTACACAATGAGTTGAATTGGGGGGTATGCAAGGGTGTCAATATCAGGCATTCCTGTGATCTTTTATTTGCAAATCCAAACAAGATTTGGCCAAAGGATCCCACCTTCAGTTCGTTTCTTCCACTTCAACCATCTTCCAACCCGAAGGCCAGATTGAAGTAGAGAAGAAATGGACAGGACAGTGACCACACCGCGACACGCTCATCTAAACGAGAAACTATAGTACAGTACGTGGGTAGTGGATTGTAACTAAATCACCCGCGCAGTGGAGTTATCACCCAAACTATAACTTTCAAATTTTGCATATATCGACTAAAAACACAAGCAATGTGTCAGCCAATGGACCTCTGGGTTTAACCCGGAGGTCCATTGGCTGAAACTTTGTTTGTGCTTGTTATGCTTTGCAACAAATTTGCAATTATTGCTAGGGTGGAATCTCCACTCTGCGGGTGATTTAGTGATAATACACTCTCCACGTACTGCGTGTAAGGGTACATTTATCGATATACGATTGTAACTTTTCACCCACGGGGCCGAACCACGGTGCCTTTGAAGAGTTGTGCACCTCCACTTTTATCGAAATTTCGCCACATCTGCTACAAGTTTATACATTATACACACGCCCTTCACTCCCGATGGAGGTTACGGCCCAAGTTAGTGAACCTAGTTCACTTAACATCAAGTGTGGGTATTTTACCCATATTATTTCTGTAAATCTTTTCGACATTATGACTAATGATTCGTAAGTTTACTTTGCATCGGTTTTCCAACAAAATATGTCATGGCTGCTCCACCGCGAACGTGACTAGACTTAATATAGAATAAGGAATTAATACTATTTATACAATAATCACCAATAAACTCTTCACTCAAAGCTTCTCACATTCAACACCGTGCACCCATATTCCACTCACAAACCACCCCTTCATTAACATTGGTTGAGATTTAGTAAAGGAATGAACTCATTGAGCTTCCTCTATTTGGTGACTGTAACTGTTTCCCTTTGTATACGAGCGGATACATAAAATAATAGAGATGCCAAAGCATTGCGCTTAGTGTACTTGACAAACTTACTAGTAAGTCGTGGAGTAACGTAGACAGTGGATTATATCGCAGTTTCCGAGAGATATGCTTCGAAAGGAAAGGTGTTCGCGGAGCTAGAAAATCTTTCACTCTGTGTGTAACAGCTTCATACGTTTTTCACTGAAATTGTACATTATGTTCTTCTTAACACAGTTTTTTTCCGGATCTACGAATTTTACTTTGCGCTCTCTCTGCAAGACGAAGGAGGATGCCTCACCACTAAACACCTTGCCTTTGCATACGTTTAGATGTAGGAGAGATGGGGTGGGATTAATCGAGATGGGGTGGGATTCTCTTAGTGTTTGTAAATAACGGATTAAATTGTCCCAGTTCTGAAACAATCCACTCTAAAATACTTGTGATTTCTATGATATTCACAGCTGCACAACAGTCGGCAGGGCCGTTGTCAGTGATGATTGTCTAGTTACTCTTTCAGGTCATCCCGACATACAGTACAGTCGCCGTGGGCTGGTTGTAATCCACGCGTGGGCAGTGATGTCCACACATGTGTTTACCTGGTATTAAAAGTCATGAACAGCAAACGTTTAATCAATGAAGAACAGGGTTGTACCCGGTGCTATATTCAGGAAACTTGTCACGATTATTCCTATAATTAGTGTTCGGAATCTAATATTATACGCGTCCGTGAAAATATTGTCCACCCAATGGAAGTGACCAGACCACGGCGGCCGAACTGCAGATTACAAGATGAAAGTTGAACATATTGTTAAAACTAAACACTTGACATTCTTTTATTATACGCTAAACGATGGATCATCGAAGAAATTGCGGAAAGATAAAAATCGTATCTCCCGTTGTGAAGATATAGAAATTTTCACTTTCACGGTATCAATCAAAATGGCCTCTTGCAAAGCACCACTTCAAGGTGAATACGAGTCAAATTATCACTGGAAATGATCAATTTGTTTTATAAACGTATAATGAAAAGTAAACCTAGTGCTTTTGAGTGTGTACCGATAATTTTCAGCAATAATTCAACACGTATTCACCTTGAATTGATGCATGAAACCCGCTAGTCTAAACATGGCCTGAAAGTCCGTAATATAAGTTTTGGGTTTGGTACGTCCTTTCAAAGGACGTACTAAACCAAAAACTTGTTTTACGGACTTTCAGGCCATGTTTGGACTAGAAACCCGCCAGCTGAATCGATTGTCGATCAAATCACTTCCTCGTATCAATGATTCAATTTGCTGTTTAGTTTCATGCATCAATTCAAGGTTGAAAGGAGTAGAATTATCAGGTTCTTATAAAAAGCGTATAATAAAAAGAAAATCTAATGTTGTTGAGTAGATACCAAAAATTATCTCACTTGTGACCGAGACAAGTGGTCAGTTTCGCTCTCGCAAACGCTCGCGAAAAATAAACATTTGTCTCGGTCACTCCTGAGCTAATTTTCGGAATCCACTAAAAAACACAAGATATCCTCTTTTTATCATTGTTTCCTGTCTCGCTTTGCTTCGTTTGGTTTTGTAGATCATGGTGTGGAAGAATGAATGGAAGCATTGCTCTGATGATAAGCCACTGGCGGTTCGATCTCCATACATGGTCCTGCCGTTAACCTGCATGTTAACATCAGCTAACATTCGTAATATATGCCAAAACATATCAACCCCGCATAACATCTAAGTTCAGTTCATACAAAACCGTAACTTCTGTCTAACATTTTAAAATAACGTATAATATCAATACCACTAGAACATGAATGCCATCCAATGACAAACCAATTAAATTGTAACAAAATGATGAGCTATTGTAAAGGCTGTATCTATCTCGTAGAGCGTACGTTTCGGTTTTTTGATTTGTTTTTAACACGAGATCATGCCAACGTTTATTGGGACGGTAATTCCACTGTTTAGGGTGACAACATAGCGGCAGTGAAGCATCGCTGTCTGGAAAGACGGTCCTCCGCAATACTAAACTATTCTTTCGTCTGAACTTTGGTGTGGTGACAGTGGATCTTTGGTGTGGCTGGTCCTTTGATTACCAGACGAATATAACATACAGCCTCGAACTACAGAATTACGAATAGTTCACGCTAGACGTAACTGCTAGCCAAGGGAAGTTACGACGTTCAATTTTCACCTTTTTAACGTATCGAAGTCTGGCTATGTGATGATAGCACCTACCGTCATATTATTGTCAACAAGTATAGATATAACAGTTTTCTGACAAACATACCTGACTTATACACAACCCATAATAGAACTAAAATATTCCATAATGTCAAAATATCACGATTTATAATTTTTACAAAATGTCAGTGCATGTTATTTGAAAACGCTAGCATACATCTGTATACCATTACTACTAATTTTTTGTACAATCACAATGTTCAATATATTCCTATTTTTAATCTGCTACCATGCCCAGCGATAATGATGATGAGTCCCTCCTTTTAATTGTTCGGTTCATCAATTAAACCGTGTTCGACCGGACCCAGATCAAGAAAGGTGTCAACTGCCCGCTGACATTGTAATTGGAGAAATCTTGTGAAGTTCGGTTCAAACCGTTTTGTTCATATCACCCTTTTTGAAGCTTATCTGGCAATAAAACTATAACGCGTGGTTTACACATTTATGTTTTCAGGTTCAAATGGCAATGAAACTAATTGTATGCCTTCTGGTTTTTATTCCCCTGGTTGTTTCACTGAAGCGGAAAGTGGATCCTGATTCTGAAGAGCTCCAAGACATATTCGACCAAAATGCGGCAGATTACATTCAACACAACTGTAAGTCGATATGCGTACCCACCCATTATTTATTTATTTAATTTTATTCAATTTTATTTAATTAAATTTAATTTTATTAATTTTATTCAATTATTTATTTATTTAATTATATTTAATTATTTATTTATTTAATTATTTATTTATATATATTCATTTATTTATTTATTTATTTATTTATTTATTATGGTTTAACGACACTTTCGACAGCCAGAGTCACCTCGTGTCGGACAGTTTTACTGGTGGAGGAAGCCAGAGTACCCGGAGAGAAGCAGAGGGCCACGTCGAGAAACTTTCAGACTCCACAACATACTAACTCCACACAAGCAGGGTTAGCATTGGTTGAAGACAAGTTCACCATCGACGTGCAGTACGCCTTAGTACACAACGCCACCGTACCCCTCCCCCCCCTCCATGTGGGCAACTGGGATGAAGTGCCCTGCCCAAGGATTCAACGCGGTTGCGGCAGGTGAGATTCGAGCCAAGGACTCTCGGCTTCCAGCCTGCATCTCTACAAACTGAGCCTCGCGCTCCCCAATTATTTTTATAAGGTCATAATCAGAATTACTTTCAGGGTAGATAGTACTTCATATGTGAAGTATGGAAAGTGTCTGATCAGGCAAATCGTCGTCTGAGTGCTAGAATGTCCTTTGTCCCATAGGGGACATAGGACATTCTAGCACTCAGGCGACGAAATGACATTTAAGGCTCCGTGAAACTTCGAAATCGACTCCGTTCGAAATCGCCGCCGTGATTCGATTCTATTCCATTGGAGCCGCACCGATTAGGAACTTTTCGAATTGTCGAGATATTAGTATCAAAATCATTCTAAGTGTAGCCCCTTGATCTCTTCTTCTCCCAGCAGGTCTCCTGTACAGGATACTTGGTAGAGAAGAGGAGTTCAAGGAGGTTTCGCTTCCGAAATTATTTTGATTCTGGAGTTTTCTGCTTTTTGATTGATTTTAACAAACAGACATGTCCCTGTTGGAATCAATGCTTTGACGGAGACTGTCAATAGTTACGCCTGTACGATACGAGAGTGCAGTATTTACATTTTACGAATAGCTGAGATTCGAATCGGGATTCGATTCGTTTCGAGCCGAAATCCTCTGCCGACTTCGATCTGGGGTTCGATTCGATCTAAAATTTAAGATTGGCAGGGCTCCATATTCGACCAAAAGGCGGCAGATTACTTTCAACACAACTGTAAGGCGATATATACTATTCAAAAAAAGTAGGGGATATCGACACTGATGTTGATATTTTCGGAAAATGGTATTGGATACGCATGATTGGACACATCAGTATGTTACCAAGTTTAGTGTGGATCATGAATGTAACCGGCCAACGAAAACTTCGTGCAGGTTTTTCGCACGAGCGCCGCGTTAATGTCTGCGGGGTACGTTTTGAAATTTTCGTTTGTACTGGACGGGCTTTTTCGGAGGTCTCGTCGTTCTTTTCTTGGTAAAAACTCGTTCATCAATAGTTTCCAGTCGAAACGTAACTTTTGAGGTATGCGAAGACTGACACGTGACAAACGTTTACGTGCCGTTGGCATGTTAGAAGCTGACAACAGACAGACTGCAGTGGCTCAAATTCTCGACGTTACTCAATCTGTGATTAGCAGCTTGTAGTCATGATATTGTCAGATAGTCAATGTTTATTATAGACGTCGGTCAGGTCGTCCAAGGGCGACAACTGCTAACCAGGATCGTTTCATCCGGACCACAGCATGATGTAAACGCCATCAAAGTTCCTCAGAAATTGGACAGCAGCTGCACCGAGCGACAGATGTGGAGTCAGTGGTCAGACTATCCGATATCGGCTAAACAGCTGGAATTTGTACTCTCGACTACCTCGAAAATTTCCACGTTGGACTGGACGTCACATCGCAGCAAGGCAATTGGTGCGGCGACGGCGGAACGAACGATACCATGACGTAACCGTTAGGCAGCACGATCGTTTGGGTGGCGTATCGGTTATGGCGTGGGGAGGCATAACCATGACAAGCAGAACAGCATTACATGTCATCCGAGGGCGTGTCATAGGGCAGTACTACCGTGACAACATGGTAACAGCTCACGTAGTGCCATTTGCGCGACGTCACGACCGTCTATTCATTTTCCAAGATGACAATGCACGAGCACACAAGGCCCGTGTCGCCACAGAGTTGCTCCAGGAGCAGAGCATCACTACACGGCCTTGGCCAGCTCTAAGTCCAGACCTTTCAAGGGCGACAACTGTTTCATCCCAACCACAGCATAATGTAAACGCCACCAAAGTGCCTCGGAAATTGGACAACAGCTGCACCGAGCGACAGATGTGGAGTCAGTGGACAGACTATCCGAAATCGCCTACACAGCTGGAATTTGTACGCTCGACGACCTCGAATAATTCCACGTTTGACTGAACGCAGCAAGGGCGTAATTGGTGTCGAGCATGACAGCGCTGGGACAATCGTTAGTGGAGCAGCGGCATGTTTTCCGATAAATCGAGGTTCACGCTCGGCTTCCACAATCGAGCACCTCTGAGATATACTTGGCAGGCGCCTACAACCCCAGCAGCCACCTACCAATGTCCAGGAATTCGCCGCTGCACTGCAGGAAGAATGAAATAACATCAGTCCAGTTGATATTGGGCGTTTGGTGAGGCGTATACCACGTCGGATCCGCGTTTGTCTCGCGAACCGATGAGGATTTATAAGGTATTGAGGTCTTGGACTGAATGTGGTAAATTCTCTGACTGACCATCCATGTCTTCTACAGCTCATTGTGTGGAATGTGTGCTTGTCAGATACCCAACTATCGATGCAATCATTCGCCAAATGTCACAGTGCAATGCCTCAACTGTCCTTTTAATGAAAATATAAAAATAGTTCTTCATATATCTCACTTTTATCAAACATCCCCTACTTTTTTTAATAGTATATATGCCCAATATTGTGTATATAACCTCATAATCAGAATGGTTTTCAGGGTAGATGGGACTTGATCTGTGAAGTTTGGAAATGGTCAAATCAGACAAATGACAAAGTGCTAAATTATTTTTGCTCATCAAACTTTGTTCACATGTCTTTTAGGCACTCTCACCTAAATTATAACAAGGCAAAGCCTTACACACTAAATAATTTCACTTGAAAGATAATTTGATGTATATCCACAGAATATGAAGTCTTTAACCCTTTACCTAACGTAACGACCAAAACCGGCCAGCGCTGTTCTCAAAAATCGCCAATTAATTTTCATTATATTTTTCATTTTTTGTCTCAAAAACATTGGTTATGACCCCTCGTTGGAACGAGCTCGTCGAGCTCGTTCCAACGAGGGGTCATAACCTATGTTTTTGAGACAAAAAATGAAAAAAATTAGTTATTCAAGAATTATTTTTGCAAGTGTCGTCTGCTTTTCAGGTTACGTAAAGGGTTAAGTCTTGGTAGCTGAACTTCTGAACAAAGCCCGGATATGGGCTTCCAGCACTCTATCAGTTAAGATTCCATGAAGCTTCGAAATTCGACTCCGTTCGAAATTGCCCCCATGATTCAGTTCTATTGCAGCCGCGCCGATTCAGAACTTTTGTCCAAATTTTACGGACTCGAATAGGAATCCCATTTTACAGAATCCCTTTTTAAGAATCCCTTTTTCGAAAACGGCTATGGCTATGGAATCCCTTTTTCTGAAATAAGTCTAAGAGTCGTTCGAGGAGTCACTCGAACGAGCAATTGCTCGTTAGCTCATTTGCTCGATGGGATTCGAGTCGTTCGAGCAGCATGTCGAGTCAATCGATCGAGCAATTACTCGATAGCTCATTTGACAAAAAAGGGATTCTCCAGAAGGCACCCCAATTTCGGCACCCTTTTTTGGAAAACATATGGCCTTCGGCACCCCTTTTTCTGAAATGAGTCTAACAGTCGTTCGAGGAGTCACTCGAACGAGCAATTACTCGATAGCTCATTTGCTCTATGAGCTTCGAGTCGTTCGAGCAATATACCGAGTCACTCGATCGAGCAATTGCTCTTAGGCTCCTTTGCTCGATGAGCTTCGAGTCGATCGAGCAATTGCTCATGGAGCAATTACTCTCTTGCTCTTTAGCTTATAAGGGATATTTGGGATAGGCATGCCTTGTGATATAGGTAATAGTATCCTCAGATAAGTATCCTATAAAAGGTATCCTCGATAGGTATCCTCAAATAATACACTGCCGGGCCATAGGTATCCTCAAATACTGAAATGAGTCGAAGAGTCGTTCGAGGAGTCACTCGAACGAGCAATTACTCGATAGCTCATTTGCTCGACGGACTTCGAGTTATTCGAGCAATATGCCGAGTCACTCGATCGAGCAATTGCTCTAAGGCTCATTTGCTCGATGAGCTTCGAGTCGTTCGAGCAATGACTTATCAGTAACTGCTCGATCGCTTATTGGCTTTGGGAATGATATTGGCTTTGGGAATGATATTGGTTTTTGTTGTACAGAAGGGAGATAACTCTGCATACAGGTTATGGGAAATCAAGCAATCTGATTGGTTAGTTATAATTTATATAAATGATCTAAATAAATGAAACAACAAGAGTACTTGGAATAGGGTCAGAACTAACAAGAATAGACTAGAATAGCTAAATATAGTAATAATAAGCAAAGCTGTTCCAGCTAATAGGTTCTTCTACGCTATTGGAGTATACTCTAGAACAAAGAAACCGGGCCAGATAGACGAAAAGTATTGCATATGTAGATAGAAGCAGAGAATTCTGGGTAATGACCAAAGGAACGTGTCTTTTAATGGGAACAACGTCATGGGATAGGGATCCAAAAAGGGAATCTGGGCGAATTCAAAGCCAGAACATTACTCCTGTTCAATCGAACGCACCCCTTACACCCCCTTAGTACTATAGCACTACGTGCTAAGTCAATAAAACCAATAACATGGGAAATCCGTATCAAATAAAGTCAATTTCGGTGATTTTGGGTGGATTTTGGTGATTTGGAGGGATTGTCGGGTTGTTGGTGGTAATCCGATTTACCCCTGTTCAATCGAGCATACCCTCCGAACATACCCCTGTCTTGTTAGAAGCCATTGGTAACATAGCAATCACGTGCTACCATAGAAACCAAGATGGCGGACTCCAGTATACAAAATGGACGACGGAAACACGTATCACCCTAACAACACGCGCTGCGCATGCGCACTCACACCACGTATCACTATGGAGATGACGTCTCAGCATGGCCGCTCACGCGGGTTACCATGACAACACAACATGGCGGCACTAGGTCACGTGACATGACGTCACATGAGATCATCCAAATAAAATCATCCAAATGAGGGGTGAAAAGCCCAAGACATACTACTAACAGGTGTCGCCTCTTGAACTCTTCTACTCCCACCAGATTTCCTTTACAGGAGACCTGATGGGAGAAGAGAAGTTCAAGAAGGTCCCGCTTCCGAAACTATTTTGATTCTAGAATTTTTGGTTTTTTGATTGATTTGAACAAACAGACTGTCGCTGTTGGAATCAATGTTTTAACGGAGACTCTCAATAGTTACAGCTACATGATGATGCAGTCTTTACATTTCGAATAGCTGTGAGATTCGATTCGATTCGGAATTCAATTCGATTCGATCCGTAAGCCTTCGCCTAGTTCCATTTGGTGTTCAATTCGATCTAAAGGTTAAGATTCGCCTGTCCCCAAACACATTTGAAGAAGACGCAGGCATTACATCCTACTAGCAAACGGAGTCTAAATAACAGCTCATGTTCGTGTTGCCTTGCATCATGGTAACAAACCTATAGCCCATGAATTGGTGGCTGAGAATTCATTGTTAAAATGTGTGTACAAACGTTTATTTAGAATATGGCAGAAGAAGAATCACGCCAATATCGTGCAATCATAAATAAATTTGTCCCTATATGCCGATCCATTCTGTCTTTTGATTGGCCAGAATGTATTGGACAAATAGCACTGGCAAAGTGTGCACCCAACATCCAAGGTATATGAGAGCGTGCAACATCCAGCGTATACGTGCACGCGAAACATCGGGGGTATATTGCTTAAATGAAAGCATTTTGCTTTTGCTCGTCTTGATATAAAAATCGAACCAAAAAAACCTGAAAATAGTCACAAATATCATCAGATTTCCGGCAATTCAAACAAATTTTGCTGTTATAAATTAAATAGTCGAATAATTAAATCAAACAACTGGAGAAAAATGAAATAAGAGCAAATCTAAAAACAAAATAGCCGATATGTTTTCGCGTTTCCAAGGGGAAGGGATGTAACTCTACATGTATCTGTTGTCTTTTGTGTTTGTAAAAACAAAACAATTATTCACGTGTGTGGTCCAATTGATTGCGGAGCATGCGAAACAACGCGTCCACAAATTTGTTTCCACTATGTTTCTATTGTGTTTAAAACGAGACAAAAACGTCATCTCCGCCAACATGTATGGTATATGGAGATTTAATACTTGGATTTTTCATTTAAACACCCCGCCTGCGGCTCGGTGTTTAAAACCGACATCCAGGTATTAAATCTCCATATACCATACATGTTAGCGGAGATAACTTAAAGTGAAAGGGCAGTATAGATTCAGATTCAGATTCTTTATTCACGGTACACATACATGTAAAACGGTTACAAATAAACATATTGCACAAATGTAATGTGAAGTATACCGTAGGAAGTGGCATAGCCAGATTGGCTGTCTACCTGCCACCCCCTGGAAGAAGGTGGGGTGATTGCAAACAGACTGTGACTGAAAGAATGAACAGAGAGCCAATTATGTGACACATGATGGAGAATGACGATCGAATCATTACTTTTCTGATATTAGAGTATTAGTGTTTCATTTTCGCCAGCGGAAAGACGGTGATTCAAGGTAGGCAAGAAGCAACCAGCCTATAGGACTCCCTCCACTACTTATCATAACACATGAGGGCGGCAACAAGTCCCATCGTGAAGTTCGTATCGTTTAGACTGCGACAAGGAGGTTGGTCATGATGTTTGGGTGTGGTGTCTACGTTAGCTGCATCATCATCGTAGGATGACGAATGTTATTGATTTATTTGTGTAGACTTTTATTTGCAAGTTCATACTTATATCCATATAGTATTTTACATAGCACCACTGTAAGGAGGAAGCGCGACAGGTTGCACAAGACGAGGATTCCAGATTTAGACGCGGACCACGACTTTGACAATTTACGAAGTTTACGAAGTGCAATCAGGACAGTAGGGATTGTTGCAGCTGACATAACTGGAATATGAGGAAATGAATGTGGAAGTTAGCTTGTTCTTAAGCATGCTTCTGTCGCTAATATTACGAGTTGTGTCGTCCAGAGCATTCCATAGTTTCGGGAAGGAGTATAAAGGAAATTTATCCAGAGTTTGGGTCCGTGTTTTTTCTATGTATAGGAGGCCTGACTGTCTAGTTCTCCTACCAGATGGATTGTCAGTAATTTTAAATATATCATTGAAAGACACCGGTAATCTGCCGTTCTGCCAGTCAAACACGAACAGTAGTGCATGTAGCCTAAACAAATCATCAACCTTGAGTATTTGGTTTTCTTTAAACAGGGGATCTGTATGAGAATTGTACTTTTTGTTATTAATTATTCGTATTGAACGTTTTTGCAGGACAGCTAGTTTTTTTATAGCTCTTGAGTTGCCCCATGCCTGGATTCCGTATACCAAATGGCTATGTATGAGGGCGTAATACAAAGTTTTCATAGCTCCGTGGGGGAGGATATTTTTAACTTTGTTTAGACTATAGTTTGCGCGTGCTATTTTCGAGCATAATCGGGATATGTGAGCCCTGTAGGATAAATGTTCATCAATGCTAATTCCCAAGAATTTAACAGATTTTTCTGTTTCGGTGGCCCCAACTTTGTTAATGTTTTGGTTATTTATTTTTACCTCTTGACAAAGATTTTTGTTCCTACCTTTATTTGGATTAAGTATGATGTACGAGGTCTTCTTAGCATTCAGCATTAACTGGTTCACAGAGCACCATTCGAATAGTTTCTGGAGCTCGTCATTGAAATACGATGTAATGGGATTATTATCGGAGCCCGGGCAGTGTGCAGTGGTGTCATCGGCAAATGATAAAAGATTGAGTGATGTTGAGTTACTTATATCATTTATATATAAAAGAAAAAGAATAGGGCCTAAAATCGAGCCCTGTGGTACACCACAACTCTGTTTGGCTAAGTTCGATTTGTGCTCTCCGTACGTGACATATTGAGACCTGTTGGACAAGTAACTTCTAAACCAATTGTTGGTGACACCTCGGATGCCATATGTTTCCAGTTTACCTAATAGTATTTCGTGATTTATGGTGTCAAAAGCCTTTGACAAATCCAGGAACAGTGCTAAGGTGCTGTTTTTTTCTTCTTTATTATTTTCTATTGCAATGCTTTTAAGGAGCTGAAGAACTGGACGAATAGTACTATGTCGCTTTCGGAACCCATATTGGTGAGGGTATAAAATATTAAACCTATTGAGGAAACTCTCTAGCCTCACTTCCATGAGTTTTTCCATTACTTTTGAGAATACCGGAAGTATACTGATAGGTCTGTAATTTGTAAAGCTGTGCTCGTCACCCGCTTTAAATATGGGTATCACCTTCGCGATCTTCATCCTGTCTGGTACTTTGCCGTTTAGGAAAGAGTTGTTAATTACATGTGTTAGAGGATCCAATACTTCGGTTATCGTATGCTTAAGAAGACAGGTTGTGATGTCATCGCAGTCTTTAGATAATTTTGGCTTCATTTTATTTACTACTCGGTTGACTTCTGTGGGATTTGTGGGTATTAAATAGAGATTATTGGAGACATTGTTGTCCATGTAATCTGTGTAGGACTTATTAGTTTTCTGAATCTGTTCGGATGTGTTTTTTCCAATGTTGATGAAGAAATTGTTGAATTCTTCTGCGATGGCATGGGGCTCGTTTAACTCGATGTTGTCCTGGATGAAGAACGATGGTAATCTGGCTTCAGGTTTTCCTTTATTGATGGCTTCGTTTAAAATCTGCCACGTTCTTCGCATATTGTTTTTGTTTTCGTTTAGGATATCTCTATAATAGGTAGCTTTACATTGTTTTTTTACCTTGTTGAAGATTCTACAGTAGTTTTTATAGTTTTCTGAGTTCCTTTCGGTGGGAGCATGGAGTTTTTCCTTGTAGAATTTTTCTTTTCTGTTGGGGGATATTACAAGCCCCCTTGTCATCCATGGCTGTTTTTTAATAAATTTTTTGTTCTGGCTAACACGTTTGAGAGGGAATGCTCTTTCATAGGCTTCCATATAGATGTTTAGAAAGGTTTCATATGACTCATTGGGACAATTCGACTGCATTACAGGATTAAAATCACTTTGCGAGATAAGTGTTTTAAATTCAACTATTCTTTCTGCATTTATTATTCTTTTTAGTGTAAAGTGTGGTGTATCTTTTGGTTTTGGGGTTTTCCTCAATATAGAAAACACCAAAATGATCTGACACGTCAGATATGACTATTCCAGGTAATGCTGCTTGTGGAACATTATTAGAGAAGATATGATCTATCAGAGTAGCAGAACGACAGGTTACTCTCGTTGGCTTGGTGATATACGGCAGAAAGCCTTGACTGAACATGAGATTAACAAATTCTTCCGTTTTTGAGTGTGTAGTTGCTTTTAAAAGGTCCAGGTTAAGATCCCCCATAATATAAACTTTTTTATTTTCGGCATTTAAAACATTCGTTATTTCATTTAATTTTGATAAGAAGAGGTTGATGTTGGCTTTAGGAGGAGTGTTGGGTCTATAAATAACGCCAATAATTCTGGGTTGGTATTTATCTTTAGTTTCAATAAACAGAGATTCGAAGACATGGGGAATAAAGAACGAAATATCATTACGAACTCTGTAGGGTATTCCTTCTTTAATATATAGACCAACCCCTCCTCGACCATCATCATTCTCGTGTCTCATACGTTTAATAATCGGGGCATAGCCATCCAGACTGAACGACATCTCTGGAGGAATTTGGAAAATTTCGGTAAGTCCTATTATGTCGAAGAAGTTCTTTCCAGTATATTAAACTAAATAAATGTGTCCATGACTAACAAATACTACATTTTAAATTGTGTTTCGTTTACACCCTGAAATAACAAGCTGGATTGTGAATACTATACTGAACATAAGACTCTTTAAACGTTTGCTGGGGGGGGGGGGGGGGGTCAACCTGATCCAGTTCAATGTCACGGGGAGGCCTGATGGGCTTGGGAGCTTGACCACCTAAAAGTTGCTGTGCCTCCTTCAAAACAAAATCATTGGCCCAATGCAACTTTCACATAACATATAGGGTCCTAAAACAGTCTCCAATATAGGGCTACACACTCTGTAAATGCAACGGATTCGCTCAAATAGCACTGAATTTTGCAAAATGTTCTTGGGGTGGGAGGCTTATTCCAAAACTAGGACATTCCGGCTGCAAGTCTCTCTCTCCCCTTCTCTTAAAGGGAAGGGGAGGAGAGGTTAACAACCGGAGCTTCCCAGTTAAGAATATGGGAGGTTTCAACCCCGTCCCGCCCCGTCCCGGTCCGCCCCGCCCCTCCACACAACGGCATTACAATATCATGCTCCCTCCTTACAAATGGCCAGAACACCCCCATTATAGGATCCTGGCTACGTGCCTGACCTGGTCTAAATGTTTAGTTTCATTATTTTAATAAAAATGTACGTACCATGTTTCTCCGAAAATCCAGCTATTGATTGAAGATACACTTCCAGGTCCTCCTTCGGCGAAGTCCTCCTTAGCAGAGATCATAGCTATCGTTATTGTGTAAATGCACTCCTGGCTGTTTTGGGGATCATTCGTGCGTACACTCTGGAAGATACAAGACAACAATAGTACTAAGGCAACGCTCAGCAACTGTAAATAAGTATGAAATGTGTATTCCCAGCTGAGGAGTACCTTATACCAAAAGTAATGAAATATATTTCTATTTATTTCGTCACCGACCGCGTTCTACATTGTTGAAATAAATGGCCTTTCTTCACAGTTGAAAGGAACTCCGTTTGTGGCAGAATTTTAGCCAATGAGGGTTTTGGGTGCCAAATCAAGCACAGCTGGCTAAATTGGCACAAACAGCGTGAACACTTCGCTGTACCTAATCATTATGATTCCTGAGATCACCCGTGCATAAAAATGTGTAAATATGGCGATAAGAATAATTCAAATAGTACAATTAGAAATAAATACAGTGGTGGAACCATGGGGCGGTGGGCTACACTTCTCCGTCGGGAAGCGATACCCCCACCCCCCCTCCCCTTCTCCCCGAGGGAATCTGCCAAATTCGTCAGGGATATTAAATTATGGAAGCCCCGTGAAGATAGAGATAACACTCTCGAGAATCCGAAACACATACACAGAAGTTATTAGCCGATGGTAACATAATCACTTTGGCATAGGCAGAGTTCATTACGTTGCGAGAGCTCTATTTTAGTCCGATTTCAGAAACATTCTACACAATCCTGGCCGACACACAACTAGTCTCTGTTGTGAGATACATTGTACTTAATAACCCTTTACCCAACGAACCGGCCACATTCGTTCGCGTAATATGCAAATTCAGCAGCTGAAAAAATAATATTTTTTTAAAAAAATACAACACCATATCATGTGACCCCTCTTTGAAACGAGCTCGTCAAGCTCGTTCCACAGAGGGGTCACGTGAAATGGTTTTGTTGAAATTTTTGAAAAATTTTACAAAATGACATTTAAAATAATCGATTTTGATATCGTCAGCGTTGGATAAAGGGTTAACTTTAAAGCTTGTGTAACTCGAGTGTCAAAAACGCGGTCTACAACCCACAAATATTTCCTTCTTTTATCTTTGCGTTTCGTTTTCACTCTTTCCAAGCCTCTGAAGTCACGGGTATTGCCACCTTTTTCCAATTAGAACTGCAACAAACAAAAATTCTTTCCCAGCTCTATAATCGCCCCCCCCCCCTCCGCCCTAGGGGGCGGGGGGGGGACATAGTCCCCTCGACCGGTAAATCCTGGCGCCACCTTTGAATAAATCTGCATAGTATTGACTTTATAAGTATACATAGATACACAGAACGACACGCGCCTGTGAATGGGTTAATCGATATGGCACAAGTCCCAGAGTGGAAATATAAAACTAGATGCTACTGTGTTTATTACACGCCTTCAGGTCTATAAAAACAATTATTAGAATGACAGTCAGCAATGCATTTGACAACTATCAACAAAGAGAACACATTTTATCGCCAAAAGAATTCGCGTACTCATACTCTTCTTCTGGCTATTCAGTGTCCCCTTCATATATCGTTCTTCTTCGCTATCTACATACACATTAAACTCGCCATATCCTTCAATGTTAGATATTTCATTTAGTTATTTCGCAATTGGTGCAGTTTCGAGTGATCATTCGTCTGCTCAACGATTTCCGTTCCGTACTTCTGTGCGGAACGGATTTTTATTTTCTGCGTGGTTTAGTGTTGCTGTAGATGGGTATTTCATAGAAACGGCGTGTTGTAGAATACAGTAATGTGATCCTAAAAGCAGTCAGAAATTCCTACTGGATCGTGTTTAATTGAGTTTCTCTGTCCGCTTCCCTTCTTGCAAGACTTCCAAGATTAGAGTCTCTCCCATCGAGAAGAAATTGGTGAAAACATTAAATCTCTTAATGCTATTTTGGTTTATTTTCTTGATACGGTCTTGATTAACACTTTACCCAACACAGACGATATCAAAATTTATTATTTTAAATACAATGTTTTTAAATTTTTCAAAAAATTTCAACAAAACCATATCATGTGACCCCTAATTGGAACGAGCTCAATGAGCTCGTTCCAATGAGGGGTCACATGATATGGTTTTGTTATTATTATTTCAACTGCTAAATTTGCATATTACGCGGGCGGATGCGGGCAATTCGTTAGGTAAAGGGTTAAACAGTAGTTTATCATATGACCTCTCCATTTTCTCGGCTTATTATTCATGTTTTCAATAATTATCATTATAAATTATTAATTAGTGCATCATAACACCTTCAGTTGATTTGATTGGTCTATTTCAAAAGAACTTTTTCTGATTGTCTATTACCGAAAAGATATGTGTCAAATTAATGCGCATGCAAATGGAACTATTTCAAAAAATCAGCAAACCCACGATGTCTGATTTTATTTGTTGTGAACATTCACTAAAATCTCAATAATAAGAAATGTTTAAAAACTTAAAAATTAGTAATTTTAACGCCGAATTGTTGAACTATAATTTGTCGCGGTTATGACGTATGACTGCGTGCAGCTGTGACGCATCACAGTCAAATGTATGACGTTCAAGGTGACATTCCACCCATAAACCCTTTTTGTGTTAAAGATGTGTTTTTGGTAACTGTGGTGTCATATCATAAGCAGAATATGAAATTCGTGTTTTGGTCGTGCAATATTTATGAAACTCGTCAACGAAAACTCTCAGGCTATTTTCATAAATAGAGTATGGCCAAAACACGTATTCAATGTCCACTATTCATATAGGAAATCTTGACCAATGGGTGTAAAAGTGTGTCGAACAAATCGCGAACCGATTGCGAAAGAAACCGCTTGTGAGGCCTCGATAGTGTATCAGCAAGTATCCGATTCCGAAAGAAACCGCTTGTGAGGCCACAATTGCGCACCTACAGGGATCTGATTGCGGAAGAAACCGCTTGTGAGGCCACCATTGCACACCTACAAGGATCCGATTGCGGAAGAAACCGCTTGTGAGGCCACAATTGCGCACCTGCAAGGATCCGATGCGGAAGAAACCGCTTGTGAGGCCACAATTGCGCCCTGCAAGGATCCGATTGCGGAAGAAACCGCTTGTGAGGCCATAATTGCGCATCTACAAGGATCCGATTGCGGAAGAAACCGCTTGTGAGGCCTCAGTAGTGCATCGGCAGGGTTCCGATTGCGAAAAAACAATTCTGAGGCCTCAACAGCGCATCTGCAAGGATCCGATTGCGAGAGAAACCGCCTGTGAAGCTACAATAGTGCATCGAAAAGTTGATTCTGTTGGCCGCAATATGGTTAAATTATGGATTAACCATGCGCCGTCTCGTCTTCGAATTTCCATTAAATCTCAAATAAAGTTTGTTGTCTTTCTTATCAATGGTATGCTTCAAAGGCCATTTAAGATCATGTAGTTTTATATAAACTTAATCATATGTTCGGGAAAAACTAAATAGGCGTGTTTTTTGAGAAATGCAGCAATATTCAAATGAAATATTTTTCCACTCTTCGTTTTTTTTGTTTTAGACAACAAAATAATGGATCTAGTAAATCATCTTCGACATATGATTAACTCTGAGACAACGTGGAAAGATTGTCAAACACTATGCGAACCTCTCACAGTTTCCACCGATATTCCTGCTGCTTTTAAGAAAGAAGTGTGTTCAGAAGCTTGTCATGTGTAAGTTTATTGATGATATGATGCGAGGCCACGACAGGTTTAATCACTGTACAGTACGGTCGTCGTGGACTTGTCACTTCCCACGGGTGGGTAATATTTCCACGGACGGAATACTATTAACCAAACACTAATTATAGGAATAATCACCCCAAATTTAATTAATGAAGCACTGGGCACAACCCAAATTTCGCTGATGATGATTTTTTTACTTGGTGCTCCACGGCGACTGTACTGTATGTGCTGTGCTGGCAGTGCACCTGCGTGTTTTAATCGACAGTTTCTCTTACCCCATTTACGAAACGCCCGCATCCGCCCGCGTAATATGCAAATTCAGCAGATGAAAAAATATTATTTTTCGTCTGCTCGTTCCAAAGAGGGGCCACATGATATGGTTTTGTTGAAGTTTTTTGAAAAAAGTAAAAAAATGATATTTAAAATAATAAATTTTGAAATTGTCTGCGTGGGTAAAGGGTTAATTGTCACCTGATAAAGCGACAGCATATTTAACACGACCAACCTCCGCCGATGTTAGTCCATTTCGTTATGCTCAACTATTTTGACTATTTTCCAAGGGAAGATGAGAACACCTCTTTTCATGACCAATCAAGACCACGAAGACCTCCAACTCAACTGAGAGGTTGGGCGATACTCGCGTTATTTAGCAACTTTATTAATGATTTCCATATAATTACATAGTTTCCTCCCCACCCGTCTGAAAGAAAAGTTATTGAAAGTTGGCCGGAGAAGTATTCTCCTTTTGTCTATTGGAGCCATTTGAGAAACTGTACCAAGCCTTCAAAAGCTTGCTTACAAACGTCCACGTGGAAATGAAGATTTTCTTTTTATCACATACTTTCGAATTTGCTCTTACGAGGCATCAACAACTTACCATGACCTTCACCCTGCTATTCAATAAACAACGGATCCTTGCACATTGTAAACAGAATGCTCGTCATTTTAGTTATTTCAGTGTTACATCAGTTGGGTTAAAATTAACCAAGATCGACTGAGTTGAGTGAATATGAACCCAACTTGGTTCATATTCACTCAACGCAGTCGCTTTGTGTTGATTTTTAACCCAACTGATTTTGGAGTGTGTTTTTATAAGGATTAGATGGCATGTCAAAGCCAATGTCATACCGTATCGGATGAGGACAGTTTCACGGATGGAGGAATGCAGTGTACTACCGTGCAGCGCGGAGACCAACTATGAGAATCTTAAACTTGCACGTACGACACTGTCAGGGTTAGTATTGGTTGTGTTCAGGTGTATCATCTGAATACACCTGATGTGTGGCGTAGTTTATTGCGCTATCGTGCTAAAGTACTCCCGCCGTGGATTGATCGTTGTCCACCCGTGAGCCGTGAGGTCCAAGCATACGTTTCCAGGTAATAAACGTCATCATCGATATAATTTTAATTAATTAAGCACCGGGTTGTACCCGGTGCTTCATTAATTAATTTTTTGATGAGTATTCCTATAATTAGTGTTTAGAATTTAATATTATTGTGTCCGTGGAAATATTGCCAACCCGTGGAAAGGACCAGCCCACGACGGCCGTACTGTACTCTATGCATGTGTTCAAATGCGATTAAGTGCCCTGGTCAAGGACACAATGCAGATGGCGAATGCCAAGGACGAACCTAAGATCTTTCAATCTGAAGTCTATTGCGCTGATTCTCCGTGCTCCTTCGTTTTTTGTTTTGTTTTGTTTTGTTTTGTTTTGGGGTGTTTATTTGTTTTTGAGGGGGGGGGGGGAGTGTTGTATGTTTGGTTAGTTGTATCGTCGTTGTTATTCTGACTTCATAATTCTTCACACTGGCTAAGTGTAGCTCTTTACCGAATCCGAGAAGGCAACATTTGCAAATTACTGTATTGAATAGGCATAATCTTTCATTTTTTGCTTCAAAACTTAGATTTTGTCCCGTCCTTATAAGGAGCTCGTCGATCGGCGTATTCCAACCTGTGACCATGTTTTGCAAACAAAAAATGAAACCACAGTGAAATTTAAATGACTATTTCCGTGTAAAGCGCTCATCGGATATGGCCGTTACGTTAGGTGAAGGGTTTATTTATTTATTTATTTATTTATTTATTTATTTATTTATTTATTTATTTATTTATTTATTTATTTATTTATGGGTTTTTACAGTCCATTTTCACATCTATGGCTATCTCATGACCGCACCATAGGGACGAAGTCAAATTTAGCCAATCTTTTACACCTGTACTATCCACTTTAGGGGACTTCCACCCCAGGTGTTGGTTCCGGAATCACGCGGAGAAAGGTAAAGAGTTAAATCACTTCCTATATCAAACAGGTACAAGCCCCTTGAGTGCAACAAGGCGCCATCCGCAATGATTTAGCATTGCAGATGGTGCTTTGATGCACTTAACTCTTTACCCAACGTAACGACCAAAACCGGCCAGCGCTATTCAGAAAAATCACCATTCTGTTTTCATTATTTTTTTCATTTTCATTTTTTATCTCAAAACCATAGCATATGACCCCACATCGGAACGAGCTCTTTGGGCTCGTTCCAATGAGCGGTCGTAAGCTATGGTTTTGATGCAAAAAGTAAAAAAAATAGTTATTCAAGAATTTCATTTGCAAGTGTTGTCCGCTTTTCGTGTTAGGTAAAGGGTTAAGTAACGTTAAATTCTGCCACCACTTATTTATTCTCTTTTTTTTTCTTTTGGCGTTACTTGGGTAAAAAATTGTCTGTTTGTTTATTGGGATGCAGTGGCATTTTCAATAGCCATGATCATATCGTGTCCGACCTGTTTTACAGGTGGATGAAGTCAGAGGACCTGAAGGGAACAACCGTGTGAGAAATGTCGGATTCTTCAACTTCAAAAACAGGTTTACATGTAGCATTGTCGAAGACAAGAACACCATCAACGTTCTAAACGCCTTCATAAAGGCAGTCGGGATTAAATAGCCAAGTATACATTTTAGGTCAAAAAGTCATCAAATCACCCTCTATTTATCTGGAATATTCGAACATAATGAAAGATGCCAGTAGAATGTTTCAAACTTTTTATAAAACGATATATTTTCCCAGTGCTGCTTAGTTTTGGAGATTGCATCATTTTCAAGTCGAGTAACTGATTCAAATATTTAGTACAGTCATACCTATAATGAACTCCAAACCTATCAAATGTACATTTTACCTCCTTCATGCGATAAAAGAGTCATGTCTGTATTAGAATCCAACTTTTGGCTTCTGTTAAACGTGGGAAATTTGTTCTTTAAAAGCAAAGTGTCCAAAGTGAGTTAAAATTACTTGAAAAACTGGTATACCCCCCAAAAGATTTTTCTACTGTTTTACCTAATGAGTATGCTGAGAGGGACAAGCATTCTCTGCTTTCTTTGATAACTACCATAATCCCAAAATAGAACTAAACTCTGCATCAGCACACAATACTTTTTGAAAACATTTGTCTCATTTAACAATTCTGCAAGAGAAATAGTGTTCAAACCACCACAAAACAAAACGAATGTCAGTTTTTTTTTTCAAATATTTAGGTTGCAGAACTATAATGTACCATCATCAATAGACAGTGTCATGTTTCCTAACAAGTGATGTCAAATTCCCTTCTACCTGCCGATGTGATAAAATATAGCCCTGAATGTGCCCCTCACCCACACCGGGTATGCTCCTTTCATCAAAAACTTCCCAGGGCTGCTTAGTGTTGGAGATTGCAACTTCTCAGAGCGTAGAGAGACGTGGCAATCCCGCCTGCATTAATATTTAATATCCTTAACTTTAATAATTTAACCTAATAGAAGTTGTTTATTCAGGGAATGTCGTCCACCTGGCATTTCAAAAAGTACCAAAAAATGGAATGGTTTTTTTTTATATTTTCAGAACCATCCCCATTGGTTGAACGGACAGTTTACGTTGCTCGATCGAACTATATCAATAATGTTAAGGAAATGGTGACATAGCTGAAAAACGTTGTGATCTTTGAAAGTACATCAGTTGCTCTATTTTGAATATAAGTTTATTCTACCTGTTAAAATAGTCCGTTGTTTATTTATGTCAAGTAGCAACAAAAAGGCGAATAACTGTGAGAAAAATAGTAGTTTTCTTTCCAGCGTAATTCGCTGTTTGCAAATATATATTATCCCCATAATAATAATGATGGCCAATTTATCTTACAATTCTCAACTGTAATAACTTGATCAATACTTTACCTAACCTTACCAAATTTCAAAGAGTAAGATAACATATCGTAACTAATCACGCGGTTGTACTGGGGTCACTGATAAATGATAATTAAACGTACGTGACCCCATTTGCCTATAATTTCGTCAATTATTGACGGAAGTTGAAAACGTTTTTTTTTTAAATGCGACTGTTCAGGAACGAAATTATGTTCTGTTGAACAAGTTAGATATTGCCCGTTTAACCCAGCAAGTAAAGATATATAGATCTGACCATATTCATATCTTTACACTCCAATAGAAGCTCTTGGGCCACCGGAATAATTCCGCGAGAGGTCTGACAATGTTATTGGCTGTTCATTTACATAACTTTCCAAGCGTTTGCACTCCGTCTATCGTTGATTTAATGTGTTGTCCCTTTATTCACAAAGATATTCAGGTATTCTTTTGTGCTTCAGTTATAGACATTTCAATCAATATATATTTATTTCCACTTGGGATCCTCACGATATTGACATGATTTGTGGAACTACACAGCGTCGTCATAAAACTGCAGATGTGGTGAATCTTCTTTCGTTTTTACAGTAGGTGGAGGGTCTGTTATCACCAATAGAGTGGAAATTCCTCCCAAACAATAATTACAAATTTGTTGCAAAGCACAACAAGCACAAGCAAAGTTCCAGCTAATGGACCTCCGGGTTGAACCCGGAGGTCCATTGGCTGAAACATTGCTTGTGTTTTTTGTCCATATGTACAGAATTTGAAAGTGATACTTTGGGTGATAACTCCACTCTACGGGTGAGTTGGTTACATCCACTCTCCACGTACTGTAGTACTTAGTTTACAAATATGTCTAACAGTGTTGTATTGTCATTAAAGATTTGGTCACAACAATTCTCAAAACATTTCATGTCTTGATTCAAAGAAAATGAAAGTTTATGGAACTCTTAGACTCAATTGCCTGGAACAGTTCAGCTGGTCGGAAAAGCGAAACGTAGGTTCTCTTATCCGACTAACTGAAGCATTCTAGACGACTGGGTCTAAACATAGGTAATGGGTTATTAAAGGACTAGACTGGCTCCAGACTATGACAGAGTCGAATTTCTTACATGATTTTGACTGGTGGCTTGAGCGTTTAACTCCAATCTTTAAATCTTGAATTAACATTATTGGAAAACGATACTCGAAACAATGTCTTGAAGAACTAAATATTTTGATTTTTGCTTCCAGAATGCAGCTCATAATCCCTCACTGAACGTGCTAGATGACCTCGTCCCAATGACCAGAGTTTGGCCGGGAGGTTAATTATTACCAGCAGATTTTAAATATTTTTGGTATGTGGGCTGACAAGATGTTTAAGTGGAGCGAGAGTAGTATGTAATGTGGTTTTCATCCCTAGTTTGGGGGCCTCGGCGGGGGACCCCGGAAGTAGCATCATGTCACGTGACCTAGTGCCGCCATGTTGTGTTGTCATGGTAACCCGTGTGAGCGGCCATGTTGCGACGTCACCCCTATAGTGATACGTGGTGTGAGTGCGCATGCACAACGCGTGTTGTTAGGGTGATACGTGTTTCCGTCGTCCATTTTGTATACTGGAGGTCGCCATCTTAGTTTATATGGTATCATGTGGTGGTTGCTATGTTACTCACTTTTTCTGCAATGGGAAGTGGTATGTTCGGAGGGTATGTTCGATTGAATAGGAGTATGTTCCCGATTCGTAGAATTACCACAAACAACCCGACAAGTTTTACTATTTCGAATTCTTTCAGAACCCTATTTAGGACCGCCATTCTTTTGGCGTATAATAGTAGTACGTAGTGCTATAGTACCAAGGGGTCCCCTGGGGGGTGTGTTCGATTGAACTAGAGTATATCTAATTACCCAAATTGACCCGGCCATCCTTACAAACCACCAAAATCTTCACCAAACCACCCAAACGGACATGTGAAGCCCCATTTTGTACATATAAAAATGACACGTTATGCTATAGTACCAAGGGGTATAGGGGTATTTTCTATTGAATAGGAGTACAGGGCCTGATTTTCCCAGAATCCCATTTTTAATGCCTATTGCATATGTTTCTCTATCAGTTCTCTATCAGTCTATCCAGTCCAAACTATATCTGGTTCTCTCGTCCAAGTCTTATACTTATCAGTGCTTGATTTCCCATAATGCAGTTATCTCCCTTGTGTATATCAAAAGCATTTCCAAACCCAATAAGCAATCGAGAAGTTACTAAAAAGTCATTGCTCGAACGACTCTTAGCCCCCCGAGCAAATGAGCCAACGAGCATTTGCTCGATCGAGTGACTCCTCGAACGACTCGAACCCCATCGAGTAAATGAGCCAACGAGCAATTGCTCAATCGAGTGACTCCTCGAACGACTCTTCGACTCATTTCAGTATTTGAGGATACTATTACTTATTTGGCTCAACCTCCTAAGCCACCCCAAGGCATACCTATCCCAAATATCCTTTATAAGCTAAAGAGTCAAGAGAGTAATTGCTCCATGAGCAATTGCTCTAACGACTCGAAGCTCATCGAGCAAATGAGCCTTAGAGCAATTACTCGATCGAGTGACTCAACATACTGCTCGAACGACTCGAAGCTCATCGAGCAAATGAGCCTTAGAGCAATTGCTCGATCGAGTGACTCCTCGAACGACTCTTAGACTCATTTCAGTATTTGAGGATACCTATGGCCCGGTATTGTATTATTTGAGGATACTTATCGAGGATATATTTTATAGGATACTTATCTGAGGATACTATTACTTATTTGGCTCAACCATCTAGGCCACCCCAAAGCATACCTATCCCAAATATCCCTAAAAAGCTAAAGAGTCACAAGAGTAATTGCTCCATGAGCAATTGCTCGAACGACTCGAAGCTCATCGAGCAAATGAGCCTTAGAGCAATTGCTCGATCGAGTGACTCGACACACTGCTCGAACGACTTGAAGCTCATCATGCAAATGATCCTTAGAGCAATTGCTTGATCGAGTGACTCCTCGAACGACGCTTCGACTCATTTCAGTATTTGAGGATACCTATGGCCCGGTATTGTATTATTTGAGGATACCTATCGAGGGTATCTTTTATAGGATACTTATCTGAGGATGCTATTACTTATTTGGCTCAACCTTCTAGGCCACCCCAAGACATACCTATCCCAAATATCTCCTATAAGCTATCGAGCAGTTACTGATAAGTCATTGCTCGAACGACTCGAAGTTCATCGAGCAAATGAACTAACAAGCAATTGCTCGTTCGAGTGACTCCTCGAACGACTCTTAGACTCATTTCAGAAAAAGGGATTCTATAGCCACAGGCATTTTCCAAAAAGGGATTCTTAAAAAGGGATTCCGTAAGTGGGGTTCCTAGCCGATTCCATAAAATTGAGAAACATATGCAATAGGCATTAAAAATGGGATTCGTGGAAAATCAGGCCCTGTACTCCTATTCAATAGAACATACCCCCTGTACCCCTTGGTACCATAGCATAACGTGTTATTTTTATATGCCATATGTGAAAATGGGGCTTCACATGTCCGTTTAGGTGGCTTGGTGGAGATTTTGGTGGTCTGTAAGGGTGGTTAGATATACTCTAGTTCAATCAAACACACCCCAGGGGACCCCTTGGTACTATAGCACTACGTGCTACTATTATAAGCCAAAAGAATGGCGGGCCTAAATAGGGTTCTGAAAGAATTCGAAATAGTAAAACTTGTCGGGTTGTTTGTGTTAATTCTGCGAATCGGGAACATACTCGTATTCAATCGAACATACCCTCCGAACATACCCCGTCCCATTGCAGAAAAAGTGAGTAACATAGCAGCCACGTGCTACCATAGAAACTGAGATGGCGGCCTCCAGTATACAAAATGGACGACGGAAACACGTATCACCCTAACAACACGCGCTGCGCATGCGCAGTCACACCACGTATCACTCTGGGGATGACGTCACAACATGGCCGCTCACGCGGGTTACCATGACAATACAACATGGCGTCACTAGGTCACGTGACATGATGTCACTATCGGGGTTCCCCACCGGGGTCCCCCAAACTAGGGATGAAAACCACATTACATACTACAAGCGAGTTTGCATATCGGCTTTATTCACCCAGTCTAACATGAGTTAAACCCTTCGACTTGGATTTGCTCAAGTAAGCCAGCATTTGACCAAAAAGGTTGCCAGGGGGTTAATGTCAACAATTTCCATCGAATCTCAAATAATTTCGGAATGTGGGCTCACGAGATGCTTAAGTGAAACAAGATCACATATCAGCTTCGCCTACTCGGTTTTCCAGGAGTTATGCCCTTTCGACTTTTAATTTTAGTCAAATCGGAATGCATCAAGTTAGTTTTGGTGTATGACTTCACGGGACAATAGAATGAAATCAGTTTTTATACCAGCATCGCACCTCCAATTTTCCAAAAGTTAGCCCCAATTATTTTTTGTAGTAAATCGGCACTCAACTAAAAGTTATCGGGACAGGGTTGTGTGTGTGTGTGTGGGGAGGGGGGGGGGGGATGTCGAAGATTTTTGAACTGATTACCAACCGATTCCAATTATTTTTGGTTTCTGGCCTCATGGGACAATGAAGTGAAAAGAGTTTTTATTCCAGCCTCGTCTGACTATTTTTTCCAAGTTATTCCAAAATGTCTATCAGTGATACCCGCTGATAAAGATATAAAAACTTTTGCCTTAATGGCACTCTTCTCAGAATGCTATCTTGGCGGGGGATACCGGTGCGGCGAACTGTTTATTTTGTTTGCTTGTAGATTTGTGTTCGCAATGCAAAAATATGCTTGATTTGAGCTAGAATAATGGAAGACCAATCCTGACACTTCCCTCAATATTCAGTTATGATCGTAATGTAGAGAGAGGCTGTAATTCCGACAACACTAATATTTGATTTCTTTAATGTTAGTTATTTAATCTAATACAAGTTGTTTCTTTGAGGAACGTCGCCCGACAGGCATTTCAAAAAGTACTAAAAACGGAATGATGTGTTTTTTATTTGAAAATAAATCTACAGAAAAGTTAAAAAACTTATGTAGGTTTACTCGTGAAATAAGTAGAATGCGAACTAGGGCTGAAACGGTTGGCTCATTTTCATAACTGACTAACCGAGAGCTATAACCGGATAATATACGGTTATCCGCGGCCATTATTTCACCGACTATGGGAATCAAAACTACAGGAATTAGAAAATTTAAACTATTCCGTAGTGTTTACACAGACGAACGTTGTCGAGTACTCGACAACGTTCGTTTGTATACACACTACGGAATAGTTTCTTCGATTACTCATTACTCACGGAAGCTGCCGATCATTAACAAAGTATTGAACGCCAAAGTCGAATATTTCTCAATATATACAACGCGGCTTCGATGTGTAATCTATCACAAAGGAGAAGCAGCAGATTTACTACGTTTTAAACGTGGAATGACGATCACTGTCGATATTTCAGATAACCGGTTGACGATTTTTGTAATCGGTTAATTAACTAACTGGTTTCACACTGATTATCCGGTTAAACATTTCAGTACTAGTGCGAACACAGAGTGTTTTGATCTTTTCCCGCCATCCGATAAACCCTCTCAGAGAAGCTCAAACCGCAACCTAAACCCGGCAGCCATTAACCATTCCCGACTGGGGCATAGCCTCTGCTCCCCCACTGGGGAGATCTAGACGAACTCATCCCGTGGGGGGGGGGGATGGGCTGGGCTTCGGGCAGAAATAATTAGAAAAGCCTAAACCTTGCGCACCTATCAGTGCCCATTAGTCTATTTATTTATTTATTGGAAGAAGTAAACATCCACCCCAACCCTGTTTATAAGTGAGGTGCAAATACATTCCATGTTCGGGGCATGCAGGCTTACGCGGCTGTTAAATAGCGGCGAGTCCTTGCAAGGGGCGAGCATTGGTGGTATTCGCACGTTACTGTTACCAATAAATACTCGACCACATTTTAAATTCAAAAAACCTCTGAAAATTATTAATTTATCTTGCACAGTAGAACAATTGCGCACGTGTTGCCTGTAGTCGTGTATGTTTAAATGTCGTCTTACGCCATTGTATGAAAAAAGTCAAATAAACGAATTCAATTGAATTGTTTCTCGGAGCCATCCGCATTCAGTGAACGGACAATTTACATTGCTCGATCAAACTTTTTCAATAAAGTCAAAGAAATGCCGGCACAGTTGAAAAACGTAACATTTGAAAGTACATCAGTTGCTATATTTTGAATAAAATTCAATTCATCATCAGGAAGTTGCATCCAAGTACTTAATTCTACGAACTGCACCTCAGAAGAAATCAGCCACACTTGCCTTTTTCAAATTTCCCGGATGCCATAGAATTAAGAAAGGACGCTGGTTTTGTTTACATTGGCATGGCGGGGGTTCGAACTCACGCCGAGAGAGTTTCCTTCGGCCCCAACAGCCTAGCGAAACTATACTGAACCACGCACATCACTCGGCCACCGACAGACCCCTTATATGGGTGTATGTCGGTGGCCGAGTTGTGTGCGTGGTTCAGTATAGTTTTTCTAGGCGGTTGGTCAGACCCCCATATAAGGGGTATGTCGGTGGCCGAGTGGTGTACGTGGTTCAGTATAGTTTCGCTAGGCGGTTGGTGCCGAAGGAAACTCTCTCGGCATGGGTAATTTAATTCAGCCTGTTAAAACATGTCGTTTTTATGTTAAAGAACAAAAAACGGGAGAATAACTGAAAAAAATTGGTAGTTTTCTTTCCAACGTAATTAATAGTTGGTAAATACAAATTATCCCCAAAATAATAATGATGAGAGATTTATCTTACAATTCTCAACTGTAATAATTTGATCAACACTTTACCTAACATTACCTAATTTCAACAAAGCCATATCGTTTGGCACCTCGTTAGAACGAGCTCAACGAGTTTGTTTCATTGAGGGTCATATAATATGGTTTTGTTGAAATTTTTGAAAAATATTTTTTACAAGTAATATTTAAAATACTAAATTGTGATATATATCGTGTGAATCGAGTAAAGGGTTAAGTGGCATTAATTTCAGATTTCATTTTCAGACTCCAAAAAAAAATGCTTGTCGTTTCGGTTGGAATTGAATGCGGCTGTCTTGAACTTTCGCGATCCTTGGATAAACTTATTGAACGCGTATTTGTTGAATATTTCGAAAAGACTCTGCACTTTATCAGTTTCACTGAGTGTTGTTCAAGCTTGAATACTTACACGTGTTTCAAATACAAAAGCATAAAAGCACTGTGGTTCTATAATTTAAAACCCTTTACCTAACGTGAAAAGCAGACGACACTTGACAAAAAAATTCTTGAATAACTAATTTTTTTCATTTTTTGTCTCAAAAACATAGGTTATGACCCCTCGTTGGAACGAGCTCGACGAGCTCGTTCCAACGAGGGGTCATAACCTATGTTTTTGAGACAAAAAATGAAAATATTTTGAAAATTAATTAACGATTTTTGAGAATAGCGCTGGCCGGTTTTGACCGTTACGTTGGGTAAAGGGTTAATGATTATACTTTTCAGAAGTGTTTTCTTCTCTCTTTTCGCGTCTGGAAACGTACAAGTTTCATCACAAACGAAAGCGTGTAATGTTCTATAAATAGTAACAAACAAATCGTCATCAAACACGCTGTTCTATTATGCAGTTGCAAGATACAGATTTTGTATCTTACAATCAACATGTATTTTGTCTGTATTAATTCTGCAACTGTCGTGTATCCGACCCCCGGATACAGATGTTTGTATCAGGGGGTCGGATACAAGCACGTTCCTTTCGCGTGAGTTACATTTTTTTTTCTTTTTGTTCATCCTTACGAATAGTTCGTTATATATTCGTCTACATTCTTGACTTATACCCAATATATTGTAAGATAAAATGATTATTACCATTATGTGGATGTAAAAAAATATGTATCCGAGTCTCGCTCCAGGTAATAATCTCTGTTTATCTGAAGCCACTGATACACGATGGTTTCACAGACCCAATAAATTCTGTTTGCAAAATAATTAAACGTGTCTGACCCCGTTCGCCTATAATTTCGTCAATTATTGACGGAAGATGAAAAAGTTTTCTTAAGCTTAACGTGAAACTGATCAAAATCTATCATTCACCTAATCCTCAGTTTTGTGACAAAAAATGAAAAACAATGAAAATTTATTGGAGATTTTTGAGAACAGCGTTACGTTGGGTAAAGGGCTAAAGTCAAAACGACTCTTCGTTATGCGCAAAGGGGTATTCAGTTCCTGGAAAACAGGGCTGTCTCATTTGAACCAGTTTGGAGTAATCACATTACATTTGTTAGAAAATGAATACTTCCTTAAACAGAAGTAGAGGGTCGTTTTAAAATGTGATCACTTTAGAAAAAATCCACTGAACCACAAAACTGATAGAAACACCAAGCATATCGAGCTTTTTTTTTTTTAATTCGCAAGTTCATCGAGTTGGATTTGCGGGGAATGAAACTAAATTGGTAGAAGATACATCCAGCATCGCGGAGAAAGGAATGGATCTGAAGTACATGGTCCTCCAATACACTTCAATTGTCTTTCAGAACCAATTAACGAACATTTAGTGAGAATGTGATCCTGTGAGCTGGGAAAAACAAAGCAGCACTGTACAACCACAGCTGACACATAGTGATCCATGGTTTTAATTAATTTCGGTTTGCCTTTTGCAGTACTGTTGGGCATCTGTGATCTCCCTATGCCCATGACAATAATTGCAACGGTTCGCTGTTTTGAATTCCGTCGAGTTTTTTTTTAATTTCTTTTCTTTTTTTGAGGGAGGGGGCGCAAGGGAACATGATCGAATCGCACAGATTTCGCAAGTGTTTGGTAATCACGAAAGTCATTTGGCTTCACCAGTGCAGCCTTGAAAGGCTTCCTCCGTCTATTGGTTGTTACCACCACCTTATTTATTGCGAACATTTTCTTCAATAAAGGCATGGGATAAGAGGGACTGGGAGGTGTCTTGGCTTGTATCACTTGAACCTTCTATTTATTTATTTACTGATGTTTAAAGTCACATATTTCGGAACAATGGTTAATCGTGACCGCAGCACGGATATAAAGTCAAGTCAATCCACTCCTTTATACCTGTGTTGCTCATTGAGAGGACTTCTACCCAGGCATTGTTTAGCGGGTCAAATTATCAGCACAACAGAATTTGTATACCATAGTAGGTATCTGCAGAACCCGGTCACAACCCCCCTCCCCCCTTCCTCCCATCCCCGTAAACAAAACAGAGGCGGTAGCAGACGGATCACACTACGAGCGCAGCCTGGGGCCTTCATTCACTCAGGCCAACACCAACCACAAAACTCTGGAGTAAGGAGAATCAGACGATGAGGATGGGGATCAAGGAGATAACTCATGGTAGATTAACAATAATGTTTTCCAAACATTTTCTATACATGATTTAGTTTATTATGATCTGAGACAACATCCCTTCAAATTGTCAAAGATTTTATTAATTTAAAAATATAATGAAAATTTTTAAAACAAATGGGTCATTCCGGTCTAACGTGTGGCGACTTGGCCATTGCCATTGCCACTGCTGATATGATTAACCCTTTACCTAACATGAAAAGCAGACGACACTTGCAAAAAAAAATTCTTGAATAACTATTTTTTTTCATTTTTTGTCTCAAAAACAAAGGTTATGACCCCTCGTTGGAACGAGCTCAACGAGCTCGTTCCAACGAGGGGTCATAACCTATGTTTTTGAGACAAAAATTGAAAAAAATAATGAAAATTAATTGGCGATTTTCGTGAATAGCGCTGGCCGGTTTTGGCCGTTACGTTGGGTAAAGGGTTAAACCCATATAGCTTCGGATCTGGGTTAACGATGGGAAAAGTAACTCAGTCGTTCTAGTTGAAGAATATTAGATATACCAAATGGTGCAGGGTTATCCGTGCATCCTCTTTTGAAGTGAGTTCACGTCAAGGGAAATAGTCAGATTTTACTACTTAGCAAGATTGGGTGGCGCAAGGGATTTCCCCTCCAAAACAACAATAAAGCTGTCAATTTAAACGACGGTGGATCTCCCTGACAGGGTGGGGTGGGCGATATAAACACAGACTTCCCCTCCCTGTTACCACCCATGTTAGTAAGCGCACTAGAGACACGTGCATGGAGGGAGACTATAGAAAACATACGCTTAAAAGAAACTAGTCTTCTCCATTTTCAATTTGGAGAGTTGTATTGGGTAGCGCATTGGGCTTAAGGCACCTTATACTGATCTAGTAGGACCATGGTTGTGTTATGTACTGATTAAGGCCTAGGATACGATGACGGAACACTTGCCGTCAACCGATGCTAAACGCACTTGTGTCGGGTTTATAAATAGGAGAGTGAGATAGCAGGGGCGGACTGGCTCAAGAGAAGTTACCGGGAAATTAACCAAGGCGGAACCCGGACCCGGAGAAAAGTTTGAGTTTTCGGACTGAGCGAACGTTGCTTCCTTGCATCTGAGTGATCTATGACAGTTCACACAGAAGATATTTCGCCGCGTGAGAACCAGAAAGTTCCATCTTCCAGTAAAAGATAGAACCTTCTGGTTCTTAAGCGAAGATTTGGATAGCATGTTTGTTTCTCCCCCCCCCCCCCCCCCCCCCCCACTGCATGTGTAACGTACGTGTGTCCGGGGTGAGATAGCAGGGAGAGACAGATGTATCCCACCCCACCCACGTGACGTTATAGCGCGCGCAAAAGCAGCCCTGCAAGCCTAATAGACAACGTGTACGTGAAATTGGAAAAACCAAGGAATGCTATGCCATCCAATCTAAACCGGAAACCGGAAGTAAAAACATGGGGAACCCCAGCTCTCGTTTTCAGAAGCGAACAAATCGAATGACGCCCCCTAAAAAGCGAACGGTGTAATGCGAGATTTCTCCTTAGATCATTCCATGCAGACTGTGAATAATTTATTGAACATGCTTTTCAAAATTAAAGTTTTTCCAAACAAACTCAACTGTCGTTTGCTTTGCTGACTAAATGACAGAAATTGTCGAAAAGCTAAATGTTCCCATATATGCACATTGGATTTCATCGTCTGCTGGCTGGCTGTTGGGATCCCGCTGTTGTTCGATTCTGCGGAGTATTCTGTCACGTGATTTATCTGTTTCGCATTTGCAAGTGCAAAACGCTGTTCACTTCAAACCAACACTGCGTGTTATTGGAACAAAGTTACCAAATGAAAAGCATCAACAACACGTCCGTTTGTTGTAACTTAAAAGTACGCACAGGTCGGATTGTGGCAAAGGTCGTTTTCATTCAGTTATTACGAACCTAAGATGTCGAAGTGACATACTGTCTGACAAACGTCCACGAATTACCATTTCCAAAACAGAAGTTCCGTTCCACAATGTATGCACCCCAGCGAAACAAAAACAATAAATTTTCGACAATACGTTTCGAGGCCAATTTTCAAGCGAAAACGCCTTACCCATCACAATGACTGCATGCATTCTCGTTTCTGACAATTGTAATGTTTTTTCTGTGCGCACAATTTATTGTGCTCGACCATTACTAAAGCTGTCCAACTTGTGAAATTTAAAAACGCCTATTCCCCCTCCCCCTCCACCACCCCCTCCCTAAAAAAAACAATAAAAATCAATGTTGCAGTGAAAATCTTTTTTTTCTTTAAATTCGCACCAGATGAAAAAAAAAACAGATAACGTGAAATATTTCTCCATTGTCCAAATAGCTCATATTTAATTCATAATATTGCTGAAAATTTTCGAAAGATAATGAAAAAATAATGCTTCCATCTCTTCCAGAAAAATGGATAGGGTGTGGGTTCACTGCAATCCATTGTTTCTTGACAAAGCCCACAATCAACCTGAAGCCTATTTCTTAATCATTACCAAAAATATTCAAGGGGTTAGTTTTTGTACTTTTGGATCAGTGAATGTTCAGACTTGATCTAAATAAAAGTCATCGCTGTCAATGTTGTGTATCATGTACAAAAAAAATGTTCAACCGTTTTCTTTGGTTGTTTATAAAAATAAGTTATGTAGTTGCCTGGTCAATTTCAGTTTTTATTTGAAAACATATGTGGATGGTGGTGTGTAGGTAGGGTGGGGGTGGTGTGGATCTTGAATGAAAAACTTGTTGAGGTCCAAAAAATTGTTTTTGAAGGTTGGATAATGGCGATATTCTGGACAAAATATTAATCTGTTATCGTCTATTTTGTAGGGTACTTTCCGAAAATTACACCCAAACCGGCCTGCACAATTTCAGCCAAACCAGCTTCCACAATTTCAGACCAAAACACCTTTGACACTGGTTGGGCGAGATATTTTTTCCTTACAAATTTTCAACTTTCCTATTTTTGGCCACAATATTTATAGGATGTTTGGAGAGATAAATTGATAATGCTACCAGAATGGGGAAAAAAATAGGCCCAAAATCTGGGGTAAAATGCCAAGATAAAAAATTAGGTGGGAAGTGATCACGCCTGGGAAGAAACTTGTGGATTTTGATCTGACAATTGAAATCATAAAAACAGGAATTGGTTTCCTTGTTTTGTAATTTGGATATCAGTAAATTTAATTGCCACTTTCCAGATGACTTAAAAGTAACTTTGCTTGTTTTTTCATCCCAGTGGATATATTAAATTCATGAACTATTTTATAATTGCCAATATTCACATTGACTGCACTGCAATTTTTCATCATTTCTGATAAATGAAAAAGAAATAATGAATGTTTTTTGAAGAAAAAAGTGTTGACTGCGGAGTGATTCCTGAATGAAAGAATAATTTTACGGATGAAAATATGTGGATATTTTTTCTAAATTTTTGGCTCTTTTTTTCCTTTGAAAGGGTGGAGGTTTTTTTTTATGTTTTAGGGAAAAAAGCAACGGGTCGAATCGCGTGAGGCCGAAAAGCATTGTTCCCATCTGAGGTTGGATTTGGCATATATGGAGACCCTAAAACAATCTTATATTTACTAGGCCCCAAAAGCAACAATTGTATCAGAAAACACATATTATTTGGTTATTAATTTGGTACCTGAAGTCAGATTCGATAAGAATCGCTATATACAATAATCAGAGACCCTAAAATATATATATTTGGGCAAAAAATACAAATATTTTTCTTCGTCTTATCCAACAAAAAAGCCAAAATTTTACGACTACCCCCCCACCCCTCCTCGCCGTCCCCCCCCCCCTATTTTCTTCACATATTGACTTCACTATAAAATATATTGTAGGTCTGATATGTTTTTAGGGGGAAATAAATCTACAAGACAGCATGTACATGCATTAGTTCACAACGCAAAATGTTTTGTTGAACGACCCCTTAAACACTGTTTTAAATTTTGTTAAGTTTATGTCATTATAATTTGAAAAACACTGTGAGTTGCGCGCGCTTCTTGGTTTTACCCAAGTTCATATTACATTTATAACGTTATCATGATGTTATGCATATCATATCAGTTTCTTGTTACCAACTAATTCATATTGACGTCATCAGAATGCCGTGTGATCAAAGTTTGATGCTCTAAAACTCTTTAAACCCCAAGATGCCACCGTTCCTAATTGATTTCGTGGTATATACCTTTGGTATATACGTAACTTTTGCATGCTCTTTCCGATGGTGTCATTAGTTTTTCAAAACAACGAATACCAAATGAGTTGATTATATCAGCACGTGACCGCCGATTACCTCTGGCTAACGTAACCGTTGTATGGAGGGGGGTGAAAAATAATCCCTGATGGGTACGGGTGTGGGATCGGAAAATCTCACCCTCGGGACAAGATATTTGGTCCAGACACTCGGCAAGCCTCGTGCCTGGCCCAAATATCTTGCCCTCGGTTGAAATTTTCCCATCCCACACCCGTACCCATCAGGGATTATAATAATCTTCATCACTCGTTCGGCAAGAATGGTATCAAGAGCGGGTGGGGGTGCGCGGCCCCATCGAGCCGACCATAGTTCGGCCGATTGGAAGAAAACAATTTTTTTCTGAGCGATCAGTGGCATACTAGACTGCCGGTACCTCGAAATATTCTCTCTGTGGACTGCCATTGGCAGTCCACATAGAGAACATTTCAATATACCGGCATTCTGTACAATCAGATCCATTTCTCCTGTTTGACGTTTTCACAAAATTTTAGGCACTAACGGGTGCTGGGCTGCATCAATTTAGGGGTCCTAGGGACCACCCAATGGGGGGGGGGGGGGGGGGGGCACCAGGACTTTTCACGGTGGGCCATACGGTATGTACGCCTCTGTCAGATCGTTACTCGCCGCTGGTTTGTGGTTCTCTCTAAAACCCCGGCTTCCTTCTACAGTAAAACTGATAAACACGACGGAAGTGTTGTTAACCCTTTACCCAACACAGACGATATCAAAATTTATTATTTTAAATAGAATTTTTTCAAATTTTTCAAAAAATTTCAACAAAACCATATCATGTGACCCCTCGTTGGAACGAGCTCGACGAGCTCGTTCCAACGAGGGGTCACATGATATGGTTTTGTTGAAGTTTTTTGAAAAATAATATTTTTTCAACTGCTGAATTTGCATATTACGCGGGCGGATGCGGGCGATTCGTTGGGTAAAGGGTTAAACGAGAATAAATAAACAAACGAACAAACATGCGTTGGGAGTTGTATTGCTCTCTTATTGACACCGACCTCTTACTGGAACACTGTAATCAAAATATGATATGCGCCCAATAAAGGAGTAGGCGTCGATCATTTTAGAAGGTAGAAGCCAAGTACGAGGGTTTTTTTCTGGTGCACTCATTTTACTTCAAATCGGAAAGACGCTTGTGAGAGTGAATATTGTATGTTCCATTAAGACTAAAATCCTCGCCTTCTGATTGGGCGCTTTCTCCCTTAGTTGTTTCTATGTTTACGGTTTCAGTACCATATGTTACTGTGTGACGTCACCTCACGAAATATTGGAAATGAGGTTGCCCATTTTACAATTATACCATCAACGGGGAGACTTGTAAAACACTTCATTGTTATAGATTGTTCACATATGCAGCAGACGGTGTCCTGAAAGAAGTGCTTACATTACAAATTGGTTTACGATTTGAACTGTGATGGAGTGACCTCGACCGTTATGTGATTTATTGATTATTTGTCCAGTGACGTCATAGGGTGCACGAGTGGTTTATTTACTAAACTTGTTATCGTTAAAGTTGCCTTGATCATTTTCTAATGTGGGTTTTGGTCTATGGGTTGATTCTTATTGTAATTCACCAGTTAAATTAGACCTCGTTGTTCTTTCTGAACGGGTAATTTGATTGATAGAAATTTCACTGGAATTTTCTACAAATCGTTGTTGATAGTTCATCCCCTGAGTTCCAATGTGTTCGGTGTGCTTACTGGCACAGTGAATACATTGGAACTCAGGTGACGAGTTGTCAAATGAATTGTCGTTCTAATAATTGCCTTTATAGGCGTGGAGGCGTGTAATTAACACAGAACGACACACGCGTGTCGTTCTGTGTATTATTTCGAGGGGGCTCATGGACCCCCCCCCCCCCCCCGAAAAAAAACAAGATTCTGGTTTGTTATTGTTTTAGGGCCATGTTTTAGTTCTACCCTGTACCACGTAATTATAAACACGCGTTAAACTGCAGGCAAAACAAAATGGGACTAAAACTGGCATGCAATACAGGTCAAATGCAAACCAAAAATTAATTAGTTTTGTCGAATCACAAGATGGAAACAACCGATTTGACTACGAACAGTTCATAGAACACGTTGATTCTGTATGCATCCAGGTTTGAGGTATTCCCAATAAGGAAAAATACCCATTTTGAGGCTGAAATTATCGCGATATTGTTTCACCGTTCTCACCAGGTTGACGAGAATTCCATGCTGACTACTCGGATACCAAATACTCATTTTCTCCCCAAAAGTCACATCACATAGAATCGTTCAAGGCCGCGAAATTTAATTTGTTCCATTATAAACCAATATTCAAGTAAACTTTAGCGAGTTAACATTCTTGAGATTCTGTTTGCGATGAGGTAAAAAAATAAACACAATAGAGAACTATTTTGGTTTGATGTGGTTTTTATTTAGCGCGCGTGCATATTGTTATAATAATAGCCCCAGATCACGTGGTGATGAATTCCAGGTCGATTCAATGGACTTGCAAAACCAAAAAAAAGGAACCTTATATATACTGAATCCACTAATATGCGGAATTCGTTATTTCTTATTGTTTTCATTTGTTATTATTATATTCCTTCTGTGTGCGCGGTGGATCAGTAGGTAGAGGTGCAGGCTGCAAGCCGAGAGGTCCTCGGTTCGAATCCCACCCGCGACAACCGCGTTGTGTCCTTGGGCAAGACACTTCATCGCCATTGCGCACGTGGGGGCACGGTGGCGCCGTGTACTAAGGCGTACTGCACGTCGATGGTACACTTGTCTTCAACCAATGCTAACCCTGCTTGTGTGGAGTTAGTATGTTGGGGAGCTGACAGTTGCTCGCCGTTGCTCAGTGGTTCTCTCCGGGTACTCCGGCTTCCTCCACCCGTAAAACTGTCATGGTCATGATTAGCCATTGTGCAGAAGTATGTGACCTTAAACACCAATAAATAATAAATAAATAATTATATTCCTTCTGCAAAAGCTATTTCAATATTTCACAAGCATAATAAGCCGGCATAATCATTTCTAAATTTATTTGCGTACTTCAGTATTTTGCAACCATGTCTGCAATACACTTCGTCCATAAACATTATTCAGAGATACAAAAGTGAATATGGGTTGGAAATTTAAATCATATGTTCAATATTGACAACAACTTTAACCCTTTACCCAACGAATCGCCCGCATCCGCCCGCGTAATATGCAAATCCAGCAGTTGAAAAAATATTATTTTTCAAAACATTTCAACAAACCCATATCATGTGATCCCTCGTTGGAACGAGCTCGTCGAGCTCGTTCCAACGAGAGGTCACATGATATGGTTTTGTTGAAATTTTTCGAAAATTTTTTAAAAATGATATTTAAAATAAAAAATGTTGATATCGTCTGCGTTGGGTAAAGGATTAAAGTATACACCGCCATCTGTGACAACGAATGTTAATTTACAGAACATTCCCATTTGAATGTTTGGCGAAACGGCAGAGTTATTTCGTCAAATAAATTGTTTGTATCTGTATTTCTTCTGACTCCTTAACTTGTTATCAGAGTGCCGTGACTTGGTAAAAGAACCAACACAACTTTGCATTCTAAAGATGTCGACTGGATTTCAGGACGGAATATTTCGCAGACATGGTGGCAAAAGTGTGAAGTGCGCCATTAATTCAGAAATGTTTATGCCTGCTTATTGTGATTGATTAATGTAGAAACGATATCAGTAAAAAAAAATATTGGAAAAATGAAAACGAGAAGTGATAACAAATTACGCATATTAGTGAATCTAGTATTACAGGGTTCCATTTTGTTCACTTTTTTCCCCCCAACGCAATTTATTTATCTTTTTTTTTATTTATTTATTTATTTATTTATTCATTTGTTTCTTTATTTACTTATTTATTTATTGGTGTTTAAGGTCAGATACTTCTGCACAATGGCTAATCGTGACATGCCGATAAAACCAACTTTGGTCAATCGTTTATACCCATGTTGCCCATTTTGGAGCATTTCCATACAATCATTGGTTACTGGGTCCTATTTTACCAGGAAGACAGAGCTTGCTTACCACAGTAAAAATAAACCCTGTTTATCTTCCTGGGGTTCCCAAGGGGGTTCCCAAGGCAATTGAATATCCCCAAGAATTCAATGCCGCCTTAATTGTATCGAGATTTGTCCCAAGTAATACTCGAGCAAGCGCGTTAAATAATAATCATATTAAAACAAATCAGTCTGTTTTTGAATTAAACCTTTACCTGACATGAAAAGTAGGCGACACGTGCAAAACAATTCTTGAACAACTATTTTGTGTCTCAAAACATAGGTTATGACCCCTCATTGGAACGAGATCGTTCCAACGAGGGGTCATAATCCATGTTTTTGAGACAAAAAATGAAAAAATAATGAAAATTAATTGGACATTTTTTAGAATAGCGCTGGCCGTTTTTGGCCGTTACGTTGGATAAAGGGTTAAATATTATTACGGGGTTTGCCAATAAGTTGTTACTTCATAAATAATACCGAGGTTTCTATTATCGACATTCAATGAAACATAAGAAAGAAAAATAATGTATAAAGTATACTTTCACGTAAGACTATCCGATTATCTGATTGTGAAATGAAAGAGAAGAGATAAAAATAATATGTTGAAGTGTTAGTGCTTTACTATTTATCTTGTACAGTGGAGTAGCTATGTGGTGGTGGTGCTGAGGCGGACCCCCCCCCCCCCCCCCCCATTTTAGTCATCCCCCCGGCATGTGACCTAATTAATGATGACTTTCACAACTTATAAAATATGGACTGAAACGGACTCTGAGTCAAGGAAATTGCGTTTTTTGTCTCGAATTTCAATTTTTTCTCCGATGAGGAGGGGGGCCTCCAGCGAGAGGGGTGTCCCCATCTTGTGCTCGGATGATGCTGCGCATCCTATTCTGTATCCCCCCAAGTAGTTCAGCGATCTGAACGTATGGGCTATCCCCTCCTTCCTTCGTAGGGGGTAGCCGCTACGTTCAGTTCGCTGAACTAGCCCACCTAGATATTACTCTTGCCCCCCCCCCCCCCCCCCGTAACTTTGATATCCTGGCTACGCGCCTAATCTTTTTATCACAACAATATCTGCGAACTTCACTGCAATAGGTTACAATACAATGTTTTCTTGCAAAAAGAGCGTCTAGAGGTTTGCGCCTCAGTCTTTAATGTGGGATAAAGGTTCCCTGATATATCCAATTGGTGGAAAATGAACTGAGCTTTGTAAATATGAAAACAATTTTAATGTGCATGTTTTAATAAAAAAATATCTAAAATATTGGTGTTAACTGTCTTCTGAAAAGTGTGAGTGAAGATTGAAGATGGGTGGGGGTAGGTAAAAGAATGTCTATTATATTCAGTGCGAAATTGGGCGGCAGTGTAGGAATCACCAAATTTAAAGGCAAACGTCACATGGGGACCGATATTTTTTTTCAAGGGTTGTTTTTGCTAAATCGGCTTGATGAGGTGGGGGAGAAGGGGGGGGGGGGGGATTTGTACTGTCGCCAATAAAAAAAGCAGAGTATTGTAACCGAAGGGTGTGGGCTCAACAAAAATTTGATCAGAAATTTGAAGAACGACTCTGAGAAAAGGGAGATAACTCCCTCTCCAGAACTGAGGTTGTTCGTTCACAACATTGGTACACGAAGTAGATATTTTCAGATTCTCTATTCAGAAGATGGCGCTTAAAATTTCGTTGACCGTTTCAGTCTTTTACACAACTATAACACATGTCGACAGGATTGGATGTGCCCCATAAATATGTGAAAAATCTGAGAGAAATGCCTTCGATTCAGCGGGCGCTGCAACACACTCCTGATATTCGCGTGTATAGGGCTCGCATGTACATGTAGCCTGCTGAAAGCGCGCATTACCGACATTACGGAAGTGTTGTCCAGAGGCCGCGTGGGAGATTGTATGGGAAGGGTAGACAGCTGATATTTTCAAATACCTGTTAGACACCAGGGACTCCTGCAAATGTCCGTCTCAAAGTTAAGAAGGTATAATACTCTTATCACAATATCTGACAGAGAATTCAGTTCTCCACTGATGATCGGGTCGCAATCATCTGTCCGCTTTCCTCCCAAGGACGCCGTACACGCTTACTTGTCGAAACATATGTAAGAACAGCGAACTTCGAGATTATATTTGCCTTCATTTCGAGGATCAATGAAGCAAATGAGGGCAAGGGGAGCAGGGGTTATTAAAAAGGCACCCGACTCTGGGTATGAGCTAAGAACTGGAGTTTACAACGTATCATAAATCATAATAATAATAATAATAATTTTAAATCCTAGAATCCACACACGGTGCTCAATGGCTGTACAATAATTGCATACATACATCCATATACACACATATACATACATTCTCTCACAGATACATTGATACATGTATCACTATTATCATTTATTGGTGCCCAACGCCCCATCATCAACCAAGGCTATATCATGCCGATAAGCGACAGAACCTAAAAGAAAAAGGTTATTGAATTAAAATAAAAAAAAAACAAAACAAAAAAAAAACTACAACTTTACTAAAACAAGTATGTGAGTGTAACTTGACGAGTAACGAGGCAATCCTCACTGACTCAGTCACACCCACGCACCTGGTAATGTCAGTTTATGACCAAAATTAAAAGACCACTGAAGGAAGATATAAATTTTATAGTAAATTTCCTTTCTTATTATACCTACCGCAATTGTTTACTACAGGCTTGCACTACAGTGGAAGAACCTAACTCGGATAAAATACTCTCTATTTTAATCGTTCCCAAGATTTGGGAAAGAAAAGTGGTGTAAAAACACCACGAAAAAATAAGCCAAAACTGGGTCGAGCGCCATCGGCACACACCCAATATGGGACGCTCCTCCATATTACAAATCCACGACTACCGTAAAACAGTGCACAGTGCGTCAATTCGTCATTCTTTTGATTCCGACAACACAGGAGTTATGTGATCAGCGGGAAGGAAGAATTCTTACCCGAATAAGGAGACGGGAGGGCCTCCATGTAAACAATTGCGGTAGGTATAATAAGAAAGGAAATTTACTATAAAATTTATATTTCTTATCAACCTACCTCATTTGTTTACTACAGGCTGAATAGACAAAAGGATGGAGGGAATCGCATAACCAACCCACACATAACTCAATAGCACTGGAACCGTGGTCACAGGAAGAGATCCCTAGGCCTATCAAACCATAGCATCACAAACATTAGAAAAGACAATGAAAGATGAGGCGTATGGTGAAGTGCGACGCACAGACAGGAAGGGCAGTAACAGCACAAAGCTGGAACTGACCCTGAAAAAAGCTGAAAGGCTGGGATAGACAACCGCCTGGGCCGAAGAAAGAGGGCCCCAAGGACCAAGGTCCTCTACCGGCTCCTGCAACTGTCGCAGATAAAAGGAGAATGTAGCATTTCTCCAGTAGGCTGCCAGTATAACATCCGTCATCCGACAACATGACAGAGTTATTAAAAGAGGAAGACAATGCACGCACCTCGTGGCAGAAAAAACAAATGGTAATACAATCACCAGTAGCTAGACGAGCGGAAGATGCACGAATAGCAAGACAAATCCATCGAGAAATGGATGCAGGAGAGATCTGACATTTGATAAAACGCATAGTCATCCAGGATAAAGGCGCGAACCCCCCCCCCCCCCCCAAGCAGAGCAGCGCCCAAGAAAGCGACCATCTTGGGGTAAACTGCAAAGTCCTAGGCCTTTTCAAGGAAAAGAGCTGAACAAGCTTGGATAGGCAAGGATGAGTGTCGAAACAATGCGGTACCACATATGAAAAAGGTCTCCGAAGCATGGACTTGTACCCATTGCTGGAGACCCCCAGAAACAAACATAAACCAGAAACTCCGCAAGCGGTGTGATCGAAGGAGTGACAATGCAACAGAGTGGTCGCACACCATCGACAGAAGAACCTTCCACTTAGCCACAGAGGCTAAACCGGTGGAGTGAGTGCCTCCTTGAAGAAGAAAAGCAACTCCACTGCGTGTCTCGAAAAACCACTACGGAGGAGACAGGACCCGATAAAAGATATGTGCGAAGGCACAATGAAGTCGGGTCAACTTGAAACCTCCTCGGGCGACTTTGGCAAATACAGTCGCGATGTAGAGGGAGACATGCCGGAACCGCCACTAACAGAGAGCGGAGCAGATTGACCCACACACACCGAGGTGACGGGTGTGTTCGAAAGGATTCGACGACTGCAGGTTCATATCTGGGAGAGAACCTGAGGCGGAATCGGAACCGGCAGGAAGGCGTAGCCGACAAGACCGTCCCAAAGGAGGGCCAGAGCGTCCACGGCGAAAGCCAGAGCATCTCGACACGGGGACACGTAAGTGTCCACCTGATGGTTCCAACGAGCCGCAAAGAGATCGGTGGAACCCGCCATGTGGAGCATCCACTCGGTGGAAAAGAACCTGCCCCGTCGGGACAGGGAGTCGGCTAGAATGTTCAGACGACCGGAAATGTGACGAACAACCACACGGGCGTTGACATCCTGAGCGAGCAGGAGAAGATCCCGAGCCAGTTCGTACATTGGAACCGAGTGCGTGCCGCCCTGGTCCTGAATGTAAGCAACCACTGTCGAATTGTCGAACAACTGAAGGACCTGACGATTCAACAGGTGAGGGATCCACTGCCTGAAACTCAGAAGAAGAGCAAGAAGCTCTGCTGGCTGATGTGTAGAGATGCCCGATCCTGGTCCCACATCCCGTGAAGGGAAAGACCTAGAGGATCCAACGCCGCACCCCATCCAAGATCGCTGACATCTGCCGTCCGAACGCGATCGGACGTGGTTTAGTCCAACAGGACACCCTGCGTGATCCACTGAACATTCGTCTAGTGCAGAAGGTGAGGATAAGAGAATCTGCTAACTGAAGCACCAGATCTAGAGAATCGACATTCGGCCCCCAACGACTGGGCAGAAAGTGTTGGAGAGGTCTGACACGCAACCGACCTTGAGGAATGAGACCCGTCACCGAACCGCAGAGACCGATCAGCCGGAGAATACACCGTGCCGTCGCGGATGTGGACTGGGACAGAGTCAGAGCAAAAGCTAAGAGAATCACAGCCTTGGCCTGGGGAACCGCCACCAACTTGAATTGGGTGCGGAAAGCCATCCTCAGATGACAAAACGACTGAGAAGGGACCAGGTCCGACCTCTCCTCATTGACTCTGAATCCAAGCTACGTGAACAAGCTCAACAGAGTGGCGACATCCGACTCCAGTAAGGCAGCATTGGAATGCGACATCAGTCATGTGAAGACCCAAGGATCCAGGTTGAGGCCGAAAGGCATGGCATTGAACTGGTAAATTCGCCCCAGAAAAGCGAACCTGAGATACTTCCGTGACGACTGATGGATCGGAACGTGAAAGTAAGCGTCTCGCAGGTCGAAGCTGGAAGCGAAATCTCCCTGGTGAATTGAACGGCGGACCGACCTGAAAGTCTCCATGCTGAACTTGGGAGCAATGATAGACTGGTTCAGGATACTCAGATCGATAACCGGTCGGAGTCGGCCGGCCTTCTTCGGCACAAAGAACAGGCGGGAATAGAACCCCACTGACTGAATGTTCTTGACGACCTAGATCGCTCCCTTTGTCAGGAGATTGTCTATCACCGTGGATAAAAGTTCCCAACGTAAAACGTTTGAAGGAACTGTGGTTGGACGAGGCACCCTGGACAGAGTGGGTTGCCTTCGGAAGGATTTTCGCAGCCCGGACCGAACAACATCTAACACCCGAGGACCGGATGTGATGGTGGCCCAACGGTATGCGAACTCTGCTATCCTTCCTCCAACCTGGGACGAGTCGAGGTGAGGACCTTCATTTCGAGCCCCGACGAGGCCCGCGAGAGGAGAAACCACCTCCTCAACTGAATGAAGAATCCTGATACTTCCCTCTAGTCTGCCGACGCTTACCCTTACCCCTTGAGTAAGAAGTAGAAGCGGTGGCAAAAGGATCGGCCTTTTGCTTCGCAGAGGAAGCAGAAGGGTATTTGTTAGGCTTGGAACGGCCCCTGTCTCCCCTAGAAGGATGATCAAGCTGCAGAAACAGCAGCTGATCTTTGAAATGACGTAGTACGTCATCCCGGACCGTCGATACGGAGCCATGGAAAAGTTGAGGACCTGCCAAAGAAGCAGATCGAAGAGTAGCGCGCTGCTCCTCGGGAAGGGATCGGCCTGTGTCCAGCACAGAGTCCCTTCGAACTAATTCCAGATTAGCAGTGTTACAGGCATGCGTGTGAGTAAGATGCATGAGCGCCTTGGACAGCACACACAAAGGAGCCTGTACCTCGTCAAACTTTCTGGAGGCAGATAAGCAGCTAAATCTGAGACGACGTGATCTGCGAGAGAAAGCATACCAAGCATCTCTCTCGATAAGACCAACGTGGCCTCCAGAGTCGTCATGGGAATGACGGCAGACTTGGGCTTGGAAAACCCGAATTGGAGTCCTGATCCAAAACCGTCAAAGTCTGGCAGACTGACGGATTGGCGGAATTGTAGTAACGATAACGCGCCAGAGGCAAAAAGGTGTCAACCCTGGTGAAGAACGGAGCCTTCATGGCCTTGGAACTCAGCTTAGAGTCCAAGACGGAAAATGCTTCAACCAACTGTACCGACTGGCACAGTCGAAGACGCCCAGAAGCAAGTTGCTCCATAGGCTGCTGGCGCGCGACCGATGATCGTGGCCTGGCTGACACTGTCGGCAGGTTTGATGGTTTGAGATCCGGAAGGAACCCAAACACAAAATCAAGAGCTGCCCCCAAGTCCGAACACTGCTGGCTCTCGACATCAAGCATGTCTGACTCTTCCCCTGAGTCGGAAGACACATACCCTCTCGAGAGCAAACCAGCCGACGCCTCCCATGGTGTCGGAACACCAGGGGGAACAGAAAGCGGCCTGTTTCCAATCCAGGGAGGCGGCGCCATAGGTGGCGCCTGGAAACCACTCGCTGCCTCGCTGGAAGCAACGGGGAGGCTCTTTGACAGAACCTGGTGAGTAAGGAGAGGGCCTCCCTAAAGCTCACTGTCCGTACTGGCCGGTTCGACAGGGGAACGAACCGGCAAAGTGGCTTCACCTCTGATCCTCTTAACCAGCGAAGGGTCACGATCCTCCAAAACACCCGACGCGGGACGACGAACGGCAGCCGAAACGTCTGAAGGCAGACGTGTATAGGGGAACGACACACCCCGAGGATCAACATAGCTGGAACTCATGAGAGTCACCGCGGACCTCTGCGGGGCAGAAGGTCCAGGCTGCACAAAAGATGTTGGTCCCCCAAAACTGGTCGTGTGGCCAGAATGAGAGGACGGAAATGCCACGGAGTTCATAGTGTTCCCACTAAGAACATCCGAATCCAATAACACAACTGTGGTGCTTGACGGCGCAGAGACCACAGTAGAGGGTCCGGCCGGCAGCCATTTCCAACTTCGCCGAGTTGAAGTCAGGGAAGGCTGAGGCCGATACCCCCACGTCTACACTCCCAGACACCGCAGCAGACCACTGCAGGTACAAAACTACTGTGCTCAACGGCTGAGAAGACACAGTAGGAGGGTTCAGTCGGCAGCCACTTCTGACTTCGACGAGTTGAAGTCGGGAAAGGCTGAGGCCGATACCCCACAACCACACTAGACATCCCTGCAGACCCTTGCAGGGATAAGCCGAGGCCGGCTAAAAACGGTGCCCAATGACGTTGTAGACGGAACAGCAGTAGCAGCAGATACGACGGGAGTTGTTGGAACTGGTGGAAAAGCGGAGAGAGCCACCTAGCTCGGCCTCCAAAGGAGGAGTCACAACCCTAGTGACAGCCTCAGATGTCGACTGGAGAGGGCGCATAGTCCTGGAACCAGGCATCTCTTCACCAGAAACCCAACAGCTCCCGCAGTATCCACCACGGTAAAAAACTGCACATTCCCCACGGAAGGGAAATAACTCTCACCAGACATGGTCGAGTCGGGAAGCCCCGAAACGACAACGTTCCCCACCCCCCCCCCCCCCCCCCCCCCCCCGCTGGTGCGCGAGGACCTGTACATCCCCAACGGAGGGGGAGCAATTCTCACCAGACGCGGTCGAGTTGGCGGCCCCGAAACGACAGCGTTCCCCACCCCCGCGGGAGCGGAAGGAGTTGCACATCCCCCACGGAGGGGGTAAACTCACACCAGACGTGATCGAGTCGGGAGGTTCCCGAAACGACAGCGTTCCACACCATCCGCGGGTGCGGAAGAAACGGCCACGAGAACGCACCAAGGCGAGGGCAAAAGGAATTGCCCATAAGGAACCGAATTGGAAATAACAGAGGTGAGAGCAGTAGAAGAAAAAGGTGAAATCAACAGAAACAGAAAGTAGAAGAACACCCTCAAATACGAGAGAAGGTGGCAGAAAAAAACGGTGGGTACACGACTGAACCCAGGCGGTCGACAGGGTCCGAAAAAACAGAAATTCAGCCGTCAACAGAGTGAAGAAATCCTGTCCAGACAGTCCCTGATTGACACCTAACTCCAATAACAATTAAATTCATCAACCGAAAAATTTATTGTCGAATCGCGATGACACGATGTCGAAAACAAAACATTCGCGAAAACGCAATAGTAAAAAATATACAATGAGAATGTGGTTGAAAATATAAACGAAAATATATAAAACACAGTCCTGTTATTATACGATCTTCAGATCCATAATTCCAGTCACAGGAAAACCATTATCGACGAGTTAAAATGTCACTGTTACGGAGCAAGATGGCACACATCCACCACGTGTGCGGATAATCAAAAGAATGACGAATTGACGCACTGCGCACTGTTTTACGGTAGTCGTGGATTTGTACTATGGAAGAGCGTCCCATACTGGGTGTGCGCCGATGGCGCTCGGCCCAGTTTTGGCTTATTTTTTCGTGGTGTTTTTACACCACTTTTCTTTCCCAAATCTCTTGGGAAAGATTAAAATAGAGAGTATTTTATCCGAGTTAGGTTCTTCCACTGTAGTGCAAGCCTGTATTAAACAATTGAGATAGGTTGATAAGAATGCCCTTCGAAAAAGGTAGGTTTTAGTACCAAACTTGAATAATTCAAGTGATTTACTATTTTTATGTCGATTGGAAGAGAATTCCAAAGCCTTGGGCCAGCAACCGCAAAGGCCCTATCACCAGCACTAGTAAATTTAGATACGGGCTGAACCAGATTGAGTTGACCTGATGACCTAAGAGACTTCGGTGGTTTGTGGATGGTAAGCAGATCGGACAGGTAGGATGGTGCAGAAACCGAGATACACTTAAACACTAAAAGGACAATTATAAATTGAATGTTTTGCTTAACGGGTAGCCAGTGTAACTCATAGAGTACTGGTGTACTTTTGAGTTCTGGTTATGAACCGTGCAGCACAATTTTGGATGTGTTGTAGCTTTTCAAGAATAGATGTTTTAGACCCAATCAGAAGAGAGTTGCTGTAGTCGAGGCGATTCGTAACAAAGGCGTGGACAAGCTGTTGTGACGTCTGCGTATCAATGAAGGATCAAATTTTGCTAATATTTCGAAGATGAAAAAATGCACTGCGAGAGATATGTTTGATATGTTCATCAGCGGCCAAATTTTCATCCATGAAATAACCTAAGTTTTGGACACAGCAACTGGGTTTTATCGCAGAACCTCCAATATTGAGGGATAGTTTGGATATTTTTTGAAAGTTGATGAGGTAGACATATATATATTACTTCTGTCTTGTCATTGTTCAATTTAAGAAAATTTTTAGTCATCCTAATCATAAGGTGACGCTCAATAGCACCGAGAATACATATCGCTCATTGAGTGGAACAAGGTGCCATCTGCGATGCTAAGGCGTTGCAGGTGGTACCTTGTTCCACCCAGGGAACGATACATATCATACCGAGAAATGTCGACCCTTTGAAAAGTTTACTGAAACTGGTCGGCCTCTTATCATTGGGTGTGTTGCTTCTGAAAATGCCAAAAATAGAACCATATACATACTGGACAATTCTCTACATCATTAATGCGGCATTCAATTCTCGGGAGATTCAATTGACTTGGGAAACAGAAAAAATAAAATGGAACCATATATATACTTGCTCTATCCAGGGGACAATATGTATAATACATTGATATATATAATGTATATGTTACAGATAAAACGTATGATCAGTTATTATGTATAATAACTGAAAAATTCAGGTATTATGCATAATCACTGATTCACTCAGTTAATATATATAATACCTGAAATTTTCTCAAACTTGTTGTTATTGTCACTTTTCACAATCAGTTAATATGTCTAATGAATCACTTCTAATTTCAGTTATTATGCATAATAACTGAAAATTTCAGGTATTATATATATTAACTGAGTGAATCAGTGATAAAAAATAATACCTGAAATGTTCAGTTATTATACATAATAACTGATTATACGTTTTAACTGTAACACATATACTTTACAAGACATAGAACTCACCCCGTGGGTTGCATACCTTCTTTGTTTGGGGGATTGTAGACAAGTCGTCATTATACCTGATACCACCCCCCCCCCCCCCCTCCTCCATTGGCACTCGTAACACACGTCAGAAACAAATACTCGAAAGTTTCTCAGTTACGGCTCTCGAAAAGTAAAGTCTTATTCACGAGTGCGCCTGTGGCGAAACAAGAAAGCGTTGCCTTTCTCTGCAGTTTCAGGGCAATGGGGGCAGCTGTCCTCCTACCCTGTGCTTCTGGTGCCCATGGTTCGCTTTGGTTGATTCAGTCTTGGCTTCACAAAATTTTGTTCCTGAAATCTCATGCCACTAGATTAAATAATCTCGCGACAGGATCAAGACATCATCGGGGAGAGAGAGAGAGAGAGAGAGGGGGGGGGGGAGAGAAAGAGGCATGTTTTGTGACCACAGTTCTGTTTGAATAGTAAAACCAATATATTTATTCATTTATTTATTGGTGTTTACGGTCACATACTTATGCGCAATGGCTAATCGTGACCGTGACAGTTTTACGGGTGGAGGAGGCTGGAGTACCCGGAGAGAAGCGCCTGGCATCGACGAGCAACTGTTTGCTCCTCGACATTCTAATTCTGTTCAAGCTCCGCTCAAGAAGGGTTACAGCGGTTGACGACATGTGCACCATCGACGTGCAGTACGCCTTAGTACACGGCGTCATCGTGCTCCCATGTAGGCAACTGGGAGAAGTGCCTTGCCCAAGGATACAACGCGGGTCGTCCCAGATGGGGATCGAACTCGGGACCTCTAACATAGAAGTCCAACTGTCTACCAATGAGCCACCTCGCTCAGTAAAACTAATAAAGATTTCATATAACACGCATACTACCTTCTATCACTATCAGTTTTACCAGACTGTACAGTTACAGCTCGTCAGAAATCAGTTGTCCTGGTGCAATACATATGCTAATTTGTTTGGCCATGCGATCAGTAAAGCTGAAACACTAATTTGTTTGTTCACATCGAGTCGGAAAGTTTGGGTTTGGAGGAAATCGGAAAGAATCACCGAGCACCAGCGAGCAATTGTCAGACTCACAAGCAGAGTTGAGGACATGTTCATCATCGATGCGTAGTACGCCTCAGTACATATCGCCACCGGCCACAGGTGGGTATCGGAATTAAGTCCTCTTGGACACAACACCGTTTCCGCTGGTCAGGTTTGAAGTCCATTGTTCTTACTAATGAGCCCCCACATTCCATTATATATGTTACCCCAAATTCACCTAAATATGACTGTATGTCTTCTAAACTCAATACCTTTGTAGAAGAGAAGGGGAGAAATCAAGACACCGAATCAAAAACAGCAAAGAAAGGTGAGATAAATGCACTTTCAGAAGCAAGATATCGAATGGTAAGAGGCCGGCCAGTTTTCTTGAACGTTTCAAAGGCTCGACATTTAGAACCGACATCCTCTTTTGCATTAATTTGCTGACAATTTTGTGCCGCCAATGTTTGATCTTTGATGGTACAAAGGCAATCCTCACTTGCACATTTCAGGCCATATACAATGTATTCATTCAAACCGTTGAATCTACAAGGGTTCTGCCAATGCATTGCAACTAAAGGCAATACAGTTCTTTTCACAAAATGGCTGTCGTGTACCGATTTTAATAAAACAAAACGCTCCCACAGCAGTACTCATGGTTGGACTGTACAGCAGAAGAGCATCGACATTATCAATGTTAGTACTAAAATAAAGCTTCTTCAAAGCAACTTTCACAGGCCGAAAATACTCATAGATATGGGATGTTCTGTCTCATTAAATGTTTTGACAAGTCTTATTAGTTCAAAACGTTTAAAAATCGATGTATCTGCACACTTACTGGGAGAGCAAACCTCTTCCCTTTTATTCTCAGAAGTATAACAGTATTTCTCAAGGGCAGAAACAATATCAGGATATGGAAACTGATACGAAAAATAGTCCACCCACGGGCATTTTAGACTATCATGTTTCAGCTGTAAAATGTGACGAGAGAGAGGAAGAAACCCAAGCTATCAAGCCACCAGTTTGATTATGTTAGGAAATTGACGCTGTTATGGACTGTAACCAGTCTAGCCTATAAATGGTCTATAGCCTATGGAATGTGTCAGTTGGTCAGAATAGCGAATCTGTGGCATCGTCTGGAATATTCCAGTTGACCAGTTTCTAAGGTTCGCTTTTCAACCTACACATATACAGTACGGCAAGCGTGGACTGGTCATTTTCCACGGGTGGGCAATATTTCCACGGACGTAATAATGTTAGATTCCAAACACTAATTATAGGAGTAATCCTAAAAAAAAAATAATTCATGAAGCACCGGGTTCAAACCGGTGCTTCATTAATTACAATTTTGTAGATGATGACTTGTATTAACTGGTAAACGCATACGTGAGACATCGCGACCAGTCCGCGGCGACTATATTGTATTCCAGGCGACTGAATCTACAAAATACCATAATGATAATTTTCTTTGAATCGACTCTACAAATATTGCTCAATCAAGACTTAATTTGCCCGAATGTTTCAGTACATTACCATTAAAATGATTCAACACAGCCGTAGTTTTTTTAAGTACGCAGCGTAGTTCCATCGATTGTGTTAACATCTTGGTGTTTTCAAAAATTAAATACTAATTGACTGTATAATGTACAGCTGCAGAATGGGAGAATATCTGCATCTTGGCGAGTAAAAGACATAGCATTCCACCATCGGTAGTCTGCGCAAAAAGTTCCACGAAAAGTAAGTAAATAAATTAGTGAACTAATTTTGAACAGAATTAGACAAGTGGCCAAAATGCTATGTTGGGACAGCAAATTCAGGGAGGAAACTTTTGTGTAGAATAGGTCGATATTTTGTGGCATGGAATTTCTTTAGTCTCTATCTTTCTGTCTGTACCCTCTTTGTATGAAGTGTGAATTGATCAACTTGTCGTACGATGACACCACCCTAACCTTGTTAGAACAAGTGAAACTTGTGGGAACGCTTCACCACTCTCTGTTCTCTTTCGAAGCAGTTTAGTTTCGACGAGGCCAATTCTAGATTGATCACCAAGCCATATGTCATTTGAACGTGCAACAAGGAAAGGAATCTTTGTTGACCCAAACCAGTGCCGTAGCTAAAGGGGTGTATGGGGTGACACACCCCCCCCCCCCACCCACATTTGTCCAGTTGGGACATTTTCATCAGAATCATTTATTATTATTTATTAGGGTTTAACGACACTTTAATGTCGTGATGGTGACAGTTTTACGGTGGAGGAAGCCGGAGTAACCGGAGAGAACCACCGAGCAACGACAAGCAGCTGCCATTCCCCAGCATCGTAACTCAGCAATGCTGCGCAGGTGGGGTTAGATTGGTTGAAGACTTGCGCACCATCGACGTGCAGTACGCTTTAGTACACGGCGTCATTCATCGTGCCCCTATCTGGACAATCGGGGTGAAGTGCCTTGCTAAAGGACACAACGCGGGAGATCGAATCGATCGCTCAGACGGTCACCCATCCAAATACTAACTGGGCTCGACGTTGCTTAACTTCAATGATCTGACGAGAACTGATTACCGCAACGCCACCGCCCCCCCCCCCCCCTTTTCATCAGAATTAGGACCGAAGATATCAATTCTCTCTTCCTAGTAATCATGCTCTTCCTCAAAAGACTACATTTGATACTTGGGCTTTCACTACAAACACGCGTCCGTACGATTCCAGCTACATAAGACCAGATTAGGGTCTGAATAATCAGGCAGAGAATTTCGATCGGATCGTGACTGGGTCGCGATTAGCTCGAAATTATCTTACCACTTGTTCCTCACGGCACTAAAGTTTCTCGCCCTGTGAAAGCATTGAGTCTCTTAGATGTTATTTTCCTTTGTTTTCCTTGATTTGGTCTAGATTTCACAATATTTCATTTATGAAATCTCGGTCACGGTGTTTTAGTCTATCACGACCCGATCGCGATCTTATTAAAGTACTACCTTCTATCTGTAAATGTTATATGTTGCTGGGGTACCTTCATTTTCATACGAAGACCTTGTGACGATGTCTTGGACACACGGTGTTCCGTGCTTCCATAATCAGTAGGAGAGAAGTGGATTGCCACGACAACTACTTTGAAGTAGATAAAAACGTACCTCAATGTGTGTCAAAACCTCATTAACAAATGCAAAATTTCAGGTAACGCATCTCTAGTTTCAAACAAGATGTACCCTATCGGACGCTTCGCATGTGTTCTACAGTTTGTACACAAAGTCTTGTTGACACTATGGTTATATCACTGCGATTTCTTTCAGTATTACAGTATGACCGTGGTGATTAACTAATGATAATTCTGCAGATGGATTCTAAACAATACCCTTTCTTGTTGAACAACTTAAAGTTGAGTACCCAACAAGCAAATGTGCAATTCATGGAACTCACATCAGACTCTCCAGCAACCCATCAACTTCAAATTTATTCTACCCTGTGATCCATGGACTGCAAATTTACTCGTTTGATTTTCAAGTTTCTGTCGGTCTGGAAAATAAATCCGCCGAGTATCAAATGTGGATTAAAACTTTCAAAATATTATAATTATTATTCGGATCGGCCCGAATTTTTTTAATGACAAGCGGAATTTTTGTTCGCTGCCAAATAATTTTTTGAACTTCAAATGAAAGATTTTACTGCCAAATAGAATCTGATTGTAAATGAGAACAAACTGACAATGTATCGACCTTTGTGTTAAAAAAAAGGGCGCCATCTGCACTGCTACAACATTGCAGATGGTTCCTTGTTGCACGCAAAGGAGCATATTTTCAGAAATGATAAAAATATTGTCATTAAAAACTGAAAGAAAGAAAGAAACTATTAACGTAACGTTTACACAATTAGTTCATAATTTAAGCGTAGCGAGTTATGATTAATCTTGTGTTGACAATTTTCTATTTTTATCGCATAAACCGAAAGAAAACAACAGTTATTTCTTAAAATTTAATCTGGCGTTAACAGATAAATATAATAATCATGTGTATTTGAACGAAAAACTTGTAATTTCTGCAAAAATACAACAGGTAAACACAGGGAAGTGTGTCACAAAAGGTCATGTCAATCATTTTTCATTCGACGTTTCATTGGCCCGTCTCAATCAATGCTTTGCACAATGTCATCGGGCAATTTTTGTTGATTTGGATTGTCGGCATTCATCATAGCCAAGGTCGGTATTCAGTTCTTCATGAAATTCGCACAAACTTGGGTTTTGCTTGTTAAACTAAGATTGAAAATCATCATTTGTCACTTCTCCTAAATTGATGAATTCTGCAGGATCACCGACATTGAAATACCCATAACATTCCTCAGCCATGATGAATTTTAACGCAGACGATGGTTATTTAGCAAGTCACGTAACAATATCATTAAAACAATTTTTAGCTTCCCTCAAAATTATGTTCGTATATAAGACCTTTTATCAATCTCCTGTTTCTTTTAAATTATTTGTTCTCAAGGGATTATCATTATTTTCTCTCTCTCTGGAGGAGATAGGAATTTATACCATGACTACCTATTCTGCTATAGACGAAAAGCCTATGACATAAATTTTAGCTTTACGCACCAACCGTAATGAACACGCCAGCAATGGCATTTCAATAGTAAACATTTACACCTATAGTAGAACTACATCCCCGTTTACCTTTGGTGACGTTGACCTGAATGCAAAGTTGTCTAAATTTATCGCACGTCGCCTCGCGAAGAGTGAAATAGAAGTGGCAATTATTTATTACGTTCGTTTTTAAATGGGTTTTCTTCAGAAGATGCCAAAAATTAACAAACATGCATTGTCTCATGTTAATAAAGCATGCATAACTCGAAATAGTATGCTATTGTGTTATCAAACCGAAAAAGGCTCAGTTTTTTTTTCATTTCGTTTCGGCGATAAAATTGACGGCGGAAGTACCGCCTACCGATGCTCGTGTAAACAAACACCTGTCATTGGTTAAAAGCGTACCACGTGACATTCGTCAAAATCATATAAACCAAATCACGTAACGATTTAGAATGTGTGGAGTTAGTATGATGGGGAGCTGACAGTTGCTAGCCGTTGCTCGGTGGTTTTATCCAGGTATTCCGGCTTTCTCCACTCGTAAATACGTCATGGTCATGATTAGCCACTGTGCAGAAATATTAAACCTTAAAAACACCAATAAATAACAAAATGAATACCCCAGGCATTGCTGAGCGTGTCCTATTTTACCAGTAAAACAATGCTTGTTTACTATAGTAAACAAGAGCTGCTTGACTTCCCGGGGTTTCCACGTTTCTGGAATATTACTCCCTTTTGAATGCCTTGCCAAGTCTCCGATGAATTCAATAAATGAGCAGAGACTGGAGAAATTTTCTATATTCCGCAGTTGTAAGAAGATGCAATATCTACAACCAGAGATTCCATTTAAGATTCAATTCGAAATCTATTTTGTGATTTAATTCGAGATCCGATTCGATTCGATTCAATTCAAAGTAAAATAAATTCTAAAAAGAAGTTTATCGATTGCGTGCTCTTTGGCGTTCATTAATAACACGTAGGAAGTAATCAACGGACGGTAATGGTTAATAAGATGTCGTCGTCTCAGTTCCAGTGTGTTCTATGTGCCTACTGGCACATAGAACACACTGGAACTCGGGGGACGATGTGACACTGGGTTGGAATCCCTTGTAAAAGAGCGTATTTCGTCGAATACATAGACAAAACCACATGTGTGTTTCAATGAGTCGTTTTGTATTCAATGAGTCAGATGTGCGTAGGAAGAAAACGTCGAGACCGAAGGTCGAGACGTTTTCTTTCTACGCACATCTGGCGAATTGAATACAAAACGACTCATTGAAACATACATGTGGTTTTGTATTTATTACATGACCCAAGCACCTACTGACCTAATTTTCTTTTCTATCAAATGTGGTAAACACCATGCACTTTATGCAGTCGCATTGCATAAAAAAGTCCCGGTTGGAACAGGTTGGTGTGCAATACGGAATTCCGTATTGCACAGCCGTATTGCACGCCGTATTGCATAAGAGAGACTGCATGGGCATGTAATAAAATGTTATTCCTGGAAGTTTGTTTTCATCGTTGCTACCAGAACTATGCATGCTGAGCGAAAAAGCAAGGAAACATGCGTCGTCGCTTTTTATTCTTGATACCAAGTACTGTTCATTATGCAGATGATGAAGATGTTAAAAAATGGCCGTCTATAAACTAGAATGTATTTTTAAAAAATAGGTACACTTAATAATGTCGTTTATTGATATTAATATTTTACTGCGCTGTCCTTACAAAATGTTCAAAAACGGTTCATTGCTGTAACTGAGTATGGTTTATTAACGAGCACTTATTTTAAGTGAAGATGTCAGTAAGTTCTGAGATTCTCCAGACAATAAAAAACGTATTAGCAAAAGTGCAGCATTAATTGTTCGTGTACAAAATATTATTCAATATATCTCCACACACATTGCAACCATTTTCGTGTCGATCATTTACAATTTGATAATTTTGTGGGCACAAATATATATTTTCCAAATTGCGTTGGAAGTTAAGGTCCACGAAGCTTCGAGATTCGGTTCGATTTCGAATCTAAAGTTGGTATTCGGTTCGATTTTAAATCGACTGCCAGATTCGTTTTCTTTTTCACTGGGATCTCCCTTGATATCAGTCATCTTGGTCGTCTCTTTAAACATATAGCTAAGACAGAAATTGTAAATAACGGTGAAAATAAAGACCGAATCTAATTTCCGCTCTATTAATTTTCATATTGTGTCGGTGACAGTTTTACGGGTGGAGGAAGCCGTAGTACCCGGAGAGAACCACCGAGCAACGACGAGCAGCTGCCAGCTCCCCAGCATCGTAACTCCATAATGCAGCACAGGCAGGGTTAGATTGGTTAAAGACATAAGACGTGCAGTACGCATTAGTACACGGCGTCATCGTGCCCCGTGTGGACAATCGGGGTGAAGTGCCTTGCCCAAGGACACAACGCAGGAGTTCGAATCGACCGCTCAGACGGTCACCCATCCAAAGACCAACCGGGCTTGTCGTTGCTTAACTTCAGTGATCTCACGAGAACTTATTACCGCAACGACACCGCGCTCCCCTTTTCATCAGAATTGGGACCTAAGATATCAATTCTCTCTTCCTCGCAATCATGTACTTCCTCAAAAGACTACATTTGATACTTGGGCTTTCACTACAGACACGCGTCCGTACAACTTCAGCTCTGTAGTGCCAGATTCGGGTCTGAAAAAGTGGACAAAGAATTTCGATCGGATCGTGACTGGGTCACGATCCGATCGAATTTATCTTTCCACTTTTTCTTCACGGCACTAAAGTGTCTCACCCTGTGAAAGCATTGCGTCTCTTAGATGTTATTCTCCTTTGTTTTTCTAGATTTGGTCTTGATTTCGCAATATTTTATTTATGAAATCTCGATCACAGTGTTTTAGTCTATCACGACCTGATCGCGATCTTATCAAAGTACTACCTGCTATCTGTAACTGTTGTTATATGTAGCTGGGGTACCTTCATTTTCATACGAAGACCTTGTGACGATGTCTTGTACACACGGTGTATCGTCTTCCCTACACATTTGGAGAGAGGTGGGTTGCAACGATAACTACTTTGAAGTGGATAAAAACGTACCTCAATGTGTGTCAAAAACCTCATTAACAAATGCAAAATTTCAGGTAACGCATTTCTAGTTTCAAACAAGATGTACCGTATCGCACGCTTTGTATGTATTCTACAGTTTGTACACTTCTTGACACTAGGGCTGTTTCACTGCAATTTCTTTCAGTATTACAGTATGAATGGAGTGATTTACCACTATATAATTCTGCAGATGGATTCTAAACAATACCCTTTCTTGATGAACAACTTAAAGTTGAGTACCCAACAAGCAAATGTGCTATTTATGGAACTCACATCAGACTCTCCAGCAACCCATCAACCTCAAATTTCCTCTGTCTTGTGATCCATGGACTGCAATTTTACTCGTTTGATTTTCAAGTTTCTATCTGTCTAGAAAATAAATGTGGATTGAAACTTTAAAAGTATTATAATTATTATTATTATTCGGATCGGCCCGAATTTTTTTGATTCCATGTGGAATTTTTGTTCGCTGCCAAATAATTTTTTGAACTCCAAATGAAAGATTTTACTGCCAGATAGAATCTGATTGTAAATGAGAACAAATTGACAATGTATCGACCTTAGTGTTCAAAAAGGCGCCATCTGCAATGCTACAACATTGCAGATGGTACCTTGTTGCACGCAAAGGAGAATATTTTCAGAAATGATAAAAATATTGACATTGAAAACTGAAAGAAAGAAAGAAAGACAGAAAGAAAGAAAGAAAGAAAGAAAGAAAGAAAGAAAGAAAGAAAGAAAGAAAGAAAAGAAAGAAAGAAAGAAAGAAAGAAATAAAGAAAGAAAGAAAGAAAGAAAAGAAAGAAAAAAAGAAAGAAAGAAACTATTAACGTTACGTTTACACAATTAGTTCATGATTTGAGCGTAGCGAGTTATGATTAATCTTGTGTTGACAATTTTCTGTTTATATCACATAAACCGAAAGAAAACAACAGTTATTTCTTAAAATTTAATCTGGCGTTAAAAGAAAAATATAATAATCATGTGTAATTGAATGAACAACTTGTAATTTCTGCAAAAAATGCAACAGGAAAACACAGGGAAGTGTGTCACAAAAGGTCATGTCAATCATTTTTCATTCGACCTTTCATTGGCCCTTCTCATTAAATGATTTGCACAATGTCATCTGGCAATTTTTGTTGATTTGGATTGTCGGCATTCATCATAGCCAAGGTCGGTATTCAGTTCTTCATGGAATACGCACAAACTTGGGTTTTGCATGTTAACCAAAGATTGAAAATCATCATTTGTCACTTCTCCTAAATTGATGAATTCTTCAGGATCGCCAACATTAAAATACACATAACATTCCTCAGCCATGATGAATGTTAACGCAGACGATGGTTATTTAACAAGTCACGTAACAGTATCATTAAAACAATTTTTAGCTTCCCTCAAAATTATGTTCGTATATAAGACCTTTTATCAATCTCCTTCTTTGGTGTTTCTATTAAATTATTTGTTCTCAGGGGATTATCATTATTTTCGCACTCACTGAGGGAGATAGGAATTTATACCATGATAACCTATTCTACAGTGTATGAAAAACCTATGACATAAATTTTAGCTTTACACACCAACCGTGATGAACACGTCTGCAATGGGATTTCAATAGTAAAAATTTACACCTGCAGTAGAACTACACCCCCGTTGACCTTTGGTGACGTCAACTTGAATGCAAAGTTGTCTAAATTTATGGCACGTCGCCTCGCGAAGAGTGAAATGGAAGTGGCAATTATTTATTACGTTCGTTTTTAAATGGGTTTTCCTCAGAAGATGCAAAAAATTAACAAACATGCATTGTCTCGTGTTACTAAAGCATGCATAACTCGAATTGGTATGTTATTATGTTACTAAAACGAAAAAAGGCTCAGTTTCTTTTTTCATTTCGTTTCGGCGATAAAATTGACAGCGGAAGTACCGCCAACCGATGCTCGTGTAAACAAAAACAGATTCGCTCGTATGTACGTCCGGTGCTCAGTAAAATCGAGACAAAATAATAGCGACTCTTAATAATCTGACGGACATCGTATAAATAAAATGTACCCAAAGGAGCTTGGTGAACCAAATGTCCGCAACTCGTGATGAACATTTGGTACACAAGCTACAATGGGTATATTCTATATATCGATCGATCAGTCGGCTGTCACGGTGGCAATTAGGTTGAGTGGGCTTGTAGAGTCCTCAAATTTGATCAGGCACGCGAACACGTGGACATTCCAAATCGTTATGTGATTTGGTTTATATGATTTTGACGAATGTCACGTGGTACGCTTTTAACCAATGACAGATGGAAGCGGGACAAATAATTAAATTATTATCATTTACTCCCTGTTTATTCACTCCAAATATACTTGTCAGGATGTTCTCAAAATCCCTCCATGTGTCTCACCTTGAACTCTTCTTCTATCACCACGTCTCATGTACAGGAGGGGAGGGGAGGGCGTGTCCTGAACAGAAGACCCGATGATAGAAGAAGAGTTCAGGAGGATCCCGCATCGTTTCTTTTTGTGGGGGCGCCCCCCTCCCACTTTCCTTCAAAGTTTGTCCTCGAAATATGTCAAAAAATGGCATAAAAATCATAGGGGGGGGGGGGGGGGTGGTAAGGTCCATGGGGGTTAGGTTGTAGATGTGTAGATTGCTTGTCCTAATATCTGTGTCGGTGAAAAGGTGGACAGTCGTCAATACATGAAAACCTCAAAATACCCGCTCAGATGCAAGGAGATATGGGTTTTTGAACCCTGAAATTCAAACATTTTGAATTTCAAGGTTCAATAACCCTAATCGACGACCCTTAGCCGCCCCATATCGGACTCACTTATTTCCCTCTAGTGGAAACCATGATTATTGTTACCGTACCTTGGTTATCTAGCTCAAACTTTAGGGACGCAAAATTCTAAGATGTGAAGGCTTGGAAAGCTTTTCCTGCACACACCACCCTCACCCCCCCCCCCCATAAAATGGAGCCAAGCCAGACTCTGCGAGTTTGTCCCCCCCCCCCCCCCCTCTACATTTCATAACCGCAATCTGGAAATGGAGGGCGCGTTGGCTCAGTAGGTAGAGGTGCAGGCTGCAAGCCGAGAGGTCTTCGGTTTGAATCCCACCTGCGGCAACCGCGTTGTGTCCTTGGGAAAGACACTTCACCCCCCCCCCCCCCCCCCATTGACCACGTGGGGGCACGGTAGCGTTGTGTACTAAGGCGCACTGCACGTCGATGGTGCACCTGTCTTCAACCAATGCTAACCGTGCTTGTGTGCAGTTAGTATGATGGGAAGCCGACAGTCGCTCGCCGTTGCTCGGTGGTTCTCTCCGGGTACTCCGGCTTCATCCACCCGTAAAAATGTCATGGTCATGATTAGCCATTGTGCAGAAATATGAGACCTTAAAAACACCAATAAATAACTAAATAAATACTCCAGGCATTGGTGAACGTGTCCTAATTTACAAGTAAAACAATGCTTGTTTACTATAGTAAACAAGAGCTGCTTGACTTCCCGGGGTTCCCACGTTTCTGGAATATTACTCCCTTTTGAATGCCTTGCCAAGTCTCCGTTGAATTCAATAAATGAGCAGAGACTGGAGAAATTTACTATATTCCGCAGTTGTAAGAAGATGAAATATCTACAACCTGCGATTCCATTTATGATTCGATTCGAAATCTATTTTGTGATTTAATTCGAGATCCGATTCGATTCGATTCAAAGTTCGCGATTCGCAAGAACCTGGACTGTTGTTAACCCTTTACCTTACCTGAAAAGCAGACGACACTTGCAAACATAATTCTTGAATAACTAATTTTTTTAATTTTTTGTCTCAAAAACATAGGTTATGACCCCTCGTTGGAACGAGCTCGACGAGCTCGTTCCAACGAGGGGTCATAACCTATGTTTTTGAGACAAAAAAATGAAAATATTAATGAAAATTAATTGGCGATTTTTGAGAATAGCGCTGGCCGGTTTTGGCCGTTACGTCGGGTAAAGGGTTAACAAAAATACATTCTAAAGAGACGTTTATCGACTGCGTGCTCTTTGACGTTCGTTGATAACACGTAGAAAGTAATCAACGGGCGGTAATGGTTAATACGATGTCGTCTCCTGAGTTCTAATGTGTTCTTTGTGCCAGTATGGGTTGGAATCCCTTGTGAAAGAACGTATTTCGTCGAATACAAGGTTATTCCTGGAAGTTTGTTTTCATCGTTGCTTCAAAGAACAGAATGCAAAGCGAAAAAAGCAATAAAGGATGCGTCGTCGCTTTTAATTTTTAATACCAAGTACTGTTCATTGTGCAGATGATGAAGATGTTAAAAAATGGTCGTCTTTTAACTAGCATGCATTTGAAAAATATAGGTGCACTTAATAATGTCTTTTATTGATATTAATATTTTACTACGCTGTCCTTAAAAAATGTTCATATATGGTTCATTGCGGTAACTTTGTGTGGTTTATTAACGAGCACTTATTTTGAGTGAAGATGATAGACAATTTTGAGATTCTCCAGACAATATAAACACATGTTAGCAAAAGTGCAGCATTAATTGTTCATGTACAAAATATTATTCAATATATCTCCACACCCATTACAACCATTTTCGTGTCGATCATTTACAATTTAATAATTTTGTGGGCACAAATATATATTTTCCAAATTGCGTTGGAAGTTAAGGTCCCCGAAGCTTCGAGATTTGATTCAATTTCGAAATTGAAGTTGGTATTTGGTTCGATTCGAAATCGGCTGCCAGATTCGTTTTCCTTCGAATCTGTTTCACTGGAATCTCCCTTGATATCAGTCATCTTGGTCGTCTCTCGAAACATATAGCTAAGACAGAATTTGTAAATAACGTTGAAAATAAAGACCGAATGTAATTTCCGCTCTATTAAGATAACAAGCATCTGATACTAATTCTTATGTGACGAGTCATTATCACTACTGAAAGCAAATTTAAAGTTCCCAAGCATATCGATGATGAGCTTACGGTTGGCAGCGGCGAGCTCCGTGCAGTGCCCAGCCCAGTTCAGAATTATCGCACCCGTTTTTCTTTTTGAACCAAAATCCTCACTGGGTAAAATTGCAACAACATCATCAATGCAGGCGTTCGAAGACTGTCATGATGTGCTTTGATCAAACTGGACTTCAAGACGTCTGTACTCGATTCGAGGTTCCATTCGATTTCGAATATTAGACTCGTTTCGGATCGAAAATATTGTTTCGTAGGGCCCTGTTTATTATTGTTTATTGGTGTTTTTAAGGTAATATACTTAATATGCACAATGGCTAATCATGACCGTGACAGTTTTACGGGTGGAGGAAGCCGGAGCACCCGGAGAGAACCACCGAGCAACGACGAGCAGCTGCCAGCTTCCCAACATCGTAACATCGTAACTCCGCGCTGCAGCACAAGCATGGTTAGATTGGTTGGAGACATGCGTACCATCGACGTTCAGTACGCCTCAGTACACGGCGTCATCGTGCCCCCATGTGGACAACCGGGGTTAAGTGCCTTGCCCAAGGACTCGCAGGGCCCTATTGGGAAAATCAACTGGGTTAAAAATAACCCAATTGGGTTCATATTCACTCAAATCAGTTCATTTGGGTAGATTTTTAGTTTAAACAATATTTATTTCAGAAAAGTATAAACAGATAAACAGTACCGTGGATTCGGCAGTAAGCTTGTAAGCTTATAGTTACAGTCTCCACATCTGATTATTAACCAAACTGGTTTGCGAGTGTGTCCCACCGTTCAAGACATTAAATTTTGACGTCTCCCCAATCAAGTATGCTGAGCATTGCATAATCCCTATGCTACTTAGGGTCCTTTGCGTATTATTTGAAACACATACTTGCATTTTTAGGGAGAAATTGACAAAATAATTCAATTATAAATTTCTTCCAAACAAGTCATTTGGAACCTTTTTAATAATTTGGGTCAGTTGGCATTACCATTTTATTACTTTCCAAAGTGCGATTTACTGGGATTTCCGGGTTTGATTATAAACGATAACTTCACAAGTGAATTATGCAATCAACGACTGTGTCATGTATCCGTGCGCGCAAAAGAAGACGCTCGGCCGTGGATGTAATGGGGACTTCATTGTTTTGTTTTTTGTTTTTTTAATCCTTTACCTAATATGAAAAGCAGACGACACTTACAACAAAATTCTTGAATAGCTATTATTTTCATTTTCTGTCCCAAAAATATAGGTTATGACTCCTCAATGGAACGAGCTCGACGAGCTCGTTCCAATGAGGTGTCATAACCTATGTTTTAGATTAAAAAACAATGAAAATTAATTGACGATTTTTTGAGAATAGCGCTGGCCGTTACGTTAAGTAAAGGGTTAAATAATATAATTATCGTTAATAATGAAAAGTAATAAAGAGAGTAATCGCTTGACTGGACTGGTTACGTGAAATAATTCATTCGAGGCGAGAGACTATATTGTAAAACACTCGTGTGTATTCGCGCACTCGTGTTTGTACAACGTCCCTCACCTCTCATGAATTATTTTACGTAACAAGTCCAGTCGTGTGATTACTCTCTATGTAACACTCTCATTTAACGATGCAGTTTGTGCACATTTTCGGCTGAAAATTGAAATTGTTATTTTTATCAATGTCCATTATTATTTATTATTATTTATTGGTGTTTAAGGTCACATATTTCTGCACAACGGCTAACCATGACCGTGACAGTTTTACGGGTAGAGGAAGCCGGAGTACCCGGAGAGAACCACCGAGTAACGGCGAGCAACTGTCAGCTTCCCAACACACTAAATCCACACAAGCAGGGTTAACATTGGTTGAAGACAGGTGCACCATCGACGTGCAATACGCCTTAGTACACAACGTCACCGTGCCCCCACGTGGGCAATGGAGGTGAAGTGTCTTGCCCAAGGACACAACGCGGTTGCCGCAGGTGGGATTCGAACTGAGGACCTCCCGGCTTGCAGCCTGCACCTCTACCAACTGAGCTACCGCGCCCCCTATCAATGTCCATAATGGGGCTTTATTGTCCTTAACTCTTAGAAAAATCGAAACGGCTGATAGAAACTAATACCTCGAGATGCTCGGATGGGACGAGCTGCGGCTCAAAAGTAGATCCACAGCAGTGAAGTCGACATCAATTCTTTCCCCACTTCGAACTCGTCCTTTCCTTAATAGTACCACTTTTATTCCTTTTGTCAGTGGGTCCTGTGGGTTTTTGGTGTGGAGTAGGTTTACACTAGTGGCAGTCGCTTCTTGCAAGCATCCTGGCAATGGGTGGCGCATGCCGAAACACTGAATATGTGATTTCCAACTGGTGGGGGGTTGGGCCACTGCGGTCGCCTCCCTTCGAACGTGGCAGTCCAATTGATATGAAAACGTAGGTTATCGTCGTTTGAAGGACCCTTCCTCACCCCTACGCCCATCAAAACCCTCCAGTCTACTCAAAAATACGTGCAAAATTAATATCGCGAACTGTAGGCCTACAAAAAAACTCCCAATGGATATACACAGTTTCGTTGTTATGGAGTTTGATGGTCTATATATTTGACGAAGCAGTGGCTGCATGACATATATCGAACATTTTCATACCTCAAACAAACTCTTGAAATGTTCATTGGATTTAAGACGTTGCATTAAGGCGTTAACATGCATTTCAGCCTGTTTTGCAACAGAATGACTTCCTCTTTCGTCGGCTAAGTGCTAGAATGTTCTATGTCCTCCCTTAAGAGACACAGAACATTCTGGTACCCAGGCGACGCTTTGTTTCTTTACACATCAAAATGGCGGTAGATGAAAGGCGCTTCGCGTTACATCAGTAAGAGTTTTATCATTCATTTTTCTTTACAATTACAAGCCCAGTATATAGGACAAGGAGAAGCGTCTATCTCGCTCAATACGAAGTTATGTGAGTAGTATAGCACGTATGAATCGTGCCTCATTACCCGGACTTTTGTGGGAGCAGCTAGTGTTAAATTCCTATAGGAACCGAACTTTTGGGGGAGCAACTTTGGGGGAGCAAAAGTACGGCTCCTTGCAGCTAAATCCGCCAAATGGTGTAGGTTCTGTATATATAGTATGCTATGGTATGTATAGTGATATATGCACGCATGGGGCTATAGGTATATATTATGGGTAAGTGATGGAAAGATGATGTGAAAATTGGGTTTTCTTGAAAGTTTTTCCCGCGAAACGGTTGACGTTGCTATTGACGTCGTGACGTCATGATACGCGCGCGACGTCATAGAGATGCAGACCGCTATTATTGTCCAGTATACAATCTGACATAACGTTATTCGGGACAGGGTATGTCGGGCTTCTCGTATGGGGTGGCGGTGATACGGTAGTAGTGGTATATATCCTTGTTGGTATACTATTAGCCCTAGGGTCTTCATATTATGCTATGTCTGCTACAGCTAGGTCAAGCAGTATTGTGGGCATGGGGGTCAGGTATGGTCGGCCAGTACGGTATTGCAAGATAGTCCTTGGTGGTTTAAGTTGGACAGTAAAGGATGAATGGTCTGTTGGCCTATTACCCCCTTAGTACTATTAACCTAACGAATCCTTTGTATTATCTTATGGCTGGTATTGGTAGTTCGTAATGCTAGGTCAGGCAGTACTATAATCGTTTGTTTAGAAGTGGGGTATAGGATGCATTGTATATACCGCTCTAATTCCAAAAAGGGATTCCACAAATGGGATTCCTAAAAAGGGATTCTCCAGCAGGTATCCTCGAATAAAACAATACCAGGCCAAAGGTATCCTCAAATACCCGTATGTGTCTATGTGATAGGGCACATTGTGTCACATTGTGCCTTTTCACATAAGCACATATCGGCACATAAAGCATGTGCCTTTGTGCTAGGGCACATTGTGTCACATTGTGCCTTTTCACATAAGCACATATGACAAAAAAGGGGTGCCGAAGGTCATATGTTTTCCAAAAAGGGGTGCTAAAGTTGGGGTGCCTGTGGATATTGCCATTGGATATAGGCTTTTATTATGCAGAAATGAGATAACTCTGCATACAGATTATGAGAAATCAAGCAATCTGATTGGTTATAAATGATCTAGATAAATGAAACAACAAGAATACTTGGAATAGGGTCAGAACTACTGCTATTACTTACCACCTTACCAGTAACAGGATGACACAAAGCATTTGGTAGGTTAATACTATCAACGCTTAGGATGGAACCTACAGGGGAATATACCAACCATATTCTGCTGTCGTTCTGTATTACCAGGCATTAACCCCACCCCAGAACACCGCCTGATAATATGAAGCACCTGGTGGATCAGTTGTACCAAGGGCCAACAAGAGACCTACAGGGTATGTACAGCCTATGCTATATACTACCGTTCTAAACTACCAAGCATCACCCCACCCCAACAAAATCACTAGGTCTACCATAACGTACTACATATACCAGCCATATAATAAAACAAAGCAATTGGTTGGTTAATAGTACCAAGCACTAACAGGGGCCTATAGGTGTATATACCGCCATACTATAGTACCGTTCTAGACTACCAGACAGTACCCCTACCCACAATACCTCTATGCATAGCATTGCATACTACCTATGCCAGACATAGGATAACATGAAGCATCAGGTGGATTAATAGTACTAAGGGCTAACATGGGCCCTGCATGGGCCCACAGAGGTATATGTCGTCCATACTGTACTGCTGTTCACTAGGTTTACCAAAACGTACTACATATACCAGCCATATAATAAAACAAAGCAATCAGTTGGTTAATAGTACCAAGCACTAACAGGGGCCTATAGGTGTATATACCGCCCATACTATAGTACCGTTCTAAACTACCAGACAGTACGCCTACCAACAATACCGCTTTGCCTAGCATTACGAACTACCAATACCAGCCATAGGATAATACAAAGCAATCGGTTGGTTAATAACACCGAGGACTAACATGGGCCTACAGCGATATATACAATACATCCTATACCCCACTTCTAAACAAACGATAAAAGTACTGCCTGACCTAGCATTACGAACTGCCAATACCAGCCATAAGATAATACAAAGGATTCGTCAGGTTAATAGTACTAAGGGGGTAATAGGCCAACAGACCATTCATCCTATACTGTCCAACTTAAACCACCAAGGACTATCTTGCAATACCGCACTGGCTGACCATACATGACACCCATGCCCACAATACTGCTTGACCTAGCTATAGCAGACATAGCATAATATGAAGACCCAAGGGCTAATAGTATACCATCATGGATATATACCACTACTACCGTATCACCGCCAGCCCATACGAGAAGCCCGACATACCCTGACCCGAATAACGTTATGTCAGATTGTATACTGGACAATAATAGCGGTCTGCATCTCTATGACGTCGCGCGCGTATCATGACGTCACGAAGTCAATAGCAACGTCAACCGTTTCGCGGGAAAAACTTTCAAGAAAACCTAATTTTCACATCATCTTTCCATCACTTACCCATAATATATACCTATAGCCCCATGCGTGCATATATCACTATACATGCTATAGCATACTATATATACAGCACCTACACCATTTGGCGGATCTATCTGCAAGGAGCCGTACTTTTTCTCCCCCAAAGTTGCTCCTCCAAAAATCCGGTTCCTATGGGAATTTAACACTAGCTGCTCCCTCAAAAATCCGGGTAATGAGGCACGATTCACACGTGCTATACTACTTATGTGACACCATATACATGTACCATATTAGATCACTAACAAAATGTAATAACTTCACGCTTTTCTACGAGTGTCTCAGATTTCCCCATGCACTGATCATTGGTGTGATTAATTTATTGGGTTTGATGACACTTTCGACAGACAGGGTCACCTCGTTTCAGACAGTTTTACCAGTGAAGGACGCCGGAGTATTAGTACAAACCATCGAGCAGAGGTAAGCAACAGTTACACTCAGACTCCCCAGTGCACTAACTCCGCGGAAGCAGGGTTAGCGTTGGTTGAGGGCAAGTGCACAGTTGACGTGCAGTACGCCTCAGTACAGTGTCGCTGGGTTCCCAAGAGGGTAGTCGGGATTAAGCGGCTTGTCCGAGGACACAACGCAGTTACAGCGTGTCAGGATCTAACTGGGAATATTTGGTTTGAAGTTGAATGTTCTAACCATTGAGCAACCGTGCTCCTAATTGTGATTAAAGAATGTTATGTTTAGGAGATAAACGTCTCCTGTTGAGTTAGACGTTTGGGAATTTGACTACGAAAAACCGTTTTCCAAAGTGAAATTTTCGAATGTCTAGCGAACAAAGTGATGTTTATTTCCATTGTAATTACTGCATCGTTCGAAGTGGAAAAATTCTCCAAACCTGATTTATTTGAAGAAAAACACTCAAGAAAATGTCGTTTTCGATCTCGGCCTATTTGCCATGATCGAATTTAAAGAAAACAACTACGGGGTGCGTTCGATCTTTAAATAGGACCGTTTTTGCGCCGTTGCTCACGAGAAGCGTGGATATAAACATGTTCGAATTGACCTACTTCCGACAATTAGAGCATGATAAGAATGATTTAACCTGAGATTAGAGCACGGAGCCGATCGGCTCTCAGCCAATCAAATTGCACGTTCAGAAAGAACAACGAAGTCAACTTTAACTGACGAATTACATATAATAATACATAAAACACGTTTCATCTGCTGAAGTGAATCAAACTGATTCGTCCAGTTCCTCTGCCAACAACATCACAAGTAAGGGATCCAACATGTGACAGTGGAAATAACCGACATACGCACTACTGTAAGCAGGAAAGTGATAGCTTCCTCGGACGGATCGCGATCGGATCGCAGCATATTTCCACATCAAGGGTCGAGATTTCATAATAAAAAATTTGCGGAATCAAGACCGGGTCAAGAAAAACAAACCAAAATGTCATCTCAAATTCAATATTCTCACATTTCTTTTACACTTGTGAGGTTCCTGTGTGCTGGAGGCGAAAAGCAAAAAGATCGTTTCGTCCAAATCGCGACCAGGTAAAAATTCATTGTTCGTTTTTGTTAGTATTGTACATCGTTAGCTGAAACTAACTCTTTACCTAACACGAAAAGCAGACGACACTTGCAAAACAAATTCTTGAATAACATTTTTGTTTTCATTTTTGTCTCAAAAGCATAGGTTATGACCCCTCGTTGGAACGAGCTTGTTCCAACGAGGGGTCATAACCTATCTTTTTGTAACAAAAAAAAAGAAAAAAAAGAATGAAAATTAATTGCAGATTTTTTTTAGAATAGCGCTGGCCGTTTTTTGCGTTACGTTGGGTAAAGGGTTAAACTAATCGTATATACTGTAGTTTGTAGGGTTAAATGTTTGTTTGTTTTCTTGAGTATCCATTTTCCACGGGAACCCAGACATGTTCTGAATGACCCACTTCCAAATAACACGGGCCGTGAACAAAGACGAAGTGAAATGAGAGAATATAAATAGGAAATAAGTACAACAAAAATGTCAAAGACATGTGTGATTTGAACACTAGTGAGCGACAGTACAAGAAAAGTGAATACCGTATAAATCCACCTGATGATTTGGAACCCATAAAACTTGATTTAAAAGAATATAAACAATTTTCAAATTCATTGAAAAGGCTGATTACTTTAAGCAATGAGAAGATTTTGCGCTCGTTTGTATGATACATACAATCTCTTATCTTAAGTGTCATACAGTGAAATACTGCACTCTGACATGCTTAAAATCAGTGCAATGTAAAATAATGTGCTCCACCGTCAACGCATGTTGGCAAGGAATGCACTCTGGTCGAATATTACCCTCTAACTGAAAGGAATATGTAAGCCTCGTGCGACCAATATATTTTGACAGAATTACATGATCGTTTCTACAAAGGACACGAGACGCGTACTGATACAAAATATTTGGCCGGGAGCGATGGAGCTTGTTATTTGTCGCCTCATCCCATTCCGCCTGTCACACGAATATGATGTATTTCCTTACATGTGGCTTGTAATAAATGAATGGAATCTTGAAATCAGTGATGGACTTATCTGAAGCCTATTCTGCTACACTGTTTGCCCCGGTGTTACCGAAGATATCAGCATCTTCAGGTAACCAGCGGAACACGATATCTTATTGGTCAGATATGAGAGAATTCAATTTCTCACAAAGTTCGAAAAGGAGTGGTTCTTCAACCTGGGATTGAGTAAAGCAAGCATCGAGAAAAGAGAGTCAGAAAGTATGATCAACTCTTTCCTGTATATTATTGATGTGTTGTAATTCTTTAATTTTGTCTATGAAAATAGAACTTTTATTTGGTATTCTGATTGAGGTCAGTGGCGGCGCTACGGGGGGGCAGGCATGGGGGCATTTGCCCCCCCCCCCCCCAAGCGAAGGCTTTGCCCCCCCCCCCCCAACCATCTCGCATGCATTTCCATCCACCCTCACACACAAACACATTCAGTCACTCTCTCTCACACACACACACACCCCTCTCTTTTTTTATTCCCAAAAATTTCCCATACACACTTAGCCCAAAGCCTCAGGCTAGCTGATGAACACATCCAGGCAGTAGAGATTTAAAGACTCGGATGCAGATACTTATAAGTTATAATTAAGTTATGAGCCAACAAAGGCATGTCTATCCATATCCCTTGTCTAAAAAAAATCATGGATTTCGCATTATGACAGACGGGCATTATGAGTCACTCTCTCTCTCTCTCCCTCTCCCTCTCCCCCTCCCCCTCTCCCTCTCCCTCTCTCTCTCTCTCTCTCTCTCTCTCTCTCTCTCTCTCTCTCTCTCTCTCTCTCGCACAGACCCACCAGACGCGGATCCAGGATTTTTTGAAAGGAGGACCGCTAATTACCATTACATTTAGTCGAAACTTGGACCCAAAGTCCGTAATATAATTTTTTGGTTTGGTACGTCCACAGGACGTACCAAACCCAAAAAGTATATTACGGACTTTGGGTCCAAGTTTGGACTACCTCATAACAAAGTAATGATATGATCCTTTACGTATTTGCCCCCCTTCATGGGAGTCTGCCCCCCTAGTTGCCCTCCTCCCTCCCCCCCCCCCCCCCCACAAAAAAATTTCTGGCACCGCCACTGATTGAGGTGATCTGAATACCAATAATAACCTCTGTATAGATCCTTGTATATGCACTGTACTTGGACTTTCTTTCATCATATTCTTGTTTAAATCCAGATATTCTGTCTCGGACTTTTTGGAAAAAGCAAGGATGAAAACAACAGTAGTTTTTCTAAGATGCCATGGAGGAATATGTGGTTCTTGGTACTCTTTTATCATATGAGATTCAAGTGTGGCGGGCTTCATATGGGGTTTAATTTCAATTCCCAGTGGAGAAATATGTTTGTGGTGTTGGTTAAAAAATTCAACAGTTTGAGGATCTGAGACACAGTAATAAGCAGGGTTCGAAGGATTAGCAAGTAGTTTAGAAACATATTGGAGAGACGGTTTTACTGCCCTGTCTCAATAAGCATTGAATCTATTGGCGATGTTTTAATACCACAATTATGAATTGCATCAAGTGGTTTGAGGTACGACTTTCTTGCACAGCCATAAACAACACAGCCATTATCTAATTTAGATTGGACAAGTGAGCTAAACAGATGGAGTCATGTTTTGTGGTCAGAATCCCAATCATTTCTACCAACCAACTTGAGGAATTTAAGTTCTTTCTTTACATCCCACTCTTAGTCATTTTACATGAGAAATGAAATTCCGTTCATTGTCAAACAACAAACCTATAGTTTCAATCCCTTATCAACTTTAACCCGTTACCCAACATAACGGCCAAAAACGGCCAGCGCTATTCACAAAAATGGCCATTCAATTTTCATTATTTTTTGCATTTTTAGCCTAAAAAACTTAGCTTATGACCTCTCATTGGAACGAGCCCATTGACATCGTTCCAACGAGAGGTTATAAGTTATGATCTTGATGCAAAAATGAAAAGCATTAGTTATTCAATAATTTTGTTTGCAGGTGTCGTCTGCCTTTCATATTAGGTAAAGAGTTAATGATACGTCCATCCATTTTTTTGTTCGGGGGGGGGGGGGGGGGGGTGGGGTGGGGAATATGATAACTGAAAGGCCGATGAGTGGGGTTTTGGGGGTCTACCCTTGTTCTAACTAGGACTCTTCGGTCGTTGATCAGCCCAATAACCTGAAGGGAAGTGGGATGAAGCAGCAGCAACCGGAGGGTCCCAGTTAGGACTATCCCCCACCCCGCCCCTATTTTGTAGTTCTATGTTGTGTGAACCTTGCCCTGAGCCAATGTTTTAAGGAAACGCAAAATTTAGGGGGACCAGGGCCCTCAGCACGACCCAGCCCCAACCTAACCCCGTAGCTACGCCACTATCTCAAACACAGATTATGAAAAACACAAATGTACATGAAGCGAATTCTAGAGTGGAGATTCGATATTTCTTTCAATCAAAAGAGACATTTCAAAAACTTTAATATAAATGTTCATCACAATTTTCCTGCACAACAAACACACAAATTCTGAAATGGTTGAACGTAAAGCTTACGGAATTTGGTTTGGGGGAAAGATGGTCGTGAGGATAAAATCTTTCCTCGGAAAATATGTGAATAAAAACCTTCATCCAAAAAAAGATACAAATACGAGTGGACTATTGCCAAAATACCAGTGGTTTGACTAGAATAGTGTTTTCATCCAGCCAGTAACTGATACAATGTGTGAAATCATGAAGGAGAATGAAGCTTCACTCAGACACCGAGGTCCAAACACTGAAACTCAGTGTGTGCTTCTTGCACCTCTTGCACCTTTTCATATATTTTTAGCCTTTACCCAGCACGACAATCAGACGACACTTGCAAATAAAATTATTGAAGCACTAATGTTTTTAATTTTTTGCCTCAAAAACATAGATTATGACCCTTCTGTGGAACAAGCTCGATGACCTCGTTCCAGTGAGGGGTCATAAGCTATGTTTTTGTGACAAAAAATGAAAAAATAATAAAAATTGAATGGTAAATTTTGTGAATAGCGCTGGCCGGTTTTGACCGTTACGCTGGGTAAAGAGTTACAACATATTCGCATTATACGGTCGGCGTGAACTCCGCTCTCTATTGGTATTTTAGTATCAATGCACTCTTCACAAGCTGCACAAGCAACACGATGAAAAGTTCTGTCCTATCCAGGAACGGATGACGTTTTATGCAAACTATGGACGCCTCGAAGGAACATAATTTTTTTACTTCTTAGGTTATTTTGTCACATTTTCACCTTGGATTGAAAGCTTTCACACTGGGCGAAAAGTTTATTCCACAAGTGGAAGGTTGTCGACCTGAGGCCAACATTATAAAACTTTTACTGTTGTATTTTTCAGAATTGTATTTTCTATTTATGGAAATAATTAATTGAAATGAACTATTAACATTTTCAAAGATGTGGCAATTTGCCAGTTGGCAAATTGCCATATCTTTTGAAATGCTATTGATTCATTTTCGTCATTTATATTCACATGTAGAAAATACAGTTTGGGAAAATACACCTGTAAATGTTTTATAGTATTGGCCCCTGCATGGAAGGTTGTCGACCTTGTGGAAAATGTTCGCGTGTAGGAGGTTATGCAAACTATGGATGCTTAATAGGAACATATTTTTTTTTTTTACTTCTTAGTTTATTTTGTCTCATTTTAACTTTGGATTGAAAGTTTCCACACCGGGCAGAAAGTTTCTTCCAGACGTGGAAAGTTGTCGACTTGGGTGGAAGGTTGTCGACCTTCTAGAAAATGTTCTCTTGTGGAAGGCTTCCGCGTTTGGAGATCCGTTTTTACCTCGGGTGGAATGTGTTCACTCTGTGTGAACAGTTTCCTTATCGGAAGGAAAAAATTATCCTCAGGAGAAAGTTTTCCCATGGAAGAAAAGGTTTCTTTTGCGGGTGGAACATATCCGCATTGAGTGGGACGTTTCTAACCAGGTGAAAGATTTCCACCCCGGATCGAAAGTAAGAAAAGAAATGTGAAAAACAAGAATATTGAATACAGAATATTTCAAAATTGTGAACAGGTAGAGACTTTATAGCTCAGATAAAACCTTTTCACCGAGGGTGAAAACTTTCCAGCCGTGGTGGAAACCTTCCACTCGAGGGGAAAACTTTCCATCCGTGGTGAAACCTTCCAGTCGAGGTGAAAAGTAAAAAATAAAATAGAACGTCACAAAACAACTCAGAGAAAAGCTAAACCTTGTATCCATTTAATTCCGTAGAAAACAGACAACGGATATCTTCGTGTTCTTTGGAAATAACCTTGACTTAGTTTTGTTCCATGTGAGAACTCGATTCCTAATAGTACGTCTCATATCATCAAATGGGAATCGAGGTGGTGCAGTTGTGAGCGTAATGGACTTGAGATCGAAAAGTCGGCTGTTGGGTACGTAAGTTGTAAAGTCCTACACTTACTCGTTCCTGTCCAGTACTTCCGGCAGGATACTCCGGCTTCTTCAACATGTTAAGGGCCTATATACGTAATAAAAGTTTGTTTATTTTGAAAATTCTCACCTCTGATATTCCTGAAATTCAAATTAAATGTACACAAATAGTAAATCAAAATGAAGACTGAGATGTAAAGAACACGAAACAGATGTGTAATCAACTCATAGAGTCGACCATAGGCACCACTGGTTCCTGGAAGTCTGGTACCGTATTCGTACCAGAACTGATAATTTAATAATATTTTACGATAGAAAGTTGTGGCCAAATGTGCTTCACATATTTAACAACAAAGCTAGGCATTCAAAACACCTTCGAGTGCAGCGATAGGGCTGCAATTTGGAAAAGGACAACACTGTCTGCATTTTTTATTGAAGATGGTTTCCATGTTCGACAGACATGCGCAAATAACTCGATACCACGAATTTCCATCAAAAAACAAAATCGTAATTCTAAAAAATTTCGACAGGTACCATGATACCTTTCACTGAATATGGCAATTATGCAGTCTCTATATAATAATAGTATATTGTATTAAGACGATCTTTCTCATTATTTGATTTTAGACGGCGTTGTATATCGATGCTTTTTTTCCGTCCGATGACGTCGACCGGAAATCGAAAGTACATTCATATGTAAACAAAAGCAAAGGTTTTGGAATTTACCTCCATGCGGTCCTGTCGTTGTGTTTTGAAGAATGTTGATACCCTAGCTTTGTTCTTGGATATGCAAACAACATATGGCCACACGTTATTCTTGCGAAATAGTATTAAATTCTCAGTTCTGGTACGAATACGGTACCAGACTTCCAGGAACCAGTGGTGCCTACGGTCGACTCTATGAGTTGATTACACATCTGTTTCGTGTTCTATACATCTTAGTCGTCATTTTGATGTACAATTTGTGTCTATTTTATTTCATTTAAGGAATATCAGAGGTGAGAATTTTCAAAATAAACAAAATGTCATTACTTATATAGGCCCTTAAACTCTCAGACCCAGTATGATCCTTGTTGCTGGAAGGGTTACTAAACCCAAATTGTGTTTATTTATTGGGGTCCAACCACACCATCAAGCTAGGTTCGTATCGAGCAGGATATTTTAACCGGTAGAGAAATCTGGAGTACCAGGAGAGTACCACCAAGCAACGACGTGCAACTGTCGGATTCAAAGTTTCTAGCCCGTGTTAGCATCGATTGAAGGCAAGTGTATCGCCATCGTGTCCGTCTCCTTAGTTCAAAGCGTCACCTAGCTGTCACGCAGGCATTCGCGATGAAATGTCTTGTCCAGGGACACAGCGCAGAAAAGGCGGGACAGTATCGAACCGCCGACCCTTAGACCATTGTGCTAACCACTGATTCAACGTGCTCCAGCTAAACTCCAATAAAAAATAAATAAACAAATACATACCACTAAATTTCATCCAGGGAAATAATGAAGTGAACGAACTTTCGCAAACAGTATTGAACAACAGTCATCAAGTGTCAAATTGGTAGTTGATTCATTTCCCACTTCTGCAGCGAAATAAAACATTGCCTTACTCAGTGTTTCGTTCGCCATGTACCTGCCATTTTGAGTTTTTAATTTAAAGCGTTTTTTGAATTTGAGAGTTTGATACTTTTTTCATTTATCCATTTTCGATGAAATGTATTTTCCCGTTTTCACACAGATTTCATTTGTTATAAGTTTTTTCCGATAGGTTTCATAAAACATTTCTGTGTATTGTTCTCCTGTTGAAACACTTCAACAAGTTCAATGTCAGATACATTTGACAACAAATAGTTTCAAATCAAGAACTGATTTACTTGCGGCTGCGGTTCCTTCGACTTCGGACGTTTGAACACATTCAGCGTAAAATGAAGAATTATCATTTAAGTTTCTGTTTTGATCCACAGTCTGGTACATTTAGTTCATTTGGCGATTCCCTTAATTGTTACGCCTTTCACAATACCACCAGCAAAGGCGGAAATTATTGCTTTTTATCTGAAGTTGGAAAAAAATGTTCTTGTCGAAGAATAACATTCTCACAATGACAGAAAACAAAACTTGACTGCGGGAAGAAATTACCGAGTGCGTGATTGCGTGATGATCCTTTTACACATGTGTTCATCATTTTAACAATGTGACAATCAAGTTTTTCACGAGTCGGTGATATTGTGTTCAGCTTCACGAAATAATTTATTGGTGCAAACTGCCCATTGCTAATATTCCAAAAACATTTGAGCTGACTGGGGAAATGAATATGCTAAAGATTATTTTTTCATGATTCATTCAATTTGTTGCCCTGACTGACATTCTAAAATTCTCATTTATTTATTTGAATTGATTTATTTATTTATTTATTTATTTATTTATTTATTTATTTATTTATTTATTTATTTATTTATTTATTTATTTATTTATTAGTGTTGTAAGACCACATATTTCTGTTATGCCTTCAATTTGTGGTCCTGACTGACATTCTAAAATTCTTATTGAATCCAAGTTGAGGTTTTGAAGAAAATCTTTCTTCTCCAATTTGGTAGATCTGAACCGGATTCCCAAATGCCATATTCACAAACATTGCCTACCTGATGAATATGTCTTCAAATTAACATAAAATCCATTCAGGGGTACGGATGACATTTCTAAATTAGACGGAGGATTTTAATAAGAGATGTGAACTCTATTTCTGGTTAAAAGAGATTTCGAAAAATAGATTTGACTGAAGGTGGGCACTTGTTGTTTATTGAAAACCAGAAAGTAAATGGCCTCATCTTGGACATCTATAAAGCAGGTAAAAGAAGGTAATATAGGAAGTGTCAGATTTCAATATTCACTAAATACAATACTGTGATCGCACAAGCGGATAGAGAATTGCGACCGGATTCCGACAGAGTCGCGATCCGGCCAAAATTCTCTGCCCGCTTACCTCACACCAGCGCTCTTGAATCGCCCTTGTCGAACAATAAATGCGAGAATATTCAATCTTAGAATCTCAGAGAGTATTTTGATTTGTCTCTCGTGATTCAGTTTTGATTTCGCAAAATTTTGATTCTGAAACTTCGAGTCACTTGAGTAATTGTGTCGCGAACAGTTCGCTATCTGATCGAGTCACGACTGCTTCGTTTTCTGATCGAGAAAGAAGCTACTATTTGGATTACAGTATTGTATTAAAAGACTGTAGATTGACTTACAACAATCGAAATAGTGACATAGCTCACCAACAGACGTTTGCTTCGTTATCATCAGTGTTGTTTGCTATTTTAGAAGTTTCTTTCTTAAGTATTTCTACCCAGAACGTGTGGGGGGGGGGGGGGGGGGGTATGCAGATACATGGCTTACATTTGTTTAGAAACTTGGACCCCCCCCCCCCCCCCCCCGCGTGCAAAAATAAATCTGCCGGAAACTGGGGCGCCCACAACCACCACCACCACCACCACTCCAATACGTTTGAAAGTTCCCACCACTGTGGCCATGAAACATTATTTTTTGTGTTTCCAATTGTCATATTATGCCTTATTTCGAATCCCAACCCATTGTCCACACTAATTATGTATGCATCAACATACATATTTAGATTTCAACATAGAAAGTTGCAAAATGCTTTGGAATCAAAATTGGCATGCTCTCATTTAAGATAAATTTGGACAAATTTCATTGTTTTAATGACTGTCACCAATTGATAGGTGATAGATACCAAAACTGTTCCCGTTATTGCAGTTCTCGTTGTGTGTTTGTGAAATAAAACAGTGTTATTTCCAAACTCCATGTTGTTGTTGTTGCGAAAAAGCAACGCACAGCTGTTAAGTATTTCATCTATGTGCTTCTCGTTTTCTCATTCAAATTTGATATCAACTAACAATATTTATTTATTTATTTATTGATGTTTAAGGTCACATATTTATGCACAATGGCTAATCATGACCGTGACAGTTTTACGGGTGGAGGAAGCCGGAGTACCCTGAGAGAACCACCGAGCAACGACGAGCAGCTGCCAACTCCCCAACATCGTAACTCCGCACTGCAGCACAGGCAGGGTTAGATTGGTTAAAGACATGCGTACCATCGACGTGCAGTACGCCTTAGTACACGGCGTCATCGTGCCCCCACGCGGGCAATGGAGATGAAGTGTCTTGCCCAAGGACACAACGCGGTTGCCGCATCAACTTACAATAGAGCGACACGAAATATCACATAAAAATAAACATTCTGTCCATCTGTGCCACGGACTTGCCAACATTCACAAGTACCAACAGAGCTGAACTTTGTCAAATTGTGAATTAAGTATCAAACAATTAATATCACCACAAAAGTGTCAGCAAATATTATTAAAGAAAAAATAAGTAGACCCAGCACTGGATCCAACCTATGACTTATATTGTGCCTCGTACTATTAGTCTGTGACAGGATGTGTCATTAAATGATCTACTCGGCCAACTCGGTCAAATGGAGTATCATCTCAAATATAGATGAATGCAGGTCACATATTTCATAACTCAATGCTCGGTCGTTAGTGATTTTAATAGTGGTATATACAGTACATGGAGAGTGGATTGTAATTAAATCACCTGCGGAGTGGAGTAATCAACCAAGCTATAACTTTCAAAAATTGTAAATATCGACAAAAAACACAAGCAATGTTTCAGCCAATGGACCTCCGGGTTTAACCCGGAGGTCCATTGGCTGAAGCTTTGCTGGTGCTGGTTATGCTTTGCTACAAATTTGCAATTATCGCTCGGGTGGAATCTCCACTCTGCTGGTGATTTAGTGATAATACACTCTCCACGTACTGTACAGCACAGCGGCTGGTCACTTTCCATAGGTGGGCAATATATTCACGGATGCAATAAAATTAGATTCCAAAAACTAATTTTAGGAATAATCATCAAAAATTTAATTAATAAAGCACCGGGTACAACCCGATGCTTCATTAATTATTTTTTTGTCAATGGCGATCCTTATTACCTGGTCAACACATGTGTGCACATTCTGCTCCTACATGAATTACGACCAGTCCACGGCAGGTGTACAGTAAGCATGGCAATTGATGTACCATATACAATATATCTATATATGTATATTCTCATAAATGATAGCTGGTGTGAAATACTCCCATAAGAGAATTGATTTTCACACATTGCTTATATTTCTGTTTCTCTCTCGTTTTCATTTAAGTCGCCTCACGCTGTTTTGATTATTTCTGCTTAGTTTCAGCCTCTCTTTCTGTTTGCTGTTGTTTGAATACAGAAACGGATTTTCAACCGCTATGCATTACCCCAGCATGTACACACTAATGAAAGAAAAACTTCGTTTAAAAAAATGTCCCCAAGTCTACTTGCTATCAAAATCACTCGAAACAATGGCAATAAAGACTGGCCAATTTTACTAATAATATAAGTTTTGTCTGTCTTAGTGGTGCAATGGAGTAGATTTACTTGTATCCCTGGCCCCATTTCGATAGTTTGAACCAAGAAGATTCAGTCATATTTGGTTACTAGTGATAAAGTTATATCTAGTTAATGCTACATTCCAGTTTCCACTAGTAGACTGTCAAGCAGTTTTTGTGATATAAAATAATATATTTTGTTGATAACTAATTTTCAAATAGACTCCAAGCCGTCACCCCCCAATAAGGTATAAACATGCGCTATGACATCAGGGATGACATTCCTGGATAAGGTTTACGGGAGTCCCTGATCATTGGAGCCTTATTGACAGACTCTGACAAACAAGTACCAATTAGACTACTAGACAGCAGTTTTGGCTTGTTGTTCGGAAATACTTTCCAAAAGATGCAATATGAAAAATTTGCACCAACCCCAGGATATTTTCGCCCCACCCACACAAGCTTTTTGTCCGGGGATTTGTTGTGTCCTAGATGTTTTGCAAACCCCTCCCCACTGCCCATTATGTTAGAAATTTGGTCTCAGTACTGTTTCAGTTATTAATCAGTTCATGTATAGATTTAAATTTGTTATGTTATGTTCTGTCGATACTCAGTATGCATAAAGTCCCTCTGGACTGTGCAAATTATACAAATGTTTATTCCGTCCCACTCAGAAGATATAAGGCGACCAGGTTTTTGTTTTGTTGTATTACTGAACCCTAAATAAATAAATTCCGCTTAGAAATGTTTACTCCTTTTTCCTCAGTATTTATTTGTTCGCTTTTCTGGAACTTCGATCCCGACCAGCGGTAATTGCGTTTTTGTCCAGGCGCAATATGGTTTGACCCGGAAAAAAATTGGGACAAACTAATATTGGTGTCATTCGACGCGGAATTTATCTTATTTACAAGAGCATATATTCGTTCCGCAGGGGTGTTTGGAGGTCATTTTGCATTTGCAACGTATAAATTTCAGAAGACCTTCAGGCGCTGTATCCAGGTCAGTCATCACGGGTATCAACTCATTTTCGAGAATTTCCCAGCCCCATTTCTGAGGATCTAGGATATCAATATCCAGTTGCTTCCATTCCACTTTTTGTAGGTGGACTCGCAGGCTGTGAAAGTATGCCGCGAGTTCAGTTAGAAGTAGTTTCTGTCGGTGCGTCATTAATTAAAATTTTGCTGATGATGATTTTAATTACCCGTTAAACGCCTGCGTGGACAACTCTGCCCATGCGTTGATTACGAAAAGTCCACAGCGACTGCATTGTACACTTATTGTCTCCAGTCATCGGGGCGATCGGCCTTTACGATATCGTAATTTTATTGAAATCACTTATATATCAATGGTGCAAGAGAGGTTTATCAATTCAAGGAACTTGAGGAACTATACATCTGGAGCTAAATTAAGCACCCTCTGAAATGTTTCATGACAGCGAAGTTGCTGTTACTTATTATTACGTGCTAATGATTGCTATGTCTTGCAGTACATTTCATGTAGAGGAACATGATGTTTCTGGGTGATAGGGTACCCGAAACACATCCACTCGTCCAAGTAAAGCATGCTTCCCACAAATGTCACAAAAAACACTATCATCCACATGCAATATCTGGGTATAAAAAAACAAAATTTGTCACTTCTTTTATCGATAAATGTTGGCATGGCAGGGAGGAGACTGTCAGAGGCACTAAGATTTCAAATCGTTGGTATGCATGCAACAGGCATGTCATTCACAGCTATTGGATGACAACTTGGGCTATAGTCATTCTGTCATCAGCAGACTTGTCCGAAAACATCAATAAACCAACGATGTTAAGGACCGACCAAGGTCTGGACAACCACAAAAGACCTCTCATCTGGAAGATCGGGGGCTGGCACGCCTCGTTAGGAGTGAACCCTTTGCTTCAAGTGGGATTTGGGACGCCTTTGGCAGGCGTTTGTACCACAGAACTGTTAGAAACCGTCTCAAAGCACTGGCTATGAGGCCCAGAAGGTCATCAAGCGTCCAGCTCTGTCCGATCAGCATCCAAGACGACGTTTGGAGTGGTGTTTGGCACGACAGCATAGGAATCACGGGGCGTGGGGGAGAGTCCACTGGACAGACGAGAATAGGTTCCTCCTTCACGTCACAAATGGTCGCATGAGAGCGTGTAGGCATAGAAATACTGCTGACGTGCCAGGAACACCAGACTTACAGTTCCTTGTGGTGAAGGATCAGTAATGATCTGTGGATGCCTCTCCTATGATTGGAAACTTGACGTGGCGACTGTATGTCTGAATCTCAATGGTCATCAGTACCTCTGGGACATTCTCAATCCTGTTGTGCCTCATTCTGGCAAACACCCGTTGGTTACTCTCCCTGTATTCATGGACGACAATGCAAGGCCACATCCTTCACATGCTGTGAGAGCATTCCTTCAGAACAACACTATTACAACACTACCTTCGTCTGCAATGAGCCCCGATTTGAATACTATAAAACACATCTTGGACTTTCTTGGACGTCATGTGCAAGCGAGGGATCCGCCTGTACAGAATTTGGCCGATTTGAAAGTTGTATTGCATGAGGAGTGGCAGCAGTTGCCTCTGGACCGTATCAGAAGGCTCACTGGTTGCATTAGGAGGAGGGTTCAGACTGTCATCCGGGCACGTGGTGGATACTCTCGCTACTGACGACAGACACTGATATTGAGTTCAGGAGATCACAAGTTACATTTTTGTCAGTAATTACCGGCATTGTTTTATCATGGCCCGTTCCAGCACCACACTGAAACATTAGTGACAGATATGTGTAATTTGCGCCATTGAAATACTGCATATTTTCATCATTGTGTTGTCTTTCATTTGCCACTTGACCATTCTTTCCGCAGACAATAACTTTTGGCCATCTGAGAGATAGCGTGAAAGTAAAAAAAGTTTCTATTAATACCACTCCGAAAAACAGGAGATGCTTAATTAAGTTTCAGGTGTATATGAGATGAGCAGGTGCAATTTACTGGTTGTTCAAACATGCGTGATCTTGGTTTTGGGGACACACTTTGAAGATGGCAGGCGTCAGATGCTGCAAAGCCTTCGTGACTGTACTGGATAATTATGTCAGATCACGGCCACTGAAATTGGCATTGACCCGACCAACCCAAAATATGACAAAATAAAGAGGGTGAATTTTTAAATTTGGAAAATTGGAAAATAAACTGATCATCGTTGTTGGGGGAGGCTAGTTATACATGGCTATTGGTCATCAATGTACGTTTCATCTAGCCGGATAGCATTACTTTACCACTTCCAGCAACCCTAGATAACGACTGGCTGCCGATCGGCACCCCCTTTTTCTGTCGCATAAAGCTATGAGGGTCATGTGGGCTTCCCGGAACGTAGTAATCTATCATTCCTCATATCATCATCTGGGTATCAAACGACCACACCCTTGTCACCCCACTTCCAGCACCAATAACTGTCAAACGGCTGGCCATCGGCACCACTCTTTTGTCGCATGAGGCTATGCGGGTGATGAAGAAATCCCTGAATGCGGTTTAATCTATCATCTATCTTATCCTCATATCAGAACGACCACACCCCATGGCACCCACTCCAAGTACCTCTAAATAACGAACGACTGGCGTTCGGCACACTTTTTTCTATCCTAGGAGGCCTCTGAATGCGATGTAATCTACTTCCCTCTTTTTCTCATTTCGGTGTCGATCGGCCACGTCCCGTGGAACCTTACTTCCAGAACCGCAAATTAACAAACGATTGGCTTTCGGCACCCCTTTTTATCGTATGATTCCATGAGTGGTATGAGGAAATCCCCGAATGAGGTATAATCTACCATTATTCTTATCTTCATCTAGGTATCGAACGACCACGCCAAGTGACACACCACTCCTGCACCCCTAAAAAAACGAACAACTGGCCTTCTGCACCCCTTTTCTATTGTACGAGGCGATGAGGGGTATGAGAAAATCTCTCAATGAGGTATAATCTGCAATCTCACTTATATAGTAATGTAAACTGATCCGGCAAGATAAAACATGTATCGGGCTGTTTGGATCAAGAAGAGGAAGACACGGGATAGGTTCATAAATACCAGAACAGACAAGAAAAGCTAAAAATAGTAACCAACCTGATAAAACTATTCACACTTGGATGCTGTTCTACAGGCGTATACCCCGATTCAAACGAACACGCCCAAAATTGTCTTCATGGTCCTCCTATTGAGTAAGTGGTCCCTCCACTAGACCTTGGACGGGAACAGGAGGGGTCAGACAAACGGAAAGAATCTGAACCCATTTCAATAATATTGGGTGGTGCTTGGTGATTTAGGGAAATTGTCGTGTCTATTTGGGTAATTCTACGAAGTAAATGAGGGATTGGGGTAATTATATTTACTCCTGTACAAAGAAACGTACCCCCATCCTATCGTAGGCCAAATTGATCATATAATGACCACGTTCTACCATAAAAGTTAAAATGGCGATCTCATTCATACAAAATGGACGACGGGAACACGTGTCATTATAATAATACGCACGGCAACGTATCACTATAATGACGGCGTCACATGATGGCCGCTCACTCGGGCTACCATGACATCCAAACATGAAGTAACTGGGTGACGTGAATATGACGTCACTCCCCTCCACATGTCCCTCCATCAATTGTGGGCCGTCCGGGCGCATGTTATACTACTTAGATAAACACCATGATATTTGATGAATGGAAAGCCGTTACGCTGTGACTGTAGTGTTCCTAGTGACACAGCGTTCCTACAGGAAAAATAATCTGATTGACGATTTACATATCTCAGATCAATCTGTTAGACTGAATGTTCGAATTGTACAGAGAAAATATTTTATTCTGTAAACGTTAACACGATATTTGAATAAAAAATATATGAAAAACACAAAGGGTAGATGCTGTCAAACATAGCTCAATAACGGAATCTTTACCGTTATATTTAACTTTACAAGTTCCGACAGCTGGTTGCTGATCTTTATACCGTATTTTTGACTGCTTGATTTTTTCGATCAGTAATAACCTGATACCTTTTGTGCTATATAGCTGTAATCTGAATATTCATCATTCTATAAGCCACAGTCTGAAATTGTATATTTCACAATTGTTGCTAATCGATACTTAATCTACCAGAAGGAGGTGTGTTTAGTCTTCAAATCATTTCTTCCCACATCCACGCTTCAGGTAGGAAGAATGCGATCCCGCTCTCCTTTTATCTTTTATTTGTTGTTCGAGATAGGCTGTTGTTCATCTGAACGAAGTTCTGGTGTAACATGGAAGGTTGTACCACCATTTACAGCAAAGATACCCTCTTCCTGTAATCTGCATGAGTCCGATGCCGTCATCGTAGAGGACTGCGCCGCAAAATGCCTGACATTCCAGCAGTGTTACACATTTTTGTTTTCGAACGCGACGAAAAGCTGCTACATGTTCAAGTGTATTTTGGAAGGAAGGCAAGATCCCGTGTTTATGAATGAAACAAACTTGAGTACGAGATATTTTAACAGCGATGTTAGTAAGTATTTTATCAGTTCTATATCACTTCTACAAGAGGCATTCCTCTCGGAATCTGTGATAATTATTGTCTGTCCCACCATTTTCTGCCCTGAAAACAAACACGATTATGAAATGAAAATGAAAAGAATATGCGTTTTAATGTTTTGACCACTGGGAAATATTTTTGCGTCCTTAAACCTCTGTACCATCACCCTCACCCTCACATTATCATTAACCATTTAACTGCGTTTTTCAGTTCCAACGACTTTTGTGTTGAATTGACACAAACTTCGTGTCACAGAGAGAGTCCATTTTCGTAATTGCTAAGAAGTGTTTTTCATTCTTAGAAGGCAACAGCGCAGTGCCGTTACGGGCTAATTGTTAGTGTATTTTTTCTACGTGAAAAATGCAGAGTATATTTAAAAAATGGCCCGTATGAGATGCTCCTAAATCCAGTATGTTGTTGTGGTGGACGAATTTTTTTTCAGATTCAGCTCGCTCCAGTATAGAATGAAGAGAGTTCATTTTTTTATTTGAAAACCTGTCACGGAGGCGCAAAAAACTACATTTAATACAAAATCTACGGGCTAATTGTTAGCTTGTTTTCCGACGAGACACGTCCTGCCACTCTATTTGCCCCGGTGTTACCGAAGATACCAGCATCTTCAGGTAACCAGCGGAACACGATAGCTTATTGGTCAGATATGAGAGTATTCAATTTCTCACGAAGTTCCAAAAAGAGTGGTTCTTCAACCTGGGATTGAGTAAAGCAAGCATCGAGAAAAGAGAATCAGAAAGTATGATCAACTCTTTCCTGTATACTATCGATGTGTTGTAATTTTTTAATTTTGTCAACGAAAATATAACTTTTATTTGGTATTCTGATTGAGGTCACTGGCGACGCTACGGGGAGGGGGGGGGGGGCATGGGGGCATTTGCCCCCAAACGAAGGCTTTGCCTCCCCCCCAGTCCCCCCCCCCCCCCAACCATCTCGCATGCATTTCCATCCACCCTCACACACAAACACATTCAGTCACTCTCTCTCACACACACACACACCCCTCTCTTTTTTTATTCCCAATAATTTCCCATACACACTTAGCCCAAAGCCTCAGGCTAGCTGATGAACACATCCAGGCAGTAGAGATTTAAAGACTCGGATGCAGATACTTATAAGTTATAATTAAGTTATGAGCCAACAAAGGCATGTCTATCCATATCCCTTGTCTAAAAAACGTCATGGATTTCGCATTATGACAGACGGGCATTATGAGTCTCTCTCTCTCTCTCTCTCTCTCTCTCTCTCTCTCTCTCTCTCTCTCTCTCTCTCTCTCTCTCTCTCTCACGCACAGACCCACCAGACGTGGATCCAGGATTTTTTGAAAGGAGGACCGCTAATTACCATTACATTTAGTCGAAACTTGGACCCAAAGTCCGTAATATACTTTTTTAGTTTGGTACGTCCTGTGGACGTACCAAACCAAAAAAGTATATTACGGACTTTGGGTCCAAGTTTGGACTACCTCATAACAAAGTAATGATATGATCCTTTACGTATTTGCCCCCCTTTATGGGAGTCTGCCCCCCTAGTTGCCTCCCCCCCCCCCCCACAAAAAAAATTCTGGCGCAGCCACTGATTGAGGTGATCTGAATACCAGTAATAACCTCTGTATAGATCCTTGTATATGCACTGTACTTGGACTTTCTTTCATCATATTCTTTTTTAAATCCAGATAATCTGTCTCGGACTTTTTTGGAAAAAGCAAGGATGAAAATAACAGTAGGTTTTCTAAGATACCAGGGAGGAATATGTGGTTCTTGGTACTCTTTTATCATATCAGATTCAAGTGTGGCGGGCTTCATATGGGGTTTAATTCTAATTCCCAGTGGATATATGTTTGTGGTGTTGGTCAAAATATTCAACAATTTGAGGATCTGAGACACAGTAATAAGCAGGGTTCGAATTAGCAAGTAGTTTAGAAACATATTGGAGAGACGGTTTTACTGCCCTGTCTCAACAAGCATTGGATCTATTGGCGATGTTTCAATACCACAATTATGAACTGCATCAAATGGTTTGAGGTACGACTTTCTTGCACAGCCGTAAACCACACAGCCGATATCTAATTTAGATCGAGCAAGTGAGCTAAACAGATGGAGTCATCTTTTTTGTTCAGGACCTCAATCATTTCTACCAACCAACTTGAGAAGGTTAAGTGCTTTCTTTACATCCCAATCTTAGTTGTTTTACATGAGAAACGGAATTCCGTTTGTTGTCAAACAACAAACCTATACTTTCAATTCCTTATCAACTTTAACTCTTTACCCAACATAATGGGCAAAACCGGCCTGCGCTATTCACAAAAACTGCCGTTCAGTTTTCATTATTTGTTTTCATTTTTAGCCTCAAAAACATAGCTTATGACCCCTCATTGAAACGAGCTCATTGAGCTCGTCCCAATGAGAGGTTATAAGTTATGTTTTGACGCAAAAATGAAACGCGTTAGTTATTCAATAATTTTGTTTGCAAGTGTCGTCTGCATTTCATATTAGGTAAAGGGTTAACGATACGTCCATCGGTTTTTTTGTTCGGGGGGGGGGGGGGGAGAGATGATAACTGCAAAGCCGTTGAGTGGTCTACACTAGTTCTAACTAGGACTCTTCGGTCGTTTGATCCCCCCACTAACCTATGAATGGAAGTGGAATGAAGCAGCAGTGACCGGAGGTCCCAGGTAAGACTACCCCCTCCCCCCACTCAAACACCACCCCCCCCCCCAACGCCCAGCCCAACCCCCCCCCCCCCCCGCGCAACCCCATTTTGTAGCTATATGTTTTGTGAATCTTGCACTGGGCCAATGTTTTGAACACAAATTTAGGAAGACCATGGCCCCCAGCACGCCACCCACCCCCACCCCCAACCTAACCCCGTAGCTACCGCACAATGTCAAACACAGATTATGAAAAATATAAATGTAGACAAAGCGAATTCTAGAGTTGGAGATTCGATATTTCTTTCAATCAATAGACATTTCAAAAACATTCATTTGAATGTTGATCACAATTTTCCAAAACAAAAACACACAAATTCCAAAATGGTTGAACGGAAAGCTTATGGAATTTGGTTTGGGGAAAAGATGGTGGTGGGGATAACATCTTTCCTCGGAAAATATGTGAAAAAAACCTTTATCTAAAAAAGATACAGATACGAGTGGACTATTGCCAAAATACCAGTGGATTGACTAGAATGGTGTTTTCATCCAGCCAGTAACTGATACAATGTGTGAAACCATGAAGGAGAATGAAGATTCACTCAGACACCGAGGTCCAATCACTGAAACTCAGTGTGTGCTTCTTGCATCTCTTGCACCTTTTCATATATGTTTACCCTTTACCTAACACGAAAAGTAGACGACACATGGAAATAAAATTCTTGAAGCACTAATTTTTTTCATTTTTGTCTCAAAAACATGGCTTATGAACCCTCTTGGGAACAAGCTCGTCATAAGCTATGTTTTGTGACAAAAAAATGAAAAAAATAATAAAAATTGAATGATGAATTTTATGAATAGCGCTGGCCGGTTTTTTCCCGTTACTTTGGGTAAAGGGTTAAAACATATTCACATTGTATGGTCGGTTTGAAATTTTACTTCTTAGTTTATTTTGTCACATTTTCATCTTGGATTGAAAGCTTCCACACCGGGCGGAAAGTTTCTTCCACAAGTGGAAAGTTGTCGACCTGGATGCAAGATTGTCGACCTTGCAGAAAATGTTCTCTTGTGGAAGGCTTCCACGTTGGGAGATCCGTTTTTAGCTCGGGTGAAATGTGTTCACTCTGCATGAACAGTTTCCTTAACGGAAGGATAAATTTCACCTCAGGAAATGAGTGAAAAGGTTACCTTCTCGGGTGGAAAATATCCACATGGAGTGGAACGTTTCCACTCCGTTGAAAGATGTCCACCCCGGATCGAAAGTAACAAACAAAAATGTGAAAAACAAAAATTTCAAATTCAGAATGTTTCAATAAGGACTTTACATCTTAGAAATAACCTTCTCACCGAGGGTAAAAACTTTCCATACCTGGTGGAAACCTTCCACTCGAGGGTGAAAACTTTCCATCCGTAGAGGAAACCTTTCAGTCGAGGTGAAAACTTTCCATCCGTGGGAGAAAACTTCTAGTAGAGGTAAAAAGTAAAAAATAACAAACAACTTATATAGAGAAAGCTAAACCTTGTGTGCCTTTAATTCCTAAGAAAACAGACAACGGATATTTCTGCGTGTTCTTTTGGAAAATACCTCGACATTCTTTTGATCCACGCCCGAACTCAAAACATTATAGTACATCCCATATCGTCAACTGGGAATCGAGGCGGTGCAGTTGTAAGCGCAGTGGACTTAAGATCGAAAAGTCGGCTGTTGAGTAAGTAAGTTGGAAAATCCGACACTTACTCGCCGCTGTTCAGTGTTTCTGTCAGGATACTCAGGCTTCAACCTGTCAAACTTTCCGACCCAATATGATTTTTGTTGTTGGAAGTGTCACTAAACACCAAATTGTGTTTGTTTATTGTGGTTCAACTACTCTATCAAGCTAGGTTCTTATCGTGTCGGATATTTTAACTGGTAGAGAAAGCTGGAGTACCTGGGGAGAACCACAGAGTAACGGAGTGTGGCTATCGAAATCTCCAATTTTCAAGCCCGTGTTAGCATCAATTGAAGGCAAATGTATCGCTATCGTAACCTTCTCCTCAGCACAATGCGCCAACTAGCTCTCACACTGGCAATCGCGATAATATGTCTTGCCCAAGGACCCAACGCCGACTTCTCAAGTCCATTGCTCTAACCACTAAGGCACCGCTCTCCCTTAAAACATGAATAGACAATAAAGCACTGCTTGGATTGGAGTACGATTTTTTTATCCTATCGTGGGCCGCGTGGATTATTTCACTCGGCTAACGCCTCGTGAAATTATCCTCCGCGACCCCACTCAAGGATAAAAAAAATCGTACTCGAATCCGAGCAGTGAACTTTTGTATTCATTTTTTTCTCCTTATTTGTTTTCCCAAAACAACCCTTTATAATTGATTCCGTGGTAACTTTCAAACATGTCCAAAAAAAAAACAGTACGTCATTGCTGAGAGTGGAATACGATGCTGTGAGTGGAATACCATTTTCGGCGAGTGTCCATGAGAAAACAATTTGTTTTGGGAGAAGACGAAATAATGAAAATAAAGTAAATCAAAACAGACCACTAAATGGATTTTCATCCAGAGAAATAATGAAGTGAACGAACTTTCGCAAACAGTGCTGAACAACAATTTCCAAGTGTTATATTGGCTGTTGTTTCATTTCCCACTTCTGAAGCGAAATAAAACATTGCCTTACTCAGTGTTTCGTTCTCCATATGCAGTTAAAACTAAAAGTCCTGTCATGAAATGCGCATAAATAGCACGTTGATATGCGCGTTAATGTACGCTTTATGGCCCAAGTAAAGCTACCAAATTCTGTACATATGGCCTGTGCACAAGCAATGTTTCAGCCAATGGACCTCCGGGTAACCCGGAGGTCCATTGGCAGAAACATTGTGTGTGTTTGCTATGAGTAACCAGGAGAACCTGCCGTGATTTGGATGTCATTCGATATGGCAATTGCGCGCAATTCCTACGCGCAATTAAGCCTAGATAAACGCACTATTGGTGACAGGACTTCTAGTTTCAACTGTACATGCCATCTTGAGTTTTGATTTTATAGTGTTTGTTGAATTCAAGAATTTTTCCCGATGGGTTTCATAAAACTTTTCTGTGTATTATTCCCCTGTTGGAACACTTCAACAAGTTCAATGTCAGATACATTTGACAATAAAGAGTTTCAAATCAGAAATTGATTTACTTGCGGCTGCGGTTCCAGCGACTTGGGAAGCTTGAACACATTCAGCGTAAAAACGAAGAATTATCATTTTAGTTGATAGAAAGTGTCTATTTACAACCCGGGTGGCAAATAACTTTTCCTCATTATTTTACCTTTTCGCCATCCGTGTGGCAAATAGCGATTTCAGTAACGGGCGAGATTTAGTTTCGATTGCCGTTCACACAACATTACGTGGCACATTCGGTGCCTTCCCACTAGACCAATTCCCTTTAGAACAATTCCCTTAAGGACAATTCTCAAAAGACCAATTCCCCTTAGACCAACTACATACTGTTATTGATTAAGGGTTGATTAAGGATAATTAAGAAAGCATTTATTTACTGATAAGCACTTTATTTGATAAAAAAATGGTTATATGCATAACATGCAAAAACTATAGGTTTATAACATTCTCAGCATAGCTCAATACATATAACATTTTACAAACAATATAGATTTATAACACCAATACAGACAAAGGATTGTGTTTGTTTTGTTATGGGAATCGGCTCAACATCTGTTTACCGCAAAACAATAAAAATAATCACAGCCTTTGGAAGTGTGTGATTACTATAACAATTGTCATGAAAAATCTGCCCAACATCTATAAAATATTAACAAGCCAGAAAATAAGCAAGCAAACTATCATCTGAAAAATGAGGTCCCCAGCGGGTGAATTTGGTGATGCTACCCTGTTAAATACCGAAATGAGGGTAAAAGGGAAAGTAAATTATACCTCATTGAGGGATTTTTCATGGTCCTCACAACCTCAAAATTCAATGAGGATATGAGGGATAATAAATGAGGACTCATTGAGGGCTTTAACATAGCCCTAATGGCCTCATACAACAAGAAAGGGTGCCGAAGGCCATATGTTTTCCAAAAGGGGGTGCCGAAATTGGGGTGCCTGAGGATATGGCTGTTAAATACCGAAATGAGGGTAAGAGGGACAATAAATTATACCTCATTGAGGGATTTTTCATGGTCCTCATAACCTCAAAATTCAATGAAGCTATGAGGGATAATACATGAGGACTCAATGAGGGCTTTTACATAGCCCTCATGGCCTCATACGACAAAAAAGGAGTGCGGAAGGCCATATGTTTTCCAAAATGGGTGCCGAATTTGGGGTGCCTGGGGATATTGCCATTGGATATAGGGGTGATGAAAATCGGATACGACTTCGTTGTAATAAGGGGAGATAACTCTGTACGATTTTGTACAGGTTATGGGAAATCAAGCAATCTGATTGGTTAGCTATAATCTATATAAATGATCTAGATAAATGAAACAACAAGAGTGCACGGAATAAGGTCAGAACTAACAAGAATAGACCAGAACAGCTAAATATAGCAAAAATAAGCAAAGCTGTTCCAGCTGATAGGCTCTTCTACGCCACTGAATTATACCCCAGAACAAAGGAACATGGTTATATAGACGAAAACTATTACATAGATAGATAGAAGCAGAGAATTCAGAAAGAGTTCGAAATGGTAAAAGTTGTCGGGTTGTTTGTGGTAATTCGTGATACTCCGATTCAATCGAACACACCCTCCGAACATATCCCTGTCTTGTTGTAGCCCTTGGGTAACATAGCAACCACGTGCTATCATAGAAACCAAGATGGCGGCCTCCAGTATACAAAATGGACTACGGAAACACGTATCATCCTAACAACACGAGTTGCGCATGCGCACTAACAACACGTATTACTATGGAGATGACGTCACAAGATGGCCGCTCACGCGGGTTACCATGACAACACACCATGGCGCCACTGGGATAGTGACATGACGTCACTTCCGAGGTCCTGCACCGAGGTCCTGCCAACAGGGCCTGAAAACCACATTACATACTACTTATATGTATTAAAATTGTTATTTTCAATGGATTCCTGTTGAATGTGTTTTTGATGAATAGTCACTGACCCCTTCAGTATTGGAAACACCCGAACAAAAATTAAATGGGCGGTTTCGACACGGCGAGACATGCATTCACGCACAGATTCAGGCGACTATTTCTGCCAACAATAACAACGACCGGTTTTCGACTTATATCATTATTTCCACCCACTTTTGACTGTTATCATTATTTGCTACCCCCTTTTGATTATTCACCGTAGTTTCCACCCATTTTCCAATTATCTTTCTTTGTCATCCCCTTTTGATCGTTACCATTAATTGCCAACCGCTTTGGATTTTTATCATTATTCCACATTCACTTTTGATGTTTATCATTATTTGTTACCCCCTTTTGATTATTAACAGTAGTTTACGCCCATTTCCATTATCTTTCTTTGTCATCCCCTTTTGATCATTAGCCTTATTTGCCAACCCATTTTCAATTTGAGCATTATTTTCCAACCCTTTTGATTATTATAGTTATTTGCCACCCATTTTTGTATTATCTCCATTTTCCACACCCTTTTGATTGTTATTATTTGCCACCGCCTTAATTATTATTATTATTATTCCCCACCCACTTTTGATTATAATTATTATTTGCCCCCTCCCCCACCCTTGGGATTGTTAACAGTAGTTTCAACCCATTTTTCATATTATATTTCTTTGCCATTCCCTTTGGATCATTATCTTTATTTGCCCCCCCCCCCCCCATTTTGATATTGACCATCAATCATTTGCCAACCCTATTGAGTATCATAGTTATTTTGTACCCTCTTTTCAGTATTATCTTATTTGAAACCCCCTTTGATTGTTATCATTATCTACCACCCCGTTTAATTATTATTGTTATTCCCACCCTTTTTGATTATTATTGTTATTTGTCACCCCCTTTAGGTTATTAACAATAGTTTTGACCCCTTTTTATTAGTATCTTTCTTTTCCATCCCCTTTTGATCATTATCTTTTGCGTTTTGATTTTTATCGTAGTTTGTCACCCCCTTTGATTACTACCATTATATTCCCAAATTGATTTCTATCATTATTTGCCACCTGTTTGATTATTATCATTATTCACCACCCATTTTTGATTATTGTCCTTAACTGGCACCCCCTTTGATTATTAACAGTAGTTTCCACCCCTTTTTTATTATCTTTATATGGCATCCCCTTTTGACTATAATATTTACTGGCCACCCCTTTTGATTGTTACCATTATTGGACACTCCTTTTGATTACTAAAGTTATTTGCCACCCCTATTCAGTATTATCCTTTTGTCACCCACTTTTGATTGCTATCATTATTTTCCACCCCTTTGATTATTATCGTTATTTCCCACCCACTTTTGATTGTTATCGTTATTTTCTACCCCTTTGATTATTATCGTTATTTCCCACCCACTTTTGATTGTTATCATTATTTTCTACCCCTTTGATTATTATCGTTATTTCCCACCCACTTTTGATTGTTATCATTATTTTCCACCCCTTTGATTATTATCGTTATTTTCCACCCACTTTTGATTGCTATCATTATTTTCTACCCCTTTGATTATTATCGTTATTTCCCACCCACTTTTGATTGTTATCATTATTTGCCTTGATTATTGACGGTATTTTCCACCCCTTTTCGTTATCCTACTTTGCCATCCCCTTTTGATCATTATCCTTATTTGCCATCCCGTTTTGATTTTGATCATTTTTTGCCACCCCTTTTGATTGTTATACGCATTTGCCACCCATTTTAGGTTTTATCGTTATTTGCCACCCCCTTTTCACTATTATCTTTATTTGCCACCCCGTTTTGATTATTACCATTATTCCCAACACACTTTTGATTATTATCATTATATACCACCCCATTTTCATTATTAATAGTAGTTTCCATCTCTATTCTGCAGTATCTTTCTTTGCCATCTCATTTTGATCATTATCTTTATTTCCTTTTTGGTGTTGTTCACCATTTGCCACCCCTTTTTATTATTATAGTTATTTGCCACCCCTATTCAGTATTATCTTTATTTGCCACCCCTTTGATTGTTATCATTATTTGCCACAACTTTGATTATTTAAGAAATAACTGTTGTTTTCCTTCAGTTTATGCGATATAAACCGAAAATTTTCAGCACAAGCTTCATAACTCGCATAAACCGAAGGAAAACAACAGTTATTTCTTATAATTTAATCCGGCTGTAATATTAAAATATAACAACTATGTGTACGTGAACGAAAAACTTTTAATTTTCGCAAAAGACAACAGTCAAGCTCAGGAAAGTGTGTCACAAACAGGTCACGTCAATCATTGTCAAATTGTTTGTTGTTTTGATTTTCGATCGCAAACGACAGATATTTAGCACGTCACGTAACAATATTGTTGTATAATTGTGTCAGTGGACACAAGGTATCAACAATGACCCAGTGAGCTGTGTTCACAGTAATGCCCCATTGATTATTGTGTGTAACTGAGATGTGAGACTGGGTCCTAATTCAGTTGCTGATTTGAATGTTCAGGTGTTCGGACTTATTTGTTGACAATGTGTCTTGTGTTTCTGTACTACTGTGTGTGGTTTTGTTGTATGTACTGCTATGTGTGGTATGATTTTTCTTGTGTTGTCTTCTCATGTCATGTCTATCTCTGTTTGCATGTTCGTCTGTTTGACCTGTGATTTTATCCACTAAAATTTCTCACATTGGCGTCGCCGCCAAAAATCTCAACTCACCCTATTTCGGCATTAACAATTTTTCAGAAATTCACTTTTTTCGTATCAAATTTGGAGTTTTTGGAAATGGGGGAAAAAGAAGATGGTTTTGATCAATCAACTACCGAAGAGAAAAATGTGTGCTTGAGTGTTTTGCAAAAAGAACTGACAAAAATTTCTCAAAATCAAACTCTATTAATTTCAGTAACTGAGGCAATTAACACTGGAGAAGAGTTACGAAATCGAGAAATGGCATTAGTTCGAAGTAACATGGCAGATTTGGACATACAAATTAATAATCTGTTGATTCTAAAACAGCTGGAAACGGATACAGAAGCATGTTCTGAAAATGTCCAGCTTTCAGATTTACATGCTTTTGAAACAGAAACATTGCCTTGAGGCAACCTTGATTCTTTAACACAAGCATGTGCCACAAATCCACACATCTGTACAACATTTCTGCATGCACATTCACTTCCAACGGCCGTAATAGAATCACAACCTACTTCTGCATGGGGCATGGCACCGCAGCATTCAACAGATGTTCATATGTTCAAACTAGGCCCATATCCACCACCTGTTCCAGGTATATCACATTTTATGGTTCCTCCACATTTACTATCTACTCCATTACTTGTGAACTCGAATCAGCCTGTACAGTTAACCCTTTACCTAACCTGAAAAGCAGACGACACTTGCAAAAATTATTCTTGAATAACTAATTTTTTTTATTTTTTGTATCAAAAACATAGGTTATGACCCCTCGTTGGAACGAGCTCGACGAGCTCGTTCCAACGAGGGGTCAAAACCTATGTTTTTGAGACAAAAAATGAAAAAAATAATGAAAATTAATTGGTGATTTTTGAGAATAACGCTGGCCGGTTTTGGCCGTTACGTTAGGTAAAGGGTTAACTCCTCAACCAATGATGCGGTCAACTGCTGCATCGGTTGCTAATGAGCGCTGTGGTAATAATTCAGTCAACCGATTTAGCTCATCACCAGTGAAACCCATTGTTCAAAGAAAGCACAGGTCAGACAGAACATCACAATCGTCAGTTAGACGGAAATTAATCCATAAACATCGGGACAGCTCTTCTGAGTCGTCTGCTCCAACATGGTATAGGTCACATAAGAAGCATTCACCATTTTCAAGTGATTCTCGTTCAAGCTCGAGTTCATGTGAACGCAAAAGTAGTTGCTATCGGTTACGTTCCATGAAAAGTCCACGCACGAAACATTCACCATCTTCAAGTGATTCTCGTTCAAGCTCGAGTTCATGTGAACGCAAAAGTAGTTGCTATCGGTTACGTTCCATGAAAAGTCCACGCACGAAACATTCACCATCTTCAAGTACTTCTCGTTCTAGCTCAAGTTCATGTGAACTGAAATGCAGTTGCTATCAGTCACGTTCCACGAAAAGTACACCTGATGCCAGTATGGCTACATATAGTGGAGGAGGCAATTGGGATTCCTTCATATTCAAACATGAGCGACTGGTTGTTAGGCAAAAATGGAATAACCGAAGAGCTGAAAAAGAATTGTTACGATGTTTTGCGGGGCAGAGCTCTCAAGTTTGCTATGGATCTTCGATACCATGATTACAATGATTTGGTAAAGAAACTGACACAGCAATTCAGTAAGAAAGAGGCACCTATTTCCTCAGAACATATCAATAACACTGCAAAATATCATGAGACGGCTATTAATGATAATGATCCTAAAACACATGTTCATTCACGTCATCATTTAACGCGGCCAATGCCACTTGGAGAGGATTTAGCAGACAAATATGAACATCAAATCAAGAAAACACACAAACTATCAGTGCCAATAGCCCCAGAGAAGCTTCAAACAAGTATTGAATGATTTGGTCTTGTCTGTGCATGATTTATGTTCAGAAATTGATGCAAAGCATATAAATAACTCACGACCACGGTCTAGAAAACCTCGTTTCGTAAACATTGTTCACAAACAATGCTATCAGTGTCGAGCCTATGGGCATCTGGCCAAGAATTGTACACAAAAATCTTCTGTCTATGAAGGTAAAAAAACAGATAGGTGTCACTGGATTTGATCATGACACTTTGGAAATCAAGAACTGAAATTGTGCTATGAAAAATTACCAAATACTATTATCTTGTTCCTATTATTTCATTAGTTTTGATTTGACACTGGGATAAAAGCGAAAAACCTCCTTAATGCACATGACTCTAATGGTTGCCAGTCACATCAAGCACATTATTAACTTACATAGCACATCCTGAGAATCATATTTTTGGTCAGTACTCAGTAGTGAAAATATAAAAAAATGAATACAATAATGAGGTTATTGGCTTCATTATTGACTTGATTAAATTTTTCAAATTAATAATTAAGTTGTTTACAGTTTTAACTGTGCGTTCACCAATAAGGTTATTAGCTTCATTGTGAAGTCCTCAAATTGAGAACAAAAAGTAGTAATGATTCTCAAACCATTTTGGGCATATAGCGTAGTTTAGTTGGTAAAATGTTGCTTGTTTTGATAGTTTTCATGGTGAAAATGTTTAACTTGGACATGGGCATTTACTGTTTTACATTTCACAAATAGGTGTTCTCTAAATGGTTCAAAACAGCACGCTTTTGTTCTTATCAAAGTAGGCACCAGTCAGTTTTGGCAACATTTGCTTTAACGTTAACTCTTAACCTCAGTATCATCCAAAATGGCTATGCGCTATTAATGTGGTCACCGTCTTATTGTGATCTGTTATGTTGGTGGCTCATCTGGGATGTCTTCCTAGGGTTTACTTCTCTGTATTGTTGGAATGTTTTGGGGGTTTTTTGTATGTGTGAGTTAAAATATTTCATTGGTTGTGTAATTAATGAGGTTACTTGCTTCATCGAATATCAGTTTCAAAATATATGTATATATCGGTGAGGTCGGGTATTTCTTCATATGCGATGAGGTGATTTGCTTCATCCATTCTTAAAAGCCCATCTGGTTGTTGACCAACTCTTACTGTCAGTGCACACTTTTACAACAGATTCTGATTCTCAAATAATGTCGGGGGGAATGTTGTATAATTGTGTCAGTGGACACAAGGTGTCAGCAATGACCCAATGAGCTGTGTCCACAGTAATGCTCCATTGATTACTGTGTGTAACTGAGATGTGAGATTGGGTCCTAATTCATTTGCTGATTTGAATGTTCAGGTGTTCGGACTTATTCGTTGACTGTGTGTCTTGTGTTTCTGTACTACTGTGTGTGGTTTTGATGTATTTACTGCTGTGTGTGGAAGATTGTTCTTGTGTTGTCTTCTGATGTCATGTCTATCTCTGTTAGTATGTTCGTCTGTTTGACCTGTGATTTTATCCACTAAAATTTCTTACTATCATTAAAAACACTTTTTTAAGTTCCCCCAAAATCATGTTTGGATGTATGATCTGTTATTCGTCTCCCACTTCGGTATATTTTATTAAATTCAATTGTTCCCGAGAAATTATCATTATATTCTCGCTGACTGGAGGCGATAAAAATCGATCATTGATCTTTGTTTACAAGCTTGTTATCCATCTATCAGTCTGCCGTCACGCCCTCACGGTGAAAATTGGACTGAGTGGGCGGGGCTTCCAGAGTCTTCAAAGTTGGACCGGATGTGCGAACGTGTAGACATTCCAAATCATTACGTGATTTGGTTTATACGATTTTGACGACTTTCACGTTGTATGCTTTCAACCAATCAAACGCAGAGGCAGGGCAAATGATTAAATTATTAACACTCTTCTCTACCCACTTTTGATTATTATTATCATTTGCCACCCCCCCCCCCCTCCCCTTAGGATTATTAACAGTAGTTTCAACTGATTTTCCTTATTATCTTTCTTTGCCATCCCCTTTTGATCATTATCCTTATTCGCCACCGCTTTTGATTTTGATCTTCATTTTCAAACCCTTTTGACGATTATAGTTATTTTCCATACCCTTTCAGTGTTATCTTATTTGCCACCCCTTTTTGATTGCTATCATTATCTGCTACCCCTTGAATTATTATTGTTATTCCCACCCCTTTGACCATTGTCATTATTTTCCACCCCTTTTGATTATTAACAGTAGTTTCCACCCCTTTTCTTTATCATCTTCCTTTGCCATCCCCTTTGGTTATTATCCTTATTTGCCACTTATGATTTCGATCAGTATTTGCCTCCCTCTTTGATTGTTATCATTATTCCCCCACCACTTTTGATTTTTATCATTATTTGATACCCCTTTTTGATTATTAACAGCAATTTCCATCCCTTTTCTTATTATCTTTCTTAGCCACCCCATTTTGATCATTATTCCTATTGCCACCTTCTTTTGATTTTGATCATCATTTGCCACCACTTTTGAATGTTATAGTTATTTGCCACCCCATTTTTGCTATTATCTTTACTTGGTACCCCTCTTTGATTACTGTCATTATTTACCAACCCCTTCGATTTTTTATTGTAATTTTCCACCCCTTTGATTACTATCATTACTTGCCTCTGTTGTCGATATTATCTTTATCTGCTAGCCCCTTTGATTACTACCATTATTTGCCACCCCTATTGATTACTATCATTATTTGCCACCTGTTTTGATTATTATCACTTTGCCACCCCTTTTCATTATTATTTGCATTTGCTAACCCCTTTTGATTTTTATCGTAGTTTACCACCCCTTTTCTTATTAATATTATTATTTGCGAACCCTGTGTTCATTATTGTTATTTGCTACCGCCTTTTGATTATCACCTTTGTTTGCCACCACCTTTTGATTGAAATCGCTATTTGCCATCCGGGTGACAGATAGCTCAGGTAATGAGAAATAGCTATTAGCCATCGGGATGGCAAATAGCTTAAATAACGAGAAATAGCTATCTGCCACCCCGGTGGCAAATAGGTAAAATGATGATAAATAGCTATTTGCCACCCGGGCGGCAAATAGCTGCTGCCATTTTGATGCGTCGAATTTCACAAGCCTGGTATATTTACAGATAAAACTAGAAGTCCTGTCACGAAATGTGCGCTTATCTAGGCTTAATTACGCGTAGGAATTGCGCGCAATTGCCATATCGAATGGCATCCAAAGCACGGCGGGTTCTTCTGGTCACTCATAGCAAACACAGGCAATGTTTCTGCCAATGGACCTCCGGGTTACCCGGAGGTCCATTGGCTGAAACATTGCTTGTGCACAGGCAATTTGATAGCATTACTATGGTCATAACGCGTAGATTAACGCGCAGATCAACGTGCTATATGTCTATCAGGACAGGACATTTAGTTGTAACTGTAGTGATTTGGCGATTCCCGAAAGTGTTACGATTAACGCAATGCAACCAGTAACGGCCGAAAATTCTGCTTTTTCAGAGGTAGTTAAAAAAATTGTTCTTGTCCAAGAATAGCATTCTCACAATGACAGAAACAACAATTTTCTGTGGGAAAAAATTACCAAGTACGTGGACGATCCTTTTGCACATGTATCCATTATGTTAGCAAAGTGACTATCGAGTTTTTCACAAGTCGGTGAGTTTGTGTTCGGTTTTACTACATTTTTTATTGCTGCAAAGTACCCATTGTTAATATTTCAGAAACATTAGGGTCGACTGGGGATATGAATATGTCAAAGCTGATTTTTTTCAGTATTGATTCAGTATGTGGTGCTGACTGAAAAACTACAATTCCCCTTGATTTCAAGTTGAGCTATTGGAGAAAATCTTTTTTTCCAATTTGGACGATCCGAACTGCCAAATGCTGTATACAGTACGTGGAGAGTGTATTATCACTAAATCACCCGCAGAGTGGAGATTCCACCCAAGCAATATTTGCAAATTTGTTGCAAAGCATAACCAGCTCAAGCAAAGTTTCAGCCAATGGACCTCCGGGTTTAACCCGGAGGTCCATTGGCTGAAATATTGCTTGTGTTTTTTGTCGATATGTACACAATTTGAAAGTTATAGCTTGGGTGACAACTCCACTCCGTGGGTGATTTAGTTACAATCCACTCTCCACGTACTGTACATGAACATTGCCTCCCGGATGAATTTGTCCCCAAAATCGACAAAACATCCATTCAAGGGAACGGCTGGTATATTTAAATTGGAAGAGGGACCAATCCTGACGATGTGATTTTAATAAGAGTTGTGAACTCTATTTCTGGTTAAAATATATATTAAAAGATAGATTTGACTGAAGGTGGGCACTTGCTGTTTATTGAAAACCAGAAAGTAAATGGTGTTCATCTTGGACATCTATAACGCAGGTAAAAGAAGGCAATGTAGGAAGTGCCATATTTCAAGATTCACTAAATACAATACTGCTTTATTTATTTATTTTGTGTTTTCATAATACATAGCTTTACTTTGTTTTTTTTTTATTCTATTAAACAGCATACAGTAATTTTTGTAGTTACTGACGTTAACTTATGTGGGGGATCTTAACTTCATATTGAAAAGTTTATTCTTTTTGTTTGCTAAGATTAAAAGTCCCTTTGTCATCCAAGGCTGCCGTTTTATGAACTTATTTTTCAGTTTGTGTCTTCTTAAGGGGAAAGCTGTGTCGAAGGCGGCCAAGTAAGTATTTAAGAAATTTTCATAAGCTGTGTTGGGACAGTTGGATTCCATAACTGCGGAAAAGTCGCTTTGGGACAGAAGCGATATGAAGTGTTCAGTACTTGTTGAGTTTATCTTCCGGGTTAGAAATGGTTTAGAGTCATCTGATTTCTGATTTGAGAGTTCAATAAAAAACCTTCCAAAATGGTCCGATATATCTGTTAGAATTATTCCGGATTTGAAATTTTTAAGAACATTATTGGAGAAGATCTGGTCTATAAGAGTAGCAGATCGATATGTTACTCTTGTCGGTTTGGTGATGACAGGCACGAAGCCCTCACTGAACATTTGATCAATGAACAAGTCTGTTTTGGAATGAGAGCCTACTTTTGGAAGATCAATGTTGAAATCGCCCATAATTATGGATGTTTTTTTTAGTTTAGAGTAATGGGTCTTCAAAATCCCATCAGTTTTTTTTTTTGTTTGTGTGTGTGCGGGGAGGGGGGGGGGGGGTGGGAGGGGCGTGTTAGTCAGGTTGTACCCTGGGGTGTTTTTTTCGGTAGACCGATGGCTTGGTGAACGTTTTTATTATTTTGCTTGTTGCTTAATCCTTTAAACACGAGCGGTCGCGTTTCCGGTCAGGAACGTGATACGCCATAACAACATTATTTAGGATGGCTGTTCAGTATATGTGTGGGATAGACCGATCAATATTTTCAACGTGCAGCCCCGAGGCTGCACGTTGACAATATTGATTGGTCTACCCCAAATATCGAATATGGACTGTTCCAATTGCTGCCATTGAACTGGCATGGAAGTTGCCACTAGAGTTTAACGGGTTAAAACAGATGAGTATTTTACATTTTAGTCCACGTTCCCTCTGGACCAACACAATTGGTATATATTTTGTTAAATACATACATTGTTCTCTGTTTAAAATCTGATTTGGATATGAGTTCTCTCCAAATATGTTTCTTTGTAGTTTTATCTGCACTTGTCATCTCTATTTTGACCCACATTCTCTAACACGTTTCCTTAAAGTGATTTCAATCATCTCATGACAATAACAGGTGACTCATTCCATCATGGGATTCCACAAAGTGTTTAAACTTCAGTTCAACAAATATAGACTCAAGTACATGGGGTATGGAAATAGAGAGATCATGGCGAACATTGAACGTAATGTCAGTTTTTATAAACAAACCAACTCCCCCGCGCCTATCGTCTTTACTGGGCCTTGTGTTTTTCAGTAAAGGGTGGCAACCTTCTAAAGTATAAGACACATTGGACGGGATTTGGAAGATTTCTGTAAGGCCGATGACATGAAAGGAGTTCTCTGCTTCATTTAGATCCGAGAGCAGGTGGCGTAAAAGATCCCAGTGAGCATTTTGACTTTGACAATTGATGTGGAAAACAGAGAAAGACTTTTGTGCACCATCAAGTTCAGTGTTCAGTTCATTCGAGAGAAAATATTTGTTACACATATTGTTAAAAACAGAAATTAGAGTCATTGTCCCCGGAAAATGCCCCCGTTTTATTATTTACTAGATTACTAAAATCATATTCGGGATTTGTCTGGATCTCGTACAAGTTGGTCCTACCCGCCACGATATCCAAATCGACCACTAACATCACCAACGCACACACAATAGAAATTGTTTACTGAAGATGGTACTTCACCGTTCACATCGTGTTTTGACGTCCCACTTTGAAAGAGGTATTTTTTAAAGTTTATAGTAGGACTGTTTTTACTTGCAGTAAAACAATGCTGCATAACGAAGAAAACAAAAGAATAAAGTAAGAGAGTATGTACAAGTATTATCTGACATTCAGGGATGATGGGAGTATATTGTTCTCTGGTTCTACATAATGATTTTAGTAGTTTTCCCGTTGGGGTTATTTTCCAAAAAAGTTTATTTCCATAACCGGTTTTTATGCATATAGAGGTAGGGGCCAATGTTAAAACAGTTTTTATTTTGAGTGGCGTAAATAAAATTTCTACTGATCTAAATCAAGGCTAAGTGCAGGTACCCCAGTGCATGAATGGCAGTGAAGTTGAGTGATGCTGAACGTGAACGAAGGCAAATTTGATAATGGTTTGTCTTTCGGAGAGATAAAAATACCCCATGTAACCCAATTTAATAGTTGAAAAATTCAAACATGAAAACAACACGTTTTGTCGTATATGCATGCGCTACCTGGACACAACCTTAATAACAAAGATTCAATAAAACATCTGCAGTTATCGTTGCCTTAATAATTAAAACATCATTGGAGGAGGACTGTGCACCAATATTATGGCTACGTATATATCGCGACGCGTGCAGCATCACATACCATGTTGCACGCAAAGTGTTAGATTATTCGTCTGTTTTTCTATTTGCGAACCTCAAGTTACTAGCATACCCCGATGTGGATTTACACAAGGTTTTCCAATGGTTGGGCAATCGTAATGTAAACTTCTTGGTTAACAATAACTTTGACAAGGTTTTACGTGATTTGTGGTTTCCATTTCACTTCTGGACTTGTGCGGAAGTTTTCGGTTGAAATGATAGGTTATTTCAGAAGTTGGATTTTCAATCTTATCATCGGGTCAATGGATTATATAATATAAGCTTGCTCCGGGGTGTAGGCTCTTGGGGTGTAATCTCCAATTGTATATTTACCTCTGTGCAGGAATACAACTATTAGACAAGGCTGTGTAGACTGCCAGAGACGACTGCACAAACTGCAGATAATCTAGCTGACGTTGGGAGAGAGGTCCTGTCAAACACAAAGCAATCCAATGAAGGCTGTTTGATGTATTGTAGAGTTTACAGATTATTAAACCCACTATGAACAGTCTTGTACTTGGGGTTTATGAACACAGGATATACATTTGTATCGAATTCAGTGATTCTAATAAGATACAACCACATTGAATGTTGTTCAAAAGACTGTTTACCACCACCTACAACACGTTTGGTTGTTTATTAGCTTCGTTACAATCCATTGAAGAATGCCCAGAGCACCACCAGTAGACTCCAACGAAGCAGTTTTGTACAATTCCATTTTTCTATTACCAGATTTTACATATACACTTTCTTCAAAAAATGCTTAATTAGTTCGAATGTGTTAGTGGATGGTATCATGGTTTGGCGGCTGGTTTCATTTAACAAGGTTATTCAATTGGGCAGTATCCATGCAGGTGGGGGGGGGGGGGGGCAGGGGTTGGCACAGCTGAATAAACACTACAATTAAAATATAATCAAATCCCCGACTAAACTATGTCATAGTGTAATATTTAATATAAGAACAATTCTGGGATTCAGCTCCATGGCATCAGTGAGGCAGTGGATAGAGGTGGAGGGGGGGGGGGGGGGCGTAGCGCTTTGGTGTTGTACAATTACTTCGCTACAATCAACTGGAGAATGCCCAGTGGCAGCCCCCGATATATTGCAACGAAGCAGTTTTATATAGTTCAGTTTTTTCTACTACCACGATTTAGATTTACACTTCCTTCGTAAATGAAAATTTGTAAGTGAATAGTAACAGTTTTCAAGGATTCAGTTCCATGACCCAATTGCGGAACTGTATGCGTGTATGCGTATGTGTGTGGATGGGTGGGGTCGGTGCTGGGGTCGCGGTTTGGTTTTTGTTCATTTGCATCGTTACAATGCATTCGATTATGCCCTGTGGCATCTTCCAGTAGTTTGCGACGAAGTGGTTATATACAGTTCAGTTTCCTTACTACCAAGCCTTAGATTTTCACTTTCTTCACAAGGCCTTAATTTGTTACAAATTATATTGGTGAATGATATCAGGGTTTGGAAGTTAGATTCGCTCGTTTAACAAGGTTTTTCAATTAAGCAGTATCCTAACAACTGAACAAGGCTGCAGATAAAATATAGTTAAGTCCCAGTCTAAAGCGTTTTATAATATAATATGTAACATAAGAATTTTTTTGTATTTCAGCTCCATGGCACCAGTGAGGCAATGGAGAAGGGGAGTGGTGGGGGGTAGCACTATGGTATTTATTAATTTGCCACTCTGCAATCCATTGGATAGCACAAAGTAATAATAATGATAACACTTTGGCCAGGCGCTGATTTGTCGCGAAGGCTGGCAGCCCCAAGAGACTGCAACGAGGCAGTTTTATACAGTTTAATTTCTCTACTACCAGGCTTTAGAGTAGCACTTGCTTCTTGAAGCCTTAGGAAGTTACAGCTTGTTGGTGGGTTGTATCAGTCTTTGGAAATACTATTCATTAACAAGGCTATCCAGTTGAGCTGCATCCAAGCAAGGTGGCACAACTGAACAGGACAGCAAATAGAGTATAATAAAGACAAGGCCAAAAATGTTTCATAATTTGATATGTAACACACCTTTTCACTGATTGAACTGCATGACACCAGTAACTCGGAAGGCGGAGATGGTTGGGGAGGGGTCAATTAGTTACAATTTATTGCTAAATGGTATCAGGGTTTGGGAGTTAGTTTAATTTGACATGGTTATTCTGTTAAGCAAAATCGTCACCCAGTCGCGATCCGGCCGAAATCCTCTGTCAGTTTACCTCACAATAGCGCTCTGGAATCGCCCTTGTCGAACAATAAATGCGAGAATATTCAATCTCGAAATCTCTGAAAGTATTTTTGTTTTATTTGTTTCTCAGGATTCAGTTTTGATCTCGCAAAATTTTGTTTCTGAAACATCGAGCCACTTGAGTAATCGTGTCACGACTGGTTCGCGATCTGATTGCGAAAGAAGACACTGTTTGGAATACAGTACTGTATTAACCCTTTACCCAACGCAGACGATATCAAAATTTATTATTTCAACAAAACCATATCATGTGACCCCCTCATTGGAACGAGCTCGTTCCAAAGAGGGGTCACATGATATGGTTTTGTTGGAACTTTTTGAAAATTAATATTTTTTCTGCTGCTGAATTTGCATATTACGCGGTGGAGGCGGCCGATTCGTTGGGTAATGGGTTAAAAGATTGTACATTTTTTTTCTTAAACAATATTTTAATTTTTTTTATTGAATTGGGTTTGGCGAACAGGCAATTCCTATATTAACGCCGTACCCGGCCGAAACTCGCATTACAATGGTGCAAATGCAACTGTACATAAAACAAAAACTGATCTAATGAATTAGACAGAAAATACAACACTTTTTCTCGTCATGTCTTGTATATCTATTACCTATCGGGTATGGATGTTTCCTGGTATACATGTGAAGGTATAATAGGCCCACAGTACGCGTGGTCGGTATGGAGTGAGCAACCACAAATCAGTCTCTAAGTTAAAAACACAAGGATCCAATTCCGCTGGCAAATACTTATTCACTCGAATCTCATTGTTTCCCTGATATATAGACACAACGCGTTGTGTGTTTGAATCGGTGGGTGTTTTACATAACGAGCTGGAATGGCGTAGACATTTTTCGAGAGCCGTAGGTTCGAGCGAAATATGATTACGCCATTCCAACGAGATATGTAAAACACCCACCGTTTCAAACACACATCGCGTTCTGTGTTTATTACACAACCCATGCAGAAAAATTCATTTAAATAAACAAATTTTAATTCCAATGTTTAAACCCAAAAGTGAAGAGTCTGTTTGTTTTGACTGAAGCTGTACTGATCAAATGGATCGATAAAAAATCAAAACGACTTTTTCGGAACCAGTGTTTGTTGAAATTCGTATCGCTCTTTCTCTTCGGCTGGTGCCCATTCAAGCCTTACCATTTGCTGGCTATTACTGTAAGTAAAAATATAAGTACAAATTTGTGCAGATTTGCAAAACAGAAGGGAGAAACATTTTTAAAAGAAGTTTGAAGAATATCAAGATGTACGAAGATTTACCGAATAAAATTGACCAATTTAGATATAACGGATCCACAAAACGAGACGGCCATGGGACAGGGTTAATGTTCTGGTTGGAAATGACTGGGGTTTTTTTAAAATCTTATCTCATTTTTGGTTAACTAAATTTTTGTGAACCGACTTTATTTTGCTTTGGACGTTTTCATTTTCGCACTCTGCGGCAGACTGTCGATAATTGTATAACGAAATTTGGAAACTTTCCGAAGCGTAACTAATGACTCGATGGGAAAGGAACTAGTGTGGACGGTGCTGGGGAAAAAAGTTCCGGCTTTTACATCACCCGTTGAATACAGAATTTTTTATGTCATAGCGGCTATTCCGTTAAATACAAGGGTTTAAAGTTGAATGGCTGTGTAATAAATTTTTGTATCGCACTGAATATACTGATTGATAGATTGAGTCGCAACAATAGAAATACTGACATACTTCCCAAACAGACGTTTGCTTCGTTGTCATCAGTGTGTTTGCTTTTTTTTCGAATTATCTGTTTATAAATAGTTCTACCCTGCACGGAGTGGGGTGGAGGGGGTTATTTAGAAACACGTTATTCCGCTGGTTTTCCAATTGTCATTTTTTGCCTAATTTCGAATCTCAATTCACTGACAATACTAATTATTTACACATCAACAGAGACATTTATATTTCATCATAGAAAAATATAAAAGGTTTTGTCATCAATATTGTCATGCTATCGTAGATTAATTTGGACAATTTTCATTGTTTTGATTGACTTCACTGATTAATACATTGATAGATACCAGAACTGTACCTGTAATAGCAGTATATAGGTGTATGTTTGTGAAATAAAATGGTGCTTTAGTTCAAATCCCACGATGAAGATGAAGACGATGATGAAGACGATGACTACGGTCATCGTCGTCGTTGTTGTTGTTATTTTTGATGTCGTTGTTGTTGTTGACTGAAATCTATTTCTGGTTAAAATATGTTGTTGTTGCTGTTGCTGATGCTGGAGCTGTTGTTGTTGTTGTTGTTGTTGTTGGTGGTGGTGGTGGTGGTGGTGGTGGTGGTGGTGGTGGTGGTGTTCAATAGCAAAGCACTGCTGCTTAGTAATTCATCTACATTTAAAACTAGAAGTCCTGTCATGAAATGCGCACAAATAGCACGTTGAAATGCGCGTTAATCTACGCGTTATGACCATAATAAGGATATCGAATTCTGTACATATGGCCTGTGCACAAGCAATGTTTCAGCGAATGGACCTCCGGGTAATCCGGAGGTCCATTGGCTGAAACATTGCCTGTGTTTGCTATGAGTAACCAGGAGAACCTGCCGTGCTTTGGATGCCATTCGATATAGCAGTTGCGCGCAATCCCTACGCACAATTAAGCCTAGATAAGCGCACAGTTCGTGACAGGACTTTTAGTTTTAACTGTATGTGCTTGCTGCTTTGTCATTCAAATTTTATATCAGACTTACAAATATCACATAAAAATAAATATTTTGTTCATCTGTGCCATGGACTTGCCAACATTCACAAACACCAACGAAGCTGAAATGTGTCAAATTGTGGATGAAGTATCATATAGTTACAATCACCGCAAAAAATATCAGTAAATATTATTAAAGAAAATAAGTAGACCCAGTACTGGGCCCAGACTATGACTTATATTGTGACTCGTCTGATTAATCTGTGACAGTATGTGTCGTTATCTGACCTACTCGGCCAACTCGATCAAATGGAGTATCATCTCAAATGCGCACATTTTGTATACCTCAGTACTAGGTCGCTAGTGATTTTAACAGTGCTAAGTCTGATTATAGGAATTATCATCAAAAATTTACTTAATGAAGCACCGGGTACAACATCATCAGCAACAAATTAATTAATGAAGCATCGGGTTGTACCCGAAGCTCCATTAATTAAAATGTTGCTGCTGATGATTATTATTACCTGATAAACGTATGTGTGGACATCACTGCCCACTGCCCACGAGTGGATTACAACCAGTCCACGTCGGCTATACTGTACGGATAGCCGTTGATTTATCATCTACCTTATACTTATACTGAGTCAAAAAAAAAAGAAAGTATAATAAACTTTGAGGAGCAATTTTCTTAGTATTATCGACTTTAATCCCACACAAATTATTGTAAATTCATATTTCGAGTCTAGCTGTATGAATTTGCATAATTTCATGTTCTTACTGTTGCCAGCGTCACGCCAGGACGTCGCAATTCAGACATGGGGTGAAATGAAAAGTTCACACATGCAGTCAATAGCGTGTATGTCCACCGTTTGCCCCTTGGATGGCAAGACATCGACGGCGCATGGACCTGATGAGTCTCTGGATGTCACCCTGTGGAATTGCGTTCCACTCCTGCCTTAGAACATTACGCAAATCGCATAACGTCCTAAGATCATGAAGTCGTACCCGACGGTCCAGTTGATCCCAAAGATGATCGATTGGCGACAAATCTGGAGAAAGTGGGGGACAGGGAAGAAGTTCGAGGCTCTGCTCCCAAAGGAAGTCACGACAGATACGCCCCACGTGACATCGGCATTGTCTTGCTAAATTAACTGCAATCCGACGTTAGCGTTGAACAACGGGACAACAACAATGTTAAGAATTTCGTCCCTATATCGCTGTCCATTCTGATTACCATCGATGAAAATTAACTGCGTTCGATGGTGCAAGGAAATTCCTGCCCAAACCATTACACTACTCCCGCCGAAACGGCCGTATTCCCGCACGCAAGCATCTGAAAACCGTTCTTCTCGTCGGAGATACACTCTTGCCCTACCATCAGCGCGCCGTAGACAAATTCGTGATAAAAAAGAACTGTGCTCCAACGCTGCTGAGACCAGCGAACACGCTGACGTACCCATTTCATTCTCTCGGTAGGATGACGTTGGGTAAGGATTGGTCCGTGGTATGGACGCCTACTTTGGATGCTGTGTTCAGCGAGTCTGTTGCGGACAGTTTGTGCACTGTTTCTATTGTGATGGTCCTATACCTTCCAATCAGACGGTAAATATTGGCCACAGTGACTCCGAACTCAGCAGCGAGCTCATTCGGAGGCATCCAAGCCTCATGCATACCAATGGCACGCAAGCTCTGATTTTCGGTTAATCTTGGCATTTTTTAAAATGTCGGAAGTCCAAAACTAGCGTGTTTTCTCAATAACCCAGGTTTTCTAGCACAACATAACACAAAGAAAATCGTCGGTCTCCCATTCAATTTGAAATTCTCGGTAGCACGTGCTATTTTGAAATTCGTAGCAAAATTGTATACGGTTGGGTGGACAACAACGACATGTCATTAAACTCTTTGCACGACGTCTTGTCCACAAACATGCAACATTAGAACTATTATATTTCATCCTTCATGCTATTTTTCACATGTGTTTCTATTATACTTTCTTTTTTGACTCATTATATATATGTATATCTTACCTCCTACAAGTATCTGGGAATTTCATTTGTTCAAACACGTCATATGCAGACTGCATATAAAACCATATACTGCCTGTCAACATCAATATACGCTGACAGCTATGGATAATCTCCCATTTGTTCATTGATTATTCAAAATGGCGACAGCCGATAAACGCTTCAAGTTGAAAGATTGAGTGTTGGAAGCCCATATTTTGTCTGAAGTGCAGGTTAGGCAACTTAAAAGGCTTCATATTCTGTGGATGTGTGTCATGTTACCCTCGAAATGAAACTGTTTGGTATGTATGAATTTGCCTTGTTACAATTTATGGGAGAGTGCCTATAGGCACTCTCCCATAAATTGTAACAAGGCAAAGACACGTGAACACATTGTGAGAATTCTATCATTTAATTTTGATCGCCGTTGTTATTAGTTCTGTGCATCGATGCAGCAGTCGGTAAGATATATTCGTTACACAGTTTGTTGGTGGCCTAATATGGTATATATGATGTCAGTTAATTCCATATTGGACTCGGGCAAGCTCGAGTCCAATATGGAATTAACTAACACCATATATACCATATTAGGCCACCAACAAACTGTGTAACTAATAATATTTTCTGATAACAGGTATGAAATACTGACAAAGAATGATAGCCTTTATTATTTCACATTTCTTATTTTTCTGTTTTTCTGTTCACTTCAATGAAATTGGTTAGTCTTCCTTCTCATACTCTCTCATTTCCATTCAGTTCGTCTTACTCTTTTATGATCACTGCTGTTAAGTTTCAGCCTCCCTTTTTGTTTGTTTTTATTTGAATACGGTAATGGGTTTCCAATCGATACCCATCACCCCCAGCCCCAGCATGAAGGCGCTAATGAATGAAAATGTTCGTTTAAAAAATTGACCCCAAGTCTAGCTTGTCATCAAAACCACTCAAAACAAAGGCAGAAATATTGACTGAGGAGATTTACTGATAGTATATTTTTTGTCTACCTTAGTGGTGCACTGAGGTAGATTTGCCTGTATCTGTGACCTGATTTCGATAGTTTTAACCAATAAGATTCAGTCATATTTGCTTAATGATGATAAAGTTATATCTAGTCAATGTTACTTTTCAGTTTCCATTGGCAGATTGTCATACAGTTTTAGTGATATAAAATAATATATTTTTTTGATAACCCATCTTCAAATCGACCCTAAGCCCTCCCCAATAAGGTATAAACATGCCGGATGACATCATGGATGACAGGACTTCCTGGACTAGGTTTACTGGAATCCGTGATCTGTGGAGCCTTATTGACTGACTGCCAAACACGTACCAATATGACTACTAAACAGCAGTTCAGTCTTGTTGTTTAAACTATTTTGCTAAAGATTCAGTATGAAAAATTAGTATCCCGGCCAGGATTTGTTTGTGCTATTCTTCATCGACACTACCACTCCCCACCCCCGCCCCCCCCCCCCCACCTCTCCGGTTTTGTGGCGAGACATTTGTTGTGTCCTGAATGTTTTGCAGTTTTGCAAACCCCTACCCACCGACCACTTTGTTAGAAATATGGTCTCATTACTGTTTTAAATGTTAACCAATCCATGTATAAATTAAATTTATTATGTTCTGTCGATACCCAGTACGCGTGAAGTCCCTCTGGACAGGTGCAATTATACAAATAGTAATTTCGTTCCCCTCAAGAGAAAAAAGACGATCAGGTGTTTGTTTGGTTGCATTACTGCAGTTAAATAAATAAATTGCACTTAAAACGTTTTCTCCATTTTCCTTCGGTATTTTTTTTTGTTCGCTTTACTGGAACTTCGATCTCGACCAGCGGTAATTACGTGATAGAAGTCATAAAGTTTGGGCGTGTTGCTTCACGTAATTAACCAAGGAACAAGCTGGGGATGTTCTGTCTCAGGACGAGTGAAAATCTTAAATTTGTCATATTTATTAGATACAGTACGGTCGCTGTGGACTGGTTACTTTCCACGGGTGGGCAATATTTCAACGTCGCAATAATATTAGATTCCAAACACTAATTATGGGGATAATCATCAAAAATTAAATTTATGTTGTACCCAGTGCATCATTAACCCTTTACCCAACGCAGACGATATCAAAATTTATTATTTTAATAATCATTTTTTTTTAATTTTTCAAAAAATTTCAACAAAACCATATCATCTAACCCCTCATTGGAACGAGCTCAATGGGCTCGTTCCAATGAGGGGTCACATGATATGGTTTTGTTGAAATATTTTGAAAACTTTAATTTTCAACTTGCATATTACGCGGGCGGATGCGGGCGATTCGTTAGGTAATGGGTTAATTAAATTTTGCTGATGATTTTATTACCGAGTAAACGCATCGGTGGACAACACTACTCACGTGTGGATTACGACCAGGCCACGGCGACCGTACAGTACACTTGTTGTCTTCGGTGACCAGGACCTCCGTGGAGACCGCTATCCCTTTACGATATCGCATTTTTTATGAAATCACTTACTATCAATATACCAATGGTGCAAATGCGGTTTATCAATTCAAGGGGAAGAACTGGAGGAACTATAATATGAACAGGTGCAGTTTAATGGTTGTTTTGGGTGATTTTGATTTTGGCGGTACAATTTGAAGAGAGCAGTCGTCAGATGTTGTAGTCTTCTGGCTATACTAGGTTATTATGTCAGATACAATATCACCATGGGTGGACTGAAAACCAGGTGATTCGAATGACAGAAGTCTTGGACAAAACTGCATCATTCTTGAAGGGGACTGGTGATACATGGCTGTTGATCATCAATGCACGTTTCACCTAGCCGGGCCGCTATACTTTACCACTACGTCCCGTGTCACTCCATTCCAGCACCCCTGACTGACGAATGACTGGACATAGGCACCCCTTTTCTGTCGTATGAGGGTCAGGAGGAAATCCCGAATGGGGTATAATCTATCATTCCTCATATCCTCATCTGGGTATCGAACGACCACACCCCGTGTCACGCCACTTCCAGCACCAATAACTGACGAACGCGAGGCACCCCTTTTCTGTCGCATGAGGCTATGATGGTATTGGGGAAATCTCTGAATGAGATATAATCTACCATCCATCTTATCCTCATCTAGGTCACATCACATGGCACCCCATTTCCCTCACCCGTAATTGATGAACGATTGGATTTCGGTACCCCTTTCATCGTATAGAGTCATGAGGAGTATGAAAAAAATCCGGAATGATGTATAATCTGCCATACCTCTTATCCTCATCTGGGTATCGAACGATCACACCTCTTGGCACCCCACTTCCATCGGCATCGACACACCTTTCTCTATCGTATGAGGCAATGGGGGAGTGGGGGGGGGGGGGTGCATGAGAAAATCCCCGAACGCGGTATAATCTACCTTCCCTCTTATCCTCATATAGGTTTCGAACGGCCATGTCCCGTTGAACCTCCCTTGAAGCACCTCAAACTAACAAACGATTGGCTATGAGGGTGTATGAGGAAAGCCCTGAATGAGGTATAATCTACCTTCTCTCTTAAATGGTACTGTAAAGTGATCCGGCTAGATGAAACATGTTTAAGGGTGTTCAGATCAAGAAGAGGAAGACACGGAATAGGTTTAGAAATACCAGAACAGATAAGAGAAGCTAAAAATAGTAACCAACCAGATAAAACTATCCCCACTTGAATGCTCTTCTACTTTATTGGTATATACACCGATTCAATCGAACACACCCAACAAGGACTTCATGGTCCTCCTGTATGGTAAGTTGACCGCCCCCCCCCCCCCCCCCCCCACTAGTCGTTGGATGAGAACAAGAGGGGTTAGACAAAGTACGAACGCGCCGATATTATTGGAACAAATGACGATTCTGGAAGAAACTGAATCCATTTCGGTGATATTGGTGGTGCTTTGTGATTTGGGGAAATTGTCGGGTCTATTTTGGGTAATTCAACGATGTAAACGAGGATCTGGGGTAATTAGATTTACGTCTATACAAACGAACGTACCCCCGTCTTACCAAAACAACCACATTGTACCATAAAAGCCATGATGGCGGTCTCATTCATACAAAATCAACGATGGAAACGCGTATCACCCTAATAGCACGCGCTGCCACGTATCACTGTAGGAACGACGTCACAAGATGACCGCTCACGCGGCCAACCATGACAACCAAACATGTTGTACTGGGTAACGTAAATATAACGTCACTCCCCCTCCACATTTTCCTTCACACAATGTGGGGCCGTCCGGGTACATGCTATGCTACTTAGGTAAACACCACGATGTTTGATGAATTGAAAGCTGTTATGCTGTGGTTATAGTCACAGAGTAACAGCTTCAAGTAGTCACACGCCATCGGTGAGAGGAGTTATCGCGTTGATTAACTTGACGCTATCGTTGGAGGGGGGGGGGTTGAGTTTCGACGTTTCCCGCTGACGGTCCAGTAATCAATTCGTCCCCTGAGATCTAATGTGTTGTATGCGCCAGTAGGCACATAGAACACATTGGAACTCATAGGACGAATTGTTTAGAGATCAGCGGTATACGGTGACAATTTCCTTCACTAACACAGCGTTCCTACGGGAAAAATAAACTGATTGACGATCTACATATATCTCAGATCAATCTCTTAGATTAAATGTTCGATGTTGTATGGGAATAATATTTCATTCTGTAAACGTTAACTCGAAATTTGAATAAAAAAAAATATGAAAAACAAAAAGAGAAGATGTTGTCAAAAATAGCTCAATAACGGAATCTTTACCGTTATATTTCTCTTTAAAAGTTCCGACAGATGGTTGCTAATCTTTATACCGAATTTTGGCTTGATTTTTATGATCAGTAATAACCCGGTACCGCTTGTGCTATAAATCTGTAAACCGAATATTCACCCTTCTATAACACACAGTGTGTAATCACATAGTTCATAATTTTTGCTAAACGATACTTAATCTACTGGAAAGAGGTGTGTTTCACCTTCAAATCATTTTTCTACCATACACGCTTCAGGTAGGAAGAATGCGACCCCGATCTCCTTTTATCTTTTATTTATTGTTCGAGATAGTATGTTGTTCGCCTGAACGAAGATCTGGTGTAACATGGAAGGTTGTACCACCACTAACAGCAAAGATACCCCCTTCCTGTGATCTGCATGAGTCCGATGCCATCATTGTAGAGGACTGCGCTGCACAATGTCTGACATTCCAGCAGTGTTACACATTTTTGTTTTCGAACGCGACGAAAAGCTGCTACATGTTCAAGTGTATTTTGGAAGAAGAGCAAAATCCCGTGTTTTTGAATGAAACAAACATGACTACGAGATATTTTAACAGCGATGTTAGTAAGTATTTTATAAGTTCTATGTAACCTTTCCAAGAGGCACTCCTCTCTCTGAATCAGTGACAATTATTTTCAGTCACGCCACTCTCTGCCTTCAACAGATTATTAAATAAATAGGAAACAAAATGCGTTTTAATGTTTTGATTTCTCAAAAATATTTTCGCATCTTTAAACTTCTGTACTATCACCCTCTTGGTGTCACAGAGAGAGTCCATTTTCGTAACAGCTAAAAAGTATTTTTCACTCTGAGAACACAACAGAACAGTGTTGTTACGGGCTAATTATTAGGATGTTTTATCCCGACAAGAAAAATGTAAATTACATTTAAAAATCGGCCCATATGATATGCTCCTAAATCCAGTAGGTTGTTTGGGGGGGGGGGGGGTATTTTCAGATTCCATTCGCCCCAATATGGAATATTTTCATTTGGAAATCTGTCATGAAGACGCAATAACACAACATTTATTTCAAGCTTTTCCTTGGCCCGCGTTTGGGAAAGACCCGAGGAAGAAGGACGGGCATCAGTTTTAGACTTTCAGGGGTCCCTTTAGAGGTGACTGCAATGTGCAATTTTCTCTTTCAAAAATAAAGATCGCCTCAAACAGCATATTGTGTGGGTAGAGGTGTTAAGAAAATGACGATTGGAGCGTGGGGGCGGGAGTGCAAGTCTGATTTGCTCCAACTCTGATGTCTGGCAATATTCCAAGCTACATCATAAAGGTATGTCTTTGTTGAAGACATGCACTGCTAATGTCTTCTGTAGATTGATATTCGTCGAAGGCATGCCTTGGTGATGCACTTAGTGGATTAAGAGCCGGGATTATTATTAAAAATATCCTCATGACTGCTTGATAATTTATTAGTGAATAGATAAAATAAAAAGTAGTAGTCGTGGCATAATTTCTTATTTAATTAACCCTTTACCTAGCAAACGGTCGCATCTACCCGCGTTATCTGCAAATTGAGCAGTTTAAAAAAAATATTCTTTTAAAAAAAAATTAACAAAACCATATCATGTGACCGCCTCATTTCATACAGTAGTTCAGAAGTTTTCACATGACATGGTTTTGTTGAACCTTTATGAAAGAAAATGAAAGAAAAATGAAAATAAAAATATTTTGATGTCGTGTGCGTTGGGTAAAGGGCTGACACTTACCGTACAGGAAGGCCAGCTCGAAATTTGTCATGTTGAGCCGAGGATAGATTCAGAATTTATATATTAGGATTAGATCCTAACAAAAATGTCCTGTGTGGAAAGCATATTGGAGTGGGTGTGACCACCAATCATCCACCCCACCCCATTCCCAAGCGACGCTCCTGAGGTAGTCTGCTAGCTGGGATACCTTATTTGTTACAGACTGTCTGTTGTTCGCGCCGAGATGTGCTCGTGACTTTTGCGGTCGTTAAGAATGCCAGGATAACAATAGAGCTGAAACGGTTAAGCAAACAAGTATGTCAGCAAGTAACTTGCATGCTTTACTCTGTCTCATATAACTGATGTGAGTCAGTGTGACAATGTTTACCTGTTTTGGAACAAGTCTGTTCCTTTATTAACCCATATAATACAGTAGTTCAAACGTAACGGTAATCGATCAATTACTCTTTGGATCGATCAAGATGTTGATCATTGATTAATCGAATAATCGGTTTACCGTTTCAGCTCCAGATAATAAGTATAGCACATGAACACATGCTTGGATGACCGATATGTGCTTATGTGAAAATGTACAATGCGCCACGAGACATATAGCACAGAGACACATACCATGGAAAGATTTTCTATAGCCATAGACAGACTATAGAAGGGATTATGTTAGTGGGATTCCGCGTAACATACAGTAGCTGTCCAATACACAGATGAGGATGTGAGGTCCATGAGAGTATACCTCCGTGATGTATTTCTCATAGCCCTCATTCACTCACACGATGAAAAGGGATTCTACAAACATGTATAGATTTTAAAAAAATATTCCATAAGTTGGATTCCGGAGTATGTGACGGTTAAATACCCAGGTGAAGAAATAAGGTTTATGAGTCTATACCTCATTTAGGTATTTCTCATATCTCTCATTCACTCCCATGGTGAATAGGGATTCTACAAAAATATATTGACAAAAAAACAATTCCTAAGTGGGATTCTAAGAATGCGACGGTTCAATACACAGGTGAAGATGTGAAGTCCATGAGTCTAAACCTCAATGAGGTATTTTTAGTACCTCTCATTCACTCACATAATGAAAAGGGATTAACCCTTTACCCAACGCAGACGATATCAAAATTTGTTATTTTAAATATCATTTTTTTAAATTTTTCCCAAAATTTCAACAAAACCATATCACGTGACCCCTCGTTGGAACGAGCTCGACGAGCTCGTTCCAACGAGGGGTCACATGATATGGTTTTGTAGAAATTTTTGGAAACATAATATTTTTTCAACTGCTGAATTTGCATATTACGCGGGCGGATGCGGCCGATTCGTTGGGTAAAGGGTTAAACAAACATGTATAGTCTACAAAAAAAAACATAGGTGAGATTCCGGAGAACGTGCCCATGCAATACTCAGGTAAAGATGCGAGGTCCATGCGTCGATACCTCAATGAGTCACTTCTCATGACCCTAATTCACTCACATGATGAAAAGAGATTCTACAAACATGTATAGACTGTAAAAAAAGATTCCATCAGTGAGATTCCGCGGAATGTGGTCTTTTAATTCCCATATGGGGATGTGAGGGTCATTAGGTTATTATACCTGAATGAGGTATATCTCAGAGCTCTTATTCACTCATATGATGAAAGGGGATACCAAAAGCATATATAGACTATAAAAGAGATTTCCTGAGTGGAATTCCGCCGAATGTGACCGTTGAATGCCCAGATGAGAATGCGAGGTTATACCTCACCGAGGTACTTCCCATAGTCATCATGCCATCACATGATGACAAACGGAATCTACAACAAACATAGAGATTATAAAAGGGATTGAGAAAGTGGCATTCCGAGCTGATTCCGTGAAAAGGAATTCCTTGATTTGGCGTAAACTCTCGAAGGTATAAAATGGGTTTCATTTCCTAAACGTTGTCATTTGGTTTATCCCCAAGCTCTCCCCAATAGGTATAATATTCCTATGACATCAGGGATGACAGGACTTCCTGGACAAGGTTTACTAGATTCCATGATCCTTGGGGCCTTATTGAGTGACTTTGACAAACAACGACCAATAAGACTACTGAACAGCAGTCTATCCTTGTTGTTTTAACCCTTTACCTAACGTGAAAAGCAGACGACACTTGCAAAAAAAATTCTTGAATAACTAATTTTTTTCATTTTTTGTCTCAAAAACATAGGTTATGACCCCTCATTGGAACGAGCTCGACGAGCTCGTTCCAACGAGGGGTCATAACCTATGTTTTTGAGACAAAAAATGAAAAAAATAGTGAAAATTAATTGGCGATTTTTGAGAATAGCGCTGGCTGGTTTTGGCCGTTACGTTGGGTAAAGGGTTAATACGTACTGCTCAAAGTTTGCAAAGCACCAAATATTTGACACATCATTGTGAAATTTGCTTGTGACTTATTTGCGATATTTTTCGTGGAAATGATTGAAGAATGTATTGAGATGGTTCCCAGTGTTCACATTAGCTCTCTTGACAGGCAGACGTTTCGTGACAGTCATGAAAAGCATGTACCCCTTGATTTTCATGATGTTTTCGTGTGCTGTCTACATGTACATGACATGTGCAGGGTATTCAATCTTCATTTCAACACAAACCCTTGTGATTTAATGATTGAATATCGCAAATGCAAATGTAAGAATACATTTGTCTGAAGCAGAAATGTGGCGAGCTGTAGGGATGGTGAAGCAAGGGGCAAGGAGCATCGTCAGGTTGGTGAAACCCTTGTTATGCACCATACGGGCAAGATTTCAGCAGTATGGCACACCAGTAAGACGTCATGGTGGTGACAGAGACAGGGAAACATCTGCAGCCGAAGATCGGTTTTTGATCATTCAGGACCGTAGGAACCGTTTAGCCACAGCAACCCATCTTCGCAGTGACCTTCAGATTGCATCCGGGATAAATGTTTCGACGCAGACTATCCGGGCAAGGTTGCACGAAGGTGGTCTCCGATCGAGAAGACCATGTATTGGCATTCCGCTGTCCCAGAACCACCGCCAGGCACGGTATGAATGGCCATGGACCACGTTGGATGGATCAGAGAAGATTGGCGACCTGTCCTTTTTGCAGATGTGTCAAGGTACTGCCTAGACCACACAGATAGGCGTTCTAGGGTATGTAGAAGACCGGTAGAGCGATTCCATGCAGCCAACATTGCTGAGAATGACAGCTATGGTGGAGGGTCTATCATGGTCTGGGGCAGCATCGTCTGAGATGGACGTACAGAGCTATGTGTCCTTGACCGTGGTACATTGACTGCACAACGGTATACTGATGAGATCCTGGATGTCCACGTCAGATTATATGCAGGTGCAGTGACTGATAGATTCATTCTGATGGACGATAATACCCGTCATCATGTTCCCATGCTGACGAGGAGTACCGACAGAGTGAGGGGATTGAGCGTATAGACTGGCCAGCAAGATCCCCTGACCTCAATCCAATCGAAAGTGTCTGGAATGAGTTGCGGCTTGCAATTTAAGCCAGTCCAGCCAAGAAGTGTCCAGGAGCTTGGTGCCATGCTGGTCCAAAAATGGAACAACATCCCACAAAGGACCACCAGGAACCTGATTGGGCGCATGATAAGACGTTGTCAAACTGTAATGAACAGTAATGAGTCTCATACTCGATACTGAACCCATACCAGTTCCCTCCATCAACTTTTTGGCAAATTGAAAAAGTTCCGCTTTTACCAATAATATCCATTTTCCATGGTTATCGTATTCAAAAGCTAAAAAAATAATGCCAAACACAAATAAAATCTTAATTTCTGTACTTAAATCATTAAAGATATAATTAAATGAAAAATATAGACACTTTTCATCACAATATTTCAACTAAAACGTAAAACAGGTAGTTGGATATACTTGGTGCTTAGCAAACTTTGAGTAGTATAATTTGCAAAAAAATTGCACCCCCCCCCACCCCCCCCCCCCCCCACTCCGCAAATATTTTTTTGTGTAAACCCCCACCGACCCTCCACCCATCCCGGCTTTGTGTCCGGAAATTTGTTGTGTCCTGAATGTTTTGCAAACCCCTACCCACAGCCCACAATATTAGAAATTTGGTCTTGTTACTGTTTTAAATATTAAACAATCCATGTATAAGTTTAAATTTGTTAGGTTCTGTCGATACTCGGTACGGGAGCTCAGTGGCTCTGTGGGTGACCATGGTTGTCGAGAGTATTGTTAAACCACTTTAAAGTAAATAGATACTCGGTGCGCATGAAGTCCCTCTGGACAGTGCAAATATTAGAAATGTTCATTTCGTTTCACTTGAGAGAAATAAGTCGATCAGGTTTTTGCTTGGCTGCAGTACTACACCTTAAATAAATACATTGGACTTTAAAATGTTCATTCATTTTAACCCGTTAATTATTTGTTCACTTTTCCGGAACTTCGATCCCGACCAGCGGTAATTGCGTTATAGCAGTCATAAAGTTCGGGCGTGCTGCTTCATGTAAATGACCAAGAAAAGAAATGGGAATGTACTGTCTCAGGACGGTTGGAAATCTGAAATTTGTCATATTTATTGGTTACAGTACGGCCGCCGTGGACTGGTCACTTCCCACGTGTGGGCAATATTTCGATGGGCGCAACAGTATTAGATCCCGAACTCTAATTATAGGAATAATCATTAACCCTTTACCAAACGCAACGGCCAAAACCGGCCAGCGCTATTCTCAAAAACCGCCAATTAATTTTCATTATATTTTCATTTTTTGTCTCAAAAACATAGGTTATGACCCCTCATTGGAACGAACTCGTTGAGCTCGTTCCAATGAGGGGTCATAACCTATGTTTTTGAGACAAAAAATGAAAGAAATTAGTTATTCAAGAATTTTTTTTACAGGTGTCGTCTGCTTTTCACGTTAGGTAAAGGGTTAATAAAATTTTGTTGAAAGATGATTTGTATTACCCGCTAAACCTGCGGTAACCGCGTTGTGTCCTTGGGCAAGACACTTCACCCCCATTGCCCAAGTGGGGGCACGGTGAGATTGTGTACTAAGGCGTACGGCACGTCGATGGTGCACTTGTCTTCAACCATTGCTAACCCTGCTTGTGCGGAGTTAGTATGTTGGGGAGCTGATTGTTGCTCGCCGTTGATGGTGGTTCTCTTCGGGTACTGCGGCTTCCCCCACCCGTAAAACGGTCGTGGTCATTATTAGCAGAAAAATGTGACCTTAAACACCTCTAAACGCATTTGTGGACAACACTGCCCACCCGTGGATTACGTCCAGCCCTCGGCGACTGTACTGTGCACTTGTTGTCTTCGGTGTCCAGGATCTTCGTGAAGACCGCTCGCCCTTTTCGATATCGTAATGTTATTGAATTCAATTACTATCAATATATACGTCTCCACCGGTTAGTCCTTGGATGGGTGACCGTCTGAGAGATCGATTTGGACTCCCGCGTTGTGTCCTTGGGCAAGGCACTTAACCCCAATTGTGCATCTGGGGACACGATGACGCCGTGTACTAAGGCGTATTGCACGTCGATGGTGCGCATGTCTTCAACCAATCTAACCCTGCCTGTGCTGCAGTGTGGAGTTACAATGTTGGGAAGCTGGAGGCTGCTCGTCGTTGCTCGGTGGTTCTCTCCGGGTACTCCGGCTTCCTCCACCCGTAAAAACTGTCACCGACGCGATATGACCTTGGCTGTTAAAGTGTCGTTAAACCTTAATAAATAAAATATATACTATCAATATCCCAACGGCGCAAGGGAGGTTTATAAAACCAAGGTGAACAACTTGGGGAAATATAAAATGAACATGTGCAGTTCAATTGTTGTTTAAACGGTTTAACCCCGATTCTCCCACTTTTTGAATTTCACACCAACAAATTAGTAAAGTCCGTTTTCTCGGTTCTCCCACTTTAGCTTATGCAAACAGGTTATAGTACACTGCAAAAAATATAGGTTCTCTTAAAAACCAAAACTGGTTCTAATCTTGTCCCTGAGATGGAACCAGTTCTGTTTAAACAGTATTTATTTCAAATCAAATAAATTTATAAAGATTAACATTACATATTAATAGAATTAAACATAAATTGAAGGGGTTTCAGTCGTAAGTTTAGGGCTTATACGATGTTGCCTCAAATCATTATTAAGCAAAGGAGATATGAACAGGTGGCATATCGAACCAGTTTTGGTTCTATACAGAACCAAAACTGGTTCGATATGCCAACTGTTCATATCTCCTTTGTTTCAAAATGTTTGGCGACTGCGTTGAATAAGCTCCAAGTTTACTGCTGAATCTACTTCAGTTCATGTAATATTCTGTTAAAATTGAATGTAATCTGGGTAAATTTATTTGATTTGAAATAAATACTGTTTAAACAGAACTGGTTCCATCTCAAGGACAAGATTAGAACCAGTTTTAGTTCTAAAGAGAACCTATATTTTTTGCAGTGTATCTTTCAGATTTTGACCAGTGTTAACTGGGTTTGTATATGATTGCCAGTTATCTTGTTTATTGTTTTATCTTTAATTTATTTACTGTATTGCGGTTGTGTTAACTAGGATTGTATATGATGGGAAGTCATCTTGTTTTCTTGTTTGGTTTTGTTATCTCTAATTTAGTAGTGTATTGTGGTTGTGTCAACTAGGATTGTATGTGATAGGAAGTCATGTTAATAGTTAGGGGAGCCACTATAAATGCAAACATTTTTAACACTGAATTTTCTATATGCTCCATAGGGTTAGTGTTAAATGGTGAAACGTATAGACGTAAAGTGTCTGTAATTTATAGATCAAAAAAGTACTATAGGACAAATCCCATAGACGAGGTCTATGGGATATGTCCTACAGTACCATTCGTACTCAAAACAAAATCCCTGTTGGTTTCAATCACGTACCCAATCATGAAGCAAACTCTGCGGATGTTAAAGTGAAAAATATCATGAACAATATTCCGAAAGGATGTAGAGAAAAGACGACTCCGGTTCCCCAGTTGTATAGACAGGAACGCGCTAAGCTTTGCAGGGAAAAACATCAAGTCATTGAGAGCTTACCGACATTCCAGTCTTGTCATAGTATTTTATACCGACAGAGATCGAAATTTATACTAAAGCTGAAACGGTTAAGGGGTTTTCTTGGTCGATTAATCACATAGATTAACCTTGGTTAACCGATTAATCTGAATAATTGCCATACCGTTGATGATTTACAGCATGAACCATTTACCCAGCGTAACAAACAAAACCGACTAGGCCTATATACAAAAATCTCCATTCAAATTTATTGTTTTCAATTTTTGTCTCAAAAACAGAGCTTATGAACTCGTTCGAATGAGGGGTCATAAGCTATGTTTTTGAGACAAAAATTGAACATTTTTAGTAATTCATGAATTTATTTTACATGTATCGTCTGCTACCCGCAATGGGTAAAGGGTTAAGAATGACCATTTCCAGCAGGTGATATAGTATGATGATCGTGCAAGTAAACAAGTATGTTGGCACGTAACTTGCATGCTTTACTGTGTCTCATATAACTGATGTGATTCGGTATGACAATATTTACCTGTTTTGGAACAAGTTTGTTCCTTTGTTAACCCATATAATGCAATAGTTCAAAAGTAACGGTTAATAGATCAATTACTTTTTGGATCGATCAAGATGTCGATCACTGATTAATCGATTAATCGGTTAACCCTTTCAGTTCTAAGTTATACCAAAGTTACCCAAGACAGCCACTGAATTAAACTTAGATGATGAATGGACAGAAACGACCACAGAAGAACGATTCTTACTCTCAGATAATGACGAATCAGGAAACCGAATGCTAGTTTTTGCAACATATCGAGATCTTCAACAGTATGCAGACAATCATACTGTGTATGGTGATGAAACGTTCTACACCTGTCCATCACTATTTGCTCAACTGTATAGATTACATAGTTATGTGGATGGTCAGACGTATCCCCTAGTGTGTGCTCTTCTTCCTCTTCTGGAATGTGTATAGAACATTTTTTACTAAACTCAGAAATTCCTGTTTAACACGTGGTATAAGGCTTGACCTGAGGACATTCTTTGTGGACTATGAAGTGGCTGTGCATAATGCTGCTAGGTCCGCCTTCCCTGGAATCAATATTAAAGGAAGCTTCTTTCACTATACGCAGTGCATTTGGCGTAAAGTTCAAAATTCTGGTTTACAGTGAGCATACAAAAAAGTCAATGCGATCCGCACACTACAGTTAAAACTAGAAGTCCTGTCGTGAGATGCGCACAAATAGCACGTTGATATGCGCGTTAATGTACGCGTTATGGCCCAAGTAAAGCTATCAAATTCTGTACATATGGCCCATGCACAAGCAATGTTTCAGCCAATGGACCTCCGGATAACCCGGAGGTCCATTGGAAGAAACATTGCAGGTGTTTGCTATGAGTAACCAATAGAATCTGCCGTGCTTTGGATGCCATTCGATATGGCAAATGCGCGCAATTCCAACGCGCAATTCCAACGCGCAATTAATCCTAGATAAGCGCACTATTCGTGACAGGACTTCTAGTTTTAACTGTAGTACGTAGTGCTGCCGTTTTACCACTTATCTCCAAAGGAGAGGTGGAGGATGTGTGGTTTAATACACTTGATGAGTTTGGAATCTCAGATTCAAATAATGATGCCACTCCATTCAGTGACACAGTTACATCAAAGTAGGTGGAAACTGATTGTCGTATCTGGAATCACTTTAATACAGAGGTTTCGAGAACCACCAACCACTTGGAAGGATGGCACAGTAAGCTAAAGAAACAAATAATAAGTTCACATCCCAATATATTCAACCTCCTCAAAAACACTAAGAAAATCTAATCATTTAATGAGGTTCAGCAAATATAATTGTAAACTTCCTCCCGCAAAAAGACGAAAATACAAAAATGTGGACAAAGGATTAAACATTCTGAAACAGAGATTATTGAATGCTGAAATTGACATTATGACCTGTAGTGATTCCGCATCTGAATTGCTCCACCTTGAATAATTAATGAAATATTTAAGGAATAGTGCATGGCTTGGAGTTGACTACGCCCATATAGTGCCCAGTGAGGTGGCGTAGTTCCCGCCGCGAAGCGGAGGGAACTACACCACCTCACTGGGCACTATATGGGCGTAGTCAACGTCAAGACATGTACTAATCCTTATATTATATCGAACACCCATCAAGAAAAACATCTGTCCGATTTGTTAATCTATTACCAAGGTAGCAGCCCTACCAACCATATATATACAGTTATATAGAAAAAAATACTATGTAGTTTTTAAAAAACATTTTCTTCCTTTTCTATTGTATCAGGTGATGAGGGGTATAAGGAAATCCCTGAATGATGTATAATCTACCATCTCTCTTTTATAGTAATGTAAAGTAACTCGGCTAGATGAAACACCTAAGTGGTCCCTCCACTAGTCCTTGGGTGAGAACAAGGACTAAAGTACGAACGCGCATATATTATTGTGAAAAAGAGGATTCTGGAAGAATCTGAACCCATTTCGATGATATTGGGTGGTGCTTGGTGATTTGGAGAAATTGTATTGTCTATATGGGTAATTCTACGACGTAAACGAGGATGTTGGGTAATTAGATTTATCCCTATACAGAGGAACGTACCCCCGTCCTCTTGTAGACCACTGTCAACCAAACATGATGTAACTGTGTCACGTGACTATGACGTCAGCCCCTCTTCACCTTTCCCGCCACCAAATGTACTAGTAGTAAGGGAGGGTCATTGGGCGTAAAACTTTAACACTCAAATTCCCATAGACATTTGTTCGCCAGAGAAAATCCAGGTCAGGAGGCAATTCTAACACTGAAATTCCCATAGACATTTTGTACCCCAGAGTGCCTTCGGTTGATGGCACTCAAGCGTGAAAATGTCTATGGTAATTTCAGGGTTAAAATATTACGCCCAATGGCCTCCTGACATGGATTTTCTCTGGCGAACAAATGTCTATGGGAATTTCAGTGTTCATTTTTTACGCCCAATGGCCCTCTCCTCTAATCAATGGTTTCCCCATAGACAATCCTGCATGCACTCTGGCGTAATACAACATTTTATGCCATACTGTTTTTAGGATATTCACAAACATTCAATATAAACAATCACTCGCAAAATGGGCGGTGAAACTGTGCCTCTCTTTCTTTTACTTGTTTTTTAGAAAAAAACGTGTGTGCTTTTCAGAGAAACTGTTTTGAAAATATGTTGGTCCTGAAAAGGACCTCCACGAAGGCATGTTTTTTAAGATACTCGTTTTGTGATACCAACACTTTGAAAACGAAGTGTAGAGATAAGACGAATTAGGATAAATCAGATTAACTTGTATCCTGAATGTATGTTAAGGTAAAATATTCAAAACCACCTATACTTTGATTCTAGGGTTCCTCAGAGAATTCACTCAAATCCGGGTATAGGCAATTGAATTTCACCTCCCATTTTTTATATTTTCTGTCAGGTTGTCAATTAAGATCAAGATACAGATCAACTCCCGGTACTTCTCTAGTTCATACCCGCGAGCTGCTAAGAACTGTCTTATCCCTGCACGCCGTTCCAATTTGTCAATAATTTGCTGGCTCCACTGACGAGTATACTTCAGAGGACCGGTAATACGCATTTGTCCAAAACAATCTTCTAGTAACTTCTTTGCCGCATCTTTTCCTTCTCTATCCCTTCATGTTCTTTTTCCAGTCGCTTATTCCATTCGTTATCAGATATTTGCCCGGTCCTCCACTTTCTGTAAACGTCTTGATCTAGAGAGAACCTTACATTCATTGTTCATGGAAGAAGAAATCATGAGCACATGAACTGTTCACTTTATACTTTTTATACCATGCACAAACTGTCATTCGGATCAAAATCTCTCCAAAGAACGCACCCGTGCTAATTGATTATAATGAGGGAGAAAATCAATCCTTTACGACGTTTACTATCACGTCGTTGGAGTAAGTAGAAGGCTGTCAAGTCGAGTTGAATTATTTCATCGACATAGATTTTTCTAAAATTAGAGAGCTAACAGATGAAGCTGCAGAAGAAGCAGCAGACATGATTTTGAAAGAAAGAAAACAGAAGACAAATTGAGATTTCCTGTTAGCTATCAACCAGTGGTGTAGTTCGACCTTGCCAAAGAATGAATATAGAGAGATGATGAAAAAGTTTCCGGAGATGGGAGCGGCGAGACCACCGTTTGGAGAGATCCAGTTCCATAACAGACAAAAGCATCCCGTCTACTAGACAATCATGTTTGGTAGAAGAGAATAAGCTTGGAAAAAGAATTATTTACTGATAAAGTGATGAGACCACCCCAACGCGGCTCCTTGGCAGGGTGAACTTCACCAAATTGGCTTCCCGCTGGCCCTTTTCAGGGCCCCACAATTTTTTAAAAGGAGTACTTTTTTTCACATGTTACATTGCTCATTTCTCAAAAAAATGTGAAAGTTAATTATGTGATTTTTTATCAAACAAAACAATGTCCCTAGTGAGCTCACCCCCTCCCACTTTGCTTGAGCACAAAAGCAAGAATTAAAAAATGTATTTCCCCATGAAAGTTAAATGTGCGATTTTTTTATCAAACAAAAATATCTAACTGACCTCTCTCTCCACTTGGTTGACCATAAGGAAGAATTAATGTATTAACACGGGACTGTGTCTCTATGAGACTTGTTTTTTTTTGTGAGCGTGTGTATACAGGTGCTTCCCTTTTGAATCATTTAGGTAGCCCTGAAAGGGGCTTTCTTAAATTCCCTCAATGTATTCATTTATCCATTATCTTTGAATATCTTCGAATTCCATTGAAATGTACATGTTTCATATTGGTAGAGGAATGTGCGATTTTCCGATCTGTTCCGTTTTCTCCTCTTCAAAAACTTCAGCTTGCTGTATCAGTCGTAATAAGTCGTTTACGTGATTTTGGTCCAGGTTTTAGTCCTTATGGAATTTGTATTGGATCTGATAGGATTACCTGGCTGTGGCAAGATATTATTTCTTGTATAGCTTTTAAAATATCCTTCAGTAAACCTTCATTACGAAGTAGTGGTTGATGCCGATTTATTCGCTATAGACTTTTCTTTCCTATCTTCTGCTGCGAGTATTCCAGGATCAAAGCGTATTAAATCGACAAAGTCTGATACAAAATTGAGCTCTATTATATGCTCTTGACTGAAAAAATACAATCATCAATTTTTATTGTGACGCCGGATTTATAGGCAAAGCAAGCTGTTATTCGGATCGAAACCTCTCCAAGAACGCTCACGTGCTGTTTTGATTACACGGTGGGAGAAACCCAATCCTTTACGACGTTTACTATCACGTCGTTGGAGTAAGTATAAAACTGTCAACTCGTGCACAGTTACTACCTGCTACTGAGCCAACCATCAGAATACAGCTATTCATTGAGATGGAGAAATCGAAGGGATGAAATGGAATTGGAAGAGGCGGAATGAAGCGGGAATCAACCATCACTAATTCCAAGAAATAATTTACGACTTGCAATAAGAGCTAGAGTCGAGAAAATTTCATCATAAGTATTTGACAAAATTCAACAAGATTTACAACAATTTCTATGGAATGTCATCAGGGATACTATTAGTATCCTTGTGTTTTCCAGGGTGTATGGGAATTTACAATGGTTTGGGAACTCATACACCCTGATGCGAAGCAGAAGGGTGTATGAGTTCCCAAACTGGTATAAATTCCCAGACATTTATTTCCAAGAATGTTGGTGTACTTAATACTTTAACCTACATTGTGGGCAAAAACTGGCAGAAAATTTGTATTTTGCAAGTTTCTTAAATAAAACCAGACAAATATTCAGTTCCAATGACATCCATATCTGTAATATTTTATTGCACATAAATATTAAATTTCCTGTATTTTTATTTTTGTTCTAACATAACCGAGTAGAAGGTATGAATTAATAATTAAAAAGGGGTACGTTTTAGCCATATAGCTTGCTCTTGTATATTCTTGTTTTTACACCATAGTTAAACACGGTGTAAAAAAAAGCTACGGTGGATTGCAAGTTACACCATACCTCTCAGCCAATCAAAATGCAGTATTTTGTTTCATTTGGAAATAATATCCGATACACAAGTTTAAGAGGAGGTGAACAAGCCATTGTTACTAGAGATGAAATCAACAAAGGATGTAAGAAGAATGGAATAAATATGCTGTGTTAGCAATTAAACAAATAAATAATATAAAAGAGAAAACTGTTGATGCACATACTTTGCAGTTTCCCACTTGTGTCTTGACGTCAGGACTTCATTCAATTCAAGAGGTGTAAACCTCATAGTTCCCGCGTTTTTCAAATACCTGTTTGCACTGTACATCCATTTTATTCTTAACATGAGATTATTTTTGCCTGCACATAATTAAGTTTTCAGAAAATTGTTTTTGTGTGAAACATAAAAATATTTTCTCCAAATATTTTCTCCAATCAGATATGTTCCAATAAGAGTAAAATCGTCGTCCTCTGATTGGATGAGAGTTTATTTTATGCTTACAGCTCCAGTAGCAAATGTTACTGTCTGACGTCACCACGCGAAATATTTGAAATGACGTCGCCCGTTTCGTAATTGTTTCATCAACAGAGTGACTAGCAAGCAGCTTCATTTTTCTGGATTTTTCACACGTTCAGCAGACGGTGTTCCAGGTGAAGTGGTGTTTAAAGTACAAAACGATTTACGATTTGAACTAAGATGGAATGAGTTTATCTGGTTTATTGATTATTTATCCAATGCTGTCGTGGGGTACACATGAGGTTTATTTACTAAACCTGTGATCATTAAAAGTTGCCTTGAACAATCACAAGTTTAGTAAATGACAATCTCGTGTTTCACGATGTAGGTTTTGGGCTGTGGGTAGTTACTGTGATGAGATGATGGTAACATTGTCTGAGGTTTGTGGCTCGGAGCGTATGTTCAACCTCGACGCTTCGTGTCTGGGTTGAACATAAGCTTCCAGCCGCAAGCCTCAGATCATGTTACCATCAATTCATCACAATAATTTATAATGTCAAAGTAAAAACATGTCTCTACCACTTAATACTGCATATCCTATATACTCATCACAGCTTACAAGACTTTCGAGTTTTAGTATGACTACAAATTCTACTTTACAATCCAAGAAAGAAGAATTAGCTAAATCTGGCTTTTCTATGTGAGAGATTGTAAAGTAAACTGTTTCGTTTGTGGAGAAGGTTTAATGAATTGGGAACCTAAAGGTATTCCTTTACAAGAACATGATAAGTGGGCACCAATTTGTTCTTACGGTCAGCTTATAAGAAATTGTCAATTTTACAAACTGCCATCATGTATGCAAACACCTCCAGATAAAATATTATCATTGATGGATTATGGATACAGTTTGAAACAAATATTTTCAACTATGAAAACAATATGATAAGGTTTTAACACTTTACCCAATGAATCGCCTGCATCCACCCGCGTAATATGCAAATTCAGCAGCTGAAAAAATATTTTCAAAAAATTTCAACAAAACCATATCATGTGACCTCTCTTTGGAACGAGCTCGTCGAGCTCGTTCCAAAGAGGGATCACATGATATGGTTTTGTTGTAATTTTTTATTAAATTTAAAAAATGATATTTAAAATAATAAATTTTGAAATCGTCTGAGTTGGGTAAAGGGTTAAAGGATATTCCAGATTCTAATTTTCTGCTTTCACTCATGTTATTAGATAATGTAAATATATCATTTAGTGATGTGATTGCAAGAAAATCTGCCCTTGCAAATAAATTCAAAACTATGTTAGACAAAATGTTCACAGGTGGTGCAGAAAACGATTACCAAGATTTAAAAAGTACATCTTCACAAGATGAAGAATAATTGGAATAGAATAATGAATTGTAAACATTTTATTGTGAAGAAGTAAGGGGTATACAAAAGGAGTGAGTCTCAGCTTCACACTTGCTTTTTTGGACGTCAAGATGTCAAGACCGATTTTTACAAAAGAATACAGAAGATGAAGAGAAGCTTTGAAGATAACAGTGAGAGAGACAGTGAAACAGATGATATCAATTGAGAAAGCAAGAGACAGAGATTAGAGAATGAAAGGGAACTGTATACAATCCATCTTCAGATGCTGAGAACACCAAACACAATCATTCAAAATCCCAGGAATTCAGAATGGCATATAGAGAATTGAGGAGAGGTATCCATTTGAAAACCTATCCAAAGTATTTGACAGCATATTTGCAGAGATTAAAGATGAATGCATGATAGAAGAAAATGATCACATGAGAGTATCCATGAATCACCCTGGCTTGGATACAGGTATATTTATTTTGTTTAACAAAGCATCTTCTATCGCTGGTAATACAGTGTTAGATGAAATTGAAAAAGTTGTACAATCCAATGGTAACTTTACTATCAATGATGAGAAATTATTTGAGAAGTAACACACACGTCCTTACCACAAGGGTCTGGATGACGTGCTCCTCTTTCATTTGAATCAAATGTAAAATGGTTGTTTATGAACTGAGTATTGTTGAAATTAAAAATGTTAATGACTCCATGTGTCTCGCACGGGGCGATTGTGGTAGGAAAGTGTCATGTTCATAAAGATGGATCAGAACTTTGGCAAAGGAAATGGAAAGAAATTTGTGATTCAAGAATGAAGTTTCTAGAAATTGAAGCTAAGACTTTGATGGACATTGTGGGTCTTTATTATAATGTTTCCTGTGGATATGAGTAGTATTATAAAATACAAGATCAGCTTTCCCCAGACTATGTCATCACAATCCCCAGTATAAATCTGCTTTCTTGTCTGAGTCCCCAAAAACTACAAAGGATAGTAAAGTTATACATATACCACCACCACCAGCACTTTGGCACCATTACCAACATAACAAGCTTTTTAGGGTTTGAATATTATCATGAACTTTGCAATCAAGGGTAACGGTCTAAGGAATGACACATAGGTTGTATTGCTATGCCCCATCAAAATGTATTCCTGGACACTCCATTGCCTGTTACAGTTGCAATAGACAGTTTGTAAGTTCATCATGTTATAAAAATCATATCACTATTACAGGGTAAGAACACAAAACCATTTGTCAATTAGTGCAAAAATGTAAAAATTGTAACATGTTAATTTATCCTGGGAAAGGAAGAGACATGTGTGAGGGTATGGGTTTTATAAAAATGTAAATATTGTCATCAAGAATTAAATTCTGAACATAAATGTTTCATTCCAATATACACTTCTCCTAACAATAATGCAATGTCAAAACTTTCATTTGTGTTTTTTTTTATTTTGAAAGCACTCAAGACTCAGGAGTTCACATACCAAATTTCTGTATTGCGCGTCGTGCTAGTGCAGATTGTATCAGCAAACCCAAAGATCAAAAATGTTATTCATGTGATCAATTTGGACAAAAACAAACAATATTTATAGGGAACTCTACTTTGGCAGATTTCTGTGAATGGCTTTTCAGTAAAGAACACAAAGGGACTACAGCTATAGCTCATTATTTAAGTGGGTTTGATGGACAATTTATTTTAAGACATCTTGTAGAAAATGATAACAAAACTCCAGTAATTGGTATGAATGGAAACAAAATTATTCCACTTCAAGCTTATGGTGTGAGACTAAATGATTATTTAAGTTTTCTTTACATGAAGTTGGCACAATTCCCTAACACATTTGGTTTGACTGAAATAGCAAAAGGGTATTTTTTTCATCGGCAAATGCACAAAGTTATCAAAATTATATTGGTCCTTATTTAGATGCACAATTTTACATGCCTGATTCTAGATCTCCATCATATAGGGAAGAATGCATCAAATGATATAATCAAAAACTCACCACTAATGCTACATTTAACTTTTGAAAGGAAATGGAAATGTACTGTTGATCGGATGTAGATATCTTACAAAGAGGGTGTGGGGAATTTAGACATCAATTTTTAGATATTGATGGAATAGACCCATTCAGGGAAGCAGTTACTCTAGCTGATGCCTGTAACAAAGCTTGGAGAAAAACATCAATACCAGAACATACACCTGCCATAATTTCAGACAAATGTTACCCATCTGCAGTCAAATATTCTTATAAAGGATATCAGATATACAGTTACTTGCATAAGAAAACCTCATACACATACAACATGCACTGAATGGTGGGAAGTTAAAATAGGAGATTATTATGTAGATAGATTCCATAAAGACACAAACACCATTTTTGAATTTTGTGGATGTATGCAGTATGGATGTGTTAAATAGTTTCCAGACAGAAATGCAAAAAACTCTGTCAATTTAAAATGTTACAAGACTCTATACATACAGAAACAGCATTGCATAGAGCATTTTAAGTCACTTTGGTACATTGTGAAGAGGATATGGGAGCATGAATATGACACTTTATGCAAAACAGATTCTAAATTAAAAAGAGAACACAATTCTTTTTTCCAAACAATAAAACCACAACCAGTCAAACAATGGGAAGCATTATTTGGAGGGAGAACAAATACCATTAAATTATACATAGAATTGATCGATGCACAAACATGAAATAAAGTACGTAGATATTTATTCACTTCATCCGTATGTTAATAAACACAGAGAATATCCAGTAGGTCATCCAAATATACTCCCAAAAGAAGAAAACGTAGATACACATAATTTAAGAGATTATAGGGGACTCATTAAACGTAAAATTTTACCACCACAAAATCTTCACATGCCAGTTTTACCAACTCACTCTAGCAAGAAAATGCTTTTCACACGTTGTAATGCATGTGCAGAACAAAAAAATGATCCCTGTCAACACAAACCAGAACAATGCAGTCTTGTAGGTACATGGACAACTGTAGAACTTTTCAAAGCAATGGGTTCCTAAATGGTGGGAATCAACATCCGCCCACATTCTATGGCACTGGAAAAAATGGTCTACATAAATTTACAAACATTATGTGAATAAATATTTAAAATAAAACAAGAAGCCAGTGATTATCCAGACTGGGTGAAAACAGATATGTATAAAGGCACATGTAAAAAAAGATTATGCAGACATTGAAAACATGAATTTACAAGACATTGAAAAAAATCCAAGAAAAAGATCATTTGCATCAACCATGTTAAATTGTTTATGGGACAAATGCACAAAACAATATCAAAATGAAAACAGAGAACATACATAATCCATCCAAATATTTTGACTTAATACAGGACCCAAGTATCATTGTTAAAGATGTTGAAATATTTGACCATAATCAATTTATTCCAGTGAATTACACAGATATAGAACTAGTGTTCAGCTAAGGTCGTTATAGCTTCTTTTGTCACAGCATATGCAGGTTTGGAATTATATAAAGTCATAGGAGGATTAGATAAACAGGTTTTATATTTTGATACAGATTGTTGCATTTATATACATAACCCATTACTTTGTAATCCAACAATTTTAAACACTAGGTTAGATCACTGGACAGATGAACAACCAGATGCAAAAATCATTGAATACATAGGTTTAAGTCCTAAATATTATGGTTAGAAATGCATTAAAGATGGACAAATACAATCCCCATATAAAGTCAAAGGGATTACATTAGATTTGAACACACTGCAAAATGACAATTATGAAAGTATGGTTGAATGTGTACAAGATAGACAGAATTACAAACTAAATATTGAATGTACACATAAATTAATTGACACAAGACTTGACAAGTCACAAGTCAAACACAAACCAAAACATTTTGATCTGTATACACAAAACAATATGTGGTAAATAAATATGATACATGTGCATACAGGTTTAAAATATAAACTGAATTAAATGAAACAAGAATAGACAAGTGTAAATAAATATGAGACATGTCCATACAGGTTAAATGTATAGATAGCCCACACCTATGATGTGAATGGAAAATTTGAATTTCAACCATGGACCAGGCAGGATGTCTTTTAGAAAACAGATCTCACATAAGGCGTTACTGTATGCTTTTCATTTTCAACTTATTACTCACAGTCACCAAACAATAACAAAAGATGTTATTCAAAAACAGTTAGAAAAAAACAGAAATGTATATTGAATTGTGTAAGGCATTATACAAGATAAATGCTTTTTACAAAGACAATTTACAAAATATTCGGACAAAAGTTATGTGGAATTTTATTATTTATGATGAACAAATCATGGATTATTTACATAATCAATGTGCACTACAAACTGATCAAAGTATTGATTCTTCAGAAACCATATTTGAGTTAAAAGCACCTTTATGGAAAATTTCCTCCAAGAGGTATGATGAAAGCATGGAAGAAAGTATTATAAAAGTTAGTGATACATTTTTTTCTCACCCAAAACAATTATGGCATCAAGTGAATGTTTATTGTTTCAGCATCCCTGTAATGTTTTCAACTCAGGACCTAATGGCTCAGAAAAAACAGGATTTGTTAAAAAATATTGATATGAAACATGATTTATTTCAAATTGTACCTAAAAAAATCACTTGGTGTTATAAAGAATGGAAAAGATCTATATACTTTACTTACAGAAAGTGAAGACATCAAATTCATCAAAGGTATTCCTGAAGGTTGAATTTGACTTTGTTAATGATGTTACTATACCTCATCTTGTAGTTTCCGGTGATATGTTAGGAGCTAAAGATGAGGAAAAAAACAAATTATGGTTTACTCATAAAGGACATTGTTGAAATGCAAGCATTATTTACATAACACAAAACATGTTTCAACAATCTGAATCTAGCCATAGATTAAGTTTAAATGCACATTATATGATTTTATTTCAAAATACAAGATATAAAGGACAAATTAAAGTATTGGCAAACCAAGTTCAATTACTGCATTCAAATTCAGCTTATCAAGATGTAATAAGCAGTAAGCATGGTTATTTATTAATGGGTTTTCATCCTAGAACTCCTCATTCATTGAGATTAAAAATTTATATTTTTTATCTTGGGTAACACAAGATGAACGTGTACCTATCGTTTATACAAACTATAAAAAAGTATAGTGTTATGATATTTGTGTCAGTTGTTTTAAATCTGTCAATGTGTACACATCATCATGATGTTATCATTCATACATTCTTTGGAAAAACTTAGTCATCAGACGAATCCATTTGAAAGAGAAACATTTCTTAAGAAAGGATTTAAGAAAATTTTAAAATAGTTCACATTAGCAAGTAGAATCAAACTTTAACCTATATGGATAAACATGAACAAGATCTTGAACAACTTGCAAATTCAAGAGGAGATCTTGCAACAAAATGAAACATTATTTTAAAACCAGGTGGTGGTGGTTTTTTTGGTGGTGTTATTATTCATAATTTAATTTGATGGGGTGGTTATAAAACTACTAGATTCTTTCAATCAGCATCAAGAAGAAATCATATAAGAAAAGAAAGTCTCCTAATATACATCAAATAATTCATCAAGTTAAAGAGGATAAAAAATCAACAAAAGGTAGGACCTAAATACTTGTACATACATTTGAAATTGCACCTCATACTTCCCCAGCTCATACAAAGACAAAAACAATACTTGTGAAAGATATTCAGAAACAAAGAAAAGTAGCACCACTTAAGTTAACACATGTAGTGTCAATAACAAAAGATGGTGTAAAAAAGTAAATCTAGAAACAATGCATTCTGTACAAAATACAGAGTATGTACCATTAAAAGAAAAAAATCCATCAGTGACACGTTTTACAGCTTTAAATTCCCCTAAATCTATTCGTGGAATAAGATCTTACTTTAAGTGAAAATGTTTTAATAAGTAAAGTGAACTCTTCACACATATATAAATAGCAATACATTTTATTTCTTTCATTTCATCCATAGATAATGATAGAGAAGGATGGCGGGACAAAATAAGAAACAAAAGATTCCTTAAGAGAAAAATGTGGTATGTTAATGGCATTGAACCAAACTGTTCCAGTATTTCAAAAAGAAATAAGAATTGCACCTAAATAATCAATTAATTGTTTGTCAGAATGTTGTAATAATCTTTTAAAAGGCAATACACATCTAACACCTAGTTAGGAACAGAACTTGAATCCGAAGTGTAAAGAACTAAGAACACTTCTCAGAAAACCAAAGTCTGTTAAAAAACAAATATTAAATCAAAAAGGTGGGGTGTTACCATTACTTGGATTACTTGCTCCAGTGGTTGAACTTGCAACTAATCTTGTAAATAAAGTAGTCAGTAAAATATAAAGAAAATGGTTATTGTACCTTATCAACTACTAGAAGATATGTAATGGGTTAGAAATGAAAAAGCTCAACATCCTAGATTACCACCTAACCCACAAGATACAAAAACTGCACAACTTCAGAATAATTTATCATCAGTAATAGACAATTCAGAGTTATCAGAAAGTGCGACAAAACTTAAGTATGAGGAAAGTTTGCAGAATTTTCAAATGTCACATAATAAAGCATTACAACCTTCACCTGTCATGCCCGATTCAAAAGAAAAAATAAATCATTATCTTTATGAGATCGAATTATAGAACGTGTACCTGTTACTATGAGACGTAAAGCCATGTCATTATTATATGGTTTATCAACTCATCTAAACATGAGCTGGGATGATTAGGTATATTAAATTATGATGGATAAACTATACTAGGTTGAAGCATTGTTGATTTAGTTAATGACATTCTTAGACATCGAAAAGGTTTCAAACCAAGAGGATCTGAAATATTCACTCATGGATTACAAGATATAAATATACCACAAGATTTTGTAGGAAATCGTGAACGTTGGCTATGGATGCATAGACAACACACTCATAAACTTAGCAGTAAATATCACAGTTACCCTAGTTTGGCAGATACTCCTTTGTCAATATCTCTAACACATAAAAGTAAAAAGAAATAGTGGAGTGAAGATACACCAAAATCATTACTAAAACGTAAATTATCTAGAAGTTGAATTTCTGGCAAATGGGAGTCCTATTGAATGATTTATTAAGTAAATTATATTACAATTCAAAACATCCTGCTGGTTATGATGGTGTACAACAATTATATAAATCAGGACATCAAAAAGATCATTATATTACACTTGATCAAGTAAAACATTGGTTATTGGGAGATAGAACATACATTTTACATAAACCTATCTGGAGAACATTTTCAAGATGTAGACCTATAGTAGGTGGTATTGATCATCAATGACAAATTGATTTAGCATATTTACAAAGTTTACAATCCCATAATGATCCATTTTATTATTTAGTTTGTGTCATTGGTGTATTTTCAAAATGTGCATGGATATTACCTACTGATAATAAATCTGGAGGGACATTAACAAAATCATTTCAAACTATTTTGAAAACATCTGGTCATAAACCATTATATTACAACCTGATAAGGGTTCTGAATTTAAAAATAAGATGGTGCAGAAATTTCTGAGAGAGAAAATATTCATTTTTGTCACAACAGAAAATCCTGAAACAAAAGTAAGTACTGTAGAACAATTTCAACGTACATTGAAAACACATATGTGGAAATATTTCACACATAAGCATACATTAAAATAAATTTATGTGTTACAAAACTTAGTGGAAAGTTACAATCAGAGTTTTCATTGGAGTATTGAAGAAATCCTGCTTCTATATATATAAAAAATGAAGTAGAAATTTCTCAACATCTGTATGGACAAAAAACTAAAAAGAAAAAAAATACATTTTCAAATTGGTGAATTAATAAAAAACAAACCTACATTTGAAAAATGATATTTACCAAAGTGGACAAAAGAATTATTTAAAATCAACATGTGAAATGTACAATATCACTTACTTACAAAATTGAAGATTTAGGTGCAGAAAAACTTCAGGGTACATTTTATCCTTAGTAAATTCAACATATAAAAGATGATAAAAATGTATTATTAAATCAGTTCTTAATAGATGGTCAAGAAGTGTGGGTAAGAAAATTATGAGAAAACTTGAAGTACATTGGGAATGATATCCAAAGAAATGTGATAGTTGGATAACAGAATCTGATTTGGTATAAAAACAAAAATGTCATCAAATGAAAATTCATTACCAATGAAAGCACAAATGTTGATGTACAAAGTCAGCACAGTTAACAATTTAAAACTTGTGGGAATCGTGTTATTATCATTTATGGTATTATAATTACTGCCATTGCACTTTTATGTTTACGAAGCCCTTATAAAGAATTGTGGTTAGTGTCATTAAGTAGTTCTCTAGGCTATATTCTTCCATGCCCAGCTTTAAAATATTTGAAACACCCGAAATATAAGAAAATTTGATTTGTTTTACATAATACTTCTGAGTGACGGTTCAATGAATATGTTTCCATATAATACACAATGTTGTTTTCAAACACAGTTAGCTAAACCCATTCATCTTGATAAAGAACGATGGGAAGTAGGTTTTATAGAAGTAATTTTATCTTCAGATGCAAAAAATATTACAGATGAAGAATCTGTTTTTAAATTCATTGTGACAGATAGCAAAATATTGACATTTATCAATAAAACATCTCTGAAACATACGATTCACAAAGGAGTTGCTGTTGTTGAATTAAATATTTCACCAGGTGCTTATGCAAATGGCGGTCATGTCATAGATGCAATGCAATCAGAAATTCACAAAAAAACTAGGAGATATATTTAAAACATTTGATGTATCATTTCATGTTGGATATTCACATCTCCAAGGCCGTGTAAAAATAGTACGAAATAGTATTGGAAAAGTGGATGTTGAAATGTCACAAAGTTTATTACAAAAACTGGGATGTACAAATAATTTTCCTGTCATTTTTCCTAACATGGCAAGAAATGCATTTAAATATAATGTAGATTTAAATACTGATTTCAATCAACTTTCTTTTATTTAGACATTGCAGATTATATATTTTTAGGTAACAATGAAGCACCTATTTTATGAGTAATACCATTTGAATTATGAAAAGAATGTCAACACATTCACAAAGAATTTGATAATGTACATTACATACCAATATCAATATCTTGTTTTGATCAGATTAGTATAAATATAAATGGAAACACTGATAAGCCCATTCAGTTTGTCAGTGGTAAGGCTGTAGTAAAGTTGCATTTTAGATGATGGTACAACCTACATTTATAAAAATGATACTACATCAATATGGGTATGGATTAGGTTCTATTTTTCGTGTCAGTGGTAAGACTGTAATAAAGTTGCATTTTAGAGTGTGGAACAAATTACATTTAAAAATGATACCAAGTCAATGTGGGTATGGATTAGGTTTTATTTTTCATACAGAATTGAGAACAGCTGTACCATTTGTAAAACCCATAGCAAAAAAAATGCATTTCAAACTTTAAAACGTGAAGGATAGAAACTTGTTATACAGATGGCAAAATATCTTTTTAGTACCTAAATAAATTGTATTCACTCACGGAAAAGATATTATGAAATCAGTGGGTAAATCTGCTTTGGGCATAAAAAAGATGAAAACGAAAAGCAGTAAGTTATTCTAAGAAATGTTCTCAAAGTGGAAAGATGTATAGAGCTCCTGTAAAACGAAATTCAAAACCACTTGATATATTTGATTAACATTATAATGTTACACAGATCATGTGAACAGTTTAGAAATAGTTTTGATTCAGGTAATGTTTCACCAGCATGGTATTGAAAATATTGGTGAAGTTGAACAATTTCCAATAGCATCTTTAAACAATTATTCACCAATAGCATTTTTAATTACAAGACAAACAACCAAGTGGTTAGATGTTGCAGCATCTACATTTGAAGTTCAATTAAAAATTACAAACAAGATGGGAGTGCTTTGGCTCCAGATACACAAATTGCTCCCATCAATAATTTTTTTCATAGTGTGTTTAGCAAAATTGATGTTAAATGGAATGTCAATCTTATCATCACCAATACATTTCTATATCCTTTTAGAGGATTTTTGGAGAATGTTCTTAGTTATTGAAGAGAAGTGAAAAATCACAATTGGCTGCAAGGTAAATGTGGTATTTAGATTCTCCTGGCACACATACTGAAGCTGCAAAAAGATCATGAAACACTGATTTTACTGAATGTGCAAAATTAATTGGTGCTAGTGAGTCTCTACAGTTAGAGGAAAAGTACATTTAGATCTATTTGTGGAAGAAAAATATTTATCAACTTGAGTTGAGATGAGAATTGAATTGCATCGTACTCCATCTAACGTTTGTCTGATTGGTGTTGAACATGTCATAGGCATATATATATACATTAGCATGACCATGTGCATGTCCTGTAATTTGTATCAGATTCGAGGTCGTGTTTACAATCAGATCACAATGAGCCCATCAGGGCAAGTTGTGATCCAATTGTAAACACGACCGAAAAGCTGATACAAATTACAGGACATGCACATGGTCATGATAATACATTTATCTAACAATCCCGTTACATAAAGACTGTTTTCCTCGATTTTTTGTTTAAATTGGGTTGGAATTGATCAAAATTCTGAATTTTATATTTCAATGCATAATAACAATGCTGATATATGTCATAGTGCGATGTCGACCAGAAGTTGAATCTATATGATACGGAATCAGAATGAGTCATCTATATGATACGGAATCGGAACACATTATGTTATATGCACCGTTTCTCGTGATTTTCAGGCCAAAATCTATATGATTGTTAGATAAAAATATGTATCAACTTGAGTTGGGATGAGAATTAAATTGCATCGTATTCCATCTAACTTTTGTCTGATTGGTGGTGAACATGGGAAAATTGAAATTCGAAAAGCTATTTTTAAAATACGGCATTAGATTTAATTCCAAAATTTGCAAATGATCTTTATGCTCAAATAGATCATTCAAGTTACAAAATGCCCATAAGGCGTGTAGAAATTAAAACATTTACAAGTGGAAACGGTCTTCATTCAAAAATATAAGATCATCTATTTCATAAACAGATACCAAAATGAATTAATTTTGACCTAGTATCTAATAGAGATATAAATGAAGATATTGGCACAACTCTATTTAATTTCCAACATTTCAGTTTGAATAAGTTGGAAGTAACAGTAGATGGGTATTCCATTAAATCACATCCCTTTTAACCAAATATCAAAGGTGGACTTTATCAAAATTCATATTTATCATTGTACGAGGATATGGGCTTCTTGGAACAAAATAAATCATTTAACTTATCTTTTCCGGATTATGTAAGAGGATATATTCTTTGGGGAATTGATTTGACACCTGATCAGTGTAGTAGTGGGTCACTGGCTCATCCTATGAAATCTGTTAATCTTCAAATTAAACTTCAGTTTGCTCAAGCTCTTCAAGAGGTAATCAACGTGGTCGTCTATGCAGAATTTGATAGTGAGATAGAGATGAACAGATTAAGAGAAGTGATATTTGACAATTAAAAAGGGTGATTCAGTGTGAACATTGCAGATGTATGAAGAAAAAATACAAACATTATTTCAAGAATGTGTAGTGATAGAACTGACAAAATCCTTTAAACAGAAAATGAAAACTGTCTGTGAAGAATGTCAAACACACACATGAACATTAATGGATATGTACATTGCAGAATGTTTTCAGAAACTGTGCCCAGTGACTATACTATACAATCTACACAAGACGGCAATAAAAATACACTTATTAGAATATTGTGCTGGTATAGACTTTGAAACAGACTGCCAAAAAGACATTCAAAAGTGGGCAGATTTAGTTAAAAGAGACTGGTCATATTATACAGCATATCGTGATTAACGGCTCTGGGCCAGCCCCTTTCAGGGCTAAGAAATGGAAACCATACAATTACAATAAATACTTGACAGTTCTCAAAGGTTATCATCCTTAAGTGGAAAAGTGTTTTCAAAAGACTTGTTACCAAAACGGAAAGCTAAGCATAGACAAGCATACATTGTGACCACAGATTCATCGAAAGAACCAGGAGCACATTGGATAGCAATATATTTTAAAGACAATTATTCTGCTATCTACTTTGATTCATATGGTTTACCACCATTGGGTAGAGACATATACAATTTTATAGTGAAACACATATTCCTGGACAATAAATACAATGAGACTATAAAGAGATTTTAGTGCTGTGTGTGGAATGTACTGTATATTTGCTTTAGCTCATCTTGCAAAAGGATATGATTTAAAGACCGTTGTTACTATCAAATGTTATCCAAGACATTCACAAGAAGACGACAGAGATGTTTTATCTTGGCTTGAGCAAAACTATAGACAATATTTAAAATGACTGTGCAGGAATAAAAAATCAGGTGCCAAAACCAAATTCCAAAGGTATTTTTTTCATTATACTTAATTTTCTTTTCTTTTTGTCAGATAATAAAAAGTCATCCATCTATTACAGTACGTGGAGAGTGGATTGCAACTAAATAACCCGCAGAGAGAGTTATCACCCAAGCTATAATTTTCAAATTTTGTATATATCGACTAAAAATACAAGCAATGTTTCAGCCAATGGACCTCCAGGTTTAACTCGGAGGTCCATTGGCTGAAACTTTGCTTGTGATTGTTATGCTTTGCAACAAATTTGCAATTATTGCTTGGGTGGAATCTCCACTCTGCGGGTGATTTAGTGATAATTCACTCTCCAGGTACTGTAGATAAATATCATAGAAATCCATTATGTAACATAAGTGGAATTTTTCAGTTCGTTCTTATTTTTATTTCATTCAGATAGTAAATGAGAGACTGAATACTTTCATTCAGTTTTTTTAATCATCTCGATGTAAATGGATTTTTTCATGGATAGGTAAACTCAGATCTCGATGTACATATGTTCAGTTTATGGCATTATATTGAAGAAACTTTAAATAAATTTGTGTTTTTTTGTTTTTTTTGTCAAAACTTCTGTGACAGTTTTGTCGATTTGTTAGGTTAGTCCTATAATTCTTTTTTTATCACCGATTTGTTAGGTTAGTCCTATAATACTTTTTTTTATCACAGCCTCCTACACATCCCATCAGGAAAATAGTGTCAAGAGTCACTTCTCTCTTTTACAGAGAGTACTAGGTGTATATTGTATGCATCTTTTCAATATGTGAAAAGTTGATAGACAATCCTATAATCACAAATATTTTACATCTAAACCAACTATCACAGGAACTTCGACCACAACGCATGCCATCTAGGTTTTTTCTTCATTTTGTTTCTTCTTCTTAGCATTTCTAAAAAGCAGAGAGTTAGAAGCAAGATGTTTTAAAACCAGTTTGGCATGAACTGTTGCAATTACGTCAGAGGGCATCCAGGATTGTCTATGGGGAAAAGGTGTTAAGAGGCCAGGGTCATTGGGCGTAAAAATTTAACACTGAAATTCTCATAAACATTTGTTCACCAGAGAATATCCAGATCTGGAGGTCATTGGGAGTAAAATGTTAACACAGATATTCCCATAGACATTTTTTACGCCAGAGTGCCATCTATGATAATTTCAGTGTTAAAATTGCCTCCAGACCTGGATTTTCTCTGGCGAAGAAATGTCTATGGGAATTTTAGTGTTAATTTTTTACACCCAATGGCCCACCCTCACTACTCATTCTATACTACTTAGGTAAACACCATGACATTGGATGAACTGACAGCTATTACGCTGTGACGAAAGTCGCAGCATAACAGGTTCACCTAGTCACACGTCATCGGTGAAAGGAGGTATCGCGTTGATTAACTTGACCCTATTGATGGGGTGGGGGACTGAGTGGAGTCGTTTCTCGCTAATGTTCCAGCAATCCAGTTGTTTAGAGATCATCGGTGTAATGCTACTTTTTAGTACACTAAGGCTGCGTTCTTACAGGAACAATAAACTTAATGGTGATTTGCATATCTCAGATCAATCTCTTAGACTAAACGTTCGAATTGTATGAGAAAAATATTTTATTCTGCAAACGTTAACTCGATATCTGAATAAAACATATATGAAAAAACAAAAAAGGTCGGCATTGTCAAAAATAGCTGAATAACGGAATGTTTACCGGTATATTTCACGTTAAAAGTTCGACAGCTGGTTGCTGATCTTCATACCGTATTTTGACAGCTGGGTTTTTAGGATCAATGATAACCTGATTCCATTGTGCCACATAGCTGTAAACTGAACATTCATCCTCCTATAACCCACAGTTTGTAATCGCACAATTCACAATTGTTGCTAATCGATAATTCCTCCACTGGAAAGAGGTGTGTTAGTCTTCAAATCATTTCTTCACAGTCCACGCTTCAGTTGAGAAGAATGCGACCCCGCTCTCCTTTTATATTTTATTTGTTATTCGAGATAGTTTGTTGTTCGTCCAAACGAAGATCTGGTGTAACATGGAAGGTTGTACCACTATTTACAGCAAAGATACCCATTTCCTGTGGTCTGCACGAGTCCTATGCCTTTATTGTAGAAGGCTGCGCCGCACAATGCCTGACATTCTCCCAGTGTTACACATTTTGGTTTTCGAACCCGACAAAGAGCTGTTACATGTTCAAGTGTATTTTGGAAGGAGGGAAAGATCCAATGTTTTTGAATGAAACAAACTTGAGTACGAGATATTTTAACAACGGTGTTAGTAAGTATTTTATCAGTTCTATATCACTGCTACAAGAGGCATCCCTCTCGGAATCTGTGATAATAAATTTATTATTGTCTGTCCCATCAAACTCTGCCTTGAAAAAAACATGATTATGAAATTAACATGAAAAGAATAAACGGTTTAATGTTTTGATTACTCATAAATATTTTTGCGTCCTTAAACCTCTGTCCTTTCACCCTCACATTCTCAATAACCTTTGAACTGCGTTTTTCAATTCCAACGGATTTTGTGTTGAATTGGCACAAACTTTGTGTCACAGAGAGAGTCCATTTTCGTAATAGGTAAGACATATTTTTCACTCTGGGAACGCAACAGCCCAATGCCGTTACGGACTAATTGTTTGCGTGTTTTTTCGTCGACAAAAATGCACATTATATTGGAAAATTGGACCGTTCGAGATTCTACTTAATCCAGTATGTTGTTTTGGGGGACGACATTTTTTCAGATTCATCTCGCTCCAATATGGAATAAAGACAGTTCATTTTTTTATTTGAAAACCTGTCAAGGAGACGCAAAAACATTGCATTTATTTCAAGCTTTACGGCTAATTGTTGTCTTGTTTTTCCGACGAGACCCGCATTTCGGAAAAGGTCCGAGGAAAGAAGGAAGGGCATCAGTTTTAGACCTTATGGAGGACCTTTAGAGGTAACTGCAATATGCAATGTTGTATTCCATATATTGAAATCGCCTCAAGCAACATGTGATGCGGATAGAGGAGAGTCGCGAAAATGAAGACTGGAGTGTGGGGGGAATAAATCAGATTTAGCCCAACTGTAATGGCTGACAATATTCCAACTACCTCATTAAGGTATGCCTTAGTCGACGGCATGCCTCGCTGATGCCATTGATTGATTAATAGTCGGGATTATTGTTAAAAAACTCAAGACTGCTTGATAATTTATTAATGAATAGACAAAAGAAAAAGTAGTAGTCTTGGCGTAACTTCTTATTTAATTAACCCTTTGTCTAACAAATCGGTCGCATCTACCCGCGTTATATACAAATTGAGCAGTTAAAACAATATTATTTTGAAAGAATTCAACAAAACTATAACATGTGACCCCTCATTGGAACGAGCTCGTCTAGCTCGTTCCAATGAGGGGTCACATGATATGGTTTTGTTGAACCTTTTAAAAAAATGGAAAAAAAATAAAATAATAATTTTTTGCTATCGTGTGCGTTGGGTAAAGGGCTGACAGGTACCGTACAGGCCAACTCGAAATTTGTCGTGATGGGAAGTCGCGAAAATGACGATTTGGAAATGGGAGTGGGGTGGGGTGGGGTGTACACCTGGTTTGTAGTAACTGTGATGTCTGGCAATATTCCAATCTACATCATTAAGGTATGCCTTCGTCGAAAACATGCCCTGATAATGCCTTCGGTGGGTTAACAGTCGGGATTATCATTAAAAACTTCAAGACTGCTTGGTCATTTATTAGTGAATAGATAAAATAAAAAATAGTAGTCATGGCGCAACTTCTTATTTAATTAACCATTTAACTAACAAATCGGTAGCATCTGCCCGCGTTATATACAAATTAAGCAGATTGAAAAAAATATTCTTTTAAAAAAAAACATAACATGTGACTCCTCATTGGAACGAGCTTGTCGAAATCGTTCCAATGAGGGGTCGGATGATATAGTTTTCTTGGGGCTTTTTTAAAAAAAAAATGTCAAAAAAAAATTAAATTGACAATTTTTGGATATCGTATGTACAGGTAGGCCAACTCGAAATTTGCAATGTTGGGCCACCGACAGTACCCTACAGCCCAAATTGGTTACTACAGACCTTTATTTATATTACCAACTGTGTTGGTGACACAAGTCCTGGTATCACATTCAGTCCTTTGAGAAAGTCCCTAATTACTAACAATACAGAATTGATATATTAGGCTCAAATCCTGACGAAAATATCCTGTGTGGAAAACATATTGGATTGGGTGTGACCCTCAGGTCCCATCCACACCCCTTCCCAAGCGACGCTTCTGGGGTGGTCTGCAAGCTAGGATACCTTATTTGTTAGAGTCTGTCGGTTGCTCCTACTTAGATGTAGTTAGGACTTGTGCGGTTGTTAACAGTGTAAGCATAACACGTATAGCACATGAACACATGCTTGGATGATCGATATGTGCTTATCTGAAAATGTGCTGTGTCAAAAGAATATAGAACATGGACACACACGATGGAAATGTATTCTATAATCATAGATAGACTATAGAAAGGATTGTGTAAGTGGGATTCCGCGGAACGTAGCCGTTCAAAACACAGATAAGGGTGTGAGGACCATTAGTCTGTACCTCAGTAAAGTATTTCTCATAGCCCTCATTCACTCACCTGATGAAAAGGGATTCTACAAACATGTATAGACTTTAAAAAAGATTCCATAAGTAGGAATCCCAAGAATGTGACCGTTCAATACCTAGTTGAAGATGTAAGGTCCATGAGTCTATACCTCGATGAGGTATTTCTCATAGCCTTCATTCACTCACATGATGAAAAGGGATTCTACAAACATGCATAGACTTTAAAAAAGTGTCCGTAAGTAGGATTCGGGAGAATGTGACCATTCAATACCCAGGTGAAGATGTAAGGTCCATGAGTCTATACCTCGATGAGGTATTTCTCATAGCCCTCATTCACTCACATGATGAAAAGGGACTCTACAAACATGCATAGACTTTAAAAAAGTTTCCGTAAGTAGGATTCGGGAGAATGTGACCATTCAACACCCAGGTGAAGATGTAAGGTCCATGAGTCTATACCTCGATGAGGTATTTCTCATACCTCTCATTAACACACATGATGCAAAGGGTTTATACAAACATTTATTAACTTTAAAGGAGATTCCATAGGTGGGATTGTGAAGAATACGATCGTTAAAAACTAAATATGTGACATCCATGAGTCTATACTTCAATGACTTACTTCTCATGACCCTAATTCACACATATTATGAAAAAAGATTCTACAAACATATATATGGCCTATAAAAGAGATTCCGTAAGAGGGATTCCTCGGAATGTGGGTCATGAGGTTATTATACCTTAATGAGGTATGTGTCAAGGCTCTCATTCACTCATATAATGAAGGGGGATTTTAATACATATAAATTATAAAAGAGATTTCGTAAGTGGGATTCCGCCGAATGTGACCGTTCAGTGCCCAGATGAGGATGCGAGGACCATGGAGGTTATATTTCATAACCATCATGCCAGCATATGATGAAAAGGGGAATCTGAAACATACACATCAACATCACATCTGCCTCGAGTATCGAAAATTATTCAGTCATTTGAAATATTTAGAGCTTCAAATGCGGACCATCCATAACCCAAGAGATTCAATAAACGGATTCGTGAACGGATATTTAAAAAGAGACAACATCTAACAGATGGTCCACTCAACGACGTAACTACCACAGCTATGCAGAAGAAAGGACCCGAATCACTGGAATCAGCGGGGCTTACACAGCGGTGCCAGACAAACGAAGCATAGACCCTGGCAACATTGCATCAAGCAGAGAATAAAGGACTAATCGAAACTTCAGTACAATCTACAGTTAAAACTAGAAGTCCTGTCACCAATAGTGCGCTTATCTATGCTTAATTGCGCGTTGGAATTGCGCGCAATTGCCATATCGAATGTCATCCAAATCACGGCAGGTTCTCCTGGTTACTCATAGCAAACACATGCATGCTTATGCACAGGCCATATGTACAGAATTTGGTAGCTTTACTTGGGCCATAACGCGTAGATTAACGCGCATATCAACGTGCTATGTGTGCGCATTTCATGACAGGACTTTTAGTTTTAACTGTAATCCTACAAAAAGTGTAAAATACAGAGAATTCTATAATGGATTTCAAAGATACAGGAAATCCTATAACGAAGCTTCACAACCATTCGGGACCAATGACAACAGCGTAGGAACAAAGCGAATGAAGATCGTCAAGAGCTGAATATGATGGTGACCGAAGAGAAGATCGAAATGAACTAAACTGTACGAAGATCGAGGAGAATGAAGTTTTGTGAGAAGTGAATAGAAAAAGGAGCCCAACAAAGGCTGAGACTGAACTGCACAAAATCCTTTGAGCTTTAGCAATATTGTATATATATTGTATGCCAAATCAAGGAATCTCATTTTACGGAATTCGCTAGGACTTCTACTTGCAGAATCAATTTCATGGTATGTGTATGTTTGTGGAATCTCCTTTTTATCGTATGACGACATCGGGGCTAGAAATATCTCATTAATGTAGAACCTCACAGCCCTCGTACCCTCAACTGGCTGTGATCCGTGGACTCCCACTTACGGAATTCCTTCTGTGGTCTGACCTATAGAACCCCCTTCCATCGCGTTTGCCTGTGTGTTATATGTTTTTAGGACACATCGTGCATTTTCACAAAAATACTTATCTGTCTTTCAAGTATGTGACTATGTTCCAAACATGTTGTGCGTACATTGTTAACCCTTTACCTAACATAAAAAGCAGACGACACTTGCAAAAAAAATTCTTGATAACTAATTTTTTTCATTTTTTGTCTCAAAAACATAGGTTATGACCCCTCGTTGGAACGAGCTCGACGAGCTCGTTCCAACGAGGGTCATAACCTATGGTTTTGAGACAAAAAATAAAAAAAATAATGAAAATTAATTGGCGATTTTTGAGAATAGCGCTGGCCGGTTTTGGCCGTTACGTTAGGTAAAGGGTTAACTATCGCATAATCAATAACCGTATCTCGGTACGGTAAAAGGTTGTCTCTAAAATGTGAGGTCCCTTAACTTGTTCCAGGCCAGTGATCTGTGTAGACCGATGAAGGGAGTAATTTGATTGCACCCATCAATGGCTTGGCTGAATGGAGAGGTCAAATCAATGTCAGGTATAGTATGCAACAGACCGTCTCTATCATGTACGTTGCCTCAGCTTACACAAGGCTAATTAACTGCATAGACTGATGAGAGGAGCGATTTGATTGCGGTCATCGGTGAATGGCTTGGCCGAAGCGAGATGTCAAGACTGGGTCAGGTATAGTTATAAAGACTTTAGTATTTCTACAAGTCAGTTGTAATGGTTGGAGGCCCTAGAAAAAGGACAAAAGGTTTTAGCCATATCACAAACCATCGTTAGCGGAAGACTACATCAGTGGAACGAGTGGAAGCCAATCAAGGGACAGATAGTTGAAGTCATCGTAGAAGCCAATGGGAGGAATAGAAGGAGGTCTACAGAGAGGGATTCTAGCAGTGCAATGATAGGATGTAGTTGTACTAGAAACCAACAGATTACTGCTTGTAGAATCCCTTTCATGAATCCCTTCTTGGACACATCTGTGGTTATGGAATCCGTTTCCCGAGATGAGAATAAAAGTAGTTTAAGGAGCTACTCTTTTGAACAGTTGCTCGATAGCTTATTTGCTCGATGATATTCGAGTTGTTCGAGCAATGTTTATTCCAATCACTCCTCGATTAACTCTTGAACTTATTCGCAGGAACCATGAGGCTTCCTTTATACAAAATGCCGTTAATGTTGTATGTGTAGCTACAGACAACCGGGAATGAAGCATTCTGATTGGTCAAGGGTAGAGGTCGGGACCAGAAATGGCTAAGACTAAACGAAATGCTAAAATAGTAGTCATAATAGGGTCATCAATAGTTGGAAAAAAATCAGGAATAGGTGGAAGAAAGCCGAAAAACGATTCTGGACGAATCTGAGCCATGACAAATACTACCATCGAATCGAATGTAACAGTGAGAACATACATTGGTCCTATTAGATGATATTGGGGTTCCAGTTTAAGACTCCCCAATAGGAAGTTTAAGACTTTCTATTGGGGAGTCTTAAACTGAGGATTTTGTTAAACTGGGGATTCTGTTGCAATCCGACGCGGATAAATAACTGTCGGGTCTATTTGGTTAATTATATGTTCTCTTATTGAATCGAACTTACACCAAGAACACCCCCCATTTTATTGTAAGTCTTCAGGCTCGTAGTAAAGATGCGTTACCACAGAAATCGAAATAGCTGCCTTCGGTATACAAAATAGACAACGCAGTCACCTGCCACCCTGACAGCACGCGATGACACTTAAACCACGCATCACCTATGTTACAACATGTCGACTCACGCGAGCTACCATCACAGCCTAGCATGACGTCACTGGCTCAAGTGGCCATGACGCCAATTAGGGCCTATCCATCCGTCTCTTACTGCTCACACGACATTCCACAATTAAAGCGCACTCCAATGAAATGATCTACAAGTCGTAACCTTTGGTCAAGCCGATAGAGAACGAATTAACAGTTCCTCATCGTCCCACTCTATTTTTCTATTCAAACTAAGAAAGTGGTACAAACAGGGTATCACACTTTCTAGCGAGTTTGGGCTGAGAATAAAAAAACTAAAAATGATGATTTATGAAGACTTTCTATTTCCGTGTACACTTTTTCCCACTCGGGCAGGGTTTACACTTCTAAGTGAGATCCATGTTAAAGTACTGGGTAGATCAATATCGTACTATGTACCGACTTACAGTGCCGAAATTAATTTTTGTTGTGGTACTAACCGAGAAATTAAGACTATTATTAACTATCAGCTAATTGACATCAAGTTGAAGTTGACCCTGATGTTTCATGGGGGTGCGGTGGGATTGACAGCTATAGGATGGCACCCCACTCTACACACAAAGTTAGGCACACTAGGCCAGGAGAAACGTATAGATGGTATGTAACCCTGAGTTCTGTGGATGAATCCAGCCCGAGTGGGAAACGCAGCACGCCCTAATCTCCCGACGCACACATCTCGGTTGTTCCTGCCGTAGTACTTTTCACTAGGAAAGTAGACTCAGCAATCTACTACGCTCAACAGAAAAATGGTATCGTTACAAATCACTGAACAAAATAAAATATACAGAGAAACTGATGGACTTTTCGGCAAACATTTTAAAGTAACTATTTTTCATTACGTTGCTTCGCGAACATCCTCTGAATTCCCAGTAGGTAATGGTGTGTGGTTGGAATGCATTCAATTCAAACAATGCCAATAAACTGTTGCTGAACCTGTGTATGTTTTCTTGAATCACCTCTACCCAGTATGGATCTATAAAGCAGGAAGTTCTGCCTGTTTTCCGGGCAGAATTCTAACTCAGCTGGTCCATATGAGGAAAGAGGAGTTTGTAAAAAAAACAAGCAATTATCGTGTGAAGAGATGCTGCTGTATACAAAACTGAAATAATATTATTATAAATAATATTACAATTAATAAAATGATTTTAGAGGGCATTGCGTGTATTTTAGGGCTGTCACGATTTTTCAATTTAGGAATCGATTAATCGTCGCAAATAATCGACAATAATCGATTAATCGTACCCAGATCACCCCCACCCCTCTCCCTCTCTCTGAAGTTGATAAAAATGAAGTTCAAGTCAAGTAAACAACGAAGACGATCAACTTTTAGGTACATTCAAAGCTTTGATGTTCTGAAGCTTTGAACCGTCAGTGTAATAATCAAGACCGGTCGGCAGTTGCGATCTTCGCAACTGCCGACAGGTCTTGATTATTACACTGACGGTTCAAGGATTCAGAACATGAAAGCTTTGATGAATGTGGAAGGCAAATGCTTCCAACGGCTTCCTGGGGTTTAACATCGATGTTCTTAACCCAATATCTTTAGAAACAATAGTTTTTTCATCAAATTTTCTTTTAATTATTAAACATCTAAAACGGGATACAATTTACCGATTATTCGACAACGAAAAATACTAATCGATTTCGCTGTGACCGATCAACAATCGATTAGTCGATTGATCGTGACAGCCCTAGTGTATTTTAGACTCAACAGGAATTCTTAATACACAGACTCGCCCTGAACTGAGTAGATTTACTTGTTTCAGGGTTCAAGATAAAAAGGGTGATTAATGCCACTTCTGTTTTATTCTTCGCTATGGGAGGTCTCGGAGTTGCCCGAGATAATGGTGATGTCGAACACAACTGAAACCAGGCACGCAAAATAACGCTTACGTGGGAATAAAGTTGCATGAGAGGTAGGCGATCGAAAGAATTGCCTGCTTCGGATTTACATTTATTTATTTATTTATTTATTTATTTATTTGTTTATTTATTTATTTATTTATTTATTTATTTATTTATTTATTTATTTATTTATTTATTCATTCATTTATTTATTTATTTATTTATTGGGTTTAACGACACTTTAACAGACAAGGTCACATCTTTTTACGGGTGGTGGATGCCGAAGTACCCGGAGGGAACCACCGAGCAACGACAAGCAGCTGCCAGGTCCCCAACATCGTAACTCCGCACTGCAGCACAGGTGGGGTTAGATTGGTTGAAAGCATGCGCACCATCGACGTGCAGTACGCCTTAGTACATGGCTTCATCGTGCCCCCATGTAGACAATCGGGGTTAAGCGCCTTTCCCAACGACACAATCGATTCGAATCGATGTCCCAGACGGTCACCCATCCAAGGACTAACCGGGCTCGACTTCGTTTGAGTTCGGTGATCTGACGAGAACCGGTTACCGCAACGCCACCGCGTCCCCTGTCTCATTTCCATTACAGAATATTTTCTCGGCGCAGTAAGCCGCTATATGTACAGAAAAAATAAAAACCCAGCTGGATTCGAAACGTTATTGAAAAGAACGTATAAACGGCCAAATACGCCTTTGAAGATTTTCTGATTGGGTGTGTAATGTATTGCATAGCTGAATGTTTCCATAGTCCAAATTATGTACTGTCAAACATCATTGTAAGATATGTGTCCATGTTCGGGCTTGGCCCTAGTCAACATGTGATTCGTGTTATGTTGCAATACGCTGTTTTTTTTTTATTGGCGACGGTACAAATTCCCCTCCCCATCCCCCTACCCTATCAATACAATTTGTGCAAAAACAACCCTATATCCATTTAGTTATCACCTCTTGAAAAAAGAATACTGAAAACATGTAGGTCGCAATGTGACTTTTACCTGTAAATTTGGTGATTCCTGTACTACAATCCAGTTTTGTGCTGAATAAAATAGACACACTTTCACCCACTTCCACCACCCCCCCCCCTAATTTTTATCTTCTTTCACACTTTTCAGAAGACATTTATGACAAATAGTTTTTTTTTTAAACGCACACTTTAAAATTTTATTCACACTCACAAGCTCAATTCGTCTTCCACCAATTGAATAAATCAGGATACTTTTAGCCTCCATTTAAGGTTAGGATGCAAGCCACTAGAAACGTTTCCTGCACGGACACAGTGTATTATAACCTATATTTCTTACAAAGTCGATACAAATATTTGTAATTATGGGTTCAAATTACTGTTTAATCTATTAAATAGCTTCTTTTTTTTAAATTTCAATGTTCTTTGCCTGATCTTTCAACATTACAATTAACTCACCCTGTTTGTTTGTTATACAATGATTCCTAACACCAAATTTAATGGTCTTGATCTCAAACTATCATCATCTTGCATTAAAGTACGAACAGAGTAGCTATAGAAACTACCAAAGTCAAAACGTTATTCTCAGAGAAATGATAGCCCAAAACATTAACCCTTCAATTAAATAGAGAGTAATCGTTTGACGGGACTTCTTACGTGAGATAATTCATGAGAGGTGAGGGACGTTGTACAAACACGAGTGCGCGAATGCGCACGAGTGTTTTACAATATAGTCCCTCGCCTCGAATGAATTATTTCACGTTACCAGTCCAGTCAAGCGATTACTCTGTTTATTAGTTTTCATTATTAACGATAATTATATTATTTAACCCTTTACCTAACGTAACGGCCAAAAAGGCCAGCGGTATTCTCAAAAATCGCCAATTTTTTTTCTCTAAAACATAGATTATGACCCCTCATTGCAACGAGCTCATCGAGCTCGTTCCATTGAGGGTCATAACCTATGTTTTTGAGACAAAAAAATGAAAAAATTATTTATTCAAAAATTTGTATTTTTGCAAATGTAGTTGGTTTTCATGTTAGGTGAAGGGTTAAAAAAACCAATCAAGTTCCCATTACACCCACGACAAGGCGTCTTCGTTTGCGCGCACTGATGCATGACACAATTGTTGATCGCATAATTCACTTGTGAAGTTATCGTTTATAATCAAACCCGGAAATCCCAGTAAATCACACTTTGGAAAGTAATAAAAATGAAAAAATAATAAGCTTTTGTTTCATAAAGTGTTTTGATATATTGCAATTTACAATAAAGTACAACATATGACATAACCACACTCAAACATAACGTCACCTAAGTGCTAGAATGTTTTATGTCCCCTATGGGACATAAAACATTCTAGCAGTCAGGCGACGACGAGATAACCACATGACTTCAATGAAAAAAACAAACAAACGAACAAGCAGTGTTGGCTATATCACCACTACCGCTGCCACCAATTTAGTCAAAAAACCCTTCAACCAATCCCTTTGAGTCTTCACATTTAAGTTCCAGTGACAGGATCTCCTACTGTTTCCCACATAAACAATGCACAGAGACAACAAGCCACTTAAACATTACTAAATCACACTTTTTGGTGATAGAGACACTGCCAAATGAAATGAAAGTGGAAATGTTTCCTGGTTTTGTATTGAGACCAGATTAAGAACTGATGTGCACATTGCTCTATCGGCTGAGCTTGCATGTTTTAAAAAATGTGCGAGTACTAACCACACGAGGCATCCCGTGGTACTCATGACTGCCAAATTTTTAAATTAAATTGATCAGGGGAGATTAAACTGGCGGATGGGGATAAAAAAGACAATTTTACTAAATAAATCCACAATTAAGTCTCGAGGCCCTCAATTCTGTACAATATCACAGCTTTTCTTCATTTGATCCACATTCTCAAATATCAAGCCAGGATAGCACATTTAGTTAAATGCCCGATCCACTCTATCTCCACTTGTTTGAAAGTTTCATAAAACATATGTTGCTGAATCTGGTTGGGATCAGCATAGTGGCCCATTCCAACCAGATCCAACAACTTATTTTACTTGAAATCTTCTCAACACAGTAGTCTTTTAATCTGCGTGTTGGTTTGTAACAACACTAACAAGCTCAGTTCGTTTCCCGACAATATAATAAATCAGGGAACTTTGATACGCCATTAAAGGTTGGGGTGCAAAGAACTACAGGCGCTTTTTGCACGAAAACAGTGTATTGTAAACGAAATGTGAACGTTGAAATAAATCAGATATTCTAAATACAAGACAGAAATACTGTTGTATTTCCTTTTGTAAGATATGGCTACTGAGCCCCAGAGCCTAAAACAGAATATGTTCCAATAGGAGAAAAATCCTCGCCCTCTGATTGGATGAGAGCTGGCGTAGTTTCTTTTATGTTTATGGCTCCAGTAACAAATGTTACCGTTTGACGTCACAAGGCGAAATATTTGAAATGACGTCGCCCGTTTCGTAATTGCTTCATCAACGGAGTGACTAGCAAACCACTTCATTTTTAATGGATTTTTCACACGTGCCGCAGACGGCGTTCTGGATAAAGGGTTGCTTAAATTACAAACCGATTTACGATTTGATCTGAGATGGAATGAGTTTATCTGGCTTATTGGTTATTTATCCAGTGCCGTCGTGGGTACACGATAAGTTTATTTACTAAACTTGTGATCGTTAAAAGTTGCCTTGCAACTTTTAACGATCACAAGTTTAGTAAATAAGCCTCTCGTGTTTCATAATGTAGGTTTTGGGCTATGGGCAGCATCTTATTCGAACATATACGTTATTGTGATGAGTTGATGTTAGCATGGTCTGAGATTTGCGGCTCGGAGCGTATGTTCAACCGAGACGCAAACCTCAGACCATGTTACCGTCAATTCCTCACAATAATTCGTAATGTGGCACACGTGATTGCATAGCTCTAGGCGAGGGCGGTCGATTAATCACGAGCATATCCCGCTCGCCTAAGTCCAAAAATTGCGATTGCCGAGAGATCGATCGTTTTACTCATATATCTTGGCTTCACACCCAGCAAAGGACTACGATTTCACCACAAAACCAGAGACCGAGGTTAGCTTCTGATAACGATGTCATTAAATAACATTCAACTGGTGCTGCAAGCTAGTGAAACAAACTTATCTCGCCCTCATATGCTGGCCTGTGAATAACGGTCACTATTATGGCGATAGCATTTCATTTAACGTATCTTGAGGTAGGGCTGTGCGGTATATAAGGCAGCGGGGTTTAAAATACCCCCGCAGTTATGTCGTTATTTGGCAGCATTGAACAATTTGAAAGCTACTAAAAACAGAATATGTGAATTTAACTGAGGCGATAGTTGAAAGAAAAAAGTTATTAAAATCACTTTCAGTGAACGGATCCACTTCCAACCAACTCAAAATATGATATTGATATCCTAACCTCCCAATTTATCAACAACATATCAACTTTATTTGATACATGTCCCATAATTTCACGTGTGCCCGTGAAGGCTACTAAGCAGCGAATACAAGAGTCTACCCGGGCCGATAGTTGAAAGAAAAAACTTAATAAAATCACTTTATGTGAACGGATTCACTTGAAACTTTAAATATATGATATTTATTTAATGCTCAGGCATCAATTCACGCTGAAAAATTAAGTCATATTCCCCTGTCGGTCGGCAAAACGAAATATCAAAATGATATTTAGAAATCGATATTTCATCGTAGGTTCGGATGACGAATCACATGTACTTTAAACGAGTCAGCACATCAGTAATGAATTCCAGAGTCCCAAATACAAACGAATTCGAATAATTGATAGTGACAGTGACTAAATCAATTCATTAAATCAGCGGTTTCAAAGTTTGACTTTCTCATTCACCTTCCAGCGAAAAGCCGAAATCACTTTCAAATTTCTTCAGTTCAACTTCACACGTCTTCAGTGCATTGAGTTCAAAAAAAATAAAATGACCTGTCTTGTTATTGAAAATAAGAAAGTGGTGTTTTTTGTTATTGTTCTATTTCTTCGAAACACATTGCGATTATTTCAATTCGCCAGCCTTGGTAAATCGTAAAGTTAGGGGAGAAATAAGACGGGACTACTTTTTGTGCGGATATTCACACATTCCAATGGTTGGAGTTTGGTTGTTGTAATTTTTGTATGGACGCCGGTTCGGCACATAAATTTTGCGCCTTAATCGCAAATAAAGGCCACAAATTGGAGAGTTTGTAGTCGTAGCGCATTAAATAAAAAGAAAATTCACGAAAATTTTATGAATACCGAAAATATCTCGTTCGTGGCTACAAGAAATATGAGGATCTTCACTCGCGACTGCGTCGCTCGTGAAGATCCTCATATTTCTTTGTAGCCACTCACGAGATATTTTCGGTATTCATCAAATGTTCGTGAATATCCTCTATTTATACCCCAGTCTACCAATATATCAACAATAAATCAATTTTATTTGACTTATCCTATAATTTTAATTATGTTCGGTTGTGTTTGGTTGTGTTCGGTTGTGTTCGGTTGTGTTCGGTGTTTCGTATCACCCCTAAACGATAGCCGTGTGTTTCCAGAAGGGGATCTCTCAACTCTCAAGAATGTAAATTTAAACAGTGTACCTGTTTCCCGCGCGTAAAAAGTGACATATTTCGAAAATGTGCAGATAAACAGAGGATATCTATACTGTTTTAGTGAATATCCGGACTTCTCTCATGAGTGTGGACCTGAAAGTTTTATTTTTCACGAGCGCTTGCGTGAGTCCACACGAGTGAAATAATTCCCGATATTCACTAAAACAGCGTAGATTTTTTTTTGTTATTATATGCTACGTGACATTTTACTGGGTAATATTCAGCCAATTCGACTGCAAAAGGTTTCAAGACAGTAACAAAAAGTTGCTGATCCTTCCTTCAAGGCGACATTCAAGGCGACGTCATGCGCCGAAGTGTAACGTCATTTAGGAGGCTATGAACAAATTCATCGTGTGGACCCGAAAATTTAACTCGTGAAAGTTCTCGTGAAAAATAAAACTTTCAGGTCCACACTTATGACCTTATTCCAGATACTGACTAAAATAGAGTAGATTTTCATTTTTATAAAAAGCTATGAGACATTTTATTGCATAATATTGAGCCAATTCGACCCAAATGCGTTCGTTTCAAAACAGTATGATCGTTCCGTCAAGGCGACGTGATGCTGCGTAGCGTGACGTCATTTAGGAAGCTACTGAATAATATTTCTCGATATCTATCGAGTCGATGGATATTGAGAAATATCTTTTTTAGATAATTTGCGATAATTCACAGGTAAGCGTATAATAAAAGACTTCACCTCCTATTTATGCAGAATCCAAGTATTCTAAGAAACCCAAAACGCACAGCTGAAAGTGCCTTACCGGAGGAGAGGGAATTTATGGAATGCATTTGATGATCCAAAAGTAGCTTTGTATATTTATAATGTTACCCCTTTACCCAACGTAACAGCCAAACTCAGCCAGCGCGATTCTTAAAAATCGCGAATTAAGTTTCGTTATTTTTTCCTTTTTGTCTCAAAAATATTGGTTATGACCCCTCGTTGGAACGAGTTCGAAGAGCTCGTTCCAATAGGGGGTCATAACCTATGTTTTTGAGATAAACAATGAAAAAATTAGTTATTCAAGAATTTTTTTGGGCAAGTGTCGTCTGCTTTTCATGTTTGGTACATCAAAGGTTTACGAGATGAACTCCTGAATAGCGACGAGGGGGTTGCAGTTGGGGACTTGAAGATCCCAGTGCTGTTTTTTGCAGACGATATGGTGCTAGAGTCAGAAAGCGAAGAGGGGTTACCGAAAATGCTGGAATTGTTGGGAAATATGGGAGCAAATAAAGACTCGAACTCAATAAAAGCAAGAGCAAAGTTATACATGTGGGCCGCAAAGTGGACCCCACTCGACGGTTGAGAGTGGGGGAGCCCTGCATTCCTGAAGGTAACAGCAAACTTCTTAGTGTAGGAGAGACGGGTGACTACGAGTATCTGGGGGTAAATATAAACATCACACGAAGAGGCATCTACCGAAACCACACAAATAAAATTATTATTATTATTAAATAAATTAATTCTGAAGGGGAAGCGAATCCTTAACCAAATGAAACTTATAGGTAGAAACAGTTTCAATAAGATTTTTGTTTGGAAAACCATTTGGGAAATGGTGGGTCTGCCAAGTATAACATACGGTACGGAAGTGGTACCCCTAAACCAGACGGCTGTAAAGAGCTTGGAAATCCTGCAGAACGATACAAGCCGATGGATAATGGGGTCGAGTCATGTCGTAGCAATAGAAGCAATCAGGGGTGAGCTTAAGTGGAGGAGGATCAAGGACAGGATAGACTTACTGGAACTCGGTTATCTTAATTATTTTGTAAATCTCCCCGACAGCCGATGGTGTAAAGTAATGCTCCTGAGAATTTTCAACTCAAATATCAAGACAGGGTGGATGGTCCAACTGAGGGAGCTAATAGAGAACTACTCATTGGAGATCTCGGACCTAGACGTTGGGGCAAACCAGGGTAAAGAAATCGTCGGAGAAAGGGTCATGGAGGATGGTAACCGTAATTGGCGAGATGGGGGTCAAATCAAAGAGGTCTTTGGGTGGCCTGCGTGATAAAGAGAAGCCTGGTTTTGAAGAGTACCTTGATGGCAACTTTGGGGGGTCACTGTTGTTCAAGCTGAGGTCGTGATCCCTGGAGCTGAGGGGTGAAATTGATAAGAACAGTGAAAAGGAGTACCAGATGTGTAATTTGGGCGTGGTGGAGACCCTGGAACACTTTCTTATAGAATGCCCAAAATAACAGTCTAAAAGAATAAGATTCCCTGGGAATATAATGGGGACGTGGGACGGGAGAATGAAGGACATGTCATTAGTGGGAGCCTCAAAGGAGAGGGTTAAAATGCTAATCGGAGAGATGATTGGGGAGAATGGGGCAAGGGATGTCATCAAGCAGTTCGTCTTCGAGTGTTGGGAAGAGAAAAGAAGCGTGGAAATAGGGAGGCAGTTCGGAGTAAAGGTGTAACCAAGGCTTTCTCATCCGAGAATCGCGACAAGTCATCGGCCGGCCAAAGTGTTATTATTATAAAGGGTTAAAACATCGTTCCAAGTTGATACTGGTTATGAATGCAGATAATTTTCATATGATGCTTCCGAAAACAACCTATCAGTACTTCAAAGGTTTTTTTTGCAAGCATGTTCTGGTGAAAAGTTTATGTACTTGGTCGATGTTTTGTAAACATAAAATATTAAAACCAGAGAAAAAATACCATTTTAATGCACGAGGAGCTGGTCCTATTTTGATGGGTGGAATTGGTTACACGAGATTAAACGTAACTGGAACAAACGTTCTATTTAGAAATAGATGAAAAATCCGGAGAACTCCCAACAATCATCACTCACGGTGGATTCTTTCGCTATCAACGCCTACCATTTTGGAATTTCGTGCGCGCCAAGTTTGTTCATAAGAACTATGGACAGTTTATTTTGCAGCATATAAAATGTTGTAGGATATTGTGACGACGTGTAGATTACGGGTAAAAAAATTGTAGAACATCATGCAACATTGAAAAATGCTCCAATAAGAATAAATCCTCCTCATCTGATTGGACGAGAGCTCGCTTAGTATATTCTATGTTTACGGTTCAAGTGGCAGTTCCGTAACTACTTCATCAACGGAGTGACTAGCAAGCCGCTTCATTTTTCTGGATGTTTCACGTGTGCTGCAGACGGTGTTTCGGATGAAGTATTCTTCAAGTTACAAACTGATTTACGATTTGAACTAAGATGGAATGAGTTTATCAGGTTTATTGATTATTTATTCAGTGCAGTCGTGGACACACTGAAGGTTTATTTACTAAACCTGTGATCGTTAAAAGTTGCCTTAAACAAGGCCACTTTTAACGATCACAAGTTTAGTAAATAAGCCTCTCGTCTTTCACGATGTAGTTTTTGGCCTATGGGTAGTGTCTAATGGAACATATATGTTCTTGTGATGAACTGACGGTAACATGGTCTGAGGTTTGCGGCTCGGAGCATATGTTCAACCGAGACGCTTCGCGTCTCGGTTGAACATAAGCTCCGAGCCGAAAACCACAGTCCATGTTACGGTCAATTCATCACAATAACTTATAATGTCTCCTCTGGTGTAAGCAAAGGTGGTTATGATTAGGTAGAGAGAAGTGTTCTTTCCTGCAAGAAGATGTTGAAGTTCTGGGTCATGGATTAACACTTACGCTGCCGAAAGCGACTATTGCCAACTATTTTATGATGATTATCTGTACTTTCTGGTATGCACATATCTAATATACCATCTGATTAATTGTTGGAAAGGGCTCAGAGAGCTCTTTCCAGCAATTAAACAGATGACAGGGTTTCAAGTACGTCATAAATCCTATTAAAGTTCCTCGCACACAGACGTACATAGAGGTCCTCCATATATGGCTAAAGTGGGCGTGGCAGTAAAACGGTTAAATAAGAATGGAATTCAGCCAACTCCTGAAAAAATTAGGGCTCCACCACGACAAGATGATTATCAACTTCGGTCTTATTAAGGACTTGTGTTTTTTTTAGTTTTATAACACATCTGTTCAACACACCATGGAATTTTGTAAGAACTACTTTAGAAAACTTTTAAATGGAAATGGACAGATGAACTCCGAACAGCATTTAAAAAATCTCGGCTCGACAAGTGTGTTGATTTATTTTGACCCTAATAAGACATTAACCCTTGCCTATGATGCCTCCATTATGGTATTAATGCAGTTCTTGCCTACAAAATGAGTGACGCTACAGAAAGACCTATTGCTTTTGATCAAGAAATTTAAACTCTGTTGGGCGAAAGTATGCACAAATCAATCGAGAGTGATTGGTATTGGAGTTTGGTGTGACACGTTTCCATAATACATAATCGGGCGATGGAGGGTCGTCGATATGACGGGCCGACTATGGTTCGGCCCGCCAGACGAAAATTTTAAATTCCAGGGACCCAAAACCCCCATTTCTATGCATCTGAGCAGATATTTTGAGATTTTTCAAGAGATGTATTTGAAAGATTTCACACTTTGAGAGCAGTTCAAAAACGTCGGTAAAGCATACAGGTGAGGTCTATTTTTCAGCTTTGGTCGTAGACCAAAGCTGAAAAATAGACCTCACCTGTATGCTTTACCAGACGTTAACAGTAATTATAGTGTCTGTGGATTATCTTGTCTGGGGTGGATTTGGTACTTGTATGTCTGAAAGATACGATCTATTTCAGTAAACCGATTATTTAACAGACTGTATACATTTTAGCGTTTGTTGCCACTTACTGCAAAAAATGATCCGAAATCCATCGAAACTTAACCAGTGTGAGAGAAACATAGCTGGCGAAAATATGGGGGAGGCTCTGGATCCGCCCCTTGTTTCACCAGTCATTGGTTGTGTTAAACTATATGCATACAAAAAACATGGCCCGGCAAAAAACGGGGCGGGGGTCTGAGGCCCCCCAGCCCCCCCCCCCCCCCCACCCCCCCCACCGGTTCCGTCGCCCTTGCGTAAGAAGTTCATTACTCTCATGTCTGACCAATATGATATCGTGTTTAGTTGGTTACCTGGACATGTTGGTGTCTCCGATAATGCCAGGGCAGACAGAGAGCAAAACAGGCTTTAAATTAGCTTATCACTGATTTCAAGATTCCATTTACTGATTATAAGGCAAATATCAGTAAATACGTCAAAACAGTGGGGCATTCGGAGTGCAAAAGAGCAATATACAAGCTCTATCGCTTCAGGCCATAATTTACGATCATAGGACTTCTTGCAACCTTGACAGAAAAGATCATGTAATTCTGATGTGATGTCATATTGGTCATACAAGACTTACATATTCTTTTTTGTTAGATGCTAATATGTGACCAGAATGTATTCCTTGTAAGCAGGGGTTGACAGTGGGGCCCATTCTTTTGCAATGTACCAATTTTAATCTTGTCAGATGGTAGTTTTTTAATGTTTCATCTCTATTTGACAGTTAAATTATCATACAATTCTTTCATTTCTCAAGGAAATTATCTTTTTTAAATAAGTTTTAAGTTAATTTTATTTTTTTAAACACTCATCTATTCACCTCTGTTTAGCAGGTTGATTTACACAGAATCACATGTTCTCATTAAAGTGTTCCCGCCTTAGTTTTATTTCCCATTTTCATCGACAATTTCTATTATTTTGTGGAAGATAATAACAAATTTAATAAAACATAGTTTTCGCCACCACAATATAGCCTTAGATGCTGATGTGGCGTACCGCGCCAAGAAAAAAGATGAATAGACAGAACGCGATGTGTGTTTGAATCGGTGGGTGTTTTGCATAACGAGTTGGAATGGCGTAGTCATATTTCGCGAGTGGCGTAGGCTCTTGCGAAATTTGATTACGCCATTCCAACGAGTTATGTAAAACACCCACCGATTCAAACACACATCGCTTTCTGGGTTTATTACACAAACCATGCATTAAAATTCATTCAAATAAACAAATTTTAATTCCGATGTTTAAACCGAAAAGTGAAGAGTATGTTTGTTTGATTGAAGCTGTACCGATCAAATGATAGATAAAAAATCACAACAACCTTTTCGGAACCAGTGTTTGTTTGAAATTCGTATCGCTGTTTCTCTTCGGCTGGTGCCCATTCACGACTAAGCATTTGGTGCCTATTTACTGTTAGTAAAGATATAAGTACAAATTTGTGCTGATTTGAAAAACAGCTGGGAGAAACATTTTTAAAAGAAGTTCGAAGAAGCGTGTCAGGATGGACGAAGATTTACCGAAAAAAAGTTGACCAATTTAGATATAACGGATCCACAAAACGAGACGGCCACGGGACTGGGTTAATGTTCTCGCTGGAACTGATTGGGGTTTTTTTTAATTTTTTTTAATATTATCTTATTTTTGGTTAACTAATTTTTTGTGAACTGACTTTATTTTGCTTTGGACGTTTTCATTTTCAGACTACGCGACAGACGGCCGATAATTGTATAACGAAATTTGGAAACTTTCGAAGCGTAACTAATGACTCAATTGGAAAGGAACTAGTATGAACGGTGCTGAGAAAAGTAGTTCCGGCTTGTACACCGCCCATTGAATACAGAATCACTTATGTCATAGCGGCAATTCCGTTAAATACAAGGGTTTAAAAGTAAATCTAGTGTTTTTGAGTGAATACCGATCATTTCCAGCAATAATTCAACACGCATTCACCTTGAATTGATGCATGGACCCGCTTGTCCAAACATGGCCTGAATGTCCGTAATTTTAGTTTTTGGTTTCGTACGTTCTTTCCAGGATGTACCAAAATCAAAAACTTATATTACGGACTTTCAGCCCATGTTTGGACTAGAAACCCGCCAGCTGAACCAGATTGCAAGACGCTGTCTGTTTCGATTATCGATCAAATCACTTCTGCGTATCGATGATTTAATGAGCTGTTTATTTTGATGCATCAATTCAAGGTTGAAACGAGTGGAATTATCCGTTTCTTGTGAAAGGCGTATAATAAAAAGAACATCTCGTGTTTTTGAGTGAATACCGAAAATTTTCTCACTTGTGACCGAGCTAAAAGGGAATTTCGCGAGCGCTAACTGAACATTTGTCTAAGTCACTTATGAGATAATTTTCGGTATTCACTCAAAAATACTAGATATTCTCTATACCCCCATCGCCACACACACACGTACACAAAGCGGCACCTCAGATTCAGGCTCTCCATTTTTGAGAATCACCACCGTTCCTGTACCCGAAAGTTATTAAACTTCTCGTTTCGGTTTTATTTCATAAATTGGGGTAAATAGTGTCTCAACTTCATGCAAAGATACAGAAAATTATTTCATTTCGGATGGCAACTGAGAAGGAGTCTTTTTCTGTACATTATTATTTTTGCCCTTTAACTCTTAGAAGCCGGGGAATCAGAATGAATTTATTGAACATGATATACCGTGAAAAACTTACAGTAAAGCAGGTGCTTCTAGTCAAGTGTCGTCTGCCTATTCAGGCAGACGACACTTGACTAGAAGCATCTGCTCAGTGTTTAATTCTCCCACAGTCCAATGATAGCCGAACCGTTACAACCAGATTACCTGCCGTATTACACCACCGGCAAGAAAACTCGACTCCCGATTTCTAAGGGTTAATCTTTCTAAACCTAACGATCACAACCAGCCTATGCTGTTCATAAGTTTTGCCATTTGAATTTATGTTTCACATTTTTTGTCTTAAAACCCTCGCTTATGGCCCCTTTATTGAAACGCCGCATCAGAGCTCGTTCTCGTGAAGGGTCATAATCCATAATATGAGGCAAGAAATCGATTATTTATATTCAAACAACGTTTTCCGGGTATCGTCTTCTATTTTACTGATTAATGTTATTTCCCCTCTATCAGTGGGAGGGTGTGGTTTTCGTTCTCGATTTATCGCACCTGGCGTGACGTACCCCAATGCTACACTTTTAGATTGAGTTTATGACATGTTCCAACTGGACTGATTGAAACTGTGTTCAACCTTTGCAGACGTGTTTTGAGGTTGTGTTTTTTGAAGTTGCTCAAGCAGCGCGATAACAATAGTTTATTATTCCATAGACCCATCTTTAACTGTAAATAGCTTATGTACTGCGTTAAAACCCGTTATCTGACGCGGCTAGTGCCATACTGTGGTCAAATAGGCGGGCGATAATTCCATTCGCTTTCCATCCCATATCACAAGCTCACAGTCCACCAGACTAATTCTGTCAGGAATTTGATGTTGTAATGGGAAATTTGTTTTCGCAAAGTTTTCGCGTCGATAGCCGTTGATGTAACGTAATGTCTTTTTTCACAAAGATACACAGATATTATTTTATGTTCCACTTTTAGATATTCCAATCAATAAGTATTTAATTCACATTTAAACTATCCAGATATTAACACAATTACTTGAACTATATCGTAACCAAGGAACTACGACTGTGATGAGTCGTCATTCTTAATTCCAATGACATCAAAACATTCTGTCAAGTCAAGTCTTGTTGAGCAATATTTCTAGCGTTGATTCAAAGAACATGATTGTTCATGTTTAATCATTTGAAAAGTCCTTCCGCATTCAAGACATCTCCTTTGTTGTTAACCTCAAAGGACAGTTCCAATGTTTGTTGCAAAATAACGGGAAGTTTCGAATTTCATCCAAAACAATAGACAATGCCTTCTTACAAAACCAAACCTGCTGATCTAACTTTAATAAGCGTTCTGTAGAAGAGGTGAACTTTATTGTTGGTTAAGTATATTTAAAGAAAAACATACTGTTGTTTTTTTTTCCAGCAATTACGAAAATTTATTATCCGATAACAATTCTTGTCCCTCGGCTGAACGTTTAATTTTTTCTTCACAGATCTTTGTCCAACTTGGAATGGTTACAAAAATGTACATGATCTGAACCTGTGTTACAAAATCGGCACTAAGGATGGAAGCTGGGCTGAACACAGAGACATATGTTTGAGTGAAGGAGGGCACTTGCTGTTTATTGAAAACCAGGAAGTAAATGACTTCATCTTGGACATTTACAAAGCAGGTAAGTAAGACAATATTGGAAATTCCGGGGGGGGGGGGGGGTTATTCATTACCCACGATAGTGTTATAACAAAAGCGGAAGAGAATTTTGACCAGATCGCAGCCCAGTCACGTCGTAACAACGCTGTGGCGTCCTACTTGCCGAAAAATTAAAACAAGACTAGTATTTCGATTTCAAGAAATCGGGAGAATCACCTACTTCACCTGATTTTTTAGCACTGGTATAATCAGACAGAAAACTTAGGCGGAAAAGCATTAATGTTATTCCGTTGATACCTGATGGAAAACCGCATCTCAAAACTCTTCTGACAATATGTTTTTGTTATTCATGTATGCACAAATGCTGTAGAGTTAAACCATAACTCAAAGTACAATAACAACTCCTTTTGGATATGGTACCTATCCTCTCTTACGGAAAGAGCTTCACAAAATGATTTCGTCAATTAAACAACAAATTTCGTGCGTAATAACACGTACAAGAGTACCAAAGGGGTAAATTAAACAAAAAATTTCGTGCGTAATAACACGTACAAGTGTACCAAAGGGGTAAATTAAACAAACGATTTCGTACGTAATAACACGTACAAGTGTACCAAAGGGGTAAATTAAACAAACGATTTCGTACGTAATAACACGTACAAGTGTACCAAAGGGGTAAATTAAACAAACGATTTCGTACGTAATAACACGTACAAGTGTACCAAAGGGGTAAATTAAAAAAAAACGATTTCGTACGTAATAACACGTACAAGTGTACCAAAGGGGTAAATTAAACAAACGATTTCGTACGTAATAACACGTACAAGTGTACCAAAGGGGTAAATTAAACAAACGATTTCGTACGTAATAACACGTACAAGTGTACCAAAGGGGTAAATTAAACAAACGATTTCGTACGTAATAACACGTACAAGTGTACCAAAGGGGTAAATTAAACAAACGATTTCGTACGTAATAACACGTACAAGTGTACCAAAGGGGTAAATTAAACAAAAGATTTCGTACGTAATAACACGTACAAGTGTACCAAAGGGGTAAATCAACAAATATCTAAAAAACAACTGAACGTTTTACCTGACAATACTAATCTCCATGCAGCCTGGACGGGCTTTGGGTTAAACGTTATAAGAAAACTTACAATAGCAAATATTCTTGACACATGATCCTGTAAACAGATATTCAAAGGTATTTCGGATGTTCCAATCCCAACTGTTGGGAAACACTAACAAAAGTTGACAAAGGTTGTGAAAATTAACTTTATTTGACAGAATTGCCATGCAAGCTACTATAACAGGCCGGGGTTGAACTTTTCATAATGCCAATATGCTTCTGCGACGTAGTCATTTTTGTCCTGAATCACAGTGGTTCTCCCTTGTCTGCAGGTTTAACGACAATATTGAAATTGTTTTGCAGACTGCAAATTGCACGTTTCTCCGCTGGTTTCAAATTATATCTCATTGGAGAGAATTTCACTTTTTTAAACTTTTTGCGGAACGTGTCGATATATATATATATATATATATAAATCAAGCTTTGTACTTCGTCCAGCCGGTTGAATATATTTCAGTTTATTCTCTTCTTTTCAACATTTATGGACTGTTTAACTTCGTCGGGATAAAAGTCCTTTAATCTTAACCTTTAGAATAATCTTCAGTATCTGCACATGTTTTCACTTTATCCAGAGAAACAATAGGGCAAAATAAAAGTCCTTTCTGGAGAACAGGAACGTCAGCTTCAGATGGTGTATAATTTGAGAGGTTAACTACATTGGATAATGTATATATATACAGTACGTGGAGAGTGTATTATTATTAAATCACCCGTAGAGTGGACATTCCACCCGAGCAATAATTGCAAATTTGTTGCAAAGCATAACCAGCACCAGCAAAGTTTCAGCCAATGGACCTCCGGGTTAAACCCGGAGGTCCATTGGCTGAAACATTGCTTGTGTTTTTTGTCGATAAGTACAAAATTTGAAAGTTATAGCTTGGGTGATAACTCCACTCCGCGGGTGATTTAGTTACAATCCACTCTCCACGTACTGTATATGATAATGTATATATATGCCATGTCATAACTCAGGCAATCAGTCATGACCGAGCGTTTTTCTCAAAAGAAATAAGGCGGCCCATCTTCATTACCGTACCTCAGACAAATGTGTTGCAAAATGTGCACTCGATTGCTCTCGGTATTAGTTTGGTTGCTTTTCTTGAACCACTATTTACTTTATAATGACAATACACTTTAAATGTTCTTTGATTTTGAAGGTGAAGTATTGTGATGAAAAACACCGTTGGAGAGAGGTTTTCGGAGACCTTTGCAAAAGTATAATAGATCACAAACCTTATCAGCGAACGGAAAACAAATATTTTTTTTTTCTAAAATATGAGCGGTGGTATTCTTGAACTCACTCGGGTACACATATCAGGATCGTCTTTCTCTTGCTTGGTCATCTCCATACTGATTATTAAATTTCAAGCTGTAAATATTTCCCATAATGCAATTAGGAATTTAACCAATTCATTTCCGTATTTATTATTTATTGGTGCTTAAGGTCACATACTTATGCACAATGGCTAATCGTGACCGTGACAGTTTTACGGGTGGAGGAAGCCGGAGTACCCGGAGAGAACCACCGAGCAACGACGAGCAGCTGTCAGCTCTATTCATTTCTGTATGCCAGCATCAATCGAGTTATGCCAACAAGATAGGGTTGGTTAAGTTCATAGCTGGATTTTTTAAAAATATTTACTGGTTAAGATTTCGGTAGTTTGACATTAGACTACAGAGGGATGAGCCTTCAACCAATGTAACGGCCAAAACCGGCCAGCGCTATTCACAAAAATCACCAGTTAATTTTCACTATTTGTTTTCATTTTCTGTTTCAAAAACATAGCTCATGGGCCCTCGTTGCAAGGAGGGCACCACTTCCTTTCGTGTTAGGTAAAGGGTCAAATAAAACGAAAAACGACAATTAAGGTAATCCTTACCAAAGTCCTCTACATTTCGAAATTGCACAGGCATCTCCCTGCGAGCATATTGATACATACAAACTTATTGTTAGAGATGGTGTTTCAAAACCCAGAAATGTCGTACATCTTTTTGGAGTCTTAAATGTCTTATTGTGTGTGACGCATTTAGGAGATAAATTAGAATCGCGTATGCAGTTGTCAACAATACAAAATGTTAACTCTCTTCGAAATGCTTTGAGAGAAATCTTCACACAGTCGATTTCAACAGTTGCATAGATTGAGCCGCAAATTTATTAAATTTTCAGTTTACAAAGCTTTATTCACATTATAGCTGTTGAAATGCAAATTAAGGTAGTTTTAGGATAAGCATTTCTAAAAAAATATGGCGGAGATGAGTGGAAATTTGGTCTTGTTGGCTGAGTCGGGATTTCTGTTTTCTTCCTTTTTGTGAAATGAGTTAGTTTTTGTCAATGCGCATGGTGGTAGATGGGTGTTCGTAAACTTGAGGGGAATATTAATAGGAGTCTTTATCGTCTCGTTCATTGTTGTGAGTTACGCACTGTTTAGAGCTGAAACGGTTAACCTATTAATCAATTAATCAATGATCAACATCTTGATCGATCCAGAAAGTAATTGATCGATTAACCGTTACTTTTCAACTACTGAATTATATGGGTTAACAAAGGAACAAACGTGCTCCAAAACAGGCAACCATTGTCGCACTGACTCACATCAATTATATGAGACAGAAAAAATGATGAAAATTACTTGCTGACATATTTGTTTACTTGCATGATCATCATACTGTATCAGTGGCAGGAAATTGTCATTCTTACACATTACCCATTGCAGGTAACAGACGATACTTGCAAATAAATTCATGAATTACTAAAAATGTTCAATTTTTTTTCTCAAAAACATAGCTAATGACCCCTCATTGGAACGAGCTCAACGAGCTCGTTCCAATGACGGATCAAAAGCTATATTTTCAGGCAAAAATTGAAAACATGATAAATTTGAATAGAGATTTTTGTATATAGACCTAGTCGGTTTTGTTTGTTACATTGGGTAAAGGGTTCATACTGTAAATCATCAACGGTATAGCAGTTATTCAAATATCTATTTGGACAAGTGATTAATCGGTTAACCATAGTTAATCCACGTGATTAATCGATCAAGAAAAACCCTTAACCGTTTCAGCTCTAGCACTGTTTAATGTTGCGTAAGTTCGTGCGCGCCAACGGTTTTTTTATTTTCAAAATATGCCAAAGCAAAATACTGGAAAGTGTGACGACAAAGGTGAAGGGAAAATTACAAACAATGATTTGAAGAAGCTAATTGTCGATATGAAACATTAATTCAACCTTAAATTCAAAATGATGGGAGACGGACTATCTGAAGTTAAAAGGGAAATTATTTCCATCAATCTGACAAATCATGACTGAATTTACTGATCTGAGTAGAAGTGTTGATTATAAAGCACAAAGAGTTGAAGACATAGAGAATGATATGATTCCCAATCTAAAGAGTTCTCTTGAGGCCAAAATTCATAAGTTTTAAGGAAAGTTAGTTCTGTCTGAAATTCACGACAGAAAACTTATCTTGTTATTGTATGGCATAACAAAGAAACCGAATGAGGATCCATACTCAACTGAGAAAGAGTTTCTACACTATGACCCAAAATTACACGACAATATTGCATCCGGTATCGTGAATAGGGTAGTGAATGCACATAGACCCCCTTACAAGCAACCACCTCCTCCCAGGCCTCTCATAATTCGAATGGGAAACCATAGGGGCAAACAGGAAGTCTTAAACGCAACTCCTAGCTTGCGAGGTAGTCGTAATAGTGTTAGAACTGATCTACCCCCAGCGTTAAAGAGAGAAAGAGGACAACTTCCTGGCATTGCTTATCGTTTGTGAACAGAGAAGGGTTATAGGACAAAAATTCGTTTAGTGGTGTAAGATTTATCCTCGAGGTGAAGACATCTGTGAACTCTTCTTGGAAAAATATACTGCACGATAGATGGTATAGAATAGGATAGGATAGAATAGGATAGAATGGAACATATATCAAGATACCCTTTTGAAAAAAAACTTGAAGAAGAGGTAAAATTTCATCCATTCATTCATTGGGGACAGGAGTTATTTGTGGTGCCTTCAATTTTCATTAACTGGCTGAGGGCTAAACTATTTTGTCGATCTGTGCGTTAATATGCGCGTTAGGACCATAGTAAGGCTATCAAATCCTGCACATATGGCCTTTGCACTAGCAATGTCTCAGCCAATGGACCTCCGGGAAACTCGGAGGTCCATTGGCAGAAACATTGACTACGTTTGCTAGGAGTAACCAGAGGAACCTGCCGTGCTTTGGATGCCATTCGATATGGCAATTGCGCGCAATTACTACGCACAATTACACCTAGATAAGCGCACAGTTCATGCCAGGACTTCCCGTGTTAACTGTAGTTGCTTTGAACAAAACTGTAAATCCTATCAAATAATTTTCAGTCCAGGTGTACACTTTCACTATAGATTGTTTTACTGGTTACTTGTGAAACCAAACTATACATAATAACCAATAGATAGCGAATAGATATATAGTCATCGTATATAGTTCCTGATCCCTCTACTATTTGTATTATGTAATTTACAGTCCATATATACACTTTCATTATAGGTTACTTGTGAAATGAAACTATACATTATGCCCTGTATACAATTGGCATAAATTTCTGATTGTTTCCGATTCAATATTCCTCAGAACTGCTTTGACTAAATCTGCAGACGTTGCACAGGTATCCAGACAAATGAGTAATGATATCCCATTCAATGATGCTCTGTTGTAACTTGTTCAAGTTATTTGGGGTAACTACATAATAGGAAGTAATATAAGTACCGATTGCCCAGACAATTTATTGCTATCTTTTAATATAATTGCTCTGAAAAGAACCTCAAAATTTGTACAGTAACGATAAAGAAGAAGTAAATTATGTAATCTCCTTCTTAACCCCTTGAACCCTAGCGGCCTCTTTTCCGGACAGGAACATGATACGCCATAACATCATTAAAAAGGATGGCTGTTCAGTAAATGTGTGGGGTAGACCAATCAATATTTTCAACGTGCAGCCTGAGGGCTGCACGTTGAAAATATTGATTGGTCTACCCTAAATGATAAATATGGACTCTTCTAATTGCTGCCATTGAACTGGCATGAAAGATACCACTACAGATCAAAGGATTAATACAATTGCTCTGGAAAGACCAACAAAATTAGTACAGTAACGATAATAAAGAAGTAAATTCTGTAATCGGCTTCTTAGAATTTGCGACAAGAAAAAGACACCCACACAGCGAACGTTTATGAACAGACACTTTTTTTTCTGAAAAAATGATCCCATTAATGTTGGATGCTGTCGGATGTGGAAATGTGAAGGAAATATAATTGTAGAAATAAACTTGCTTCGTTGAGGTTTATTGGAAAGCGTTAATAAACACTCTCCAATATACATAAACCCTAACATGGCAGTCGTTTACGAACAAGTTATTTCTAAGAAAGTACTCCCTGTGATAGTGGACGCTACAGTTAAAACTAGAGGTCCCGTCGTGAACTGTGCGCTTATCTAGGCTTAATTGCGCGTAGGAATTACGCGCAATTGCCATATCGAATGGCACCCAAAGCACGGCAGTTTCTCCTGGTTACTCATTGCAGACACAGGCAATGTTTCTGCCAATGGACCTCCGGGTTTCCCGGAGGTCCATTGGCTGACACATTGCTTGTGCGCAGGCCACATGTACAGAATTTGATAGCCTTACTATGGTCATAACGCGTAGATTAACGCGCAGATGACGTGCTATGTGTGCGCATTTCATGACAGGACTTCTAGATTTAACTGTATTACATAAAAAATACCTGACGCTCTAATTTATTGATTGTTCTACTGAACCCTTTAGGGGTTCTACGACCACTACAACCATCACACATATTCATATGAATTGATCACCAGACTATATGTTGTGTGTGACGTGTGTATGTTTGTGCACAAATGTGCTTTACTACACTAATGTTGTACTATATGTGACACATTCTTATACTACACCCACTTATGTATGTCATATTTAACGATGCCCATAACAAAATGCCTTCCTAAAAATTACCCAAACCAGCTTAGCTGACTGAAAATTAAAAATAAACCTGATCACGGATCGTCTAAAAAATGTTCCTTCTTTAATGCTCGCTATATCACACTATCCTGACAAAAACTCGCACACAACTCGCTTTGAAAAACATCAGATTAAACATTTTTGATAAACCCGTTGATACCATTTTGGTAGTATGGTCATCTTTCCGACTCTCGACTATGGCTAACCCATTGACAGTTGATGAGATACAGAGCAGCAGCTCTTTTGATTTCATTTCCCAATTTAACGACGCAATTACCGATAATGAAGCGGCCGATTTGAATTCCCCCTATACCATTGAGAAACGTAGTTGCGACTACTACACTCCTGAACACTTTAATGATGAGATCTCAAAATACCCAACACACTTAGTTTCTTAAAAATTAACTGTCGAAGTCTTAATGCTAACTGGGAACCCCTTCATGACCTAATATGTAACCTGCAGACCGAATCCCATATTTTTGACGTCATAGGCTTGAGAGAAACATCTAATATAAAAGAAAATATTACCTACTTACTTGAGGGATACCATCCTTTGTTCACACGACAGTGACCTGAGTACGACGACGGCAGGGGAGGAGTAGGTCTTTTTATTAAAGACACTATTCCATTTAAAATTCGGGAAGATCTATCTGTGTTTATTCCACATGTCTTTGAATCCCCGTTCGTCGAGATCGCGACGAAAGAAAAACAGATCATTGGAGTCATTTATAGACCTAACACAGCCCCTAAAGCCGACATTTATTCCCGGAAAAACTATCGAAATAGACACGTTAGGCGACCTAACTAAAATTGCTTATCTTATGTGTGATTTTAATATCGATCTACTGGGTTTCTCCAAACACACTAAAATTGATTTGTGCCTGCTATCACGAGACCAAAGCGAATCATGGAAGACTCTGCCACTCTAATCGATAATATCTTCTGTAATAAAATCGAGTCACAAACATCTGGAAAAATTATCACAGATGTAAGCGACCATTTTGCAACATTTTATGTAGACGAATCAGCCAAAAAGACATGTCCACACAGTGCAAACTCCAGAAAGATTATTTAACCCTTTACCTACATGAAAAGCAGACGACACTTGCAAACAAATTCTTGAATAACTAATATTTTTCATTTTTTGTCTCAAAAACATAGGTTATGACCCCTCATTGGAACGAGCTCGTTCCAAAGAGGGGTCATAACCTATGTTTCTGAGACAAAAAATAAAAAAATAATGAAAATTAATTGGCGATTTTGTGAATAGCGCTGGCCGGTTTTGGCCGTTACGTTGGGTAAAGGGTTGAGCAGGAAAACGTTAACCACTTTAAATCCCTAGTGTCTGCAAGTCACTTCTCGACGTAATAAACGCATCATGTTCGAATGGAGCCCACAATACTCTACTTGACATTGTGCATACAGCCTTTGACCGCGCATTTTCAGAAATTTGTTTAAAGTTCCCCCCAAATTAGTAAAGCGCGAACCGTGGATGACATCGGGTCTTTTAAAGTCATCACTGGAAAAAAAAACGAACTGTATGTAAAGAAATTAAAAACACAACAATACAAAACAGATTGAGAGATACAAGACGTACTGCACCATCTACAACAGACTAAAACAAGCTCCTAAAACAGATTATTATAACACTATAATTCGAGAATACAAACATAACAAGAAAAAAACGTGGGAAATATTGAAGAAAGCAATTAATAAATCCAAACCTACCGTTACCGTCTCATCGACATTTGTCGATGATAATGTTGAAATAACCGACGCCGAAGTAATAGCTGCCAAATTTAACTCATATTTCGTTAACATTTGCAAAAACGTAGTCAGGCATTGCCTCCTTCCTGTAGTCTATTTTCTGATTATATTGAGGGAAACAATGCAGAATCATTATTCATCTTGCCAACTACTCCACATGAAGTAATTCAGTGCATTAAAAATAAAAAACTAAACCCCAAACCGAGCATAGACCTTGACAATATGTCCACCAAAATGGTAAAGGAAATCATGTACGAAATCGCTGAACCCTTAGCACACGTAATTATTCTTTCATTCTCAACTGACGTTGTCCCCACGAAAATGCAAATAGCAAAAATAATACCTGTCTTCAAATCTGGCAATCAACAACTATTCAACAGCTATTAGCATCTTACCAACGTTCTCAACTCAATAATATTGGACAAATTAATGTATTCTAGATTAATACATTTCCTGGAGGATAACAAGTTAATTCATCAGCATCAGTTTGGTTTTAGAAAGGCACACTCAGCAATACACCCTGTACTACATCCTGTCAATAGTGTCGGCGAAATGAACGATCAGTCGATAAAAGACTGTACATTAGCTCTTTTTCTGGACATCACCAAAGCATTTGATACAATAAATCATTCGATTTTACTTAAAAAGTTCGAAGTCTATGGAATTCGAGGGCATGCGAACACCTGGTTTAAAAATTATCTCACAGAGAGATGCCTGTCGGTATCATTTCAAAATGTCTGTTTCGGTTTTAGTTTAAACAATATTTTATTCCGGACTAAAAGTGTACATTGTTTCAAGTCAGACAATAATTTACAAAGTCGTGGAAAAGGATTCAGCAGCAAGTACGTGGCTTATGTAAGTCGGTTCCTTAAAGCATATTACACATGACATATAAGGCGAATTATTCAATCTGGATGTTAGGATAATAAAAGTTTGAACAAAAGAGCTGTGTTGTTTCGGTTTTCTGGACATATCTACAGATGTTCCGCAGGGGTCTATCCTTGGTCCTCTTCTTTTTATCATTTGTATCAAAGATATTATAAATTTCACGTCTATGAAAATGTTATCGTATGCCGATGACACTACTACTTACACGCTGGCAATAACTTAGAATCAGTCATAGAAGTTGCTAACAACGAAATCAGCAGGCTAAAGGTATACAATTGGTGTATGGCGAATACACTCGTCCTCAGCGAAAGTAAGACAAAGTTTATCAGCTATCATCAGCAGGGTGATAGTTACTCTATTGGAAGTAGCAGAATTGTGATTAACAATTCAACCATCTCACCTATTGCAACTAACCAAGAAGAAAAAAATTGTCAAATCCCTAGGAATTTTTGTGGATGAAAATCTGAACTTTAGGCACAATCTTTCGGGTATCCGTTCCAGAATTTCTAGGGCTATTTATCCCATAAATAGAGTGAAAAGGATTCTGCCACAAAAATGCTTGAGAATATTATATTACTTTTTAATCGACAGTCACATGCTGTACGGTATTCAAATCTGGGGGCATTCGCCCTCCACCACAGCGCTTATAAAACTGCAAAAGAAAGCCATCCGAATCATATCCAATAAAAAAGATTCAATGCACACACCGACCCACTATTTAGAAACCACCGCATTTCAAAATTCACAGACTTGTGTAAACTTCACGTTCAGCTGTTTATGTGTGATTGGCATAATAAAATGTTACCTGAAAGTTTTGAGAATACCTTTAAAATATACCAAAACCCCTCCGGTATGGACACCAGACAGTCAGGTAAATTGCGAACAGATAAACCGAGGAACCAGTTCTCTGCTAACCTTCCCATACATAATTTCCCTAGGACGTTGAATAATATTGAACTACCCATTCAAAATTATCCAAGATCACTATTCAAAAAGACTATAACTGAACAATTTCTAAGTTCGTACTCAATACATGTCAACTGTAACAATCCAGTAGGTCGTAGTTCTGTCTATCCCATCGCTACCTCTTCACTCAACTTAAACATCATCACATGCCAGAAAACATAGAATACATTTCTCACATGACGGAAAGAACCAGTCTAACATATCATCTACTGTGGGGCTATAAAATGCCCTCTTACTGGAAAACACACTATTGTCGGGATTGCCTCGATTGTCACGTCTGTTTCTCGTTTTCATTTGTCTTATTTCATTTTTCTTTTCACTTTCTGTCTCTGCTTTTTTTCCTTTTTTCTAGTTCAATTTTTTAAACGGTAATGGCGGGAAAACAACCCCCAGTGGCTACGCCATCTCCCAGAGGTGCAGTCATGTAGTTATGCCACCTTATTCCTTTCCAAAGTGTGATTTACTGGGATTTCCGGGTTTGATTATAAACGATAACTTCACAAGTGAATTATGCAATCAACAATTGTGTCATGTATCCGTGCGCTTTGCGTGGGTGTAATGGGGACTTCATTGAGATTTTTTTTTACTTTTTTTTAACCCTTTACCTAACATGAAAAGCAGACGACACTTGCAAAAAAAAATTCTTGAATAACTATTATTTTCATTTTTTGTCTCCAAAACATAGGTTATGACCCCTCATTGGAACGAGCTCGACAAGCTCGTTCCAATGAGGGGTCAAAACCTATGTTTTAGAGACAAAAATGAAAATTAATTGGCGATTTTTGAGAATAGCGCTGGACGGTTTTGATCGTTACGTTAGGTAAAGGGTTAAATAATACAATTATCGTTAATAATGAAAAGTAATAAACAGAGTAATCGCTTGATTGGACTGGTTACGTGAAATAATTCATTCGGGGCGAGGGACTATATTGTAAAACACTCGTGCGCATTCGCGCACTCGTGTTTGTACAACGTCCCTCACATCTCATGAATTATTTCACGTAGCCAGTCCAGTCAAGCGATTACTCTCTTTTTTATGTATATTTTTGTTATCAACAGTATACATGTTGTACTACTGAATAAAATCAATCAATCCGTACTGCTTCCAGAACTGTCGTACATCTTTTTGGCATCTTAAATGGCTTATTGTGTGTGACGCATATAGAAGACAAATTAGAATCGCGTATGCAGTTATCTACAATACAAAACGTGGACTCTCTTCGAAATGCCTTAAGAAAAATCTTCACGCACTCGATATTTACAGTTGCGTGGATTAAATTTTATACTTATTAAATTTTCAGTTTACAAAGCTTTATTTACGTTATCGCTGTTGACATGTAGATGGATGTAGTTTTAGGATAAGCTGCCTATAGGGGCAGTTTTTTAAAGCTTTCAATGGCTCGTCCCAAGTTCTTTCCTTTTCTCATAGATATATCTCCGGTTTTAATTACTATATAATGGTTCTCTATCTTGAATGTGTTTTCTGTTAAGATTCAGGTTGCAATTCGTTTAATATTACACGCCCAAATTAAATCAAATTAAATTGATATTTTGCAGTAAAAATCAAACACAATTTTTGTAAATGCTCGCAAATATATAAGAACTATTCGGCAAGTAGATGGCATAGCAGAAAAGTCTGTCTTGCTGTCATTCCCTGAAATGCGAAAATAAACGCAATCAAGACAACAGATATATACTATTCAATAAAAGTAGGGGATATTTAATAAAAGTGAGATATCTGAAGAAATATTTTTATATTTTCATCAAAAAGACAATGGAGGCATTGCACTGCGACATCTGGTGAATGATTTCAGCGATAGTTGGGTATCTGACAAGCACACATTCCACGCACTGAGCTATAGAAGACATGGACGGTCAGTCAGAAAATCTACCACATTCAATCGAAGACCTCAATACCTTGTAAATCTTGCTCAGTTGCTCAGTTCGCGAGACAAGCGCGCATCCGACGTTGCATACTCCTCACCAAACGTTCACTATCAGCTTGACTGATGTTATTCCATTCTTCCTGCAGTGCAGCGGCGAGTTTCTGGACATTGGTAGGGGGGTTTTGGCGTTGTCGTCGGCGCCGGCCAAGCATATCTTAGACGTGCTCGATTGGTGAAAAATCTGGATTTAGTGCTGGCAAAGGCCGATCGTGCTGCCTAAAGGTTACGTCATGGTATCGTTCGTTCCGCCGGATCTACACTCTGCGTCGCTTGTCGTGGAAGTCGAGAGTGAACCTCGATTCATCAGAAAACATAACGTTGCTCATCCGACGATTGTCTTAGCGCTGTCGTGTTTCATACCAATTACGCCTTGCTGCGATGTGACGTTCAGTCAAAGGTGGAATTATTGGAGGTCGTCGAGTGTACAAATTCCAGCTGTGCAGGCGATTTCGAATAGTCTGGCCACTGACTCGCACATCTGTCGCTCGGTGCAGCTGCTGTCTAATTTTTAGACACGTTGATAGCGGTTACGTAATGCTTTCGTTCGGATGAAACGATCCTGGTAAGCAGTTGTTGTCCTTGGAAGACCTGGCAGACGTCTGTCATCAACATTGCCTGTCTGACGGTATCGTGACCACAAGCTGCTAATCACCGATTGAGTAATGTTGAGAATTTGAGCCACTGCAGTCTGTCGGTTGCAAGCTTCCAATATGCCAACAGCACGTAAACGTTCGTCACGTTTCAGTCTTCGCATACTTCAAGAGTTACGTTTCGACAGGAAACTATTGATGAACGAGTTTATACCAAGAAAAGAACGATGAGACCTCCGAAAAAACCCGTCCAGTACAAATAAAAATTTCAAGACGCACCCCACAGACATTAACGCGGCTCTCGTGCGAAAAACCTGTACAGTGTTTTCGTGGGACGGTGACATTCTTGATCCACACTAAACCTGGTAATATATTGATGTATCCAATCACGCGTATTCAATATTATTTTCCGAAAATATCAATATCAGTTTGGCTATCCTCTACTTTTTTTGAATAGAATATATAGCACTGGGAATTATTATTACAGGACAGTGCTTTATTCTAGATAGCAGCTGAGTTCACGAAATATTCTACGAAATATTATTTTGTGATCGGAGCGTCTTTTGTATTGGACAAGTGTGTCCGACCTTTGAAGGGAATGCCTTCTTCTTGTGTTAGCGATTTATTCTTGTGAAAACCCAGGACGCAACTGGATAATTTTCAAACTACCTGAGGAGCAAATACTTACTGAATATTAATTCCATTTGAGTGCTTTATTGGAAGATATCCCCTACTTTTTTAATAGTATATATTACACGATAGTATCATAATAAAGAGGAATTGATTTGGACTCTCAGAAATATGCAAGGGATATATAAGAATCTCCAGATGCTCTTTAGGAAATCAGTTCATTCGAGGCATACCAAATCCGGAACCAGAAGAAAGGCCTACGAACCCCGGACAGATTCGCGACTAAACAGAACATCTTTTCTCTCATATGGGTGACAATCAACGCGTTAAAATTGATGAGTGGAGGAAATTCAACGGCCGGTTAGCTCACAACATGATACACAACCATCAGCTGGAAAGATCGGTACAAATGTAGGAACACTCATTCTGTATGTTACATCTCATTCCGTATCCGCGAGGAGGCTCGATAACAGTCCTCCAGAACAAACAAACGGTGCTTCCGGATCAAACTTGACCTCCCAGAAACACAAAATGGACTGACCCAATGGCTTTGAGTGGTATTGTGAACGGTAATCCCCTTCAGAAACTTATATTTGATTGAGTTGGAGATTTTGACGAAAGTGTCTATATAAAATGGTACTATTTATTTATGTATTGAAATTCAACGTTAGTTTCAACATCTTTGGCTGTATGATGGCCACGCCATAGATATGAAGTCGAGGTTAGTAAGACAATCATACCTATGTTGTCTACGTTAGGGGACTTCCATCCGAGGAGTTGATTCCTGGCCCTATGTTAGCAGTAAAGTAGAACTAGCTTACAACAATAACCAAGCACTCAGCCACTTTCTTTGGTTTCAACAGAGAGTAAATAATACACCTTCCACCGTGCAGTTCGCTACTTCACATTTTGTTTATTTCAAAACAGCATTTTAGGTTCAACTTCTGGGATATGTGTTCTGAAAGTAGGAGCTCATAATATCCAGTCAGGATTTAATTGTTTCGTGTTTCAGAACCAGACGTGGAAAGCATTTGCAATACTATCGAAATGGATACGACACATGGCTAACTCCTAACCCGCTGAGTATTTTTAAAATAGGTTTCTTCAAATATAGTCATGAAGTTAAAAAAGTCATTAAAGTTTGATGCAAGAAATCACTAGTCACATGTTGATACAATTTGGAGACGAAACTTTGATTAAATCCTCTCAGCATGCAAGGAGCTAACAAACATGATTAGTCAGAGCGTATTAGATTACTGCAGTTTTTTAGCAGGCAAATGTGAATTAAGATATTTATCAGTCACGTATTTCTAGAAGAGTGGTCAAGTTAAGTTTTGCAGTGCAAGATCGACATTATTCCAGATCCTGGCGAGGGAATGAAAAGGGGGTTTGGCATACAAATGGGTTTGAGTTTCAGTGTGTGCAGTTTTGCAGACTGTCTTGTATCCAATGCTATGGGTGTGTGTAGATATTGAATAGATTATTGAAATTCGTTGATAAATTCCCATGGAACTGATCATGCATGAATAAAAGAAAATGGTGTTTAAAAAGGTAGTGAAACTTTTGGATACGATGGGGGTTTTTTTAGAAAAAAAACCCAGTTGATTTGTATGTGCCTTATATATTTTATTAGCAATAATTCCAGCGGGCTTTTTTGAAGAGCCTAGTTTTATATTCTAAATGTCCCCACACAAATATATAAAATGGTAGATGACTATGGACCGATGATGAGAATTGTCAGATTTTTAGTGCATCATGGGGAATGAATATATTAGCTCGATAAATAGCACACTTCGCTCGCGCTGCCTTTACACAGATTACTGAGATATGATGGTTGAAATTAAATATTCACCCACATGGATCCCTAAAAATGGCACTCCTTTGGGGTCCTGGTTGCTGTTAACCAGGGATATATTTATGCCATTTAAGGTTCATAATTCCTTGCCAATTTTATTTGCGCTGTTCTTGGATGAAGCGGGATAAATTTCGTTTTGCTCGCATTGGGAGATAGCGTCTTAGTGCCGCGCGATTCTTTGATGTTAGAAAACTGATTATTGGCATCAGTAAATGGCCTATCAAGATTACTCCCTGTGGTATAGGTTGTGTCGTCTGCGAAGGATAGGTAAGGTTAACCTATTTATACCGTAATATACAATCAAAATAATGTAGGTCCACGAACAGAACCTTGCGAAACGCCAGCAGATATATACTGAGTCAAAAAAGAAAGTTTAATAGAAGCAAATGTGAAAAAATAGCATGAAAGATGAAATTTTATAGTTCTAATGTTGCATGTTTGTGGACAAGAAGTTGTGCAAAGAGTTTAATGACATATTGTTGTTGTCCACCCAACCGTATACAATTTTGTTACGGATTTCAAAATAGCAAGTGCTACCTGAGAATGTCAAATTGAATTGGTGACCGACGATTTTCTTTGTCTTATGTTGTGCTAGAGAGCCTGGTTTATTGAGTAAACACGCTAGTTTTTGTCTTCCGACATTTTAAAAAATGCCAAGGTTACCCGAAAATCAGAGGTTGTGTGCTGTTGGTATGAATGAAGCTGGGATACCTCCAGATGAGCTCGCTGCTTAGTTCAGAGTCACTGTGGCCACTATTTACCGTCTCATTGGAAGGTATAGAACCACTGGATCTACTGCCGACCGATCACGTTCAGGTCGACCAAGGGTTATGACCCCTGCACAAGACCGACACATCAGGACGGCTCACTTGCGAGAACGCTTCCTTCCGGCGACGAGGACAGCATCGATTACTCCTGGTAGAAGAAACAATAGAATCAGTGCACAAACTGTCGGCAAACGACTCGCTGAACACGGCATCCGAAGCAAGCAGGCGACCATACCACAGACCAATCCTTACCCAAAGTCATCGTACCGTCAGAATGGAATGGGTTCGTCAGCTTGTTCGCTGAACTCAGCGGCATTGGCGCACAGTTCATTTTAGTGATGAATCACGATGTTGTCTACGGCGCGCTAATGGTATGGCAAGCGTGTATCGCTGACAAGGAGAACGGGTTTCTGGTGCTTGCGTGCGGGAATGCGACCGTTTCGGCGGGGTTAGTGTAATGGTTTAGGCAAGAATTCCCTTGCATCATCGAACGCAGTTGATCTTCATCGATGGTAATCTGAATGGACAGCGATTTTGGGACGAAATTCTTAGTGCTGTTGTTGTCCCGTTGTTCAACGCTAAGGTCGGATTGCAGTTATTCCAGCAAGACAATGTCCGATGTCACATGGCGCTTATCTGTCGTGACTTTCTTGAGGAGCAGACCATCGAACTTCTTCCCTGGTCCCAACTTTCGCCAGATTTGTCGCCAGTGCAGTATCTTATCTTTGGGATCAACTGGGTCGTCGGGTATGACTTCATGATCTTCAGACGTTAGGCGATTTACGTAATGTTCTTAGGCACCAGTGGAAAGCCGTCCCACAGGGTGACATCCAGAGACCTATCAGGCCCATGCGCCGTCGATGTCTTGCCATTCAAGAGGCAAACGGTGGACAGACACGCTATTGACTGCATGTGTGAACTTTTTATTTCACTCCATGTCTGAATTTCGACGAACTGACGTGACGCTGGCAACAGTAAGAATATGAAATTATGCAAATTCATACAGCTAGACTCGAAATATGAATTTACAATAATTTGTTTCGGATTAAAGTCGATAATACTAAAAAAATGCTCCTCAAAGTTTATTATACATTCTTTTTTTTATTCAGTATATCTGCAAAGACTGGTAATGTGTTTAAGAATGGAACCAATTATTTTCTCCTTGTTCGTTATTACAGAACCATGTGTTCACCACTCCTCTACTGCCATAGGACCAAGCTTTTTAATCAGAATTTGGCGATCTATGGTAATAGAGGCTTTTGAGAAATCATGAAATATTGGAAAGGTGCACTCTTTAGTTGGTTTGTAATACCATGCGTCCACATTACTCATTTATTTATAGGTGTTTTATGCTATACCAGCAGGTGAGGCTATATCGTGGCTATGCAATGTATGTATTATAAAAGAGATTATTATCTTCTTTCAAGTAAACAAAAGTTGATGAAACCAGAAAAGTGCATGAGATATATAAATGGTGGTGCAAACAATGAGGAGAAAATGAAACCAGTTTTTTTAAAGACTACCGTGTAAATCAACTTGTTGAATGGAAATGAATAGAAGAGAGTTTAAAAGAATAAAAACTGTTCACAATTTATTAAAAAGGTCGATTTTCATGTGAAACGACAAAAACTTATTTGAGCTTAGGTCTTAAAATAAGTCTCTAACAGACACTGCAGTAAAGTACTGCCGTCTGATAACATTAAAATCTGAACAGTACAAAATAATGTGCTTCACTCTCAACACTTCCTGGCAAGAAACACCCTCTAACAAAAAGGAATACGAAAATCTCGTACAACCAATATGATATCGTGTCAAAATAACAAAGTATTTTCTATAAAGGTTACTAGACGTTTATTTATCATTAACATGAGGTCGGAAGAGATGGAGTTTGTTACTCGTCGTCCCATCAAACTCCGCCTGCTACATGATTTTAATGTATTCTTTGATATGTGGATTGTAATCATTGTCAAGAATTTTAAAATCAGTGACTGGCTTGTTTAAAGACTGTTTGGCTGCACTGTCTGGCCGGTTGTTTCCGGAGATACTAACATGCACAAGTAACTTACAAAAACTATATCCCATTGGATAGATATGAGGGAATTTAACGACTCACTAAATTTCAAAATGAGAGGTTCTTCAACTTGAGGTTGGACAATGCGGCCAAAGGGGAAAGTGGGTTAGAATATATAATCGACTTTCTTTTCTGTTCATTCGCGATGTGTTCAAGTGCTAGTTATATATACGATAATACCATAGTGTGTTTTGATATGTTTGATATCTCAACTCGTTGAAAGTGAGTTGTTTTCGCTCGGCAAGCCTCGCGAAAAAAACTCACTTTCAACGAGTTGAGATATCAAACATATCAAAACACACTATGGTATTGCTGTATTTATCTTATACCGACCATTTTTGTTCTTTTCTGCATTTTTAAAAGGGTTTTGGGGATGATTTCGTGTCAAAATGTCGACTCATCTGGAGTGGAGTCGACTGCTTTCTCTTGTTGGGCATGAATACATGTGATGTGCCCGGAAAAGCTGTTGGTGCGTAACAAGGCTACAAATTCAAGTGAATGATAGAGTATAGTTCCCCTTAGAAAGTGGCCCTGTAACTGGGAAAACAATTACAGAAAATATACTTACGCCTCAATTCTTATGATTTATGACAAAAATATGTTTGATAATCAATTTCACCAGATTTGACACGATTTATAAACAATTTTGCGAATGTCATCATTATATTATAATATAATATAGAAAAAGACTATAGTCCGTTCTCCAATCTATATGACATAGGGGTATGTGTTATAGATAATCTATAACACATGGGCTATATCGTCAACAGGTATAAGATAAAAAGCGTTAACTTCAGTTGTGAAAACAGAACTTTTATTCGGTATTCTGAATGAATTGATCTGATCATCAGTAGCAACGGCTGATGATACTTTGTCAATATCTTTAGGTCCATATGTATAGATTTTTTATAAGTACTATACTTTGACTTTATTTTAGCATATTTTTGTTTAAACTACAATTTGTCTCAGCCTTTTTAACCCTTTACCCACCGCAGACGATTTCAAAAAAAGTTATTCAATAATTTTTCTTTGCAAGTGGCGTCTGCTTTTCATGTCAGGTAAAGGGTTAAACCCGGTAAATGTCGTTGTAGTCCATAACATCGCAAAACTTCTTGTTTCGTATCCCCTTCTTTTTCTTGGTAAGCAAGTAAGCCAACTCGGCAATAAACGACTTACACCGCTGCTCATTAGCACGTTAAGCTTTTTGTCGACGGTGGTAACCTGTAGGGGAAAGGGACTGTGATGCTTCCCAGCCCAACCCCATCCTTTCTCTTTAGCAGCAATGCTGTCTAGTTTTACATTTTCCCCAAACTAAGTATTAACATGGAAAAGGCGATCTCGCCAAAGCGAAATTGCTCGTTAAAATTTAAATATCATTTTTTAAATTTTTTCAAAAAATTTCAACAAAACCATATCATGTGAACCCTCTTTGGGACGAGCTCGACGAGCTCGACGAGCTCGTTTCAAAGAGGGGTCACATGATATGGTTTTGTTGAATTTTTTCGAAAAATAATATTTTTTCAGTTGCTGAATTTGCATATTACTTTGGCGGATGCGGGCGATTCGTTGGGTAAAGGGTTGAGGAAGCAAGGTCCAAAATAACAGAAGGTTTTCTAAGATGTCAAGCGGGAATATATGGTTGATGATTCCCATTTAAAAAGACTCAAATGTGGCAGATTCCATATGGAGTTTAATTCTAATCTCCAATGGAGGAATATGTTTCGAGTGTCGGCTAACTATTCTACATGGTGAGGATCTGGAACCCAATTATAAGAGGGTTTGATGGATGAGCCAATATTTTGGAAACATATTATATGGAAAGTTTAATCCTCTGCTTCTTGGTAGAAGGCTCCCCTGTCTCAACAAAATGAGCTCACATCTTCAAGAGTATCACTCCATGCGCGTCAAATTCAACGGTATCCCCCCATTAGTCAGACACCCCAGTTGTCAGACAGTTTATAATCACAGATTATTGGGTTGTTTGAATAGCTAATCCCTTACTTATCACCTTCAGAATAAAGTGGGATATTCCAATAAGTCAGACAGAAAAGAAACAATTAATAAGCATTTAGTGATTTATTTCTTTACCAATGTGTTTTAGGAATGAACAGAAAATAAATAGAATATAAATGACAATAAAATAAAAAAAAATATTAAGTACAATAAGAAAGAGTACTAGGCACAATAGATTAAAATTTTTAAATAAATGACAATAAATGACAATGACATGAATAATAGCACAAATAAATAATATCTTTTGTAATAAATAAACAGAAAATTGTATTTTATGAAACAAAGAAAATAAATAGGAAATAAATGACAATAAAATAAAAAATATGAAATACAACAAGAAAAGATTTCTAGACATGAATAATCATACAAAATAGTTTTTTGATTTAAATAACAGAAAAAAACAATAAAATGAAAAATATGAAGTACAATAAAGAAAATATTTAGACTTATTTTATTGTAAACACATCATAAACAAAGGTACAATATTACAATGACAAAAAAAAATGTACAAAAGGAATATTAATTTACAAACAAATCATCCCATTCTTAACAGTTTTCCAGCTACATCAAGGAACTCCCTTAGAGACTTTGTTCTCTGTCCTAGTTGTACCTAAAGGCGGCCCAGGTGGTTGTCAATTTCCCTGCAAACTTGTTTCCGCGAGGTGAAGCAGCACCAAAGTCTATTTGAGAAAATTTGATTTTTTCTGCCTTTTCAATGTTCTTTATTATATTTATGAATCTGAAGAGGTTAGGATGTCGAAGAAGTACACTGCAAAAAATATAGGGTCTCTTTAGAACCAAAACTGGTTCTAATTTTGTCCCTGAGATGGAACCAGTTCTGTTTAAACAGTATTTATTTCAAATCAGATAAATGTACTAAGAGAGCTTATTCAACGCAGTCGCCAAACATTTTGAAACAAATAGTATAGAACCAAAACTGGTTTGATATGCCAACTGTTCATATCTCCTTTGCTTAATAATGATTTGAGACAACCTCGTATAAGCTCTAAACTCACGGCTGAAACACCCTCAATTTATGTTTAATTCTGTTAATAGTTAATGTTAATTTTTATAAATTTATTTGATTTGAAATAAATACTGCTTAAACAGAACTGGTTCCATCTCAGGGACAAGATTAGAACCAGTTTTGGTTCTAAAGAGAACCTATATTTTTTGCAGTGTAGTGATGAATTTAGGCGATTATCCAACTTCAGATTCTTCTCTGTAAGGTCGGGCATGACCAATATCTTGAATTTTGCACCAGAAAGCCTGAATTTATCAGTGTTATTACACAATATATGTGTGATTTTTATGTTTTGATTATTTTTCAGAAAATATTTAAAAGGTATTTTGATTATATGTCAACAAAAAACAAAAAAAAAGTACCAAACAAAATGTTAAAACTAAATTTAATTCAAATTGTATATATCTGGGTTGTTCCATTTATAACAATAGGTAATCATCTATTTTAACTTCAGCTAATCCCTAATTAACTGTCTGACAGCTGGGGTGTATGACAAATAGGGTGTCTGACTAATAGGGGTAAATCAATTCAACAACACGAGTGCATAAACCTGTCTTTTCATTTTTACCTTAAAATGTAAATATCAAGAATTATAAAATTGGGTGAGCTTACCCAGTCCTGGAAGTAACCCTCGAACGACGGTTTAGATTCAGGTTACGTCCGGCGGGAAGGGTGGGGGTGGGGGGGGGGGGTTAAATTGTAAAATACACGAACATACTACAGGTTACGACAAAACAATCCAACTTAAACCAAATTCCTAATGCAGCATGTTTTGCCAGTCAGACTTACAATTTTTCGGGACCAACTCGACCCATCGATTGCACATTTCATCTACAAATAAATAGGGTGGCACTCCATGTACTTATTACAGAATTGCCACAAAACGAATGGCATGAATTAACGAGCAATTTCGCTTTGGCGAGATCGCCTTTTCCATGTTAATACTTAGTTTGGGAAAAATGTAAAACTAGACAGCATTGCTGCTAAAGAGAAAGGATGGGGTTGGGGCTGGGAAGCATCACAGTCCCTTCCCCCTACAGGTTACCACCGTCGACAAAAAGCTTAACGTGCTAATGAGCAGCGGTGTAAGTCGTTTATTGCCGAGTTGGCTTACTTGCTTACTAGCCCAAGAACATTAGGTTTCACTAGGGAAAAAAAATCGGAGAAAGCTGATTTTTTCAGGGAATGTCGAGTACATGTCACTGAACGATTAGACAAAAGTCCCCTAAAATCCCAGTTGAGCTTTTTTTTCTACAGCCTTTTTTCGAAAACGCGTTTGAAAAAAATTTAAAAAAATCGCACGAACTTTGTAACCTCGAATTGATCCAACTGTATTTTATGTTTACGCGTATTTCGAGCTACATAATGTCTAATATACATTTACCTAGAGGAAAATGTGCATTCTGTGACAATTTCTGCGAAAAAGTATTGAAAATTCACAAAAAAGTATCGGATTTACGCAAAAAATGACGATTTTCCTAACGGATTTGCCCAAAGGGTCGTAGTGCAGAACGGGATGTTAGTTGGACAGACGATAAAAAATCCACCACCATTTGAAGACTTTTATCATTGCTTACAAAATAGACATTATGGAAGACCCCCTCTGCTTCTGGCCGAGTTCCCCTTTTGGCATAAAATTCGTCAGCATGAGAACTCAACTATTTTCGGGCTTGGGACCGAACAGACACGTCTGTGTCTGACAGCATTAGATCAATAAATAATATTTACAGAATGTACAAATCAATCAACATGGATTAGGTTACATTGACTATTATCAACGCTATATACAGAAATGACATGACCTATATTCATATTATTCATCGAACTCAGAAATTTCCGACAGGACAGTGTTTCTGTGGTTGTTACAAGAATCCGAACTGCAATTACACAAACCTGAGCAAGAGAGTCCTGCCTTCTTACATCCACACCTTTTTGTACAAGCACTCTTGCAACCACAACTGATCATATTCAGTAGGTTATCGGGGGCACATGGCTTTGTGGCTGCAGTCGGTACAAGAAGTCCATTGTCTAGCGACCACCCCCAATCCGTCGGAGGAAGCGAAGTGCCCAGCCATTGTTGGACCTGGAGATAACATCTGTAGACATGTTGTTGTGCAGCATCGCTGCTTGGTGGGAGTGAGGCTAGGTCGATGGGTTTATTCAGTTTAGATTTTGCTACATAACGCTTGTAAGTGACATATCTATATTGGTCGAGAGAGGAAACAGTTTTACTCCCGTATAAGATCAGGAGAAGTTGTTCCCCGGCAGCGGCTACTGCACTTGGTGTACTGTCATCCGCCAAAATTGTGTTGACATACTGTTGTGAGTCGCTAGTAACATCGGAGACAATTGTATTGAATACTTTCTTCTTACCAACTCGAAAGAGTGCAGAAGTAGTGCCACAACCACTTATAGAATGTGCTACAAGGAGGTTGCTTCTATGGTCACCCATTTTGGTTGCTATTTCACTAACTGAAACTAGTAAGTTTGGGGTAATGGAATACATCATGTGAATATTACATCCCGGTTGAACTCGAGAGGTAAGAATGACTAACAAGTCTGTGTCTGTTCCCACAACGACAACATTGTTGTCATCTTGAGCGATGTCAAGTGTAGTTTCGGCTATCAGTACATCAGCATCAGCCTCGGCCTGCTTGGACTGAATATTGATAGCAGATAGCTCCTGCATTAGAAGATCGATCAGTTGGGTTTTGTTCTTGGCATTTGCAAGGAAATCGGATTGGGGTGTGGTGGCCGGTAACTCGGGTGAGATATTGATATCAATGGAATACCTGTCTTTAGATCTACGGGCTTGTTCCATGCCCTTTGTCGACATTGTACAAGCATAACCATCAAAAACAACCACGACTTTCGCCCCAAAATGTCTCACTAGATAATTGGAATATGATGTACATATGTCCTTATATGACGACTGTTTAGGCCATACAACTGCCCTCAATAAAAATCCACCATCTACAACAAACAGAGAATGTTCTGGGATTTTAGTTTGCTCGGAACCGTATGTTTTGAGGATCTTACCGAGCGTGCTTTTCTGTGTCTTCCTCATTCCAGCAGAATCAAACAATGCTGGTGGTTTCGGGGCGAGTTCATATTTGAGATACTCTTCCATCTCTGCTTGTGACTGAATAACACATGTGATGCGGTTGAACAGAATTGTGGGGTCAATCACTACCTTACTTCCACGGACTTTGATGCTATTTTGCCATCGATGCGAAAGCTTCACAGTGTCAACACGTCGTAGTTTGATGCTGTTGAGCGTTTTGCTTACAACATTCGATACGCAACATTCACCAATTTTGCGAACTTGGTCACAGTTCACAGTTTCGTCGGCCACAAGCCCGGTCGCTATAGAGACTAATTGTAGTGGATCTCTATTCTGAAAGGGGGAATGCACTCTGAGCCAGATCAATAATTTGGTGATATCATTGGCATCAGTCAATTGTGAACTTAGACGGAGATCCCGATGTTGTTCGCCATGACCAGTGTGAACATGAACAAAATTTTCGAGAGCATTACATATCGGAAGGCAAAGAGGTAGTCCATGTACCCATTTCGCAACAGTGCTATCGGTTATTCCCCTGCCATGTGTGAGACCACCAGGGAGCTTGAACATTCTCATTAAACACTGCTCTATGGTCTGATCAGAATATATCCCGTCCCAGAATTTATCTGAGCGCCTTATGGTAAAGTAACCTTTCTCAGTGAACAACTTCAAATCATCCTGTTGCATTATTTCTGTTAGCTCATTCATCTGCTGCAAATAGAGATGAGAACTTTTTGACCACCTGCGTGAAATACTGGAATCATATTGCGAACACAATATGTGTGGAGTTCCCAGTCGCCTGTGCGCTCTGCTCTCAAGAACAACTGGAGAAGACCTATTTGCTCGTAGTATTGTACCCAAAGCTTTCCTGTGCGTCCTACATCAAGGGCGTGCACACATTACATGCCAATACATCTTGAGTGTAGGCGAACACCACATTATGTGATTTAATCGAACATGGAAATTGAAACAATGATGCTATAATACGGTATTTGAATGAGAAAAGTCGATGCCGTTTGAATTTGAGTTTAGGGGGTATGGTTAATATTTCACACGTTTCACCAGTTCATTATGGAATAAATGACTATTGTTATATATCATTATAAAGCCACTGCTTTTCCGCAATTTTTGATTTATAATTTAACTTCCAAAGTAGTCGTAGATTTGATTTAATGGACGTTGTGTACCGTTGTGTGTATGAAAACAATAATTTTTTTTTCGTAATTTTGTACATTTTCGTGAATATTTCACCATTGAGTGTGAGGATTGGTACAAAGTTTGCATTTTCTGTTGGGGATATGTATTCTCAATATAATTCAGCACGATATTTATGATTCTCACCCTACTAAGGCGAATAAGAATGAGAAATATGGAGCTGGGTCGAATTTTTTTTTAATTTTTTTTTTTCATCAAAAAAACGCTATAACTAAAAAAGCTCAACTCGCGTTCGCGGGGACTTTTCACACTTTATCCGCAATGTGTGTCCCGGAAACATATAAAAAAATCAGCTTTCTCCGATTTTTTTCCTTACTTTCTCATTTTTATGTCTAATGTGCCTGGACTATACCAAGAAGAAGAAGGGGATACGAAACAAGAAGTTTTGCGGTGTTATGGACTACAACGACATTTACCGGGTTTAACCCTTTACCTGACATGAAAAGCAGACGAAACTTGCAAAGAAAAATTATTGAATAACTTTTTTCGACGAGCTCGATCCAACGAGGGGTCAAAACCTTTGTTTTTGAGACAAACGAATTAAAAAATAATGAAAATTAATTGGCGATTATTGAGAACAGAGCCGGCCGATTTTGGCCCAACGTTGGTAAAGGGTTAACAGTAAATTTTCCTGTTCGTGTGGCCTATAAACTCTTTGTCGTCCGAATTCCATCTTTTCATAAGATACGTAATTATTCCTACCCAGGTGGGAGTATGGTGGAGCAGTGGGAAGTGGAGCAGTGGGCGTTGGCGTGCATCGTGTTGAAAGAATATTTACGGTGCTCGGTTGGTAAGTTAGACCGATAATTATTCATCACTGTTATTTATTTATTGGTGTTTAAGGTCACATATTTCACATATTTCTGCACAATGGCTAATCATGGCCACGACAGTTTTACGGGTGGAGAAGCCGGAGTACCCGGAGAGAACCACCGAGCAACGGCGAGCAGCTGTCAGCTCCCCAACATACTAACTCCACACAAGCAGGGTTAGCATTGGTTGAAGGCAGGTGCACCATCGACGTGCAGTACGCCTTAGTGCATAGCGTCACCGTGCCCCCACATGGGCAATGGGGGTGAAGTGTCTTGCCCAAGGACACAACGCGGTTGCCGCAGGTGGGATTGGAATCGAGGACCTCTCGGCTTGCAGCCTGCACCTCTACCTACTGAGCCACCACGCCCCCCCCCCCCTCCCACCCATAAAAAAGTCAGACACGATATAATCCTCACTGTTGAAGTTCTTATTGAAATCTGGTTCGTCGAGAAGATGAAACTTTGGGAGAATAAACCTGATTTGTCCGGACTGTGATGGCTAAAGATGAGACTGGCCACCATTCCAACAATTCGTCGAAGGCATGCCAAGATTATGAAGTTGTAAGCATTGGAAGATTATGAAGTTGTAGGTATGGCAACATTACGAAGCTGTAACATTAGTTAATTAGTAATTAGGAGTAACGTTCGGAACCCTGGCACATTTCACTTTTGAATGCCCCAAACTGTTGCCTAGTAGAACAAAACTCCAAATTACTGGAAAAACGATGTGAAGGAAATATGAAAGATAAGGCGATTGGGAATGACATGAAGGAAAGGGTCAATTTCATAGTTAGGGAGATCGAGAAAGTGCCGATGGGAGGAATTATAAAACACATTTTAACTGAATGCTGAGAGATTAAGGGGGGGGGGGGAGTGGAGGAGAAATAGCCCGGCGGGCGGTTGGGGTAATGTAGACCTCCTCGTTAGAAGACCGTGGCAAATCAGCGGAAGATCAAAGAATTATTATAATTAGTCAATTGGGGTTACAGTTAAAACACTCTTCTAGGAAATGTATTAATGAAATTAAATGAATTAAATACAATATACATGTAGTAATAGTGATACAACTACTTATTTAAATAACGCGTGCTCTATCAGTATTTTAAATCTCATAATGGGCCCAACAGCCCGAATGGAGTCCTACACCCCTCCCTTTGAATGACAGATTGTGTATCAGGTCTAGTATTTTTTAGAAAGTACATGATTACTAGCAAAAAGTATTGGAAGGGAGTAATACACACCCCTAACCCGTAGAGCTGAAACGGTTAAGGGGTTTTCTTGATCGATTAATCACTTGGATTAACACTGGTTAACCGATTAATCACTTGTCCAAATAGATATCTGAATGATTGCCATACTATTGATGATTTACAGCATGAACCCCTTACCCAACGTAACAAACAAATCCGATTAGGCCTATATACAAAAATCTCTAATCAAATTTATTATGTTTTCAATTTTTGTCTCAAAAACATAGCTTATGACCCCTCATTGGAACGAGCTCGTTCCAATGAGGGGTCATAAGCTATGTTTTTGAGACAAAAATTGAAACTTTTTAGTAATTCATGAATTTACTTTGCCAGTATCGTTTGCTACCCGCAAAGGGTAAAGGGTTAAGAATGACCATTTCCAGCTACTAAAACAGTATGATGAGCATACAAGTAAACAAGTATGTCAGCAAGTGACTTGCATGCTTTACTCTGTCTCATATAATTCATGTGAGTCAGTGTGACAATGTTTACTTGTTTTGGAGCAAGTTTGTTCTTTTGTTAACCCATATAATACAGTAGTTCAAAAGTAACGGTTAATCGATCAATTATTCAGTTTTGGATCGATCAAGATGTTGATCATTGATTAATCGATTAATCGGTTATCCGTTTCAGCTCTACTGACCCGCCCACGTAGTGACGCATCTGACTGAAACTCCTTTAACAAATATTATGTACCGATAAGTTCAAAATCCACCCCCCCCCCCCCCGCCCTCTGATTGGACTAGAGTTTGCAATTATAATAATGTTGTTAAAGTGTTCTATCTTCTTCTAAACTTTAGATTACAGGTTTCTAGATGCGATGTTTGTCGATGGTACTGACGAGAAGAAAGAGGGTGAATTTCTTAACTTCGAAAATAAAAAGATTACATGGATGGATTGGAGGCTTGGTGATCCGAATGATAAAGGTCATTATCAAAACTGCATCGCGCTTGCCGGACGCTGGGGATACATGGCCATTGATCTTCACTGCTACAACAATCCGAATCTTCACGAGGGATACGTGTGTCAAATAGATATTTGAGGAATGGCAATTTTAATATTTCAGTGTTACCGCTTGGTTTGTTAACTTTCTGTTTTGTTTTTTTTTGTTTTTTGTTTTTGTTTTTGTTTTTTTGTTTTTTTTTTTTTTTGGGGGGGGGGGGGTTCTTTTAACCGTCACGTGATTGTCGTGCCGTTATCCTATAAATAAAGGAGACATTAGCAGACGTGCCATACTGGTCTGCTCCAAAACCATCCTTACAGTGCGGTGTCTACAGATTCATTTTGGAAGAAATGGTATTTCTCCATTGAAAAGATAAAAGAGAAATTTATTGACTGCCTTATATATATATATATTTCGTCCCTTGCGTGTTTCAAGGAGCCATCTGCAATGCTAAAGCATTGCAGATGACATCTAAATGCACACAAGGGACGATTTGCTAATAAGCTGTGGCATTTTGTATATATTTGTGTTTGCCATTATCAATAATTATTGTTATCATATGACTCGTCCGTTTTGTTCACTTTAAAACATTTGATATTTTGTTTTCATATTAATCAGTGATAAATAAAGCCTTCCGTCAATTTCATTGGCCAATTTCAAAACTAGACAATTTGATTGGCTGAACAAAATACAACTGGCCCACATTTTCATAATATGCATAATTAGAGTTGGGACCTTTCATTGGTCAATTTCCAAACTGGACAATTTGATTGGCTAAACAAAATACAACTGGGTCATATTTGCATAATTTCAGTGGGGAGAATTTACGTTATCTGTCCTATTAGGGTGGGTTATTTTGTATTAATTTTTTACCTACAAGAAAAACGCCATTTATTTTTTTATGTTTTCACTTTTTGCTTCCAAAACATAGGTTATGACCACTCATTGGAACGAGCTCGTCGAGCTCTTTCCAATGAGGGGTCATAACCTATGTTTTGGAAGCAAAAAATGAAATTTGTTAGTGATACGAGGATGTTTTTTCCAAGTGTCGTCTGCGACTCAACTTAGGTGATGGGTTAAAAGGATTATACTAAGTGGCTAATTTGTGCGTGCGTGTGTGTGTCATATGATAAATGGAATATGAAATGAGTGTTTTTCTCATATAATATTTATGAAACGCGTCCGAATTTTCCGGAAAATTCTTAGACTCGTTTCATAAATATTATATGAGAAAAACCCTCATTCCATATCCTCTATTTATCATATCATACGTGTTACTTTCATGTTTTCACGAACATTTTGTTCAGTTTTTTACTTGTACATTTTAATCCCTCAATGATATATGATGAGGGATTTCCTTATGGCCTCATCTCGGTATTTCAGGATACCTAAGATATGGCGATGTACTATTTGAGGATACCCTTTATAGGATACCTTTTGTGCGAGATCTATTCTGAAGATAGTTATGGATGCTATATAGCTTCTATACCATCCATCATCTGCATAGCTCCAAGACCACTGCTTGCCCACAGTCACCATCATCTGTCCTATCATCTACCCTACCATTAGTCACCCAATACAATAGTCTTCTACCACCCTTGTCGCCTTGAATCATAACTTCTGACTTGTAGCACTACTATAGGCATGCTGGCTATCTCAGGCCACGATCTCTACCATCGGCTAAGTTTTATAAAGTCAACCAGACCATCCATACTCTACTGCGATACGAGAAACCAAGCAAACACCACACTACCACTGAATAATACAAACCATTAGGTGGTATTCTAGTACTAAGACGTAAAAGTGGACATGCGTTGTACAGACAGTGCATTCCATACTACCGTTCTAACCTTACTTCGCAATACCACGTAGCCTAGTATTACGCACTACCTGTACCAACCCGATGGTAAACTACCTTCAGTGGATTACCAATACCAAATACTAACAGCAGACCAACTGGCGTACAGACTGTACACCCTATACCAACGCACAATACAACCATGCATAACCACACCCACGCCAAATTCCTCTTGACCTAGCATTACGCACTACCTATATCAATAATAAGATAATACAAAGCACTCGGTAGGTTAGTTCTACCAAGTGTTAAGATGGGCCATTCAGAGGTAAAAACTGGCCATACTGTACTACCGTTCTAAACTACCAGGCCTTATCCCACCCGACTATACTGCTTGACCTAGCATTACGCACAACCTATATCAATAATAAGATAATACAAAGCATTCGGTAGGTTAGTTCTACCGAGAGTTAAGATGGGCCATTCAGCAGGGCTCAAAATAAGCGGTGTCGCGTCGCTTTTTGCTATACAAAACTTGCAAAAAGCTACACAATGTTCAATTATGTATAGCATTTTGCGATGCAAGATAATCAACTGCAGCCTATTAGGCTGCAGTTGATTATCTTGTATCGCAAAATGTAAATGAACATTTGCAAACAAATTTAAAAACTAGTTCACTGATGCTTTATTTCTGATTGTGGAACATTCCAGGCATAACTCAGATTAACTCTCCATCAAGCATCATTAGCAATTTCAAATGTAAGATGAATTCTATTGCTTTAAATTCTTCCTGTTTTTACAACATTTTGCACAAAATGTACATTAAGTCCATCAAATTAAAAAGCCCGACTTCCATTTTGAGAACTCTATTGAACAACCCAGACGCTATTTGAAAATATCCAAGTCCATGCAACCCTTAAAGGCAATTCAGTTGAAAAAAAACATAGTAAATGTTTCATGTGCTGCAGATTATTTGGAAATGCCCAGAAATGAATGGAAACTATTCTATCTACTTAGAAGAATTCAATACAAAACAGCATAACATAACTCTGGTATACAAAGATAGCTATGTCATTTTTACAAAATGCTATTCATTTTTTTGAAATTTGTAGCATTTTGCTACGCAAAGAAAAAAAGTTATTTTGAGCACTGCCATTCAGAGGTAAAAACTGGCCATACTGTACTATCGTTCTAAACCAGGCCTTATCCCACCCGACTATACTCCTTGACCTAGCATTGCATACTACCTATACTAGACTTGGACCAGCAAACCGCCACAGGTGGATAGTGATACTAAGAGTTAAGATGGGACTCACAGGGATATATACCACCCATACTATTCTACCGCTATAAACTACCAGCGTTACCCCATTCCACAATACCACTTGACCTACCATAACGTACTACCAATACCAGTCATCGAATAATACAAAACATTAGGTGGATTACTAGTGCCAAGAGATAACAAAAGACCTACATGAGTATATACCGCCCATAATATATATATATCACCTTTCTAAACAACTAGGAACTACCCCTACCCACAATACCGCCTGGCCTGGCCTTAAGTACTACCTGTACCAGTCACAGGATAATATTGGATCAATAATACTAAGGGCTAACAGGGGACCTACGGGGGATAGAGCGTACATCCTATACTATCACACCAGGCGACCATGGATTGCTTCTACCCACCCCGCAGTATCGCCTGGCCTCGCATTACATACCGCCTATCCCGGGCAAGGGATAGTCACAAGCGTTCGGTAGGTTAATAAACAGGGATTAAGGCGGGACCTTCGGGTGGTATATACTACCCACACTATACTGCCAATCTAAACCACCATGGGCTATCTCGCAATACCACACTGGACGAGTATGCATTACCCCCACCTACCCCAAATTACCACCTGGCCAAGCATTCCGTACTATCTACATCACTTAAAAGATAATATGAAGGTCAATCAGTAGTACCAAGGGCTAACAGGGGACCCACAGGAGAATAAACCGCTACTGTCATGCCCACCCCCCTCCAAAGTACGAGAAGGCCGATACTTCCTGACCCAAATAACGTTATGTCAGACTGTGTTGTGGACAACAACGGCAGCCAACGCCTCTATGAGGTCGCGTGCGCATCTTGACGTCACAGCCTCAATAGCAACGTCAACCGTTTCGCCGAGAAAACGTTCAAGAAAACTCACCTTCCCCATCAAGTTTCCATCAGATACCCATACTATATACCCATAGCCCTGTGTGCACATATATTACCACACACACTTTAGCATACTATATATGCAACACGTGAACTACTTGCCGGATCTACCTGGGTAGAGACGAAATTTTGCACCAAAAAAGTTGCTCTGGCAAAAGACTCCGGTTTCTATGGGAATTTGACACTAGTTGATCCGGCAAAGCTACGGGTAATAGGGCATGATTCATACGTAACCTAAACCACTGTTCGAGGGTTACTTCCAGGACTGGGTAAGCCACCCAGTTTCATAGTTGGTAATATTTACTTATGCATTTTTCAATGTAAATAATGTTCAGTTTGTTTATTTTCAAGTTTGGTCAAATAATTAAATGATCTATTCAGTAAACTAAGTAGCTAAATTAAAATGAACTATAAGTCTGCACCTTTGATCAAGGCAAAAGAGAATTAATTAACTGTTCCCCATCGTCCCACTATATTTCGTCACTTTCCCGTGACACGCCCTTGGGTGACATGTAATGCTTAAGAAAGTTGGACAAACGGGATGTCACCGCTCTGTCGAAATATTAGCACCAGGATTGAAAACTTCAGAGACCTGAAATATTGTAGTGATAGTTAAGGGTGAGTGACAAAATCTGACTAGATTTGAAGCTGTCGGAGTAGTTTTGTTGCAAGGGTGCCACATACTTTTTGTGGCTAGGGGCACGTGTAGTGTGTAGCCGTTGGGGAACAGTTCATGCACACATATACCACATTTGGTAAAAACACACATGCTTTTTCACGAAACATTGTGAGCCTCTTCTCTATCGATATATCTCAGGAATTTACCAAATCAAGACATTTCAAGTCATTGTTACGGCTCACGGTGCATGCTACTTGCATTATTACGACGGTTATCGGCGATCCACGCCCGCACGCACGCACATACACACGCACGCACCTGCAAGCACGTAAACACGCACGCACGCACGCACGCACGCACGCTTTAACCATATTGCAACCCGACGGTGTTGGAAAATTGTTGAAGTAGAACAGACAGAACCATGGTCAGACCATGACATTCACAGTTTGTTTGCTTATTTGGGGTTTTACGACACTTTTAACAGCCAGGTTCCCGAGCAGGGCCGAGAAAGTATTAGACTCTCCAACTTACTAACACACTGTACAATGAAATGCACCATCGACGTGAAGTACGCCTCAGCACAGAGCACACCAACGTGGGCAAATCGGGATTAGGTGTATTTCCCAAGAACAAAAACGCAGTTACCACTCGCAAGGATTAAACCTTGGACATTTATATTTGAAGTAGTCCAGCGATCTCTTTTTTGTTTTCCGGTTCGGTTCCGCTATTTTAGGCAAACCGATAAACCGAAACGCAAGAACCGACAAAAACCGACCGAACGGCTTTACTGTGTTCGTGCTTGAGCTGATCAGACTATCTTACTATAGGGGTGAACTGGACTAGTGGTCCATGTGGATTCTCGTCACTTACTCTATCGGACGGAGGGGGAATGCGTCGTGTTCTCATTTTCACATTTTCTCCCTTATTGACCCGTCCACCGGACTCCACCGGACTCTACCGGACTCCACCGGATGAGTCAATAAGGGAGAAATGTGACACTGAGAACACGATATAGATACAGATGAACTTTGTTCATTTGCTACCCAAATTTATGCTTTTTCTGTCTCAATAGGCTTAGAAAGTGATCCCCTAAAACTGTAACAGGAGGAGAGATAAGTGCGGGAGCCGGGGTTCGCACCGTCACGGCACTCTTCATGAATTGTATAAAAAAATACAAATGACATTCGTATATTTGCTAGCATTCGATTTTAATACACGGAGAGACACAACAGAACGTAGTGAGCTGTTTTAAAGGTATGGCATATTTTCTGGTGCCTTCTCTCCCAATCCTCAAACCCCGATATACACATACGTAACACCTCTTCCAATCCCGAGAGTCACATATTTTTAACACTTTTATTCGCTCAAGAGTGAGAATTGAGGAGATGGCATTTCTGTTGGTCTATTTTCACTGCTCTTTCAAGGTTGTTCCGGTCTTTTCCTGCATATTGTTTTTGTTTGAAAGAAGGAGAGGTTATACTGTTTGGCCCTGCAAAGCTTCAAAATTCGATTCGATTCGACATTTTTTCGATTTTGCAATTCGATTTTAGTCCGGCGGATTTGGTAATTTTTAAACCAAGATATTCCAAAATCATATTAAACGCTAAAAACTAAAGTGTTAAAAACTACACTTGAAGTGCTGTATTTAACACTTACTAAGTGCTGAACTAGCACTTTGTTCAAGTGTAGATATCCCAGAACTTGACAGGTGTTACAATAATACCACTTGACAAGTGTAATGTCGCGACACTTAAAAGGAAACAACGCAGATGACGCGGATCAGGCTCGAACTATCAAGCCTGATCCGCGTCATCTGCGTTGTGTCCTTTTAATTATGTACCCATCAAGCGCAAGTCAAATTATGGACGATTCTGGAAGAACCACCAATGCTAGAGACATGGGAAGTGCCATTCATTCAAGTTTCAGATGTCTGACGATTGTAATGTCTAAGTGCTTAAAGCATTGCACTTTGAGCGTTAAAATCAAACACTAAGAGTTAGAATGGGTTGAACACCTTGAAAGGGTCAGTTTTAACACTTTAGTTTTTAGTGTGTACATGAATCCTCTTGAACTGTTTTTCTATCATTTGGTCTCCGAGAGGAGACCTGGTGATAGTGAAGAGTTGAAGAGGGTTCCGCTTTGGAATCTCCTTTCATTCCTTATCTGGAGTATTCCGTTTTTTTATTCATTTGCCCAAACAGGTGGATCGTCATTGAATACAATACTTGTGTGGAGACTCGCAATACCCATAAGTTGTATGTTGACAACGCGGTGGTACGGTGGGTACGTCATTGGAATCAAACCGAAACGTCCATGCATGTACAACTATTTTTATCCACCTGGATGCGCATGCGCGAAAAACTAAGTTATTTTCTGTTTCTAATGTACTGTAGCTGTCAATGGGAGAAAAGTGTAAAACTTCATTTTTCACCCAAAATTGTTTTTTTCACCAGTTGTGCGTTCACTTTGTCAAATATACTATTCAAAAAAAGTAGGGGATATCCAAACTGATGTTGATATTTTCGGAAAATAATATTGGATACGCGTGATTGGACACATCAATATGTTACCAAGTTTAGTGTGGATCATGAATGTCACCGGCCCACGAAAACTTCGTGCAGGTTTTTCGCACGAGTGCCGCGTTAATGTCTGTGGTGTACGTTTGAAATTTTCATTTGTACCGGACGGGCTTTTTCGGAGGTCTCATCGTCCTTTTCTTGGTATTAACTCGTCCATCAATAGTTTCTGGTCGAAACGTATTGTTTGAGGTCTGCGAAGACTGACACGTGACGAACGTTTACGTGCCGTTGGCATGTTGGATGCTGGAAACAGACATACTGCAGTGGCTCAAATTCTCAACGTTACTCAATCGGTGATTAGCAGGTTATAGTCACGCTACCGTCAAACAGGCAATGTTGATGGCAGATGTCGGTCAGGTCATCCAAGGTCGAAAACTGCTAACCAGGATCGTTTCATCGTTTCATCCGAAGCACAGCATTACGTAACCGCCATCAAAGTGCCTCAGAAATTGGACAGCAGCTACACCGAGTGACAGATGTGCGAGTCAGTAGTCAGACTATCCGAAATTGCCTACGTAGCTGGAATTTGTAGGCTCGACGACATCGAATAATTCCACGTTTGCCTGAACGTCACATCGCAGCTAGGCGTAATTGGCGTGGAGACCGACAACGCTGACACAATCGTCGGTGGAGCAACGTCATGTTTTTCGATGAATCGAGGTTCACTTTCGACTTCCACGACAGGCGAAACAGAGTGTGGCGGTAGTGGAACGGACGATACCATGACGTAACCGTTAGGCAGCACGGTCGTTTTGGTGGTGGATCGGTTATGGTGTGGGGAGGCATAACCATGACAAGCAGAGCAGCATTACATGCCACCCAAGGGCGTGTCACAGGGCAGTACTTCCGTGACAACATATTAGCAGCCCATGTGGTGCCATTTGTGCGAAGTCACGGCCTCTCCACTACTAACTGTCTTCACCCACTTGAAAGCGACCTAATTTCTATGGGCTGGAAAATAGAGGTGTTTAGTTTTACATTGGCCACAGAACTAAACATCTCGATTTCAATGTGATTTTAACTATTCAGAATTAATACCTTTTTTGGGAGGTAAAGTTTTGAACAATTTGATGGATATGAAGTTGACAGCGAATTGGAAAACCCTTTCGTGTTGGTGCGTTTTTTTAACAATTACTCAGTGTCGTGTTCCAATAGGGGCCCAAAAGCTACGTTTTTGATGTAAAAATGAACATTTTTAGTGTTACGAAAATTTGTTAGCAACTGTGGTCTGCTGCTAAGGTTAGGTAAAGAGTTTTAATAACAGACTAGTCTCCTCGCGGACAAACAATAATCTCAAGTTTTTGCAAAAGTAACCACCTACATGACCTAAATGACCATTTTCGAAGTTTCATGACATAAAGCAGTCCTTCCACGCCCCCCCCCCCCCCCCCCACACACATACATATACTTTAAGATTTCTATGTTTCTCGGTGGATGTTGTTTTTTTTTAATGTTTACTTACTTGTTATGTATTTCACGTTAAAGCATTTAAATTTTACCAATTAAAATATTTCACACCAATTGTAGTCATTATTTTTTTTTTTTTTGTTAGTTCAGGCGTAATCACGAACATACAAGTTTTCAGAATACGATGTTCAGGTTACAACAAGTCGCCAATTGTTCGTATCCACATATCGTTTTCATATATATTTTTATTTGTATGTTCAGGACGACTGGAAATTAAGTACGTCATTGCTGTCCCACAGTGAGGTATGAACCTTTTTAATTAGTCCGACAAAACAAAAGAGAATTCGGCCCCAGTTCGTGTGCAGTCACAAGTGAAAAGATTGGGGGGACAACTCCAAATATTTTACTCGAAACAAATAGTTCAGTATGGTTCGATCCCCGACAGGAGTAACTGCGTTATGTTTTTGGGCAAGGCACTTAATCCCGATTGCCTGTGTGGCGACACGGCGATGTGTACTATAAGGCGTACTGCACGTCGATGGTGCACTTGTATTCAACCAATGCTAACCCTCCTTGTGTGGAGTTTGTACGTTGGGGAGTCTGACAGTTGTTCACTGCTACTCGGTTGTTCTCTCCGGGTACTCCGACTTCCTCCACCTGTAAAACTGTCCGACACGAGGTGACCCTGGCTGTCGAAAGTGTCGTTAAACTTCAATAAATAAATAAATATCAGTTGTATGGTGCAAGACGTAAACTTTAGTTGCGGCGAGATTCAAGATTTGATTCGATTGGAAAGCTTCAGCCTGATTCGATTCGATATTCGATTCAACCAGACATTTGACATTCGCTGGACCCTGTTTCACGTATAAACTATTGTGATAGGAATCTGGGGGCGCGGTGGCTCAGTTGGTAGAGGTGCAGGCTGCAAGCCGAGAGGTCCTCGGTTCGAATCCCACCTGCGGCAACCGCGTTGTGTCCTTGGGCAAGACACTTCACCCCGATTGCCTACATGGGGGCACGATGACGCTGTGTACTGAGGCGTACTGCACGTCGATGGTGCGCATGTCTTCAACCAATCTAACCCTGCCTGTGCTGCGGTGCAGAGTTCAGAGTTACGATGTTGGAGAGCTGGCAGCTGCTCGTCGTTGCACGGTGGTTCTCTCCGGGTACTCCGGCTTCCTCCACCCGTAAAACTGTCACGGTCACGATTAGCCATTGTGCATAAGTATGTGACCTTAAACACCAATAAATAAATAAATAAATAAGATAGGAATCTAGATCTAAAGTATTTGTTGGATCAAATATTCCCTTCAGTGTGTGTATTTACACCTATTATTAATGGTTAACCCTTTACCCAACGTAACGGCCAAAACCGGCCAGCGCTATTCTCAAAAATCGCCAATTAATTTTCACTATTTTTTTCATTTTTTGTCTCAAAAACATAGGTTATGACCCCTCGTTGGAACGAGCTCGTCGAGCTCGTTCCAACGAGGGATCATAACCTATGTTTTTGAGACAAAAAATGAAAAAAAATAGTTATTCAAGAATTTTTTTTGCAAGTGTCGTCTGCTTTTCACGTTAGGTAAAGGGTTAATACTAAGTGTTGAAAAAAGTCCGAACAGAATGTTGGATGAGGTTCGCAGAAACAGACATTTCAATGCAAATTTAGTCATAAAGAAGACCATTAATGATATACAGTACATGGAGAGTGTATTATCACTAAATCACTCGCAGAGTGGAGATTCCACCCAAGCAATAATTGCAAATTTGCTGCAAAGCATAACCAGCACAAGCAAAGTTTCAGCCAATGGACCTCCGGGTTAAACCCGGAGGTCCATTGGCTGAAACATTGCGTGTGTTTGTTGTCGATGTGTACACAATTTGGAAGTTATAGCTTGGGTGATAACCCCACTCCGCCGGTGATTTAGTTTCAATCCACTCTCCGCGTACTGTACAGAATACCAATTCAGAATTCCCTTCCCATCTTACACATCTACACATCATTCTTATACTCCATCGCAATGTGGGAGTAATTAAACAGACCATCTATTTGGCCGAGTCGTTGTCGTTCCATTAAATGGTCATTAACACTTTAACCAACGTAACGGTTCAAAACCGGCTAGCAATGTTTACAAAAATTACTATCCAATTTTCATTATTTTTTTTCATTTTTGCGCCAAAAACATAGCTTATGACCCTCATTGGAACGAGCTCGTTCCAATGAGGTGTCATGAGCTATATTTTTGACGCCAAAAATGAAACAAATTAGTTATTCAAGAATTTTATTTGCAAGTGTCGTCTGCTTTTCGTTTAGGTAAAGGGTTAAAATTCATTTACTTGGAAACTTTCCACATGCGCATCCATATTTCGTACTAATACATAAAGTTTAATAAAATTCCAATAAAATTGTGGTACAAGGTAAGCAAATTTTTAGTACAGAAATCTTTCCATAAAACTCTGAAAAAGATCGTTAACTTGGACATTCTTTGTAGAGCCCTGCGAAGCTTCGAAACTCGATTCGATTCGAAATAGTCCCCATGATTCGTTTCGATTTCAATCTCGTCTATTCGAAAAATTTCGAATCGTCGAGATGTTCCCAAAATCGTACAAAGTGTTTCCGGTTGACGTCTTTTCTATTGTGCAGGAGACATGATGATAGAAGACTTCAAGAAGATTCCGCTTCTGAAATTACATTGATTCCCTTCTGGAATATTCCGCATTTTTGTTGAATTTGCACTAGTCGGTGTTCCACACAATACTTGAGTGGAGACTGACAATATTTACAGCTGTGAGAAGTGGAATATCCACGTCTTGAAAAGCGGTGAGATTCGAGTCGGAATTCGATTCGATTCGAAATCTGATGCCCAATTCGATTCGACCCGAAATTTGAGGTTCGCAGAGCCCTAATTCTTTTTCGCATGCGTAATTTATTTTGTAATATTCATAATTTGCACACAGTTTCGAAAATGTTCCCAAAAAATGCGAGCATTCATACTTTTAACATGTGCTTCAAAGCTTCATACTCATAAATGACACTTGTATACCTACAAATCTAATAAAAATGTTGGAGGCGTCACAGTGGTAAACGTTATAATGAGCGGACAGAACATGCAACCGACTGACGAACACTATTTCAATATGACTTTTCCGAGTTTCACTAGACGGATTTGTTCCTGTACTTTAGTCAACTTCCATTCAAGATCGGGCGGTGGCTCCGCTCCTTCGTGGTTCTCGTGCATGTACGGATCTTGGACATATTATAAGAGGTTTTAAAAGATGAACATAACTGAAAAAACATGTTGAACTTTCACATTTAAAAAAAAACAATCTAGCATTCAATGAATTATAGATGTTTTTCAGACACACTTAGATCACAAGAGGAGTAGAAACTAAAAGTTACAATAAAAACTAACTAGGTGTGTTCAAAATTACCACCATGTCCTTCATGATTATGTATTATTACGTCCGCGCACTTAGAAAAAAAAACAAACATGGACTAAGACTAGAGGGTACTCTACCGAGATGCACGCCCACGCCTGAAAGTGTATATCCTAAATTTAGAAACTGTAACCACGTGGCCTTCAACTTTAACTTTTTACCATAAAAGTAGTATTTTTCTTGGAAAACAAAATTTTGTAACTTCCTGGCATTTGGCCTACAAAAAGTAATAGGTGTAGAGATCGTTCTATATTTTGTAGTCAACGATATGATCTCGAAAATAGCAGAGACTAACACACGCCCCCCCCCCCCCCCCTAAAAAAAAAGATTCAGTTGAACATGTTCAACGATAAATAAATCGCTGAACGGAAAGCTCTTTTGAAATTTCAAAAAATTAGAAATTAGTTGTCAAACCTGCAGATGAAATCAATTCTCGATAAATTCGGCGACAATTAACTTTCAACCCGGCAGATAAATCAGTCAATTGTCGTTCTGTTTTGGAATAATTATACAAGTGAAGCAAGGAGAACCCCCCCCCCCTCCCCCAACCCCCCCCCCCCCCCCCCATCAACACCAGACATTATTACAAAAATAATGACCTGGCCGAACTAGAACACAGCAGATTATCTCCCCGAGGAACCATTGTCTCCCAAGGCATACGTCGAGGGAGACAATGGTTCACCGGGGAGATAATCTGCTATGTTCTACTTCAGCCAGGTCATTATATTCTTTACTATACTGAATAACCACATGTTAAGTTTGTTATATGCTAGTGTATAGTCAGGCATTCTAAGAAAATAGATGCACATATTTGGGCCCGCAATGTCGATAAATGTAAAAACATCTTGACGTGCAGGTATACACTCGGCGAAGGTCATATGACAAAACCAAGACATTTAACAGCTTACGACATTGCTCAAACAAGATAATTTTGCATCCCAATTAATATCCACAAGGACGGTTGTTCATGGACGGATGACGAAACTCTAAGTGGGAGACCAGTTGTCTTGGATTGTAATTCGGAATATTATGCCATTTCGGAATTCATTGATTGCCATTTCAAACCTAGACTACAAGACTATCGAGCTCTCTAAAAATCTGCAATCGTGCTAGAATACTGCCGAAATCACGAAGTTTTCCACATTTAGTGATGTGAGTTTCAGGATTGGAAAATTAATTCTTCTTATTTAATCCAAATGTAAGTTTGTTGAACGGAGGCGTGATTTTCACGGTATGACCCCCATAGTTTGGGAGACTCCAACAGTTGGGAAATCGTCTTGTAACAGAAAGGATAAATGGAGTGACTGTAGGGAAAAAGCCTTTATCCACACACCTTCAAGCAAACAATTTGGAACTTTGAAATGAAATATCACTTTCAACAAGTGAAGTGCGTTCAACGAGTTTAACATGATAGAAAGAAAAACAAATTAACCGCCATCTCGTATATCAAAAAGTCAAACTGCTGACACAGGAGGGATAAAATCTGTAACGGTATGGACAAATTTGTCAAAAAACATCGAACATCGAAATTTTTGCCCAAAGCGGTGGAAATTTGAAAACATGTTTTATTCACATAAAATCAATACGTCATATCATTCGAGAAGAAAAGTGAGTGCATAACACATTCAGTCGCAGAAGCTATGTCTCTGTTAACAAGAGGGTTACTCGAGTAACATAAGGGACTTCCGTTGTGTTTTCAATCGAGAATATCAGACTTGTGGGAACACAAACAATTAATGAACTACCAGTTATCATATTACTACATAAAAGTATTCATCTTTTTACTTCCCAGGCGGAGATGATGGAGCTTGATGTCTACAGTGTATTTGGGCTCCACCAGCGGAGTAGCAATGGGGTGGATTGGGGGTGGTAACTCTCCCCTTCACTTTTCCTGGGACATGTCAACCTTGCATACATATATCCAGAGGCGGACTGGCCGTATGGTCCACCGGAAAAATTCCCAGTGGATTTCTCCGGGGCCCCCAAAATTGATGTAGCCCAACACCTGTGGGTGCGTGAAATTTCGTAAAAATGACCAAAAGGCGAAATGGGTCTGGTTGCATAGACTGCCAGTATATCGAAATGTTCTCTATGTGGACTGCCATTGGCAGTCCACATAGAGGACATTTCGATATACCAACAGTCTGGTCAGCCGCTGATTTCTCAGATGAAAGGAAACAGCATTCCTTCAATTTCAAAAATCAAAGTTTACTCCCATTTGGCCGAACTAGGGTCTTCTCAATGGCCACCCACACCCAGTACAACATTTTTGCCGAATGATGGATGAAGATGACACAAAAATGCCATTGAAATTGTCCTCTATGCGGACTGCCATTGATCGCTCAGATGCAAGGATGCTTCATTCGTTCAGTTCGAAAAATAAAGATTTTCTCCGGATCTGAGTCCCCCTTTATGTATTTTCTGGTAACTTTTTTTGGTCCAATCCACCCCTGCATATATGCCTGACATTTCAAAAATGTTACATGTACTAACATTCTTATACTTCTTGGGTTATTTTGACAAAGGCATGTCTTTACTTTTCGGGCACTTAAACCTTACAAAAGTGCTCAATGTGCTCGAATTAGTAGGAAAAGTTCATCTTGTCCCCAAGGAAGACACTGGCCCTTCACCTATACACACGCTTGTTCCAACGCGAGATCAAATGAAGTGGGGGAAAAACTATTTTTCTTGGCAGCAGAAAAAATATTCCCACCTCACCACACTTTTATGCTGCATTGTTAGTCCCTGGGTTCTATCAAGTTCCGCGATTTTCGTCTCTACACTCAACATTTCAAGTCGAACCTCATAGAACTGGAGATGCACACAGTGAATACACTTCGAGTCAGATGGTGTATGATTGCTCTGCACAATTAAGTGCTTAGTGTTAGCCATTCAATGGCATAGCGGGGGTTCGAACCCGCACCGAGAGATTTCAACCAACCGCCTAGTGAAACTATACTGAACCACGCACGCCACTCGGCCACCGACAGACCCCAAAATGGAATGCAAGTTAACAAAGTATATATGAGACCATGCCAGAACACAGGGAAATATCTCTCAATTATGTTTAAGTTATTCATCAAGTAATTGCACCAAGTCTACATACTGCACTGCAAGGAAATCAGCGAGAACTTCTCTTTTTCAAATTCCCTCGCGCCATAAAATCAAGGACCCTGGTTTTGTTTACAATGCCATAGCGGGGGTTCGAATCAACGACGAGAGTGTTTCCTCCGGCACCAACCGTCTTGCGAAACTATTCTACAAACTACCTCATATGCAGGGTTGATGCGTCGCGAAGGTGGAGAGTTGGTATATTCTTTATTGGTGAAGAGAAAAGCACGGTTTTTGCAGTGGAGGAAACAGGAAAATATGAATACTTGGGAGTGAGTCTGTGTATTACGGGAAGAGGCATAAACAGAAATCACACAAAAACCTTAACCCTTTACCCAACGAATCGCCTACATCCGCCCGCGTAATATGCAAATTCAGCAGTCGAAAAAATATTATTTTTCAAACACTTTCAACAAAACCATATCATGTGACCCCTCGTTGGAACGAGCTCGTTGAGCTCGTTCCAACGAGGGGTCACATGATATGGTTTTGTTGAAATTTTTTTTAAATTTTAAAAAATGATATTTATAATAATAAATTTTGATATCGTCTGCGTTGGGTAAAGGGTTTTAAGACAAAAGAAAAAAAGATACTCAATCAGTTAAAATTACTTGCAAGCAATAGTTTTGACAACGTGTTCGTTGAACCAGACATTTGGGAGAGGATGGACATACCAAGTATATCATATGGTACGGATGTGATCCCTGTGAATCAAACAGTAGTAACGAACTTGGTATTTCTACAAAACGTTGCGTGCTGGTGGTATCGTTTAATCCAGGGAACGGGAATTTTCTGGTTCTCTTTTCTAAAAGTTAGTCACGATATCAGGAATTTTCCGGTTCCCGTTTGCGAATGAATATCAGTCCGAATACCTGGAAAATGTATAGGACTGAACCGGGGATCGAAGGTTGCGTTTCCGCAACCTTCGATTCCCGGTTCTGTCCTATAAATGAGGGCAGCCTATCTAAATCCTTTGTTCGTTTTTTTTTTTTTTTTGATACGTACCAGTCCTGATTGCCGTGTACTCATGTGTGATTGAGAGATTGGGGAAGTAAAATAATGTTCGAATGATTCTGGAAGTTTTCCATTTTTCCAATCAAACATAAATAGACAGGCATGTAGTTTGTACAAGTCGATGACCTTCAATATTTTATCTTTTATGAACAATGGGTCTGCATGGGAATTATACTTTTTGTTGTTTAATATTCGAAGTGAACGTTTCTGTATTCTTAGTAATTTATTGATTCCTCGCGAGTTTCCCCATATTTGAATGCAGTATACCAAGTGACAGTGGACCAAATAGTAATGGAGTATCTTCATGACATGTTGTGGTAGTAGTTTTTTTGTTGCTCTGTTCAAAGTATAATTTGCCCATCCAATCTTAGAACAATTTTTTTGATTTTTGAGCTTGATAAGATAAGTGTTCATCAATTTAAACAATTTAGAGATTTATCTTCTTCATTTGAACCCACCCTTTTTAATTTTTTACCATGCATGAAAATGTCCGGGTGAATGCAACTTTTATCTTTATGGTTTGGATTAATGATAATGTATCTTGTTTTGTTGGCGTTCAGGGCGAGTTGATTTGCCGAGCACCACTCATATAGATTATTGACTTTATGGTTAAACTGGGTATCTATGGATTTGGTATTAGGGACTGAGTCATGGGCAGTTGTGTCATTCGCAAATGACAAGAGAATAAGAGTTGTAGAACGACTGATGTCATTTATATATACTACTCAAAGTTTGCTAAGCACCAAGTATGTCCAGCCACTTGTTTTAGGTTTTAGTTGAAATATTGTTATGAAAAGTGTATATATTTTTTATTTAATTATATCTTTAATGATTTAAGCACAGAAATTAAGATTTCGTTTATGTTTGACATTATTTTTTAGCTTTTGAATACGATAACCATGGACAATGGATATTATTGGTAAAAGAGGAAATTTTTCAAATTTGTCAAAAAGTTGACGGAGCGAACTGATATGGGTTCATTATCGAGTATGAGACCCATCATTGTTAATTACAGCTTGACAACGCCTTCTCGTGCTCCCAATCAGGTTCCAGGTGGTCCTTTTTGGGATGTTGTTCCATTCTTGGACCAGCAGGTAACCAAGCTCCTGGACACCTCTTGGTTGGACTGGACAGACTGAAATTGCAAGCTGCAAACTCATTCCAGAACATGTTCGATTGGACTGAGGTCAGGGGATCTTGCTGGCCAGTCCATACGCTCAATCCCCTCCCTCTGTCGGTACTCCCTGGCAGCATGGGCAACATGAGGACGGGCATTATCGTCCATCAGAATGAATCTATCACAATCTGCACCTGCATACAATCTGACGTGGCATCCAGGCTCTCATCAATATACCGCTGTGCAGTCAATGTACCACGGTCAAGGACACAGCGCTATGTACGTCCATCCCAGCTGATGTCGCCCCAGACCGTTATTGACCCTCCACCATAGCGGTCATGCTGCGCAATGTTTTGCAAAAAAACCTCAACCCACCAAACAGTAATGTCATTTGGGTTAGGATTAACAAAGTCGTGTAATCATTCACCATACCACAAACCCCATCACCAACTCTTAGACGATTTTCTGAAGCTTTCTTTAGATTCTGGAGCTCCCCACCGCTAAAGTTCAATAACTTTAAATGAGGAATCATTAACTTTCGATGGGTTGGGGGGGGGGAGGGCTGGCTATCTTTCTCCCGCCCTACCTCACATGACATTTACATGTTGTCGTTTCTTCTCCAAATCTAAACTCTTGAAACTGATGTCAAAAATGGATGAGCTAATAAGAAAACGAATGTTCATGTGTGTGAGGGGGAGATATCCAGGCCTGAATATCTTCCCAATCCGTCGACATCCCAAATCTGCATGTACAATACAAACACCATTTTTGAATATTTGTTGAAAGGTAACATAGATTCCTTACAATGTGAGCAGATACATCATATAAACCAAACCTCGCCTTAAAATAAAAGTTTGGCAGCACACATTTATTATTTTCATTCTATACACCACATCCTAAATTTTAATGTATAAATTGTATATATATGTTGGAAATGTTATGGAATGTCAGACTTGGGAATAGTTTAGTCAGATAAAATAATATTTTATGAAAACATAGAGACGACCGAATTAATTAAACTTTAACAAAAGTATGTTATCTTCTCGAAATCATTTCATTTTGTCGCTCCTGTAGAGTTTCCGGAAAGCGCCAAATCCTTGTTTGAAATTACTGCTGGCGGCCGAATGTTTGAACTGGGGTAAAGGTTTCACACTGGACGATCACTGAGCAGTGACAACACTGAATACATCTGGAATTCTTTTCATGTGATAGTCCCTTGATTTTAAGAGACACCAGTCATGCCTCTAGTCTGTGTTCTGCTTTTTGGTAACCCCTGTGCGGATAGTTGGATTGCCGAACCTAGTACATTTGCTAGTCGGGCTTTCCCAGCAGATTCTGCTGGGCGGATCTCTGTCCTCAAAGATCGAATTGTGTCTGGAGTAAAAATTCCCATGGATAAAATTTTCTTTATTCTATACATTTCTCTCCCTTTCATCACACTTGTCTATTTACACGTTCAATTAATGACTTGATTTTGAGCACACTCTCTGAATGTTGGTTGAGAGCGTTTAATTTTCGGCTGCCAGAGGGTATACTTGGAAACAAGCCTATAACGTGCCTGTGAATCCAGATACACGTCAATTTCAGTGGTATGAGGATGTGGGTAAATCTTTTTTTTCCTTCAGTGTACAATTTAACAACCGAATTTAGATGGCATGGCCTCTAGACACATGAGTGACAAACAGAGTTTTCACAATGAAGAAGCCAGAAACTCCTGATTCGTTAGATTACATCTTGAAATGTCCGGTCATTTTTATTTATAAACAACTGTGGGTAGCATCGCTTTAAAACTTACGCTGCCGCTACCTATTTTAGAACAATTATCTGTACGTTCTGGTATGCGCAGATCAGAGAGCCCTTTCCAACAATTAATCAGATGACAGAGTTTCAAGTATATCTTAAATTATATTAAACTTCCCTGCATTCAGGCGTACATAGAGGTCTTCCATATATGGATAAAGTGGGCGTGGCAGTAAATGGGGTACAATGACCGGTACCAGTGCGGAGTTGTTTAAACAGTTAACCCGCATCCGCCCACGTAATATGCAAATACAGCTGCTGAAAAAATATTATTCTTCGGAAAATTTCAACAAAACCATATCATGTGACCCCTCTTTGGAACAAAACCATATCATGTGACCCCTCTTTGGGACGAGCTCGTCGAGCTCGTTCCAAAGAGGGGTCACATGATATGGTTTTGTTGAAATTTTTCGAAGATGAAAAATTGGGATGGCGTAGCAATGGGGTGGATTGGGGGTGGTAACTCTCCCCTTCACTTCTCCTGGGAAATGTCAACCTTGAATACATATATGCAGAGGCGGACTGGTCATACACTGCAAAAAATATAGGTTCTCTTTAGAACCAAAACTGGTTCTAATGATGTGACCCCTCTATGAAACGAGCTCGTTCCAAAGAGGAGTCACATGATATGGTTTTTGTTTTTCTAAATTTTAAAAAAATGATATTTAAAATAATGAATTTTGAAATCGTCTGCGTTGGGTAAAGGGTTAAACAGTTTCATAGTGACAAAAATATCTGCCCAAACTTGGATAACTGATGTTTTCTGGCAAGATGTTTCAATATTAGAGTTTCTTCCCGGCCAACTTTTCAAAACAAATTCACCTCCATTCTCTTTTGGATTTTGGCTCTGAACTCGCGATAAACACGAGAGTGCCGATCGTGTTCGAAAGATGTACGGTGGTTACTAAGAGGGTGGTTCAAGAAATGGCCTGATTGGTTGACCTTTGGGTCCATTATCCCCCTTGATTGGTCGATCTATATAATTACGACCAATTCCGATTTCTCCTAATGCTGGTTTCTGACTGGTTGAAAGGTCATTTGTTACCACGGTCTCTTTGCGCATAGGCTGTCAAGAGTTGAATTACCACTTGTAGTGATAGAATGCACATTGAATGGGACCACGACAATGATGATATGGGTTCGCATTGCACACATACTAGTAACCACAGCTTAATAATGAAAACTACCAATTGTGTTTTAACCTAGAAGCCGAGTTCATAAAATTCTTAGTTGATACTGATTGATGTAAAATACACCAAGAGATGCTTAAAAGACCGGTCGAGGATCCCCATGGCGTGATAAATACAGACTATCATGATGATGTGCATGTCCTGTGATTTGTATCAGATTCGAGGTGGTGTCCAGAATGGGATCTCAACGAGCCGGCTTTGCCGGCGAGTTGTTATCCCATTTTTGGACACCACCGAGAATCTGATACAAATCACAGGACATGCACATTATCATGATAATTCATTTATCTAACAATTCTGTCACATAAACAGAATAAATCTTAACCCTTAACCCAACGTAACGGCCAAACCGGCCAATGCTATTCTAAAAAATCGCCAATTAATTTCCATTATTTTTTCATTTTTTGTCTCAAAAACATAGGTTATGACCCTCGTTGGAACGAGCTCATCGAGTGTTTGCAAGTGTCGTCTGCTTTTCATGTTAGGTGAAGGGTTAAATTATTTTAAAACATTTTTGGGACATAATGTTCGGTCGATCACTGAAACGCACATAGAATCATAAAATGTATCCATGCGCCTGTTATGACAGCTCGTAGCGCTCTACCGGAAACGAGTCGTCAATATGATACGGAATCAGAATGAGTCGTCTATATGATACGGAATCGGAACACATTATGTGATACGTACCGTTCCTCGTGGTTTTCAGGCCCAAATCTATATGATTGTTAGATAAATACTGGTATAGTCATTCCTTTTTGAAAATATTGATGTGTGAAATATAGAATATCCAGTCAGTGCTTCAAATAATGAATTTATTTTTGTGAGTACTAGGTTTATATATGGCAAGCCAAATTCGAAGACCATGCACGAGAAAAAATAAATTCAGTATTAGAAGACACTAACTGGGGGTTTTAAATATCTTCCGATTTGACCCCAAACAAAAATACGCATCACCAAAAAGGAAAATTGATATTCGACATCTTTTTTATAGAAAAGTGGCATCAATATCTGGGATTTCTTAAGACCTACTTCCGGCTTATCTGGTGAGTTGAGCTTATTAATTATGTAAGCAAAACAAATTGTCCCTCCGCAAAATAATGCCCCAATCTCAGTGCGATGAAGTGATTTGGTAGTTAGACATTGCCCCCGTTTCGTACACATTTCTCTTGAACTAGTTGTATAAACCTTGTAGTAACTGAACCCAGACCGAGAATATGAAAGACTTCTTTTCGAACTTGCACCTGTCATTGGAACATCAAAACATAACAAGTTGTAACTTCATGTTTCCATGATCTAATCAAACACTATGAATTAAGTGGCATTCATGGCTGTTCAATTAAATTAGAGCTGAACCGTTTAAGGATGTTTTCTTGATCGATTAATCACGTGAATTAACCTTGGTTAAGCGATTAATCACTTGTCCAAATAGATATCTGAATAATTGCCAAACCGTTGATGATTTACAACATGAACCCTTTACCCAACGTAACAAACAAAAGCGACTAGGCCTATATACAGAAATCTCCATTCAAATTTATTATGTTTTCAAGTTTTGGATCACAAGCATAGCTTATGACACCTCATTGGAACGAGCTCGTTGAGCTCGTTCCAATGAGGGGTCATACGCTATGTTTTTGAGACAAAATTGAAAATTTTTAGTAATTCATGAATTTATTTTGCAAGTATCGTCTCCTACCCGCAGTGGGTAAAGGATTAAGGATGACCATTTCCAGCCACTGATACAGTATGATGATCACGCAAGTAAACAAGTATGTCAGCAAGTAACATGAATGCTTTACTCTGTCTCATATAATTGATGTGAGTCAGTGTGACAATGTTTACCTGTTTTGGAGCAAGTTTGTTCCTTTGTTAACCCAAAAAATACAGTAGTTCAAAAGTAGCGGCTAATCGATCAATTACTTTTTGGATCGATTAAATTGTTGATCATTGATTAATCGATTAACCGTTTCAGCTCTAAATTAAATGTATTCAGATTCGCATTATAGATGCGCCCCAAAAAGTCAAGGAGTTGAAAATGTGTCAGTTTTCTAACTATATTGCTTAAGTTTATCGAATTATTCTCGTCAAGCTAATCGAAATTATAGGAATTAACGTTTCCAAGGACGTCATTGTAGTAACTGAGGTTTGGTCGTGGCATTCCCTAGTACAATGATGTCAAATGGAAACCGTTCCAAACCAAAGATGTCCTTAAATCAGATGACCTCAGGTTGTGGATTTATTATCTTTATCTGGTCAGTAGGACGCTTAATCTGGTCAGTAGAATCTCTTATTTAGTCAGTAGCCTGATAGAGGTATGGTTTATGTGACGGATGTTAAGTGTATAGTAAGTGTGGGTAGGAGGATGATAGAAAACTTCACTATCTCTCTATTAAACTAACATTTTCGATTGGAGCATTTTTACAACACAGTTTAAAAATAATTTTCGGATACAAATAATTCGGGAAGACCAGCGGTGCTATACGAAAGACCTAGTGTCCCGTGTTTTATAGTTCTTCGTAGAAAGTCTGGTTTGTAAAGCTGTTTGGTTCAGATATAGTACATAGCAGGGTGAACCTGAGGATTTTTTGTGTACCCATAGTATAGCACACATAATGTTGACATCTACAACCGTTCGTCCCGTCTGTCCGTCCGCCCGGGAAATAATACGGAAGTTACGATGTTTTTTTGTTTTTTTTTTGTGCCCGGACAGGCATGATGAGCTTACTTTCTGATTATGAGTTTACGTACAAATATTGTGAGATTAATGTCTTAAATATGAGACTTATGAGGCAAGTATCAAATTGTAGCGATTTTTCGGGGTTTATGTTAAGGTTTATGGCCAATTAACGGCTGGTGTTAGCGTTGCTCCCTCTCAGGTTTATCTTGGGGGATCTCACCATGTGTATTCCCCCAAAATATTTCCGAAGAAACGATTTTTTAGCGGTTGTCCGAACGTTTTAAAATGATAAATTTTTCAGCAAAAAATTAAGCCCACAACTCCCGTTTTAAGTACTTCCGTCCGCAAGGACGTTCGCCCCCGTCCGTCCATCCGTCTTCATACACTTTGCTTCTGCGAAGATAACTTTAGTGATGATCATTAGAGGAAGATGATTTTTGTATGTCGGGCGGCGGAGGGCTTCATGCGTGAGCATCGGCTCTTCAGAGCGATAGCTTGGACAAATATCAGTGGATATGAGTGGAGTTGTGGCTCTTAATTTGTTAATGTCTGCCTGTTTTCAGCTCGTTAGTGCGATTTGGTTAAGTGTTTGTAAAATCAAGCTGTATTGCCGAAATGATGTTTCCTGGTCAAGATACGGATCACACCTGGGGTATTTGACGGTAATAAAGCACGTTGGGAAGATCAGAAGACAGTGTTTGCTATTTTAATTCGGTTCCTGTCACTTTGAGTGACCACTTATTATCACCAAAGAAATGGTCTTCACAACGTTATAAATTTTGTCACCTAGTGTTTAAAATTTAATTATTTATTGATGTGTTATTCCTGCAATTTAAAAATAAATTGTTCGAATATTGATTAAATCATAACTTTGTAATGTTGACATAAATTTATGGGTTTTAAATGACATAGCCAAAATCAGGATTACCTTTGTTGTCAGTAAATATCCCGTTCTGGATTATTTTATAACGTGTCAACAAAAAAGTGAATTATGAACGGAGGGTGTATAGTTTTCGGTGTACGGATGTGTACTGGCACAGCAGGCGGATTCTAGCTGGTCGGTGAAATAGGGTGAATACGGATTTTTGCTGGAAAAAAAATCATTAATTTTTTCAGTGAATGAGAGGACTTTCGAGCTAAAATCTCTTCTTGCTAACCTTGGTGAATTGCACCCCGGACTCCATCTCAGAGCACTCGAAACATCCGTAGTGCTTTACCACAGCATTCACAACGCCACTAACTTCTCACGGCTGGCCAATGCCACCAATATAACAGATCGAGAGAAGTGTTGAATCGAGGCTCGAGTTACCATGAGACAAAGAGATCCGGACCAGCCAGGCTGGTTGGTAAATGGCCATTATACCTTAACCACTATATATGTAAGTCCTTCATTTTTTAATGAATTACACACATATACATATATAATGGTCACGTCAGGCTGTTCAGGGGCTTATTACCTCTTAGAAGCCGGGGAATCAGAATTAATTTATTGAGCATGACATACCGCGACAAACTTACAGTAAGCAGGTGCTTCTAGTCAAGTGTCGTCTGCCTATTCAGGCAGACGACACTTAACCAGAAGCATCTGCTCAGTGTTTAATTCTCCCCCAGCCCAAAGATAGCCGAACCGACACAGCCAGATTACCTGCCGTATTACATCACAGGCACGAACACTCGACTCCCGGTTTCTAATAGTTAAGAAATTAAAATTTAAAAAAGAAAACCTGTTTAGCGCGTACCGCGATACCATTGCCATTTGTAGTGCGTGGGAAACCGGGATAAATAACAATGAATAGTCCGAGGAATTACGGGGTAATTTGATGCAGGATATTGACAAAACGTGTCTTTTAAACCACAATCGTTGAAAGGTTTCTCCGAAGGAAGCCTTCAGACCATCAACCCTCTTGCCCAATACAGCTACTGTGATCAGAGAAGTTGACTGAGTATTTCAACTTGATCGCAACAGAGTCGAAATACTCTGTCCACCTTTGCCCCAACAATTCTGCAGAATCTCACCTGTCAAACAAAGCACCCGAGAACCAGAGAGATGCTACTTTCATTTGTTTTTCTTGACGTGAGCTTGAAATAGCAGTATTGTATTTAGGAAAATCACTCACTGTTGTAAGTTTCTCTGTCTCACAATTGAATTGTGATTCAATCGCAAAAAATACTTTTTATGTATATAAATCAGGCATGTAGCCAGAATTCTATAATAGGGGGTGCCCTAGCAACTTTTTAGGGGGTGGAGTGCGAACATGGTACACGTGGGGGGGGGGGCTGTTGTGGAGGCTTTGAGATCTTGTCTTGTCTTAACTAGGACCCTGTGGTCATTACCCCTCCCCCACTTCCCTGGAGGGATGTGGGAGGATGGGACAAAGATCGGAGAGGCCTACATATACAATGTAGTTTGACGCTCTCATCAATTCATTATTCTGAGTTAAACTACAAAATTTCTAAAAAAATTAATAGAGTAGTGTAGAGCTGAAATGGTTAACCTATTAATCGATTAATTAATGATCAACATCTTGATCGATCCAAAAAGTAATTGATCCATTAATCGTTACTTTGGAATTGCCGGAATATATGGGTTAACAAAGGAACAAACTTGCTCCAAAACAGTTAAACAATGTCACACTTACTCACTCAATTATATGAGACAGAATAAAGCATGCGAGTTACTTCCTGACATACTTGTTTACTTGCATGATCATCATACTTTATCAGTAGCTGAAAATGGTCATTCTTAACCCTTTCCCTATTGCGGGTAGCAGATGATACTTGCAAAATAAATTCATGAATTACTAACAATTTTCAATTTTTGTCTCAAAAGACGACATAGCTTATGACCCCTCATTGGAACGAGCTCGTTCCAATGAGGTGTCATAAGCTCTGTTTTTGAGACAAAAATTGAAAACATAATAAATTTGAATGGAGATTTTTGTATATAGGCCTAGTCGATTTTGTTTGTTACGTTGGGTAAAGTGTTCATGCTGAAAATCATCAACGGTATGGCAATTATTCAGATATCTACTTGGGCAAGTGATTAATAGGTTAACCTAGGTTAATTCACGTAATTAATCGATCAAGAAAATCCCTTAACCGTTTCAGCTCCAACAATAATATGACCTGTACCCTGTGCTGAAGAAATCCGAGATGGCTATTGTGGCAGGTATCGTGGACAAACGACCATGATCATAATGGGACGTTCTCATCTGGTGATAGGCAAGAACTGTGAACTGTCGAACAGATTGTGGAAGGACAAACAGACTCACAGATGTCCTTTGTCAAGTTAAGCCAAAATAGTCAAATCTGAATACCATTTTTTATGAGAGTGCTGGCCCATATCGTCGTTAAACGTTGTGTAAGAAGTTAATGGGTGCAAGAAGTTGCAGAGTGGATTTTCCACCCAGGCAATGATTCATGATTTTCAGCGTAAGAATCCCAAGCGGAATAAATTTCAGACAATGGACTGCTTGAATTCAAAGGGAGTGTTTGTTAAACTATTTTTGTAAGTTGAAACTCCACTACATAGGTGTTTTAGTCATAATTAACCCTTAACTGTGTTGTTTCCTTGTCTCCTTGAGCAAGGCACTTAATCGCGATTGCCCACGTGGAGGCACAGTGGCGCTATGTTCTAAGGCGTACTGCATGTCGACGGTGCACATGTCCTCAACAAATGCTGACCCTGCGTGTGGGGAGTTAGTACGTTGGGGAGTCCGGCAGATGCTCACCGTTACTCGGTGGTTTTACGGGTATTCCGGTTTCCTCCACCCCTAACACTGTCCGACACGAGGTAACTGTCGAGTGTCGTTAAACTCCAATAAATAAATTAATTAATTAATTAATAAATTAATAAATTAAATAATAAATTAATAAATCAATAAATTAATAAATTAAATAATAGTTAAATATTAACTTTAATTAATAAAATGATAAATTAACCCTTAGATATTTTTCAGATTCAGATTATTTATTTTTCGCGATACAAGCATATAACATAGAATTTTATACAAATTTGTTAGAACGTAGTGGAAATTACTTTTCAGCGAGGAGATAACATAGCCAGATTGTCTACCTGTTATCCCCTTATGAAAGGGGTTTTAACTCTCTGCACACTGGTTAATAAAAAGAAAAGTTTCCAGAAGCAATTTTTTCCCAAAATGCAACCACGAATTTTACCAATTCAATCTTGTTTGACAGTGGAGCTCTGTCAAACAAAACTGAATTGGGGAAATTCCCTGTTGAATAATTTATTCAGCCTCTCTCGAAGAAATATAAAACTCAATATATACTTGACATTAGAAGTGGTTTACAATCATTCAGTGGTTTACAATCATTCAGGTTGACTACGTTCGTAGTGTGGACTTTTGAAACTCATAGTTCACCTATTTATGTTAATGTGAATGACCACTACCAACGGATAATCAATCTGTCACCAGAGTGAATTTCTTACCTTTAAATCCGAGTAAAATGACGTGGACTTGTTTCTTTGTGTTAACTTGATGATACATCGGGGTTACAGGCAGAAATGAAATACCCACCACACACGACGTGCGTTAGTATGCAGGAATGCCAGCAACAAGCGCCACTCCACCACAGCAGTGATCTGTATCCACTACATTTATTTCACCAGCTCACATCCATTTTCTATTTTTATATATCCCTTCGAAGAAATATGCTCATAACGACATATTGTGTTTTTGAACAACGGAAGTAGGGAATATATTGATAGATGAATGTTTACTCCATCTAATTCAGCAACATTTGGTCTAAATTCGCTTTACATTAAGTTGTTTCGACTTTCGAGCTCATAAATGGGAAATTTGACATTACAACAATATTCTGTACGAATTAATTATTCAACACATTATCGCTATAATTATTTTTATTAGCACCTACCCTGATACCATACACACAACAGTGCAAACGTTCTGTAAGATAAGTGTAAAGTACAATTTAACGAGACATCATACCTTGGACTTTGGTTGTATAATAAGACGTTATCTTTATCTTGACCAGCACACATCATTTCGGTAATGCAGCGTGAAAATAGTAGACCTATAGTTTGATGAAGGCGGTCTGGCGGGTGTGCGTATCAGCTTTTTTACCACGGCAGTTTGAACGAATATCAGTGGATCTGGTCACTGTGTGGTATGCAAGACTTTCTTAACATCGTCTTGAATGAGTTCGAAAACTGGTATGCTTGGGCCATACTGAGCAGTGTTATGGGCCTTGATTCGTTTTTTGTTGCTTGTTTTCAGCTCGTTAGCGCGATAACATCAACAAATATTAATGATATTTGGTACGTAACACTTTCGTAACAATGCATTGAATGAGTACGAAAACAGGTACAGTCCTGGCATAACGAGTGGAGTTATGAACCTTTTTTGCCAGTTTTTAGATCGTTAGTGAAATAATTGTAACAAATATCAATGGATTTGGTCAATATTTGGTATTTGGGGCTTTCCTAACAACGTCTTGAATGAGTTAGAAAACTGCTACGGTTTGGCCATACCGAGTACAGTTATGACCCTTAATTGCCAGGATTTTACGATTGGTGAGAACGTTAATAACCTGATTCCATTGTGTTATATAGCTGTAAACTGAATACTCATCCTTCTAAGATCCACAGGCTGTAATCGCATAGTTCATAATTGTTGCTAATCGATACTTAACAATCGACCGGAAAGAGGTGTGTTTAGTTTTCAAATCATTTCTCCACCATCCACGCTTCAAGTGGGAAGAATGCGACCCCGCTCTCTTTTTATCTTTTATATGTTGTTCAAGATAGTCTGTTGTTCGTCTGAACGAAGATCTAGTGTAACATGGAAGGTTGTACTACCATTTACAGCAAAGATACCTTCTTCCTGTCGTCTGCGCGAGTCTTTTGCCTTTATTTTAGAGGACTGCGCCGCACAATGCCTGACATTCCCCCAGTGTTACACATTTTTGTTTTCGAACTCGACGAAAGGCTGCAACATGTTCAAGTGTATTTTGGAAGGAGGGAAAGACCCAGTGTTTTCGAATGAAACAAACTTGAGCACGAGATATTTCAACAGCGATGTTAGTAAGTATTTTATCAATTCTATATTACTTCTCCAAGAGGCATCCCTCTCTTAGTATGTGACAATTATTGACTGTCTCACTATACTCTGCTTTAACCCTTTACCTAACATGAAAAGCAGACGACACTTGCAAAAATAATTCTTGAATAACTAATTTTTTTCATTTATTTTGTCTCAAAAACATAGGTTATGACCCCTCGTTGGAACGAGCTCGACGAGTTCGTTCCAACGAGGGGTCATAACCTATGTTTTTGAGACAAAAAATGAAAAAAATAATGAAAATTAATTGGCGATTTTTGAGATTAGCGCTGGCCGGTTTTGGCCGTTACGTAAGGTAAAGGGTTAAAACAAACACGATTATGAAGTAAATATGAAAGGAATATGTGTTTTAATGTTCAGATTACTCAGAAATATTTTCGCATCCTTCAACTTTTGTACTAGCACATTCACTTCCTCAATAACACTTTAATTGTGTTTTTCAGTTCCAACCGATTTTGTATTGAACTGACACAACGTTGGCGTCACAGACAGAGTCCATTTTTTGTAATAGCTACGAAGTATTTTTCTCTCCCGGAAAGTACAAGAACATCGCCGTTACGAGCAAATTGATAGCGTGTTTTTCAGAAAAGAAAAATGTATATTATATTTAAAAATTAGTCACGCAAGAGATGTGCAGTATGTTGTTTTGTAACATGGGATTTTTTCAGATTTAGTTCGCCCCAATATGGAATGAATATTGAATGGAATACGGTTCAGTTTTTCATTTGAAAGCACATTTATTTCAAACTTTTCCTTGGCCCGTGTTTCGGAAGGGCCCGATACAGAAGGAAAAGCATCGGTTTTAGAACTTCCTGAGGACTTTTAGGGGCAACTGCAAGGTGTAATTTCGTCTTTCGTAAACTGCGATTGCCCCAAACAGCCTATGGTGTGGGTAGGGGTGTCGGAAAATGACGACTGATTTGTCGCAACTGTGATGGCAATATTCCAATTATATCATAAGGTATGTCTTCGTCGAAGGCATGCCTTGGTGATGTCACTGGTAGATTAATAATCGGGATTTTTGTTAAGACTGCTTGATAATTTATTAATCAATAGATAAAATAAAATATAGTAGTCGTGGCACAACTTCTTATTTAATTAACCAATTACCAAACAAATCGTCCAGCGTTATCTACAAATAGCAGTTTAAAAAAATATTCTTTAAAAAATAATCCACAAAACTATACCATGTGACCCTTTCATTGGAACGAGCTCGTTGAGCTCGTCCCAATGAGGGTCATATGATATGGTTTTGCTGAACGGTTTTGAAAAAAATGCAAATACATAAGAAACTTTAAATTGTTGATACCGCGTGCGTTGGGCAGAGGGCTAACTCGAAATTTGTCATGATGGGCCCCGACACCCCCCCCCCCCCCAAAAAAAAAGCCCGAATTGATTACTACAGACCTTTATTTGTATTTGACCAACTGTGTGGGTGACACAACTCCAAGTATCAAATTAGCAATACAGAATTGATATATCAGGCTAAAATCCTGACAAAATGGCCTGTGTGTAAAAAATATTTAACGGGGTCTGACACACATCCACCCGCCCTCTCCCCAGGCGACGCTTCTGAGGTGGTCTAGAAGCTAGGCTACCTTATTTGTAAGAGACTGTCTGTTTCTTGTACCGAGATGTGCTTTTGACTTATGCGGTCGTTAACAATGTAAGTATAGCACGCATAGCACATGAACACATGTTTGGATGGCCGATATGTGCCTATGTTAAAATGCACAATGTGTCATAAGGCATATAGCACATGGGCAACTAGGATGTCATGCACTCGGCTCCCATCATTTGGGAGACCTCGATGGGGAACCTCGGAAGTGACATCATGTAACGTGATCCAGTGGCGCAATGTTTGGTTGTTATGACAGTCCGCGTGAGCGGCGAGGTTGTGACGTAATTACCATATTGTGGTACGTGATGTTAGTGCGTATTATTAGGGTGATACGTGTTTCCGTCGTCCATTTTGTATATTGAAGGCGCCATCTTGCTTCTATGGTAGCACGTGTTTGCTATGTGACCCCAGACCATCTAATCTAAGAAGATAAGAATCCAACTTACAGAATCACATTTTAGAATATGGATGTGGTTACAGATTTGTTTTTCGACGTATGTGAATATGCGTTGCATGTGATGTACACACATCATGTATTAGCACATAATGACATATCGGCACATCCAAGATGTGCCTATGTGCTGTCTTTAACTGGTAGAGTGCTGGAAGCCTGTAATTGGGCTTTATTCTGAAGTTCAGGTACTGCAACTTAAAGGCTTCAAATTCAGTGGTTGTACATCATATTATCTTTGAAGTGATATTATTTAGTCTGTTAAGATTTGTCTTGTTACAATTTATAGGAGAGTATCTGTGGGCACTCTAGAACTCAGGAGATGAATAGGGCTAGGTGATGTATTGGAGCTTGGGGCTATATAGGGGCTGCATAGAAACCATGTCGCAAGTATCCCTAAATACGCGTGTGTGCCTGTGTGCTGCATGTGATGTGCACATATTGCGCATAAGCATACAAGCACATATCGACACATCCAGCATGTGTCAGTGTGTTACATGTAACGTTTTCAGAATGTGCACTAGCACACAAACACATCTAGGGAAGTCAGAATACTTACTCTAAAGCAGATAGGACTCCTAACATAGGTAGAATAGGTCCAGGAAGAGTGGGATCAGATAGATAACGATGTGAGAGTGGGCGGGGTTTAGATGAATAGAATGGTCTGATTGGTTAGTTAGTTGGAGTAAAATGAACCGATTAGATGATCTGGATGAAATATTCATAGCCTAGTCTGTTCCAAACAAGAACAGTAGTACCCCGAATAGAGTTAGAACTAGCCAGTACAGGCCAGAAAGGCTAAATAATGGTAGGCTCTTCTACTCTACTGATGTATACTCCAGAACAAACGAACAGAGTTGGATAGACAAAAACTATAGCACAGCTTATAGAAACATAGGTAGAAACAGAATATTCTGAAAGAATCCGAACTAGTAAAACTTGTCGGGTCTATTTGGGTAATCAGATATACTCACCCCAAAAGCACCCCTATCCCGTTAAAGGGTTTCTGGTCACATAGCAACCACGTGCTACCATAGAAACAAAGGTGGCGGCTTTCAAAAAATAAAAACGGACGACGGAAACACTATCACCCTAACAACACATGATGCGCACGCGCACTAACACCACGCATCACTATGGTAATTACGTCACAACATGTCGGCTTATAAGGGTTATCTCAACAACTGGCGCCACTGGGTCCGGTGAAATGACATCACTTTCAAGGTCCATAACAGATGTCCTCCGAATGAGGGTTGTCCGGGCACATGGCATACTACTTAGGCACTTACTATGGAAAGGTATTCTATAGTAATAGACAGACCATAGAAGGGATTGTGTAAGTGGGAGTAAGCGGAACGTAGCCGTTTAATACACAGATGATGATGTGAGGACCATGAGTCTCTACCTCAGTGATGTATTTCTCATGTCCCTTATTCACTCATATGATAAAATGGGATTCTACAAACATGTATAGACTATAAAAGAGATTGCTTAGGTGGGATTTTGCGCAATGTGGCCGTTCAATAACCAGATGGAGATGTGAGGCCTATGACTCTATACCTCAATTAGGTATTTTTCATAGGCCTAATTCACGCATATGATGAAAATGCATACTGCAAACATATATAGACTATAAAAGAGATTCCATATGTGGGATTACGCGGAATGTGGCCGACCAATGCCCAAATGAGGATGCGAGGATCATGAGGTTATTATACTTCAATGAGGTTTTTCTCATAGCCCTCATTCACTCATATGATGAAAAGGGTTTCTACAAACATATGTAGACTATAGAAGAGATTCCGTAAGTGGGAATCCGCGGAATGTGACCGCTCAGTGCACAGATGTGGATGTGAGGGTAGTGAAGTTAATATACCTCAATGAGGTATTTCTCACAGCCCTCATTCACTCATATGATGAAAAGGGTTTCTACAAACGTATGGAGACTATAAAAGAGATTCAGTAAATGGGAGTTCGCAGAATATGGCCGTTCAATGTCCAGATTAGGATGCAAGGGCCATGGAGGTTATAGCCATCATGCCATCATATGATGAAAAAAGGAATCTACAACAAACGTAGACAGATTATAAAAGGGATTCCTCGAGAGAGATTCCTAGCCGATTCCGTGAAATTCCTTGATTGGAGTAAATTCCCGAGGGCATAAAAAGGAATTCATTTCCTAAACGTTGTCAGTAGGTTTCTAATCACGATGGATCAACATAAGATCTGCTTCGAGTGTCGAAAATTATTCAGTCATTTAAAATGTATCCATTTTTACAGACGGACAACCCATGAACCCAAGAGATTTAATGCTTAGGGTGCTAAAGGATGTTTAAAAAGAGACACCATATTTGCGAAGGCCCACCAGCAAAGGAACTACAACAGCTGTGCAGAAGAGAAGAGCCGAAGATAAACCCACTCAATGGCGCTTACACACCCGTACCAGACGAAACCAGGCTTAAGCCCCTAAGCAACGTTACCTCACGCAGAGAATAAAGGACTAATCGAAAACCTGAGCTGTCTAGAACTGCAGTGAAGAACCACGCTTCGGTCGAACCAAGACTATTGGGAAGTTTACATAGCGTTCAATCAACAGAGACCCAAGCGGTCGGCCTGTATCGGTTATGGACAGACGAAAGACTGAGATCATAGAATCCCGAATCATGCAAGAGAACGACTACACTTCAGTACAACCAACTCTTACAGAAAAAATGTAAAATACATAGAATTCTACAATGATTTACGAAGATATGGAGAATTATATAACAAAACCCATTAACGATCAGAATACAAGACCAATGACAACAGCGGAGGAACAAAGCGAACGAAAATCGATAAGAGCTGACTTTTTTGATGATCGAAGAGACAACAAATGAACTGAACAGAGCAAAGATCGAAGAGAACGAACTATGGTGAGAAATGAATAGAAAGAGGAGCTGAACAGAACAAAGACTGAACTGTAGAAAAGCCTTTGACTTCAACAACTATTTATAGAGAAGTCAATAAAATTTTAGAACTATTACAATTGTTGTTTTTTCAGTACTGACAAGGGTGGAGAAATAGCCCCGAATGTGTATGCCAAATCGAGGAATAATATTTATAATAATAATATATCACTTATATAGCGCCTATCCTAATAAAAGCCCTAAGCGCTTTTCAAAAGAAATCACGAATGAGATGGATAAAAAATCAATAAAGTCACTCGGTTTGTGTGTCAGCGAAGGGATAGCCTGGGAAGTTCCTCTGGTATAAGTAGGTTTTTAGTCCCTTTTTAAAACTTTCAAGAGATGGTGCATTTCGTAAGGTTTTGGGTAACGAGTTCCACACATGGGGCGCGCTGATCCTGAAAGCCCTGGCACCTACAGTCTTCAAATTCCCCGCGAACTGAGTTAAAAGCCCTTCGTCGCTGGATCGCAATGATCGCTGCGGCTTGTATGGTATGAGGAGTTCGCTAAGGTAGCCTGGGAAGTCAGCCGAATTTCTCTGGTAGGTGAGTATTGCTAGTTTATATGTTATGCGGTCTTTAACTGGGATGTAGTGCAGCTTGGCAAGGGCGGGTGAGATGTGTTCCCTTTTCTTCGTCCGTAGAGCAATCCTAGCAGCAACGTTGATCAGCCTCTATAAACGTTGGAGCTGGTTGTCCGGGACGTCGATAAGCAGTGCATTACTGTAATCTATTCGACTCAAGATGAATGATGAAGTCAGCTTTTTTTGTGGCGTCTAAACTTAAATATTTTCGGATAAGACCTAGCCTTCTAATTTCAAAATATACTGACTTACATATGTTTGATATTTGATAGGACATTGAAAGAGTGGTGTCCAAATGAACTCCGAGATTTTTCGCACTATCGGTGAAATGGATCAAGTTCTCGCCTACGGAAAAGTGCTGAATTGTGATGGAATTTGCGACGGATTGTTTTGCGCACCACATCGCTTCGGTTTTGTCATCGTTGAGTTTGAGTTGGTTTGCCAACATCCAAGACTTCACCGATGACAAACATTCCTCGACGTTTGAAACAAGCTGGGCGGATTGGTTAACTCTATCATGGTCATATAACTGTGTGTCGTCTGCGTACATGTGGCACCCAACTCTGTGGCTCCTGATAATGTCACCAAGTGGTTGTGTATACAGGAGATATAGCATAGGGCCGAGTACTGAACCTTGTGGGACTCCAAATTTCAGCGCACGTTCATCTGAAAGCGAGTTTCCAAATTTTAATTTGTTGAAACCGGTCGGATAGATATGAGGCAAACCATTTAAGAGCGGATCCACGGATGCCAAAAGTAGTTTCGAGTCTACGAATTAAAATTGTATGGTCCAATGTATCAAACGCCGCCGATAAATCGAGGAGCGTTAGCAGGGACACTTTCCCTTCATCAGACGCGGTCAGAAGGTCAGACGTTATTCGGATCAGTGCAGTTTCAGTACTGTGCCCTTTGCGGTAAGCAGACTGGCACTTTTCCATTAACGAATGATATTCCAGGTGTTCTTTTAGTTAGGCGAGAACGAGCTTTTCAAGGATTTTGGAAAGGAAAGGGAGATTGGACACTGGCCTGTAGTTCTTTAGAGTTTCAGGGTCCAACGAAGTCTTTTTTAAAAGAGAGACAACAACAGCCCTTTTAAATCATGCCGGGACAATGCCAGAAGACAGCGAACAATTCAGCAAAGCAGTGACTGGGTCGATGATAGCATCAATATGCTTCAGAAAAAGTCCTGTGGGAATCGGGTCCAGTGTACACGATTTAGGAGGAGCTGAAGTGATAACTTTTCTAACCTCTTCACTAGAAACATGACGGAATGACTGAAGCGGCGGGCCAATGAATGGTCGAAATTCGGCTTGCCCCTCATAAGTGTCAAATTGTGACCGAATAGTAGCAATCTTGTTATGGAAATAATCAGCGAAGGCATTTGGGAGGTCGTCCATTTGTATGTTGGTGGGAAGAGTGGACAATTTCGTTTTCCCGTAGAGTTCACTCACTAGCGAATATAACACTTTGGATGATTTGGTGTTAGATATTCTCTCCCTATAGTGATGTTGGCGAGCACGTTTTGTCATGAAGTTCACTTTATTGTTCTTGTCATGAAATATTTGACGGTGAACTGTCAAGCCAGTGTGTCTCCACTGTCGTTCTGCTTTCCGGCGTTCAGTTTTAGCCCGTTTTATATCAGCAGTGAACCAAGGAACAGATGGACGGCTAGTGACTTTTCTCGTTGATAAAGGAGCATGGTGATTCAGTATATCTCTAAGTCCTTCATACCACGATACCGCGGTATGCATCGAAGATACATCGATGTCGTTGAGAATATCGTTAGCGAATTGTTCGTGGTCGATTGCTTTCAAATTCCTAGTTGTTACAGTCCGAATGCTGGATGGGGGCTTGGCTAAGTTAAAACGAAACTTGATGAGGTGGTACTCCGATATGCGGTATTTAACATCAACATCTCTAACCAGTGATACATCCTCACGCACAATAACCCAGTTCATGGAATACGCTAGGAATCCCACTTTCAGAATCAATTTCATAGTCTACGTATGCTTATAGAATCCCCCTTTTCATCGTATGTGAACATTGGCACTATGAGAAATACCTCGTTGACGTATAACCTCATAGACCTCGCATAATATTTTGAATATTGAACGGACACGTTCCACAAAACTCCACTTACGGAATCCAAGTTATAGTCTATGTTTGTTGAGACCCTTTTTCGTTCGATGAGGTTTCTGATAAATATCTCATTGAGGTAAAATCTCATAACCCTCGTATCTTTATCTAGTTACTGAACGGCCATGTTCCGTGGACTCCACTTACGGAATCTCTTCTATGTACGGCCCATACCTTCTGAACCTTCTTTCATCGTATGTGCCTGTTTGCTTTATGTTTTTGGAGCACATCGTGCATTTACACAAAAGCACTTTTCTGTCTTTCAGGCACGTGCTCATGTCCTATACATGTTGGTGGTACATTGTTAAGTACCTCATAAACCATAACCGCATTTCGGGACAACAGAGTGTCTCTATCGAGTGTAGTGTCTAAACTTTCATTAGGTCAGTGAACTGTATAGACTGTTAAAGAGGGTGATCAGATTGCAGTCGCCTCCGCCATAACTTGGCAGAGGGAAGAGGTCAGGACAGCGTCAGGTACAGTATATAACAGACCGTCTGCGTCATTTACGGTTCCTTAGCACTTGGTCAGTAAACTGTATATTCTGCAGAAGGGAGTGAGTTGACTGCGCACACCACTGAATGGCCTGGCCGAGAGGAGAGGTGAAAACAGGGTCAGGTATAGTTAGAAAGCCTTTAGTATTTCTACAAGTCAGTAGTAATGGTTGGAGGCTCTAGAAAGGACAGACAATGATAGTCATGGCACAAATCTTCGTAAGCTATGGGCTACATCGGTGGAACAAGTGGAAGCCAATCATAAGACAGATAGTTGAAGTCTTAGTGGAAGCTAATGGGAAGATGAGATCGACAGAGAGGGATTCTAGCAGTGTAATAATAGGATGTAGTTGTACTAGAAATCAACAGATTAATGCTTGCAGAATCCATTCCCAGGAACGCTTTCTAGGACACATCTGTGGTTATGGAATCCTTTTTTCGATATGAGAATAAAAATCATTCGAGGAGTCACTCCTTTGAACAGTTACTCGATAGTTTATTTGCTTGCTGATATTCGAGCCGTTCGAAATGCTTAAGCTAGTCACACCACGATTAATTGTTGAATTTATTCATAGAAGCCACGCAGGCTTTCCATAAAAAAACAAGGATTCAGGAAGAATCTGAGCCTCACAAATACTCCATCGATTCGAATGTTACACACAGAACACACATCCGTCCAATTAGATGACTATGGTGTGCTCTATGAACCAAGTCTCTCCAAAGATGGCTGTCTAGAGAAGCATACACCGTGGGTTCTGTTGGAATCCGAACTGGATAAATAATTGATGGGTTTATTTGCGTAACTATATGTACTTCTACCCCAAGAACACACGCCGACTCTATTGTAGGACTTCGGGTCCATAGTAAAGGGGACATATTTCTAAAAATGTGCGGAGCAAAGACTTCGCCTCCCACTTCTACAAAATTCAAGAATTCTAAAAACAACAACCCTCACAAAGTTGAAAGTGTCTTCCCGGAGGAGAGGGAAGTTGATGCTTATGAAATGTATTTGATGACAAATATAAACCTGATGCTCCAAAAGTAGCCTTAGATATTTACATTATTAAATCATCGTTCCAAGTTGACACTGGTGCTTCATTAAGTGTTATGAAAACAGATAATTTTCACAAGATGTGTCCGAAAAAAAATCCTCAGTACTTCAAAAGTTCATTTGCAAACATATTCTGGTGAAAAGCTGAAAGTACTTGATCAATGTGTAAACATAAAGTATGAAAACTCAAAGTGAAAACTCAAAGTGAACTCAAAGTGAACAATTACCTCTCCATATTGTGTTGGGTGTTGGTCCGAATTGGATGGAAAAGAATTGGTCACACAAGATTAACCTTAACTGGAACCAACTTTTTCAGTGTAGTATTGACTACTCATTTGAAGCAGATTGTGATAGATACACATAACGACACATGCGTGTGAATGGGTTAATCGATATGACACGAGTAATAGCGCGGGAGGATAAAACGAGAGGCCGCAGGCCTCTAATTTTATTTTTCTCGAGACGGCACAAGTGTCATATCGATTATCCCATTCACACGCATTTGTCGTTTTTTGTTTATTACACGCCTTCAAGTCTATAAAAAAATAATTATTAGGACTCTCAGCAATTTATTTAACAACTATCAACAAAATTTGCTAGGGAAACACGTATTTCTTATTTCCTTCCCTGAGTACCAATGACTTCTATGTGCCTACTGGCACATAGAACACATTTGAACTCGGAGGGCGATTTTCAGGTATCTCTGGTGATTAAAATTGTAATTGCCTTGCACGATTTGTAGACAATTCCAGTGAAATTTCGCTTTTATTTAAAAATAGTCCGTCAACCTTTCCGCACATATGTGCGGAACAGATTTTCATTTTCCGCAGGGCTTAGTTTTGCTGTAGATGGGAATTACAAAGAATAGGCGTGTAATAAAAAAATTGATGAAATTTTTGGTGATGATCTAGGCCACTTGAAGGACTTTAAAGCCAAAATAAACATTCGCGAAAATGCAGTACCAAAAGTTTGTAAAACGCGTCTACTACCATTTACAATAAAACAGTACACAGAAGTAGAATGAGGTCGTCTTCAGTCTCAAGCAGTGATTGAGAAAGTTGATTTTTCAGGGTGGGCTTCGCCAATAATGCCAATTCTTATGTCGAATAAGACTATTCGTATTTGTGGAGATTACAAGCAAATCATTAATAAACTGGATATTGTTGATAGTTTTCCAATTCCCCAAATTGATGATATGCTCATTAAACTGGCTGGTGGTGAAAAAGTTTCAGCTCTTGATTTTAGTAATGCCTACAACCAGTTACACATAAATTAACAATCCATAGAACTCACCACAATCGACACTCGCCGTGGATTTTTCGTTATCACGCCAACCATTTCGGAATTTCATGCGCGCCAAGTTTGTTCCTCAGAACTATCGACAGTTTATTTTGCGACATTTAAAATGTTGTTGTATATCATGACAACGTGTACATGACGCGTAAAAATATTGTGAGAGCATCATGCAACATAGGAAAATGTTCTCCGGTGTAAGCGAAAATAGTTACGATTACGTAGAGAAGGGTTCTTTCCTGCGAAACGAAGTTGAATTTCTAGGTCATAGATTAAACAAAATGGAATTCAGCCTACTCCTAAAATAGTTAGGGCTATTCGTGGTTAACCAGCACCACAAAATGTTCAGCAACTTTGGTCTTATTTAGGAATTTTGTTTTTTATAGTTCTTTTTTACCACATCTTTCAATACATCTTGTAATTTTGTATGAATTACTTCAGAAATCTGTTAAATGGAAATGGACAGATGCACACCGAACAGAATTTGAAAAATCTAAACCTATCAGTTCGGAAAATGTGTTCTGACCGCAATATGACAGTAACTCGTGCATGTGAAACCTCACATTTTGGTATAGGCGAAGTTCTTGACAACAAAATGAGTGACTGCACAGAAAGACCTATTGCTTTACATCAAGAACTTGAAACTCTGCTGAACGAAAGTATGCGTAAATCGATCGAGTGGAACTGTAATTGGTGTTTGGTGTGACATGTTTCCATGAATACATAAACAGAGGATATGGAATGAGTGTTTTTCTCATATAATATTTATGAAACGAGTCTAAGAAGTTTCCGTTTTGGCGAGCCACTTTCCAAACGGAAAATTCGGACGAGTTTCATAAATATTATATGAGAAAAACATTCATTTCATATTCTATTTATCATATGACACACACACGCACACATTAGCCACTTAGTATGACTTTTTAACCCATCACCTAACTTGAGTTGCAGACGGCACTTGGAAAAAACATCCTCGTATAACTAAAAATTTTCATTTTTTGCTTCCAAAACATAGGTTATGACCCCTCATTGAAACGAGCTCGTCGAGCTCGTTCCAATGAGGGGTCATAACCTATGTTTTGGAAGCAAAAAGTGAAAATATAAAAAAAAATGAATGGCGTTTTTCTTGTGGGTAAAAGATTAATACAATATAACCCATCCTAAATAGGACAGATAACGTAAATTCTCCTACTGAAATTATGAAAATGTGACCCAGTTGTATTTTGTTCAGCCAATCAAATTGTCTAGTTTTGAAATTGACCAATGAAATTGACGGAAGGCTTTATTTATCACTGATTAATATGAAAACAAAATATCAAATGTTTTAAAGTGAACAAAACGGACGAGTCATATGATAAATACATATATGATCGGCATGTACAAATTTTTAGTGATCATAAACCATTACTTGTATTGTTTGGTGAGTACAGACCTAAAATGGCATCATCGTGTATACAAGATGGGTCATTATACTTTCAGGCTATGATTATGAACTTTTATTACACGCAAAACAATTGATTATCTATCGATAGATTGAAATCGTATCCCCCACTTTGAATGTATCAATCAAAATAGTGGCTTTCAAGGCATCACTTCAAGGTGAATACGAGCCACATTATCACTGGAAATGATCATTGTGTTCTGGAAATGTATAATGAAAAGAAAATCTAGTGTTTTTGAGTGGATACCGATCATTTCCAGCAATAATTCAACGCGTATTCACCTTGAATTGATACATGAAACCCGCTAGTCCAAACATGGCCTGAAAATCCGTAATATAAGTTTTTCGTTTGGTACGTCCTTTCAAACTTATATTACGGACTTTCATGCCATGTTTGAACTAGAAACCCGCCAAATGAATCAGATTGCAAGACGCTATCTGTTCTGAGTATCGATCAAATCACTTCCGCGTATCAATGATTCAATGCGCTGTTTAATTTCATACATCAATTCGTGGTTCAAACGAGCAGAATTATCAGATTCTTATAAAAAGCGTATAATAAAACGAAAATATAGTGTTTTTGAGTGCATATCGAAAATTATCTCATGAGTGACCAATATAAATGTTTATTATTCGCGAGCGCTTGTCTCGGTCACAAGATAATTTTCGGTATGTACTCAAAAACACTAGATATCCTCTATTTATGTAGAGTTGACAAAACAAATCGCAATGCTAATGATTTAGGTCGCTTACCTCAACCAGAGAGTGCACAACGTGTTTCAGTGCCAGAAAATTTGTTCCAGTTATTTGAGACATTCAATAATGACCTGTTAGGTCCGATGATGTTGCAAAATACAGATTTGAGGAAACTGAACTGAAAAATGCATAAAGGATATGGAATGAGTGTTTTGATCACTCGATATTCATGAAACGAGTCTAGGAATTTTCCGTTTTGCCGAGTCTGTGGCGAGGCAAAACAGAATATTCGTAGACGAGTTTCATAAATATTGAGTGACCAAATCACGAATTCCATATTATGTTTATCATATCGTCGTCTGAGTGCTAGAATGTCCTATGTCCCCTATAGGACTATATATTATCTCCCCTATAGGACATAGGACATTCTAGCACTAAGGCGACGATATGACACCACAGTTACCAAAAACACACATTTCAGATAGAAAAGCGTTACATAACGGAATTTCACATTTGTATGTGACGTCATAAATCAATATAACATAAGTACTAGACCAGTAAGTTGATGTTTTGAAATAGCGTTAATTTAACCAATCAGAAAGTGTTATTTTGAAATTGGTCAATCATATCAACTGAAGGTGTTATGAAGCATTAATTAATATTTATTGAAAGTTTGAAACGGTAATAAGCCGAGAAAACGCATAAGTCATGTGATAAAAATGCATTATGTGTTGAATGGTTGGCCAGAAAAAGTTGATAACAATTTTAAACCTTATCATCTGCGGCGGAGTGAAATAGATATCTATACTGGATGCCTTCTCTAGGATGGAAGGGTTATAATTTGTATGTTACTACAGTGTATATTAAGTGAATTACAAGATTTTCACATTGGAAATGTTAGAATGAAAGTACTCGCCCGCAGCATAGTGTGGTGGCCTCGACCAAACAGTCATCTGGAAGATTTAGTCAGTTCTTGTTCTGCTTGTCAATCCTCATGTAATCCAGCTCTCCGGAAAACAAGAGTGTCAAGTTTTTCAGATCGTTATCATGCCTGTTTCAAACGAGGAGCACGTGAACGGACTATTTCTACCAGTGACCTATAAATAAATATAGAACATAATCACAGAACATAAACACGAGTGTCTCCTCATTAAACTCCGTTGACAAACATTCCAGTCGAAGTATATTTGAAAATGTCGTGCTGAACAATTGCAAAATAACAATTAACAACTATTTTCAAGATGCGAATTCAACAAATCGTAGGAGAATCTGTTATCGAAAGCGATTCCGATTGAAATTCGGCTCTTGCCTCCATTGTTTTGACTTTTTAGTTTCTTGTTCGACACGAACGTTCTATGTTACTACGCGTTTGGGATTCCCCAATTCCATAAATTTTTAATGGTTATTTGGCTAATATAATTCTTGTTGTATTTGATTTTTCAGGTGTTGTGATCCGCTTAAAATACTAATTGTCATATAATAACAAATTACTACAACAGTCAATTGATCTGTGTTGTATTCCGTCTCGTTGACGAGATGAGATCGGCCAGATCAAACAAGACTGCGTCTCGTTTGATCTGGCCGATCTCATTTTGTCAACTCGACGGAATATAACAACACAGATCAGTTGACAGTTGAAGTAATCTGTATCTATGGTTTTCGGCCAGATATTTACGTGCATTGCTCTTCTTGTAACCTTGGCAGAAAAGATCACGTGATTCTGACACGATGTTACAGTAGCTATACATTTATTTAGACTTACACATTTATGTTTTCTTATAGGGCAATATGCGACTAAAATGTGTTACTTGTCAGCTTGGGTTGACACTGGAGCACATTATTTTGCACTGTACAGTTTTAATTTTGCAAGACGGCGGTGTTTTAATGTTGCATATCTTCTAGACCTATTTTACAACACAACTTTTTATAGAATTCTGTCGTTCTTCAAGGAAATCGATCTTTTAAGAAATTTTAAATTGTTTTTATTCTTTTAAACTCTTGTCTCGTCTATTTAACGGGTTGACTTACACAGCAGTTGTTAAACCATTGGTCTAATTTTCTCATTACTATGTTTACTCCTTAATTTTATTTCTCATATTTCATTTACTATTTTTATTTATTTCATGGAAGATAGTAACCTAAGTAAAAATAACACACAATTTTCACTACCACTATATAGCGTTAACTGCTGGTGTGGCGTAAAAGATAATAAATAAATAAATAAATAAATAAATAAATAAATAAATAAATAAATAAATAAATAAATAGTCCCACCCCCGCGCACACGCGTACATAAAGTGGCACCTCAGAGTCAGACTCTCTATTTTGAGAATCACCACTGGTTCACTACGAGAATGTTATTAACCCTTTATCCAACGCAGACGATATCAAAATTTATTATTTTAAATATCATTTTTTTCAATTTTTTCAAAAAATGTCAACAAAACCAAATCATGTGACCCCACGCTGGAACGAGCTCGATGAGCTCGTTCCAGCGAGGGGTCACATGATATGGTTTTGTTGACATTGTTTGAAAAATAATATTTTTTCAACTGCTGAATTTGCATATTACGCGGGAGGATGCGGCCGATTCGTTGGGTAAAGGGTTAAAGTTCTCATTTCATTTCGGATGGCAACTGAGAAAGAACCGTTGTCTGTGCCTTATATTTATGCCTTTTAATCTTTCTAAACCTAACGCTCACAACCAGGCAATGCTATACACAAGTATTGTCTTTTGAATTTTTAAGGTCTCAGAGCCCATTCTTACGAGGGTCATAAGCCATGATTTCAGGCAAAACAAATGATAATTTGTACTCAATCAATTTTTTGCAAGTTTGGCTTTCTATTTTACTGGTTCATGTAAGGGGGTGGTTTTTGTTCTCGATTTATCACATAGCGTGTGACGTACCCCAATGCTTCACTTTTAGATTTGTTTGGTGACATGTTCCCACTTGAATGACTGAGACTGTGTTCGACTTCTGTAGACGTGTTTTGAGGTTGTGTTTTTCGAATTTGCTCAAGCACTAGGGTAGCAATAGTTTATATTTCCATACACCAATCTTTAGTAGTTCACAGCTTCTGTTCTGTGCAGTACTGCGGTCAAAAAAGGCGGATGAGAATTTCATTCCGCTTTCCATCCAAAAACACAAGCTGGCAGTCCACCAGTCTAATTCTGCTAGAAATTTGACGCTGTTATGTGCTCTCTGTTTTTGCGAAGTTTGTGTGCTGATAGCCGTTGGTGTAATGCAGTGTCTTTTTATTCACAAATATATACAGATATTGTTTTGTGTTCCAGTTATAGATATTCCAGTCAATAAGTATTTAATTCACATTTAAACTATCCTGATATTAACAGTATTACTGGAACTACATGACGTAACCACAGAACTACGACGGTTGTGAGTCTTCATTTCTAATGGTAATGACATCCAAAAATTCTGTCCAATCAAGTCTCGCTTGAACTTATATTTCTAGCGTTGATTCAAAGAAACTGAAACGAATTAACCAAAAAAAGCAAACTAAAAGAATTATGTAGACGCTTTTTCCCAGTCACTTATTTTAATAATTTGAAAAGGCATTCATTATTCGAGAATACTCCTTTTTGGTTAAAACTCAAAGCACAGTTCCGGTGTCTTCCTACTAGACCAGTTTCCTTTTGACCAATTCCCTTTGGGTCAGTTCTCAAAAGACCACACTGTTATTGATTAAGGATAATTAAGAAAGCATTTATTTACTGATAAGCACTTTATTTGATAAAAAAAATATTTATACGCAAAACATACAAAAAATATAGGTTTATAACATTTCAGTTTATAAAATATCAAAAAAAGGCCAGAAAAAACAGACTATTATCTGAAAAATGAGGTCCCCAGAGGGTGAATTTGGTATGCTACCCTGCACAGCAGGGTAGCATCACAAAATTTACCCTTTGTGAACCTCAATCTGAATTAAGGTCTCAAACATAAACAGAAAGAAGGACGCAGAGGATAAACTGACCCACTGTATGGACAGCATCAGCAAATTCCCCCTCTAGGGACCTCATTCTGCAAATGACAGACTGCCTATTTTCAGGATTGAATATCAATAACATTAAATACATTTATAAATATTTATAAATATATCAAATTATTGATATAGAATTATTTTAAAAGTAGAACGCATGAGTTGGTTTAAGGGGAATTGGCCTAGTGGGAATGAACCACAGTTCCAACGTTTGTTGCCAAAAACGGGAAGTGTCGAATTTCATCCCAAAACATAGACGATATCTTCTTGGAGAACCACATCTGACAATTTAATTTGAATAAGAGGTCGATAGAAGAGGTGAACTTTATTGCTGATTAAAAAGATATTTTGAAAAAAAGACATACTGTTGTTTTTATCGTCAGCAATTACGAAAATTCATTATCCGGTAACCATTCTTGTCCCTCGACTGAAAGTTTACTTTTGTGTTAACAGATCTTTGTCCAACATGGAAGGGTTACAAAAACGCACCAGACTTACAGCAGAACTTGTGTTACAGAATCGGTACAGATGATGGCAGCTGGGCTGAACATCGAGACATATGTTTGAGTGAAGGAGGGCACTTGTTGTTTATTGAAACCCAGGAAGTAAATGATTTCATCTTGGATATTTACAAAGCAGGTAAGTAAAGACAATGTTGGAAATGCCAGTTTTCTTTTCTTTTTTTTAGGGAGGGGGGGGGGGGTAATTCACTACCTACGATACTGTGCTCACAAAGCGGCCAGAGAATTTCCACCGGATCGCAACCTAGTGTCGTTGGCCGTACGTCTTTGTCCGTTTACCTCATAACAATGCTGTAGCGTGTCACTTGTCGAAACATTAATACGAGGCCAGGATTTCCATTTCAAGAGATCGAGAGATACACCTATTTCACCTGAGTTTTTAGCACTGGTAAAATCAGCCTGGAAACGTAGGAGGAAAAGCTTTAATTTCATTCCGTTGATACCTGGCAGAAAACCGCATCTAAAAGCTCTTCTGACAATACGTTTGTGTTATTCATGCATGTACAAATGTTGTAGAGTGAAACCATAACTCACAGTACAATGACAACCCCTCTAGGATATGGTACTAGAGCTGAAACGGTTAAGGGATTTTCTTGATCGATTAATCACGTGGATTAACCTTGGTTAACCAATTAATCACTTGTCTAATAAGATATCTAGATAATTGCCATACCGTTGATGATTTACAGCATGAACTCTTTACCTAACGTTGCAAACAAAACCGAATAGGTCTATATACAAAAATGCTCCATTCAAATTTATTATGTTTTCAATTTTTGTCTCAAAAACATAGCTTATGACCCCTCATTGGAACGAGCTCGTTCCTATGAGGGATCATAAGCTATGTTTTTGAGACAAAAATTGAAAATGTTTAGTAATTCATGAATTTGTTTTACAAGTATCGTCTGCTACCCGCAATGGGTAAAGGGTTAAGAATTACCATTTTCAGCTACTGATACAGTATGATGATCATGCAAGTAAACAAGTATGTCAGCAAGTAACTTGCATGCTTTACTCTGTCTCATATAATTGATGTGAGTCAGCGTGACAATGTTTACCTGTTTTGGAACAAGTTTGTTCCTCTATTAACCCATACAATACAGTAGTTCAAATGGTTCGTCCTAAGTTCTTTCTTTTACTCATAGTCGACATATCTTGGGTTTTAATTATGATGTAATGTTTCTCTCTTTTCAATGATTTTCTAAGTTTAAAGTTGCACTTTTTAAACCCAAATCAAATCAAATCATTATTTTGCAGTGACAATCAAATATAACTTTTGTAAATTCTAGCAAATATATTAGAACAATTCTGAAAAGAGATGGCAAAGCCGTAAAGGCTGACTTCCAGCCATTCCAACAAAATACGAAAATAAATGCAATCAAGACAACAGATACATATTACACGATATTATCATTATAAAGTGGGATTGATTTAGACTCTCAAAAATATGCAGGGGATATATAAGGGGCTCTAGATGATCTTCCATCCACATGGAATCTACGGGAAATCAATTCATTCGAAGCATATCAAACTTTTCGGTCACATGGGTTCACAATTAACCCTTTACCCAACGTAACGGTCAAAACCGGCCAGCGCTATTCTCAAAAATCGTCAATTAATTTTCATTATTTTTTCATTTTTTTTTTTTTTTGTCTCAAAAACATAGGTTATGGCCCCTCATTGGAACGAGTTCCAATGAGGGGTCATAATCTATGTTTTTTAGACAAAAAATGAAAATAATTAGTTATTCATTTTTTTTTTTTTTTTTTTTTGTAAGTGTCGTCTGCTTTTCATGTTAGGTAAAGGGTTAAAGCGTTAAAGTTCATTCCTGAAGGAACTTGAATGGCCGTTTTGTTCACCACATAGTAGATAAATAATATTTGGAAATAGTCAGTACTAATTTAGGAACACCTGAGGGGTTCTTGGTGATCTTTCTTTGAGCGGTATTGTGTTCGGTAATCCCTTTCAGAAACTCAGATTTGAAACCGTTAGAGATTTTCACTAAAGCCTATAAGTAAAATAGTACTACTTTTATATTTTTGTATTAGCATTCAAGGTCATTTTAAACATCTCCGGTTATATGATGGCCGCGCCATAGATATGAATTTCAGCTTAGCAAAATGTTCATACCTATGCTGACTACTTTGGGGGACAACCACCCCAGGAGTTGATTCCTGGCCCTATTTTACGAGTAAAGAGGAACTGGTTTACAGCAGTAACCAAATACTGAGCCACCTCTTTGAGTTTTTCAACATGCAGTAAAACACAGAACGACGCGCTCGTGAGAATGGGTTAACTGATATGGCACGAGTGCGAGCTCGGAAGCATAAAACGAGAGGCCTACTACACGGAACGGCGTTTTTGTCACAAATTCTGTGATGTGTGTCCTTAAAGTAGGAGCTCAAAATATCCAGTCATGATTTAACTGTTTAGTGTTCCAGGACCAGACGAGGAAAGCATGCAACAATATCGTAATGGGTGAGATACGGGATTAACTCTTAACCCACTAAGTATTTTTAAAATAGTTTTAATCAGATCTAGTCATGTATAACAGCCATAACTAGAATATGTCATTACAGTTTGATGCAAGAAATTACTGGTCAAATAATGATACAATTTGGAGGGGAAACTTTGGTAAAATCATTATAATGGCAGGAGATTATCTGTCCTGGGCATGAATATCAGTCAACAGTAAGGATTCTACTATGACAAGCAGTCTCCGCATACAGTACGTGGAGAGTGTATTATCACTAAATCACCCGCAGAGTGGAGATTCCACCCAAACAATAATTGCAAATTTGTTGCAAAGCATAACAAGTACAAGCAAAGTTTCAGCCAATGGACCTCAGGGAATACCCGGAGGTCCATTGGTTGAAACGTTGCTTGTGTTCTTTGAGCACATGTACAGAATTTGAAATTAATACTTTGGCTGATAACTCCACTCCCCGGGTGATTTCGTTACAATCCACTCTCCACGTACTGTATTAGCTTACTACTGATAATAGCAGGAGATATGAATTAAGATATCTATCAGTCAAATATTTAAAGAAGAGCGGTCTTGTTAATATTTGCGGTACAGGATCGACCTCATTCCAGATCCTTGAGGAGGAATGAAAAGGGAGTTTGGCGGTAGTTCAAATTGTCTTGTATTCAGGGCATACGGGTTTGTGTAGAAATTAAGTAGATTATTGAAATACGTAGGTAAATTCCCACTGAACCAGACATGCTTGACTAAAAGGGATTGGAGTTCGAAAATGTCATCAAGCTTTAGGATACGATTTAAAAAAATAAATGCGTTGACTTGCATCTGCATTATATTTGCTATTAGCTATATATACATTATCATGACCAAATAATTTGTTTCAGATTCGACGTCGTGTTTACAATCAGATCACAACGAGCCCGTCAGGGCGAGGTGTGATCCGATTGTAAACACGACCGAGAATCTGATACAAATTACAAGACATGCATTTGGTCATGATAATACAGTTATCTAACAATCCCGTTACACAAAGCCTGTTTTTCGTTTTTCAGTTTAAATTGGATTGGAATTGGTCACAATTTTGAATTTCATATTTTAATGCGTAATAACAATGCATATAATGATATTATTTGTCACAGCGCGGTGTTTACCGGAAGTTGAATCTATATGATACGGAATCAGAATGGGTCGTCTATATGATACGGAATCGGAACACATTATGTGATACGTACCGCTTCTCGTGGTTTTCAGGCAAAGATCTATGTGATTTTTAGAAAAATTTCGAACACCAATTTTGTAGGTTAAAGCGTCTACTTTTACATCTGAATGTTCCCACACACGTATACAATAGAATAAATGACGCGGGCGGATGCGGCTGATTCGTTGAATGGAGGATTAAACATAGATATTGTCGTCCTGTATCTCATCAATGTTAACTGCATAAGCCATGATCCACAAAATGTATCGTGGAGCAACATAATGGTACAGAAACAAAAATATGTGCCGAGGTCAAAATTCTTGACAAACTTCAACCAAATGATAAATGTCACTGCCTTGATTATTCATATTAAAAACATGTAACTTTTCGATGAAACATGTATAAATCGGCGTGTACAGATTATATGCAAGTATAAACTTGGATATTTCCTTAGATTGCATTTTGATAGCTAATAATCAGATTGGACTTATGGGCACAGATACAGGAGAGTGGTGGGAGAGCAGTGTCTCAGTGTTAGACTGCTGGACTTCTTTGCTAGAAGTTCCGAGTTCGATTCTCGTCCAGGACGACCCGCGTGGTGTCCTTGGGCAAGACACTTCATCCCGGTTCCCTACATGGGGGCGCGATGACGCCGTGTATTAAGGCGTACTGCACGTCGATGGTGCACATGTCTTCAACCGTTGTAACCATGCTTGAGCGGAGCTTGAACAAAGTTAGAATGTTGAGGAGCTGACTGTTGCTTGCCGTAGCTCTGTGGTTCTCTCTGGGTACTCCGGTTTCCTCCACCCTTAAAACTGCCACGGTTACGATTAGCTATTGTGCATAAGTATGTGATCTTAAACCTCAATAAATAAATAAATAAATAAATAAATAATATAAATAAGTAATAACAGGAGAGTGGTCGTACTAGTGCGCATTAAGTCAATTAAATTCTGTTTCCTTTTCTAAACTGCGATCTCGACCCATTTGGGTATTTCTGGATGGAATAACAATCATTCAGACAATACGTCTAACCAATAATAATAACACTTCGGCCAGCCGCTGTTTTGCCGCGTTTCTCGGGGGAGAAGGCCTTGGTTACCCCTGTACTCCAAATTGCCTCCCTATTTCCGCGCTTCTTCTGTCCTCCCAACACGCTGAGATGAACTGCTTGGTGACATTTCTTGCCCCATTCTTCCCAATCTATCCGATTAGCATATTAACCCTCTCCTTTGAGTCTCTCACTAATCACATGTCCTTCATTCTCCCATCCCACTTCCCCATTATACTCCCATTGAATCTTATTCTTTTAGACTGGTATTGGGGGCATTCTAGAAGAAAGTGTCCCAGGGTCTCCTCCACGCCTAAATTACACATCTGGCACTCCTTTTCACTGTTTTCCCCAATTTTTCCCCTCAGCCCCAGGAACCAAATAGATGTTATTCGAAATGTAACAATCAGTCGTATTGGTGCACTCCAAATTTAGATAGGCTAAAAATCAACCCAAATCAACTAGGTTAAGTAAATACGAACCAAAGTGGGTTCATATTCATTTAGCTCAGTTCATTTTAGACTGTGATTAACGGTATTCTAAGGTAATGCTATTGGCAGTGAAAAGAACAGCATTTCTTGAACAAATTTTAAACTGAAGAAATACCCTGTCTTTGGATACAAGTGTTGGGTTGAACATGTATCACACACAGAACACCTAGGAATCTTTTAATTATGTATTTCCATGGGTGTTGGTGCTTTAAAAGACCTGCATAAAATACGCTTGTTGAAATGTGCAAGTTTGTATGGTAAGGTTTTCGAAAATGTTGCACACACAACGTTCAACTTGCATTCAGCAGTGGTAAATGACAATTCACTGCAACAGTCCAGTCTTACTTTTTTTTAATAAATTCATAGAGTAGCTGAAACGAAACTCTTCCTTGTGGGGTGTTTTGCGGTCGAAACAGTCGCCCATAATTCCAGTTTAAAAATTCAAAACACTGAAGGCAATGGATGAGTTATCGGGGGACAATCACGCTTGCTATTTCGGTATCCAATGATACCATTAATGACCCCTCAAACCTATTTTAATAGTTTCGTGCCCTGATTATATATTTGTTTTCAATGATATTCTATCACCATTGGGGCTGCACGGTTTTTCGATAAACCGATATATACCGGTATTCAAACCAATATCGATTGAATGTCGGTATAATTACAAAAATATCGGTTTATCATCATTATTTATTTACCCACAATTTAATTTTCAAGATGTCTTGAGTTTTTTAAGTGTAGCCCCGAATGAATAATACTATCCCTTTATCCAAGGAATCATCTGCTTGTGCCCTCGTAATATACAAATTCAGCAGTTGAAAACATAAATTTCAACAAAACTATATCATATGACCCCTCATTGGAACGAGCTCGTCGAGCTCGTTCCAATGAGGGGTCACATGATATACTTTTTTTAACTCTTTGGGGAAAATCTGATAAACTAATTTTGAAAATAATAAATTTTGATATCATCTGCATTAGGTAAAGGTTTTTCGAACCGCATCATCAAGGCATGTTAATTCGTTGCGACTGTGATGCCTCGAGTCTCGATTGTGGTACTTGTGTTCATATATCTGAACAGTTTTCGATATACCGGTATACCGCGGTTTTTTTTGGAACACTGATACCGGTGTTCAGTTTTGATTATCGTGCAACCCTGATCACCATTAAACTTGTTGAGTTTTCGTTGTTATTACCGATTAACTTGGCATTTGTATAACCCTTTACCTAACGCACACGATATCAAAATTTATTGTTTTAATTACTATTTTTTAGATTTAAAAATAACAAAAAAAATCAACAAAACCATATGAAGCTCGATGGGCGCGTTCCAATGAGGGGTAACATGATATGGTTTTGTTGAAATATTTTGAAAATTTTATTTCTTTCAACTGCTGAATTTGCAAATTGCGCGGTGGTTGCGGTCGATTCGTTAGGCAATGGGTTAAATTCCTGATCGCAACAAATGGGTGTAGCCCAAATTAATAAATGTCCTACGATAGTCTATTGAGGAATGTCAAACCACCATCTCCAACAAACTGTGGCAAAACAGTTTTATATGTCAATATCCGCCTTTCCTGCAAGTAAATTAAATAACATTTCTTTGAGACATTTACCCTTAGTGGAATTGAATAATGTATGGCGTACCGTATAGTTCGGTGATATATTGCTAATACATAAATGCCTTGCTACAAGCTATTGGGAAATGTCAATAGCCCATCTCCAATAAATTGCAGAAAATAGTTTTATATGCCAATATTTAACAGCTCCTCAACAAACTCCAAACTAACGAAAACACTAAAAAATTATTCATGGGAAGTTGTAGTTTTTAACTTTATTGTTTAATATTGGTAATGCAAGCAAATATTAGCAGACAGATCAAGGTTTGCTTTTGCTTCGAATTGCCAGTTGGCAAAATGGCAGCAGCAGGTTTCAAATGTAGGAAACATTTATCAGATAATATTAACCTGTCAATCAATTGAATAATAGCATTCGGTTGGGAGTCAGATACACATGTGACTTTTAATTATTTCTCATTGAAGTATTTCTCCGAATTTAAACTAATTGCTCGTTGTGAGAGTATGGTATGTTGTTGGTGGATATTACATTAATCGCTCACAATTCGTGCAATACAAATAGAGGTATAAAAAGTGTATTTCATTCGAAAAGTGTCTGTTGTCGATCGAAGTGGTGACGCACTGCAATTCGCAAGCTGAAACTAGAATTAAAGTTCAAACAAGGTACGAAAGAACAATAAGACTGGTCTCCTGCTTGTGAAGATTGATATGGATTTTTGTCTTATTTTAAGTCCTTAATGTCTACGACGGATTGGTTAATTCTTCCGTTGTATTACATTGAAAGGTCTGTGCAAGAAATTTGCAAATGTGTGTAATAATAAACAGAAGTGCACAAGCGTTTGAATGAGGTAATGTTTATCTCACTCGTTTGGTTTGGCGCAGAATACAGTTAAAACTAGAAGTCCTGTCAAGAACGGTGCACTCATATGGGCTTAATTGCGCGTCGGAATTGCGCGCAATTGCCATATCGAATGGCATCCAAAGCACGGCAGGTTCTTCTGCTGGTTACTCATAGCAAACACAGGCAATGTTTCAGCCAATGGACCTCTGGGTTACCCGGAGGTCCATTGGCTGAAACATTGCTTGTGCACAGGCCATCTGTACGAATTTGATAGCCTTACTATGGTCCTAACGCTTAAATTAACGCCCACATCGACGTGCTGTTTGTGCGCATTTCATGACATATTATTTATTTATTTATTTATTGGTGTTTAAGGTCATTTAATTTCATGACAGGACTTCTAGTTTTAACTGTACAGCTCGAGGCTTCACCTCTCGTGGTATTCTTGCGCCTAACAAAAGTCATGCGACAAACATTAACCCATTCAAACGATTATTCGCTTCTGTCAATTTATATACTATGATTGGTTTGAAGAACTGAGATACAGCTTACAATAGGTTCAAAACGAGGTGTCGCCATGATGCATTGGGGACGTGACAGCCGTTCCTTATTCCTAGCCCCTTATTCAACAATCTTTATCAACCGATTTTATCGATTGATAACGAATGTCCAATAAGGAACTGGGAATAAGTAACGGTTGTCATGTCCCCGTTAAGATTTATTATTATATGTTATGGTGGTCAGATGTTGCCAGATATCTTCTTAACAAAAAACTGAGATATGTGGGTAAGAACTCTCCTCTAAAGAATTCTGAACGAATGTGAAATATAAAATGTTTATCTTACAGTATACACAACTGCATACAATCATTATGGTGCATCTAAAGACTGAATTTAAAGTAATATGACAGCAGATATGCAAATGAAAATTGTGTATATTGCAATGGTACGTAGCTCCCCAGGCAAGCAAATGATTGTTCGCGATATAAAAACTGTCGAGTTAATGCTACGAACAGTTAAGATGAAATCATTGCCTTGTATGACATTTTGTAATGGCGACGAGGGGGGGGGGGGGGTGGGGGCTAGGTGTTCCGTATATTTGAATTGATCAATAATGAACGTGTCGACCAGCGAAGATAAGAAATTCAACCAACATATATTCTCAAAGGTCTCAACACACAGTGGCATAGAGCTCAGTTGTCGAACTACCAATGTCATTCACAGGAAGCAAAACGTTGCCATTATTTAATTTACACGGTACAGGAGCAGAAAATCGGCATCGCGAACTTTTGCTTTACTTAATTAACCAGGGTGCAGACGGGGGATGCACTGTTTCAGGGAGAGAAGAAATCTGAAATTTGTCAATTAAACGCATTGTCTTTGCTTGTCGGTACGCTCCTGGATGGTCATTCGATTCATACTGTATCGTAATTTCTTTTAATTCTCTTGCTACTATATACAAGTGGGCGAGATAGGTTTTTCAATTCAAGGGTACAACGTGAAGAACTATATAATAAACAGATGCAGCTGAACTGCTATGCCAACATGTTTGATTTTGGTTTTTGGAGACACAAATTTATGAGAGCAGGTGTTAGATGCTGCCAAGTCCTGGCGACTACAGGGTATCGCTAAATAGGTAATCTTTACCCGATTCTGTCTTGTGCTTACCTGATGCCACTTCCTAATTTCGTTGTCAAATCGTTTGCTAGCTAATAGGTCGATCAAAACGAGCTCAATCCACGTGAAATGGGTATCATGCATTACACCATGCGCGTCAAATTATACTACACGGGGGCGTTAAGTGGATAAATCTGTCTTTTTATTTTTACCTTTAGTAAATATCACGAATTGTAAAACAATGGTTTAGTTTACACCCTGGGAGGGGGTGGGGCTTCAATTGTAAAATACGCGAACGAAATGCAGGTTACGATAAACTAATACACTGAAAAGCAAATTCATAATGCAGCATGTTTCGACAATCATACTTACAGTTTCAGGACCAACTCCACTCAACGATTGCATATTGCATCTCCAAATGAATAGAGTGGCATGCCGTTTACATATTAACAGAATTACCAACGAAACGAATATCAAGAACTAACGCGCGCTTTTGCTTTTGCGAGATGGCGTTTCTCTTGTTGCTACTTAGTTTGGTGATTATGTAAAACTAATCAGCTTGACAGGGACAGAGGAGGTGGAAAGCATCGCAACCCTTTTTCCCCTCTGGGTTACCAGTATCGACAAAAAAATCGTAACCTACTAACGAGCTACGCTGTAAGCGGTTTATTGCCAGGTCGGCTTTCTTGCAAGCAAGAAGAAATGCGAGGACTCAACAAGCAACTTTGTGGTGATGTGGACCACTGCGATATTTACCGAGCTTAACAGTAAATTTTCCTGTTAGTCTGGTCTGGAAAGTAAGTCAAGTAAGGAGTGAGCTGATACCGCGCGCTAGGTGGCGAATACCAAATCTGCCAATATATACTGTATCTTGCAGTGTCTCAGCATCAGACGATTATTTGTCTAGATGCACGGTAGTTCATCAGTTAAAAAAAGATTTGGACTTTAGGTAGAAAGGTGAAACAGTGCGGCCGCTGTGGACTGGTCACTTTCCACGTGTTGGCAATATTTCCACCAACGCAATAATATTAGATTGTAAACACTAATTATAAAAATAATCATCAACAATTTAATTACTGAAGAATCGGGTTGTACAACCAGCTGTTTCATAAAATATACATTTGATGCTGATGATTTTTATTACCTGGTACATGCATGAGTGGATTTCACTGCTCAATCGTGGATTATGACCAGACCATGGCGGCTTTAATGTTGGTTTGATCTTCATCTGTGTCGGCTGCGTTGCATCTTTTCGTAATATGCGTAATTCTATCTATCCAAGTGGAAGCACGGTGCCACAATGGGCGTAGGCGTACATACACAGAACCACAGAACGACACACGCTTGTGAATGGTTTAATCGATATGACAAGAGTGCCAGCGCGGAAAGATAAAACGAGAGGCCACAGGCCTCGAGTTTTATCGTTCCGCTATGACACAAGACTATATCGATTAACCCATTCACACGCGTGTGTCGTTCTGTGTTTATTACACACCTTCACGTCTACAAAAACAGTTATTAGAAAGACACCCAACAATTCATTTGACAACTATCAATAAAAAGAACACATTTTATCACCAACCAAATTTGCGAGGGGAACCCGTGTTACTATTTCGTCCCTTGAGTTCCAATGTTTTCTGTGTGCCTGCTGGCACATAGAACACATTGCAACTCAGGGGACGATTTTAAGCTGCACTGGCGATTCAAAATGTAATTTCATTGCACGATTTGTATAAAATTCCAGTGAAATTTCGCTTCTATTTTAACGATGTCCGTACCGCTCATATGTGCGGAAGAGATTTTCATTTTCCGCATGGTTTACTGTTGCTGTGGATGGGGATAACATAGAACAGACGTAATAAAATATGTTTATGGAACACTTACACTACTTGGTTAGTAAGTTAAACAGATAGCTACTCGTCACTGTTTGGTGGTTCTCACCTGGTTTATTAGTTTCCTCCGCCCGTAAACATGCAGGGTTCGATAAAATCCTCGTTGTTGAAATTGTCCTTGAAACCAGGGGCGTCATGGAGATGCCATATTGGAGTATAAACCTGATTTGTGCGGACTGTGGTGGCTTAAGTCTCGACTGATTAACATTCCAACAATTCGTCGAAGGCATGCCAAGATTATGAAGTTGTAGGCATGCCAAGATTATGAAGTAGTAATACTAGTCGATTAGTAATTAGGAGTAACAGGGACACTTGAGCATTTCATTTTAGAATGCCCTAAATATTTACTTAGTAGCACATGACTCCTTAGAGCACTAATGGAAAAATGAGACGAAAACATGAAGGATAAGTGGATGCGGAATGACATGAGGGACGAGTCAATGTAATAGTCACGGAGATCGAGAAAGAGCCGAGAGAGGAATAATGAAACACTTTTACAATGAATGCTGGAAGATTAGGTGGGAGAGTGTGGGTGAAATAGCCCGTCGGGGGACTGGGTTAATGTGAGACTCCTCATCAGAGGACCGCGACAAATCAGCGGGAGGCCAAAGAATTATAAACATGAGTCAATCGGGATTAACCCTTTACCTAACGAATCGGCCGTATCCGCCCGCGTAATATGCAAATTTAGCAGTTGAAATATATTAATTTTCAGACAATTGCAACACACCTATTTCATGTGACCCCTCATTGGAACGAGCTCGTCGAGCTCGTTCCAATGAGGGGTCACACGATATGGTTTTGTTGAAATGTTTTGAAAATGTTGACAAAATAATATTTAAATTCATAAATTTTGATATCGTCTGCGTTGGGTAAAGGGTTAAAGTTAAAGCGCATTTTGACTGAATACTGAGAGACTAAGAGGGAGAATGGAGGAGGAAAAGCCAGACGGGGAATGTGTAAATGAAGGCCTCCTCACTAGAGGACCGTGACAAATCAACGGGGGGGGGGACAAATAATTATTATTATTAGTCAGTTTGGATTACAGTTAAAACACTCTTCTAGGAAATTTATCTGGGCCCCAACAGCCCGAAAGAGGTTCTACAGCCCTCCCTGTGAATGGCCGACTGTGTATCAGATGTAGTCTTTTCAGAAAGTACATGATTACAAGCAAGAGAGATTTGATATCTTACACTCCAATCAGGACAAAAATGTCTCGTCTGGAAAAAAAAATTGGGAGGAGGGTGACCCACACCCCTTACCCAACCCCTTAGCGACACCTTTGATTGAAACTCTCCTAACAAATATTATGTTCCAATGATGCAAAATTTATCGCCCTTTCATTGGACGAGAGTTTGCTTAGTTTTTTCTATGTTTACAGCTCTAGTTGCAAATGTTATCGTCTGACGTCATCACGTGAAATATTTGAAAAGAGGATAACAATGGGAGGAGATTCAAAGTATATACTGCTTATAAAATCGTATTTTTTGTGACCATTGTTCATTCTATGACTGCATACTCACACCCCACTTATAAATTCATGATTTGAACTTGGATGGATTAACCTCGAACTTTATCTAAGTTATTAATTTGTTGTTGTCCAGTGGCATGTGGCGTTCACGAGAGGTTTCTTTACTAAATTTATTATTGTTAAAGTTGCGTTGTTCCTACCTTGTTTATGTCACGATGTGGGTTTCGGACTGTGGGTGGAGTCTTATTTGAACATATATTCGCGTCTCGGTTGGACATAAGCTCCAAGCCGCAAATCTAGGACCATGTTACCGTCATATCAAACACAATAACTTATATTGCTGTTAACGTTTTCTATCTTCTTTCGTACTTTAGATTACAGGTTTCTAGTAGTGATGGATATTGATGGTACTGACGAAAAGAAAGAGGGAGAATTTCTTAACTTCGAAAATAAAGTCATCACATGGATGGATTGGAGGCCGGGTGATCCGAATGATGGAAATCATGGTCAAAACTGCATCGTTCTTGGCGGAGGCTGGGGATATATGGCCATTGATCATCAGTGCTACAACAATCCGAATCATCACGAGGGATACGTGTGCCAAATAGATATTTGATGAATGACAATTTTAATATCTTAATGTTAATGCTTGTTTTGTTAACCCTTTACCCAACGAATCGCCCGCATCCGCCCGAGCAATATGCAGATTCAGCAGCTAAAAAAATATTATTTTTCGAAAATGTCAACAAAACCATATCATGTGACACCTCTTTGGAACGAGCTCGTCGAGCTCGTTCCAATGAGGGATCACATGATATAGTTTTGCTGAAATTTTTCTTAAAAACTTAAAAAATGATATTTAAATTAATAAATTTTGATATCGTCTACGTTGGGTAAAGGGTTAACTTACTGTTTTTTTGGTTTTTTGTTTGTCTTTTTGTGGGGGAGTTGAGGGGGAATGGGGGGGGGGGGGGTTTGCGGGGGTTGTTTTTTTTGTTTGTTCGTTTGTTTGTTTCTTTGCTTTTGCCGCGGCAAGCATAAACTAATAAAGAGATGTGTCAATAACAAACATTGTTTGTTTGCCGCTCTGTCCGTTTTTTTTTTTTCTCGTTTGTCCCATTTTCTGAATTTAACACATAGTGATTGATGTTCCCAACCTCCCACTTTGCTAAACACAGCATGTTATAGTTACTTTCATAAGTTGGTTAATACTCACCATTGACCATCTGCGCATAGTCATTCAATTTGGTCCTATACATGTTTTCATCTTAATGTTTGCATTTAGATTTTAAAGTTAGATTTTAAAGGCAAGGAAACTTGAGTATTTTATCAAACTTTAGGTCTGTCCTTTTAACTTTCGCGTGATTGTCGTGCAGTTATCTTATAAATAATAGAGAAATTAACAGACATGCCATAAAGGCCTGCTCCAAAACCACTGTGTTAGTAAGGTATCTTCGGAGCATGCCAAAGGGGGATGTTAATGCACAAATGCACTAAGTTTGAATGTCATTGCTTGTGGCAATGTTTTTTGTTTTTTTCTCTTTTTATGGAAATTCATAAATATACCCTGCAGAGAGTGCAAAAGGGATAAGCTGCTAAACAAATGCAGTAAGTTCAAAGGCTGGTGAAAACGACAAAAATGTTTTAAAGGAAATGAAAATAAATGCGACCTTTGAGGTGTGCCAAAGGAAATTGTGGACGTACGTACTGACGTGCGTACGTACGCCGACGGATGAGAAGTGATGGCAATAGCTCAGCTTGACTTTGTCAAGTTGAGCTAATAAATGTGTCCTGTAGGGTGTTCCAAAGGGAAATATTGAGTCTGACTAAACTAAGTTCTAAGAACGTTGGCAGCGGCAACATTTTCAGACGGAAATTGGATAAAATCGATAGCTCCCATCTAGAGGTCACCCCAAACAAGCATACCAGGTTTCAAAGCAATCCAATCATAAATGTGCCCTGAAGTGTGTGCCAAAGGGAAATATTGTGGTCTGACTAAACTAAGTTGTAAGAACGTTGGCCGCGGCAACATTTTTTGACGGAAATTGAAGAAAATCGATAGCTCCCATCTAGAGGTAACCTCAAACAAGTGCGTCAGCTTTCAAAGCAATATGTCCATAAATGTGCCCTGTAGGGTGTGCCAAAGGGAAATATTGAGGTCTGCTGACTAAACTAAGTTCTAAGAACGTTGGCCGTGGAAACATTTTTTGACCGAAATTGAAGAAAAGCGATAGCTCCCATCTAAACGTCTCCCCAAACAAGCATACCAGGTTTCAAAGCAATCCGATCACAAATGTGCCCTGTAGGGTGTGCCAAAGGGAAATATTGAGGTCTTCTGACTAAACTCAAGTTCTAAGATCGTTGGCTGCGGCAACATTTTTTGAGGGAAATGAATCGATGGCTCCCATGAAGAGGTCACCCCAAACAAGCATACCAGGTTTCAAAGCAATCCAATCATAAATGTGCCCTGCAGGGTGTGCCAAAGGGAAATATAGTGGTCTGACTAAACTAAGTTCTAAGAACGTTGGCCGTGGCAACATTTTTTGACAGAAATTGAAGAAAATCGATAGCTCACATCTAGAGGAAACCTCAAACAAGCGTGCCAGGTTTCAAAGCAATATGATTATAAATGTGCCCTGTAGGGTGTGCCAAAAGGAAATATTGAGGTCTGCTGACTAAACTAAGTTCTAAGAACGTTGGCCGTGGAAACATTTTTTGACGGAAATTGAAGAAAATCGATAGCTCCCATCTAACGGTCTCCCCAAACAGGCATACTGGGTTTCAAAGCAATCCGATCATAAATGTGCCCTGTAGGGTGTGCTAAAGGGAAATATTGAGGTCTGACTAAACTAAGTTCTAAGAACGTTGAGCGCGGCAAAAATTTTTGACGGAAATTGAAGAAAATCGACAGCTCCCATTTTGAGGTCACCCTAAATAAGCATACTAGGTTTCAAAGCAATCCAATCATAAATGTGCCCTGTAGGGTGTGCCAAAGGGAAATATTGTGGTCTAACTAAACTAAGTTCTAAGAACGTTGGCCGCGGCAACATTTTTTTGACGGAAATTGAGGAAAATCGATAGCTCCCATTTAGAGGTTACCCCAAACAAGCATACCAGGTTTCAAAGCAATCTAATCATAAATGTGCCCTGTAGGGTGTGTCAAAGGGAAATATTGTGGCCTGGCTAAACTAAGTTCTAAGAACGTTGTCCGTGGCAACATTTTTTGACGGAAATTGACGAAATTCGACAGCTCCCATCTAGAGGTCACCCTAAATAAGCATACCTGGTTTCAAAGCAAACCAATCATAAATGTGCCCTGTTGGGTATGCCAAATGGAAATATTGTGGTCTGACTAAACTAAGTTCTAAGAACGTTGGCCATGGCAACATTTTTTGACCGAAATTGACGAAAATCGACAGCTCCCATCTAGAGGTCACTTCAAATAAGGATGCCAGGTTTCAAAGCAATCTGATCATAAATGTGCCCTGTAGGGTGTTCCAAAGGGAAATATTTAGGTCTGCTGACTAAACTAAGTTCTAAGAACGTTGGCCGTGGAAACAATTTTGACGGAAATTGAAGAAAAGCGATAGCTCCCATCTAAAGGTCTCCCCAAACAAGCATACCAGGTTTCAAAGCAATCCGATCACAAATGTGTCCTGTAGGGTGTGCCAAAGTGAAATATTGTTGTCTGACTAAACTAAGTTCTAAGAACGTTGGCCGTGGCAACATTTTTCGACGGAAATTGAAGAAAATCGATAGCTCACATCTAGAGGAAACCTCAAACAAGCGTGCCAGGTTTCAAAGCAATATGATCATAAATGTGTCCTGTAGGGTGTGCCAAAGGGAAATATTGAGGTCTGCTGACTAAACTAAGTTCTAAGAACGTTGGCCGTGGAAACATTTTTTGACGGAAATTTAAGAAAATCGATAGCTCCCATCTAAAGGTCTCCCCAAACAAGTATACAAGGTTTAAAGCAATCTGATCATAAATGTGCCCTGTAGGGTGTGCTAAAGGGAGATATTGAGGTCTGACTAAACTAAGTTCTAAGAACGTTGACCGTGGCAAAATTATTTGACGGAAATTGAAGAAAATCGACAGCTCCCATTTAGATGTCACCCTAAAAAAGCATACCAGGTTTCAAAGCAATCCGATCATAAATGTGCCCTGTAGGGTGTGCCAAAGAGAAATATTGTGGTCTAACTAAACTAAGTTCTAAGAACGTTAGCCGCGGCAACATTTTGTTGACGGAAATTGAAGAAAATCGATAGCTCCCATTTAGAGGTCACCCCAAACAATCATACCAGGTTTCAAAGCAATCTAATCATAAATGTGCCCTGTAGGGTGTGCCAAAGGGAAATATTGTGGCCTAACTAAACTAAGTTCTAAGAAGGTTGTCCGTGGCAACATTTTTTGACGGAAATTGACGAAATTCGACAGCTTCCATCTAGAGGTCACCCTAAATAAGCATACCCGGTTTCAAAGCAATCCAATCATAAATGTGCCCTGTAGGGTATGCCAAATGGAAATATTGTGGTCTGACTAAACTAAGTTCTAAGAACGTTGGCCATGGCAACATTTTTTGACCGAAATTGACGAAAATCGATAGCTCACATCTAGAGATCACCTCAAATAAGGATGCCAGGTTTCAAAGCAATCCAATCATAAATGTGCCCTGTAGGGTGTGCCAAAGGGAAATATTTAGGTCTTCTGACTAAACTAAGTTCTAAGAACGTTGGCCGTGGCAACATTTTTTGACGGAAATTGAAGAAAATCGATAGCTCCCATCTAAAGGTCTCCCCAAACAAGCATACCAGGTTTCAAAGCAATCCGATCACAAATGTGCCCTGTAGGGTGTGCCAAAGGAAAATATTGAGGTCTGGCTAAACTAAGTTCTAAGAACGTTGGCCGTGCCAACATTTTTGGACAAAAATTGTAGAAAATCAATAGCTCCCATCTAGAGGTCACCCTAAATAAGCATACCAGGTTTCAAAGTGATCTGATCATAAATGCGACCTGTGGGGTGTGCCAAAGGAAATTGTGGACGGACGAGAAGTGATGGCAATAGCTCAGCTTGACTTTGTCAAGTTGAGCTAAAAATTAAAAGTTTGTAAAACGTATTTGAAAGTTGACCAAAAAACTCATTTTCATTGGAAGCTTGCACTCTAACTCAATTGAGGATTTTACGTTAAGAAGCTCTGCATCATTAGATCGTCGAGTTGTCACCAAATGTCAAATGTTCGGTGTCATACGTGCCGAGACAAGTGTGAAATGATACCGGAATTGAGATCAAAAGCGCATTAGGTGGATTTGTAACGTCTATGGCCGCAAATTAAAATGAATTGATAGAATTGGTGCTAAGTAGAGCTCAAACGGTTAAGGGATGTTCTTGATCTATTAATCACGTGGATTAACCTTGATTAACCGATTAATCACTTGTCCAAATAGATATCTGAATAATTGCCATACCGTTGATGATTTACAGCATGAACCCTTTACCCAACGTTACAAACAAAACCGACTAGGTCTATATACACAAATTCCCATTAAAATCTATTATGTTTTCAATTTTTGTCTCAAAAACATAGCTTATGCCCCCTCATTGGAACGAGCTCTTTGCACTCGTTCCAATTTGGGGTCATAAGCTATATTTTTGAGATAAACATATTTAGTAATTCATGAATTTATTTTACAATTATCGTCTGCTACCCGCAATGGATAAAGGGTTAAGAATTACCATTTCCAGCTACTGATACAGTATGATGATCATGCAAGTAAACAAGTATGTCAGCAAGTAACTTGCATGCTTTACTCTGTCTCATATAATTGATGCGAGTCAGTGTGACAATGTTTACCTGTTTTTGAGCAAGTTCGTTCCTTTGTTAACCCATATAATGCAGCAGTTCAAAAGTAACGGTTAATCGATCAATTACTTTTTGGATCGCTCAAGATGTTGATCATTGATTAGTCGATCAGTTAACCGTTTCAGCTCTAGTGCATAGAGGAGGGGGAGAAACCGAGAAGAGAAAAAGAACAACAATTCAAAGAGACGGAAAGAAGAAGATGGAGAGGAAACAAAAAAAAAGAGAAAAACCGATCAAAAAACAAATATCGTAGAAGCAGTCATGACCGAACTCGAAAAAAGGTGGCGATGATAACGCAGAAGAAATCTTAGCTGAAGTTGTGCACAAATAATTGATGTCCACTCCCGGAGATTACAATGAGACCATGCAATCAATGGATTTTTCAAAACGTTCGACGTTGAGGGTACAAAAAAGTTCCATCTTAAGAATTTCCTGAACGTGATAAAATCCAGCGTGTTGGATGTATTTCTTCGGATGCTAGGCATGGGGTATCAAAGCGTAAATAGTATTGATGTGTAGGATGGAGAAGATTCACCTGAAAACGGGTGAAGTCGAGGAACAAACGTCCTACACTGCAAAAAATATAGGTTTTCTTTAGAACCAAAACTGGTTCTAATCTTGTCCCTGAGATGGAACTAGTTCTGTTTAAACAGTATTTATTTCAAATCAAATACATTTACCAAGATTAGCATTCAATTTTACATGAACTGAAGTAGATTCAGCAGCAAACTTTGAGCTTATTCAAGGCAGTCTCCAAACATCTTGAAACAAAGGAGATATGAACAGTTGGCATATCGAACCAGCTTTGGTTCTGTATAGAACCAAAACTGGTTCGATATGCCAACTGTTCATATCTCCTTTGCTTAATAATGATTTGAGACAACCTCGTATGAGCTCTAAACTTACGGCTGAAACCCCCTCAATTTATGTTTAATTCTGTTATTATTTAATGTTAATCTTTATAAATGTATTTGATTTGAAATAAATACTGCTTAAACTGAACTGGTTCCATCTCAGGAACAAGAGTAGAACCAATTTTGGTTCTAAAGAGAACCTATATTTTTTGCAGTGTTTTTTCAATCACTCAGGAAGACTGTGACCAAAAGCTCTTCGATGTCAGATATTTTCTGTGATATGAACGAAAGGATATTGAAATCTTTGGCACAGTATCAACAGGAAGGTAGTAATTGGACATCCGACGATCTTGACTTGAAATTTAAATGATTGGGGAACCTAGTGGATCCCGTAAATTCCAGCGATGCAATCACTAAGACGTATGCCGACGATGCGCACAGATATTTAAGCGAGTATCTGAGAGAACGCTATGTTCCGAAAATCATAAATTCTGAAGTGAATATAAATTCTCAAGAGATATTGAATCTAGGAGCACTCGAGCATCCCAGAAAAGTCGCCACCAAACAATACGTGGACGTCGCAGAACGAAAGATGGTCGATGCCATGAATGACAAGAAGAACGAAATGAAGACGGATCTGAACGTCAGATGCAATACGATCATCAGTCTAGCAGTTCTGGAAAACAATTGCAGACACAGGGTCAGTTTTTTTTTGTTTTCCCTTCAGACTGCCACCTCCCATCTACCTGCATCTTTTACTATTGTTTCCGAGCTATTTTGTGGGACCCACACCTAAAATCTTTAAAAAAAACATACATTTCCGACCTAGCCCGGCCTTACTGAGAATTGTTCAGGTTTTAATATATAAGACTATTCCCCTGACTCTTCCAGCATTTTAATGAACCCCTGAGGTTGCAAGGGAGATCATTTCTAATGAGTTTGAATGGAAATAGTAACAAAATAATATCAAATGAGTCTGAATAAGTCACTTAATAAGTCTACTGTAATACATTCGCTGATGCTCTAGTCTGCACTAGATTATTCAGCAATTCAACCTGTTTCTACTAAATAAGAAACACTCTTCATTCCTCATTTTGGAGCTAATAGGAATAGTAAAAATGAACCTTCTCATTTTCTGTGATATGCACATGTAACATGAAGGAAATCTCACTCACAGTCTAATTGTCTTCATACCGTCCCCTGAGTTCCAATGTGTTCTATGTGCCTACTGGCACATAGAACACATTGGAACTCATGGGACGATATCTTGCTAGGGTGATAAAGGTTATTGCTTCATATCGCATAGCAGTCATCTTTATTTCAGTTGGCCTCTTTCACTAATAAACAATGTTCAATTTGTGCAAACTGAGTCTGGTTGGTGTAGTTTTTGTTTCATTGTTTTATACCAGGGACATCAGGTGGCATTATGATTTTTGTTTATATACACTTTCTAAAATTATTCTGGACCATTTTCTCCTCCAATTAACATGCAATGGTCAGATAAGATTAGGGAGCAGAGATGCAAGCCCATGCGTACACATTCCTGAAACATTATAGCACACTAAATCAGACTGATTAAATCATAATTTCAAGTAGTTTCAAGTTGATATTTGAAAATACGTGCTATGTAATTCAATTTGCCTGATGCAAATTTGCCAACGGCTTCTCTATAGCCATGTGGATAGCATTAGCCGCGGGTACCAACATGGAATTTATATGTATTTGGGGTTATCTACACCCCTAATATGATAGTTTATATGTTTTAAATGGCCTGGCTGGCCTTATAATTGATCATAAAAGATTAAACAAGCACAGAACTTAGTGATTTTATGAGGAGGTAAAAACTTGCATTTTTGGTCAATTATGCGTTTTTTGTTCTTTCCAGCACCGAACCACCACCACCCCGCCTCGCCCCACCCCCACCCCCGCTTGTGTTTGAAAATTTTCGGAATTGACGGCAGTCAATAAAAGCTACGTGGATTCTGTCCTGACGAAATCTTAAACCTATCTGAAAGAGCATGAGGGTGATCTCTGTCCCAGGAAAATATATGCACTAGAATATGAAATCACTTATTATTTATTTATTGGTGTTTAAAGTCACATATTTCTGCACAATGGCTAACCATGACCGTGACAGTTTTACGGGTGAAGGAAGCCGGAGTACCCGGAGAGAACCACTGAGCAACGGGGAGCAACTGTCAGCTCCACCAACATACCAACTCCACACAAGCAGGGTTAGCATTGGTTGAAGACAGGTGCACCATCGACGTGAAATACGCCTTAGTACACAACGTCACCGTGTCCCCACGTGAGCAATGGGGGTGAAGTGTCTTGCCCAAGGACACAACGCGGTTGTCTCAGGTGGGATTCGAACCAAGGACCTCTTGGCTTGCAGCCTGCACCTCTACCAACTGAGCCACCGCGCCCTTATGAAATCACTATAGTATATACAGTACGTGGAGAGTGTATTATCACTAAATCACCCGCAGAATGGAGATTCCACCCAAGCAATAATTGCAAATTTGTTACAAGGCGTAACAACCACAAGTAAAGTTTCAGCCAATGGACCTCCGGGTTAAACCCGGAGGTCCATTGGCTGAAACATTGCTTGTATTTTTTGTCGATATATACAAAATTTGAAAGTTATAGTTTGGGTGATAACTCCACTCCGCGGGTGATTTAGTTACAATCCACTCTCCACGCACTGTACCCTTATATATGAATTCATAGAGATTATTATAACAGTAGAGTGGTCTGGTTTGTCATATTCCGTCGAGTTGACGAGGACAGATCGCCGGTTTACACAAGCCACCGAAGGCAACGATAACGAGACGGATTGAGACAAATCAGCCCACTTTACTGTCATAATGATCTGTTTATTATATGCCGTTATGGAACTGCACCTTTCTCACGAGAAATAAATATAAGGGTAAATAACGTGTAATTTTAGCTCGAACTACATTTATTTTCAAACAAACAAGACTTGTAAAATTACGGGGACTTCCCAAAAATAGCGTTTCAAAGTTTTCAAAGTTGACAGCATTCAGGATTTCCTTCTCCTTCATCAGAGTCAGATTCACGCATTAAAATAGAAATTCAGTAAGAAAACAAAGATATTTTATTGTGTTTAATAGGGGTTAGTACATATAAAAGTGGTAAGAACAATATTAGAAATTCACGTTAGTAGTAGGAGAGGGATGAAACGGCCCTGTTTGGCAGGACCCCGCAGGGGACCTAGGAAGGGGAGTAGTAGGAGATGTGGATATCCTGTTGTAGAACCCATGGGTTTTTACGACAATTAGCCTGTTAGTCCCGCAGAAACCATGGGTTTTTACGACAATTATCCTGCTAGTCCCCACTAGTCCCAAATAGTCCCCACCAGACCCCATTAGTTTCCACCAGTGCTCAAATCACAAACAAACGACTATATTTAATATGGATTCCCCATTTTATCGGCTTAGCATGTAGTACTATAGGACCGCCATAGCTTTCACATAGCCCTCATACGAACAAAAAAGGGATTCTCCAAAAGTTATCCTCAAATAATACAATACCAGGCCATAGGTATCCTCAAATACCGAAATGAGGCTAAGAGGGCTGGTAAATTAGACCTCATTGAGGGATTTTTTCATGGCCCTCATGGCCTCAAAAGAAATGAGGTTAAGAGGGATAGTAAATTAGACCTCATTGAGGGATTTCTCATGACCCTCATGCCCTCGTATGACAAAAAAGGGGTTCTCCAGAAAATATCCTTGATAGGTAGCCTCAAATAATACAATACCAGGCCATAGGTATCCTCAAATACTGAAATGAGGTTAAGAGAGATAGTAAATTAGACCTCATTGAGGGATTGCTCATGGCCCTCATATGACAAAAAGGGGTTCTCCAGAAAATATCCTTGATAGGTAGTCTCAACTAATACAATACCAGTCCATAGGTATCCTCAAATACTGAAATGAGGTTAAGAGGGATAGTAAATTAGACCTCATTGAGGGATTTCTCATGGCACTCATGCCCTCATATGACAAAAAAGGGGTTCTCCAAAATATATCCTTGATAGGTAGCCTCAAATAATACATTACCAGGCCATAGGTATACTCAAATACCGAAATGAGGCTAAGAGGGATAGTAAATTAGGCCTCATTGAGGGATTTTTTTTTCATGGCCACACATGGCCTCAAAAGAAATGAGGTTAAGAGGGACAGTAAATTAGACCGCATTGAGGAATTTTCTCATGGACCTCATTGCCTCATACGACAAAAAAGGGATTCTCCAGAAGGTATCCTCGATAGGTATCCTCAAATAATACAATACCAGGCCAAAGGTATCCACAAATACCGAAATGAGGCTAAGAGGGATAGTAAATTAGGCCTCATTGGGGGATTTTTTCATGGCTCTCGTGGCCTCAAAAGAAATGAGGTTAAGAGGGATAATTAGACCTCGTTGAGGGCTTTTCTCGTGACCTCATACGACAAAAAAGGGATTCTCCAGAAAATATCCTGTATATGTATCCTCAAGTAATACAATACCTGGCAATAGGTATCCTCAAATACCGAAATAAGGCTAAGAGGTCTGGTATATTAGACCTCATTGAGGGATTTTTTCATGCCCCTCATGCCCACAAAAGAAATTAGGTTAAGAGGGATAGTAAATTCGAACTCATTGAGGGATTTTCTCATGGCCTCATACGACAAAAAGGGGATTCTCCAGAAAATATCCTGTATAGGTATCCTCTAATAATACAATATCAGGCCATAGGTATCCTCAAATACCAAAATAAGGCTAAGAGGGATAGTAAATTAGGCCTCATTGGGGGATTGTTCCAAGGCACTCATGGCCTCAAACGAAATGAGGTTAAGAGAGATAGTAAATTAGACCTCATGGAAGGCGTTTCACATAGCCCTCATGGCCTTATACGACAAAAAGGGGATTCTCCAGAACGTATCCTCGATAGGTATCCTCAAATAATACAATACCAGGCCACAGATATTCACAAATATCGAAATGAGGCTAAGACGGATAGTAAATTAAACCTCATTGAGGAATTTTTTCATGGCCCTCATGCCCTCAAAAGAAATGAAGTGAAGAGGGATAGTAAATTAGACCTCATTGAGGGTTTTTTCTCGTGGCCCTCATGGCCTCATACGACAAAAAAGGGATTCTCCAGAAAATATCCTGTATTGGTATCCTCAAATAATGCAATACCAGGCCATAGAAATCCTCAAATACCGAAATGAGGCTAAGAGGGACAGTAAATTAGGCCTCATTGAGGGATTTGTTCATGGCCCTCATGCAATCAAAAGAAATGAGGTTAAGAGAGATAGTAACTTAGACCTCATTGAGGGCTTTTTTATGGCCTGATGGCCACATATAAAAAAGGGGATTCTCCAGAAGTTATCATTGATAGGCATCCTCAAATAATACAATACTAGGCCATAGGTATTCACAAATCTCTCAATGAAGTATAATTTACTATCCCTCTTAGCCTCATCTCAGTATTTAACAGCCATATCCCATGGTATCCCATTTTTGGAAGCGCCAGTGGCTGCGGAATCCTCTTTTTGTCGTATGAGGCCATGAGGGCCATTAGAAAGCCCCCAATGAGGCTCATATACTACCCCTCTTAACCTCATTTTCTTTTGAGGTCATGAGGACCATGAAAAAATTCATCAATGAGGTTTAATTTACTCTACTATCCCTCTTAGCCTCATTTCTTTTGAGGCCATGAGGGCCATGAAACAATCCCTCAATGAGGCCTCATTTACTTTCCCTCCTCTTAGCCTCATTTCGGTACATGAAGATACCTATGGACTGGTATTGTATTATTTAAGGATACCTATCGAGAATACTTTCTGAAGAATCCCTTTTTATCGTATGAGGCCATGAGGGCCATGATAAATCCCCCAAGGAGGCCTAATTTACTATCCCTCTTAACCTCATTTTGTTTGAGGCCTTGAGAGCCATGAGAATAGCCCTCAATGAGGCCTCATTTACTATTCCTCTTAGCCTCATTTCAGTATTTGCGGATACCTATGGCCTGGCATTGTATTATTTGAGGGTACCTATCGAGGATCCTTTCTGGAGAATCCCTTTTTTGTCGTACGAGGCCATGAGGGCCATGAGATATTCCTCAACTAGGTCTAATGTAGTCTTACCAACGGCTTCCATCTTATCTCCAAAGCGCCAAGGCCACTACTTGTCTATGGTCTATCTGTCCTACCATTAGGTTCTACAGCAGGCTTGTGCCATTGCGGCATTGTACCAGTACTAAAGGGTTACTAGCATCCATTAATATTGACTGAAAGAATTCGAAATAGTACAACTTGTTGGGTTGTTTGTGGTAATTCTACGAATTAAACGAGGGTTTGGGAAAAATCCAAGTCAGAAAAATACTCTAGTTCAATCGAACTGACAACGGTGTCACTCGGTTCCATAGCACTATGTGCTAAGCCGATTAAATGTGGAATCCGTAGTAAATAAAGTCGTTTTTGGTGATTTGGAGGGATTGTCGGGTTCATTTATAAGCAATTGGGTAACATTGCAACTACGTGCTACCATAGAAACCAAGATGGTGGCCTCCAGTATACAAAATGGACGCCGGAATCACGTATCACCCTAACAACACGCGCTGTGCAAGAACACTAACATCACGTATCACTATTGGGATGACGTCACAAGATGGCCGCTCACGCGAGTTACCATGACAATACAATATGGCGCCACCAGGTTCCGTGTCTATAACGTCACATATGAGATCCCCCATGAGATCCCCCTCCCCCCAATGGGGGACGTTCGGGTACATGCTATACTACTCACGTTATTCGATAGTATTTATTTACATAAATGAAGCGTACCAAGAAACGGTTGGTAACCTGAGCGGACTCGAGTAACGTTCTCCAGTGACGTCCTCGTTCTGAGACCAACCATCTGAAACAGAATCGGAAGACCACTCTGTGTGATCTTGCGATCAGGATTCGATAAGTGAAAAACACGGCATATCATTGATAGGTATATAATGAAAGGGAATATTCTTTGGGATATGTGACAGCTTGGATATGTATTATGTTACCGATATGTAGTGACTAAGATTGGTAACCCTTAGGACGCGTAACAAGGATATGTTAAACTTATGTAACCACTACAATGGGTAAACCCAATATCTGGACACTAGCATATGTAATCATTAGGTTATGTGATCACTAGGGGAGATAATTTTTGGAGTACGAAGTCACTAAGGTGATATCTATTGGTGTATGTAACCGGTAAAGTGTAACTACTGGGATACCAACCAATAATGATATGTAACCACTAGGAGAGTGGCCACTAAAGTATGTAATCAGGAGGGTGGTATCTACAGCTCAATCGGTTTGTTGTTATCTTGTAATAATAACTTGGTTGTCTTGTTATAGTAACCTAGCTATCATGTTCTGATTGTTTTAGGGTGTAGGGTATAAGAGCCGTCATAGTTCCTAGATTTGTAATGTTGGAGCTGTGACAGCTCATATACCCTACAGCCCAGAACTTCGATGGGACTTAGTTCCTCGAATATAGCCTTTATATCTTCTGTAGTTGACAGTGGATTAATGTGGACATTTTTGGACTATTGGGACCGGTCTCCAATGAACATGACTTTAGGACTCTTCGGGATTTGAGGGGACCATTCGAACGGATGCCAGAAGTTAGTGGTAGAAGGACATTTAGGGACCAATCTTTGGACACCAATGTTATCGTATGGGGACTACTTGGAACTTTTGGGGCATGTAGATGGCAGTGATATGAGGCATTCCGGAAAGGACAATGAACTATTGAGTATTTAAGATGGTTAGTGGTTGTTTGTGTAGTAGCTAAATAGTTTGTGCAGCTGTTGTTGTAGAGGGTTGTTGTTTGTTCAGTAGTTGGTTGGCATTGTTGTTATTGTTACTGGCGTAGTGTTTGTGGTTGGTGTTGTAACAATATTGTTGCTGTATTTGTTGTTAATATAGTGATCAGTATAAAGCTGCGACGCCAGTTGCTGCAACTACTACACACACCATTACTAAAACATCCACTGTAACCAAAACTACTGCTACCAAAACAATACCAGCCACTATTGCACTAACAACCACAATAACTATAATGTGAACTATATCGCCATCTACTACAGCAATCATTATAAGTACGTCGCCAACAACCACCTATATTGTAATTACAAGTGAGCTAACTTGACATTACGTGAAAGTAATATTGTAATTTCGAGATACTTTCCTTGTGTTTATGAGTTAGGGAACTAAAATTACAAGATAACTCACAATTACAAGCTAGTATCTTAGAATTACAAGTTAGTGCACTGAAGTTAAAATTTCGCATCATTTCATTAGCTGGGTTTTGTTATTGTTTTGAAACGTTCGTGTTTGCATTCGAATTGGATTGAACATTGCGCAGTAAAATGTCACGTGGCATATAATAAAAATAAACTCTACGATAATTCAGTGAATATCGGGAATTATCCTCTATTTGGATACGAACATACAGGTTAACCCTTTACCTAACATGAAACGCAGACGACACCTGCGAAAAATATTCTTGAATAACTAACCTTTTTCATTTTTGTATCAAAAATATAGGTTATGACCCCTCACTGGAACGAACTCGACGAGCTTGTTCCAATGAGGGGTCATAACCTATGTTTTTGAGACAAAAAATGAAAAATAAAGAAAATTAATTGGCGATTTTTGAGAATAGCGCTGGTCGGTTTTGACCGATACAAGCTAGTATCTTAGAATTACAAGTTAGTGCACTGAAGTTAAAATTTCGCATCATTTCATTACAAGTTAGTATTATATAATTGCAAGTTTTTCTTTCCTGCCGGATTATCCGCTTTATCGGGATCACAATAACTCGCTATATTTAGCTTTATTGCTCCAGAAAAGAAATATTACATAACCGAAAGAGCCCAAATGTGATGTCTACTATAACTGAAACGGTTATCCGATTAATCGATCAATCACTGATCACTATCTTGATCGATCCAAAAAGTAATTGATCGATTAACCGTTACTTTTGAACTACTGTATTATATGGGTTAACAAAGGAACAAACTTGCTCCAAAACAGGTAAACACTGTCACACTGACACACCTCAATTATATGAGACAGAGTGAAGCATGCAAGTTACTTGCTGACATACTTGTTTACTTGCATGCTCATCATAATGCATCAGTAGCTGGAAAGGATCATTCTTAACCCTTTACCCATTGCGGGTAGCAGACGATACTTGCAAAATAAATTCACGAATTATTAACAATTTTCAAATTTTGTCTCAAAAACATAGCTTATGACCCCTCATGAAATTTTTTAATATTTGCAATTTTTTGGCCCCTGGATTTAGTTATGACACATTTCTCAAGGCATTTTCGTATTTCGGTTACCAAAGGATTTCTTCTCAAAGAATGGACAGACGCCTTGAGAAACTGGACACTACCGAATTACCTCCCCATGTTTCCGCTTACAGCTCTTTAAAAAAGAAAAACATAACTGATGAAGAATATGCCTACTGACAGCAAGTGCGGGGGTGGGGGTTAATGAGATGAGGACATTTAGGATCTTCCTTCTGGCTAAAAGGGCAGGTGTTGATACCTCCCACTTCAATACTGACAAAAATGTCTCGAATGGAAAATTACTGGGGGGAATCTCATACACTTTACATCCCACCTGTATTTCCCTGACTGACGCTCTTCTATATAAACAGGTTCATTGATCAACGAAGTGTAATATTGTTAACATTATCAGCGATTTGCCTTACATTAGTTTTGTAGACTGCCATCTCCAGTCGTTATTTTTTCTGGATCGTTTTCACCAAGTCAGCTTTCCACGAAAATCCTGTCGGGCAGTTCTATTTACATTGACGTTGTGCATGATCCGAATTATCTGACCGACCCTTCCCCACATTGACATTTTCACTAGCTGGCTAAAAATCGCTTTGTTTTTTAAATACAAATACCCCAGTCTACACTTGTAAATAATATTGGTGAGAACATACATGCTTGATTCAAAGGAGGTTTACAACAGGGTTTTGTCAGTAAAACACACACAGTTAAAGCTAGAAGTCCTGTCATGAAATGCGCACAAATAGCACGTCGATCTTCGCGTTAATCTACACGTTATGACTATAGAAAGGCAATCAAATTCTGTACATATGGCCTGTGCACAAGCAATGTTTCAGCCAATGGACCTCCGGGTAACCCGGAGGTCCACTGGCAGAATCATTGCCTGTATTTGCTATGAATAACCAGGAGAACCTGTGTGCTTTGGATGCCATTCGATATGGCAATTGCGCGCAATTCCTACGCGCAATTGAGCCTAGATAAGCGCACATTTCATGACAGGACTTCTAGTTTTAACTGTGTGTTATCCACCGATACACTCGCCTTTTGAGTGTAACAAGGCTAAAGCAACGCAGTTGGCACCTTGCTCCACCCAAGGTATGGTATATATGTGTAAAGCTTTAGAACTCATCCTACCGATTGTATAGCTTCTTTGGTGATAATCGACCAGCATCCGTCATAATATCTGATACTTCTTCCCACCCATCAATTATTAAATACGTTAGAAACGAGTATTCGAGAATTCATTCGATACAGTTCTTAGAAATTGTTTTTTCCACTAATGCACATTTGGGGAAAAAGGCACGCGCCGTACCTCCTCCTCCCGCACCCCCCCCCCCCCCCCCACACACTTGTCCCCCTGGTCTTAGGACAGGGTGCAACTGTCCCTTCCCCTTGTCTCCGGCGTTGTTGCTCGTATAAACTTTACTATGTGTAGTGACTAAGACACAATAAAAAGCCAATACAGCCATTTTATTTGAAAATGCATATCGGAAATGAACATTAACACTCAAGAAGTGAGAGCTCCACGAAGTGATAAGCACCACCGAACGTCCGGCAAATGTTGAACGAAAAGCACAGATAATGCTAAACTCTCGGGCAACGAAGACCGGTGAATAGAGTGCTATTTGATGCGACCTCTTGAATGACGAAAAAATATTATTATCCCTGATGGGAGAGGGTGTGAGATGTGGAAAATCTCACCCAAGGGAAAGATATTTGGACCAGACACGAGGCTTGCCGAGTGCCTGGACCAAATATCTTGTCCGAGGGTGAGATTTTCCCATCAGAAACTCCTTCAGGGTTATTTTTTCTCCCCCCCCCCCCCCCACCTACCAAAACACCATGAGGTCATCAAAAGTAATTAAAGGGCACGTGCAGCTATATGGAACAATTTTGTTGTCCATTTCTGAAAAAAACTGATTTGCTTATCGGAAAGAGCGCACAAAAATTCTGTATATACCACAGGTGTAGACCACGAAATTAATTCCATACGCCGGCAAGACAGGGGTTAAATATTTGTAGCGAAATGAGCATGAACATTGACACATTCCGATGACGTCATATTATGAATTCTGCATTGTATTCCCATAACTTTTCGAAGGGAATTTCGTGTAACTCACTCCACACATAACGGCGTTCACCCAAGAATTCATATAAAAGAATCAAGTGGTCTGTGTTTTTATTTCTGTTTTCTTCAACAAACGTTCGTCTGTTAATATTTTCGAAACGTGATACAATGTTGTTTGTTTGCAGAAGAACAGGCGATGATTGAATAGTCCTGCGTTCATTAAATATGCTAATAAGCCGGTCAGGTGGGTCAAGTGAGATAGATATCTATCTCACATGTTCTTCTCACATGGAACACGCATATCTTGGAAGTGGGGAGAAAAACCCGTCTCATATCAGATCAAAAGCTCAGCAAGATCCAGGTAATGAGGCACATCAGGTGCATGTCCTACCTCTTGTGCAGGATAATGACGTAATGACGTAACGTGGGCCTCGTTTGAGAAAGGCGTGATATCGATTTGGAAAGTTGAGACACTCGTTTTTCGGTGTGACAGAATTGTTGAGCACACGACACCGGTATTAAGGAGTTATAATGAAAAATGCTTATATGTCTCCTATAGGCCGTAATGTTGGCATTGACGACATGTATGTTATGTTGCTGTTGCGCGATACTACCCTTTGTCACCTCATACCATCAGAGACAATTCGCTCTTTGACAATGAGTATTCTATAGTTTTTCTGCGAAAGAAAAATGAAATGGTATCGGTTCCCCATCGATCCTAATTTTCATGTCCAACCCTAATCTTTTCCTTAGCCCTTTGCCAAAAAGTTATAATATCTATTTAAAACGATATCAGGAGATACTTACGTGTTTGGCATAAATACATGCACACCGCACATATAGTCATTACATTTTGCCCCTTCAGACGATAAAAACTTGATAAAAAACAATTTCTTGAATAAATATAAACGCTCATTTTTTGGTCTCACAAACATAGCTTTTGACCCCTCAGTGAAACGAGAGAGCTCGTTTCAATACGTATCACAAGCTATGTTTCTGAGACAAAACTGAAAAATCAATAAAATTTGAGTGGCGATTTTTGTAGACAAAATTGGCTGCTTTTGGCCGTTACGCTAGGTAAAGAGAAAAACGGCTGTGGGAAACATATGGAATATACCCATAGTAGCCTGGTATACCAAATGTTCACCACGAGTGGTGAACATTTGGTACACCAAGCTACTTTGGGTATATTTTATTTATACCATGATCGTGACATTATTAAGAGTCGCTATTATTTTTTCTCGATTTTATTGAGCATCAGAAGCACATACAAGCGAATCTGTTTTTGTTCACACCAGCATCGATGGGCGGTACTTTCGCTGTCAATTTTATCGCCGAAACCAAATAAAAAAAAAAGAAACTGAGCCTTTTTCGTTTTAATAACATAATGACATACTATTTCGAGTTATGCATGCTTTATTAACATGAGACAATGCATGTTTGTTGATTTTTGGCATCATATGAGGTAAACCCATTTAAAAACGTAATAAATAATTGCCAGTTCCATTTCACTCTTCGCGAGGCGACGTGCGATTAATTTTGACAAGTTTGCATTTAGGTCGACGTCACCAAAGGTCAACGGAGATGTAGTTCTACTGTATGTGTAAATTTTTACTATTGAAATCCATTGCTGGCGTCTTCATCACGGTTGGTGTGTAAAGCTAAAATTTATATCATAGGCTTTTCATATATAGTAGAATAGGTAATCATGGTATAAAATAAAATATTAAAATATTAAAATGAATAAAAAATTGCCGATCGACAGACCCTGTTTTTCATGATATCCGAATCAAATCATTTAATTTTTAGAGATCGCAGTGATTCAGTGGCGACGAGATTGGACTTCAACCCGAAAGGGCCACTGTTCGACCCCTGCTAGGGATAACTGTGTTGTGTCCTTGGGCAAGGCACTTAATCCCAATTGTCCTGGAGGGGACACAGTGACAGTGTGTACTAATGTGTACTGTACGTCGATGGTGCACTTGTCTTGCTTACCCTCTCTGTGTGGAGTTAGTAAGTTGGGGAGTCTGACAGTTGCTGGCCGTTGCTCGCTGGTTCTATCCAGGTAATCCGGCTCCCTCCACATTTAAAACTGTCGGACCCGAGGTAACCCTGGCTATGGGAAAGCGTCGTTAAATCCCAATGAATAAATAAATAAATTTCGCCTTATCTTCTTTGAAAGCTTAGAACTTATCTTGTTTGTCTTATAACTTCTATGACAAGCACTTTTCAAAGGCGGTTATTTAGTTTAAGTGACAGTACAAATCCTAAACGGGAAATTTTTATCTTTTGTAACAATTTCTATATAAAACGGACATTATCATTACAACACGGTGCATTTCAGTACTTTATAGCCAAACAGCCATGGCGAACAAAGAACAAATGAGAAGATTATTTACTTACACGTAACAAACAAATCAATGAACTCAATGAAAGAAAAGCGTAAATACTATGGGACACTCCAATCAACTTTGTGTCGACTAGTTGCTTGGTGCTTGGCAGTGCACAAAAACTCTTAAAAACGGCTATTGGAACATTCAGGGACATTTTTAAACTAAGTAGGATCGAAGAGACAGTTTTAATCGGAACAAGGAGAGAAAATGGACAGGGGCGCCAGGAAGATTCTTGAACAGACAGAGCAGGTCAAAAGAGATGTGAACTGGCTATATAATTATGCTACCTAGGTGGGGGAATTTCCCTGTGGACACACTGTTTTGGGGATTATCTGTGGACCTCGGCACTCCTCCCCAACTATTTGAATGAAAGTCAGTCTTTTCTGCATAGTTACCGTGGATGTTTATCAATACGTGCGTGCACAAGATTGTATTATATCGACAATGGTGATAAATTATTTGTGGTTTGACGACTTGCGTCCATGCTTCTGGGGGTTAGTACGTTGGATAGCCCGACTGTTACAAGCCACTACTGGGGGGACCTCTTCACCTTTTGAAAGTGTCATTAAACCCCAAAAGGTAAATAAATTACCCAATAACGATCGCTGAGGAACAGTAAAAGCCGTATATTATAATGAACATTGACCACAAAAAGCTGGCGTTATAATGGATCACTGAGAATATATTCCATGACATCGTTTGTTAATCCTTTACCAAACGAAACGTTAAATACTGGTCAACGATATTCACAAAATTCGCTGTTCAAACTTTATTATTATTTTCATTTTGTGTCTCAGAAAACAGCTTATGATCCCTCATTGAGCAGGTTCCCATGGGGAGGGGGGGGGTCATAAGCTATTTTTTATGCCAAAAATGAAAAGTGTTAGTTAACCAACAATTTCGTGACATAAGAGTTTTTATCTATTCGGTTTGGGTTAAAGGTTTAACCCTTTACCCAATGTAACGGTCAAAACCGACCAGCGCTATTCTCAAAAATCGCCAATTAATTTTCTTTATTTTTCATTTTTGTTTTGTCTCAAAAACATAGGTTATGACCCCTCATTGGAACGAGCTCGTCGAGTTCGTTCCAGTGAGGGGTCATAACCTATATTTTTGATACAAAAAATGAAAAAAGGTTAGTTATTCAAGAATATTTTTTGCAGGTGTCGTCTGCGTTTCATGTTAGGTAAAGGGTTAACCTGTATGTTCGTATCCAAATAGAGGATAATTCCCGATATTCACTGAATTATCGTAGAGTTTATTTGTATTGTATGCCACATTTTACTGCGCAATGTTCAATCCAATTCGAATGCAAACACGAACGTTTCAAAACAATAACAAAACCCAGCTGATCGTTCTTTCTACCCTGTAGTAGTCAAATCACTCAAACATAAAAAATAGTCTCACTTTCCCACGATAATTTATCCAACTAATTGTTCAACTCACAGAAGAAATTTAAATATTGTAACACTACAAATGAGAATAGTCTCATATCTTTCATTAATGTTAATTTTTAGAACATTTTAAATGTCAATTTACAACAAGGAATTTGGAATTGAGTGCGCAGACTCATCCAAATCGAATCGATAAACAAGGTTTTTCGAAAAAGTTCAAGGCTCAGTATTACTCTTGGAGTCACTTTCTATACGTCTAATTATTTTATTTAATTATTTTGTTATTAATGTACACCTAATTTGTCAGTCACAGAATCACAGAATCACCAAAACTGCTTGAAATATTATGAACTTCTAGTCCTGATGGTAAAGCCGGAACTGAATCGCTTGTAACAGTATCGTAAACGAAATGACAGGCCGAAGCGTAACGTCATTTATGAAGCTACTGGGGGATATTCCTCGTTATCCATCAAGTCGATGAATATCGAGAATATCTTTTAGATATTTACGATAATTCGATATTGTGATATATCTGTTCGTGAACAAATTTTTGTAGTTGCCTTCGTAATCTTTGCTCGTTGGTACATCTTTTTGGATTCTCAACAAATCTCGTAGGTGGAAGGATAATTGAGTCTCACGAAATCGAAATTTCAAAACCGTTCAGATGGGGCCGAATGAGAATCTGCCCGGTCGGTCTTTCCTGTAAGCAACTGGTCAACCTTGGTTCGGCTCGTTGAGAGAAATTTTGGCATTTTCGATCCGATAAGCTCTGGGACTGTATATGCCCCACACTCCAATGGTCGAACTCCAACCCGGTAGCGTATCCAGACGAGTTCTTTTGAGTTAGTCCGCCTCTGGGTCAAGTATAAAGGCATCTTTACATAAAGATTATTTTCAGTACCAACTAAAAATTTTCCTTTACCCTAAATATACAGCCCAATCGTACTAAACTAGGCAAACAACATCACAACAAAACAATTTTTTTTAATTTATTTATTATTTATTTATTTATACCCATGATGCCCACTTTAAGGAACTGTCACTCCCGATGGCGTTGGTAACCGAGTCCTATTTTGGTAGTACAACAGAACTTGTGTACGGAAGTGAACAAACCATGCTCCACGTCCCGGGTTTCTGAACGCGATATTTTATATCCTACGTCATGACTGTTCATTGGGACGATTTCTTCGAGCCCACTCCACTGGAACGGCGTATGTATCTTATGTACGATTGGAAAGGTAAAACGATCATCTCAAGTTATTTAAGAAATTAGTACTGTTTCTATTAGCTCTGTTTGTACATATCGCTACAGTTAGAACTAGAAGTCCCGTCACGAACTGTGCGCTTATCTAAGCTTAATTGCACGTATGAACTGCGCGTAGGAATTACGCGCAACTGCCATTATCGAATGGCATCCAAAGCACTGCAGGTTCTCCTGGTTACTTATAGCAAACACGGGCAATGTTTCTGTCAATGGAAACAATGCTTATGCACAGGCCGTATGTACAGAATTTGATAGCCTTACTATGGTCATAACGCGTAGATTAACGCGCAGATCGATTTGCTAGTTGTGCGCATTTCAGGACTTCTAGTTTTATCTGTACTTTGTTCAGTCTAACTTCCCTTTGATCATTTTAGAAGTTATGACTATTGACACTGCAAAAACTAGTAAATTAGGGTAAGAAATAAATAATGGTTATATAATCGATGTTCTGAGCTCATTGTCACATTTTCTTCCTTACTGACTGGCTACGCTGCTGGACGAGTCCATATGGGGGAACATGTGACAAATGAGAACACGAAATTCGCCCCGTTACCAGACGGACCAAGTGACGAGAGTCCATGGTGCCTCTAGTCCAGTCCAATCCAATTTGATCGGTTTATGCACAAACACAGGATAACCGTTTGGTCGTTTTGTGGCTGGGTTTGCTGCTCGGTTTCTCGGTTTGCCGTAAAAACCGTAACCGAACCGAAAACCGCTCTGCTCTATTTCTCTACAAACTGTTACTTGAAAGGTGTTTGTGTGGTATTTGTATTCAGACTTTTTATACATAAATTAAAGTATTAACTCTTTTAAACAAGGTCATAGCTCAGACGTAGTGAAGAGGGAAGATAATGTCAGCAGAAAATATACAGAACGACACGCGTGTGTGTATGGGTTAATCGACATGGTATTTGTGCCACCGCTGAAGGATAAAACTCGAGGCCGTGTCCTTCTGTGCTTATTGCACGCGTTCACGTCCATAAAAAACACCTTTAGAAGAACACTCAGCAATTCCTTTGACAACTATCAATAAAAAGAACACATTTTATCGCCAACCACATTTGCGAGGGGAACACGTGTTCCTATCGTCCCCTGAGTTCCAATATGTTCTATGTACCTGTAGGCACACGAAACACGTTGGAATTCATGAGACGATTTTTAGCTACCACAAGTAATTCAAATTGTAATTGTGGTGCACGTTTTGTGGAAAATGTCAGTGAAATTTCAATTCTTCATAAAAAAAAGTCCGTCAACGATTTCCGTCCCACAAATGAGGCAGAACAGATTTTCATTTTGCACATTTTTCACTGTTGCTGTAGATGGGGATGTCCAAGAACAAGCGTGTCGTGAAAATATTTTGCCCACTTACTTTCGCCGCGAACAGCGATAGCACTGTTTATTCTCCATAGATGATTGTTTAGGGTCAAAAGTGATACTTTGTAATGCCAATCAATTGGAGCCCCACAGGTACTTTTTTAAAGGGGGGAGTACTCACATTATGGAGGTATAACTATAGCAAACTATCAGGGTGACAGTACATTATACGTTATTTCGATGAATTGACGGTAACATGGTCTGAGGTTTGCGGCTGAAGGTTATGTTCAACCGAGACGCGGAACATTGAAGTAGAACATACGCTCCGAGCCGCAAACCCCAGTCCATGCTATCGTCAATTCATTACAATAACGTTTTTGTTCCAATATGAGTTTGTTCCAAGAATAGTAAAATTATAATTTATTTATAATTTATCTATAATTTATTGGGGTTTAAGATCACATATTTCTGCACAATGGCTAACCATGACAGTTTTACGGGTGGAGGAAGCCGGAGTACCCGGAGAGAACCACCAAGCAACGGCGAGCAACTGCCAGCTCACCATCATACTAACTCCACACAAGCAGCGTTAGCATTGGTTGAAGACAAGTGCACCATCGACGTGCAGTACGCTTCAGTACACGACATCACCGTGCCCCCACATGGGCAATGAGGGTGAAGTGTCTTGCTCAAGGACACAACGCGGTTGCCGCAGGTGGGGATCGAACCGAGGACCTCTCGGGTTGAGTATAGTAAATAAACCTCTTGTGTACTCCACAAGGCCACTCGACAGATAATCAATTAATAAGATAATGGACGAGATCACTCCAACTTATTTCACATCGAAAACCGATTTGTAATTTAAATAATACTTCATTCAGATACGACGTGTTCAATTGTTGTGTATGGTGGTGTTGAGGTATTGTATTGCGCATCCCCTCAACATTGAGAATAAATCGAGTAATGGGTAAGACATGTGGAGACTGTAAACTCAGCCAAGCAGACAATATAATATTCAGACAAATTTAGTGAACAATGTGACAAAATGGGACGATACAAAGCGGGTGAAATAAAGTTTCTTTAGAGCAATTGTCCTCTGAACTTGATTGTGCGTTGAGTAACTATGATGTTAACCAAAACGACATCGAAATGTTTTACAGTAGAATTAAGGCAATTTACTTTAATGCCGCTACAGTTACTTTTGGAATTCAAAAAGTAAAGAAAGTAAAACCTTAAAGAAAAATAACAATGTCGTGGTATAATCGCAAATGTATATTTGCTAGAAAAGATTACCATAAAGCAAGAAAATTATTTATAAATCAACCAAATGAACAAAACAAAGGAATTTATACCTATTACAGACATTTGTAGAAAACTGTTATTACAGTTAAAACTGGAAGCCCTGTCACGAACTCTGCGCTTATGTAGGCTTAATTGCGCGTAGGAATTGCGCGTACTTCCCATATCGAATGACACCCAAAGCATGCCAAGTTCTCCTGGTTACTCATATCAAACACAGGCAATGTTTCTGCCAATGGACCTCCGGGTTACCCGGAGGTCCATTGGCTAAAACACTGCTTGTGCACAGACCATATGCACATAATTTGACAGCCTTATTATGGTCATAACACGTAGCTTAAGAAGAAGCAAAGTAAAGTATAATAAGAGTTCTCCAAAGAATTTGAAAAAGGTCCGAAATGATGCAAAAACATTTTGGAAACTAATTAAAGGTCTTGGAAAGAGTGACCAGAATGTCTTGTCCAAATGCAAAAGAATTTCTTGATTATGTTTCTCGAAGAATCAAGCCAGTCCCCTCAAGAGTCGGCAGCCCCTTTGGAAACTACACCGTTGATGGATGCGGTGGATGCAAGTGCGTTAAACGATGCTAAAAAAATGGTAAACCATGTGGAATTGATAAGATTATGATTAAGTAAGTAACGAGTATATATAATAACCAATTGAAGATTTTAAACTAATATATTTAAAATGTTTTAACATTTACATACTGGCTTAGTTTCATTAGATTGTTTAACGGAAATAATAAAACCAATTTTCAAAGGAACGGACGATAAATTTAAACCCCAGAATGATAGAAAAAATCACCCTTGGTACTTGTATATGCAAAATATTTAATAGTATATCAAGTGAACGCGCATCTATTTTTTGGAAGAAAATAATTTGGAAAGTGAATGTCAGGCCGGTTTTCGCAGAAATTATTCAACGCTCGTTCATATTTTTACCCTATACTCAACAATACATGTAGCGAAATCGCAAGGTGCAAGATTATTTTGTGCATTTATGGATCAAGCTATGGCGTTTGATACGGTGTGGAGAGTCGGTTTGTGGAACAAAATTATTAATCTTCATATATCGGGGAAAATTTTTACCGTTTTGAAAGCCATGTTTTTAGGGATTAAATTTTGTGTGTGTGTGAACGAAGACTATTCCGCGTACTTCCCCAGCAACTTAGAGGTTAAACAAGGGGACAATCTATCATCGGTTTTGTTCTGTATTTTTATGAATGATTTAGAGTATTTTATGATTCGAAATCAATGTCCTGGTTTAACCCTTACAGGAGCAGAAAAATATTTCGCATGATGAGGTCGCATAGTAACATTTGCTTCTGGATTCGTAAACACAGAAAAAAATACGCGAGCTTTCGTCCAATCAGAGGCGAGGACTTCATTCTTAGTGGAAGATGACCCAGTTTATGGATTCCAAGCATGCATATATATATAAGATTAAAATTTTTCAGAATAAGTTTGATGGAAGATCCTCACCCCAACCTTCTCCATGGATACGCTGCTGCTCTCCAGCAGTGATTCTCCTCTGCAGTGTTTATTGTGTTTGTGTCTTCATGGGCTACCAATTTCAGCTTAACGCTAAATTCATTCAGACATGTTTAAAAAGGTTAATGGTCAAGAAATCATAAATATTTTTTTTTTTTTTTACAAATGCCTTTATATGTCTTCTATTGACCGTAATGTACAATTGGCACTGACGGCATGTGTGTTATATTGCTGACTCAATGGACGATACATCCGGTTTTCACGTTAATACCCTCAAAGACCAGTCACACTCTGACAATGAGTTTTCTATCATTTTTAGCCTTACAAAAAAAGAAACGAGACCTTAGCAAAAAAGGATAATCTATTTAATCTGAGAGGCCGTTTTCGGCACAGGAACATTATACTTCATACTTTCATACTTTTAAGTAGGATGCTGCTACGTGAATGTGTCATGCAGACCATTCAATATTTTCAACGTGCAGCCTGGTGGTATACCCCCAAATAATAAATATGGACTCCTCCGACTGCTGCCACTGCACTGACATGGAAGAAACCAACAGCGTTCAAAGGGTTAAAACGGTATCTTAGCATACATGGAGTTCCGGCGTCAAATACATGTACACCGTGAATATAGGCAATATATTTTGATCATTTGACATTTGATAAAATATTTCTTGAATAAATATAAATTTTCATGTTTGCCTTAGAAACATAGTTTATGACCCTTATATTCTGTAAGAATGCTACAGAGACAATCTCGCATTTTTCTTTTTGAAATGTTCCTTCTCGAAAGCAATATTAATAATGTGATGGAAAACTTAAAAGAGGGATGTACAGTTCGTGGAGAGTAGATTGTAACTAAATCGCCCGCGGAATGGAGTTATCACCCAAGCTATAACTTTCAAATTTTGTACATATCGACAAAAAACACAAGCAATATTTCAGCCAATGGACTCCGGGTTTACCCGGAGGTCCATTGGCTGAAACCTTGCTTGTACTGGTTATGCTTTGCAACACATTTGCAATTATTTCTTGGGTGAAATCTCCACCCTGCGGGTGATTTAGTGATAATACACTCTCCACGTACTGTAGAATCTCACTACCGCTGAAAAAAAACAGTATGCCATTTTGGGTTTCAACCACAACGCGAAAACGGAACCAATAACAGATTTTTGTATTCTTATCTATAAAAAATCACTTATTCCTGCAAATTGAGAATGTGCCCCCAGCTTTCACAAGCTTCATTGAACAACTGAATGAGTACAAAAATATAGAATGATTGTCAATTGGTTTATAATCATCTAGAAAGGCAATTGAGCTGAAGGCGAGGAGGGTCGGATTGTCAACAATCATATAATTGTTGGCAGTTTGGCCCAACTCGTTTTCAGTTCAAGTGTGACTACCTCAAACGTTCTCAACGTCAGGGATGGATAACGTGGAGGAGGTCGAAGGAAGATTGACTTTAAGTTTTAAGCATGTTTGTTTTACAAGGATTGGCGTGCAGGTTATATTAACGCCTCTCCTTGGCTCAATGGCGCAGGTGTGTATTCGATAACTTCGTCGAATACACACCTGCCTCGCTCTTGTCGAATACTACGCAGGGAACTTTAGCCTGCACGGAGTATGTCTCTCTCCGCACAGAGGACAGCCATTTTACGTCCACCCCAACCCCCGATAGGACGGTACGCTGTGACAGCCCAACAATTGATGCTGACAGTGAGTGTTCGGAAAGCTCGAGAATTTTCCAGTACGGGGCCTCTGAAATAAGAGACCAGTGCACTTATCAACTCAGCCACCACTTTGAAGCACGTATGTTCAGTTTGTTGTTTCGTGGGTAAGCGCCGGGGCGTTGGTATCGCTTGTGTAAAATAACTGCTGAAATGGCTAATGGCGTCTAGAATGGGATCCCACCTCCACGAGGCGCGACAGTTTATGCTCTATCATTGGTCCTTGAGTTTTCACATCTGCTTCTGCAAAAATTAACTACTACTTCGTTAAGTTTTTACTCATTCTCAGTGTTTATTATCTACAGAACTACGATTGTACGAAGTTATAAGAGTATACTCTTAAATACGAAACCTATCTTATGTGCAAATGTAATGTATAAATTTTCCACAGCTGCATGTGAAATAAAACAAAATTTAAAAAACAAAACAAAATAGTTTATGACTCCTCACTGGAATTATAGTTTCTTGCGTTTCGCAGAATAGCATGAAACTGTTGTCTTGATGGTTAAAGGTAATTGATGGTTGTAGGGTCAATGTAAAGTTGAGTCAGGTGACTTCGTGTTCAATTCTGGTCATGGTCAGTGATTGTATAGAAAATACAATGAGTTATGTCATATTAACACTGGGGTGTCAAATACGTGTTATATGTAATAGTATTCTAAGACTGATATTTTCGTATCTGTAATAGTAAATACAGATGAGGTCTGACATCTGCCCAGCGAAATGATGATAGCTTGTCTTTCAGCGCACGTTTCCAGAATTTTTTTATTAAAACAAAGAAAGAATTCTGGTTTTTCGTGAACGGCCATCTTTTCAATGAGGGGTAATTTCTGTGAACGTGTTATAAGGCACGCGTAACTCTGTCCATCATGTATTAAAGCTCGCATCGGCAGTTATGAACTTTGTTTCTGTTTTATCACCGAATATCGTTCAGACCTAAACTTCCAGCTCGGTTCAATGAGTAGTCGAAGGCTTTTGAGACAAAAAGTGAAAAATAAAATTTGAAGGGCGATTTTTGTATAAAGAACTGTCCGTTTTTGGCCGTTACGTTGGATAAAGGGTGTAACCACTATATGAGAAAATAAAATATTGACCCTTTACCCAATGTAACGCCCAAAACCGGCAAAACAAAAATCACCATTCAATTTTCATTACTTTTCATTTTTTGTCTCGTTGAACTCGTTCCAATGTGGTGTCATAAGTTTTTTGGCGCAAACAATGAAAAAAAAATATAGTTGTTCAAACATTTTGTTGGCAAATGTCGTCTGCCTTTCGTGTTAGGTAAAGGATTAAAATGAATAAACCGACCGATAGATCTTATTTTTCTATTGCTTGTTCCCTGAACCAAACCATTTACTTTCTTCTTTTTTATTCTTCTTTTCACAATCCATTGCTGCTCTCAGTCACTGATCCTCCAGTATAGTGTAAATCATGCTCTCTACTCACAGTCTACCAACTTCTGTTTAACGCACAAATTCGTGCATACATATTTAAAAGGTTATTAAAGAAGAATTTGTTTTCAAATTTCTTTGAAGACGATTTTGTGAATACCCAGGAACATGACTACATGGGTGTGTGTCACCACCCCCTCCCCGGAATCCTGGCCAAAATTCCCTATAGTTGAAAATTCGAAGGGTAAGTCATGAGTAGTTGGAAACTCCATCTATTTTGGATTTTAGAGCTTCTTTGGTGATGCTGATGTGTCCTTTACTTCCCAAAATTCCAACTCCATTTCAAATCGGCAAAAATTCCAACTGTTACTATTTACAACTACAGTGTACGCAATATCGAGCTTCATAAGTATGCATGATGTCAATCGGTACGGGATTTCTATAGTACGTTTACTTGTTGTAAAAAAAAAATCCTTAGGTAATTCCCTTATTCACAGTGACAAAATGATAAAACATCGAAAATTGATCATTCCTGCATAAAATCTCATTTAATGTCAGGAGAGTGTGAATTGTTCAAAGTTCTCAGCTTGAGCATTTGTTTAGCACATATTCAGTTCCCAGAATAATACCAAATAATAATAGAAACCTGGTAATTTTATCATAAATGTGTTGGCATTTCAGTTACTAGAATCAATTTGATGTTCCCTTTCATGGCTTCATTTTCGTAACTTTTCTCGGTTGTGTATTTCCACCTATTGGGAGGAACCGGGAGGGGATTTCCGCCTCTCGGTCCCACCCCTAGTTGGAAATTCACCCCCTATACCTCATCCCCCCATCGGAAACATCTAGCTAGGTCCATGTGAATACCTTTTATCAATATATCTGACAGATTTTCTGGATGACTTTACACTTTAACCAAAGCAGACGATATCAAATTTATTATTTATTATTGTTTCAAGTACCTCAAAAAATGTCAAGAAAACCATATCATATGATCCCCTCATTGGAACGAGATGCGGGTGATTGATTGGGTAAAACTTTATGATGATTATAAGTACGTTCGGGTATGCGCAGATCACACCATAATACGTACTATCTGATTAATTGTTGGAAAGGGCTCAGAGAGCCCTTTCCAACAAGCAATCAGATGGTAGAGTTTCAATTATGTTATAAATTTAATTGAACATCCTCGCACACAGGCGTACATTGAGGTCCTACATATATGGATAAAGTGCGCGTGGCAATAAAGGGGGTAAAGTATATTTCCCCAAATCTCAGTATTTGTTCAAACATTTGATCGTTTTCACAAGAGAACTGAAGCCTTTTTTCGTGAACAGTGTATCGTGAGACAGGAAAATGCACACATCAAAGAAATTTTGAATGTATTTCAAATCATAACTGCTGTGATAGAACTGGAATATGTATTTGATGGCGAATGAGGTATATTTCCTAATTTCGATGGCTGTGACCCTTTCTTTTTATACATACAATATTATTAAATGTTACCTGCCTCCTGTGGGTAAAATACACATACTTTTTTACGAATTGCATCATCGTTAATTCGTTGTGCGGTGTACAAACCGGAAATAAATGGGTGAGAATGAACAAATATGTTGTACATTTCACATTAACACATCAGGGCTGGAATATAATCTCCAACGTTACTCTCTTCAACTGGGACCATCGCTATACATATTTTTTGTAGTGGGGTATCTAGAAACCATAGAGGACGTAGAAATTAACACGTGATCGGAAACCATTTTTGCGACTTCAGTTCAATTATCAGTGGCGTCGGCGTTACGGAAATTACATATTTTGTCAGACATTTTATTTTTACGATCATCACATCACATCCAACAGATGGTTGGAATCTAGAACATTACGTCCTTAAACATCAATTTTTCAAAATTGCCTTGATCAAGAGGAGAAACAACCCATCTCAAGTGGAAAAGAGATGACAAGACTTCCCTTATAAATCAGTAGCGCAAAGCACCGTTGTTTACAATATTTTACATCACTTGTTTCTCTTGTAAATTTATGGCAACTTCCCTACAGACACATCACTAACACCATTACCACAACCATTAGAGAAAGCTCCACTGCCACATACTCTGTAAAACAAAAACGGATAAACAAACGGTAAAAGTACTGAAAACACACTGCTGGACCTTCTACGGTAATTGTTGAAAGAAAAATACCCCACGAAGCTACAGTTGAAACTCGAAGTCCTGTCTCTGTATTGTGCTCTATTTTGACGACATAGCGTGCCGCGTACGTGCATTTTTGTTACACTGCACCATCAGCGTAACTCAAATTATGTAGAAAAACGAATCCCAAAACTGTAGAATTATATACTGGTAAATAGGGATCATTAACATCATTCCTAACCTCTACTTGGATACATGTACATGTAATAACGTAAATAGATATAAAAACTTGACTGCATCCACAGAATGAAGATAGTGTATGACCACTGTATCGCAGCCCCATATATTCTCCACTCGAAAAGTATTCATAATTGTTCATAATAATACATGAAACACTTACCAACTTTAATCTCATGGACCACTGTTAGCAACCCGGTGGTCCATGTGATGAAAGTTTGAAAGTGCTTCTTGTGTTTTGTCCTCAGACATTGTGAATAATTACTAAGTGAAAAATCTCTACCACAGTGATTTAGTAGTAATCCACCTTTCACATAATGTAGACTCAATATTTTCTTTCTGTTTGACCGGTTCAGTTCGTGATTTCACTACCATCCTCGCTAATAGCGCAATATATATTGAACTGCACAGCGCAAACGTTCTTGTGTGTTTCAGACTAATTCATTCTTCAACAGTAAGGAGCGCATTTTCTGCGTTAATTGTGGCGGGACTTCTAGTTTCAACAGTATTTTTCACAATGTCGACCGTTTTTTGTCGATCGATGTAGCAAAAACGAGGAACTTAAATCTAGTTTATCTTCGTCACACCAGAAGAATGATCAGCAGTGATGAAGAGAGAAGACCAACTAATGTATTTAACCACAACTGCTGTGATAGAAATGTTATTTCTTTCGGTGGAGTTTGCCAATTATAAAGAAATTACGTTGTTCTGCTGGTGTGGATTCCTCTGTAGGTAGCGGACACAGTGTCCTTTTTTCTGCGCTGATTAGGTTTTTGTCTTTATTCGGCACCGTTGAATGTTACACGAAATTCTAACAATGAACACTAAGCGACTTCTGTTCAATGAACGCCGACAATACTCCATCTGTTTCTTTAAATCGCTTTTTCAAAAGCCACCACTGATGTTAAGAAACAATGAAACAGCACTGATCGTAAAGGGTGCTGGGGACGCGGTGGCTCAGTTGGTAGAGGTGCAGGCTGCAAGCCGAGAGGTCCTCGGTTCGAATCCCACCTGCGGCAAGTGTCCCTGGGCAAGACACTTCACCCCCATTGCCCATGTGGGGGCACGGTGACGCTGTGTACTAAGGCGTACTGCACGTCGATGGTGTCAACCAATGCTAGCCCTGCTTGTGTGGAGTTAGTATGTTGGGGAGCTGACAGTTGCTCGCCGTGCTCGGTGGTTCTCTCCGGGTACTCCGGCTTCCTCCACCTGTAAAACTGTCGTGGTCATGATTAGCCATTGTGCAGAAATATGTGACCTTAAAAACACCAATAAATGACAATAAATAAAAGGTGCTGAAAAGTCTGATAATTTAACCCAGGAGTTATATTCGTTAAGAATATCTGCTTCTGTTGAAGTGAAAAACATCTGAAAACAAGCACACAATAACTGCAAATTTGGGGAATAGACGTCATTGTTTATTAGATTCGATTTTCTTTTCCAGAATTGCCAATTATCGAGTTCGGCTGAAATGACTTCAAACTTGGCTGATATGATGCCAATCTCTACCGATATGAACCAAACCAAAGTACCCCTTGATGCATTATAAGTAACAGTCATTTTGTTTCCACCAAAATCGTTCTCTGTTGTTCGTTGAAAGCAATCAGTGTATAAAATTGGCGTTATCAGGCAAAAGAAAGTAGATTTTGTATGGTGAGGTATTAACCCTTTACCCAATGAATCGGTCGCATCCGCCCGCGCAATATGCAAATTCAACAGTTGAAAAAATATTATTTTTCAAAACATTTCAACAAAAACATATCATGTGACCCCTCGTTGGAACGAGCTCTTCGAGCTCGTTCCAACGAGGGGTCACATGATATGGTTTTGTTGAAATATTTTGAAAAATTTGAAAAAATGTTATTTAAAATAATAAATTTTGATATCTTCTGCGTTGGGATAATATTGACAATAAGTAAGGATTAAGTGGAAGAAGAGAAAATCAGAAGAAAGTTGCCTACAAAAGTCAACTCAAACTAGGGACTCCCAGTCGTAAGCGGAGGATCGTTCAAGAGAGAACAGATAGTTAAGCGATCCGAATGTTGCGGCTTCTCCAATCCGGATAAATGCACAAAGAGAAGTGGACAATTCGGACTGAAAAGAATGAGAAACTATAACGCTGTCGGAAAAATGTATTCGATCTGATTTGGTAATTATTTGATTCTCCATTGCCCACGTTGGGGTACGGTGACGTTGTGTACTAAGGCGTACTGCACGTCGATTGTGCACCTGTCTTCAACCAATGCTAACCATGCTTGTGTGCAGTTCGTATGTTGGGAGCTGACAGTTTCTAGCCGTTGCTCGGTGGTTCTCTCCGGGTACTCCGGCTTTCTCCACCCGTAAAACTGCCGTAGTCATGATTAGCCATTATGCAGAAATATGTGACCTTAAACACCAATAAATAAATATATATAAATTATTTGGTTTGGTTTAATAAATAAAGAGGTTATTACTTAGTTAATGTTATAATGAAAATATTTATAAAATTGAAATTCAGTTTCAAATTTGGCATTCCGGGTGAAATACTGCCATCAATGTCTTACTAAAATGTGTAGACCATGTAGGATTTCATTTCGGACCTTCTGTTTGCATTCATGTGTTGATGTTGGAATCTGTGTAAATCGTGGAAAATTAGGTCAATGGCTGCATTGTAAAGTGTTTTGTATGTCCAGCTTTGTTCTTTGATATCTGAAACACATTTGGCCACGCACAACACTGTCTGCATTTTTTATTGAAGATGGATTGTATGGTCGACGGACATGCGCAAATCACTCGATATCACGAATTTCCATACATAAATGTAATTCTGGGAAATTTCACCAGGTGTCATGATACATTGCATAGAATATGGCAACTATGCAGTCTCTATATAATAATTGTATGCTGTATTAAGGCGATCTTTCTCATTGTTCGATTTTAGACGGCATTGCATATCGATGCTTTTTTGTCCGCTAATCTTCACCGGAAATCGAAATGAACCTACAATGTAAACAAAGCCGACAGTTTTGGAATTTACCCCCATGCAGCTCTGGCTCTGTGTTTAAAGAATTTTGATGTCCTAGCTTTGTGTTTGAATATATGAAGCACATCTGACTACGAGTTGTTTGCCGGAAATATTATTGTATTACCGGTTCTGGTACGAATACTATAGCAGACTTCCATCGATGTCTGCTGCCAACTTTCTGATTTGAATGCATCTATTTTTCGTGTTCTATGCACCACAATCTTCATTTTGATGTATAATTTGTGATTATTTAAGTTGACTTTATGGAGTATCAGGGGTGGGAATTTCAAAGTAAATAAATTTCCCTGAGTTAACGATGTAAGAATATGAATATCAACATGATTACATACATCATTTACCTACCTATGAATGCATCTTAAATTCTCTCTTAACACGATAAAAAGAAGAAAATCTGAAGAAAAATTCTACGAATCCTTAAATTTTCTACCTCACTAACAACTATCCCCTAGCGTCACAATCAATTAGGTATCAGTCACGAGGATATTGACGTGATTACCATTACTTATTCCCAGTTCCTTATTCGACATCCGTTATCAACCGATGCCACCGGTTGATAATGAATGAAGAATGTGAAACTGGGTATACGTAACGGCTGTTACGTCCCCAACGAGGATTAATACTCAATCATAATGTCGGAGAAGTAATTTATTGCTCACGAAATACCCGAGAAAAGTCGAATTATACAGCTGTTGTGAGGCTCACTTCAACGAATATGTTATCCCAAATCTGTCTAAAACGAAAGGCCTATTGAAAGCAGAGAAAGTAGTTACGATTGAATTATTTTAAGTGATGAGATTAGATTAGCATTTTGCATATACTTGCTGAAAATATGTCATTAAATATACAGTTTTCATCAAAGATTTTGACTTTTAAATTGAATTTTTTAGCAAACAAGCTTCACTATACCCAATTATAAAAAAAAATATATAGTGATAAACTATACAGATTGAAATTATTACGAAAGATGAAAATAATAAAATCGCATCATTTCTGTCCAAATCAGTTTCGATGACATTTCATCTTATAAAAAATGAGTAAAAAGCTATACATTCCAAACCCTAAATTGTGGTTAGAACATTATCGAAATGAAAACAATGTAAACAAGCAAGATATAGTGGAAATTAAAACCAATAATAAATATCAAATACAACTCATCTCTCCTACAAAACAAACTGTGAATCAAGTGAAAGAGGGATTAAAGAGAGAAGATCAGCAAAACTCAAGTAAAAACCATATAAAAAGAAAGAAACAAAAAAAGTTAAGACATATTCTTTCAAAAAAGAAGAGACTATTGAAGATATTTCAACGCAAGAAAAAGCATAAAAAGGAGTTATTTACATAATGGCGATGTTAGACAAATCCATGTTTAAAGATGTGGAACCAAAGCAACTGGCACTGTTTAATATACCGCCAACTCAAACTGCTGTTGAACAAACTAAGTACCAGGAATATAGACCTGTGTCACAAATAGTTGATGATTCACCTATTGGGTTTAATATTTCTATTCACAATAGATTGGACTATTTGGATTTAAAGATGTCTAGGATATATGTGAAACAGAAAATCAACAGAGTGAATGGAGCAAGTATATTAAATAATGAAAAAGTGGATCCAGTGATTTTGCACAAGAAAATCAAAATGTTACTGATTTTAATACTTATGCATTAGAGAAACGAAACATTTGTGGTCCAGATTGTTTTTGAACTGCTTAGGAAGAGCAGGACCAACATGAATTAGAGATTTTATTTAGATGAGGAAACAAACACTTGTATAAACATCCATACAAAGAAAATGCGTTGTTATTGTTTCATGCGCATATTCCGAAAGCTTGAAATAAAACGTGCACATACTGCCAATGTCCGATTTTACTGTCGACAAGAGGGATTTTGTTGTGTTTTTATGCTAGCGATCGGTTTTGGTTTCGAGAAACACGCGACCTTTTTATATGAACTGTCTCTTCGGAGAAAACTATTAAAGCACTTACACAAGGTGGAATGCATTGTACTACTTTGAATATAGTGTCCGCACAAGGCACCTCTGTATCGAATAAAACACTCGTCCCACAATAATGCGTCATTTACCAATGTCTTTGAATTGAAGTCTCCCAAATGTTTCAGTTCAATCGATAGGAAATAACTCTGAAATCTTTCTTGTTTAATAACAAAGAAACATATATTTCTTTCATTTTCTATAATTGTTACTTTTATCAGCATTTTCGTCATTGAAATACCGTTTGATGATTATATAATAAAACAAAACTCGACACAGTGAAGGGCAGGGTAATCAATTTGACACACGGTGATTCAGCACGGTGTACGAGACAGTACTTCCCTTATAAGATTTGTATTTTCTTCGGCTTTCAGCCTCAGGAAATATGGATCTCAGAAGCGAAGTGTAGCCCCGTACACCTAGCTGAAACACCGTGCAACTAATAATATTTTGGGAGTAACTTGCAGTGGAGCTTCGCCCTCTGAACACAGCAGATTTTCTTGTGATTTTGGCTGATGGTCCTTTCTCTTTTTATAATCTCTTATTCAGATTTACGAACGGGAAATTCATGAGCTGTCGGATTGCTAGGAAAATAAGACCGTCTTGATACCGGGGCTTTTGGTTGGTTCTTAGGATGAGGCCACTGTATCGATGTGTTTTAAGATGAAGAAGATGGGCTATTTTACAGAGACTTTCGATAGGAGAACTTTTTCCATCAAAAGACTTACATATGGCGATATTATTAACCCTTTACCTAACGTAACGGCCAAAACCGGCCAGCGCTATTCTCAAAAATCGCCAATTAATTTTCATTATTTTTTTCATTTTTTGTCTCAAAAATATAGGTTATGACCCCTAGTTGGAACGAGCTCGTCGAGCTCGTTCCAACGAGGGGTCATAACCTATGTTTTTGAGACAAAAAATAAAAAAAAATAGTTATTCAAGAATTATTTTTGCAAGTGTCGTCTGCTTTTCAGGTTAGGTAAAGGGTTAAATAAGTTTAGCCCAGTCTTCATCTATTTCCACGCCTATTATTCGGGACTTCTACCGCATACAATGGGCGCATTTGGTGGTCTGCTCCATTTCCTCTACAGGGAGCATTACGAAATGTCTTGGAATGTTACTTCAGTTTTGAAGAAAAGAATCTTTACCCGTAGAGAGTTTACAAGCCGCGTGTGACAGATTATCAAATGAGAACAACCTTTCTGACCAAGGAAGCATTTGCACCTGTTAACTCTCTTTTGTGGATTTTCTTCACGTTTCAGAGCTCCGAAATATTTGCAGGAATAAATTGTCCTGTCTATCCGACCCATATGCATTTTTATATAGTCAAGAGTAAGACGGGCATTTAGCGTGATGGCGACTCTGTGATTATATTAACAGGTCAGGTACAAAGTTTGTCCTGTTACAAATACTGAATGGTTTCTAGAAATGTCCGTTGTTTCATTCTTCTGACACAAAAGTACCATATGGAACTTTATATGTGGGTTTTTGTTCATTTGTTCTGATTATACAACCATTGGGCGGGTGCTTCCTGGCAAGAGAAATGTTGTTTCTTTCTGATGAGTTTGTGAATTAGAAAAAATACTTTTTTTTTTGCTTGTGTGGGTTCCACTGTAGGTGGTGGACATGGTGTCCTTTTTCTGTGTTGATTAGATATTTGTCTTCATTCAGCACAGATCGGTCAGCACTGTTGCACGGAGATTTTCTTGTAATTTTATGGGCCACTATAGAGGAAGTAACCCTCTGCCTACGCAGGCGATATCAACATTTGTTATCAGTAGTATGTCTCCTGTGTTTCGTGTCGTTTAGGGGGATCTCGTCGGGGGATCTCATGTGACGTCGTAATCATACCACCCAGTGGCGCCATGTTGAGTTGTCATGGTAGGCCTTGGGAATTGCAGTGTTGTAACGTCATTACCATAGTGATACGTAATTTCAGTGCGCGTGTGCAGCGCGTGTTGTTAGGGTGGTACGTATTTCCGACGGCCATTTTGTATACTAGAGGACGCCATCTTCGTTTCTATGGTAGCACGTGGTTGCTAAGTTACCTAAAACCTTCTTATAGGACAGAGATATGTTCAGAGGGTATGTTCCTTTGCACAAGAGTATTTACCCGATTCGTAGAATTACCCAAATAGATCAGACAATCCCTCCAAATCACCAGAAAGGACTTTATTTACTACGTATTCTTCAAGACTCCTATTCATAATAGTAGCATGCGGTGCTATAGTACAGAGGGGGCCCCTGTGGGAAAGTTTGATTGAACTAGATTATATCTAATTACACAAATAGATTCGACAATTGTTCACTTGGCTCTGATTCCCACAAAATCCTTGGTTTCTACCTATTATTCGGAGTCCTTCGGAATCTTATACTCCTACCTATGCATCTGTAAGCTATAGTTTTTTTTTTGTTTTCCCGACCCTATTCGTTTGTTCTGGACTATACCCTCCGAAACGTAGAAGAGCCTATCAGTTGGAACAGTTTTACTATATTTAGGGTTTCTGGCCTGTTGTGGTTAGTTCTAACCCCATCCCGAGTATCATGACGCGATCTTTTGACTATCTGTATTTCTTATTTTTCATTTCCCTTGATTTCGTATTTTTCCTTTCTTTAGTGTTTTATCCTATTTTATTACTTATTTGCTTATATTTATTCTTGGGGTCAATGGGAAGACAGCCAATCTGGCTACGTTGTACCCCAACAATACACATGTGGGAATGTTGAAACCTTGATTGCTATGAAATTATTGTTTACTCATATAGATGTATACTCTTCCAAAAAAGAAAGTGTGCATGCTAAAAAATAACACTAAAAAAAGATATATATCATTTTCATTCATGGAAATTTTATTCAATCACAGATGAATCAATTTGTGATCAACACGAGAAATTTCATTACGCTACGACGAATACTCTTGGTGACATGGAGAGTCAAAGACACAAAGGGTCAAACACAAAAGTCACACACTCAATATCTGGTATGACCTCCGTCTGCATCGACTACTGCTGTGCATCTAGTGAACAAGTTAGCATGGAAGTGTTGTGGGATGTTGTTCCATATTCTGATAAGCTGTTTTTTGGAGTTCCACAAGCGTTGACGGTGCATGGGGAAGCCGGCGTAGCTGACGTTTCATTTCGTCCCATACGTGCTCAATGGGTGAGATATCGGGCGAATTTGCGGGCCAGGGAAGAACATCCACTTGTTGTTGCTGCAGATACTGTTGAACAACACGAGCTGCGTGGGGTCGGGCGTTGTCCTGTTGTAGAATGACGCCGGGGCCGTGACGTTGCAGAAATGGGACAACAACCATGAGAGACCCTCCCCCATAACGGTTTTGCTCCACGACACATGGATCTGCGTAGCGTTCGTTTCGACGTCTGTACACTCTCTGGCGGCCATCTGGTGATGAAAGATGGAAACGACATTAATCTGTGAATAAAACACGTCGCCACCAGTGTAAGGGATGCCTGAGATGCTGTCTACACCACTGCAGTCGAGCACGACGATGACGTAACGTCAAAATCGGACGAATTGCAGGTCTTCGGGGACGTAAGCCGTACTCTCTCAGCTGGTTGATTACTGTTTGAGGATGTATCCGTCTCAGGTTAGGGATGTTCCTGGCTGTCGTCGTTGCCGTTTGTTGCCGGTTCCGGAGATGGACGACACGGATATACCGATCTTGTGCAGGGGTGGTAACTCGTGGTCTCCCGGAGCGGGGTCGGTCTAGAACGTCATCATGTTGTGCATATCGATGGACTAGCCTGTCTACAGTGGTACGGTGGCAGTTCAAATGCTGGGCAACCTCTCTGTGTGTTCTGCCAGCTCTAATCATACCCAGGGCAAGGAGACGTTGATTCATTGTCAATCTTGGCATGCTAACGTGGAGTCGTTTTAACAGCAGCGCAAGTTTGAATGTGAACGATAGGAAGACCTTACTTTAGTGTTTAAATACCCAAGGATTCACACTGCTGCATGAATTTTCAGACTCTCCACGTGCAAAACATGCCTTTTCACAAACGTGCAGCACGTCATTTAACGTTAATGCAATTTTAACGGGGAAAGCTGTTTTTGTGTTCAATATAACTTATTCATGAACAGGTTAACACTCTTTACACCTACGAAATTATTTTTTTGGAGTTTGATCAATTTCTGCAATGCACACTTTCTTTTTTGGGCGAGTATATATTCTTAAATACGTTCAATTTAGTTCCATTCAGTTCGGTTTATTTATTTATTTATTTATTTATTTATTTATTTATTTATTTATTTATTTATTTATTTATTTATTTATTTATTTTTGAGGCCACATAAGTCACTTAAAATCATGGTCGCTACATGGACATAAAGTCAAGTTTGGCTAATCGTTTATACCTATATTTCCCATTTTAGCGGATTTCCATCCCAGTCCTTGGTTAATAGGTCCTATTTAACCAGTAAAACAGAACTTGTTAACCACAGCAAACAAACAAAAACTGTTGTTTACGGCTTGGACTGCATGGTTGACAATCTTCATCATTAGAAAAAAATTACAGGAAAGTTAGCTTCCCTTAATTTCCGAAAGCTGTCAATAAAATTAACACTATGGGTATAGGAATTTCATAAAAGAAATTGTTATTTCAAATGTCGGCGAATCTGTATCATCGATTGTGAACCATTTAATAAAGTCGATTTTCATGGCGATATAAGTCAGAGATGGACCCTGGGTGGCTAACTGCACCGAAATAGAATGCCTCTTGAAATGACATTATCAGGCCAATCGCCTTCACCCTACAGACTACCACCATCACAGGGAGCGTGGTGACTCAGTGATAGACTGTTGGACTTCTATGCTAGAGGTCCCGAGTTCGATCCCAGTCCGGGACGACTCGTGTTGTGTCCTAGCGGAAGGCACTTTATTCCGGGTTGCTTACATGGGGCACGATGGCGCCGTGTACTAAGACGAACTTCACGTCGATGGTGCACATGTCTTCAACCGCTGTAACCCTGCTTGGGTGGAGCTTGAACAGAGTTAGAATGTTGAGGAGCTTTCAGTTGCTCGTCAATGCTCGGTGGTTCTCTCCGAGTACTCCGGCTTTCTCCACCCGTAAAAAACTGTCACTGTCACGATTAGCCATTGTGCATACGTATGTGGCCTTAACACAAATAAATAAATAAATAAATAAATAAATAAATAAATAAATAAATAAATAAATAAATAAATAAATAAATAAATAAATATACCACCATCACAACACTGCGCAGGTGGAATACTACTTGCAATGTATCATGACTCCTGTTTGAATTTCTAAAAATTCCAAATTCATTTTCCAATCACAGTTGGATGTATCGCGTAGCTAAAACAAAGTATTACGACATGGCTTCCTTCTTCAAAAAAAAATGGCGACAGTATTGACATTTTCTTTCTGTCGTTACATCAGGAATTGTTTCGAATTCTTAACTCTGTTCTTGTATGTATGAAACTATTTGTCCAATAGTTGTTCTCATGAAATATCGTTTTATTATCGGTTCTGGCACGAATGAGGTAACAAACTTTCAGTACCCATTTATTCCTGTCATCCACTTTACGAGTCAACACGGTGTATTTTGCGTTTTCTATACATGACAACCTTCATTTCGGTATGTCATGTGTGAAAATTTATTTGAATTTTATATAATGTCATGCTTTGTATTTTCATATTCGTTTGTTTGTTGATATGGCACCTGTAAAAGGTTAATTTGTCACAGGCACATCTCCGAAGTTACAAATGACACAGCACTGAAACTTCACGCAGTGTTTTCGATAATTTTCCAATTTCGATCCGCGATGTGCATTATGCGTATTTCGCGATTTTTACCCTATTTAAAAATCTTTGGAGTCCTTGAAAATTTTGAACGGTTACGGTCAAACTGACCGGTGATGGTATGTGAGGTCAATTTCCAAACTGTTACCATGTTTTAGTATTTAAAAGATATCGATTTAAAAAAAACACGTATTTGGGTCTTTTTTATTTGTCGTGATTATTGATGCGTTTACGTCATTACGTAATTTCATGTTTTCACGTGTTAACCTGCATGGCTTCATATTTTGTGACTCATAAAACTGCTTCGTTGAATGAAATCTGTACATTCGCTTTGAGATCTCATATCTTTCGAGTTATTTTTGAGATTGATTGCATGATTCTGAGTGCGATTAAGGATTTTGTACGTTGTTTATTTTCAAATTCACGAAAATCATCGAAATTTATATCTCAATGCAACACCATCCTTCAGTGATAGGCGAGTCTCTATGGCATTTTAAAGTCACAATCTCAAAAACGGGTTTTATACTGTTATACTTAGATTGATGCTACACATGCATTATTTTGACACTTTCGTTCTGGGGTTTCAAATGTTAAGGTCGACTAACTGATATATTTAACCTGCGGTTAGAGATATTAACTGGTCTACTGTTCGCAAAAATATAAATACAGGCTTTACAATTAGGTCAAACAATTCAAAACAACGTTGGCGTTGTCTAAAAGTTTGATGCAGTATTTCCACCGCCAGATTTTGCGGTACAAGTATCCACTGACGATTGCCGATCTTTTATCGTATTATTGATGGTGGTTTTTAGAGTGTGTGATGTGAAAGCTAATTATCAGAGATCCATTGTGTTTTGTAGCTGTAAACTGATCATTAAAAACAAAATACAATCACATGTCATAATTGTTGCTAATAGATACGTAACAGTCCACTGGAAAGAAGTGTGTTCGTCTTCAACTCATTCCTTCACCATCCACGCTTCAGGTTGGAAGAATGAGACCCCGCTGTTCTCTTATATTTTATTTGTTGGTCGAGATAATCCGTTGTTCATCTGAAGGAAGTTCTGGTGTAATATTTAAGGTTGTGCCACCATTTACAGCAAAGATACCTTCTTCCTGTCGTCTGCGCGAGTCCTTTGCCTTTATTATCGAGGGCTGTGCTGCACAATGCCTGACATTCCCCCAATGTTTCTCCTTTTTCTTTTCGAACGCGACGAAAAGCTGCAACATGTTCAGGTGTATTTTGGAAGGAGGGAAAGATCCAGTGTTTCTGAATAAAACAAACTTGGGTACGAGATATTTCAACAATGATGTTAGTAAGTATTTATCTATTATGTGCTATTTTTACAAGAGGCGAGCTTTCGGACTATACAGCGTCATGACAAATTTATTAGAACATTTCATTATACATATAGAATATACTCATATATACCCTTTGGCGCGCTGCTAACACCACTTCACCACGTGTGGTGAACATTTGGTGCACCAAGCTACTTCGGGGATATTTTATTTATACCATGATCGACAGATTAATAAGAGTTTAAATTTTGAATAAATCAATCTTCACATGTGCGATTCTGTTTTTGTTTTCATGAGCACTGATGGACGATACTTCCGCTGGCAATTTAAAAGCCGAAACGAAATGCGCAAATTACGGGGCCTGTTTCATTTCCATAACATACTGTTTCGTGTTAAGGATGCTTTATTTGCATGAGGCAACGTGTGCTTGTTAATTTTTTTGTATCTTCTGGGTAAACTTATTTAAAAACGTATTAAATAATAGCCGGTTTCATTTCATTCTTCACGAGGCGACGAGCGATAAATTTGGACAAGTTTGCATTCAAGGCTCATCAACTCGTGTGTAGTTCCCCCTATGGTGCAAATTTTAACTATTGAAATCCCATTGCTGACGTGTCCACCACTGTTGGCGTGTAAAGCATATATAGTAGAGTAGGGTATCATGATGTAAATAAACGCTCAACAAAAGATTATAGAATTTTTCACTTTCATTGTATCAAGAACGTAACGAAAATCAATTTCGTGCAACAAGGTTATTATTTTTTTTTTCTCTATGAGAATGATAAAATATGCTAACTGTTATTATTATAGTTATATTAAATATACGATATGGTAACATTTGGCACATTTATGAGTATGCAGTACGAAGAAAATGAGAACTATATTTTATCACTGCGGACTATTTATGCAGAAAATCGTTGATTTATCGCTGATAACTACCAACTTCTTGCGAAACGCGTATAATAAAAAGAAAATGTGGTGTTTTTGATTGGCTAACGAAACTTATCTCATTCATGATCTTCAGAAATGTTTATTATTTGAAAAATAAACATGTGTCTCGGTCTCTCATGGGGTAATTTTCGGTATCCACTCAAAAACACTACACACACTCTTTGGTTTGTTTTTGTTTTGGGTAATTTTTGCCAAAATTAACTACAGAATTTATTTTTATAAAAAATAAAAACAAAAGCCTGAAAATAGTTCAGCCCGACACTTTTCAAAAGAGATGAGTAAAAACGTATAATAAACACAGTTACTGAAATTCTAATCTCGAACGTGTTTATTTCTGGAGTTTGATGAAGGTCTTTCAGGCACATTTTGATAAGTGCTCTGGTATCTTTTGTTCTAATTGTTCATAACAATATTTTTGGAAATATTGTATTAACCTTCCATTTACAGTGCTCTGTTTTCCTATATTTTTTCAGTCTGTATAAACACACATTTTGAAACCGATTCTTCTGGAAAGAATCCTTTTAACTTTCATTATTTTTTGGAACCCGTGAACTAATGATTTTCGAGCATCTAAGCATTATAAATACTCTAAATATTTTTTTCTCTTTTTCCTTTATTTAAAATTTAAATTATTTAAATTTGGGAAATGCACGAACTTTTACAGTCAGTCTACCAATCTTTTAATTATACCGGTGAAAGGTAGCACAGTTACATATTGATGTAAAGCTTCAAATGGTTTCCTAGTGAAGGTCGACAGCTTGTCAGTTCATGTTTGTATCAAGATTTCAGTCATCTCCTGTATTATTTTACAAAACACAAATATTTTTTTCAAAGAGATTATGAATTTCTTAATCGTATTTATCAGTAGAAATTGTCAAACTGCCGTGCCCTTATAGTGTATTGCGATTTATTACATGCTAGCCTGTGAAGTATCGCAAAATATCTAAAAGATATTTCTGGATATCCATCGACTTGATGGATAACGAGGAATATCCCTCAGCAGCTTCCTAAATGACGCCATACTTCCGCGCATCACTTTGTCTTCGATGCTGTTACAGAATGTGGAGAGTGGATTGTAAAGAAATCACCCGGGGAGTGGAGTTATCACCCAAAGTATCACTTTCAAATTCTGTACATTAGAACAAAGATTACAATCAATGTTTCAGCCAATGGACCTCCGGGTATACCCGGAGGTCCATTGGCTGGAACTTTGCTTGTACTTGTTATGCCTTGCAATAAATTTGCAATTATTGCTTGGGTGCAATCTCCATCCTGCTGATGATTTAGTGAAATGCACTCTCCACGTACTGTACATGTGCTTCAGGGCTTGCATTAGTAGCAGTACCAGAGAAGTTCATGTTATTCCAAGCTGTTTTGGTGATTTTATGACTCAAAAAGTAGATTATAATCATAATAAAATAATAAAGTAAAATAACTGAAAGTTATTCCGTGAGTGAGACTGAACCTTGAACTTAGCAAACTTTTCCGAAAAACCTTAGTAGAGTGCAACTGGCGATTCTAGCTGAGAAATACTTAATTAGATATTTAGGTAATTTCTAGCAATTTTCGAGTTTATTTTCGCGATAAATCGACTAATTCCGAATACTTGATCACTTAAAATTGACCTAGTATGCAACGAGATGATACATGACTTTTTCGAGTCAGAAATCGGATAGGAAACCGTCGCCGAGAGAGACGCTACGAGGATCTCTCCCGTTTTTTCAATCGAATCTCGTAAAGAGAGCGATATAAAAATGTTAGAAAATCTTTGGGATCCTCTCATTCTAACTCAGTCCAGAATTCATCGAATTCCCCCACAGTATGGTGGTGAAGATATATGAAAGCTTTGGAAGCCTTTTCGAGACATGCAAAAATTCCCTCGAAACCGTTTTTTATAACATAAATCTCGATGTAAAAATGTATCAAGTGCGTTAAAGTACATTAATAATTCACCTCGAAATATCTGTCAGGTCCTGTAATTTTCGATCTTCCCGTAAATGTGCAGTGTTAAAAGAATGGATGATTTTAAAAAATTGTAAGAAACCAGCGTATTATTTTTCCTGCTTTGTAATGTAGAGATATCATATCGCTAGATTAAAAAAAGAAGAAAATAAAACATCGCTGTAAAAACCTCAGAGGATATGATGATGGAAGGAAAAAATATCGCCTGTTTTTTTCTGATACTACTCAAAGTTTGCTAAGCACTAAATACTTGACACATCATTGTGAAATTTGCTTGTGATATATTTGCGATATTGTAGTGGATATGATTGAGGAATGTATTGAGATGGCTACCAGTGTTTACATTAGCTCTCTTGATGGACAGAGTTTTCGTGACAGTCATGGAAAGCCTGTACCCCTTGATTTTCATTATGTTTTTGTGTACTGTCTACATGCAGATGACTTGTGTAGGGTATTCAGTCTTCATTTCAACACAAACCCTTGTGATTTAATGATTGAATATGGCAAATGCAAATGTAAGAAGACATTTGTAAAAAGCAGAAATGTGGCGTGCTGTAGGCATGGTGGAGCAAGGGTCTACCCATCGTCAGGTTGGTGAAACCCTTGATGTGCACCATATGGTGATCACCAGAGCCTGGGTATGATTTCAGCAGTATGGAACACCAGTAAGGCAGCATGGTTGTGGTAGATACAGGGCAACATCTGCAGCTGACGACCGGTTTTTGATCATTCAGGTCCGTAGGAACCGCTTGGTCACAACAACCCAGCTTCGCAGTGACCTTCAGAATGCATCCGGGGTAACTGTTTCGACGCAGACTATCCGGGCAAGGTTGCACGAAGGTGGTCTTCGATCGAGAAGACCATGTATTCGCATTCCGCTGTGCCAGAACCACCGCCAGGCACGATATGAATGGGTTATGGGCCACGTTGGATGGAGCAGAGAAGATTGGCGACCTGTCGTTTTACAGGTGAGCGAAGATACTGCCTAGACAACACAGATAGGCGTTTTAGGGTATGGAGAAGACTAGGAGAGCGATTCCATGCAACCCGCATTGCCGAGCATGACACTATGGTGGAGGGTCAACCATGGTCTGGGGCGGCATCAGCAGGGATGGACGTACTGAGCTCTGTGTCCTTGAACGTGGTACATTGAATGCCCAGCGGTATATTGATGAGATCCTGGATGTCCACGTCAGATTGTATGCAAGTGCAGTGGGTGATAGATTCATTCTGATGGACGATAATGCCCGTCCTCATGTTTCCCATGCAGTCGGGGAATATCGACAAGGGAGTTGTTTGAGCGTATCGACTGGCCAGCAAGATCCTCCGACCTCAATCCAATCGAACATGTCTGGAATGAGTTGCAGCTTGCAATTTCAGCCCGCCCAGTCCAGCCAAGAAGTGTCCATGAGCTTGGTATAATGCTGGCCCAAGAATGGAACAACATCTCACAAGGGGCCACCAGGAACCTGATTGGGGACATGAGAAGGTGTTCTCAAGCTGTAATAAACAGTAATGGGTCTCAAACTCGATATTGAGCCCATTCCAGTTCGCTCCGTCCACTTTTTGGCAAATTGAAAAATTTCCTCTTTTACCAATAATATCCATTTTCCATGGTTATCGTATTCAAAAGCTAAAAAATAATGTCAAATACAAATAAAATCTTAATTTCTGTACTTAAATCATTAAAGATAAAATTAAATAAAAAATATATACACTTTTTATAACAATATTTTAACTAAGAGGTAAAACAGGTAGTTGGATATACTTGGTGCTTAGCAAACTTTGATCAGTATTTTTAATAAAAAAAAAAAAAAAGAATTAAAAATAAATAAAATAAAATGAATTAAAAGCAAATAAAAGCATAAACCATTAATGAAGAAAAAACTTGAATATAAGCATGTTATTTTTAAAGATCAAAAATCCCAAGTTGAGAGATGCAATATGAAACCCGAACATATCGTTAATTTATATAGGATGAATCCGTCGAGCGCAGACTCGATCTTCTGCTTGCCCGAGGGAGCTGATGGCAACCTTAACATGGGTGACAAACTGGTGGAAATAACTGACGAATGTAGAATCTGCTGCTCTTGCTGGCCAAACCCAATGATTACAACGAAGACGATTACCAAACATGCGGCGCTCTCCTGGTTAGAATGAATGCCGAGAAAAAAAAACCAGCGATTTCAGAGAGACAAGACAGAACGCGAGAAGAGGTTCGAAGGGCAAGGCGGTGGTGAAACTCATATGGGATGTGAATAAAGCGTTTGTCAAATCGGTCACTGGACAGTGAATGAAAACCTCCACCACGATCATTCCCTCCGATCTTAATGCATACAGGAGAGATTGAGTCTCTTGATGGCGAGTCGAGAAGATGGTAATACGGGAGTTTGAAACGAGTTGATGAGCATATGTGACGAATTGATGAAGCAGAAGGTTTTGGATAGATATATGTATAAATCGTTCATGAATGCGTTGAATAAAAAAACGATACTAAATAAAATAGTAAACAAAAAAATGAATAAAATAAATATATAATTATTGATAAAAAAAATGAGAAAGAAAAGTAAATATGTTACTAATAAAGAAGAGATGATTTACTAAATCTTACATCAATGGCAGATTCGGTTGCTGAATTTGATGATGGGCGTTCCATCACGTGACGGAAGCGAGTATCAGAATCACTTCGAAGGTCAGAAATCTAAATGTTATAGTAAATTTCTTTTCTTATTATACCTACCACAATTGTTTACTACAGGCTTGCACTACAGTGGAAGAACCTAACTCGGATAAAATGCTCTCTATTTTTTGTCTTTCCCAAGCAATTTGGGAAAGAAAAGTGGTGCAAAAGCACCAAGAAAAAATAAGCCAAAACTGGGTCGAGTGCAACCGGCGCAGACCCAGTACAGGACGCTCTCTCCCAAGTACAACTCCACGACTTCCGTTGCCAGTGACGCATATACCGTCGCTAAAGACTCATTCTTTTCGAATCCGTCAACGTTAGAGTTATGTGATCAGCGGGGAGGAAAGATTATTTACCCGTAAAGAAGACGGGAGGGCCTCCATGTAAACAATTGTGGTAGGTATAATAAGAAAGGAAATTTACTATAAAATTTAGATTTCTTATCAACCTACTCACAATTGTTTACTACAGGCTGAATAGACAATAGGCTGGAGGGAATCGCATAACCAACCCACACATAACCTCAGTGCACTGGAACCGTGAAGCAGAAGGAATAGGTCCCGAGGCTTATCAACCATAACGTCGCAATCATTGGTAAAGGACAATGAAAGGAGACATATGGGCCTATGTGACACACAGACAGAAAAAGTGCAGTAACAGCACAAGGCTGAAACTGACCTTCAAGAAGCCTAATGGCTATGGCAGACAACAGCCTGAGCAGAGGAAAGAGGACCCAGGGCGAAAAGGTCCTCCGACTGCTCCTGCAACTGGCGCAGATAAAAGGTGGAGAAAGTAGAGGCATTTCTCCAGTAGGCTGCCTGCATAACATCCGACAACTTGACGGAGTTAGAATAAGCCCAAGAGGTGGATAGTGCCCGCACCTCGTGGGCAGAAATACGATTGGTAATACAATCGCCAGCTGCTAAACGACCGTAAGCCGTGCGAATAGCAAGACAAATCCATTGAGAAATGGGTTGAGGAGAGATCTTCTGTCGACCCGGAATAAGAGACAGAAAAAACCGTTTCCTGCCTTTCCGTATGAAACGTGTCCGATCGAGATAAATGCGAATAGCACGGACCGGCCAGAGCAAAGGGCGATTACCCTCAACAGAAGGAAGAGCCCTGATACAGATAGGAGAAGGAGTGGTATCTGGTAACTGATTCTTGGCCAAAAAAGAGCAATCAGTGGTAAAAGTAACACTGTTGGGAGAGCTCCTAAAAAAGGCCAGGTCAACCGAGAGGGCGTGAAGCTCACTAACCCGTCTGGCCGAAGCAAACGCCATCAGAAAAGCCGTCTTATATGTGAGAAAATGCATATCCACCTGGGATAAAGGTTCGAACGGCGCCCCCCCCCCCCCCCCCCCCCCCCCCCCCCCCAAGCAAAGCAGCACCCACGAAAGATTCCATCGTGGGGTAAGCTGCAAAGTCCGAGGCCTTTTCAAAGAAAAGTGCCGAACAAGCTTGGAGAGGTAAGGATTAGTGCCGAACGACGCTTCCCCACATAAGAAAAAGTCTCTGAAAGCATGGACCTGTAACTCTTGATGGTAACAGGCTGGAGACCCCGAGAATCAAACAGATATACCAGAAACTCCGCAATCTGTGAAATCGAAGGATTTGCATAATCAACAGAGTGATCAGCACACCATCGACAGAAGACCTTCCATTTAGCTGCATAAGCTAAACCAGTGGAGTGCCTCCTTGAAGAAGAAATGCACTCCACTGCTCGTCTCGAAAAACCTCTACGGAGGAGACAGGACCTGACAAAGGATATGCGTGAAGACACAATGGAGTCGGGTCGACGTGAAACCTCCTCGGGCGACCTTGACAAACAAGGTCGCGAAGTAGCGGGAGACGTGTCGGAACCGCCGCCATCAGCGAGCGGAGCTGATTGATCCACACCGCTGAGGCGACAGGGGAGCGAGCAGAATGATTCGACAACTGCAGGTTCGAATTTTGGCTAGAACCTGAGGCAGAATCGGAACCGACGGGAAGGCGTAGACGACTAGACCGTTCCAATCGAGGGACAGAGCGTCCACGGCAAAAGCCAGAGGATCTGGACACGGGGACACGAAAGTGTCCACCTGATGGTCCCAACGAGTCGCAAAGAGGTCGATGTGGGGACGTCCCCAGAGATCGCAAAGCGACTGGAACACTGCCCTGTGGAGCATCCACTCGGTGGAAATAACCCTGCCCTGTCGGGACAGGGAGTCGGCTAGGACGTTCAGACGACCGGCAATGTGACGAACAACCACTTCGGCGTGAACATCCTGAGCGAGCAGTAGAAGATCCCGAGCTAATTCGTACATCGGAACCGAGTGCGTGCCGCCCTGGTTCCGAATGTAAGCAACCACTGTCGAATTGTCGGACAGCAGAAGGACCTGGCGATTCGACAGGTGAGGGAACCACTGCATGAAACTCAGAAGAAGAGCAAGAAGCTCCTTCTGGTTGATGTGCAGAGCTGCTTGATCCTGGTCCCACATCCCGTGTAGGGAAAGACCGAGAGAATCCAACGTCGCATCCCATCCGAGATCGCTGGCATCTGCCGTCAGAACGCGATCGGACGTGGGTAAGTCCAATGGAACACCCTGCGTAATCCACTGAACTTCTGTCCAGGGAAGAAGGTGAGGATAAAGAGATTCCGGAAACGGAAGCACCTGATCCAGAGAATCTACATTCGGCCTCCAACGACTGAGCAGAAAGTGTTGGAGAGGTCTGACACGCAGCCGACCTAGAGGAATGAGATCCGTCACCGAACCACAGAGACCGATCAGCCGGAGAAAACTCCGAGCGGTCGCGTACGTGGACTGGGACAGAGTCAGAGCAAAAGCTGAGAGAATCACAGCCTTGGCCTGGGGAACCGCTACCAAATTGAATTGGGTTTGGAAAGCCATCCCCAGATGACAAAACGACTGAGAAGGGACCAGGTCCGACTTCTCCTCGTTGACTCTGAATCCTAGCGACGTGAGCAAGCTCAACAGAGTGGCGACATCCGACTCCAGTAAGGCAGCACTGGAATGCCTCTGGAGGATATCGTGCAGATATGCCGAAGTAGTCACCCTGGACTGTGTGCGATGGAACGCTATCACATGCGACATCAGTTTGGTGAAGGTCCAAGGAGCCAGGTTGAGGCGGAAAGGCATGGCCTTGAACTGGTAAACTCGCCCCAGAAAAGCGAACCTGAGATACTTCCGTGACGCCCGATGCATCGGAACGTGGAAGTAAGCGTCTCGCAGGTCGATGCGGGCAGCGAAATCTCCCTGGTGAATTGATAGGCGGACCGACCTGAAAGTTTCCATGCTGAACTTGGGAGCAATGATAGACTGGTACAGGATACTCAGATCGATAACCGGTCGGAGTCGGCCGTCCTTCTTCGGCACCAAGAACAGGCGGGAATAGAAAACCACTGACTGAATGTTCTTGACGACCTCGATCGCCCCATTTGCCAGGAGATTGCCAATCTCCGTGGACAAAAGTTCCCGACGTAAAACGTCTGAAGGAATTGTGGATGGAAGAGGCACCCTTGACAGAGTGGGGTGCCGTCGGAAGGATATTCGCAGCCCGGACAGAACAAAATCTAACACCCACGGATCGGATGTGATGGTGGCCCAACGGTCTGCGAACTCTGCTATCCTTCCTCCAACCTGGGACGAGTCGAGGTGGGGACCTTCATTTCGAGCCCCGACGAGGCCCGCGAGAGGAGAAACCACCTCCTCTACTAAATGAAGAATCCTGAGACGTCCCTCGATTCTGCCGACCTTTACCCTTACCCCTTGAGTAAGAAGTATAGGCGGCGGCAGAAGGACCAGCCTTTTGCTTCACAGAGGAAGCAGAAGGGTACTTGTTAGGCTTGGAACGGCCCTTGCCTCCCCTAGAAGGCTGATCAAGCTGACGAAACAGCAGCTGATCTTTAGAATGACGTGGGACGTCATCCCGGACCGTCGACACGGAACCATGGAAAAGTTGCGGACCTGCCAAAGAAGCAGATCGAAGAGCAGCACGCAGCTCCTCGGGAAAGGATCGTTCTGTGTCCAGCACAGCGTCCCTTCGAACTAATTCCAGATTAGCCGTGTTACAGGCATGCGTGTGAGGAAGATGCATAAGCGCCTTGGACAGCACACGCAAAGGAACCTGTACCTCATCAAACTTATCTGGAGGCAGATAAGCAGCCAAAGCTGAGACGACGTGATCTGAGAGAGAAAGCATGCCAAGCATCTCTCTAGATAAGCCCAACGTGGACTCCAGGGTCGTCATTGGAATGACGGCAGACTTGGGCTTGGAAAGCCCGAGGGAATTGGAGTCCTGATCCAGAACCGTCAAAGTCTGGCAGACCGACGGATTGGCGGAATCGTAGGAACGATAACGCACAGGAGGAAAAAAGGTGTCAACCCTGGTGAAGAACGAAGTCTTCAGAGCCTTGGAATTCAGCATGGAGTCCAATGCTGAAAAAGCTTCAACCACCTGTACCGACTGGCACGGTCGAAGGCGCCCAGAAGCAGGTTGCTCCATAAGCTGTAGGCGCGCGACCGATGATCGCAGTCTGGCTGACACTGCCGACTGGTTAGTAGGTTTGAGATCAGGCAGAAACCCAAACACAAAGTCAAGAGCTGCCCCCAAGTTCGAAGACTGCTGGCCCTCGACATCAAGCATGTCGGACTCCTCCCCAGAGTCGGAAGACACATAGCCCATCGTGGGCAAACCAGCCGACGCCTCCCATGGTGTCGGGACACCAGGGGAATCAGAAACCGGCCTGTTTCCAATCCCGGGAGGCGGCGCCATAGGAGGCGCCTGGAAACCACTCGTTGCCTCGCTGGAAGCAACAGGAAGGCTCTTTGATAGAACCTGAGTGAGTAAGGAGAGGGCCTCCCTAAGCTCACTGCCCGTACTGGCCGGTTCGACAGGGAAGCGAACCGGCAAAGTGGCTTCACCTCTGACCCTCTTAACCAGCGAAGGGTCACGATCCTCCAAAACACCCGACGCGGGACGACGGGCGGCAGCCGAAACATCTGAAGGCAGACGTGTATAGGGGTACGAGGCACCCCGAGGATCAATATAGCGAGAACTCATGAGAGTCACCGCGGACCTCTGCGGGGCAGAAGGTCCAGGCTGCACAAAAGGCGTTGGTCCCCCAAAACTGGTCGTGTGGCCAGAATGAGTTGACGGAAACGCCACGGATTTCATAGTGTCTCCACTAAGAACATCCGAATCCAAAGACACAACTGTGGTGCTCGACGGCGTAGAGACCACAGAGATGGGTTCGGCCGGCAGCCCCTTCCAACTTCGCCGAGTTGAAGTCAGGGAAGGCTGAGGCCGATATCCCACGTCTACAGTACCAGACATTCCTGCAGTCCCCTGCAGCGAAAAGCCGAGGCCGGCTGAAACTGACGACGAAGCAGACGGACCAGCAGTAGTAGTAGATACGTCGGGAGTCGTCGAGGCTGGTGGAATAGTGGAGAGAGCACACCTGCTCGGCTCCGAAGGAGGAGTCACAACCCTAGTGACAGCCTCAGATGTCGACTGGAGGGGGACCGTAGTCCCGGAACCAGGCACCTCTTCACCAGAACACTCAACGGCTCCCGCAGTATCCACTACAGGAAAAGACTGCACAGCCCCCACGGAAGAGGAATAACTCTCACCAGACAAGGTCGGCTCGGGAGCCCCCGAACGACCACGTTCTCCTTTCCCGCGGGAGCGGGAGGCACGGCCACGAGAACGAACGACACGGTTAACTGACGCCCAGAAAGTGGATGACCATGATCCACAGACACCACATGGCCGCTGGGCCGAACACCCATTACAGGAGGAACAAGAAGAATGTAAATCGTCCACATGCTTTGGCAGCAGACATTGCCCACAAGGAATTGTCCTGGGCATGATAGAGGTGGGAGGAGCAAAGAAGGTGCATCAGAAAACAGAAGAACACCCCCAAAGAAGAGAGAAAGGTGACAGAAACAAAGACCCCAGACGATCGACCGGGAACCACACAACAGGATGACTACTCTCAAAAGAGAGACGAAAAACTGTAGGAGTGGTACCCCGCTGACACCTAACTCTAACACAATTAGAAAATTTAGCAAATTAAGCATTAACAATAATTGTGAAAAATAATAAGTCCGAACCGCATGGCACACGAAACTCGAGCGCGACTCGAGAGAGAACAATTAAAATACATTATGGATATATAATATTGAAGAGAATATAAAGAAAACTGTTCCTGATACACTGATGCACTATGAATCAGGAATCATCAAACAACGAGCTGCATAAACACTGATAAGCGTGCAGAAACATCTCGACACAAGGCGGATGACAAAAAGAATGAGTCTTTAGCGACGGTATATGCGCACTGGCACCGGAAGTCGTGGAGTTGTACTTGGGAGAGAGCGTCCCGTACTGGGTCTGCGCCGGTTGCACTCGATCCAGTTTTGGCTTATTTTTTCTTGGTGCTTTTGCACCACTTTTCTTTCCCAAATTGCTTGAGAAAGACAAAAATAGAGAGTATTTTATCCGAGTTAGGGACTTCCACTGTAGTGCAAGCCTGTAGTAAACAATTGTGAGTAGGTTGATCAGAAATATTAGTGCCGATTTAATTCATAGGTTAATAAGACAGTCAGCCAAATGACCGAAATTGTCATCAAAATCAGAAGAGCTATCGAATGTGAAAGTTGGAAACATCAAGGGAATCGGGCGATACAAGAACTCGCAAAATAACAGATCGGGATTGAAAATGGTTTAAAGAAAGAATGAATTCCCATTATATATAAGAAATAAAAACAATTACTTTAAAGAAACCTAAAAAAAAACCCTTAGTGAAAAAAACGTTAAAAAAACAGAAACGAGGCGAGATGGAAATCAAAGATCCATCTTTGAAAGAAACGTAGACCAAGAGATCAAATCACAGACTCATTCCCGACACCCTAAGAGGATTGCTAGTTGTAAAATCGAAATGTGGAAAGGAGAATCTATTGTTGCAACCTGAGGGGTTGGATTGAGTGTTTGATTGTTTGTGTTCGGCAAGAGTCTCTTTCAACCCGAATAAGAATTATAGTAAAAAGCCCCAAGCACAAAATTACCAAAAACGTCATAATGAGGGTCTTCGGTCACTGGGATGAGTTCGAACAATGTGATGCATTGCTCACAATGATCTTGCACGAGATGTCGAAAGAACTCTGAAATAATACTAAAACATTTTATCATATGACTCGTCCGTTTTGTTCACTCTAAAACATTTGATATTTTGTTTTCATATTAATCAGTGAGAAATAAAGCCTTCCGTCAATTTCATTGGTCAGTTTCAAAACTTGACAATTTGATTGGCTGAACAAAATAAAACTGGGCCACATTTTCATAATTTGCATAATTAGAGTTGGGAGATTTCATTGGTCAATTCCAAAACTGGACAATTTGATTGGCTAAACAAAATACAACTGGGTGGTATTTGCATAATTTCAGTAGGGAAAATTTACGTTATCTGTCCTATTTAGGGTGGGTTATATTGTATTAATATTTTACCTACAAGAAAAACGCCATTCATTTTTTTTATATTTTCACTATTTGCTTCCACAACATAGGTTATGACCCCTCATTGGAACGAGCTCGACGAGCTCGTTCCAATGAGGGGTCATAACCTATGTTTTGGAAGCAAAAAATGAAAAGTTTTAGTTATACCAGGATGTTTTTTCCAAGTGCCGTCTGCAACTCAAGTTAGGTGATCGGTTAAAAAGTCATACTAAGTGGCTAATTTGCGAGTGTGTGTGTCATATGATAAATAGAATATAAAATTAGTGTTTTTCTCGTATAATATTTATGAAACTCGTCCGAATTTTCCGTTTGGGCTCGCCAGAGGCTCGCCCAAACGGAAAAGCCCTAGACTCGTTTCATAAGAAAAACACTCATTCCACATCCTCTACAAATGTGGAATGTCAATTTTACGAACAGATTGACGACGTTCCCGATCCTTGAGATTTCAGTTCAGAGCATAAAAGTTTGTGATCTTCGATGACCTGCTGTTGGAGAAACAGAATCAATGCAAATCTTTCTGCGTTCGAGAATGTTACACAACGTTGATTGTTTATCGTTTCTATCTGTGGCAACATTATTTCTGATTGCCCAAACAGACCATAAGAGAGAATGCGGATTTTCTGGGTCTGCTTTGCCAAGATCTCAGGTATTTTAGTCACGTCTGCGGTGATCACCTGGTGAATGACATGATGAAAGAAGAATTTAGGAGATATTGTAAGCCGGTGTGGGATCACGGACCTTATAAGTTCGTGGCCATGAATCTGACGTGTCGCAAATACTACAGAAAATATAGAAACAGATTTTTATATTCTGTGCGATGTGATTATTATATAATAATAGAAAAAAAATAATGTTAACTAGGAGTAAACAAATATATAAATATAATTTTGTCAAATTGCCGCCATGCTCAGGTGATTTCTCCCTTATAAGCGGTTTTCACTTTTGACTAATTCATAATTCGTTACGTTCAGTGCCGTACCAATGCTTCTTGGTACAGCATCTATTCTTAGAATTTTTTAGCTGGCATAAACATATACTTCATCTGATATTTAAATAATTCTGTCAAATGACCATCATGCTCGGGAGATTACTCCCCTCTAAGTGGCTTTCACTTTTGACTAATTCATATTCCAGTACGTTAATACCAATGTTTCTTGGTATGTCATTTTTTCTAGGAATTTTTTAGTTGGCATAAACATATACTTCATCAGATACTTTAACCATTTAACATGAAAAGCAGACGACACTTGCAAACAAAATTCTTGAATAACCAATTTATTTCAGTTTCTGTCTCAACAACATAGGTCCTGGCCCCTCATTGGAACGAGCCCGACGAGCTCGTTCTAAAGTGGGGTGATAACCTACGTTTTTGAGACAAAACGTGAAAATGTAATAAAATCAATTGGCGATTTTTTAGAATAGCGCCTCCTGGTTTTGAACAGAGGGTTAAATAAGTTTGTCAAATTACAGTCATGCTCGACAGATTACTCCCTTCTAGGCGGCTTTCACTTTCAACATCCGGAGCTTAACGTAACGGATTTTGATTTATTCAAATGTGAAAGGAGTGAAATATCTACTGATGGACATAGGGGTGTTTTCAAATTTTGGATGGATAAGAACATTAAAAAATAAATGGGCAAATGGCATAGCCAAAGCTTGGAAAAACATCTTCACTTCTTCCTTGCAAAAACCTGAGACATTGTTTGTGGACAAAGGTCGAGAATTTCACAGCATTCAGCATGCCGCGCTTAGTTACATCTTAACTAGTTGTATTTGAGCAGTGATATAATGACTAAATGCGAAATAATTATAGTATTTTTTGGTAAAATGTGACATGTAATCTCTACCCTTTCCATTTGATATAGACAATGCATCACAGCACAACTGTGCAACATAATTAGCTGGGTGACAACTTCTGTCGACTAATGCAAGCATCTCATAGAGAACCTGTGCATGGCACATTTATATATATATATCCACGCATCGCTGCCATTTTTCACATCCAAAATAACACTCTATAAACGACTCCTTAATTCTCAATTCCTACTTTTCATTTTTATTTTTTAACCTTTTTCTCGGGGGGTAGCAGGAAGACGGCCAATCTGGCTATGCTACCTCCATACAATATGCATGTTACTTAGTGTTTTGTATACTTATCTAGATATCACTGTAAATGTACATGTAATGTTATATATTTGTAACGTGTATATTGTTGAATAAACAATTCAATTCAATTCACATGTGTTGTCTCGTTGACACATGTTCCACTGGAAATGAAGAGAAGGTGAGCATGGTCAAATGATGGAATAGAACCATGAAGGAAAAAATGCATACATATTTCACGGCCGACTCAACTAAGAAATATGTGTATGTCTTAGACGATTTAGTTGACGACTATAACAACATGCATCACAGTTCCAGCAAGATGAAATACGTGGAAGTTAGCCATCTGCAAAACGAAAAGAAAGGCTATGTGAATTTCTATCCATTGAGGATTGCGGCGACGATGAAACAACCCATATTTGCCGTGGGAGATAGAGTGAGAATTCATAAGTGTAAAAAAACATTGCAAAATAGGTGACATGCCAAGATGGACGGCAGAAATCTTCATCTTGGTTCGTGTATTCTCTCCGGATCCCATCACTTATGAGATAGAAGCATCAGATGACAAGGAGACCACAGGGAAGTTTTACAAACAGCAATCGCGAAAGATCACATTTAAAAAAAATCTTCTCATCTTCCACAATAATTATCTTTCATGAGTCTCTCGAAATCTGCAACTCTCTGATCAGCATATTTTTTTTTGGTGATGGTATCACTGAGATCTATCAGATCGGGAACATTATGAAGCTTGTGAATATTAATATTCGACGGTTACTCTCTCCTCACAAGATGATCATTCAAATATGTGGCAGAGATTCTGCCGTTGCCTGCAACGGAGATCTTTATTTTTTATCAATTTCATCAGTTCCTCAAAATTTATAGACTGTCATTTTTTTTTATTTTACCTCTATTTATTTTTTTTGGTATTTATATTCCTTATATATATATGATAATTTTTTTCTCAATGTAAATCGTTGAAGATGTCTTGAAAATGATGTCCTAAAGATCATCTCCTGAGAACATAGAGACAGAGGTGTCTGTATAACACTTGATCGGGAGGCTGCACACATTCCGTATTGTAAGAGACAGACGACAGTCAATAATCCATCAATTGTTCGGGAAGTGAGATTGAGTAACTGTCGAATAGATCCGAAACGGTTAAGGGATTTTCTTGATCGATTAATCACGTGGATTAACCTTGGTTAATCGATTAATCACTTGTCCAAATAGATATCAAAATAACTGCCATAACATTGATGATTTACAGCATCAACCCTTTACCCAACGTAACAAACAAAACCGACTAGGCCTATATACAAAAATCCCCATTCAAATTTATTATGTTTTAATTTTTTGTCTGAAACACATAGCTTATGACCCCTCATTGGAACGAGATCGTTGAGGGGTCATACGACAAAAATTGAATTTTTTTAGTAATTCATGAATTTATTTTGTAAGTATCGTCTGCTACCCGCTATGTGTAAAGGGTTAAGAATGATCATTTCCAGCTATTGATACAGTATGATGATCATGCAAGTAAACAAGTATGTCAGCAAGTAACTTGCATGCTTTACTCTGTCTCATATAATTGATATGAGTCAGTGCGACAATGTTTACCTGTTTTGGAGCAAGTTTGTTCCTTTGTTAACCCATATAATGCAGTAGTTCAAAAGTAACGGTTAATCGATCAATTACTTTTCGGATCGATCAAGATGTGGGTCATTGAATAATCGATCGTTCGGTTAACCATTTCAGCTCTACGTGCTATTATTTTGCTATGTGTCATATATGATAACTTGATGTATGTAACCCAAAAGTAACAATCGAGGACTGGATAACTGTAATGCCAGAAGCACAAGTGAGAGTCTGGACATCAAAAAAATGTAAAGGTGTGGTTATCTGCTGTCAACTTAGCTTGCTTTCCGCTTACAACTGAATCTTTTTGCGAGAATGTTAAACGTGCGCATCTTCAATCCATGCACTCGGGCGCTATTGAACTAGGGGTAACATGAAAATGTGGGACTCTGCAGCTTCGAGATTCGATTCGATCCCATATCTTAAGTTCATATTCGGTTCGATGTGAAATTGTCTGACCGGTTCGTTTCTTTTAGAATCATTTTCACAGCAAAACTGCTTGGTACAAGTCATCTGCATCGTTTCACGAAACGCATAATTCGGATGGAAATCGCACATAAGTATATTGAAATAAAGCACCGAGTTGAACTTCCTCTAGATTAACCCTTTATCCAACGTAACGTCCAAAACCGGCCAGCGCTATTCTCAAAAATCGCCTATTAATTTTCATTTTATTTTGTGTCTCAAAAACAAAGGTTATGACCCCTCGTTGGAACGAGCTCGTTGACCTCGTTCCAACGAGGGGTCATAACCTATGTTTTTGAGACAAAAATGAAACAAATTAGTTACACAAAAAATTTCTTTGCAAGTGTCTTCTGCTTTTCATGTTAGGGAAAGGGTTGTTAACAAAAATTACATCTACACTCATGCCACCAGCCATACTAAACCAAATATCACCAGTCCCCACAACTGTTAAATGCAAATTTAAGGACGACGAAGGTATGCCCGGATGATGTCGTTGGATTTTTATATCAGTCGGGACATGAGCCATCACAGTCGAAACAAATCAAGTTTTTTAGCACCCCAATCACCATCGGTCATCTTCAAGACGCCACTGATTCGATTCGGGGATCAGTTCGATTTCCAATAATAGACGTGTTTCGATTCGAGATTTGATTCGAATCGAAACTGTATGATTCGCAGGGTCCTACCGAAATGCGAACCCATGTAATAAGGATGGATCACCGATAATAAATCGAGGACATTGATCCTAATGGACATTCCGGAGTATTTACACTCTGCGCTTGCTCGGAAATTGATGCTGGTGTGATTCGGAGAAGGCATGTTCTTCTAATAGATGTTCACGTGTTTCTGAAAACATACCATACTTATTGGTGTGCAATTACAGAGAGATTCGAAAGTGCGTCATCACGTGACACCGAAATGAAGCAGCGTATGTTTTTTTGTATTGCCTACTCTTTCATATGACATGTTGTGAGAGCTCTCTCGTGGGCATATTATTACATGCTGTGGAAGCTCTGTTGTGGGAATTTATTGCATGTTGTGGAAGCCCTCTCGTGGGAATTTCATAATTTGAAGAATGGGTCATAGTATTAATTGCCGAAAAATGGCACAATTTTTACATTTTTGATCATCATTTTGGCGGACATCTCTGATTTTTTTTTTTTCAATTTACGGGCCCAAAAGATTTTTTGATCCGTGATTACTTGCAGAACACGAGCGATAGACATGTCTCAGAATTTTCAGCCATTCTTCTATGCAAGATGGAAACTTTTCTTAGATTTGTGACCATTTTTCCGCCACCTTTGATTTTAGCTGGTATGAATAACTTGATTTTTACGACTACATGAAACATATGGTTTAGTTTTTAGTGGGATGGCTACAAGGTAAATGTGCGGTGTAGACTAATCAATATTTTCAACGTGCAGCCCAAAGGCTGCACGTTGAAAATATTAATTGGTCTACCCCTAAATAATGAATATGGACTCTTCCAACTTCTTTCATTGAACTGACATGGAAGATGCCACCAGGGCAGAGTTAATAAGAGTTGCGGAGGAGAGATGACCTCCATTGCTTGTTTAAGACATTGTTAATAAAAAAATACTCAAGTTTTTTGTCAGCAGTTACAGTTAAAACTAGAAGTCCTGTCACGAACTGTGCGCTTATCTAGGCTTAATTGCGCGTAGGAATTGCGCGCAATTGCCATATCGAATGGCATTCAAAGCACGACAGGTTCTCCCAGTTACTCATAGCAAACACAGGTAATGTTTCTGCCAATGGACCTCCGGGTTACCCATTGGCTGAAACATTGCTTGTGCACTGGCCATATGTACAGAATTTGATTGATTTACTATGGTCATAACGCGTAGATTAACGCGCAGATCGACGTGTTATTTGGACGCATTTCATGACATCACTTCTAGTTTTAACTGTACGAAAATTTGTTATCGAGTAACGACTCTTGTCTTTCACTTCGTTTACTTTTGTCTTCACAGATCTTTGCCCAACTTGGTTGGGTTATAAATATGCATCTGATTTGGACCTGTGTTACAGAATTGGGACCGACGAAGGAAGCTGGGCTGAACACAGAGACATATGCCTGAGAGAATGGGGACACTTGCTTTTTATTGAAAACCAGGAAGTAAATGATTTCATCTCTGGCATCTACAAAGATTGTAAGTGAGGCAATGATGGAAATGCTAGTTTTCGGGATTCACCACCTATGATACTCTATGATGCTGTGATCACAACCTCTCTCCCTCTCCCCTCTCCTTCCCGCCCCTCCCTCTCCCTCTCCCTCTCCCGTCCCGTCCCGTCCCTCTCCCATCTCCCCTCCCCTCCCCCTCTACCTCCCCCTCTCTCTCTCTCTCTCTCTCTCTCTGATATCTTCCTTGGCCATTTGTGGGAAATCAAACAAGAGGTAAATCTATTGTCTGACTAAGCCTTTAGAATCCCTTTTTCACCGTATGAACCCATGTGTTATATGTGATGTGCGATGAGCGATGAGTGCTCACACGATACGGCTTTGGTAAAGTTTTTGGAATATCTTTTTTTCAACTGCTTAATTTGTAATTTATATTGAAGCATTCGTTATTTATTTATTTATTTATTTATTTATTTATTTATTTATTTATTTATTTATTTATTTATTCATTCATTCATTGGTGTTTACGGTCGCATACTTATGCACAATGGCTAATCGTTACCGTGACAGTTTTACGGGTGGAGAGAGCTGGAGTACCCAGAAAGAACCGCCGAGCATCGACGAGCAACTGTCAGCTCCTCAACATTCTAACTCTGTTCAAGCTCGGCTCAAGCAGGGTTACACCGATGGAAGACATGTGAACCATCGACGAGCTGTACGCCTTAGTACACGGCGTCATCGTGCCTCCATGTAGGCAACCGGGATAAAGTGCTTTGCCCAAGGACACAACGCGGGTCGTCCCGGACGGGGATCGAACTCGGAACATCTAGCATAGAAGTCCAGCGGTCTGCTACTGAGCCACGGTGCTCCCCGAAGCATTCGTTAGGACAATGGTTAAAGAAGAATATTGAGTTAGGTTTCAAACTCGTACCAACGGGCAATGACCCGGAAAATTGTAGATCTCGCCCCCAACGTGTCGGGAAATTTCGAGATCCTATCTTCCCGTCTGAACTTTGTGCACTAAGACGCCGTTGGAAAGAGGCTTTCAGAGACCTTTCCAAAAGTGTGTTTGATCACAGCACCTCATCAGCTCATGGGAAAAAAATCCCTAAAATATTAGTGGCGGTATTCTAGCCTTGGACTCACTCGAGTGTACATATCAGTATTGTGTTTAACTCGCTTAAAGCCACCGCATAATGCTATCGAAATATCAAAATTTAACCCGTATTCAAAGTTATTTGACAGAGCTAATCGAGCTCTGTCAAACAACATTGGGTTGATTAAATTCCTAGCATTAGATGATAAGTATTTCCTTCTTGGAATCTCGGTATTTTGACATCAGAGGACAGTGAATTAAACAAAGAACTGGGAGCTAATATTATAACACTTTTACTTTTGTATTTTTCAGAATTATATTTTTCTATTATGGAACCAATTAATTGAAATAAAACATTAGCATTTTACAAAGATGTGGCAATTTGCCTGTTGGCAAATTGTCATATTTTTTAAAATGCTAATGATTCATTTCTTACTGACTTGCAGAAAATACAATTCGGGAAAATAAAATGGTACAAGTTTTATAGTGTTGATTCCATGGATGCTGAAATAATTAACGCTACCCTTATCAATGTTCTTGACATTTCTGAACTCTTCTCGCCTATTTCTTGTGATACTATAGTCACATACAAACATATTAGCCCTGTCACTAGAGCACTGAACTTCAAAGTGGCGTCCAAATTTATCCCTTTATGTCCACGCCATCTTACTTACTAAGAAAATCATGAGAACTCAACAAGCAAATTTTTAGTATTAACGCTCACTGTGCCATTAACCAGGTTGTCTGTGGACAGCCAACTTGCATGTCCGTCCTCGAACCGATAGTTGTCTAGAAAGTAAGAAATGAACTAATAACCACTCGGTAGGTGGCGAGTACTAAATCGTCCTGTACATATTGTATCTTGAGGTGTCTCGATATCAGATGTTAGTTTTCTGGGTGAATGGTAGTTAATTGGTTAGGGCCTTGGACTTGCCCCTTTACCTAACGAATCGACCGTATCCACCTGCATAATATGCAAATTCAGCAGTTGAAGAACATTTTTTTTTTAAAGTTTCAACAAAAAATATCATGTGACCTCTCAATGGAACGAGCTCGTCCCAACGAGGGGTCACGTGATATGGTTGTATTGAAATTGTTTGAAACATTTGAAAAAATAATTTTTAAAATAATAAATTTTGATGTCATCTGTGGTGGGTAAAGGCTTATAAAAAATGAAAGATGGTAAGTTTGATGTTGACTCATATCGTCTACATTGCATCGTTTGGTAACGATAATTAATTCTGACTAGCCAAGTGGAAGCAGGGTGGCGAAGTTTCCGTGGGCAGATGAAAATATATTTAAAAGGCCCGGTGAGTAGGCTGTGAAGACCGACAGTTACATGCCACTCTGTTCAGTGGTTTTCTCCTGGTACTTTGCGTTCTTTTACAGCAAAACATCCTGACACAATGAAAAATTGGCAATAAAATTCTCCCGAAAATATGAGGTCGTAAGGCCTAAAAACGTTAAAAATCCGTTTCTTGGGCCCTCCCGAATGGCTCATTTGGCTACCGCATGCTCTCTTTTTATAAAACAAATTGAAAAGTTTATGTCTGATATCTTACACAAGTTAATTTATTTATTGGTGTTTAAGGTCACATACTTATACACAATGGCTAATCATGGCCGTGACAGTTTTACGGATGAAGGAAGCCGGAGTGCCCGGAAAGAACCACCGAGCAACGACGAGCAGCTGCCAGCTCCCCAACATGGTAACTCCACACTGCAGCACAGGCAGGATTAGATTGGTTGAAGACATGCGCACCATCGACAGTACACTTAGTACATGGCGTCATCGTGCCCCTGTGTGGACAATCGGGGTTAAGTGCCTTGCTCAATGCCACAACGCGGGAGTCCGAATCGATCGCTCAGACTGTCACCCATCCGAAGACTAGCCGGGCTCGATGTTGCTTACCTTCGGTAATCTGACGGGAACCGGCTACTGCAACGCCACCGCGCCCCCACCCAAGTTAATATAATAGATAAATTTTCTCTTGAGTGCAACAATGCTTTGCAACGCAGTAGCAGTGAAATGCCTTCTTGCACTCAAGGAACGAAATACACCGCCATCCATGTTATTCTGTAGATTATGAGGTTTAGAATATAAAATAAACGAAGAACATGAACTTTTGATGGCAGAGAAATATTTACAAAAAATTTAAAAAAATAAAATAAAAACCAGTCCGCCCACATGCAATTTTACTGAGAAACAAAATAGTTACTTTGTGGGGTCTAAAGATTTTCTTTTCTATCTTTTTAGATTACAATTTTTTGGATGTGATTCATATTGATGGTACCGACGAAAAGAAAGAAGGTCAATTTCGTAACTTTGAAAATAAAGTTATCACATGGATGCCTTGGAAGGAAGGTGATCCGAATGGTCAAGACTGCATCGTTCTTGGTGGAAGGTGGGGATACATGGTTATAGATCATTATTGCAACAACAGCCCGTATTACAAAGAAGGATACGTGTGTCAAATAGATATGTGATGAACAGAAACTGTGGCATCTTTATGTTAACCCTTTGAACCCTAGCGGCCGTTTTTCCGGTCAGCAAAATGATACGTCATGACGTCATTAAATAGGATGTCTGTTCAGTAAATGTGTGGGGTAGCCAAGCAATATTTTCAACGTGCAGCCCCGAGGCTGCACGTTGAACATATTGACTGGTCTACCCCAAATAATGAATATGGACTCTTCTAATTGCTGCCATTGAACTGGCATGGAAGATACCACTAGAGTTCAAAGTGTTTTAAGGGGTGTTTTGTTTGGTTGATGTTTTACTTTGTTTAATTTTTTTTTTTTTTTTTTTGTTTGGGGGGAGGGGGGGTATTGTTTGTTTTTCTCTTTTGGTGACTGCAATAATAAACTAAGGTGTGTCAGAAAAGACGTTGTCTGTTTATCGCTATACCTACGCACTAGTTCCAGGATCTAAAACCCACAAACAGACATTATCGCACCCCACCCCACACACCCCATATTTCCCACACGCACCCAAACACTCCATCCGGCGCACACTCATAGCCTTGTTTAACTGCTTCTGAGTGGACGTGTTATATTGGAGAATATTGGACTTGGAGAAAACAAAAGAAATCTATGTGAGAACTGAAACGATATTGTCTTGCCTCTAACATAATCTGCAGACCCCAAACCCCCTCAGTCATGTTTAGCCGACGTTATGAGACCTTGTTGTTTTTTCTTTTGTTCTTGGTAGCAAACTAGTCACCACACAATCGAGAAAATGAACCCTAACCTATTGTTTTCTTTGTGCGGACATGGAGAAAACAAAAAAATGATTGCGTGGGAGCAAACACTATTGTCCAGGTATTTACAAAGTCGGGAAGACAGACCAACCCCAACCCCACAAATACACTTAGTCTTGTTTAACCACTTTTGTGGGGACGTTCTTTCATTCCCGATGACAAACAACTCCCCACAAGATCGGGAAGGCAAAACCTAACTGATTGTTTATTTGGCAAGGACTTGGAGAAAACAAAGGCAACATGTGATGTTCTTCACGATTTAATTAAATGGACTACGATTACCAACAATAGAGTGGCACAGTGACGGCACTCTGGGGTGGGAGTGGGGGCATTTGTTCCTTAAACATACACAACACAGACAAACCGTTCCACTTCCACCCCTAATACAAACACACTACATATCTCTTTATTTTAACAAACTCTAATCCAGTGGTTGGTTTATACCGCAGAACAGAATATGCAGCATGGCGACCCTACCATCGAGAAACTCGTGCACACCAAATTCATATCACCGACACATAATTCTTTACCAGAACGTAATATTCTCGCAACGATACAGCCTTAGCTTCTGATGAGGCGTAAAGCATCAATAAATAAATAATTAAACGTAACATTAATATAATCTGAGTTCTGGATTATCCAGATCCGAATTGAGGATTACTCTCTTGCGTATTGTCTCCGAACTGTGTTTATCATTGGTTTATTATCCTGTGGTAATACCCATCAATTCCCGGCTAACGACTAATATAATATTCATGTTCAATTAACAGATACATTTACTTATTCATTAACACTGACCCCTCGTTTCTGGACCGTTACTGCCTTTGTGCACACTTGCAGTGAGATGAGCCAGTTGAATATCAATATACAGGGAGGATAAAATAATAACTGCAGTCTGCAGCCATCTGGCTGCAGACGGCAGTTATTATTTTATCATTGATGCCCCGTATATGGACATCTTATAATAAGACAAAATGGGATGAAATTATGCCTTGGGTCGAAAAATTGGTATTGCTAGTTTAAAGGGTTAAATAATCCGTTTATAAACATTTTAAAAGTTAGTGAATATGGTCAGGCCATGGACTGTCTTTAGCCAGGGCCACTACGAATCAGAGAGATTTACTGGTGGAGGAAGCCGAAGTAAGTACACGAAGGGAGCTGTCGAGCATCGTCGACCAACTATAAGACTCTACAACTTACTAGCTCATCACAAGCAGAGATGGCTCTGGTTGGAGGCAAGGGTACCATCGGCATCCAGTACACCTTAGTACACAAGGCCACCGTGCCCCCGCGCGGGCAATGGGATTAGGTACGTTGCCAAAGGAGACAATGCAGTTACGGGATCGATCGTGGAACTTTCGACCCTCCCAATGCCCTATCCACTGAGCCACCGCGTTACCCGGAAATGCCTTCATAATCTCAAACTTTTAAATTCGACGTTTAAACATTTTCCATATGTTTGGAATAAAGTGTGGAGAGCACATGCCCCCTCCCCCCCCCCCAACCCATCCCGTTTGAACCGAAGCTAAGAGAGTTTAATCAATGACATCTATAGAAAAATTTCTTATCTCTCTTAATTTAAAAGCTCATGGTTCGTGTGTACGGTAAAGTAGGATTGTGCACAGTAATTATTACTACTCAACACGTCTAAATACGGAAATCTCAAGCAGTGATCTTTTCTTATAGTGCATATAGAAATTAATTAATTGGGGTCTTGTTTGAAACAACCTCTGCCAAAGAAGATTGAAGTGGTTAGAATCCTACTTGCAGTAAATAGCGTTATTCCACGTTTTGAAAATGTGTTGAGTTCCAATATAGTCTGGTTTCTATCAAGCATTGCAATTTCAGTTCAAAAGGGCCTATAAATGGTTGGTTACCGAGGCTTATTAAATTCACACTCCTTCAGTTTTACTGATAATTATATATTTAATTAATGTGCACTTTCCCACTCTCAGTATATGTTTTTCTTTCATGTCGGCGAGAGGCCGACGTCAGTCTTTGTACCGATACAATAATACATTTTCTCATACTCCAGAAAACGAACGAGTTAGTACTGGTCCGGAAGCCAGAAGGGTAGTTTGCAATATGGAAAGTGAAAGGATTTTTGGTCGTTTATGGGGTAACCTTTTGCGCGGAATACGAATGATGTGAATGACGTCACTTTGTAAACCTCGCACCACTTGAGGTATTCAAGACGGCTGCTAAAAAACACTATTTTCATAAAATCGTTTATATATCGCAACGAATCTTATGCAACACATTAATCACAATAAGACGGTGTGTTTAGAGCTGAAACGGTTAAGGGATTTTCCTGATAGATTAATCACGTGGATTAACCTTGCCTAACCGATTAATCACCTGTCCAAAAAGATATCTGAATAATTGCCATACCGTTGATGATTTACAGCATGAACCCTTTACCCAACGTAACAAACAAATCCCACTAGGCCTATATCCAAAAATCTCCATTCAAATTTATTATCTTTTCAATTTTTGTCTCAAAAACATAAGCTTTGTTTTTGAGACAAAAATTTAAATTTTTAGTAATTCATGAATTTATTCTGCAAGTATCGTCTGCAATCCGCAATGAGTAAAGGGTTAAGAATGACCATTCCAGATACTGATACAGTATGATGATCATACAAGTAAACAAGTATGTCAGCACGTAACTTGCATTTTACTCTGTCTCGTATAATTGATGTGAGTCAGTGTGACAATGTTTACCTGTTTTGGAGCAAGTTTGTTCCTTTGTTAACACATATAATACAGTACTTCAAAAGTAACGGTTAATCGATCAATTACTTTTCGGATCGAACAAGATGTTGATCTTTGATTAAGCGATTAATCGATTAACTGTTGCAGCTCTGGGTGTATTGTGAAAAAATTCAAGATCGACCCACCAAAGTCAATGTCACAGTTCGGGTCAACACGTGGAATCAATTGGCTGACAACTTTCGTCATTGGAAGAGATTTACGTGGAAGTTACAAATTTCGAAATGTAAGCGAAATTATATTATCGATGTTTGCGTCAGTTCACAGACTTCAGGCATTTTTCTGTAGTGTAGTATAAAAAGACAAAAGCAAGTTTTTACTGTTTTTTCTCCAATATGTTTATTTATTTATTTATTGGTGTTTAAGGTCACATATTTTTGCACAATGGCCAATCATGACCACAGCATGAGTATCAACTCAAGACCAGGGGTGAGCGTTAATAAGCCATGTTGCCCATTTCAGAGAGGGTTTGCACCTCCCAAGCATTTGTGACTGGGTCCTAGTGTTGAGACGCTAAAATTAGTATGTTAGTTGGCTTAATTATTTAGTTTCAGTGGCATTCTGTCCCTGTGATATTTTAGGTAGACCCAATTTATATCTGTGCTGGAAAAGCTAGAAAATCAAGAAATAGCCCAAATCCCATATTTACGTCTCATCAGCAATATGCCAGTATACTTAGACAACATATCAGCGAATGGCCCTATTTTCACAACAGATTCTAACCAATTTCTAGGTATTGACCAGTATCTATCATAACTTTGAATGTGGATTACTCGCCACAAACAGTGATTCACGAAATTAGGCAACTTCAGTTTATGAAAAATTATATTCGTAATTCTTCACAGAATTACACCTGACCACATATATTCTGGAAATGGTAGATATATTTTTCACTAACCTACCTGGTTTTTAGGACGTTTTAGGGCGTATTTTAATCATACGAGTGCATTTTGTAAGTCACAACTTTTCCTGGTTGTCCCGGTTTCGAAGCTCGCGTTTCATTTTGGTCCACTTCATTTCATTCGTAATAAATATTTCTCGCACAATCGTTGTTAAACTTCATACTTTTCGGGTTCGGTAAACATCCAGTTTTCATGTATGATCGCCGTTCTAGGCTGTCATGCATTTTAATTGTGTCTATTTAATCCGAATGCTCATCAAAAACATGTGTAAATTTCTACTATTTACAATTTCCAACTCAAGCTTCGCTACTGGAATGCATCTTGGGAAAAGTTGTGATATCTCGATTCTGATTGGTCGAAGCCTGCCCGGGTGGGTATAAAAAGGGCTCCCCTCGGGAAATCATGGCTTCACGTCGTTTGACTTCAGCCAAGACACTCGAAATTGAGCAACTAGAAATAAACATTCGTTGGAGAAAATTTTCGTTGGAGAAATAATTATTCTCATTAGACAAAAATGCAGTCAGAAATTGGGATGGTTAGTTTCGCCGGCAACGATACTTATTGAATATTGTTAACGAAAGTGGCGGTGGGAAATATTGGTGGAACTGGTAGCGTCGGTCGATCGTCTGCCGGTGAAATTCCACCAGCAACAAAACATTATCCACCAACACTTATCTGAAATACTCCAACGATCAGGTTCAACCGTTTGAAAGGATGGAAAATTATAATCATCTAACATCCACCATTTAAAACATTTACCCATCGCCTCAGTAAGCGGCTTTAATAAGATATTCTGGCAATCCCGTTTCACCAGCATTTGGGTGAATCTGGATTCCACCAGCATATTGGTGTAGCCTTCGCCGGCATCCTGGTGGACTCCACCAACGTGACGGCGCTCGATCCACCACCATCTTGGCAAGCTGTAATGCAACCTTGGTGTCAGAAATAAATACTACAAAAACCTATCCCCCCTTCTATAATGCTTCTCCTCTGCATTTCCCTTGATAGTTTTCAATAAATCTTTGACAATCATGACTCGTCAAGCTTCCACCGGGATGCTGGTGAATTTCCACCGGCATTTGGGTGAAAGTCTCTAAAACCTTAGGAGAATTGCCCCCATTGTATATGTAGAATCACAAGTCTAGTCCCATAATTCCCCACCTACTGGAGTGATCAATCACTACTTAATATGTATGTTTATTGGAACTAAATAAACAAGAAGTTATCATCTCTTGAAGAGATATTTTAATGACATTATGTTAATAGAGTTCATCAACTTTCAAACAGGTGTTTTCATTTAGCCTTACCCATTGTTTCATTGTTTGCATTATCACCTCTCTATTTCACAGTTATCATCAGGGGACCCACAAACATGTTGCACTCTTAATATATTTGCCCATACCTTCATGAGATCCAGTTCTTCTGTGTAAAATAAACTTATAGGGAAGTTTATCCCCCAACCTTGAGAATTAGACCTGCTCATACAAGTGCATGAGAGTGGTTTCTTTTTAATTTGAACACTCTCAAACCCTTGTACTTGCAAGTCACCTTTTGACATTCAGCATCCTGACAGTAGCTGAAATAGTATCTCTTGGAGGAAGCCGATACTAGGGTACCGGCACGCAACATTTGGTGTCAGAAGTTCGGATTTTACAAATTTGTTAAAAAAAAAAATTTTATTTGACAAAATTTGTATTAATACCTGTTGATAGTGACCCAGAAAAATAATAAACCTTTTTGTTATAAAATAAAGAAAAAAATGGATGAATCTGACGAGATATCATTCAAAAACAATGCAAATAATGAGTCAGTTGACTCAGCAGATACAATTAGCTATGACTTCTCATTTAAAGGTGATGGGGATAGTGTTAATAAAAAGTCAGTCCAGCTGGATGACGAGATGGAAAAGTTTGATAAATGGCTTGAAGGTGAAATGAGTACATTTGAAGAGAAAATGAATGATAAATTTAAATTCTGGGCAGAAAAACTTCATGTCCAGATGGAAAAAGTTTTGACTCAACAAAGTTCCACGATGGAGAAGTTTCTTAGCCGAGAAAATGGAAGCGAGAGTGCCAACTCTTGTGACTCAGAAATATCTCACTCAACTCCAAATGAAATAAATGACAATCTCAAAAGTGGTCAAATCCATAATTATCAAGGATCTTGTGATAGAGGTGGCGATTCAGTTAGCCACGAGAGAGTGAATAAGACCCTAAGGTGGGGGCACCCTGTAGCTCCGTCAGGAAGGTGTTTTCCTTAGGATAAAGGGGACAGTTTTCCAAGAAATTATCAGAGGGTGGACCGTAGTGGAGCTAGTGAGATTACTGGTGCTGAAGGTTACACATCCCCACAAAATAGGGATGGGCATGTAAGCCCACTTGGGAATGTGAATAGCGGAAAATATGAAATGTTTGTTCCCGAGACTGTGAGCACCCATGGAAGCATGGATGCTGGCAGACCCAGCAGTGCAAGTTTGTCCTTTGGGCCCTGTGTGAATAATCATAATAATGTTCAAATACGGCCACAACCATATGACGGGTCAGAGGATTTGGAAGAATATCTTGCACAATTTGAAATTTTAGCTGAAATAAATAACTGGGGTTACACAACCAAGTCTCTTCATTTGGCAGGGAGCCTGAAAGGTAGTGCTAGGGCTCTCTTAAGTGAACTGACCAGTGGTCAGAAACGTGATTTCAACTGCTTGGTTCATGCCCTCAATGGCCGGTTTGGATCAGCCAGCAGAGCAGAAATATACCGAGCACAACTGCAAACCAGGGTGAGAAGAAAAGATGAATCTCTACCTGAGCTTGCTCAATCGATAAAGAAATTAACAAGGCAGTCTTATCCAGAGGCATCGGCTTCAATGATTGATGTTCTTTTATTAGACTATTTTATAGATGCCATCTATGATAGTGACATGCGACTAAGATTAAGAGAATCAAGGCCGAAGAACATCAGTGAGGCCGAAACCTTAGCAGTAAGACTCGAGACTCACAGGCTGGCTGATAGATAATGGAGCAGGACTATAAGAAGTGTAGAGTCCAGTCAATCAAGCCAGGCCCAAAACGACTGCACAATCCTTGGGCCAGTTGCAAGGAAGAATGGTTGTGATATCCAAGAGCAAATGGAAAGCTTCAGAAAGGACATTGCTATCCTTACTGAGGAGATAAAATTGATTAGTAGAAAACCATTTTTCCCCAGTAATGTCAAGAGATCTAACTGGGAGAAAAGGGGAAACCAAAATTATCAGAATGATAGTTACAAACAAAAGTACATGAAGGGAGACAACTCCAGGGGAAATAAAAATTTCCATGAGAATAGGAATAATCCCAAGACCTGGAATCAAAATTTCTCCAATATGGGAAATAATTCCAGGAACTGGAATCAAAATTTCTCAAACAGGGGAAGTAACTCCAAGCCCTGGAATCAAAATTCCTCCAACAGGGGAAGCGATTCAAGGACCTGGAATCAAAATGTCTCTGATAAGGGAAACAGACAGATGTTGAACTCGGGGACCAGAGTTCAACCGACTCTGGAAGGCCCACATTAGTTAATCTTGGAAGCTTTGGGACTAGTGGAGAGGGTTATTTTGTGTCATCAAGCATACAGAATACCCCAATCACCCTTTTGGTAGATACAGGCGCGAACATTACTATAATGAGTAGTAAATTCATTGACCCTTAGCCCCCTCCCACTGTCCTAGCATAACACCTGTAAAGGCTAATTTAGTAACTGCAACAGGTGATATTTCACCTTTCATGGGTGAGGCAAAAGTGAAAATTAAATTGTGTGATTTTGAGTTTGAACAGGATGTTCTAATTGCAAACATTAAGAATGAAGGGATACTGGGGATAGATTTCCTCAAGAAAAATAAATGTGACATAATGCTCAGTAAAAATTATCTGTTGATAAATGGTACAAAAGTGCCTTGTCATAGAGACGAAAGTGACATTAAACTACAATGTTGTAGGATAGCTGTAAATGATGATATAACTGTGCCCCCCGAGAGCGAAGTTATCATTCCAGGGAGGTCACTGGACTCATATCATCACAATAAAGTTGGGATATTAGAACCTACAGCAAATTTTGTGGAGCGGAATCAAAGTCTTGTTGCTAAAAGTTTGGTTCGTCTGGGGGATGGAAATGTGCCCCTGAGATTTATGAATATAAAAAACACAGTTGCAGCTGTGTTCGAACCAGTTGATGAAATAGTGGACACTAATGTAAATAATGAGACTGTTTCTGTCAATACAACAAATCTATTTAACTTAAGTGACGAGTTGCCTGAGCACTTGAAAGATCTGTTTGACAGAAGCTCACATAACTTAAATGAGCAGCAGGCAACTCAACTAAAATCCTTATTAATTGAGAACCAAAGTGTGTTTTCGAAGAATTCTGGGGACATTGGGTGTACCTCTTTAGTTGAACATAAAATTGATGTGGGTAATGCTAAGCCAATCAAACAACACCCAAGGCACGTACCCCTGGCAAAAATAGAGGATGCAGAAAATGAGATAAAAGATATGGCTGAGAAGGGTGTAATAGAAGCATCTGACAGTCCCTGGTGTTCACCAGCTGTTCTAGTCACTAAAAAGGATGGCAGTGTCCGATTTTGTGTCGACTATCGAAAGTTAAATAATGTAACTATCAAGGATTCTCACCCCTTACCGAGAATCGATGATACGTTGGATGCACTTTCAGGCTCAAGGTGGTTCTCAACCTTGGACTTGAAAAGTGGGTTTTGGCAGTTGAATGTTAAGAAATCTGATCGACATGAAACTGCATTCTCAATACCCGGAAGTGGCTTGTGGCAGTTTACAGTCATGCCATATGGTCTTTGTAATGCACCGGCTAGTTTTGAACGGCTAATGGAAAAAGTACTGGCAGGCTTATCATGGAAGAAATGCTTAGTTTACATTGATGATATAGTCTGCTTCTCAAAAACATTTGAAAACCAAGTTGAACATTTGAAAGAAGTTATGCAAAGGCTAAAACAGGCTAATCTAAAACTGAGTCCAAAGAAATGCACATTCTTCCAGAAAGAAGTGACTTTCTTGGGACATATCATTAGTGACAAAGGGGTGTCCACAGACCCAGAGAAAATATCAGCCGTTAAAAATTGGCCTCCACCCAGAAATGTTAAAGAAGTTCGTAGTTTTCTCGGCCTCTGTAGCTACTATAGAAAATATGTCCACCACTTTGCAGAAATTGCAAGGCCATTACACCGACTCACAGAGATCGGGTGTAAATTTATATGGACAGATGTATGCCAGTCGGCCTTTGATAATTTGAAAGAGGCTTTGACAAAGTCACCAATACTGTCATACCCTACATGGGAGGGAATGTTTATCTTAGATACTGACTGTAGTGGCTTTGCACTGGGATGTGTGCTTTCCCAAGTACAAGATGGGAAAGAAAAAGTCATTAGCTACTACAGTAAAGCACTCAGTAAATCAGAGAGACGGTACTGTGTCACAAGACGAGAGCTGTTATCTATTGTTGCCTCAGTTCGTCATCTGCACCATTACCTTTTTGGCCGACATTTTGTGATCAGAACAGATCATGGGGCCTTACGGTGGCTCTTAAACTTCAAGAGTCCTGAGGGCCAGACAGCCCGATGGCTAGAGTTCCTGGCCACTTATGACTTTACAATAGAGCACAGGGCAGGTAGGATCCATTCTAATGCAGATGCAATGTCCCGTAGACCATGTTATGAGGATAACTGCTCACACTGTGTTAGAGCTGAGGAAAAGGAGATGGGTTTTGTTTTGAAGGAGGGTGAGGAGAAATCAGGGAAGACAGAAATGCCTGATGGCGGAACTGAAAGTTCTGGACGCACAACTGGGACAGGAAGCCTAGATACTTCAATGGAAGTATATTCCTGTCAGTGTGAACACCAGATTGAGGAGAGTTCTGCTGGGGTGGTTGATAGCATGGCTAAGAGATGCTCCAACCTTTCTACTGTCACTGATGACGTTCATTCTTCCAGGTCTCTTATCAAAACTCATGAACTGAATAGCAGAGATGCAGGGGTGCTTGAAACTCCAGCATATTTCAGTCAACATTCCGATCCTCTCGTAAACACAGTGAGTACCAGGGCAAACACAAAGAAATGTTTAGATTTGCCATCAGGGGACATAGATATTCAGGTTGAGGATGGTCCACTGGCTGTAGAAAAACTCAGTGAGCTACAGAAAAATGACCCCAAAATTGGACAAGTAATAAAGTGGAAGCTCGAGAAGGAGCGACCACAGTGGTCAGATATTTCTTCTTGTAATGCATCTGTAAAATACTATTGGTCTCGATGGGATTCATTATTCCTGCACAATGATGTTCTGTACAGGAAATTTGAATCCGAAAGGGGAGATTTAACTGACTGGCATATTGTGCTTCCTGAGAGTCTAAAAAACTTTGCCCTGAAACAACTGCATGATAACCAAACAGCAGGACACTTAGGAATTAGGAAAACCCTTTTCAAGGTCAGAAACAGGTTTTTCTGGCACGGCTTGAGATCTGATGTAGAGCATTGGTGTAAAAGTTGTGATGTATGTTCATCAAGGAAGCAACCCTCAAAAATACCCAAAGCTAAACTAAAGCAATACAATGTGGGTGCTCCAATGGAGAGAGTGGCAGTGGACATTATGGGTCCTTTGCCACGAAGTAAAAATGGAAATAAGTATTTAATGGTCGTCGGTGATTATTTCACCAAGTGGCTTGATGCAATACCACTAAGAGACCAGGAGGCGACTACTGTAGCTTCAAAATTAGTGGATAAATTCATATCTATTCATGGTGTGCCACGACAAATTCACTCTGATCAAGGTAGCAACTTTGAATCAGTGGTATTCAAATCAATGTGTGACATATTTGGTATAGATAAGACCAGAACAACTCCAATGAGACCCCAGTCAGATGGAATGATTGAAAGGGCAAATCGAACCATTGAAAACATGATTTCGGCCTTTAATAAAAATCAAAATGAATGGGATAAGCACATAAGTATGTTAACGATGGCATACAGGTCATCTGTTCATGAGGCAACAGGTGTTTCACCTTGTCAAATGGTATTTGGAAGAGAGATCAATTTACCTATTGACTTGATGTTTGGAAAGCCTGATGCTGATGAGGAGATATATGACTGTGATTATGCTTTATACTCTGTCTAAACGTTTGGAGGCAATTCATGAGATTGCTCGAAACCATTTGACTATTAATAGTGATAGAATGAAAAAACAGTATGATCATAGAGCAATAAATCACACTTGTTACAAGAGAGGTGACCCTGTTTGGCTTCTTGACAATCAAAGACGAAAGGGGATCTGCTCAAAACTACAAAGACCCTGGAAGGGACCGTATCTTGTTGTTAAACAAATGAATGATGTTGTCTACAGGATATAAGAGACCCCCAAGTCTAAACCTAGGATAGTACACCATGACAGGCTCAAACCCTACAGGGGGAAGAATGTGCCATCTTGGTTAGATTAGTGTGAATCTAAAAATGTCTAATGAGAGACATAAAAGTTCCATGATGGGAACACGCTGCGTGTACAGGTAACATGGTGAGCGTTTTATTTGAGTAAATATTGAGAAAAATAAATGAATTTATTGTGACAATCATAAAAATTAATCTAGCCAGGTACTAAGAAGAAATAAAGAGAAATAAAAATAGGGGGGTCTGATAAACGATTGAGTACTCGTTTTTCTTTATTTTCAGATCACTATGTATAAATGCACAGTGTGCAAAGACTTTGCCAACACAGTGAAATACACAGTCGAACGTCACATTATTGAACAACACTCTGGCTTTGGGTTTTAGGTGTGCAGAGTGTTGCAAAATCTTTATGCGCCCCAACCAGAAACACAGCAAATGCAAGAAAGGCACCACAGGAGCAACTATGGACCTTTTCAATCGATTAATAGGACAGACTGGTTTGGAAGCAAGAGGTGGACTTCGAGACTTTATGAAGTCCATTGATCGCAAGGTTGAGACACGGAGGATTCCAGGTGAAAGACCGAAAGCTGTTACTTTAAAAATTCAGAATCGGAAACACATGATTATTGAAAAGGACCCCAACCAGAAGGAAATGAAAAAGAAGAGGGTGGAGGTGCAGCCTCCTGTAAACAAACCAGAGGTGCAGCCTCCCGTAAACAAACCAGAGGTGCAGCCTCCAGAAAACAAACCAAAGGTGCAGCATCCAGTAAACAAACCAGAAGTATTGCAGCCTCCGGTAAAGAAACCAGAGGCATGGCAGCCTTCAGCAGAGACCCTTGCCATTTGGAAGGGTCCAGGGAAGAAACAAGATACCCCAGTGATGTCACCCACATTATCTCTACTGAGTGTTCATTCAGAAAAGAGTTTTCACAATCCTACCAGAAGAGGCCGACAATTATGTGATAAATGACTCTCTAAGTCTTATAGCTGGGGATGACTTTGAGAATGTTAGCACCATCCCCGTAGCGGGATCTCCCACTAAGGCGGAGGTGCGAGTTGTTGAGGTGGACAAGACGAGCAGGCATGTTGCTGCTCACCTTAATTCTCTTCGGGAGACTCAAGATTAACGTGTTATCCTGAATATAGGAGGCCAGAGGTTCGAGACCTCAAGGGTAACCATGGAGGCAGACCCAAGCTGCCTGTTGGCAGCACTGGTATGCAAGGGAGCAGGCATTGCCCCCTACAAAGAACATGGAGTGGACTCATATTTTTTGGACAGAGACCCGGTGCATTTCCGGCATGTTCTAAATCACCTGCGGAATGCCGGGTCTACTCTCCTATCAACTCTTCCACGAGAGAGACGATTCTTGGAAGAGGTCGGCAGGGAGGCCGACTTCTACCACCTGTCTGGTTTACGACTGGCTATAGACAGGAAGATGGCACAGATCTCTGAAGAATAAAAAAAAAAGAAGAAAATAACATAATTGAATTTCATATTTATGTACATTCTAAATGCATTGTCTATCCTATACCAGTCTCTGTTGCTGCCCTCACTGTGCATGTTCGCACAATGTTGATTGCAACAGAACTATAATCATTACTTTAAATTTTGGCAATTGGGTGGCTGTGGGGGAGAAAAGTAAATGTGTATATAAGGAAACCTGTCTCTCCATGTAAATATGTATAAAGTACCAGATAATTATTCATTTTATATCAAAGTGTTTGTTCTCAAAGAAGAGAGCTTATAATTTGTTCCTAAGGAACGGATATTACTCTTTCATACTGAAAGTACATTTTCTAAAGAGAATTCCTGTGGAATTATTTTGGATGCCAACAAATGAACATTGGTAGGCCAAATCTATGTCACCTATTTTGTGCAGCTCTTTTTCTAGCTGCAAATAAAGAAATATTAAATAATAATAATAACTGAAACTGGCAACTAAATTTTAGCTGGATTTTGTGTTTTAACAAACTCCTTATTATACCTAAATCAAAATTTGGAGACCAAATTAATAAAGGTGGGGGCAGTGTTGCGACGCTAAAATTAGTATGTTAGTTGGCTTAATTATTTAGTTTCAGTGGCATTCTGTCCCTGTGATATTTTAGGTAGACCCAATTTATATCTGTGCTGGGAAAGCTAGAAAATCAAGAAATAGCCCAAATCCCATATTTACGTCTCGTCAGCAATATGCCAGTATACTTAGACAACATATCAGCGAATGGCCCTATTTTCACAACAGATTCTAACCAATTTCTAGGTATTGACCAGTATCTATCATAACTTTGAATGTGGATTACTCACCACAAACAGTGATTCACGAAATTAGGCAACTTCAGTTTATGAAAAATTATATTCGTAATTCTTCACAGAATTACACCTGACCACATATATTCTGGAAATGGTAGATATATTTTTCACCAACCTACCTGTTTTTTAGGACGTTTTAGGGCGTCACAACTTTTCCTGGTTGTCCCGGTTTCGAAGCTCGCGTTTCATTTTGGTCCACTTCATTTCATTCGTAATAAATATTTCTCGCACAATCGTTGTTAAACTTCATACTTTTCGGGTTCGGTAAACATCCAGTTTTCATGTACGATCGCCGTTCTAGGCTGTCATGCATTTTAATTGTGTCTATTTAATCCGAATGCTCATCAAAAACATGTGTAAATTTCTACTATTTACAATTTCCAACTCAAGCTTCGCTACTGGAATGCATCCTGGGAAAAGTTGTGATATCTCGATTCTGATTGGTCGAAGCCTGCCCGGGTGGGTGTAAAAAGGGCTCCCCTCGGGAAATCATGGCTTCACGTCGTTTGACTTCAGCCAAGACACTCGAAATTGAGCAACTAGAAATAAACATTCGTTGGAGAAAATTTTCGTTGGAGAAATAATTATTCTCATTGGACAAAAATGCAGTCAGAAATTGGGATGGTTAGTTTCGCCGGCAACGATACTTATTGAATATTGTTAACGAAAGTAGTGGTGGGAAATCTTGGTGGAACTGGTAGCATCGGTCGATCGTCTGCCGGTGAAATTCCACCAGCAACAAAACATTATCCACCAACACTTATCTGAAATACTCCAACGATCAGGTTCAACCGTTTGAAAGGATGGAAAATTATAATCATCTAACATCCACCATTTAAAACATTTACCCATCGCCTCAGTAAGCGTCTTTAATAAGATATTCTGGCAATCCCGTTTCACCAGCATTTGGGTGAAACTGGATTCCACCAGCATATTGGTGTAGCCTTCGCCGGCATCCTGGTGGACTCCACCAACGTGACGGCGCTCGATCCACCACCATCTTGGCAAGCTGTAATGCAACCTTGGTGTCAGAAATAAATACTACAAAAACCTATCCCCCCTTCTATAATGCTTCTCCTCTGCATTTCCCTTGATAGTTTTCAATAAATCTTTGACAATCATGACTCGTCAAGCTTCCACCGGGATGCTGGTGAATTTCCACCGGCATTTGGGTGAAAGTCTCTAAAACCTTAGGAGAATTGCCCCCATTGTATATGTAGAATCACAAGTCTAGTCCCATAATTCCCCACCTACTGGAGTGATCAATCACTACTTAATATGTATGTTTATTGGAACTAAATAAACAAGAAGTTATCATCTCTTGAAGAGATATTTTAATGACATTATGTTAATAAAGTTCATCAACTTTCAAACAGGTGTTTTCATTTAGCCTTACCCATTGTTTCATTGTTTGCATTATCACCTCTCTATTTCACAGTTATCATCAGGGGACCCACAAACATGTTGCACTCTTAATATATTTGCCCACACCTTCATGAGATCCAGTTCTTCTGTGTAAAATAAACTTATAGGGAAGTTTATCCCCCAACCTTGAGAATTAGACTTGCTCATACAAGTGCATGAGAGTGTTTTTTTTTTAATTTGGACACTCTCAAACCCTTGTACTTGCAAGTCATCTTTTGACATTCAGCATCCTGACAGTAGCTGAAATAGTATCTCTTGGAGGAAGCCGATACTAGGGTACCGGCACGCAACACTATTTTACCAGTAAAACAGAGCCTGTGTCCCACAGTGAACAGGCACTGATCCACTTCCTGAGGTCACCGCGGGGACTCCAATAAGTTTAACCATTTGACTATTATTCTCTGTTGAAAGCCATTTAAAAATAAGAACACGCCGTTTTTACCATTTTTGGATGTTCTGTATCAGCAATTATTATTATTATTTATTTATTTATTTCACACATTTAGTCCATATTTCAATACAAGAAAAAACGAAACAAAAAAAAAACCAAAAAAAACAAAAAACAAAAAAAAACCCACAAAAAAGGTTTACAGAAAACATATATACATTTTACATAGTGTCAACGATATGAACGCAACTGTTTGCATTTTACATATGTGCACTGTGACATATCGTCGCCTGAGTGCTAGAATGTTCTATGGGGACATAGAACATTCTAGTACTGAGCCGACGATATAATACATACATTGTCCTTTCATCTACTTTTAAGGTACAGGAGGTGAGATTTCCTAATTTGTTTACCGCGAAGCACAAACGTTTGCAAATTTCTGTCGAAACATATTCGCGAAACAAAGAGACAAATTGAACGATAACAAAGTGTTTGTATGTGTGACTCTGATAGATAACTACGGATTTTCTTAGATTAGATAACGTGGTTGCTTCACAGTTGATTGCTTGTAATTGGCTTGCCATAAAAAGCGAAGTTTCCTTTTGTAATTGATATTTTCTGCTGATGTTATTGATTTTTTTCAACAACTACTTGCTTCTAAATTGGACATAATAACGTCAAGGGAGATAACTTTATCGGAAGCCGATTTTCATGACGATACAATTCAGGGATGTCAACCTGTTCGTGTTCAGGCCATGACTTTTGGTGTAAAGAGATACCACAATCGATTTTTCACAACATATGTAACACCACTAGATGGTGTCCTGCATATACAATTCACGATTGGTCCAACCGGACCAAGGTCCCAAATAGAGTTCAACACATACAATCAGCATGCGCATCAAGTTTTTAGTGTCTGGTCCACAACTATTTAGTGGGCTGGGACATTATGGTGACACTTACAAAACACATTGACAACTAATAGACAGTGTGTTGCATACAAAATTCACGACTGATTTACCAAGGTCAAGATCACAGATAGAGGTCAACACATACATGTAGCATCAATAAGCATAACAACTCTTTAGTGACCATCTGCTAACATTTTGGAGGAAGGCGCTATACCAATGAAACTTATACAACACATGTATCACCACGATGTGCTGTATCGCTTATAAACTTTTCTGTATAAATATGCGACTTTGGGGCACTTAACGACATATTGGGAGCTGCTGGCGGCCATCTTGAATATCTCGTGGTGCCTAAGGTATACAGAGTCGCATCACCCAATTTCGTATAAAGTATAAAAGTTACCCCCAAAACAACCAAAAAACCTTTCACTTTCAGACATTATATTATATATTTCCATTCGAAATCGTCATACCATTCGATTGGGATCACGCTGATTCGGACATTTTCGAGTGGTCAACATTTTCTCAAAATCCTTCAAAATGATCGCCCAGTAGCTAGAGTACTGTACTTCAAGCCGAAAGGTCGCCCCTGACCAGCGGTAACAGCGTTGTGTCTTTGTGCGAGACACTTAATCTCTATTGCCCCCTTGGGTGTGAGGGGCACTTGGCGCTGTGTACTAAAACGCACTGCGCGCTGATGGTGCTCTTGTCTTCAGCCAATGCTAACCCTGCTTTGCAGAGTTAGTACGTTGGGGAATCTGACAGTTGTTTGTTGCTGCTGGGTGGTTCTCTCCGGCTTCTCAGTCTTTCTCCGCTCGTAAAATTGTCCGGCAAGAGGTAAGCCTGACAGTTTATAATACGCCCTCATCGAGCTCTAACCTCTTCTATCCATCGGAAAAACAGGAAAAGCACATTTTCTTACCAGCTTTCAACTTGTTTCGTCACACTTAATAGGATTGGGAATACACATTGAGAATATATTCCAAGTCACAGGTATATGTTTGCTCAGCAAACTGATCTCAAATCCAGCGCCTATCTCATCCATAAATAAGAATCGGCAAAGCTTTTAAATTCGATTCTACTCGATTCGAAGCAGCCTCAATTATTCGATTCAAATCCACTGTTTTCGGATCCGGCTGATTTGGAAATAATCGAAACATCGAGATATTCTCAAAATCCTACTAAGTATCTCCTCTTGGACTCCTTCTATCATCAGGTCCGCAACAGCTGACGTCATGAAAGAAAAAGAGCTGAAATGTAGGGGGAGGGAGGGGGGGGTAGCTACCGAAATTACTTTTTAATTACGTTCTGGTATACTCCACTTTTGCGATTGACTTGTCCAAACAGACGATTTGCCTTTTAATACAATACCTGAGCCGCGACTGACAACATTTACGTTTGGAAGAAGCTACAATATTACAACCCGCACACTAAAAACTAAACTGTTAAAACTGACACTTTCAAGGTGTTAAACCCATTCTAACTCTTAGAGTTGTATTTTAACACTCAAAGTGCAATGCTTTAAGCACTTAGACATTACAATCGTCAGACATCTGAAACTTGAATGGATGGCACTTCCCATGTGTCTAGCATTGGTGGTTCTTCCAGAATCGTCCATAATTTGATTTGCGCTTGGTGGGTACATAATTAAAAGAAAACAACGCAGATGACGCGGATCAGGCTCGAGAGTTCGAGCCTGATCCGCGTCATCTGCGTTGTTTCCTTTTAAGTGTCGCGACATTACACTTGTCAAGTGGTATTATTGTAACACTTGTCAAGTTCTGGGATATCTACACTTGGACAAAGTGCTAGTTCAGTACTAAGTATGTGTTAACCCTTTACCTAATGTAACGGCCAAAACCGGCCAGCGCTATTCTCAAAAACGGCCAATTAATTTTCATTATTCTTTTTATTTTTTGGTTGAAAAACATAGGTTATGATCCCTCGTTGGAACGAGCTCGTTCCAACGAGAGGTCATAACCTATGTTTTTGAGACAAAAAATGAAAAAAAAATAGTTATTCAAGAATTATTTGTGCAAGTGTCGTCTGCTTTTCAGGTTAGGTAAAGGATTAAACACAGTACTTCAAGTGTAGTTTTTAACACTTTAGTTTTTAGCGTGCGTGCGGCGTTGAGATTCGACTCGGAATTCGATTCGACACGAACCATGAGATTCTCAGAAGTTAAAATGAGTTTTGGATGATTTCGTTTGGGGGATAATAATTCTAGCTTCTTACACCATTTCTTGGATATTTCAAAATGAATTATGCAATATATGATGTTCTAATACAGCTAAATCTTTGTCATTTGATTGGTCAAGAGCTCGCGTAGTTTTTTCTATGTTTACGACTCTAAACCTTTTACGTCACCACGCGGAATATTTGAAATGAGCTTACCCTTTTCGGAATCATTTCATCAACGGAGTTACTTACAAATCGCTTGATTTTTCTAGATGTTCACATGTACGGCAGAAGATGCTCCTAATGAATTGTTTACATTCTGTTTACAATTTGAACTTAGAAGGAGTGTTTGACAGATCATGTCCCATCATGCAACTTGGAATTTAACCAATCCCATGTGGTTTGACAGAGCTCACCTGACAAAGGTTCTTTAATTCTTCACAAAGTGATTTAAGGAATTTTTAACAATAATTTGTCACTTGTCATCATAACATCGCATGGCCTAGCATTACATACCACCGATAATACAAACAATTGGGCAGGTTAGCTTTCCCCATGGCTAAGAGTACCATGTCCCTCCAGTATTAGGAGCCTAACACTTCCTGAGCAGAATACACTAATCTCGGGTTGTACAGTGGACATCGACAGCGACAAACGTCTCTATGACGCCGCGTGTGCATTATGACGTCCCCCCGTTCATTAGCAACGTCAATCACTTCCTCAAGGAAGATTTTTAAGTAACTACTTCTCCCATCAGTCTTTTATCACATACCCATACCATATGCCCAAAGCCAGGTAGCATCAGGTATATCCACAACTATACATGACTCTAGTATATCTTACAATACCAGGCCTGAAAATAAGCAGTCTGACATTTGCAGAATGAGATCCCCAGAGGGTGAATTTGATGATGCTATCCCATGCAGTGGGCCACTTTATCCTCTGTGTACCTCTTTCTGTTTAGTTTTGAGACCCTGATGCAGATTGAGGTTCACAGAGGGTAAATTTAGTGATGCAGATGGCAGTCTGCTTATTTTCTGGCTTGTACAATACTATAGTAATAATAGTATGCATAGCATACCACATGTCGGATCCAGCTAGGTGAAGCGAAAAATACGTTTCACATCTACTCTGGCAAAAGTTGACAAAGCTGTGTTAAAAGGTCGGCAAAGCTATGGTCAGGATTGATGTAATATGAATCGTTTGGGTACAAGCAACACTACTGTACTGACCGAAAAAGAAACGCAAGTTCAGTTTTGGTAATATAAGGTTTTTTTTATCCGCAGACCAAAGGTAGTTCAATTTGACACATAGCTACCTCAGTGTGCTGTCTAAACAGTCTTTGGTTAAAAAGCAGGCAACTATGACCATATGCGACGCTGCATGCTTTCAACAGATGTTTCGACAAAGGAGGCATCCGGGGCACTCCCACAACTGAAAAAACATACCAAATCGAAGTTTTGAACAGTATACATCGGTACAACGTTTCATTTCAACTCGATTGAAAAGCAAAATGCTGCATATGTCCGCAGTTGATAAGGGTAGGGCTATTGCTCTAATTATGCAGGGCCAATCGGAACGTCTCGTCGCCCAGCAATGTGGGTTCCGGGAATCAACAATAGTTCCTTTATCTGGGTGTGTCAGAGTCACAGAAAGATTAACTGACCGTTCCAGGAGCGGATGTCCGCGCGTTGCCCCGCCACGTCAAGATAGGGGCATACATCTCGCACCTCCATAAGTGATTTCAGATTGCGATGGAGAAGGCGAGTCAGGTTGTAGGCTCTCATGACAGCCCGGTGTGTCCAAGAACAGTTAGGAATCGGTTGCGGGAGTTCAAAGTAAGGTCACGACGTCCCTACCGTGGTTCGCAACTTATACCTAGGCGATGTCAACGTCGATTGCAATGGCTGCATGTACATGCACCAAATCGGTTCCACTTGGCCAACTTCAGACGTGTGTTATTCACAGATGAGCCGCGGTTCACGCTTTATAGGTCAGACGGACGGCAACGTTGCTATCGACGTCGAGATGAGCGATATTCTGACCCGTGCGTTAAGACAAATTTGGAGGAGGGTCTGTATGGTTTTGGGGGATTTAATATACGTGACACGTAATGGTGCACACCCAATATTGTTAATTTCGGTAAATATTGCAGGCCCCAAGCAAGATTTTTCAGGAAAGAGATGGTATATATCGCAGAAATAGCAGCGGTTATGTGAAATATCACAATTTGCCAAAACGTGTTGTACAGCGACATGCAATAAACACAGAACCACACATGTATGTTCATATGTTAATATGGCGACAAATATGGTAATCGAGAAATTTTGAAAGCGTGTGGAAGGATCATACTTCAGACAAGCTATAGTAAAACAAACCTTCATCTTTTAAACTGACAAAAGATCATAATTCAATGGCAAATAGATTCATTAGGGTTTAACAACACTTTCATAAACCAAGGCTATATTATAAGCGGGATTGTACGTCAATTTCAATAACTAAGGTTATTATATCACGTTGTTAGTTCCCAAGATCCTTCCCATCCTTCAATACCTAGACGAGCAAAATAGTCGTACGTGAAGTCACTCGTTCAGGCAATTACTCTATGGCTCATTTGTTCGATGGGATTCTGGTCGTTCGAGCAATCTGAGAGGGTTAGCAAGCCTGTACTAGTGCTAGTAATGGTACAAGGCCGCAAGAGTGGAAGAAGACTGCGGGATTTGGTGACTACTGTAAAATCTAATTATAGGACAGACGATGGCAATATTGGGAAAATCAGTAATAGTGGTGTTGGAGATATGAAGATCATGGAGAGGTCTAGAACTGGGCAGATGCTAGGAGCTAAATTATCATCAGGTATATATAGTACTGCATCATCATGTCATAGGTATCCTCCTATACCCCGATGAGCATTAAGAGCCTAAAAAAATTGCTCTTTCGATACTCATCTGCTGAATGGGATTCGAGTCGTTCGAGTAGTGACTTTTTCAGTAACTGCTCAAAAGCTTATTTGCTCGATAAGATTCGAGTCGTTCGAATAATACCTAACCCTGCTTGATTGTATTTTGGGTTTGAGGATCATAGAGGACTTCGTTGTACACAGGAAAGGCAAAAACAGAGACGGCCAAGACAAAATAGTCTGCTGGGATAGGCAGAAATGGGACCAGTAAAAGGCAAAACAGGCCAGGAAATAGGATAAACCACAGAAAATATTGGGATAGATAAAATACCGAGACTATGGTGCACATCCGAAACAATAAAGTTAATCTTATACAAAGGAATGTGTCTATTGTTGGGCAAAAATAAGAATTCTAGGGGACAACAGATAGAAACCGAATATTTAGTGGGAAATCCGCACTAGTAAAAGAACTGTTGGATTTATTTGGGTAATTTTACAAAGTATTCGAACAAATACAATTACTCATACCAGGAAACGCACCTTAAAGCATCGTATGCTACTCTTTTAAGCCCAGTATTGAGGAATCCGTGCCAAATAAAGTTGTTTTGATGGTTTAGAGAGATTGGCTGGATGTTTGTGGTAATTCGATGTATTCTAGTTCACTTCAATTTATCCACATGAGACCTCTCATCATTCATTTAGCACTATGTGCTACTATTATAAACCCTAGGTGGGGGTTTTCTAAGTCCGTCTCGGTAGTTTTGGATTATTAAGAGGGATTGTCGGGTTGTTTTCTGTAATTAAAATTACTTCTATTCAATCGAATACACCCTCCGAACTCACCCCTTTCCTAGTAGAAGGTTTTGGGCCACATGGCAACCATGTGCTACCATGGAAACCAAGATGGCGGCCCCAGATATACAAAATGGACGACGTACACTCGTCTCACCTCAACAAAACGCGCTGCGCATGCACACTAGGACCACGTATCACTATGGGGATGTTGTCACAAGATGGCGCTCGCGCACGCTAACATGACAACCAAAAATGAAGTAACTGGGCCATGTGCCTATGACGATCGGGTACATGATCTACTACTAACATCAAACCGAGAGATCCACGGTTCGATCCCCCAGCAGGGGTAACTGCGTTGTGTCATTGGGCAAGGCACTTAATCACGATTGCTCAAGTGGGGGCACGGTGGCACAGCAATGGGGGCGTTCTGGGGGCACATCCCCCACCCCTAGAAAACAAAAATAATTCCGATAGGTTCACCGATCCAATGTCGAGTTGTGACAGTACAAAAGTGGGTTTAATCATTATCATCTTATCATCCGGAAACTAATTGTTTACAATTTACTATGTGAAGGGTCACTGTGACCTTGACCTTTGACCTACTGATTCCAAAATAAATAGGGCTCTTTCTTGCAATATGCCAACCTACCTATGAAGTTTCATGAACGTGGGTGGAACCATTGTCAAATTATCATCTGGAAACCAATTGTTTACGATTTATGTTCAAGGTCACTGTGACCTTGACCTTTGACCTAGCGCAACCAAGATAAATAGGTGTCTTCCACTCACCTAGGCCAACCTACCTATGAGGTTTCATGGATGTGACTTCAACCGTAGTCAAGTTAGCATCCGGAAACCAATTGTTTACAATTTACTATGTTGAAGGCCACTGTGACCTTGACCTTTCACCTAGCAAGTCCAAAATAAATAGAGTTCTTCATCTCACTGATGCCATCCTATTTATGAAGTGTTATGGATGTGGGTCGAACCATTATCAAGTTATCATCCGGAAACCAATTGTTTTGATTTACTATGTTCAGGGTCACTGTGACCTTGACCTTTGATCTAGTGAGTCCAAAATAATATGGTTTTTCCTCTCATGAACGCCAACCATTACCTACGTATGAAGTTTCATGAATGTGAGTTTAACTATAGACAAGTTATCATCCGGAAACCAATTGTTTACAATTTACTATGTTCATGGTCACTGTGACCTTGACCTTTGACCAAGCAAGTCCAAAATAAATAGGGTTCTACCACTCACCGATGCCAACCTACCTATGGAGTTTCATGACGTGGGTCGAACCATTATCAAGTTATCATCCGGAAATCAACTGTTTACATCCGCCCGCCATTCACCAAACTATAAGTCGAGATTTGACTTCGTCACAACTTGACTAAATAAGAGGCCCCAAGGGGCTGTAATCGCTCACCTGCCAAAGTGGTTCAAAGAAGTATTTGGGGTCACATTCAGTTATACATGGTTCATCAACTCTACGAAAGAATGAAGTCATGAAAGGCAAATTTTATGGAAAAACACTAAGGAATTGATTTGAACAAACCTAACATGCTCCCCATGCCACCCCCACTGTTATATACCACATACGAAAGAATTCTGGCCGGTGGATCTGAAGAAAGGGGTTTTAAAAGAAATGTCCTCACATTGCATTTAGTTAAACTTTGGGCTCAAACAGGGAGCCAAAATATTTACCCAGGTAACCAATTTGAACAAAACTGAAACTGCCCCACCGCAAGATGCTGCATGCCAAATATGAATGGATTCTGACTGGTGAATCTGAAGAACAATATTTTTGAAGAAATTCCCTCATATTGCACGAAGTTAAAATTCAGGCTGCCATAGGCAGCACAAATATAAACCCAGGGACTCGATTTGAACAAACTTGAATCGGACCCCCCTATAGATGTTGTATACTAAACATGAAAGGATTCTGACTGGTGGATCTGAATCTGAAGAAGAAGATTTTTAAAGAAATTTCCTCAAATTGCACAAAGTTAAACTTTGGGCTCCAATAGAGAGCCCAAATACTAACTGAGGGACCCGATTTGCACAAACTTGAATCTGCCCCCCCCCCCCCCCCCCCCAAAAGTGCTGTACACCAAACATGAAAGCATTCATACCAAATATGCAAGATTTTTAAAGAAATTTCCTCATATTTCACCAAGTTAAAATTCGGGCTCCTAGAGGAAGATCAATGATGGTTCTGGAGAAGTAGATTTTTTAATTTTTTTCAAAAAATGTATGGGTGCTAGCAGAGTAATGCACACCAAATTTGGTTCAATTTGGTGCAGTAGTTTGGGAGAAGTCAATAATGTAAAGTTTACGACGGGCGGCAAGTGATAAGTTATGTTCCCTTCGGTGAGCTAAAAATCAGCCATATGCTCCCCCCCCCCCCCCCCACCTCCAAGTTAACCCATATAGGGAACATCAGGCAAAACATTTTAATATCGAGATATTTATACTTGCAGAATGTATAAGGGGGAGGGGTGCGTAATAGCAGATTTATGTGTGATATCCGACCTATCTCAATTTAATGACACCAATGTTGTTGATTATTTGCCAGACTCGAGAGAGAAAAACGTCGCCGGCGTTCCGTCGAGGATTTACGAAATAACGTCGCCGTTATTTGGTAATTTATCCGTTTCTTCTGGTCCGGGTTCGCTATTTAAAAGAAGAATCTCTTGGGGCGGTAGGAAAATAGGAATCGTTAACAAAAGTAAAACAGTAATATTATTTGATAAGCAATTGCTGCCAGTTTTAAAATGCATAAACCGGCTATTTCTCTTCATTTTGTGTGATATCATTATACATCCCCATTTAATTCTATTCATTTAGTTTCCTATTTTCAGTCGAATATTTCAACAAAAAACCTTCACTATGAGTCCATGAGTTTGTGAACGCACTATACATTAATAGTGAAAGTTTAGGGGTTAACGTTGAAATATCAACACCAAACTTCGGATGTGTATTATTTATACTGTTTTCAATCAGAAACCGTTCATTTGATATTTTTAGGACGAGTAGTTCATTTGCGGACTCTTTGGCCCGTCTTGCGAAAAATGAGTCCGTAAGTTTGAAAACGCGCAAAACATTAATAGTAAAATTTTAGGGGTTAAAGTTGAAATATCGATACCAAACTTCGGATGTGTATTATTTATACTGTTTTCAATCAGAAACCATTCATTTCAGAATATTAACCCCCATAGTTTACTTGCGGTCTCTTACAGACTCTTACGGTCCCTTTTTCTACCTGCGGACTCATTTTAGAACTACCGGCGATGCGGATCATTTCTATAAATAGAGTTGTTGAGTTGACGTTCGTTTCCGTCCCTGCGTGCATCCCACATCGTCCCTGCGCGCCTTCGGCGCGCGAAACCATTTCTTTCTTCATTTCACGTTCGTTTCGTGATTGATCACAATTCAATGATTCACACAGATTATTATTGTCCTCACACAAGGTGAAGGGGAAATAAATTTGAAAAAAGAGTTTCAATGTGGCCTAATTATTGATGCCTTTCACACGTCCTTAAATAAACTGATTTTGCGTCCATTGCTCCAATAGATTAGAAAAATTGTGTCCCACTCCCCTCCCCACCCCACGAAACAAACGTGAACGTCAATTTTGTTTCTAAAATTGGGGTTGCAGCTATAATATTCAGCAATAAAGACACTGCCATTTATCCTAACAACTGATGTCAAATTTTCTTCCACATATAGATGTGGTAAAAAATAGGCCCGAATGAATGTGACCACACCCCCCCCCCCCACCCTTTTCATAAAAAAACTATGGTATAATTCATAAATTAATTGATGTTGACACAAAACAAACATCTTGCGAAAAAGCTATCACAAATAGGAAATTTACACTGATGTGGTAACATTTTTAAAAAAATAGCCCTCAATGAATGTGACACCCCCCCCCCCCCCCTCCTCCCCCAGTATACCCCTCTTTATCAAAAACGTGACATAATTCATAAATTAATTAATATTGACACAAAACAAACAACTTGTGACATTAAATATCCTACTTGTGATCGTTTTTAAATCACATTCAGGCTTCTGAAGACTGACATTTAACATCATGTGGTTGGTGAATCATTTGCAATTTTTTGTAAAAAAAAAAGAAACAAGAGGCCCCACGGGGCCTGAAGCGCTCATCTTGAACAGAACACAATTTAAACAGAGTCCAAGAATGAGTCAACATTAAGCAAGCCATCTCCATAGGCTACACTGTCAACCCTTGAGTCCCTCAGGAGTGACAAAAATAATCTGGGCACCATGCCTTTTCTTCGGTTGATCATAAAGTAAAATGTAGAGCTCACCTACGAAGCCCCTTGATACAACCTATGTGGATTAATCTTAGTTACACACCTCTAGAGGGTACAGAATACAAATTTTTTAATTCTTCAGCAAAATGGCCAATTCCGGCTCCCATAGAGAGCCCAAATATTAGTCCAGGCTCTTGATTTGACCACAGTTGAATCTGACTTCCCTAGAGATGTTGTGTACCGAATATGAAAGCATTCTGACTGTTGGATCTGAAGAAGAGAAATTGTAAAGAAATTTCTTCGAATTGCACTAAGTTCAAATTTGGGCTACCATAGCGAGCCCAAATATTAACCTATGGATCCGATTTGAACAAACTTGAATCTGCCCCCCCCCCCCCCTAGAAATGTTGTATACCAAATTTGAAAGCATTCTGACAAGTGGATCTCAAGAAGAAGATTTTTGAAGAAATTCCCTCATATTGTACCAAGTTAAATTTCATGTTCCCATATGGAGCTCAACTATTAACCTAGGCACTCGAATTGAACAACCTGGAATCTGACTCCCCTAGAGATGTTGTATACCAAATATAAAAGCATTCTGACTGGTGGATCTGAAGAAGATTTTTAAAGAAACTTACTCATATTGCGTTAAGTAAAAATTTGGGCTATCATAGTGAGCCCAAATATATACCTAGGGATCTGATTTGAACAAACTTGAATCTGACTCCCTTAGAGATGCTGCATACCAAAATAGAAATTTTAGGCGAGGCCAAAACACACTGGTTCTTGAGAAGATTTTATAAATATTTTGGAGCATTTCCCCCACTCCCTCCCTATGGGAAACTGAGAGTGTATGAGTTGAACAAAAATGAAATGCCCCTTTGGGACCATCACTCACAAAAACTTTCACTTGAATTGGCCCGGTGGCTTTGGAGGAGAAGACCAAAACATGGTGTTGACGGATAATGGATGGAGAGCGATGAGATTAGCTCAGCTTGACTTTGTCAAGTTGAGCTAAAGAAGCCAGTTGTCTCAGTTAAGGCACCGAGAGTCATTGGTATGGTACTGACAAAAACATAAAACACTGCTTTTTCAACAGTATGACCAGTACTGCTCATGTGGTATCTCTTAGCACTGTTAAAATGCCAAAAAACATCCAATATTGATTCTGTGGTGCTGTGCTTGAGCAGCAAGTATCCATTAGGGCACTTTCACAACCTTCGATTTAATCCCCACAAACACCCATTCTGATAAAAAGTGTGAAATTGTGGAAAATATGTCTCCAAGGAGGATGAATGAGATATTTGCTTAAAAAATTTGTTTTTTTAGTGTTTTAAAGTCTACACAGAAATAAAAACTGACATACAATGGAAAGTTTTGTTAGAAGAGCCAGGACAAGATTGTCAAATGGAAAAAAAACCTCAACGGACCCTGACTTCTGCAGTACCTAAGCAAATCATAGGAAACTGAGAGTGTATGAGATTGACTTTAGTTTCCAAAACATACTGTACAGTCTTTCCAATTGTTTCTCATCAACTTAGGCTTCAGTATGGGCAGGTGGGTGGGGGACTTGATTCAAGGAGAGAACAATATTTCACAGCTGTTACTGTAGTTTTGTGCTGTAACATGGGAACCGTGACAACAATGCTCGATCTGAACAAAATTTGATCGCATCTCTTTAATTTTGGGATTCAAATATCTCTGTCAAGGATAACCCTTCAGAGAACTTTTTCCACCCCCAAAACAGGGGCTTGTGCATCAAATAAGAGGGAAAATTTAGTACTAGACTACTTTATTAGTACTAGACTGTGCACAAATGCCATTCACTCACATTTGCAACTTTATTGCGGTATTTTTTCCACTGTACCCCACCCCCAAATTGGTGTTCTAAAATACTCTTTCAATGAAGAAATTATTTTATAACACTTTTTAACCCTTTACCAAATATAATGGTCAAAAGCTGCTGGTGCTATTCACAAGTATTGCCATTCCATGTTCATTATTTTCTCGTTTTTTTGTGTCAAACACAGCTTATGACCCCTCATTGGAATGAGGTCATTCCAATGGTGTAAAAAGTCATGTTTTTGACACAAAAAATTAGTAAGTCAATAAGTTTGTGGGCAAGGGTAATCAGCTTTTCATGTTACATGTAAGTAAAGGGTTAACAGCATAATTCAGGCAAACATCTAAATGCCAGTAAATAAAAGTGCAATATGGGTTTTCTGGCTGTGGGTTTGAATGGTGATTTGGAAGGGGTTGGAAGATTGGCACCCCCCTCTGCCCCTGTACTATGATGGGGAACCATGGTTTAATTACATTAATACATGTGTACATGTGGGGTAAAATAGGTTGTTATTTGGCATTTGCTGGGGGCTGTAGTGTGCCACTGGAGGCTACACTTGCTCAAGATGTGAATTTGCTTGCAATATATAGCCCTTATTGCTGATGATGACAAAAACATACTTTTCAAAACAATAAAAAAGTATTGTAAGGTGTGTGGTACCCCAATGAATTTTTAAATGTGAAATAATCTCTCAAAATAATAATTAAATCAGGTTCGGAAGCCAAATTATGTATTTCCTTAATCAACCCCAATCCTATCAAAGATACATTTTACCTCTTTCATGTGACAAAAGAGTCATTTCTGCATGAGAATTCAACTTTTGGCTTCCACTGAGTTAAAAACATGGGAAATTTGTTCTTTTAAAGAAAACTGTCCAAACTGTGTCAAATGGCTTAAAAACTGCTGTTGCCTCCAATACATTTTTCTACTCTGCTTTGCTCTGTTACCTAAAGGAATTCATGTAGATTTTTTTTGAAAACTAACCCAATCCCCAAATAAAACTAAAATCTGCATCAGCATGTAATACTTTGAGGAAAAAATTGTCTCCTTTAACCATACAGCAAGACAAAGAGTGGTGTTCCAACACCATGAAACCATATAAATGTCAATTTTAATTGAAAAATTGGGGTTGCAGCTACATGTATATAATTCACCAATATCAATAGACAGTACTATTTTGTCCTAACAACTGATGTCAAATTTTCTTCAACATACTGATGTGGCAAAATATAGCCTTGAAGGTGTCCCCCTAGTATGCCCCTTTTTATCAAAAACTATGATAAAATTCATAAATTAATTGATGTTGACATACAACAAACCTCTTGTGATATTAAATTTCCCATTTGTGATAATTTCTAAATCACATTCTGGCTTCTGAAGATATTTCACATTGCGCTTGATGAATGTTTTGTCATTCTTGTGAAAAAAAGCCTCACAGTTAAGACACCTGGAGTCATTGGTGCGGCACTGACACAACATTAAACACTGATTTTTTCCAACTGCATGACCAGCTGAGCACTGCTCCTATGTTATAGCATAGCACTGTTAAAATGCCTAAAACCATCAAATATTGATTCTGTAGTGATGTGCATGTCCCGCAAGTACATGTACCCACAAGAGCTCGTTTGCAACCTTGGATTTAATCCCTGCAGGCACCCATTGTGATAAAAAGGGTGAAATTAGGGAAAATACATGCATGCCTAGTATCCAGTGAGGATGACTCAGATATTTGCTTCAGGAATGTAGTGCTCTTTAATGTTTAATATATTTGTGTATGGGTGTGTGTGGGGGGGGGGGGGTCAATTGCCAGTTATTGAAAATGTAGAACTGTGCAAATGGAAACGAGCCAACACTTTGCATGATGGACAGACAGACATGCAATCACATATCTTGAAAGAGACAGTCTACATGTACATAGGAATACTGACTAACATACAATGAAAAATATAGGGAGAAGAGCCAGGACAGGGTTGTCAAAAAAGAAAAAAACTCAGTGGACCCTGAGTGTTGCAGTACTAAAGCAAATCATAGGAAACTGAGAGTGCATGCTGTTAACTTTCTCATCAGCTGAAGGGTTTAGTATGGGTGGTAGAGGGACAATTGTCAATGCAGTTTTGTGCTATAACATGGGGACCCTGACAGCACTAGTATCAGACTACTATATTGGTAGCTGTGTACAGAAGCCATTCATTCACATTTGCAAGTTTGTTACTTTTCCCACTGTACCCCCCACCCCCTTTCCCCAAATTTATGTTCCAAAATACTCTGTGAATGAAGAAATTGTTTTTTAACATTTTTAATCACTCACTCAATGTAATGGCCAAAACAGGCTAGCACCATTCACCAAAACTGCCATTCAATGTTCATTATTTTTACACCCAAAACATAGCTTATGACCCCTCATGGGAATGAGCTCGTTCAGCTCAATCCAGTGGGGGGGGGGGGAGTTATAACTATGTTTTTGACGCAAAAAAATGAAAAGAAATTAGTTATTCAAAAGTGCTGTCTTCTTTTCATGTAAGGTAAAGGGTTAACATAATATGGAGAAAAGCTTCTATTAATCATTCACTCAATGTAATGACCAAAACCGACTAGCACCATTCACCAAAATTGCCATTCAATGTTATTTTTTTTTGCCATTTTTTGGCATAAAAAACATAGCTTATGCCCCCCTTATTGGAATGAGCTTGTTCAGCGAATACAAGTGAAGTATGGGTTTTCTGGCTAAATGTTTGGATGGTGATTTGGGAGAGGATTGGAATATAATTGGAATCCCCTCTATCACAAGTACAATGAGGGGAAAGCATGGTTCCATTAGATGTGTTAATAGGGTAAAAAAGGTGGTTACATGTGTACATGTATTTGTCATAGGTTATAGCGTGCTTCTCAGTTCTGGATGCCACACTTGCTCAAGATGCATTTAACTGCATTATTTTTGGCAATATATGACCTTTATTGCCGACTGTGACAAAAATATAACTTTTCCAAAAATAAAACAGTATTATTCAGTCTGTGGTTCTCGAATGAACATTTAAAAGTGAAATGTGTAATATCCAAAAAAATATAATTAAATCAGTGTTGGAAGCCAAAATACATGTACATTTACTTATTTCCTATAATCAAACCCAAACCTTTCGAAGGGTAACCTACAAAACTTTTCCCTGACAAAAATCCCCCCCCCCCCCCCACAATCATTTTCACACAATGCACAAAAATCCCCCCCCCCCCCAATCATTTTCACACAATGCGCAAAAATCACCCCCCCCCCCCCCACCTTGTTCCTCCCTCCATAATTTCTAGTGAACAAAAATCCCCCACCCCCTAATTTTTTAGAAGTACATGTATATTTAAACCCATACATAAATGTCCAAAGCTTTTTACCACTTGAGGCCGAGCACTTGTCGCTTCAATCAATGCTAACTTTGCTTGTGTGGAGTAAGCACGTTGGATAATTGCTCACTGTTGCCAGGTGGTTCTCTCAGTGCACTTTAGTTTCCTCTACCCATAAAACTGTCCGACACGAGGTGACACTGGCTGTTGAAAGTGTCCTTAAACTCCAATAACTAAATAACTGTTGATAAATAGTTATTGAGGTATGTTTTCTTGTAAATAGTGATTAGTGTTTATGTAATTTACAAATTAAATACATAAGTTTTTAAATCCTTTTGGACTGCCTTTTAACCTTTTGGTGTAAGAGGCCGAGGGGATTTTTGTACTGCTCTTAAAATAATGTGAGAGAATGTGGTACTACTCAAAAACTGTGGGAGGAATTTTTGCTAAGTGTGTAAAAATGATTGGGGGTATTTTTGTAGGGGGGATTTTAACCTACATTCTAATCCTTCCAAAGATACATTTTATCTCTTCCATTTGATAAAAGAGTAATTTCTGCATGAGAATTCACTGCTTTCTTTAAAAACTACCCCAATCCCAAAATAAAACTAAAATCTCCATCAGCAGACAATAGTTTTGGGGAAAATCTGTCTCATTTAACCATACTGCAAGAGAAAGAGTGGTGTTCACCACCCACCCACCCCTCCACTCCACACAAAACAAAATGAATGTCAATTTTTATTTAAAAACTGGTGTTGCAGCTATATAAATCACCAATATCAATAGACAGTGCAATTTTATCCTAACAAATTATGTCAAATTTTCTTCTACACATTGATGTGGTAAAATATAGCCCTGAATGTGTCCCCTAGACCCCCAGCATACCCACTTTCATCACAAATTATGATATAATTCATAAATTAATTGATGATGACACAAAACAAACCTCTTATTATATTAAATTTCACATTTCTGATAGTTTGTAAATCACATTCTGGCTTCTTAAGATATTTCACATTGTGTTTGATGAATATTTTGCAAAATTTGTAAAAAAAAAAAAAATTTTAAATCCCTCACATTTCTTAATTAAGGCACTTTGAGTCATTGGTATGGTATGTCTCTGATAAAACATTACACATTGATTTTTTGAATATTTTTCCAACAGCAAGACAGTGCAGGTCATATGTTGTTATCTCATAGCACCATTAAATTGCCTGAAACCATCAAATATTGATTCTGTAGTGCAGTGCCAAATATTATTTAGAGGTCAGTTCTGGGGAAGTTGGTATTTAGGCTTTTCAAACGTTTTTTGCCATTTTTGGAGAAACATACTCAAATCTAAATATCAGAATCCCCACCTCCAGATGTTGGTCAGACGAGGAGGGCGACATTGACAAGTTTGAAGATGAATTCAGTTCTTTTCTGGTTGCAATGCCTAAAGCATCCAGGAATTAAAACATTGTTTACCAAAACACCGAGGAAGTGTGCATGTAATTTAAATGGGAATTCCGAGTGATTCTGGTATTTAGTCTTCAGGAAAACACGTCGGATCACAAAATTGACTGGCCGCTACACTGCAATTCTGACAGTCTTAAACTGACATTGTATTGTATCATTGGTAAAAATAGTTCATAGACTGGATCTAGTGAACTTGTGAAGAAAAATCTAGGAAATAAATGAATAGGTATCGCTGTTCGCATTCATGTCTGTTTCTGTAACATTTTACTACAACAAGACTGCATGCCCGTGTTTTGAGATTGAGAACAAAGATTTCCCCAGACCTTACGCCAACATAACTTGAATTCATCCGAACTCCGGCTGTTTCTAAGGAAATCGCGCTAAGTTCCCCACAAATGAAAAAGGCCCACTAAAAGTGTCAATAAATCACTTGTTTTATTTTTTATTCTTTGTCAACAATTTGTGAAGTGTACGTTCTCAATTAAAATTGAAACTGGGCTTTAAGTCTGACGAAACCGGCAACGGACGGCATTGGCACTTCGAACTTTCAAACAATACCTAACTCGCCAACAACTACCTAACTTCGAAAGTCACTTCATTACTTGATTATTTATCATAGTTTCCAGCATTCTACAACAATATATTTTACATAATGTCCTTTGAAAGGCCCAAAACAATAAAGTATCCGTTACAATGATTCTGGGTTTTTTTGCCAGTGGGAGAGTCACGCCGCCAGATGGCACCCCAAACTCTGTTGCATGGTATTTAGAAAAATTATAAAATCATGGACACGTACCCATTACCTATGTGCGCACACGCCACTGCGTGGGTGTGCACTATCATGGCATGAAAACACTTTTCGTCAACCAGGGTAATATTTACGGTCGTAAAACATCGGGATAAGGTCACCATGCCTCACGCCCTTCCACTTATCCACACGCGTAACCTTACGTTGCAGCAGGATAAGGCGAGGCCGCACGTTGCTAGGATTTGTCGTGACGTCCACGACTAAAACAATGTTCCCGTTCTCGACTGGCCGTCGTACATGTTAGGCTACAGTCCTGATTTGTCATCGATCGACCATTTGTGGGACTAGCTGGACAGAAGAGTACAAAAGCGCGTCAGAGTTCCAAACAACGTCGTTCATCTCAAACAGGCCCTTCTTCAGGACTGGAATGACATCCCACAAATGACCATCGACCTCTTGATAGGGTAAATGGTAAGGAGAGTTACAGCAGCGGCTGAAGCCCGGGATAGGAACCGCCGCTATTGATTTTGATGAGGAAATCGCGAAGGGTACCCACATTTGAACGTTATCCATACAAACGCAGTCTGTGTTAAGACAACAAAACTTGTCAAAATAAAATCAAAATGCAAAGAATGAAAACATCATCCATAACACATTTGAAATATTTACCACAGAAAAAAAAACCCTTGCGTTTCTTTTTACCGCAAGTATATCTATGAATGTCGATCAAAGAAAAGCAATTAAGTAACAAATAACACCACACTGTTACTTTTTGTCTCTAGTCCAAGGCCCGCAACGTGGTATATTACAGGGGTCTAGGAGGTTCGTAGTGCAAACAGTATTTGCTGGAACCTATCACCTGAAATACACCAAGTATGAAATATACAGTGTTAAGTCCCCAAATCGGCGGTAAGCTCACCAAATATTACTCATTATTGTCATTCGTAGCATAAACACTCTGCATACTGATGTCAAAATATGGCAAATGAAAGCAGTACATTTTCCCCTAATGCAAAGTGGAATTTAATTACTTCATTCTTGTTTGTCAGGACCACACGAGCCCTGTCAAACGGGAATGAATTGGTTAAATTTGATGTTGCATTATGGGGAAAGATAGCTTCTTGGAACTGTTAATATTTCGAAAGCAGTGGGCACCTTGTTAATCCTTTACCCAATGTAACGGCCAAAACCGGTCAGTGCTATTCTCAAAAAATCGCCAATTAATTTTCATTATTGTTTTCATTTTTTGTCCCAAAAACATAGCTTATGTCCGCTCGTTGGAACGAGCTCGTGGAGCTCGTTCCAATGACTGGTCATAACCTATGTTTTTGAGACAAAAAATGAAAAAAGTAGTTATTCAAGATTTTTTTTTTTTTGCAAGTGTCGTCTGCTTTTCATGTAACCTAAAGGGTTACATCGACAGTCTTTATTTCGTCAACTGCCTTTAGCGGCGATGTTTGTCACAATAACTACTCGCCAGTCGCCCAGAGGTGTCTAGGGGAATACTTCTTCCCACGCTTCCCAAGTTCTGATATGAAGAGGCCCGACAATACGTTACATGAAGTTTGATATATACCGATGTGACACGCTTATATTCGTTTGTAGTTAACTGCATTCTTTATCGATTTTAAATTACGTTTTTGTGGTTAACTGCATTTTATCTAGATTTTAAATTACGTTTTTTTAGAGTTGTAAGTACATATATTGAAGAATTCCAAAGAAAATGCACATAGTGTTATTTGGGTTCTAACAGTTTAATAGTAACTTTTCCCAGGAATTGGGGGCGCGGTGGCTCAGTTGGTAGAGGTGCAGGCTGCAAGCCGAGAGGTCCTCGGTTCGAATCCCACCTGCGGCAACCGCGTTGTGTCCTTGGGCGAGACACTTCACCCCAATTGCCTTCATGGGGGCACGATGACGCTGTGTACTAAGGCGTACTGCACGTCGATGGCGCGCATGTCTTCAACTAATCTAACCCTGCCTGTGCTGCGGTGCAGAGTTCAGAGTTACGATGTTGGAGAGCTGACAGCTGCTTGTCGTTGCTCGGTGGTTCTCTCCGGGTACTCCGGCTTCTTCCACCCGTAAAACTGTCACGGTCACGATTAGCCATTGTGCATAAGTATGTGACCTTAAACACCAATAAATAAATAAATAAATAAATAATTCCCAGGAATTGTTCCGCGCTGTATTTTAAATGTTGAATGCTTGGGGAATCGTGTCGGAGTGACAGGAAAATCCCCCCCCCCCCCTTTGAGAGGGTTAAGTTTTTAAGTAGATTATCCAGGTGGATTAATCGAACTTTGCCAATGTAACAGAAAGTATTTCGTTCTTAGCCACCTACAGCGCCCAGAAAGAAGTTTTCAAATCATTGGCGAACATTGGATTTGTTATTTTAACCCTTTGAACCCCAGAAGCCGTTTTTACGGCCCAGTAACATGATACTTCATAATAATAGGTTGACTTTTGAGTGAAGGTGTGGTGTAGACCAATCAATATTTTCAACGTGCAGCCCAAAGGCTGCACGTTGAAAATATTAATTGGTCTACCCCCAAATAAAGAATATGGTCTCTTCTCGTCGCTGTCATTGAACTGATATGGAAGATGCTACTAGGGTTAAAAGGTTAACATTTTCTGAAGACGTTTCTCGTATTTTTCATAGGAAAATCACCCACTCAATCCCGATGGACATGCAAACCTTCGTCCAGCTGATAGAGGTTTGATGGGAAGGCATATAACCTGATTAATTGAAGTACACGAAACCCGCGACGTTGTTCGTTTGGTCATCACAACAACGGGTGGAAGTGACTTGTATCAGATTCAGATTCTTTATACATACATGTAAAGTGGTTACAAATAAACATATTGCACAAATATAATAAGTAGTACACCGTGGGAAGTGGCATAGGCAGATTTGATGTCTACCTGTCACCCCATGGAAGAGAGAGTAATTGCAAACAGACTGTGATCAAATGAATATACTTAGAACAATTTATGTTTCAATACGAGTAAAATCCTCGTCCTCCGATTGGATAAGAGCTGGCATAGTTTCTTTCATGTTTACGGCTCAAGTAGCAAATGTTACCTCCAGACTTCACCACGTTAAATATTTGAAATGGCATCGCCCGTTACGTAATTGTTTCATCAATGGAGTGACTAGCAAGCCACTTCATTTTTCTGGATTTTTCGCACCTGTAGCAGACGGTGTTCCGGGTGAAGTATTGTTTAAATTACAAACCGATTTACGATTTGAACTGAGATGGAATGAGTGTATCTGGTGTATTCATTATTTATCCAGTGCCGTCGTGGGGGAACTCGAGAGGCTTATTTGCGGAACCTGTGATCGTTAAAAGTTGCCTTGAACAAGGCAATTTTTAACGGTCGCAAGTTTAGCAAATAAGCCTCTCGTGTTTCACGATGTTGGCTTTGGTCTATTGGTAGCGTCTTATTGGAACATAAACGTTATTGTGATGAGTTGGCGGTAACGTGGTCTGAGGTTTGCGGCTCCTAGTAAATGTTCATTCTCGACGATTCGCGTCTCGGTTGAATATAAGCTCCAAGCTGCAAACCTCAGACAACGTTGCCGTCACTTCATCGCAATAATTTATAATGTAACACATAATGGTGAATGGGGGTAGAATTATTTCATTTCGGTGGCCAAACATACAGCCCATCATAAACTGCTGCAGAATGTTGATGCTTCAGTGTTGAATAGAAGCAACATGCTTACTGGATTCACTCCACTAATCTGCGTAATACCTGAGAACGCCAATAGGTCCTATTGTGAAGTTATTAGAGGTAGGTCATTATAAGTTATCTCCGTCAACATGTGTGATATATGGAGATTTAATACCTGGGTGTCGGTTTTTAAACACCGAGCCGCAGGCGAGGTGTCAACTTTAAATGATACTTCCAGGTATTAAATCTCCCTATACCATACATGTTGGCGGAGATAATGTTTTTGTCCCGTTTGAAACACAATAGAAACATAGTGGAACAAATTTGTGGACGTGTTTCTCCCGCTCCGCCATCAACTGGATCAAACACGTGAATACTTGTTTTGTTTTTACAAACACAAAAGACAACAAATAGAGTAACATCCATTTCCCTTGGAAACGCGTAAACATATCGGTTATTTTGTTATTAGATTTATTCTCGTTTCATTTTTCTCGAGTTATTTGATTTCATTATTCGACTATTTAATTTATAACATCAAAATATGATCGAATTTCTGGAAATCTGTTGATATTTGTGACTATATTTGTGTTTTGGGGTTCGATTCTTATATCGAGACGAGCGAAAGCGAAATGCTTTAATTTAAATCATATACCCCCGATATTTCGCGTGCGCTTATACGCTGAATGTTGCACGCTCTCATATACCTTGGGTGTTTGGTACACCCTTTGCCATGGCTATTTGTCCAAGGCATTCTGACCAATCAAAAGACAGAATTTATCGGGATATTGGGACAATATTTTTTGGCGTGAAGTCTACGTCAGCTGTCACATCGTAGGGTGTCGAATGTAATGAAATAACCCATACCAATATGGGCGAATGCACACGTGACAAATTACCTGCCCAGATATGTGCGACAGATTATCGGTCCATTTGTGTAATTTATTTTTAACAATTTCTAAATTGCATACAGATAGCATTCCACGCAATGTTCATAGGATAACTGTAGAAAAGCGCATCGGGATGCACAGGATTAAGACACAGAGCATGACGATTATTAGTATGATGGTTTTCAAATTTAGGAAGTGCAATCAGGGCAGTAGGGATTATCGCCACGGACGTAACTAGAATATAACGAAATGAAAGCGGAAGTTAAATTACCCCTAAACATGGTTCTGTCACTAATATCACGGACTGTGTTGTTTAGGGCGTTCCATAGTTTCGGGAAGCTGTATAAAGGTTTATTGCGAGTTCGGGTCCGTGATTTTTTCTGCACATAGGAGGCTAGACTGTTGTCCTACAAGATCGATTATCAATAACAAACATATATCACTGAAAGAAGCCGGTAATCTGCCATTTTGCCAGTCAAACACGAACAGTATTGCATGTAGTTGCAAAAAATCATTAACCTTGAGTATTTGATTTTCCTTACATAAGGGATCTGTATGAGAATTGTACTTTTTTAATTAATTATTCGTAATGATATCTTTTGCATGAGAGCTAGATTTGTATAGCTCTTGACTTGCCCCATGTCAAGAGTCCGTATACCAAATGGCTATAAATGAGGGCGGAGTATAATGTTTTCAGTACTCCGTGGAGGATAATGTTTTACTTTCCTGAGACTACAGGTTGCACGTGCTATTTCCAAGCGTAATTGGGATGTGTGCGACTTGTAGGATAAGTGTTCGTCAAAGCTTATTCCACAACATTTCACATATTTTTATCTTTCAGTGGCCCCAACCTTGCAAATATGTTCGTTATTTATATTTACCTGTTTACAGAAATTATTGTGCCTACTTTTTTGGATTAACTGGTAGAGTGCTGGAAGCCCATATTTGGGCTTTACTCTGAGGTGAAGGTACTGTAACTTGAAGGCTTCATACTCAGTGGATGTGCTTTGTATTATCTTTGAACTGATATTATTTAGTCTGTAAGGACTTGCCTTGTTATAATTTATGGGAGAGTGCCTGTAGGCACTCTCCCATAAATTGTAACAAGCCAAAGGTCTGTGAACAAATTTTGATGACCAAAAATAATTTAGCACTCTACCAGTTAAGTATAATGTACGAGGTTTTTAGCATTGAAAATTAACTGATTCGGGAAGTTTTTGAAGTTCGTCATTGCAATGTGGTGTTATAGGGTTATTTTGGGAAACCGAGCAGTGTGCAGTAGTGCCATCGGAAAATGATAAAAGATTCAGGGCTGTTGAGTTACTTTTATCATTGATATTTAAAAGAAAAAGAACAAGACTAAAAATTGAGCCCTGTGGAGATTTGAATCTGATTTGTGTTCTCCATGGATAACATGTTGAAACCTGTTGGGCAAGTAACTTCTATGTTTAAACTTCCGTCCTACACTCTAAAATCAGTTGGGTTGAAATCAAGCCAAATCAAGTACAGAAATCGATTACGTCTTTCCATAAGTCAGTTTGATGACAGATTGCACATTTCCTGTTGTAACGAAAGGTGTTCAAATCACATGTCGTGTCACACACAGAAGTATCTCTGGAACCAGAGGTTCAAGTAAGCACAACGCGCTCACCGGGAACACAGCTGTCTACAAGGAAAAAGAAGTTATCCCTGTACACGTGTGCACACTGTTTTGGCTGTTACCTAAAAAGTTCTAAAAGATGAAGTATGTTGTTCAAATGCACCCATCTAACTCTCAGATCACACCCCACATTAGGCTTGAAAAATTACAAAGGGCTTCCCTCTAACATGAAAACCTTGCTGAGTTAAAATTTAAGTTGGAAATCGATGAATTATTCGTGGAAGCCATCAGCTGTGTAACGAAATGGAATGAAATGACAGTCAACAGGGATATCACTGAAAAAGGGTTATTAAAACAAATTATGGAGTTCTGGTTGTGTTTCATTAGACACTCACAAACAACTGAAACAATAAAAACGGAGAATTGGATTGAAACAAAATTTGTTTTCTTACCAAAAAGCAAAAGATTCTGTCTGGTGGTTTGGAAGAAGATCTCTGAGGAATATTCCTTTTCTTGCAGTGAGATAAGATCTGGGCTCCCTGGGAAACCAAAATATGAACCCATGAACATGGTGTTAGTAAACTTGAATCTAACCTTCTATGAGGAAGCTGTTTTGCAACATTCAAAAAACTCTTACTGGTGTGTCTGAAGAAGAGTTTAAAGAATATTCCTCAGCTCTAGGTTACAATTCGGGTTCACAAATAGAAACCAAATATGCATCATAAGGATGCTAGACATCAAATATCAAAATATTCTGGCTGGTGTATTCGAATCTGAAGAAGAAGCGTTTTAAAGAATTTTTCCCATATGGCGCCAAGTTAAAATGCTGGCTATCATAGGGAGTACAAAAAAAGATCTTAGGACTAAATTCGGGTATTCTTGAATCGGGTCCTCTGTAGGGGACAAATGAACAAATTGAGAGGTTTTTCGCCAAGGAGTTGCTTTGTTCCAGTGGGTCGGAGAAAGAAGAGTGATATTTAAAGTTAACGAACGCCGGACGACGGACGCTGGACGACGGACGCCAAGTGTTGACAATGATCACCATGATTTTAGTCACATGGGCTAAAAATGACACAGCAAACATGTACGGCTACATATAAAACTAAGTCCTGTCATGAAATGCGCACAAATAGCATGTCGATCTGCTCGTTAATCTACCTTAGTACCATAATAAGGTTATCAAATTCTGTACATATGGTCTGTGCACAAGCACTATTTCAGCCAATGGACCTCCGGGTAACCCGGAGGTCCATTTGGGAGAAACATTACCTGTGTTTGCTATGAGTAACCAGGAGAACCTGCCGTGTTTTGGATGCCATTCGATATGGCAATTGGCCGCAATTCCTACGTGCAATTAAGCCTAGATAAGCGCGTAGTTCATGACAGGACTTCTAGTTCTAACTGTGTGCAACTTAATTAGATCAAAAAGTTCCGAAAACAGAAAAGGTGAGGATTAAGGTATATAATAGGGAAACTCCATGTCCAACAAGACCGTTCGTTAATAATCTCGTAGTGACTGCGCGCGTGATACGTTATACTAATATTCCAAATAAACTAAAATCTACGACATCTTAATGGACGAGAGCTCGCTTAGCTTTTTTCCATGTTTTCGGCTCAAGTGTCATATGTTACGGTCTGACATCACCAAGATAAATATTTGAAATGATGATAACCATGGAAGGAGACTCATAGTGCATACTGCCTATAAAATCGTATTTGTCGAGGCCAGTGACCATTCTATGAATGTATATCAACAACCCACATATAAAAAGGTCGAGGTTACTCTATCACAGTTCAAAGCATGAACATGTTGCTTTTTGTTGTCCAGTGACGTCGTGGGACAATCAAGGGGTTTATTTACTAAATCTGTAATCGTTAAACGTGCCTTGTTCATTTAAGTTGCCTTGTTCGTTTCACGATATGGGTTTGGGTCTATGGTTAGGGTCTTATTGGAACATATAAGTTATTGTGACGAATTAACGGTAACATGGTCTGAGGTTTGCGGCTCAGAGCGTATGTTCAACCTCGACGCGAGTCGCAAACGTCGGACCATGTAAACGCCAATTTGTCAGAAGAGCTTGTAGTGTCCAAAGTCGCCCGTGTCCGTGTAGGCCCGACACTCAGCGATTTCACTGGGCAGACCCTCTCAACTGGATAGTGCACCAGAGCTTACTGCGTTACATTTAACTATCTTTTTCGTTCTACATCTTCTGTAGATTTGTTTGAACAACTTCTAAGATTGCAGAAACTATGCAAAATTCTGATTTAGGATAATTAGCAGTTTTCTCGGAACGCGCATCAGAAAGAGGTTGGGTTCACATTGATGATAATGACGTTATATCACTGGAAGTTACAAAAAAAAGTTCAACATCTCGTTTAGGAACTTGTATGCTACCAGATAGCCAATTTGCAGCTTCCTGCGAATAAATGAGGTTTTCTACATGTTTATGGTTCCCTAGCGTAGACATTTTGCTAGGTTTTGAATTCGTGATTATCTTGAACCATGTATGGTATTGCAGAAACTCCCTTCAAAAGTTTGCCCCAGGATTAACATTTCTCTGAAAGCACAGGACAGAGAAGTGAGGGTACGACTATTCATTAATATAACGTATTACGTTTACGCGAGGATATAACAAACGCAATCTTGTATTTCTGTATTGAATTGTGTATGGAATGGCGAACTTGTAAGAGCTTGAACATGGTACCACTTATCTAATTTTAGGGTAGACTCAGAAGTGGGCAATTTTAGGGTCCACCGAAGTTCCGAAATTCGTTTTGGTTCCATCTCACCCTGATGATTCAATTCAATTCATGTCGCGCTGATTTTGACATTTTGGAATCGTCGAGATGTTCTCACAATTCTACCAAGTGTCGCCTCCTGAAGACTTTTCTATCACCAGGTATCATGTACTGGAGTGAGCCCTAATATTAGATGAAGAGTTCAAGGAGGTTCCGCTTCCGAAACTATTTTGATTCCATTTCACAATATTCCACTTTTTCAATTCATTTGCCCAAACATTCGAGTCGTCATTATATACAGCCCGTGGAGAGAGGATGGTAACTAAACCAACAACTGAGAGGAGATTCCACCCAAGTAATAACTGCAAATTTGTTGCAAAGCATAACAAGCACAAGCAAGGTTACAGCCAATGGACCTCCGGGTTAAACCCGGAGGTCCATTGGCTTAAACATTGCTTGTGTTTTTGTTGATATGTACAAAATTCAAAAGTTATAGTTTGGATGATACCTTCACCCCGCGGATGATTTAGTTCCAATCCACTCTTCACGTACTGTACAATACTTCAGTGCAGACTGGCAATATTTAGGGTTCTAAATATCTATAACCTGAAGTGTGATAAGATTGGATTCATCATTTGATTCGAAATTCTCTGCAGGATTCAATTCGACACAAAATGTGAGATTCGCAGGTCCACAAGAATTTTAAACTCTCAAAAAACACTGAATACAAAAACGAAAACGTGTCATTGAGGAAAGGTTTTAGAATTTCGTTTGTTGCAGGTCCATCAACAATCGATAAATAAAGTTGAGTAGAAAAGAGACGAAAAAGAGGTAGGTGAATTTTCAATATGGTAGATGAAGTGTTTTCTGCTTATTTTATCTTGGGTTAATGTTATTAAAATCTGCTGTACGCCACTCTTGCATTTTTGGAGAATTTGTCTCAATGCTTAAAGTTAAAAATTTACAGTTCACTGCGCGTATCTAAATTTTTGTGCTGCCCAGTGACTAGCCGTCACGATCCTGAGTCCTGACGGATTTGTTCAATATAATTTTCTCTTTACCCCACTTACCTGCTATGTTGATGTCCAATATGAAATCATTTACTTCCTGGTTTTCAATAAACAGCAAGTGTCCTCCTTCACTCAACCATATATCTCTGTTTTCACCCCAGGTTCCATCCTCAGTTCCAATTCTATAGCACAGGTTCAAATCAACCACATATATATTTGTGGCCCCTCCAAGTTGCACAGAAATCTGTAAAATCAAACTTAAACATTGGACTGAAGAATCGTTAATACCGGATAATGAATTCTACGGAAGACTATTAAGGTCGAACGAGAATAGTAACTTTTTCAACGGGTAATGTTTGCGTTATTTCGTAAAACCTTTGCATAATTTTGCAATAACTTTGAGTTTTTTCACAAACCGCTGGCGTTATTTCGCAAATCGTTGCATTATTTCGCTAAAGTATCTCATTATTTAACAAAAGTATTGCCTTATTTCGCAAAACGTAATGCGTCATTTCGCAAACCGTTTGCATTATTTCGCATATCTTTGCGTTATTTCGCATATATATGGCGTTATTTCGCAAAAGTATTGCCTTATTTCGCAAAGTATTTGTGTCATTTCACAATAACGTTTGTGTTATTTCGCAAAAGTATGCGTTATTTCGTATAGTATTGCACTTTTTCACAAAAGTATTGCGTTAATTCGCAAACCGTTTTTTGTTATTTTGCAAATCTTTTTGTATTTCGCAAAAATATTGCATTATTTCGCAAAACTATAGCGTTATTTCCTGACGTATTATTGCGTTATTTCGCAAAAGGTTTTCATTATTTTGCAAAAGTATAGCATTATTTCCCAAAAGTATAGCGTTATTTTTCAAAGATATTGCGTTATTTCGCAGAAAAGTATTGCATTAAATCGCAAAAGTATTGCGTTATTTCAGAAGCATTTTGCGTCAGTTCACAATAACTTTCCGTTCTTCCGTATAAGATTGCGTTATTTCGTTATACATTTGAGTTATTTCTGTAATGTATTCTAGAAAAAGATCCTGTGGTCGGTCAGACAATTTCATCCAGCGGTACTATACTGTAATATAGAACGGCAATCCATTAAACACCATGGTGTACCATGGTACCCAAAGTAAAACCATGATAACCCACAATGTGTTATACTAATTTATGGTGTACAGTGGAGCCCACTTAATTGGATATCTCTTAAATGTATATCCCTGTTAATTGAATATAATTTTCAAACACAAAACCAATTACCATATCTTCAGTACAAATTTGATCTGATAATTGCATATAGGTTATAGAGTAATCTCCTGTTAATTTTGTAATATGTTGAAAAGATTACTGTGACACGCACCAAATTCTCCTTATTTATCAACCTTTTTGGCCTCACTACATCCAATACAGGCATTTATTCTATTATATCTTGTTTGACAGAGCTCTATGAGCTCTGTCAAACAAGATATAATAGAATAAATGCTCAATTTACCTCCAGAACACAGGGAACTTGCCAAATCCCTGTTAATTGTATACTCCTGTTAATTGAATAATTTTCACTGGCAAAATGGGAATTCAATTAAGAGGATTCTACTGTATCATGGTACTAAACCATGATACTGCATGGTATTATACCGCGGTGTACCTCTGTAATCCATGATATAATGGCATGCAATAATATACCATTGTACATCCAAGGAATACATACCATGTAAAGTTTGTTATACCATGGTACTATGACATGATCTACATGATGGTCATCCATGCAGCACAATGGTGCTATATATATATGCGAAATATACAAGGTAGGTTTACACGGAATTTTTAACTTGAATGCCAGAGAATACCACGGTTTATCAACAATTTAGTAGTAGTAGTACAGTTCCCCTCTCCCCCACATGGAGAGTTGTCCCGGAGACTACCCTGAGACAATTCCCACTTCCGATACTTTCCACCGAGAGAGTAGCCCAGCAACCCCATTCCAATTAACACACACAACCATATGTGTATAGACACACAGATACGCATATATAAACGTATTCCGTATTGTTATAAACACACATCACCACCAAACCACACACGCACTAACACAAACACACACATACATATACAATCTTTTTAGCCGTCGTTGCGAGGACTTGTTTAGTTTTTCCTCTGGAAAAGACATTTCTTTTTCTACGCTTATTGTTATTTTTTTTTTTTTTTTTTTTTTACGGCGGGTGGGGGGTGGGGAGTCTTTTTCTTCTGGAAGACATTATAAGTTATTTATGCCAGCATGTATGGTATATGGAGATTTAATACCTAGATGTCGATTTTTAAACACCGAGCCGGAGTCGTTATCATGTTGACGGAGATAACGTTTTCGTCCCGTTTGAAACCCAATAGAAAATTTGTGGTCGCCTTTCTCACGCTCCGTAATCAGTTGGACCAAATTCGTGAATAATTGTTTTGTTTTTACAAAATAAGAAGACAACAGAGAGAGTTACATCCCTTGGGTCGTTAAGGAAGCGAGTAAACAGCATTTTGTTTACATATCGTCCCTGGAATTCCAATGTGTTCTATGTGCATACTGGCTTGTAGAACACATTGGAACTGAGTGTACGATATTTGCTCTTATTCTATTTTTCCTCAAGTTGTTTCATTTAATTATTTGACTCTTTAATTTATAACGGCAAAATATGATCCGACTGTCGGAAATCTGTTGACATTTGTTACTATTTTCAGGTTTTTTGGTTCGATTTTTATATCGAGGCGAGCAGAAAACGGAAAGCTTTCATTTAAACCATATACTCCCGATGTTTCGCGCGCCCTCATAACCTGGATGTTGCAGGCTCCCATATATCTTGGATGTTGGGTGCACACTTTGCAATGGTTATTTGTGCAGGGCATTCTGATCAATCAAAAGACAGAATTTATCAGGATATAGGGACAATTGTTTTTCTACGAATTATTATATATATTTTTTCACACAGGTTGTCCGTAGAATTCTTGTGACATTTTTCAACCGATTGTCACAGAAGTTTGCACATGCATAGAGTAGTATAAAATCTAAAAATGTACACCAGCGAAATTATCCATTCCATCCTTCTTTCTCCAAAATGGGCAAAAACTGTCAAAATTAAGGTTTTTCGTCACTTTCTCAAATCGTGTCTTGCACATTTTTCTTAAACGTTCGTCACCGTCAGACCTGTCTGCGACACTGAGGTTGATATACAAGAAATATTGAGCTAAGCGTTTGTCGTCACTCCACAGATGGAAAAACATCGAAATTTTGATAAGATAGGCTGTTGTTGGGCGCCCACAGCACCCAACGCGTACCTGAGAATTGAACATAACCTCTTTTATTGGAAGTGCAATTCAGCGACAATCATTTTTGTAAGTAATAAAGATATTAGAAGAACCAAGCATTAACCCGTTTTGAACTGGCTAAAGAGAGACACCCCTTAAAAGTTTAAAATTAATGTTTTCTGTAGCTTTCTCTCAACACAAACTGTAGATTTTCAATTAAAATTGGTCATTTGCAGATTTTGGTGTGACTTTACATGGATCAAATATTTCGTTGAGCGTTTCTTAACCCTCCACAGGCTGCAAAACGTCAAATTATTTTTTATTGGTGTTTAAGGTCGCATACTTATGAACAATGGCTAATCGTGACCGTGATAAACGTCAACATGTTGCTAAAATAGGCTGTATGTGGACACCAACAGCACCCAACTGGTGCCTGACATTTATACATAACTTCTTTATTGAAGTGGAATTCACCGACGATCATTTTTATGAGTAATAAGGGTATTCAGTAAACCCAGCGTTTACCCTTTCGGGTTGGTTAAACAGCGATACCCTTCAAAAGCTTAAAAGTTAAAAAATTTATAGTAATTTATATATTTTTTATACTTACCAATGACCCAGACTTAGCTGGTGCTAACTCTAATAAAACCAGGGCCAAACACAAATTTTGCCCCCCAATCCCCAAAATTTGCATCCAAAACAAAAAGAAATCATGTCCTAAAGGACCTCCATACTACGCCTCTACTGCGCATGCGCAGTGACGCAGACGTCCCTAAATTGGCGCCAATTATCATTCTTACTGGCAGTGCCTGGTCAGCGCTATGTACTCAGCGGCGAGGCAAGAGTTCCCAACTCCAGGGAGGGCCATCCCCGTCTGGGTCATTGGTAAGTATAAAAAATATATAAATTACTATAAATTTTTTAACATTTTTATACTGTACCAATGACCCAGACTTAGCTGAATAGTAAACAGGCTGGAGGGCCTAGGACATAGAGGAAAATCCAATAAGCTCAACTATATAGAAAAGAGGTAACCCCTTAAGGAGAAAAGGAGTATTAGGCTTTACATGTATCTTTCTTATTTAATATTAAATTAGAAAGATACACTACCCTTAATAATTGAGCACAATAACATTCATGTTCTCTATTAACATCCAGTATAACCCTTATACTAATTATTTTTAAAGCAAGCCAATAAATAAAGTAGTCCAGAGAATTGAGACTCTTTATAGTCATTTAAAAGTGTCCGAGTATTGTATATTAAAGCCCGTTTGACACTTGACATATTCAAATGCTTCACACCGAGCTACACTTTAAAAATAAGACATGAATGAATTTTAACATTAATATTACACTTTAAAACCATCCCGGAAGCGACTCAGAAATACTGACTTGGAGGAGGCATTCCCTTGCTTTTCACTATAAAGCAGGTGACCTAAGGGAACACCCCCCCCCCCCCCCCTTCCCCTTGCCCTGGGTCAAATAGCCCAGAGCGAAGAGGGCAGCCGGACGGAGTCACTGCCGGAACAGAAAGCCTGCATAACTATAGTTGCAACTGTTTAGTGGACGACATTCTGAGCAACAGATAACGGACCTAAACAATGCAGGTCTCAAGAAATGGACTCAATATTTCTGAGATAAAAATTCGTAAATGTGGATGGCTGAGACCAATAAGCAGCCTTCATTAAATCTGTAATAGCAACACTATTAGCATAAGCCCAGGAAGTAGAAAGAGCTCTTACTTCATGAGCAGAGATCTTAAGCACAGACTGCTGAGAAGAAGATAAATCTTCATAAGCAGTACGGATAGTTAATTGAATCCATCTAGCAATAGAATGGACCGAAATGTCCTTTCTATTAGGCATCAAAGACAGAAAGAAACGTTTCCGTCCCTTTCTGATAAACTGAGATCTCTGTTTATAGATACGTAACGCTCTAACAGGACAGAGTAAAGGCCTACGCCCGTCTGAAGACGGAAGAGCCTTAATAACAATAGGTTCCGGATATTTATTAGGAGCCTGATTCTTAGCTAAAAAACCCACATTAGTAGTGAAGGTGACAGTGTTCCCAACACTACGATAATGAGAATCATCCGCCGACAGTGCATGAAGCTCACTGACTCTTCTAGCAGAAGAGAAAGCTAAGAGAAAAGCTGTCTTATAAGATAAGAATTTGAAATCTACTGTCCCAAGAGGTTCAAAAGGCTTTTCCTTCAATTTAAGAAGAACCCAAGCTAAATTCCACTTAGGAATTAATCTAAGAGTTCTGGGTCTATTTATCGAAAAGTTTCTAACCAACTTAGATAAAGAGACATTAGATCCAATTTGTAAACTGTCATGATGTGCATAGGTATCAGATAACATAGATCTATAACCCTTTATAGTAACAGGCTGCAGTTTGATTTCGTCAAACAAGTATACTAGAAAGTTTGCAATGTCTGGTATAGAGGGATCGAATATATCTACAGAATGATCCCTACACCAACGACGAAAAACCTTCCACTTAGCCGCATAGTTTAGCGAAGAGGAGGTCCTCCTACAGTTAGAAATCGCGTCCACTGCTCGTCCTGTAAAGTGCTTGCCATGCAAGAAGGACCGCACAACGGAAAAACGTGAAGGTTGAGACCTTGCGGGTTGTGATGGAGTTGGCGCGATTTCCCCTGCGAAAGAAGATCCTCCCGTGGAGGAAGCTTTCGCGGTAGGTCCCACAACAGACACCTGAGTAGATTTATCCACGGTCTCTGTGGCGACAGAGATGCTACCAACAGAATCTTGCATTGAGATTGTTTTATCTTTAGCAATACTTGTTGAATTAACGGCGCTGGAGGATACGCATATCCTATCATTCCGTCCCAAGGGATCGACAGAGCGTCTACTGCAAATGCTCTTGGATCCGGACACGGAGACACATACGTCTGCAACTGATTGTTGAGATGTGTCGCAAATAAGTCTATCATTGGCCGTTCCCATTGGTAGCAAATCTGATTGAATACTTTTTTGTTGAGAGTCCACTCCGACGGCAACAAGCGACCCTTTCGTGAAAGGGAGTCTGCTAGCACATTCAGACGACCCGGTATGTGACGGACCGAAAGAAGAACGTGATGTTCTGGCACAAACAGAAGGATTCTTTCCTTTAGATTGAACAACAGAACTGAATGAGTGCCTCCCTGATTCCGTATATACGCCACTACTGTCGTATTGTCGGATAGGATTTGGACATGAGCATCGTGAATAATGTCCATCCAGTGACGTAACGCAAGCCAAACTGACATCATTTCCTTGATGTTTATGTGCTTGCACAGGAATTGCGGATCCCAAAGACCCTGGCATCTCGAATCCGTTGGGATTAATGATGCACCCCAACCTGTTTGACTGGCATCCGTCATAATGGTAAAACTCGGATCCGGCAACTGCAGCGGAACTCCCTGAGTTAACCACTGAATGTTTGCCCAAGTCTGAATCTCTTGTTTCACTTGATCTGACAAGAGAACGTCTACATCGAGCGAATGAATTTTCACACTCCAATTCTGAGTCAGGAAAATTTGAAGAGGACGTGTGCGTAACCGCCCCATCGGTATGAGATCCGCGGCGGCTCCGCACAGACCTATCAGTCTCATAAATTCTCTTGCCGTGACTTTGTCTGCGTGCAGACAATAGCGAGCGTAACAACTGACTAATTTCGCTCTGGTTAACGGCAGACGAACGAGATTGTTGTGCGTCTCGAAGCTCATTCCCAGATGAGTGAATGACTTGGACGGCACCAGATCCGACTTCTCCTCGTTTACTATAAAACCGAGACGTCGGAGCAATAGAAGAAGATTCTGAACATCGTTCTGAAGCGTTAAGTCGTTGCCGTACCTCTGAAGAATGTCGTCCAGGTAGGCCGACGTTACCGCAGACGAATGAGCTCGGAAGTAGATCATTACCGAGTTCATTACCCGAGTGAAAGCCCAGGGTTCTAGATTCAATCCGAAGCACATCGCCCGGAATTGATACACCACTCCTAGGACTGCGAAGCGTAGATACTTTCGGAATGTCGGATGTACCATGACGTGAAAGTACGCATCTTTGAGATCTATGCTCGTTGCATAATCGTTCACCCGAATACTCGCTCTGACCGATCGAATCGTCTCCATATAAAACTTCGGAGCGACGATCAGCTTGTTTATCCAGCTCAAATCTATGACTGGACGGAACGAGCCGTCTGGTTTCGGAACCAGAAACAGATGGCTGTAGAATCCCGGAGATTCCTGGTTTTCTGCGACCTCTACCGCGTTCTTCATTAAAAGAGACTGCACTTCTGATAACAGAGCGTCTCTTTTCTGCGGATTTGACGGAAGATGAGTCCACTTTGGACTTCGAGTTAATGGAGGCTTTCGTTTGAAGGATATCTTTAGACCTTCCGAAATCACTCCTCTCACCCAAGGGTCGTCCGTAATCGACGCCCATTCTTGTGAAAAGCTCGACAACCTTCCGCCAACCGGAACGCGATAGAGGTTTAAGCCATCACGTCCTTGACCTGCGAGGCCTGCGGTAGGAGAAACCACGTCTTCCACGGCCCGCACCTCGCCCCGTCGACCTCGGGGCGTCCGACCGATTGTCCCGGCCTGAAGGACGTCCCGAACGAGAGTCGCTATCCTGACGGTCTCTCGAATAAGACCAAGAGGACGCACCGGAACCTCTATAGGAACCTCTCTTGGGCGCATTAGACCCAGAAGTGCCTGTCTTATTCGTGTCTGCTGTATCCGACTTCTTAGGAGCAGATTTGAACAACAGAGAATCCTTAGCTTTCTTTGTAATTTTATCATAAATAGCGGAAAGCTTGCCGTCAAAGAGAAGTTCTCCTGAGACCGAAGCGACTCTAAGAGAGTTCTTCACCTTAGAATCCACTAGTGTGGATGTAGCTAGGGCTGCGTCGCGTCTAACCAACTCCAGATTTGCCACTGAAAGGGCGGAGTTACACGTGGAATAAGCTACTGCCCTTGAAAGAAGTCTTAAAGAGGATTGTATATCCTGAAACTCTTGCCCCTGAAGGCGCAGTGATAACGCCTTAGTAAGGTGATCTGCGTAAGATAAGGCATCTAAATTGGCTCTGTTAGACGCAATAGCTGTTTCCAACACCGCGGTTGGAATAGAAGCTGACGACGGTAATGATAGCTCTAAGTCTTCCGCCTCGTCGTCCATACGCAGAGAAACTCTCGGTATACCCTGTCCTGCCGTATCGAATTTATTCCTTGCATTAATGAAAGGCAGGTTGAGAGTATTAGCGGACAAGAAACCTGCTTTCCCCGTCCTGGAAGCAAGTTTAAATATAGCGTCGTTCAATAATTCAAATGTTCTTGCAACATTATTGGACTGCGACGGAAACTCGGGAGCGATGTCCCTGAACCGCTCTAAAAATTCAGAGTCCAATGACGCTATAATTCTCTTGTCCGGAACCGCAGCAGTCTGGCCCGACGGAACAACTTGAGGGAGAAAGTGCCGGATGAAGTCCACGGCAGCTTTATGTTGTTCCGAAAGGGATAGCTCCAAGTCATCCGTATCCCTTTCACCATCCGGTCGGACCTCATGATGTTCCCGGTCGTCCGCCCCCGATGCTTCGGCGGAGCGTACCGACCCAGCGCCGTCGGATAATTCTCGATCCGACACCGTTTCTGTCGGCTGCTGGGATGCTGCGATAAGCTGTGCTATCTGCACAAGAATGTCCGGCGTCGAGACCTGCGGAGGCGCAGTCTTTCGCTGCTTCGCCGAGGGCAGCTCCGCATCAGATGGCTCCCGCATACTTTTCCTATGCGAACGTCCGGAGTCCATCGGTCTCGAATCCCTGGCTGCCGGATGGTGTGACCTGGTCGCCGAAGAATCCTTGATCGGCGAAGCTGGTAATATATCGGCGGTCACGCAGCCAAGGTGCGGTCGTGTGCGCTGACGAGAAGAGGAAGCCTTAACAGTCTCTGCGGACTGCTTATACAACGGAGCGTCCCGAGCGACGGACGTATGCTCCGCTAAAGACACATTTTGTACCACAACATCTGGTCCCAGATGTTGTTGTACGAGAGAGGGGCCTCTCTCGCTCGCGGCCCTGCTGGACCTGGACGAGCTAGGAACCGGACTCAAAGGCTTCCTCCGTTCTCGCTTACTATCCGCCGTCACTGGGTGTGCATCTATTATGTTTATAGTGCTCGCATCACCCAAAATTTCCTCCTGGACCGCATCGGACGAACCCGGCTGCCGAACCATTCGGTGAATGGACGCTACACCGGGCGAGCTAGCGGACGACATTTGTCTAATCTCCGTGAGCGCTTTTGCCGCTAGCTCTGAATTCATTTGTGACGACGGACGCACACTTGTAGAAGATAACATGGAAACATCACCCTGTTCTGGTTCCTCTGAAATAGAAACTGAGAGAGTAGAGTGACCTTGCGGAGAAAGAGCCGGCATAGCCCTTTCTCCAGAAACAACATGTCGTGGCACACGTTTCCAATGTTTCTCATCCCAATATTCACATATAGGACAGGGATTAATGCGAGAACACTGACTACAATTAATACAATGATCATGAAAGTCAGGGGAAGATTTCTTCCTATTACAATTTGAACAAAGTCCCTTCATTGTGAAAGAACAACAATAAGTCCTAGTTACTCGCAAAAACCCCTGACACAAAGATACATAATAACATGATCCATTAATAAATGAAAAAACAATTGCAAATCAAAATAATTTTGAAAAAATATTTTTTCAGCGAAGCCCAAGTTGCTGAAAAGTAACGTTGAGCCCCGATGGATCCGATGGCAAAGTGTGGTCAAAAATTTTAAATTTATATTAAATAATTAATGAGACACTTACGGATAATATAAATGTATCTTATAGTGAGATAAACTACAGCAAAGGCAAACAGCCCCCCTCAAAAAAGGCTGTTGCCAATGTAAACAAACAGTGTAAAAACACCAGAAAACATGACTCCAGGCACTGAAAAAACTGGCCCGGAATCAGTCATCAAATTACACTCTATCTGATGCAAAACAGAGACTCCCAGGGGAGAATCTGCAGAACATCAGATGGAAGATGCAGAACACAAACGTTATACACCCATAGGTGAAAACGTAACTATGGGGAAAATAACAGAAAACATTCTGTAACCAAGCAACTCTCCCAGGAAATTTTAGAAATGAAATTTCTCAAAAATATGCCAAAAGCATGGGAGAATTGCAAGGGGGTACTTTAGAAGGCTAGGGGAGAGGAAACACTGAATAAGCAGTGCAACAATTAGCAAGAATGACAACAAGAGGCCCATGCCTCGAAAATAGGCAACTTAACATAATTTCATCAAAAAATTTTAAGTACAGCCCTGATTATTTTTTGTCACTTCTTTTTCCTCTCCTCCTTCTATCCTCCTTAGAATCACATTTTCTCCAAAAATTACGTGTCTGGCATCCTTTAAACTGAGATTTACAAGCACAAAGATCAGTGAGATGTTGACTGATGAAGGGCCAAACAGAGAATGATAATTGACGTCAATTTCGGGACGTCTGCGTCACTGCGCATGCGCAGTAGAGGCGTAGTATGGAGGTCCTTTAGGACATGATTTCTTTTTGTTTTGGATGCAAATTTTGGGAATTGGGGGGAAAAATTTGTGTTTGGCCCTGGTTTTGTTAGAGTTAGCACCAGCTAAGTCTGGGTCATTGGTACAGTATAAAAATATCATTTTCTGTAGATTTTCAAGACAATTTGGCCATTCGCAGGTCTTGGTGTGACATTACAAGTTGCATTTTCAAAATATTCCCGTAAGCGTTTTTTAACCCTCCATCGGCTGCTAAACGTCATTTTTTGTATAAAATGGGCTGTTTTCGGACACCAACAGCAACCAATAGGTATGCCACAATTTTTGTTAGGGTATTCAAAAACACAAGTCTTAACCCATTTTGAGTTTTCTGTGGATTTCTCAAAATGTGACTTGCAGACTTTCATGAACAAATTACCATTAGCAGGTCTTTGTCTGACGTTACATGTTGCACAGACAACATTATTCAGGCAAGCCTCTGTTAACCCTACACGGGCTACTAAAAATCAATTTTGTTTGATAAAATGGATTGATTTCAGCTACCAACATCACCCAATGAGTATGTAACAGATAAAGAGAACTTATTTTACCGCGCGTAGAATTTACAGAGGGTAATTTTTGTAAGTAGTGAGAGTATTCAAAAAACAAAGCCTAACCCATTTTGATTGGTTAAAGAGAGATGCTCATTAAAAGCTTAAAATTAACATTTTCCATCGATTTATCTAAACGCCTGCGAGCGCGGTGGCTTAGTGGTAGACTGTTGGACTTCTATGCTGGAGGTCCCAAGTTCGATCCCTGTTCGGGAGGATCAGCGTTGTGTCCTTGCGCAAGGTACTTTATCCCGGTTGACTACATAAGGGCACGGTGACGCCGTGTACTAAGGCGTTCTGCACGTCGATGGTGCACATGTATTCAACCACTGTAACCCTGCTTGAGCGGAGCTTGAACAGAGTTAGAATGTTGAGGAGCTGACAGTTGCTCGTCGATGCTCGGTGGTTCTCTCCGGGTACTCTGGTTTCCTCCACCCCTGCAACTGTCACGGTCATGATTAGCCTTTGTGCATAAGTGCGTAACCTTAAACACCAATAAATAAATAATATATCAAAACGCCTGTTGGCGATTCCAAGGACAATTGGGCACCGGCAGGTCTTGGTGTTGTATTACAAGTTGCATGGACATACTATTCTGCTATGCGTTTCTTAGCCCTTTCACAGGCTGCTAAACGTCAAGATTTTGATAACATGGGTTGTTGTTGGACACCAACAGCACCCATTGGGTATGTTACAGATAAATGTAACCTCTGTTAACGGACGTAGAATTCGGGAAGAATAATGCAGTAAGTAGTAAGGGTATTCAAAAAACAAAGCCATAACCCTGTTTTGGCAGATTAAAGACTGACAGCCCATAACAACATAAAATTCACATTTTCTGTGGAATTCGTAAAAAAATAGACTCCTGAGAAAAATTACGCCAGCAAGCGTTCACTAACCGTCCACAAGCGGCCAGACATCAAAATTTTAGACACATTTGACATAACATGGGCTGTTTTCAAACAGCCACAGCACTTAATGGGTATGTGGCAAATAAACATAACTCCTTTTTCCGGACATAGACCTGTCGGGCGACGATATTGATATTAACCCTCTCCACCAATAAAACCTAAACTTTTTTTATCAACTTGAGGCATTGCATACTACTGTACCCACCTTTCTCGGGACATCAATAAAGGGACTTCAGTGATACAGTTAAATGCAATTCTTCAAACACTCTGGGGGCATGAACAATCATGGAATCTCATCTGGAAAAGTCATGATTCTCCAGAATCATTAAGTCTAGTTTTTTAGGATTTCTTTTCCCACACATTTCTGAAGCCATTTTCGAATCGATTTTCATAGAATTTTGCATACGTATAGAGGGGCGCAACATCTAAAGCGTATCAAAAAGTGGAATTTTTAAATTCACGTTTCCTTTGCAAAAGTTAGCAAAAAACAGCCAAAATTGGGGTTTATCGTCACTTTCTTAAACCACGTCTTGTAGATTTTTTTAACATACAAGAGATATTGGGCTCATGGTTTGTTAAACCTTCAGAGGCCGCCAAACATCGACATGTTGATAAAATGGGCTCATTTCGGGTACACGCAGCACATAATGGGTACACGAAACATAAACATAACTTCCTTTATTTGAAGTGGTATTCACCAAGGATCAGTTTTGTGAGTAATAAGGGTATTTAAAAAAACAAGCCTTAACCCGTTTTGGGCTGGCGAAATACAAATACCCCTCAAAAGTTTAAAAAGTCATGTTTTCTGTGGATTTCTCTGAACACATTTTCTAGATTTTTAAGAAACATTGGCCATTCGTATGTCTTGGCGTAACTTTACGAGTAGCAAAGACAAAATATTCCGGTAAGCGTTTGTTAAACCTCCACAGACTATTAAACAAGACACCGACAGCACCTAATGGTTATATTACAAACAAGCATAACCGCTTTTAATTTATTTATTTATTGGTGTTTAATGTCATATACTTATGCACAATGGCTAATCATGACCGTGACATTTTTACGGGTGGAGGAAACCGGAGTACCCGTAGGAAACCTGAGTATCCGGAGAGAACCAACCGCTTTTAATAGACGCAGAACTTGTGTTGGATAATTTTAGTAAGTAGTAAGGGTATTCAAAAACACAACTCTTAACTCATTTTGGGTTGGTTGAAGAGAGATACTCCGTAAAAGCTTAAAATTCGTATTTTCTGTTGATTTATCCGAATGCCTCTTGAAGATTTTCAAGAAAAACTAACCATTCGCAGACCCTGACGTGACATTACAAGCTGAATATACAAAATACTATGTTAAGCGTTTGTTAACCATCGGCAGGCTGCCAAATGTCAAAAGATTGATAAAAAAGGCTGTTTTCAGTTACTAACAGTTCCCTATGGGTTTGTCACAGATAGTCATAACTTCTTTCGTCGGACGCAGAATTTATGCGAGATAATTTTTGTTAAAGGAGGAAGGGTATTCAAAACACCAAGTCTTAACCCATTTTGGACTGGTTAAAGAAAGATACTCATTAAAAGGGAGCTCGGTGGCTCAGTGGTAGACTGTTGGACTTCTATGCTAGAGTCCTCGAGATCGATCCCCGTCTGGGACCACCCGCGTTGTTTACTTGGGCAAGACACTTCATCCCGGTTCCCTACATGGGGGCGCGATGACGCCGTGTACTAAGGCGTATTGCACGTCGATGGTGCACATGTCTTCAACCGATGCAACCTTGCTTGAACGGAGCTTGAACAGAGTTAGGATGTTGAGGAGCTGACAGTAGCTCGTCGATGCTCCATGGTTCTCCCTGGGTAATCCGGCTTCCTCCACCCGTAAAACTGTCACGGTCACTATTAGCCAATGTGATACGTATGTGACCTAAACCCCAATAAATAAATAATAACTCATTAAAAGCTTAAAATTTCCGTTTTCTATGGATTTCTTCAAACGCCTGTTTCAGACATTCAACAAAAAATGGCCATTAGCAGGTCTTTGTCTGACATTATATGTTGCATGGACAAACTATTTCGGTAAACGTTTGTTAACCCTCCACAGGCTGCAGAACATCAAAATGTTGATAAAATGGGCTGTTTTCAGGCACCCACAACACTCAATGTGTATGTCACAGATAAACAGAAATTCACTAAGGATTAATTTTGTCAGTAGGAAGGGTATTCAGAAAACCAAAGTTTATACCATTGTGGACTGGTTAAAGACAGATACCCCTTGAAAGCTTAATATTCACTTTTTCTGCAGTAAGGGTATTCAATAGATCAAGTCTTAACCCTGTTTGACAGTTTAACCCTTTACCCAACGTAACGGCCAAAACCGGCCAGCGCTATTCTCAAAATTCGCCAATTAATTTTCATTATTTTTTCATTTTTTGTCTGACAAACATAGGATATGACCCCTCGTTGGAACGAGCTCGTCGAGCTCGTTCCATCGAGGGGTCATAACCTATGTTTTTGAGACAAAAAATGAAATAAATTAGTTATTCAAGAATATTTTTGCAAGTGTCGTCTGCTTTTCATGTTAGGTAAAGGGTTAAATACAGACAGTCATTAATAACTTAAAATTCACATTTTCTGTGGATTTCTGCAACAGGATCTTACAGATTTTCAAGAAAAAAATGACTATTGGGAACAATTATTCTGTCAAGCATTCATTACCCCTCCACAAAAACATTTTAGATAAATTTGAGATAAAATTTTAGATATTGATTTTTAACAATTCCTATCAATAGTAATGATCTTAACCAAAACTTTTTTTTATCAGAATGAGTCATTTGAGACGTCCATACCCACCTTTCTCGGGACATCAATAAACGTGATTTAGTGATACAGTTAAAAAACATCTTAACACTCTGGTGCATGACAAATCATAGAATCTCGTCTGGAAAAGCCTACGATTCTCCAGAATCATTAAGTCTTGTTATTTGGCATTTCTCCAAGGAAAAGACATTTGTTTTTCTATGGATTATTTGTCTTTTCCCGAAAAGAACACTTTTGAAGATGATTTCTCAAGGTTCTTTGTAGATTTTTCTGAATTTTTTCTCATTAGGACTAATGTAACGGGTGAATTTCGGTTACATAGTTATCTTAAACCTCCATTATAACGCCAGGCTGCACTCCCACATTTACAGATATCGAGCTGAAATTTGTCACCTGAGGTAATTTTATCAGAAAAGGGACATGGGATGGGTCCCGATTGCATTTGATGTTGTTTTAATGGTAAAACCTTCAACCACAGCAATTCTGGAAGCCCCGAGAACTGAAGGAATAGTTGTGAACAATATGGGACCTTGGCTAGTAGTAAATAAGTGTGAGTTTATCAAAAGTTTGGGTCGCATTATTTGGGGACCTTAACCCTTTTCCTAACGAATCGCCCGCATCCGCCCGCGTAATATGCAAATTCAGCAGTTGAAAAAATATAATATTTCAAACAATTTCAACAAAACCATATCATGTGACCCCTCGTTGGAACGAGCTCGTCGAGCTCGTTCCAACGAGGGGTCACATGATATGGTTTTGTTGAAAATTTTTGAAAAATGTAAAACAATTATACTTAAAATAATAAATTTTGATATCGTCTGCGTTGGGTAAAGGGTTAACACCAACTTCTCTAGAAAATCGACTTTTAATTTGAATACAGTTGAAATTGGATTGTAGCCAATTGATAGACAGCCTTCATACAGTTAAAACTAGAAGTCCTGTCATGAACTGTGCACTTATCTACGCTTAATTGCGCGTAAAAATTGCGCGCAATTGCCATATCGAACGGCATCCAAAGCACGGCAAGGTCTCCTGGTAACTCACAGAAAACACAGGCAATGTTTCTGCCAATGGACCTCCGGGTTACTCGGAGGTCCATTGACTGGAACATTGCTTGTGCACAGGCCATATGTACGGAATTTGATAGACTTCCTAAGGCCTTAACGCGCAGATTAACGCGCAGATCGACGTGCTATTTGCGCGCATTTTATGACAGGACTTCTAGTTTTAACTGTATTGTGAATTTGTTTTCTCATCCATTTGCTGTTGTATGGCTATTGCTAAGGAGACCTCCATCAGAGATACAAGAGAACACACTCCAGCTTGCAGTGATTCTTCCATACAAACATTCTCCTTCCATGGTAGTTTCCAGCGTTTGCAGCGCAGATACGCGAGTAAAGTCCGTTACTGACGAATCTTCCTGACTAATAAAGTTACCCTGAGTATTGTCACATATGCCTCTTAGGCAGTGTTTGGAAAAAAAGAATAAAAGGTACCTATCACCACCCTGTCATACACAAACTAGGTAAATTTCACGCTGAAGAGTTTCCAAGCAGTGGACTATTATTTCCACAATTCTTTCAAGGGGCTAAAATGTCTTGCACGCCAGGGAAAGTCTGTGATTTTTGCAGAATCGCTCAGTCTAGTTTTTTTCACACATTTTGTCCCTGTGATTCTGAAGCCATTTTTAAAACAATTTTCACAGACTTTTGTACACTCATCGAATGGCACAAAATCTAAAACTGAACAAAAACGGAATTTTCGATTTAACCCTTCTATCATCACAATTGGCAAAAACCTTTCAAATTTGCGGTTTCCCATCATTTTCTCAAATTTTTTTAAACATTCATCACTGTTAGACATGTCTGCGATACTACAACTGATTTACAAGAGATATTAGGATAAGTGTTTGTTAAGCCTCCACACGGAGACAAACATCGAAATTGTGATAAAATGTGCTGTTTTGGGGCACCCACAGCACCTAACGGGTACCTGAAAAATAAACAATACTCTCTTTATTGGAAGTGGAATTCACCGTGGATCATTTTGTAAGAAATTAGTGTATTCAAAAATCCGAGCGTTTACCCGTTTTGAACTGGTTAAACAGCAATACCCTTCAAAAGCTTAAAAGTTCATGTTTTCCGTGGATTTCGCTAAAGGAGTTCTGTAGATTTTCAAGAAAACTTGGCCATTCGCAGGCCTTGGTTTGACATTAAAAGCTGCATTAACAAAATATTCCTGTAAGCGTTTGTTAGCCATCCAAAGGCTGCTAAACGTCTCAATTTTGGTAAAATAGGCTGTTTTCGAAGACTAGCACCACCCAATGGGTATGTTCCTGATAAACATAACTTCTTTTAGCGGCCCAAGAATTTATAGGGGATAATTTTTGTAAGTAGCATGGTATTCAAAACTAGAAGGGGAATCAGTACCCCGTGGCTCACCAACCGGTGGCCAATGTTAAGGAGTGCTGGAGTAAAAAACAAAAGTCCAAAACTAAATAATATAATAATAGCCCCAAGAAGCATGCTAACATAACATAGGAACCATGGCAATATGCTGCAAGGTAATTCTGCAATTTGAAGAAAAGAAAGACAAACCTCAAAACCAGCACATAAAAGTAAAAAGAAAAGTATCACATTTGTTGCAATAGGTTAAAATTGAGAAAAATACACTGAAATGTTAAGGTAACCATCATGGCAATATGTCAGTAAGGTAAAACTCCACTTGAAGACAAAATTTCAAAACCTGCACACAAAAGTCCAAAATTAAAGTAAATAAGCAGCTAAAGGGTTAAATAATATAATACTATCCCCAAGAAGCATACTAACATAAAATAGGAAACATGGCAATATGCTACAAGGTAAGTCGCCACTTGGAAGAAAAGAAAGACAAACCTCAAAACCTGCACATAAAAGTCAAAAAAGTATAACATTTGTTTCAAAGGGTTAAAATTGAGAAACATACCCTGCAATGTTACAGTAACCACAATGGAAATATGCCAATAAGGTGAAACTCTACCTGAAAAATATCAACTTGGAAGAAAAGAAAGAAATAAATCTCAAAACCTGCACATAAAAGTCAAAAAAGTATCATATTTGTTTTAAAGGGTTAAAATTGAGAAAAATACCCTGAAATGTTAAGGTAACCACCATGGCAATATGCCAGTAAGGTAAAACTCCACTTGAAGTCAAAATTTCAAACCCTGTACACAAAAGTGAAAAACCTGCACAGAAAAGTCAAAAACCTGCACACAAAAGTCCAAACTTAAAGTAAATAAGCAGCTAAAGGGCTAAATAATATAATAATTGCCCCAAGAACAATGCTAACATAAAACAAGAACCATGGCAATATGCTACAAGATAAGTCTCCACTTGGTAGAAAAGAAAGACAAACCTCAAAACCTGCACATGACAGTCAAAAAAGGTATCGCATTTCATTCAAAGGGTTAAAATTGAGAAAAATACCCAGCAATGTCACAGTAATCACCATGGCAATATGCAGTAAGATAAAACTCCACTTGAAAAAAACATCACCAACATCTGTACACAAAAGTCAAAACCTGTACACAAAAGTGAAAAACCTGCACAGAAAAGTCAAAAAGCTGCACACAAAAGTCCAAACTTAAAGTAAATAAGCAGCTAAAGGGTTAAATAATATAATAATTGCCCCAAGAAGCATGCTAACATAAAATAAGAACCATGGCAATATGCGACAAGATAAGTCTCCACTTCGTAGAAAAGAAAGACAAACCTCAAAACCTGCACATAAAAGTCAAAAAAGGTATTGCATTTCATTCAAAGGGTTAAAATTGAGAAAAATACCCAGCAATGTCACAGTAATCACCATGGCAATATGCAGTAAGATAAAACTCCACTTGAAAAAAACATCACCAACATCTGTACACAAAAGTCAAAAACCAATTCAAAAAAGTCAAAAACCTGCACAGAAAAATCAAAAAAAACCTGTACACAAAAGTCAAAAATGTAAATAACTAAGCATGGATAGGGTTGAATAAAATATTACTTTCCCTGAAAAGCATGCTGACATAGAAAAAAAGGAAAATAAAAGAAATCGAAACCTGTACACAAAAGTTCAAAATGTATGAATCCGGACGCCGACGCCGCCGCCGCCGACGACGACGCCGACATGAGGGCTATGCCATAGGCTCACACAACTATCGTTGGTGAGCCAAAAAAGCAAAAGCCAAAAAAAAATCAAAACCTGCACACAAAAGTTCAAAATGTATGAATCCGGACGCCGACGCCGATGACGCCGACGACGACGACGACGACATGAGGGCTATGCCATAGGGTCACACAACTATCATTCGTGAGCTAAAAATCAAAACCTGCACACGAAAGTTCAAAATGTATGAATCCGGACGCCGACGCCGACGACGCCGACGACGACGACGCCGACATGAGGGCTGTGCCATAGGCTCACACAACTATCGTTGGTGAGCCAAATACAAGCCTTAACTTTGTTTTGGCAGATTAAATCCAGACAGCCCTTAAGAATTTAAAAAGCACTTTTTCTGTAAATTTCTTCAAGTGGTTCTTACAGATTTTTAAGAATAGATAAACTCTTGAGTAAAATTATTTCGGCAAGCATTCATTAACCCTCCATAAACTGCCAAACGTCAAAAGTTCAGATAACGTTGAGATAATATGGGCTGTTTTCAAATAGCCACAGCACTCAATATGCATGCAGCAAACAAATCTAACTCCTTTTGTCAGACGTAAACTTATCGGACGACGATATTGATATTAACCCCCTCCAACAGTAATGAGGATTTTAGCACAATTTTCTTTTTATCGAACTGAATCATTTGAGACTTCTATACATACAGTTTGTAGGACATGAATAAAGGTACTTTAGGGATACAGTTAAAATCTGAGGCATGAACAATTATAGAATCTCGTCTGGAAAACCTAAATTTGTTTAACTCTGAGAGAAGCCATGAACACCCGAGATAAAAGTATGTTGGTGGCTAAGATATATATATATATAAATACACAGACCTGTGCAAATGCGTTCGTCAATACGGCACGAGTGCCAGCGCAGAAGGATAGAAAAAGAGGCGTCCTGTGTTGATTACATCCTTATATGACATTGAATCCATTTATTTAAAAATTTAATATGAAACACTAAAATCTGTCACGGGCACTACGCAAACGCGAAATCGAAAGAGAATGCGCATTGGTGCAAATGGGGCCAATTCATCAAAAGTTAAAATTTTATGAAAACTTCACAGTTTTACATAGCTTGACATACATTCTTAAAGCGTTTAATGGGATCTTTCCGATTCTCTGTATGTTTTTTTTTTATTTTGAACAGTATTTTAATAGTTCCATTACTCTTTGAAAAATTGAAGATATTAAATTATTACTGATCCCCACTAAAGGTTTATTGTTCATTGTGTCGTCTGTATTCCGCCGTCAGATCTATTTTCACGTAAACATGCATTCAGGGTTGAAAGAGTTAAAATTGTTGATTTTCCTCTGGGGTTTTTTTTGAGGGGGGGGGGGGTTGTATTTTTTTTTTGGGGGGGGGGGGGCTTTTCTCTCTGGAAAAGGCATAAGTTATCAACGCCAACATGTATGGTATACGGAGATTTAAAAACTGGATGTCGGTTTTTAAACACCGAGCCGCAGTTCAGGTGTTTAAATGAGACATCCAGGTATTAAATCTCCATATACCATACATGTTGACGGAGATAATGTTTTTATCCCGTTTGAAACACAATAGAAACATAGTGGAGAAAACCTTGTTGACGCGTTTCTCACGCTCCGTAATTAGTGGGACCAAATTTGTGAATAACTTTTTTACTTTTTGTTTTTACAAACACAGAAAACAACAGATAGAGTTATATCCCTTGTGTCGTTAAGGAAACGAGTAAACAGTATTTTTTTTACATATTGTCCCCCGGGTTCCAATGTGTTCTATGTGCTTACAGGCACATAGAACACATTGGAACTGAGGGGACGATATTTGCTCTTATTTTATTTTTCTCAACTTGTTTCATTTAATTATTCGACTATTTAATTTATAACGGTAAAATATGATCGAATTGTCCGAAATCTGATAATATTTGGGACTATGTTCAAGTTTTTAGTTCGATTTTTATTTCGAGGCGAGCGGAAGTGAAAAACTTTTATTTAAACCATATACCCCCGATGTTTCGCGTGCACATATACCATGGATGTTTCACGCTTCATACACCTTGAATGTTGGGTGCACCCTTTGCCATGGCTATTTGGCCAAGGCGTTCTGACCAATCAAAAGACAGAATTTATCGGGATATAGGGATAAGTATATGTATAATTACAAACGATACATTTATTTTCCAAAAGAATTGAAAATTCCCATTTCTTGTTTCTGAAACATAGATGTGAGCCTGGCTGTTGAAACTAACAAACCATCCCATATTGGAACGAGCTCCACCAGATGTATATGTGCGTGTGTGTTATGGGGTTTAGCTTCTTGATTTGGTGAAAACTAAGACAATAGTGTTTGCGTTCCCTAACAGATTTCCTCCTTTGTTCTCCCAGACTTCTCACAAGGAAAACAACCGATCAGTGTGTGTGTGAAGTTGCGGGTGTACACGTGAGTGTGCTTACCTGTGAGTGAATTTGCGTGTGAGTAAGGGTACGCGAGTGTTGGGGGGGGGGGGGGGCGTAGGTGTGTGGGAGAGGACGTATGAGTATGTGTGTTAGAGAGAGTTTTGCATTTCTTCGGACAAACACATTTTCGCATTATTGTCGCAACATCTTCACCAATTTCGCCTGTTGATGTTGAATCCCACAAGTCTTTTCATTCAAGAAAAACTAAACATCCTTCAAATTTGTTTCGTGTTCCATCTTTACAAATATCTATAACATCTTAACGCTACAAGGTAGCTGGTGAGAATGTTATTGATGTTGTTTACGTCAAAGAGGAAGAGGAAATAACATATGCAAAGAGTCTCTTGTGACAACTTGATGGGCTCATCGTGACGCTGGAGGGACTGAAGAGGTGAGGCAATTCATTTAAAACAGGCACTTAAGTTTTTTAATGTCGTACAGGACACGCCAGCATTTCATGCATCGAAACTGACAACGGCTTAGAAAATAATACAAAAGACGAACACAAAATGATCCCTTTTTATTCTTTGTTCAAACTTGTGTGAAGAGAGTATTACAACTATTCTTCTAAAACTATGAAAATAATGTGTGATGCGATTCTGGAAGTTTTGAAATGATACTCCTCTGTTCTCTGCCTCATACTACATTGTCCGAAAAGGACAAATTTCTTTCACGAAAGAATGGAGCACATTTAGTGAGAAGAAACCTATTGTTTATAAAATAAACACAAGATCCACAGTACACCACTAAAGATTGCCTGAAGGTTGCCTGGTGAGGTGATATATTTCCAGCGCAAGAGTACTGACACACTGAGTTTAATTTGGATTTTCCTCTTGAAAAGGCATTTCTTTTTCAAAGGATTATTTTCTTTTCCACACATTTTGTCCGTACGAATCTGAAGCCATTTTCGAACCGATTTTCACATTTTGCACACACATAGAGGGGCAAAACATCTAAAAATGTACCTAAGCGGAGTTTCGGAGTTGTGATTTTGCCTTTCCTTTGCCATAAATGGTAAAAAACTGTCAAATTGGGGTTCATAGTCACTTTCTCAAAACGCGTCTTGTAGATTTTTTTAAACATTTATCACTGTTAGACCTGTCTGTGGCACTACAGTTGTCATACAAGAGATATTAGGCTTAGCATTCGTTAACCCTCCACAGGCTGCCAAACATCGAACTTTTGATAAAATGAGCTGTTTTCTGGCACCCACAGCACCCTACGGGAACAAGAGATGACCATAACGTCCTTTGGGTGTGTGGTGCCGCCACGAAAAACGTCACTTTTTCCTCACATCAAATTTATACATTATTTGTGTTTTAATCTATCTAGATACACTCTCAGGTGATTTAATGGTGTTTACGGAAGCTAGTACATATGTGGCATAGTAGCATAACTGATAATCAGCGGTTGTAACTCACATTTGGTGAGATGGTGACGATCAAACAGTTGGTGGTCAATATCACTCAGCCTTAACCTGCTTTCAACAGGTTTAAACCAGAGTTGCATGAAGAAAAATTAAATGTTCAATCAAATAAATCATTTATGTAACAGAAAACAATAAAACGAATACAAAAATGAATGGGTGCAGCTGGGTTGGGTGTAATAAGGTAGTTTGTAGAGAAAAATCAGGACGAAAATGAAAATTATAACAGGAAAGTCTGACCTAGCATGGCTAAGGACGTAATAAGATGAATAGTTGCATGAAGTAAATGAGTTAAACAAAGTAATTCACACCATATTTTATACAAAAATATGTTTCTTTACAAATATGAGAGCTGCATGTACAAATTGGCCCAGAATGTGAGCCATCCATTTTAGACTTGGCTTGGTTCATTCGTGTATAATCACATCCCCACCTCTCTGATTAATCCTATCTTTCCCAGACTACCCCGGACTCTTGGATTTTGAAGTGATATAACCGGCAATCACTCTCAAGTTCATTCACTTTCTGGCACTTTTTCATTAAAAGACATCAAATGTATGTGACATACATATGACATGAACAACTGCTTACTTCCTTACACTACATACATGAAACCGTTAACATCTTTTGCTAGATGGCGCAGCTGGATGGCTGTTCGATAAAATGGTTATGATTTCGCTGCTGATGACGTCATTATATTGACGTTCTGGCGTAAACTAAGTTTCAAAACAATTTCAATTCATCATATACATAAAGGTCTTTGCTACTGACATTTTGGAAATATGGACCCCCGTACGAACAATATACACAAATTCAATCGGTTTTCAGCCAAAGGGAAAAAGGTTCAATGGTTCCGCCATTTTACAGTTTTAAAGTTAAAAAAAATAAAGTTTATCTGATTTTGATGAATAATGAATTTTAGCATATTGTGGAGCCCAGATAATTAACGGATATCCATTTTTGTTTTCTCAACTTATCTCCATTTTGGACGTTTTCACTTCAATTGTTTTTGTTACAAGTGCGTGTTGGTGGCACGCCTGTACCCATAACTGTAGAAAACAGATGCGCCAAAGCTTGGGTATAGGCACAACGATAACGGTTGACGTGTATGGTCGTCGTTTGATATTGCTACATCCAAACCCCCGAAGTTACAGACATAAAAACAACGTCAAAACACTGAAAAATGGCCCACAATTCAATTTCACTGGATAAAGTGGAACTCAAATGACATTTTATTTCACTTTCGTTCAGGCCACATTTTAGAAGGTAAGAATCCAAATACAAAGATGAAACAATCGTTAAAATCCGCGAGATATGACGTAAATACAATGGAGCGCAATACTTCATCTTTTCGGTTATTTTGGACAGTTTTCATTACAAAAGTTCCGAAGATATCAGGTACACAGCTTGGAAACTTCACATACCGTTTTCTGGTCACATTTCCCGTCAACGATGGCTTCACTTTTTTCTCTTTCGATCCGCGATGCGAGTTTTGCGTTTTATCTTCTTTTTTGCATTTTCAACCCCATTTGGAAATTCGTCCTTCTGAAATGTTCGAAATGTTATCTTCAGTAACAACCATCTCCAAAAAAGTGTTTCCGTCATGGGAACGTATCAGCGCTGAAAGGCCGACGTCATAGGAGGTCATCATGTTCAAAACATTTGAATGCGTTCGATTTTCATGAAGTTTTAGTATATTGTAGACGTGTGTTTTGGATTTTTTAATTTAACATTTGTTACCTCACGTTATTTATGAGATTATGCTGGGGATTCTGTTCACACATTTAGTCTCAGCCCTTAAAAATAGATTTTACTTGATTTGATTTAGAAATTGTCTTTGGAAACTTCAATGTTAATTCTAATTCACATATTAAAAATTCGCGTCCATTTTTCATTTCATCAGGCCAATGGCCAACAGTAGTGAACTTCTGGGTACTTCAGCCCAGAAAAAATCAGTTCTACCCCAACAAAAAGATTAAGCTCGAAATCAATGGGAATTTAGAGTGAAAAATATTCTAACCCACCCTGAAAACAAGAACAGCCCATTTTCGTTTGCGCTGGTATTCGCAGAGACAATCAGCTAAGGTTAACCCAATGGGGAGTATTTTAAAAAATATATAAAAAAAATTAAAAATCTTCTAGATCGCCTGTTCTAGCACATTTCTAGATTGGAGTTTTTTTTTCCCATACAAATTTCCAATTGGAATTTGTAAAATGCGATGATCGCCTTCGCCTCAAATATTTGTGAGAACAATTTTTTTCTTGTTGTCGATTTTGTTGTTCAACATAATTCAAATAGGATTTTTTTAGAAAATTGTAGAGACCGTGGGTTTTCCTCCTTTCGGGAAAATTTTAGGAACATTTTGAAAAATTGTAGAAATGGTGTGCATTTTTTTCCTATTTTGTCAAGTCGAGAAATCTGAAAGACATCGCGAGACTAAGCGAAATAATAACGTCGCCATCGATACAGAAGAAAATGATGCAATTGCAGTCTGGTTAATGAGAAAAATATCACCTGTTCTTTTCCTACATATTTAAATAAAAAAAAATTAAAACGGAAAAAACAAACTATTAATTAAAAACACTTAAATATAAATACAGTTAAAACTAGAAGTCCTGTCACGAATAGTGCGCTAATCAAGGCTTAATTGCGCGTTGGAATTGAGCGCAATTGCCATATCGAATGGCATCCAAAGCACGGCAGGCTCTCTTGGTTACTCATAGCAAACACATGCAATGTTTCTGCCAATGGACCTCCGGGTTACCCGGAGGTCCATTGGCTGAAACATTGCTTGTGCACAGGCCATATGTACAGAATTTGATAGCTTTACTTGGGCCATAATGCGTACATTAACGCGCATATCAACGTGCTATTTGTGCGCATTTCATGACAGGACTTCTAGTTTTAAGTGTATGTCATTTTTAAAGATTAAAGATCGTGAGGTGAGAGATGAGACGTTCGTTAATTTCTAGAATTGAAGAGGAATATTCAAGAGAGCAATTTGGCGAAATAAATGGACGACATCCAGATGGAACGATAGTAGAGCTGAAACGGTTAACCGATTAACCGATTAATTAATGATCAACATCTTGATCACTCCAAAAAGTAATTGATCGATTAAGCGTTACGTTTGAACTACTGTATTAAATGGGTTAATAAGGGAACAGACTTGTTCCAAAACAGGTAAATATTGTCACACTGACTCACATCAATTATATGAGACAGAGTAAAGCATGCAAGTTACTTGCTGACATACTTGTTTACTTGCATGATCATCATAATAACATCACTAGCTGGAAATGGTCATGCTTAACCCTTTACCCATTGCGGATAGCAGACGATACTTGCAAAATAAATTTATGAATTACTAAATATTTTCAATTTTTGTCTCAAACACATAGCTACGAGCTCGTTCCAATGAGGGATCATAAGCTATGTTTTTGAGACAAAAATTAAAAACTTAATAAATTTGAATGGAAATTTTTGCATATAGGCCTAGTCGGTTTTGTTTGTTACGTTGGGTAAAGGGTTTACGCTGTAAATCATCAAGGGTGTGCTAGTTATTCAGATATATATTTGGACAAGTGATTAATCGGTTAACCAAGTTTAATCTACATGATTAATCGATCAAGAAAATCCCTTAACCGTTTCAGCTCTGAACGAGAGACGATTAAATTGTTCAAATCCGTGACGGAAATTCAGGAACAGATGAAAAACAAGATCGCCAAAAAATGAAACCTTGAGAAGAAGCAGGACTTTTTGTTACAGACCTGGTGCGACTTCTATTCACGAATCTTATGATTTGACTTATGGTTTCACATATTCTGGTCCAATTCGTTATAGACGATGTCTACGGAAAACACTCCGATCGACGTCCTCTTCCTCTTCAGTGTCATTACTCAACACCGAGTCATCCCGAGATTGACAGAATGGAGACCGACATAGAGAGTGAAAAATCGGAGGTTACCAAAAACACTTCAGCGATAGTGCCGATACGATAGCAGTAATTAATGTATGATTCGGGCCCCATCACCCGGTCCTCGGAAGTAACGTTATGTCACGTGACCCAGAGGCGTCCTATTCGGTAACCCGCGTACGTAGCAATTTGTGACGTCATCACCATGGTGATACGTTGTCAGTGCGCATGCGCCGCGGGGGTCTTAGAGTCATACGTGTTTCAGTCATCTATTTTGTATATTGGAGGCCTCCATCTTGATTTCTATGGTAGCACGTGGTTGCTATGGGCCTAGAAGGCTTCTTAAAGAAACTGGATATGTTTGGAGGGTATGTTCTATTAAATATGAGTAAATCTAATTACCAAACACAACCCGACAATCCTTCAAAATCACCACAAAACACCAGAACTCCCGAGACGGACTTTATAATCCAACAAAACGGGGGGTTAACACCAAATCTAAAACAAGTTAACCAACCTTATGGGACAACCATAGTAAGATTGTGTCGTAGTTAATGAGCCCGATAGCGCTGGAGCAAGGCAGCACTTCCCATTGAGCTCTCGGAGAGAGATCCACAAATGTCATGCCATGGTTCGGTACTATCAGGGCATGGGACCAGGACAGGAATTTGGTTGTCGTGATACTGTATATTAGCACGGGAAGGTCTGACGTAGAATGTTTTGAAGACTTGGTCCATTTTGTCTTGAAGCCTGGTCACACTCTTGTTTGTCCAATGTTAGGTGCCAATTTACGCAGACATGAACATAAAAATAAACACAATAGATGAAGAGAGTTGCTGGATGGTAAACACTAGATGCATGTAGAGGCGTTTGAGAGAGCCGCAAAGGGTTTAGACAGTCGATGGGAATTCAGAGTTACTTTATGCAGTCCGGGCATAAGGGATTAATACAGTTGCGTAAGAATTTAAAAAGATCTCTGTTAGCGTCTTTTTAAATAGGGGCCTGGTCTGATTTCGAATTTGTGGTTCGATTTCATTCTAGATCCCAGGGAATGAGTGGAGGGGAAGTTTTGTACTGAACTGTGTTCTGGGTTTATTTAAGTGTAGATTACCTGACTGTCTTGTGTTCATTCCCGGAGGATTTCTATAAATTTTGAAAGTGTTATCGAAGCTAACAGGTAATCTTTTGTTGAGCCAATCATGCATAAACAGTTGTACGTGCATTTTGTATAAATCTTTGAATTTCAAGATTCGTAGACTTTTAAACAAGGGGTCAGTATGTGCGCTATGCTTTTTATTGGCAATAACTCAGACAGCTTTCTTTTGTAGATTAAATACCGACTTAGTGTCAGTTGAGTGTCCCCATGAATGAATACCATATAATACGTGGCTATGTACCAATGAAAAGTAGAGTGTTTTTAGAAGACACTCTTTGGGGCGAGTCTTCTTGGCCCGGTTAACTGCATAAATGGCTCGTTACATTTTAGAGCAGACAACAGATTCATGTTGTTTAAACTTGAGATTTTCGTCCATGTTAATACCTAGGAATGTTATCGACTTTTCATTATGCTCGTTGCTGACATGAGAGATATTTATATCTTTTAGAGTAATAGATCTATTTCCAATTAGATAAGAATCGTGTCGTGGGTGTAAAAGAATAGACTTTGTTTTGTTGGCGTTAAGGGCAAGTTTATTTGCTACACACCAATTACTTATTCCTTGCAGTTCACTGTTAGCTGCATGTACAAGTGAGTCTATATCACCACCAGATGTGTGAGCGGTCGTGTCATCAGCATAAGATAGAATAATTAGACTCGTAGAATTCTTCAGATCGTTTATGTAGTGTATGAACAGAATAGGTCCCAGGATAGATCCTTGTAGAACACCAGTTGTTATCTCCGACAATTCGGATTGTACGTGCTTAATCGACACAAACTGGCTTCTACCACTGAGGTTGTCATTGAACCAGGCGTTTGAGTGACCTCTTATTCCGTAAAATTCCATTTTTTAGCAATATAGAATGAGTTATCGTGTCGAAGGCATTTGAGAAGTCTAAAAACAGAGATAATGTAAAGTCTCTTGTTATTTTATCGTTTGTTTCAGCGACGCAGTTTAAAAGATGCAGTATGGGGTATATTGTAGAATGTGATTTTCTGAAGCCAAATTGATATTGATAAATTATGTCATTATGATTAAGAAAGTTTACAAGTCTTGTATGCATTAGTTTTTCTAATACCTTTGAGAACGCGAGCAGAATACTGATAGGCCTGTAATTATCAAATAATTGCTGATCTCCGAATTTAAAAATTGGAATGATTTTGGTTATTTTCATTTTATTCGGAACTCTTCCGGACGCAAATGACAGGTTAATTATGTGGGTTGAAAGTTCAACGATTTCGTTGGTTATTTCTTTCAATAGTTTAGTTGATATGTTTTCATTATCCTTGCTTACTTTGGAGGTTATATTTTTAATGCACTGGGTTACTTCTTGACTGGTAGTTGGCGATATAGAAAAATGAATAGGTGTTTTCTTTTCTCATATATTCGGTAAAGTGATGTGCGGATTGGGGTAATTGACTGCTGACTGAGTGACCAATATTGACAAGGGATGAATTAAATTTGTCCGATATGTCTTTTGGGCTCATTATCTCCACATCGCCATCTGTAAACTTCTGTGGCAGAGTAAAAGTTGATTTTGTTTTGTTGATAGCGTGTCTCAGTATTTCCCATGTTCTCTTCATGCTAAATTTATTTTCCAGTAAAATACGGTTAAAATACTGTATTTTGAATACTCGTGTTACTCTGTTGAAGACAGTACAGTATGTCTTGTATTTCAATGTGTTAGGGGGAGGTGACTTAAGTTTGTGCGCATATAGTTCTGTTTTGTTGAAAGAAGATTGTAACAGACCTGAGGTCATCCACGGTTCGCGCTTCACGCATTTCTTTGGAACTGATATATGTTTTTTTCTGGAAAAACTAGTTCAAATATTGTATGAAGTTTATCAGTTACCATTTCATATGCCGTATTGGGACATTGTATCCAAACATCTTGGAAATGGATTTCTGACAGCTAACTTTTAAAGTAATCAATATTTTTTCTTTTAAATGATCTTTTCAGCATTTGCGTAGGCTGAGTACTTTTTCTAATTGACTCTTCAACATAAAAGGTGGCGAAGTGATCACTAACATCTGATTAATTATTCAGGACGTTTGCATGCTTTACGATGTTGCAGAAGTCAACAATTGTAGCTGAGTGGTCAAGTACCCTGGTTTGTCTCGTAATAACTGGCATAAATCCCGCACTGAACATAGAATTTATAAATAAATTGATTTTGTTATGGCAAATTTATTTATTTATTGTTGTTTAAGGTCACATATTTATACACAATGGCTAATCGTGACCGTTTTGTTATGGCTACAAAAGCTCAGTAAACCACTATTGAAATCCCCCATTAAGTATGTTTTCTTATTTTCGTTATTAAGTTTATCGACTAGATATGATAAGGTTATTAAGAAGAGATCAAAGTCTGCTTTGGTGCTGTATTGGGTCTGTAAATGATTCCTATTATGCTTCTTTTCTCGGACGTTGTTTCTTTTAGCAAGGACTCGAAAACATGCGGCATAAACACCGTTGATAATCGCGTATTTTAAAAAGGGATATTTTCATAAATAAACTACCCTACTCTCCCTCTGAAATCGTCATTCTCCGGTCGCTGTCGAGTTATAAGGGGACGGTAGCCTTCGAGTGCGTAGCTGATATCATTCCTTTCACTGAAAATTACTGTTAGGCTAATAACGTCCAAGTGATTCGAGGTTGTTTGGAGGTCACAAATAAGATTACGAAGGTTCTCCCAGTTGGCATTAACCCTTTACCCAACGTAACGGCCAAAACCGGCCAGCGCTATTCTCAAAAATCGCCAGTTAATTTTCAAAATATGTAATCGTATGTTACAAAATAAGTTTGATCCCCCAGCGTTGTTCTTGGATATGTAAAGCACATTTGGCCACAAGTTGTTTTTGTGAATTATTATTAAATTATCAGTTCTGGTACGAATACGGCATCAGTCTTCCAGGAACCAGTGGTGCGTACAGTCGACTCTATGAATTGATTACACATGTGTTTCGTGTTCTATACATCTCAATCTTCATTTTGATGAACATTTTGTGTATATTTAATTTGAATTGAAGGAATATCAGAGGTGAGTATTTTCAAAATAAACAAAATTTCATTACTTATATAGGCCCTTAACGATAATTATATTATTTAACCTTTTACCTAACGTAACAGCCTGCGCTATTCTCAAAAATTGCCAATTAATTTTCATTAAATTTTCATTTTTTCTCTCTAAAACATAGGTTATGACCCCTCGTTGGAACGATCTCGTCGAGCTCGTTCCAGAGGGGTCATAACCTATGTTTTTGAGACAAAAAATGAAAACAAAAGTTATTCAAGAATTTTGTTGGCAAGTGACGTCTGCTTTTCATGTTAGGTAAAGGGTTAAAAAACAGAAAAAACAATAACGTCTCCATTACACCCACAGCAAAGCGTCTTCGTTTGCGCGCATGGATACATGACCCAATTGTTGATTGCATAATTCACTTGTGAAGTTACCGTTTATAATCAAACCCAGAAATCCCAGTAAATCACACTTTGGAAAGTAATAAAGGAGGGTACATATAATAGGAGTGTCGCAATTAAAACGATACGGTCATGCAGTAGATGGTGGGGAGTAATATTTTTTATTATAAATGAGAATGTTCAAGTTTTACTTTTTTCTGCCCTCCCTCTCCCCCTCCCGCCCCCCCCCCCCCCCCCCTTGAAGCCACTGGCTTACAACTCTGGTAAGAAATTGTTGTAAATGTTCATGTTATTATTGTGAAGCTGGGACTGTAATGTCAAAAGTATTGAAAGCAGATCTTGTACAACAAGACCTCGCGAGTGGACAGACACTTGTTACTTATTGGTGTTTGAGGTCACATATTTATGCACAATGGCTAATCATAACCGTGACAGTTTTACGGGTGGAGGAAGCCGGGGTACCTGGAGAGAACCACCGAGCAACGACGAGCAGCTGCCAGCTCCCCAAAATCGAGTGGAACAGATGAGATAGGGTATACAATAAGTAAATAAAGGAATCAGTGTTACCTAAGGAAATTCTTGCATTTACATCCTCTCTGAATATGCGTGTCAACATCACGTAGCAATTGTTATCACAGAAATATTCATGTAAAGCCATATGTGGGAAAAACTGTAATTAATTCTGCTTGTGGGGGCGGAACGGACACTCTGTGATTGGTCAGTCGTGCACTCCTATCACGAGTTACCAAATGGAGTGTGGTGTTTGATTTGGGTCAAAGGAAAATAAGTTTACGAGAGTTGTGAACGCTATTCGTATAGAGTTAACGAGAAAGTTGTGCCATGGGTTTTACTTATTACAGTTAAATCAGGAATTACAACATCGTGACCAACAGGGACTGACAATTCCATCGGAAATGGACAGAAATATTTGCGCCAATATAATAATAATATTCATTTGATATCATGGTATATAAGCTCACTTATTATTGTGTTGGAACAATTTCAGTAGACACGGGAATTGGCTTATCAGCGAAGTGATTTTACCTTGATAAGTGTATTTTAGGTAGATACATGTAGGGAGACATAGATTGATATTCTGACGGGCACAATAATGGAATGGCCTGACAAAATGCATTTAACCTACATGAGTTGTGGGGAATGCCAGGTTGAGATGCTATCAGAGCACAATAATGCAATATCCTGGAGCAAATGCAACATGTCAAAATGTCACAAATGGAACCACAGTGTTTGTGCCCCATACTGCATGTCATTGGTATGGCCACAAAAAGTACTGTGCTACCGGAATACAGTCATGCTACAAAATAATAGTTTATGCATATCAGATAATTTAAAAATCAGAGATTCGAGCTTTGGTAACAGACAATTTTTCTTGGGTGAACGCGAGTAACATACACGCCCATGTGTTGTGAGGAGGTGAAAGATTAAGATGCTGAGTACAGTTATGGGATAATATTTATCTCTGTTTATCTATTTATAGGTGTTTAAATAGATAAAGTAATCTATTTTGAGCCTCTGAAATCAAAGTTGGGTGACTGTCACTGTGACGAGAATAAATAAATTAAGTATGCCTGTTTTGTAGGGCACAAAGTTTCAGAAGCCATTAAGGTACAGTTGTGAGTGGAGCTGTTTGTAGCTTATTGTTTATGTTATTTCTGCAGAATCGAAATTATTCAACATTTTTTAAGTTTGCGGTCTGCCTGCGTCTCCACCAAAACACACAAGGCATGCCTGTGTTGTGGGGCACGAAGCTTTTGAAGCCGTTAGAGTACAGTTGTGATTGGAGCTAGTTGGAACCAATTGTTTATCTCATTGCTGTGGAGTCGAAATTATTCTGGATATTTCAGTTTTGCAATTTCCATCTCCTCCATAACACACCCCCACGACTCCCCACAGGAGTGAGATCATAGTTCTCACTCGAATGAGGTGGTCGCTATACATTGTATATTTCCCTTTTTCAACTTTCGCCCTTTCCCTCGGAAAAAAAGAAAAGAGCAAAAGCTAAGAGAAGGAAATATACAATGTATAACGGTTTTTCACCTTTAACACAGGTCGGGTTTTCGTCATTTTGTAAGGTAAAGTGTTAGACTCAAATTCAGCCTAGATTTCTAATTGGATGTTTGGTTGAATATTCACATACATGCATACACTTATGTATATACACATACATGTATGTATGTATCTATGTTTATACATCTTTAAAAGTTTGAGTATGTTTAAGAATACCTTGCTTTTTGTAAAAGCTCCTTTTATGTATTCCGTGTCACTGTGAACAGCACACATACACAATTTGATGACACACACACACACACATTATGTACACATTCCATGGTTCTACTGAATGGTAGCATGAAAATACTGAACGGGGTTCTTATTTACACAGAGTACACATCACAGTACTTTGAGATACAATTATATTATATATGTATACAAGTATGTTGCCGCTGTTTCCATCACATTTCATTACATAATTAGTTGGTGAATTCCTTCCAGATAGAATATTCCTTTTCTTTCATTTCAAGTACCACTCTGATGCCATATACTCTAATCCTTGTTCTGAATCCCTTTTCTGTTCTCAGTTTGTATGAGAGTGAGGAAAGCCTTCCCCTCTCTCTTTATGCAGGTAGTAGATCAGTTCGTACACTCATTCTACTCCCCTGGGGGCTTGACGTGACACTTAGTATATTTTGCTTGTCTCTATCGTTTTCTTGTAAGAAACTGTTTGTTGATCGTATTGATGTGTGCTTACACATTACAGGTAGCACGCAGGCGCATCTTGGATGTGGCGATATGTGCTTGTGTGCTTATGCACAATGAGCTCATATCACATTGACACATACAGGTATTTGAGGATTCTTATGACATGGCAATGTACCATTTGGGGATGCCCATTGAGGATTGGGGATACTTATATAAGGATATCCATTTGCAGATAGTTATGGCTCCTAGTACCAGTTTGTTACAGCCTTCTAGGCCACCCCACACCAGTCATAGCTCCAAGGACAATACTTGTCCATAATCACCACCATCTGTCATGTGATCCAACACTATTGCATTTACCCAATACCATAGTCTTCTATCAGCCTTGTGCCATCATTACCTTGTACTATTACTATTGACTAGAGGCACTACTTCATACTTCCTATGTCTGACCCTGTCTCGCCTCTACTTTCGGTCTAATCGTTAACGGGGGGTTAACACCAAATCTAAAACAAGTTAACCAACCTTATGGGACAACCATAGTAAGATTGTGTCGTAGTTAATGAGCCCGATAGCGCTGGAGCAAGGCAGCACTTCCCATTGAGCTCTCGGAGAGAGATCCACAAATGTCATGCCATGGTTCGGTACTATCAGGGCATGGGACCAGGACAGGAATTTGGTTGTCGTGATACTGTATATTAGCACGGGAAGGTCTGACGTAGAATGTTTTGAAGACTTGGTCCATTTTGTCTTGAAGCCACTGGCTTACAACTCTGGTAAGAAATTGTTGTAAATGTTCATGTTATTATTGTGAAGCTGGGACTGTAATGTCAAAAGTATTGAAAGCAGATCTTGTACAACAAGACCTCGCGAGTGGACAGACACTTGTTACTTATTGGTGTTTGAGGTCACATATTTATGCACAATGGCTAATCATAACCGTGACAGTTTTACGGGTGGAGGAAGCCGGGGTACCTGGAGAGAACCACCGAGCAACGACGAGCAGCTGCCAGCTCCCCAAAATCGAGTGGAACAGATGAGATAGGGTATACAATAAGTAAATAAAGGAATCAGTGTTACCTAAGGAAATTCTTGCATTTACATCCTCTCTGAATATGCGTGTCAACATCACGTAGCAATTGTTATCACAGAAATATTCATGTAAAGCCATATGTGGGAAAAACTGTAATTAATTCTGCTTGTGGGGGCGGAACGGACACTCTGTGATTGGTCAGTCGTGCACTCCTATCACGAGTTACCAAATGGAGTGTGGTGTTTGATTTGGGTCAAAGGAAAATAAGTTTACGAGAGTTGTGAACGCTATTCGTATAGAGTTAACGAGAAAGTTGTGCCATGGGTTTTACTTATTACAGTTAAATCAGGAATTACAACATCGTGACCAACAGGGACTGACAATTCCATCGGAAATGGACAGAAATATTTGCGCCAATATAATAATAATATTCATTTGATATCATGGTATATAAGCTCACTTATTATTGTGTTGGAACAATTTCAGTAGACACGGGAATTGGCTTATCAGCGAAGTGATTTTACCTTGATAAGTGTATTTTAGGTAGATACATGTAGGGAGACATAGATTGATATTCTGACGGGCACAATAATGGAATGGCCTGACAAAATGCATTTAACCTACATGAGTTGTGGGGAATGCCAGGTTGAGATGCTATCAGAGCACAATAATGCAATATCCTGGAGCAAATGCAACATGTCAAAATGTCACAAATGGAACCACAGTGTTTGTGCCCCATACTGCATGTCATTGGTATGGCCACAAAAAGTACTGTGCTACCGGAATACAGTCATGCTACAAAATAATAGTTTATGCATATCAGATAATTTAAAAATCAGAGATTCGAGCTTTGGTAACAGACAATTTTTCTTGGGTGAACGCGAGTAACATACACGCCCATGTGTTGTGAGGAGGTGAAAGATTAAGATGCTGAGTACAGTTATGGGATAATATTTATCTCTGTTTATCTATTTATAGGTGTTTAAATAGATAAAGTAATCTATTTTGAGCCTCTGAAATCAAAGTTGGGTGACTGTCACTGTGACGAGAATAAATAAATTAAGTATGCCTGTTTTGTAGGGCACAAAGTTTCAGAAGCCATTAAGGTACAGTTGTGAGTGGAGCTGTTTGTAGCTTATTGTTTATGTTATTTCTGCAGAATCGAAATTATTCAACATTTTTTAAGTTTGCGGTCTGCCTGCGTCTCCACCAAAACACACAAGGCATGCCTGTGTTGTGGGGCACGAAGCTTTTGAAGCCGTTAGAGTACAGTTGTGATTGGAGCTAGTTGGAACCAATTGTTTATCTCATTGCTGTGGAGTCGAAATTATTCTGGATATTTCAGTTTTGCAATTTCCATCTCCTCCATAACACACCCCCACGACTCCCCACAGGAGTGAGATCATAGTTCTCACTCGAATGAGGTGGTCGCTATACATTGTATATTTCCCTTTTTCAACTTTCGCCCTTTCCCTCGGAAAAAAAGAAAAGAGCAAAAGCTAAGAGAAGGAAATATACAATGTATAACGGTTTTTCACCTTTAACACAGGTCGGGTTTTCGTCATTTTGTAAGGTAAAGTGTTAGACTCAAATTCAGCCTAGATTTCTAATTGGATGTTTGGTTGAATATTCACATACATGCATACACTTATGTATATACACATACATGTATGTATGTATCTATGTTTATACATCTTTAAAAGTTTGAGTATGTTTAAGAATACCTTGCTTTTTGTAAAAGCTCCTTTTATGTATTCCGTGTCACTGTGAACAGCACACATACACAATTTGATGACACACACACACACACATTATGTACACATTCCATGGTTCTACTGAATGGTAGCATGAAAATACTGAACGGGGTTCTTATTTACACAGAGTACACATCACAGTACTTTGAGATACAATTATATTATATATGTATACAAGTATGTTGCCGCTGTTTCCATCACATTTCATTACATAATTAGTTGGTGAATTCCTTCCAGATAGAATATTCCTTTTCTTTCATTTCAAGTACCACTCTGATGCCATATACTCTAATCCTTGTTCTGAATCCCTTTTCTGTTCTCAGTTTGTATGAGAGTGAGGAAAGCCTTCCCCTCTCTCTTTATGCAGGTAGTAGATCAGTTCGTACACTCATTCTACTCCCCTGGGGGCTTGACGTGACACTTAGTATATTTTGCTTGTCTCTATCGTTTTCTTGTAAGAAACTGTTTGTTGATCGTATTGATGTGTGCTTACACATTACAGGTAGCACGCAGGCGCATCTTGGATGTGGCGATATGTGCTTGTGTGCTTATGCACAATGAGCTCATATCACATTGACACATACAGGTATTTGAGGATTCTTATGACATGGCAATGTACCATTTGGGGATGCCCATTGAGGATTGGGGATACTTATATAAGGATATCCATTTGCAGATAGTTATGGCTCCTAGTACCAGTTTGTTACAGCCTTCTAGGCCACCCCACACCAGTCATAGCTCCAAGGACAATACTTGTCCATAATCACCACCATCTGTCATGTGATCCAACACTATTGCATTTACCCAATACCATAGTCTTCTATCAGCCTTGTGCCATCATTACCTTGTACTATTACTATTGACTAGAGGCACTACTTCATACTTCCTATGTCTGACCCTGTCTCGCCTCTACTTTCGGTCTAATCGTTAACAATCGCAATCTGATCACGCCATTCATCTAAGCCACTATTAGTCTATGCAATGCCCAGACCTAGTGCAAGTTAGGGTACCTCACATATAAAAAACTGTATGTTGATCGTACCGAGATGTGCTTATGTGTCAGTACATATTATGTCACAACGTGTACACATCACATTCAGTACAAAGGCACACACGATGAAAAAGGGATTCTAGAATGATAGTTGGAAAAGGATTCCATGGAACGTAGGATTACTGTTGGAATGTACTTATGTGCTAGTACACATTGTGTCACAAAGTGTACACATTACAGATAGCACATGGGTACATCTTAGATGTGCTGCTATGAGCTTTCATCTTACAGTCAACATGTATTTTGTCTGTATTAACTCCCCAGCTGTCGTGTATCCGACCCTGTGATACTGATGTTTGCATCAAGGGGTCCGATACAAGCACGTTCCTTTCGCGTGAGTTCCATTTTTTTTGTTTTTGTTTATCCGTACGAATAAATAGTTCGTTATATATTCGTCTACATTCTTGACTTATCCCCAATATATTGTAAGATAAAATGATTATTACCATTATGTGGATGTACAAAATATGTATCCGAGTCTCGCTCCGGGTTCTAAGGGTAAATCACGACTCGTCTTCGACTCGTCGTGATCTGCCCTTAGAACCCGGAGCTCGACTCGGATACATATTTTGTACATCCACATAATGGTAATAATCTCTATATATATTATGCACAATGTGTGCACATCACATGCTGAACAGAGACACATACGACGTAGAGGGGATTCTATACCCACGACATATCCTAAAGGGGATTCCGTAAATGGGATTATTATCTAACTAGGTGAAACGGGATTCCGATGAACGCATTGAAAGAAAACAAAATAATAGTAAAAATAGTAAATAAAATGAATAAAAAAATGAATGAAAATAATTATAATTAAAGAAATAAGAAAGAAAAAATATATTAGTGATAAATTGCCAGATCTTTAAAAATGGTAATGGTTCATTTTAACCCATTTAAGGTCATAACTAGAAAATAATTATAGAAAATACAATTGTAAACGTTTTATAGTATTGGCCCCTGGCTGAAACATCAGTATGCGTTAAAAGATACAACAGTAAATCAAGAACACGTTTCCTTTAGATAATACGGAGTGGGGGTGGATGGGGGGGGGGGGGTGCCAGGCTAAATGGAGTACGTGGAAGAAAATATTTATCAGCTATTAGAAAATACATACCACTCAAAACTTCATTCCACCTCGTGTTAGATAAAGAATATATGCCCCCCAACCCCCCCCCCCCCCCCCCACACACACTCATTTGTTGAAGTCCAGTGTGTTCCCCGGGAGAAAACATTGGTTGTTCATGACAACTGAAGCTCCCTAATGCATTTCAAGGCATAAAACCCATAAGGTGAAGACATGCATCTAAGTGAAGTTGACATTTTTCATAACAATTTTAACAAACTTCGACCAGCCTAAAAAAATACATACGAAAATACATTTTTGTGGTGAATTATCTGACATGAACATTTCATTCTGGAAATATTAGCGGACGCTCAAGCTGGAGATTGAATCTGAAAAGATTATCGGAGCAACATCTGTTTCTGTCTATAAAGCAAAGCTGTGAGCCTGTATATATGAGATATTCCCAAGAAGTGATCATCCGTTCACGTTCAAATTTGGTATATACAGAGTATCATGATTGTGTGCATGTCCTGTGATTTGTATCAGATTCGAGGTGGTGTTCAGAATGGGATCTCAACGAGCCGGTTTTGCCGGCGAGTTGTGATCCCATTCTGGACACTACAAAGAACCTGATGCAAATTACAGGGCATACACATTATCATGATAATTCATTTATCTAACAATTCTGCCACATAAACAGATTAAACCTTAAATTATTAATACAGTTTTGGGACATAATGTTAGGCGAGAAAAAGTTTAAAAGACCCAAAATTAATGAACAATATTGTTGTGTACTTTAACAAACAATGCGTTAATCGCTAATGTGAAAAATATCTTGTTATTTGTACTTCCCGACATTTGGTGCCGCATTTTAAAAAAAAAACGTTGATGAAACTGAATTCCCAGTGACGTTTGTACGTCAGAATAATTAAAGTCTCGTAGGGTTAAACAAGGAGAGCTAGAAAATCAAAGATCTATCTGGAACGAAACGAAGACTAAGAGATCGAACTACCAACTCTTCCCTGAGACTCACTGATAGTGGGGAAATCGGATTGAGGGAAGACAAATCTGTTGATGAATCTGTTGTTGTGACAAAAGTGGTTGGATTACGATAGATTTTTCGTGTTCGGCAAGAGTCTCTTTCAACCCGAATACAAATTATTGTGAGAAGCCTAAATTACCGAGAAACGTGATAATGAGTCTTCGATCACAAGGGAGAGTTCGAAAAATGTGATTCATTGTTCGCAACGCAAGATACGGCAGAACTCGAAAATAATAAAACATCGAATGCGGAATATCAATTTCACGAAAACGCGGACGACAAGCCCGATTCTCGAGACTAACATTTGGAACACAAAACACAAAAATCACGTGATTTTCGCGACCTCTGTTGGAGAAATGGAATCGATGCGAATCTTATCATGTTCGTGGATGTCGCAGCAACGTAGATTGTTTCAGGAGAGAATCACCGAACAGTGATGAGTAACTTCCTGTTGTTAATCATTTCTGTTGGGCCGTTAATGAACCATAATGCCCTCGAAAAACATGTTAATGTTATAGTATTGCGTCCGCAGAAAAATTGCCCACTCGTGAAAAGTGACTAATCCACGGCGGTCGAACTGTATGATCTTTCTATCTGAAGACCAAAGCTCTTTCTTACTAATGAACTACCGTACAGCTAGAAAAATAATCATCTGCTGTGGACGTACTACAAGACACAGTGTGTACTGGCGGATTTGGTACTCGCCACCTATCGGATGGGCATCAGTTCATTCCTTACTTGACTTACTTTCTGGACCAGACTCACGGGAAAATTTACAGTTAAACCAAGTAAATTCCACAGCGGTCCATAACAGCGCAAAGTTGATTGTTGAGTCCTCACGTTTCTTCTTGGCTAGCGAGTAAGCCGATCTGGCAATAAACTGATTACATTGTTAGCAGGTTACGTCTCTGTCGATGGTGTTAACCTATAGGGAAAGGGGTAGCGATGCTTTCTCCCTTCTCTGTTTTACTTGTCCCGCCATGCTGTTTAGTTTTACATTTTCGCCAAACTAAGTAGCAACAAGTAAAGCGCGATCTTGCCAAAGTGAAAGCGCGCCTTTTTTCTTCTTACTCGTTTTGACGCAAATTACGCTAATATTTAACTCTTTTCATTTATAGATGCGATATGCAATCGTTGAGTCGAGTTGGTCTGATTGGCGAAACATGCTGCATTATGAATTTGACTTATGTTGTATTAATTTGGCGTAACCTGTAGATCGTTCGCGTATTTTACAACTGACCCCCCCCCCCCCCCCCCCCCCACACACACACACACAGGGCGTAACCTAAACCATTGTTCGAGGGTTACCCACCCAGTTTTACAATTCGTGATATTTACTTTTCAGGTAAAAACAAAAAGACAAGTTTATGCACTCAACGCTCCCGTGTAGCTGAATTTGACGCGTATGGCGTAATACTCTTTACCACGACACCGAAAGATCTCTTTTTGATAGAAACGTGGGGACTCAATCACCTGCAAGTGATTCCAGAACGGAACACAATCAGATGGGGATAACTTGTTTATCGATAAGGTATATAGTTACGATGACAAGCAGCACCTAACACCTGCACTCATAAAGTTGTATCCCCAAAAATCAAAATCAAACATGTTTACAGAGCTGTTAAACTGCAGTTTATTATATCGTTCTTCAAGATGTTCCCTCGAATTTATAAAGCTATCTCGTACCAGTGGTATATAGTAGAAAGTGAATTGAAAGAATTTACGATATAGTATGAGGTGAATGGCTATTGTGTAAAAAACACAATGGCAACGTATTGATTCTTGGGAATGAGATTGGTCGTTCTACTACTGAGCTCAGTGCGACTGCGAGTTGAGATCTTTGTGAATATCTATCGGTTGAATTCCATATCTTCGCTGGTCGGTAAGTTCGTTATTGTTCGATTCAAATATATGGAATATGTAGAATTCAACACTCTCCCCTCTTAAAAATGTTTTACAAAGCACAAATGTCATCTTAATCGTTCATAGCAGTAAATCGACACTTTTTATTTCGCTAACAACCATTTGCTTTGATGCTTGATAGGGGAGCTACTTGTCATTCGTCCAGAATGCTTTAGAGGAGAGGTCCAACTCGCATATCTCAATTTTTGTTATGAAGAGATCTGGCAAGATGTGTCCTCCAAGATAACATATGCTAAATAATAAATCTTAACAGGTATTGCAGCAATACATCGGACTGAACCTACGGTAAACCGTATCGCTGTTCTTCAAGGCAATCAGAGTATATAAAAGACGTCTGACCAACGGTTGTCTTTAAAAAATTCCCTTGACTATTTGTTTTCCGTTATTATTCTTTTCATGCCAGATATTTTATGGGAGATACTGTTTCTTCTGAATAGATGGATGGAATGACTATCAATCTGTAGTGTTCTAGATGTATTATTGTATGGTCTTTCTTCACTGATCGAGACACATTTCTCTTCATTTGTCAACTTGTCACCTTCTTCAAATCATTCGTGAATCATCTGAGTGGGGATGATGGTGCGAGATGACTAAGAACGAACTACTAAAGACAAATACTAAGGCAAGTGACGATGGGTTTGTACTTAGAGAAATAAAATCCTTGACAGTAGACCTTGATAGAAAGTTTACTGTAAATTTCGACAGCTTTGAAAGAGATGTTGAAAATCAAGGGATAAATTACCACAATTAATAAGACAATATTTGTTAGGTATGATTTTCTTTCTCCGAATTGCCCAATATCAGGCTCGGACGATATGACTTCAAACTCGGTTGATATGACGCTGATCTCGATCAATATGAACCAAGCCAAAGTTGTTCTCATTCATGCATTACATAGACAAAACCACATGTATGTTTCAATGAGTCGTTTTGTATTCAATGAGTCAGATGTGCGTAGGAAGAAAACGTCGAGACCGAAGGTCGAGACGTTTTCTTTCTACGCACATCTGACGAATTGAATACAAAACGACCCATTGAAACATACATGTGGTTTTGTATTTATTACATGACCCAAGCACCTACTGACCTAATTTTCTTTTCTATCAACGGTGGTAAACACCATGCACTTTATGCAGTCGCATTGCATAAAAAAAGTCCCGGTTGGAACAGGTTGGTGTGCAATACGGAATTCCGTATTGCACAGCCGTATTGCACGCCGTATATAGACAGAACCGCACAAGCGTTTGAATGGGTTAATGTTTATCGCACGAGTTTGGTTGGGCGCAATAATACCACGAGAGGCGAAGCCTCGAGTGGTATTCTGCGCCAAACCAAACGAGTGCGATAAACATTAACCCATTCAAACGCTTGTGCAGTTCTGTATTTATTACACACCTTCGCAAATTTCTAAAACAGGCCTTTTACAGTAATACTAAGTGAGAATTAACCTATCCTTCTGAGAAGTAAAGGAAATAAAATAAGACAAAAATCCAAATTATTCTTCACAAGCAGGAGACCAGTCTTATTGTTATTTCGTACGCTAATTGAACTTTCATTCATAGTTTCAACTTGCAAATTGTAATGCGTCACCACTTCGTCGATGAAACACTGTTCATCTGAAATACAGTTCACCGTCTTTTTGTGCCTCAGTTTTACAGCACGAATTCTGAACGGTTAATGAATGATGTGATCCCCACCAAAAAAGTTACCACACATTCACAAAAAACAATAGGTGTAAATTCGGAAAATTCATCAATGAGAAAATAATAAAAAAAAACTCACATGTTTATCTGACTTCCAAATTCCCTGCGACTGTTGTTACTCGACTGGTTGACAGACCGGTTAAGATTTTAGTCAAGATTACAGTAGCCATTGTCAATTCATCCCACGTAAATTAAATTTATATCCTTATTGTCCAAGAGAAATTATCGTATTGTTCACTATTCCTGCTCAAAATGTATTAAAGTTCGTGTTATAGCCTTTAACAGGGGTAGAGAATCCATACGAATTCAAGTGAATATCGACAGGCAATTTGTTTTGGATTTCGATTTGGTGACCTAGAAATTTGCTCGCGCAACGTCATTCATTCGAAATGACGTCACTCGTAGACGCTTTCATATTCTGTCTACATTGTTCTTTAGTTTGAACTGTATATCAGTCATTTCCATGTCATACTTTAACCCATCGGGTTATTTAATCGATAGTCAGGCAGTATTGTTCACGTTAAGAAAATAAATTAGAAAGTTTCTTTTGATGGTCGGACAGTCATTACTACATGAATTTCTTCAGAAACAATATAAACGCAGATACCTATAGACTGCGAACATCCACTTTACAACATCAAAATAAATGACCCATCGCATCGAAACTGGCCCATGTACTGTATCCCCAGAAATATGACTGGTTCCATTCTTACATTAAAAAAGTTCCAAAATCTGTATCCCACACGTGTGCAATAAAAGTTTATTTTTATCACACATCCCAGAATGCCGTGAAAAAACCTTAATTTTAAATGGGTGTGTAATAATGCATAAGAGAGACTGCATGGGCATGTAATAAAAGGCGCAACCAGTTTGTTTACAGCGAAATCGTTCACCATCATTCCTCGAACGCTCTCAGGAAAATTGGCTTCCAGGCAAATGGGAATAGTTTCGTATGGCGAGGAATTAATGATGGCATTAAGTAAGAACGAGGTGGGTAAAGAGAAAAAGAGAGAGCGTTGTACACAAAATTCAACGCAAACTAAGTTTCAGTGTCGTGTGCGGAGATTTCTTGAAGTGAGGGAAGAGATGATTCAGCTAGCCGAACGTCACGGCTTCCCCAGTGGGGAAGCCGAGACGTTCAGTTGGGGAAGCCGAGATGTTCGGATAGCTGAACTTGGAGAAGAGGAAACTTCGGACTTTATGAAAAGAATGAGAAACAATAACACTGTCAGAAAATTGTAACAGGTCTGAGAACATTTTGTAATTATTTGGTTTGGTTTAATTAATAAAGAGGTTAGTACTTGGTTAGTTTCATATCGGCCGAGGTATCATTTTCGGTCTATGGTAGATATGAAGCAATCTCGGTTGATATCACCATCAATGTGAATCTACCTAAGTAATAACCACTAAATATTTGACATGAGGAAGGAACACGGTAAACAGATCAGAGATGTAGACTATACCACCCAGAGTGTCGAACAAATAGAGACGATGAAAATACGTGACATGAAACCTTCCTGCCGAGATTAACTAAAAACTTCTACCTTCAAACATTCGCGTGTATGGGTGAGTGGAGGGGAAGGGGGTGCTGCAGGGCAATTTTAACCACCTTAGTTTGTGGGCATTGCCAAGCTTTATTCACAATAAACGTGGAAAACTTCTAATCTGGTGGCGTCGTAAGTCTGATGATAATCAGTAAATTGTCGTAATGGCAGTAACATACACATTGGGGTACGGAAATTGGATTTAAGACGAATTTTAAAATGACTCGATTGTTGATTAATGAACATGAGTCTATCCATATTTGGTATATGTGTGGATACGGATGCATTAGTTACGATACAGGGACGTAGTCAGATTAAATGAAATGAAATGAGAAATAAATTCACCCCCTCTCAGCACACACACGTACACTTCATTTTATTCGTGCTAAGTTAACAGCTTGTATTCCACAGAGATGGAGAGCTGCAGGCTTTCCGAAAGAAATATTAACATTTTCTGCCAATTATAGCGCCGTGAGTACTTGGTGAGGTTTAGCAAAATGATTTAAGAAATTTAAGGGCGAGAGGACATACCGAGCCTGAATGGTATAAAAAGGTCGACATGTTTCAGGAAAAGTTGGTTGGGGCAGGCAGTGTTCCCACTGGTCTGGTGACAAGCGGAACTATTGTTCGGTGCCATTAAATTATTTGTACCAAATGAAAGATTTTAGTACCAAATGGAGTCTAATCATAAATGAGAACCATTTAATCATGCATCGTCTTTTGGGTGCAGCAAGGCGCCATCTGCAAAGCATTGGAGATGGCATCTCGTTGCATTCAAAGTACGATATTTCAAGTTAGTATCACCTATCCCTTTTAAGTACTTTAGTTACAAAAAACACCTGAGCCAATTCCACATTTTCAGAATTGCTCGGTCTCCTGGTTTGAGAGAACAGATAATATTACAGCTGACTGGGTGTAAGTCGTCCAACTTCCGAGGATTCAACTTACAAATATTCCGCCCGTTCGTGTGGGGGTAGCAGCAAAATAACGGCAGTCTTGTGGAGGTCAAGGTGTGGGTGGCTGAAGGGGTTCAAAATAGTTTGTTTTTTTATTTTAATTGAGCTAGCCTCTCTTTTAATAGAAAAAATATTTTGAATTGACATTGTCCTAGTTGCTGAGAAGCAACGGGTGTGTTGCCATTTCCTGTTAAATGCATTTCCATATGGCCTCCCTTGTCTCAATTCCGGTGGATATTGCCAGTCGCCACTCAAGTATTGTATTCAACGGTGACCCACCTGTTTAGGAAAATGCATCAAAAAGCGGAATTTTCCAGAAAAGGAATGAAAGGAGTTTCTTAAACGGAACCTCCTTGGATTCTTCTTTATCACCAGGTCTCCTCGCGGAGACCTGATGAAAGAAGAACAGTTCAAGAAGAGACACGTGGTATGATTTTGAGAAAATCGCGATTCGAACATTGCCCGATAAGAGGTCTATTATCGAATCAATCTCACCATCCTAAACATTTTGAATCGAATATGAAGCTTGGCAGTTCCCAGCCGTGTAACCTCTCCTTTTTTGTTTTCATTAGACTTGTAACTGCGTTCTGAACTTTCGTTATGGTGGCCACTCATGTGCATTATGTACCTGAGTTCAAGAGCCGCGTCATTCACAGCTTGGATACCGGTCGCTCAAATGCAATGCATCGTGTAAATTTGTAAACACTTGAAGTTTCGAGATATGTCAGCCATAAATCTTGAAAACAAATATTACTTTACTAGAGTTGAAGTGTGCCATATCGGCTCGGATGTGGGATTTACCATTGCATTTTTGGAACATAAGTTAAAGAGATTTCTTGCATTTGGACACGATTTCGCAATGAATAGTAGCAAGGAAGTAACTGGACAAAACCGATCGTATGTGGCAAACATGCATTTATCAACAGGGTGTTCTTCATCTCAAAGAACCCCTGGTAGTTTTTCTGTGTTGTTTCATGGATTATTTTTACATAGTGTCTCTTCTGTTCATGAACATGAAACTCGAAGGAATTTACACAGTGAGTTGTTAATAAAATGCAAGACCCCTGGAGAAAAAATGTGCAGCCAAGTTAAAACAAACTCCGTAACGTAACTTTCCGGGGTCATTTGCCGAATGGAGTCTTTATTTTTTCCACATCACATCTTCCTATAATTAATTTATGTTGGGTGGGTTTAGATAATCCATGTTTTAAATTGTACTTTAATTTTCCTTCCAGAGTGTTATTAGCGCCTTTGGACACTTTATCCCTCACGATATCCGCATCCCTGCTGATTTATTTCAGATGACTATTTATAGCAGATCTGACGGATTTTATAGCGTTTTGTAGCAAACACTCGGCTGTTCTGGTGGTTGGGTGCATCTTTCTGAAGTCGGCTTGGGTTGAGCCTCTGCTTTTTATTATTTACAGTACTTGAATGCAGACGATAACATCAACGCATGGTATACGGAGACGCCAGGGTAGACGGGTAGCATAATAACTTGAAAAGTTATATATATTAAATTATTGGGTCTCTTAGTTTGTTTTCCTCAATTATAATACAGTAAGTTTATTGTTTATTTAAAATAAAATAATATTTTTACTCGCTGAGTTAATATTTAATTGACAATTAACCCTTTGAACACTGGTTTTCTGGAATGGTATCGCCTTTGTGTACACTTACAGTGAGATGGGTCAGTCTAATATCAATATACATGGAGGATAAAACAATAATTGCAGTCTGCAGCCGTCTGGCTGCAGACTGCATTTATTATTTCATCATCAAAACCTCTTATAATAAGGCAAAAATGCGTCTAAATTTTGCCTTGGGCTGAAAAATCGTTATTACGTTTCAAAGGGTTAAAGCATACTCATTAGGCAAGGTGGGCGGAGCTTACTTGAAAGCTTCAGGTTAAATTCTCCAATAATTTGAGTTATAGAGGCGTGGTTAAAACATTGTCCTGTGCGTACATTCAGGTAATACAATTTTGACAAATGTCACCTTGTACAGAATGAACCAATCATATGTCGGGAGAGTAAAACTGATTAAATTATTTGAAAATAGACCAAAAGAAATGCCATCTCCTCAACTATTACTCTTGAAAACTGCGAATGAAAGAGTTAAAAATCTGTGTATGACGGGGTTGGGGAGGAGTAGAGTGGAGCAAAGGCACCAGTAAATATACGATACCCTAAAATCAGCTCACTGCGTTCTTTTTTGTGTCGTCATGTATTATGATCCAATGCTAGCAAATGTATGAATGCCATTTTTATTTTTCTATTGTGCATGGGGCGTGCGGAGACACAGTGGTCAGAAAGCGATGGAATTCAAACCGAAATGTCCAAGTTTTCATCATGGTGAATTCTAACTGCGTTCTGTCCTTGAGCATTACACTTAATCACGATTGTCCACGTTGGTTCGCTGTGTGCTGAGGCCAAATTCACTTCGATGGTGCATTTGCTTGTGCCGAAGTTAGTTGGGGAGTCTAATAGTTGCTCGCCGCGACTCGGTAGACCTCTACGGGTACTCAGGCTTCCTCTATACGTAAAACTGTCGGACACGACGTGTCACAAGCTTTTGGAAGTGTCGTTAAACCACAATAAGCAAACCAACGGTTCATATCATGGGGTGCTCATGGTTCGGTCTGTTCTTCTACTTCAACCATTTCTTTGAAGTAGAAGAGACAGACCGAACCGACAGAAGGTAGAATTAATTGACTAAATGCAACTAAACGTTTGCACATTTGCTGCTAATATACAGTACGTGGAGAGTGGATTGTAACTAAATCACCCGCAGAGTGGAGTTATCACCCAAACTATAATTTTCAAATTTTGTACATATTGACAAAAAATACAAGCAATGTTTCAGCCAATGGACCTCCGGGTTTAACCTGGAGGTCCATTGGCTGAAACTTTGCTTGTGTTTTTTATGCTCTGCAACAAATTTGCAGTTATTTCTTGGGTGGAATCTCCACCCTGCGGGTGATTTAGTGATTATACACTCTCCACGTACTGTAGGACAAGACTACATTTGCATACTCTCAAATTCTAAAACTCAATGTTTAACCATGAGTCATGTATGTGCAACATCCACAGGTGCGTACGCAGTTACCGACAATCGTTGACATTTTCAAACTCTATTCACACCCCGCCGATAACCGAGGACCTATTAATTGAATTACCATGCGCGGTAGGCCGTAACATTTAATTATATGTCTTCATTTGTCAATTTCCTTATCGCTAACGATAGGGGAGAGGTCCACAATTGTTCATGACAAGGCAAGTGTATTTTTGTCCAAATATGGTATGTGTGTGCATAGATTGATCTCCAATTGATATACACTACACGTGCCCCTTACGACACCCCACCCCGTTCCAATTTTACAAATCAAACAAGTGGGTCAAATATTGTTTCGCTTGAACAAAAAAATATGTGTCTCCCTTGTAACAAGACCACTCCGACTGATTCAAATCTAATCAATTATATTTAGGCACTCGCCCTTAACCACCACTTCGTGAGTGTACAATATTTCAGGTCTCTGAAGTTTTCAATCCTGGTGCTAATATTTCGATAGAGCGGTGACATCCTGTTTGCCCCACTTTTTTTAATTTAAGTAAGGAAATACAGTGCGACAATGGGGAGCTGTTAGTTAATTCTCAATCGACTTCATCAAGGTTATGACTCAGTTAATTTCACTTTAGTTAGTCAGATTACTGAATAGATCACTTAATTATGTGACCAAATTTGGAAATAAACAAACCAAATATATGTTACATAATATTTACATTGACAATTACATATTTAATTATTAATAAACTTAAGTTCACACAAAAAATACAAAGGGGAAAAACTGAACAAAATGTTCATTATAAAATGAAAATAGCACATCCAATAAAATAAAAATATATATTGATAATGACAAACACAAATATACACAAATTGTCACAGCCTTATTTGCAAATCGTCCCTTGTGCGCATCTTGATGTCATCTGCAATGCTAAGGCATTGCAGATGGCATCAAGAGGCACACAAGGGACGAAGCACTCGAGGAACGAAATAAAGATATAATGCACTTAATAATTTTGTCCTTCATCTTTTCAATGGCGAAATACCATCTGTTCCACAATGAACATGAAAACACTTCACCGTAACGATGGTTTTAGAGCAGGCCTGTATGGCATGTCTGTGAATATCTCCATTATATATTAGATAGCTGCACGACAATCACTTGAAAGATAAAAGAACAGACCTAAAGTTTGATAAAGTACGTAAGTTTCCTCTCATTTATAATCTAAAATATAAATAATATGTTACTTATTCTACTAAATTGAATTACGAGGCGTAGATGATAAAACGAAACACCACGGACAAAGGTGAGAAGTGTCCAACATGTTGGCTTAAACAAAGTGGGAGGATCGGAAAGAGCAATCAGTAGTGATTAAATTCAGACGTTGGAGAAATGGGAATAAACCGACAAAGCCACAAACAAACAATGTCTGTTATTGACATATCTTTATTAGTTCATGCTTGCAATAACAAACATAGAAACAGTAATTTAACAAAACAATTATTAACATTAAGATGTTACACTTGCCATTTATCAAATGTCTATTTGGCACACGTATCCCTCGTGTTCATCTGGATTGTTGTGGCACTCATGATCAATGGCCATGTATCCCCAGCCTCCGCCAAGAACGATGCAGTTTTGGCTGTGATCTATATCATTCGGATCATCTGGTCCCCAAGCCATCCACGTGATGCTTCTATTTTCAAAGTTAAGAAATTCCCCCTCTTTCTTCTCGTCAGTACCATCAACATCCATCACTACTAGAAAACTGTAATCTAAAGTATGGAATAAGATAGAAAACGTTAACAACATTACAAGTTATTTTGATGAATTAACGGTAACATGGTCTATTTTTTGCGCCTTCGAGATTATGTGCAACCGAGACGCGTATCAATAAGGCCCTACCCATAGCCCCAAGCTCACATCGTGAATAAACAAGGCAGCTTGAATGAACAACGCAGATTTAACTATAACAAATCTAGTAAATAAACCTCTCGTGTACCCTACGACGTCACTTGACAAAAGAAAAATCAATTTCAATATAGATCGAGGTTCCTCCATTTCATTTCATACCATGAATTTATAGTTGGGTTGTGAGTATACATTCAAAGAATGATCAATGACCTCGAAAAGTACGATGTTATAGACAGTATGCACTTTGAATCTCCTCCCATCGTTTCCCTCTTTCGAATATTTCGCGTGATTTCTCAGACGGTAACATTTCGTCCCCTGGGTTCCAATGTGTTCTATGTGCCAGTAGGCACATAGAACACATTGTAATTCAGGGGACGAAATGTTGCCACTTGAGACGAAAACACAGAAAGGACTAAGAGAACTCTCGTCCAATCAGAGGGCGAGAATTTTCGTCTTATAAGAAGAAAATATTTCTTATGGGAGTTTCACTCAAAAATGTAGCTAATTGGACGAGTTGGTGCCCTGGGCAAATTTAATGGACAATGCAACTTTAGCATTAACAAATTTAGTGAATAAACATCTTCAGCAGGCCTGTCATTTTCAGGAGAGTGATTTATTCGCTCGTCTACTTCTCGCCTTAAAAAAATTAAGGAGGGCGAAAACTAGCCCTACTGGCCTTAGAAAATAATGACTACCATAATAGCCTATTCCTAAAACCCACATCTTTTCAGCTCTCTGCTAGTTGTTAGTGTTAGTGGTCTCCGCGCCAAATAAAATGTACAAACTCCACTCGGCAGAATTCATAAAGAGTAAAACTTCATGTTGCCCCTTTTACCTTATGTAAGCGTGAGGAGAGCTAATTGCTTCTTTAGGCAATACAAGGGGAGCGATTTTTAACCCTCCTGCATTTTTAAGAATGGCAGGCCTGTAAGTTGAGTATCCAAGACGTCACTGGACAAATCAAGTGCATAGATAAAGTTCGTGGTCACTCCATCTCAGTTAAAATCATAAATTTATAAGTGGGTTTTGAGCATGCATTCAAAGAATGATCTCTGCTCTGACTCAAAAACACGATTTTATAGGTAGAATACACTTTGGATCTCCTCCCATTGTTACTCTCTTTCAAATATTTGGCGTAGTGACGTCACACAGTAACATTTGTCACTAGAGGCGTAAACACAGAAAGAACTTGGAGAACTCTCGTCCAATCAGAGGACGAGAATTTTCGTCTTATTAGAACGTACATGATATTTGTTATGGGAGTTTCAATCAAACGTGTAGCTAAGTGGGTGGGTTAGGGATGAATATTGCTCCCTCCCAATTATATGTCCAGTCGGGACATTTTCGTCATGATTGGAGTGGAAGATATCAATTGTCTCTTGCTAGTAACAATGTACTTTCTAAAAGGACTAGATCTGATGCACAGTCGATCAATCAAAGAGAGGACTGTAAACCCCATTCGGGCTGTTGGGACAATTTAGAGTACCGATAGATCACGTGTTATTTAAATAAGTAGTTGTGTCACTATTAGTACATGTATATTTTATTTATTCATTAACCCTTTACCTAACATGAAAAGTAGACGACACTTGCAAAACAAATCTTGAATAACTAATTTTTTCCATTTTTTGTCTCAAAAACATAGGTTATGGCCCCTTGTTGGAACGAGCTCAACGAGCTCGTTCCAACGAGGGGTCATACCCGATGTTTTTGAGACAAAAAAAATGAAAAAAAATAGTGAAAATTAATTGGCGATTTTTGAGAATAGCGCAGGCCGGTTTTTGGCCGTTACGTTAATTAAAGGATTAATAAATTTCCTAGAAGACTGTTTTAACAATAATCCCAACTGACTAATAATAATAATTCTTTGATCTTCCGCCGATTTGTCGCGGTCCTCTAACGAGGAGGCCTACATTAAACCAATCCCCCGTCGGACATTTCCTCCCCACTCTCCCTTCTTATCTCCCACCATTCAGTCAAAACGTGTTTTTTAATTATTCCCGTCTACGCTTTAACGATCTGCCTAACAAATATTTAGGGCATTTAAAAATGAAATGTACCAGGGTGTCCATTACACCTGGTTACGAATTGACTAATATTACAACTTCATAATCTTGGCATACCTACAACTTCATAATCTTGGCATACCTACAACTTCATTATCTTGGCATTCCTTCGTCGAATTGTTGGAATGTCAGTCAGTCGAGATCTGAGCCATCACAATCCGCACAAATCAGGTTTATTTTCTCAATATGTCATCTTCACGACGCCCCTGGTTTCAATGACAATTTCAGCAGCGAGGATTGTATCGTGTTTGACGATTTTATTTTCGGGTGGGGAAAACTAAACTACAGTACAGCCACCGCAGAGTAGTCGTTGTCCATGCGTTGACAGTTATGACCACGCATGCGTTTACCAAGTAATAAAAATCATTATCAGCAAAATCCCAATTAATGAAGCACCGGGTTGTACCTGGTGCTTCATTAATTAAATGTTTGATGAATATACTTATAACTGTAACAGGAGTGAATCAGCGAGTAGGGTGGGTATCTAACGATCTTACTTATAAACCAGGCAGAGTAAGTATTCCATCAGCATACTGTACGCATCGCCCATTGCGCATACCTGCTTCCACTTGGGTGGATAAAATTACTTATTATATTACCAGCAAAGTTTTCCTCCAAATTAAAAAAAGTGTACCATTCTTCCAGCTGTTGGATAAATAAAATGTTATCTAACTCTCTTGTGTTATCAAACTGCTTGCAAGTTATTCCAAAAACTTGAACTTTTTTTTCAACTTGATGTTTCAGAAGAGTTATTTCCCTTTGATCATACTTCACTGTGGTTTGCTTTTCGTACAAATGTACAGCTCAACAACAGATCATTGATTTATTCACATTTCTCTTAAAATGGCATCGTTTGAAGAATGTGGTACCGGTATCACTTTTGAAGATATTTTGATTATGAAATGTTTGACTTTGAGAGGGCAGAGCTTAATAAGTTTGATATTGGATTGGACAATGAGGAACCTTGCCTGCCATCACGCTCTAAGTTTCAAGGAAGGTTTGCTGTTGTTTGTGATGATGAACTTAATAAATTTCTTGGTGATAATGAAAATGCAAATACAAAACGGAACACCAATGGAGACATCATATTATTTAAAACATTTTCTTTTAATTCTCGATTTGATTATAATGCAGAAGTTAATGAATTATCACCAACTGTACTATGTGACTATATCTGCCATATTTGATATTAGTTAGAAGGAAAAGGAATATGTTGTAACCTTTGGGGCATTTATTCAAGTATTAGTCGTTATTGGAAGAAAATTGGATATAAAACATGCCTGATAAATGACCCAATATTTTCAAAGGCACGAGAAACAATGGAAACAAAACAAAAATAGTTGAAATTAATGGGATGAACCCAGAGGCCGCTTTTCCTGCCCAGAAACATGATACTTCGTAATTTCATTAAGTAGGTTGACTTCTGAGTCACAGTATGGTGTAGACCAATCAATATTTTCTACGTGCAGCCCCAAGGCTGCACGTTGAAAATATTAATTGGTCTACCCCCAAATAAAGAATATGGACTCTTCCCGTTGCTGCCATTGAACTCATATGGAAGATACCACTAGGGTTCAAATGATTAATAAATTTCTTACTGATAATGAAAATGCAAATACAAAACGGAAAACCAATGGTGATATCAGATTATTTAAAAGAGTTTTGAATTTTAGATTTGATTATAATGGAGAAGTAAATGAATTACCAACAAATGTACTTTGTGATTATATCGGCCATTTTGATATCAGTTAGAAAGAAAAACCAGTGTGAATATGTTGTAACCGTCACAGCATTTTATCCAAGTATTAGTCGTTATTTAAAGAAAATTGGCTGTAAAACGTGATTGATAAATGACGTAATATTTTCAAAGGCAAGAGAAACAATGAAAACAAAACAAAAGTAGTTAAAATCACTGGGAAAAGGGAATAAATCGAATGCAGCTGAGGAAATAACAGACAGGGAAATTAAACAGTTATATTCCAGAAAGGTTTTCGGACCTCATTCACCAAATTCTATTATCACTGACCCTCACAACTCAATGTGGAATGCCTTGTGGGCAGGAGCAATATGACATGAAGTGGGGAATATAAAGCCTGGTGAGGATGAGACGGGCAGACACTTTATTGTTTTTCACACGGAACGACAAACTAAAACTAGTATCGGCGAAGACCAAGCCAGTCAGTACACGGTGTTTGAAACCCAAAACGTTTGAAACCGCTAACCCTGAAAGAAATCCTGTACTTATTTACAAAATATTTGGTGAGAAACGCCCTGCAGCTATGTCGAAGTACGATTCACCAGTTTATATTGCGGTGGTGTCCGAGACACCGAAGGAAATTGAAAAATGTACATATATTGAATGTGGGCAGAAATGGTTTAACCCTTTACCCAACGAATCGGCCGAATCCGCCCGCGGAATATGCAAATTCAGCACTTGAAAAAATAGTATTTTTCAAAACTTTTCAACCAAATGATATCATGTGACCCATCGTTGGAACGAGCTCGACGAGCTCGTTCCAACGATGGGTCACATGATATGGTTTTGTTGAATTTTTTTTTTAAATTTCAAAAAATGATATTTAAAATAATAAATTTTTATATAGTCTTCGTTGGGTAAAGGGTTAAAAATCAAAGGATGGGCATCAACACTATCTATAGTATCAGGAAACATATGAAAATGTAGGGACAATTATCAGTTGATAAGCGAATAACCAACCACAACTCCTGGAAACATCTTGTTCAGAAACTCTACAGTTCCGAAAATCCACCAAATCGAATTACGCCGATATCAGGTCACAAAATTATCCGCAACATCAATAATTATTTCAAACTCAATAGCCATCAACAGAGAGATATATTCTATACAATTCTTCACCTGCAAGTAGCATGACTGACACAAAATAACATCACATAATCAACAGGCACCACAGTCGCACGAAATCAGGCAATTTCTGGACAATTGTTTACAACGCAAAACACACATCAGTCTTCTGCTGAACATGCAGTTTATTCACCATCGCCATCCAACTCTGTCCGTAATGATAATTCTGCAGCAAAGTGTTCAAAAACAGCATCACACTCGAGCATCTTTGGATGAAGTACGATCAACAAGTCCACTATAAACATTGCGATAAACCAATGTACATGTACCGGCAACAAATTCGTCCCTCGTGTCACAACCTCAGCTCAAACTGAAATTGATATCTTTAAACAATTCGATGAATGATCCACTATCGCTCCACATTTAGTGACATGTTTACACACTTGTGATTTTTACGTCGACACTTATTTTCGTGTTAAATAATTCTTAATAGTATAATTTAATTCGAAGTGGAGAGTTTACATTTCTTCTTTCGTGTTTTCCTCGACTTAGCTAAGATTGATTTAATTGGGTAACAATCATGGCATTTATCAATGCGCGTAGTTAAAAAAACAGTTGTTTTTCTTAACAGTGAACAGCTGATTGGACCTCTTCAAAAAGCAAATTTCGTTTTAATTGTTTATGAATAAATCTTTCCCCGCTCTTGAATTCTTTTTATGAATAGTAATATAATAAACACAATAGCTAACTGTTTTGTTTTGATATAAATTTAATTTTCTGATGGAACTCACGGGATTATTTTCAAAATAAACCCTATGCGTTCCAATGGAAGATAAAAACTTATATCAAAACAAAACAGTTAGCTATTATCTGTGTATCTTACCAAAAGATGCAACGCAGACGACACGGATCAAGATCAAACCAATGATCTTTCTATCTTGAGACCAAAGCTCTTTATAACTAATGAACTACCGTCCACCCAGAAGAATAATCGTTTGATGTCGAGACACTGCAAGATACAGCATGTACTGACAGATTTGGTACTCATCACCTAGCGGGCGGGCATCAGCTCATTCCTTACTTGACCTACTTTTTAGACCAGTTAACCCTTTGAGACTTTAATTATCCTGACGTTCAAACGTCAATGGAAATTCAGTTTCTTCAACGTTTTTTTAAAATGCGACGTCAAACTTCGGAAAGTACAAATAACTAGATATTTTTTTCACATTAGTGATTTTCTGGTTGAGGGCTAGATTATTTTTGATTCGTCTGGATTTGTTATTCAAAACTTGTTTTATTACGAATTATTGGAGAGTGCCAACAGGCACTCTCCAATAATTTGTAATAAAACAAATTTATATAAACAAAATATTATTTGTGTTTGACTAAATATGATGTAATCAAAGCAAGGGAAGTGTTGGCTTTTACTCTGGTATTCTCATTTTTTTAAAGCCCTGGTAGTGGCTTCTTGCACTCAGCCAATTAAGAATTCTTGACAACAGGATTATATTAGAAGTTTAAGCTACGATAACATTTGGCTCAACGGTTGTCGCTGAGTACTATTCGGGGGAAATAGGAATTTAGGCCGTTAAAATTTTTAAAAAAACGAAAAATAATAAGAAAACAAATGATCACAAAGTATCAAGGCGCTGTTTGATTTCGTACGTCATAAGACGTACGGAAGTATCAAAGGGTTAAATCAGGTAAATATCGCAGTGGTCCATTCCGCCGCAAAGCTCCCTGTTGAGCCTTCCCGCTTATTCTCGGCTAGTAAGTGAGACGACCTGGCAATAAACAGCTAACATCGTAACTCGTTAGCAGGTTACGCTTTTCTAGATGGTGGTAACCTATAGGGAAAGGGGTAGCTACACTTTGCCCCTTCTCTGTTTTACTAAAACCAGACATGCTGTTTAGTTTTGCATTTTCATCAGTTTCGCCAAACTAAGTAGCAAGAAGTAAAGCGACATCTTGCTAGAGCTGAAACGGTTAAGGGATTTTCTTGATCGATTAATCTCCATTCAAATTTATTATGCTTTCAATTTTTGTCTCAAAAACATAGCTTATGACCCCTCATTGGAACGAGCTCGTTGAGCTTGTTCCACTGAGTGGTCATAAGCTATGATTTTTAGACAAAAATTGAAAAAATTTAGTAATTCATGAATTTATTTTGCAAGTATCGTCTGCTACCCGCAATTGGTAACGGGTTAAGAATGACCATTTCCAGCTACTGAAACAGTATGATGAGCATGCAAGTAAACAAGTATGTCAACAAGTAACTTGCATGCTTTACTCTGTCTCATATAATTGATGTGAGTCAGTGTGACAATGTTTACCTGTATTGGAGCAAGTTTGTTCCTTTGTTAACCCATAAATACAGTAGTTCAAAAGTAACGGTTAATCGATCAATTACTTTTTGGATTGATCAAGATGTTGATCGTTGATTAATCGATTATTCGGTTAACCGTTTCAGCTCGGAATCTAGAATCCCCAGAAAGTATCCTCGATAGGTATCCTCAAATAATACAATACAAGGCCATAGGTATCCTCAAATACCGAAATGAGACTAAGAGGGATAGTAAATGAGGCCTCATTGGGGGATTTTTTCATGGCCCTCATGGCCTCATTTCTTTTGAGAGCATGAGGGGTAGTAAATGAGGCTTCATTGAGCGATTTCTCATGGCCCTCATGGCCTCATACGACTAAACGGGATTCCATAACCAGAGACGTTTCATAAAAAGGGATTCCATGGGACATGGTCATTTGATATAAAGGTGATAAGTATCGGATAGGACTTCGTTGTAATAAGGGGAGATAACTCTGCATAGAGATTACGGGGATGAAGCAATCTGTTTGGTTAAATGAACTCATTGGGTGATCTAGATAAATGAAACAACAAGAGTACTCGGAATAGGGTAAGAACTACTGGTATTACGTACCACCTTACCAGTAACAGGATGATACAAAGCATTTGGTAGGTTAATACTATCAACGGTTAAGATGGGACCTACAGGGGAATATACCAACCATACTCTGCTGCCGTTCTGTATTACCAGGCATTAACCCCACCCCAGAATACCGCGTGATAATATGAAGCACCTGGTGGATCAGTAGTACCAAGGGCCAACAAGAGACCTACAGGGGTATGTACAGTCTATGCTATACTACCGTTCTAAACTACCAAGCATTACCCCCACCCCCACAATATCACTAGACCTACTATAACGTACTACATATGCCAACCATATAATAAAACAAAGCAATCGGTTGGTTAATAGTACCAAGCACTAACGGGGGCCTATATGGGTATATACCGTCCATACTATACTACCGTTCTAAACTACCAGGCATTACCCCTACCCACAATACCCCTATGCCTAGCATTGCATACTACCTATACCAATCATAGGATAACATGAAGAATAAGGTGGATTAAAAGTACTAAGGGCTAACATAGGACCTGTAAGTGTACAAAGCTTACATCGAATATCTCCACACTAGACTACCATGCATTACACCCCCACCCCTACATTAACGTCTGGTCTTACATACTACCTAGACCAGTCACATAAAGCCTTGGGTCGATTAGTGGTACTAATGGCTTTCGGGGGGGGGGGGGCACAGAGATATATATCGTCCATTCTATAATGTTGTTCTATACTGCAAGGCATTACCCCACCCCACTCCACAATACAACGTGACCTGCCATAACGTACTACCTATACCAGTCATAGAATAATACAAAGCAATCGGATGGTTAATACTACCAAGGACTAATAGGGGACCTACAGTGGTATATATAATGCATCTTAAGCCCCACTTCTAAACAAACGATTATAATACTAATATTATAATAATATGAAGGCCCAAGGGCTAATAGTATACCAACATGGATATATACCACTACTACCAGATCACCCCTCCTCCACGAGATGTCCGACACCCCCTGACCTGAATAACATTATGTCACATTGTATAATGGACAACAAAAGGGATCAACGTCTCTATGACGTCACGTGCGCATCACGACGTCACGGCGTCAACGTCAACTGTTTCGCGGGGAAAAACTTTCAAGAAAAGTTTCACCTTTACCATCAATTTTCCATCACATGCCCATATTATATACCCATAGCCCAGTGTGTACATATATCACTGTATATACCATAGCATACTATATATGCTGTTCGCACACTGCCTGCCGGAAAAAGTTGCTCCTGCGAACGGCTCCGGTTCCTATGAAAATTTAACACTAGCTGCTTCGGCAAAGCTCCGGGTAATAAGGGAGATTCATACGTGCTATACTTCTGCGGGCGATTGTCTGTGAAAATCTCCTGAAATGTTTGTTTCCGGTTATTTTGTTTTTCATACCAGATATTTCATGAGATATTCTGCTCCTTTTGAATAGATGGATTGCATGACCAACTATAGATAGTGTTCGAAATTTATTATTGTATGGTGTTTCGTCCCCTTTCAAGACACACTTTTCTTCATTTGTCTACTTGTCACCTTGATTCGAATCATTCGTGAATCATCTGAGTGGGAATGATAGTACATAATGAATAAGAACGAACTACGAAAGAACAATTCGAAAGCAAGTGGCGATGGGTCTGTACTGAGAGAAATAAAATAATTGATAGTAGACCTTGATAAAAAGTTCACTGTAAATTTCGACAAATGGGCTCATGAAAGATATGTTGGAAATCAAGGGGTAAATTACCGCAATTAATTAGACAGTATTTGTTAGGTACGATTTTCTTTCTCCGAATTGCCCATTATCACGCTCGGCCAATATGACTTCAAACTCGGCTGATATGATGCTGATCACGGCCGATAGGAACCAAGCCAAAGTTGTTCCCAGTCATGCCTTACACTGCAAAAAATATAGGTTCTCTTTAGAACCAAAACTGGTTCTAATCTTGTCCCTGAGATGGAACCAGTTCTGTTTAAACAGTATTTATTTCAAATCAAATACATTTATAAAGATTAACATTAAATATTAACAGAATTAAACATAAATTGAGGGGGATACAGTCGTAAGTTTAGAGCTTATACTAGGTTGTCTCAAATCATTATTCAGCAAAGGAGATATGAACAGTTGGCATATCGAACCAGTTTTGGTTCTATACAGAACCAAAACTGGTTCGATATGCCAACTGTTCATATCTCCTTTGTTTCAAAATGTTTGGCGACTGCGTTGAATAAGCTACAAGATTACTGCTGAATCTACTTCAGTTCATGTAATATTCTGTTAAAATTGAATGCTAATGTTGGTAAATTTATTTGATTTGAAATAAATACTGTTTAAACAGAACTGGTTCCATCTCAGGGACAAGATTAGAACCAGTTTTGGTTCTAAAGAGAACCTATATTTTTGGCAGTGTACAGGCCGCATAATTTTGTATACAGCGAAACCGTTCACCGTTGTTCGTCGAACGCAATCAGGAAAATTGACGTCACCAGGCAAATGGGCGTAGTTTCGTATGGCGAGGAATTAATGATGGCAATAAGGCGAGGAATTAATGATGGCAATAAGTAAGAATTAGGTGGGTGAAGTGACAAAGAAGGAGCGTTGACCCACAATTGAACGGAAACTAAGTTTCAGTGTCGTAAACGGATACTTCTTGAAGTGAGAGAAAGGATGGTTCAGCTGGCCACTGGGGAAGCCGAGATAGCAGAATTAGTAGAAGAGGAAACTCCAGATTTTATAAAAAGCTTAAGAAGCAATAACGCTGTCAGAAAATTGTAATGATTTGTTTTGGTATCACCCAACGTAACGGCCAAAACTGGCCAGCGCTATTCACAAAGGTCGCAAATTAATTTTCATCATTTTTTTCCATTTTTTGTCTCTAAAACATGGGTTATGACCCCTCTTTGGAACAAGCTCGTCGGGCTCGTTCCAATGAGGGGTCATAAACTATGCTTTTGGACAAAAAATTAGTTATTTAAGAATTTTGTTTGAAACTGTCGTATGCTTTTCATGTTAATTAAAGGGTTAATGAATAAAGAGGTTATTACTTGATTAGTTTCATATCGGTCAAGATATCAGCTTCGGTCTAAGGTAGATATGAAGTTACCTCCGGCTGATATCACGATCAATGTGAAACTTACCAAGTAATAACCACTAAATATCGTTCAGGGGGGTCGAAGTTGTAGGGACGATGAAAATAACTAACATAGAACTTTGCTGCCGAAAGACCATTCGTGAGATTAACGAAACACTTCTTCCCACGACAATTAATGATCGGAAAGGCAATTTGCGTTTATATGGTCTACCATATGTGAACGACGACCATGCGACGACTGTAAAAGTGTTTCTGAAAATGATCTTCTGCTCGACGAGCCATCAGTAACAGGCATCGTAGAACGAACTATCAATGCCTACTGAATCCCTGCGTATGACCAAATCAGTATAGTGGCCCAGCAAAACGAAACCCATGACAGTGCGACACTTCTGCAGTCGAGCCTATGTCACACAAGAATAAACTTATATTTAACCTTTAAAACTGCCTTGTTATTGTTTGGTGGTGATGGTTAGTTGACACTCTCCAAAAGATTGTAACAAAACAACTATTGATGAACGATATCCTGCTCAATTGAAGGACCACAAAAATTATCCAAACTCGTCTAAGTCAAATGCATTTAAGGCCTCCCAGAACTGTTATCTGATACCCATTTTCTACCATTCGCAACCTGCAATTGTCGTGTTGTCAACTGATAATTCAAAACAAAAACAAACCTCAATTTGTCTACTGATATTTTATTGCAAAAACAATTTCAAACAATAAAATTAAAAACTAAAACTTCCCATGGATAACTAGCATGCTGTTTCGTCTTTTTCGTTAGTTTGCAGTTTGTAAAGCAGTGGACAAATATTTGCATTTAAAACTGCTTTGTTGGAGATGGTCGATTAACATTGCCCAATACAATGCCGCAAGGTAGTTATTTTTTAGCAATATCTCGCCAAACTATAAGGTACTCCATCAGTCATTCAATACCACTTATGGAAAAGGTCTCAAAGAAATGTTATTTGATTTACTTACAGTGGAAACATATTGACATATCAAACTGTTTTGTTTGCCACTGTTTGTTGGAGATGGCCGACTGACACTCTCTAATAGACTGTCGCGGACATTCATTAATTTACAATGCACCCATTTATTGCAATCAGGAATCTAAACAGATGCCAAGTTCATCGGTAATGACAACGAAAACTCGACAAGATTGCTGGTGACATAAGATCAATAAAAACAAATAATTGTGCACGAAACCATTGAAATAGGTTTGCAGGAGCCATTAATGGTATCATTGGATGTAATTTTGTGTTATAAAAATCACTTGATATCGACACAGAAAGCTTAACTGTCCTGACAATCCATTCCGGTGCCTTCAGTGTTTTCACTTTTCAAACCGGAATAATGGCCAATTGTTTCGCCCGCGCAACCTTACACCATGAATGGTTTCCTTTCAGCTTCTGTGGGAATTTATTCACAAAAGTAAACCTGAACTGATGTAGTGCATTGTCATTTACCACTGCTGAATGTAAGCTGAACGACGTACGTGCAGCAACATTTTCGAAAACCTTACCACTTAAACTTGATTTTTCAACAAGCGTATTTTATTCAAGTCTTTTAATGCACTAAAACCTTTGGAAATAAATGGCGAATAGATTCTTAGCTATTCTGTGTGTGATAAACTTTCATCCTACACTTGTATCCAAGGACAGAGTATTTTGTTTAGTTTGTTCATGAAATATTGTAATAACAACATTTCATGAACAATCTAAAGAATATTCAGTGCCAATGACACTGGATTTAGAATTCCCTTAATCACACTCTAAAATTAGACGGCTTAAACATTAATACAAATGAACTCGGTTGAGAGAATATGAACGCTATTGTGTTCATATTCACTCAACGCATTATTTTTAACAGAACTAAATTTAGAGTGCACCAATATGACTGATTGTTACCTTTCAAATAGCATTTTTTTGGTTTGACGCATTATCTGAATTACAATTATTCCATTCAGGAATGCTTAAATGGGTCGGAATCGCAATCCAATAAAAATAACAGAATTTAAAGGACTTAATATACTCTCCTGTATCTATGTCTATAATCCCAATCTGACCATTAGGTATAACTAATGCAATCTAAGAAAAACATACAAGTTTATTTTTGTAGATGATCTGTACATACCAATTGATACATATATTAATTGGTAATATATATATATAAGCTATATAAGGAGGGCGGTGAGGAGAAATAGAGGGCCGGAGACACGCAAACCGAGGCGAGTTGCAGATGATATAGGAACTGGGGGCAGAAGAAGAAAATTAGTTGTAGCGGGGAGTAGAATTGTCCGTGGGATTGACAATACGGTTTGTGGTTCCGATAGTTCTAATCGAACAGTTTTGTGCTTTCCGGGGGCGAAGGTGGGGGATATGAGGGACCCGGCAGATGGTATTGTGGCAGGGTCAGGATCGGATCCGGTAGTGGTCGTCCAAGTGGGGACCAACAATATCGGGGAAAGAAGGTCTGTAAGTCTGGCGGAGTCGTACAGAGGTTTAGTCAACAAACTGCTAAGTAGGAATGCAAGAGTATTTGTATCCGGGTGGGGACGAACGGAACTCAAGACTTTTGGCGCTGAATGAGGAATTGGAGGACTACTGGGTTGACCTGGGAATACTCTTTATATACCATTGGGACACGTTTTGGGTGCAACGCGAGCACGTACGGGCGTGACGGGCTGCATCTTAGCAGGATGGGAAAACGGGTATTGGGGGATAAGATTCTACGGGTAGCAGGGCTTTTTTGGAGAGGAGCGGGGTGGGATGCCATAAGCAAGTATAACAAGAGTGGACACAGGTAGGGCGAACAAGAGCGAGACGGACAGAATAAGTTTACCAAGGTTAGCGTCAAAAAATAGTGGGACAGTAGGCGGAAGCCAATCAATCTCGGTACCCTGAAAGTGTTTTATAGCAACATCCAGAGTCTCCATCGGAAAGTAAGTGAAATTGCTACATTGATCGAGGCAGAGGGCTTTGATGTCATGGACTTAAACGAGACGTGGTTAAGACGCGAGGTACAGGTAGACCAAGGGGGTTCGTGCGGATAGGTGTAGGGCGAATAGAAGGCCAGAAAAAAGGGGGGGGGGAGGAGGAGTAGGAATGTACATTACAGAAGACTTAAATCGTCGCTGATCACAGACCTGGAAGATGTCAGCACCTCGGCTGAGGTATCGAAAGAAATTGGATGGGTAAAGATCAGTCTAAGAAACAAAAGTATTGCCCTTGGGATTGTGTACTGTGAGGTGGATGGAAGCAAACCCGAGTGGAATGACTCGATATACTCAACACTAAGGTCCAATATCACAGAACTAGAAAACAGGGGGCTCGGTATAATTTTAATGGGTGTCTTTAATGGACATATAGGTGATAAGGAAGAAGGCATAGAGGGCGGGGACAAGAAAATCAACAGGAATGGAAGGAAGCTGTAGAACTTCACAAATGAGCTCGGTCTGAGGATTCTGAACAGGGACGCCAGGTGTACGGGGAAATAGACCTGGAAGAGGAACGATAGAAAATCAATAATCGACTATATTCTCACAGATATTAATTTATGGAGGGAGGTGATGAGGATAGAAGGGGATGATGAAGGTAAAAGGGAGTTGGATAGTGATCACAACTTGATTATAGTGACGATCAGGGCCAAAAACCTAGTAAGAAGCAAAGGAAGCTTAAAGGACATTTGGGTACTCAAAAAGGATGCTGACTGGGCGAAGTTCAAAGAAAAAATAAAACCAAAGCTTCCAACCGTACGCAAGAGGGTCAGTGTCCAGAAAATGGCCGACGTCATAGTTGCGAGCCTAGTGGGGGGGGGGGGGGGCAGGGAAGGAGAGTGTAGGAAAGACTAGGGCTGCCAACGCGGAACTTGTGTACAGAGTGAACGAAGAAATGAAAAGGTCCATAAAGGGTAGACAAGCTAAATGTGCTGTATACAAGAGAAGTAGAAAACTCAAGGGGGTGGAAAGCAACGACGTCATGGTAGCAAAGGAAGAATACCAACAAGCACGAAATAATGTAAATAAGATAAAAGACGATAATCGGAGAGTGCGAAATAGCAGTCTTGTTAGGACGATAAGAACGACAGTGGCTCGAGTTCGAAAGTATTTTGGAAATGGGTGAATAAGCGCAACGAATGAGATAACCCACAGATTATTAAAGTAGATGGCAGATATACAGACGATCAAGATCAAATCGCATCAGAACTAGCAAAGCACTGGAAAAAAGGTAAATGATAAGCGATGGGGCGTGGAGAACCCACCGGAGTGTCCGAACCAGGTCGAGGAAAATCTATCGACCTTCATTTTATAGCAAAATCATAGCCGAGGAGGTGCGAAAGGTGATCTCAAAATTAAAGAATGGAAAAGCGGGAACGGTGGACGAAATGCGTAACGAGTTTATCACAAAATGGGGAGAGGAACTCTGTGAAACCCTAACTGCCCTATTCAATTTAGCCATAGATAAATAAGAGGTCCCAAAAGAGTGGAGAGAAAGCAAAATGACATTTATTCACAAAAAGGGAAAAAGGACGTTTTAGATAATTATCGAAGAATCTCTGTCAGTGGTAACATTGGAAACGTTTTCTGTAAAGTCCTGTATGGGAGACGAAAGGAGGTGATTGAGGAGAAGGGTTTTTCGGGAGAGATTCAGAATGGCTTCGGGAAGGGAAGGAGAGTCACTGACCATCTTTTTTAGATATCCCATAAGATAAAATCCGCGATAGCAAAAAAGAAAAATATGTTTATGGCCTTTTTGGATGTTAAAAAGGCATACGATAGAGTATAGAGGGAGGGTATGTGGCGAAAGCGTGAGGCTCTGAGATTGGGAGGCGAGTTTGTTGGGATTCTGAAAGTATTATATAATGATTACAGAGTGAATTTAGCCTGGGTAACATAACAACAAAACATGTGCCTATGAAGATAGGCCTAAAACAGAGGTGTATCCTTTCGCCAATTCTTTTTGCATTGTACATCAATGGTTTAGGAGATGAACTCCTGCGCAGCGACGAGGGGGGTAGCAGTTGGAGACTTGAAGATTCCATGGCTATCTTTGCAGACAATATGGTGCTAGTCTCAGAAAGCGAAGAGGGACTATCGAAAATGATGTGAATTGTTGGGAAATATGGAAATAAACTCGAAGTAAATGGAAGCAAGAGCAAAGTTATATCAGTGGGCCGCAAAGTGGACCTCACTCGAAGGTGGAGAGTGGGGGAATTCTGTATTCAGGAAGGTAGCAGCAAACTTCTTAATGTAAGAGAGACAGGTGACTACGAGTATTTGGAGGTAAATATAAACATCACAGGAAGAGGCATCTACCGAAACCACACAAATGAATTGATTCTGAAAGGGGGGCGAATCCTGAACCAAATGAAACTGATAGGGAGAAACAGTTTCAATAAGGTTTTCGTGGGGAAAACAATTTGGGAAATGGTGGGTCTGCCAAGTATAACATATGGTTCAGAAGTGGTACCCCTAAACCAAACGGCTGTAAGGAGCTTTGTAAACCCTGCAGAACGATGCAACTGATGGATAACCGGGTCGAGTAATACAGCGGCATTAGCAGCAATCAGGCGGTGGGGGGGGGGGGGGGGGGCTTGGCTGGATGAGGATCAAGGACAGGATAGACTTTTGAAACTCGATGGTACAAAAATGCTATTGAAAATACTTTCTATGTGGACTGTCATTGATCGCACAGATGCAAGAAAGCAGCGATAATTATTTCGATTCGAAAATCTCAATTTTATCCGAGTCCGGGGCCACCTCGGTACGTTTTCCGGTCACGTTTTCGCCCAGTCCGCCCCTAATCAACAAAGGCGATCGGACCTCGAGTTTGCCATCTTCTTTTCTGTCGGACAATAATGAACTGACCGACCATTGTTCACACAGGCCCGATTTTTTTTTTCTTCGTGTCAAGTGGAATTTTTGTTGCAGTGCAAAATCAGTGTTTTTGACGCCAAAAGAACAACTGAAGCATGTATAGTCCTTCGAGTCCATCTCCTTACACGTGTATCGTCCTAAAGCATTGCAGATGGCGACACCTTGTGGCTCTCAAAGGGTGTCTTGCCACTAGACCAATTCCCTTTAGACCAACTCCCACTAGGCCAATTCCCAAAAGACCAATTCTCCTTAGACCAACTATATACTGTTATTGATTAAGAGTTGATTAAGATAATTAGGAAAACATTTATTTACTGAAAAGCATTTTATTTGATATGCATAACATTATTGTTATTGATGAAGGATAATTAGGAAAACACTATATTTTTTTTTCAAATATAATTTTTGTATTTGAGAAATTTCACAGTTCCCCAAATACAAAAAATATAGATTTATAACATGACATTTCTTTGATACATATGATGTGGAAAGATGCACCTGTACCATAATCCTTATAATAATATGAAAAATCAGCCCAACATCTATAAAATATCAATAACATTAAAGACATTTATAAATATATCAAGTTATTGATATAAAATTATTTTAAAAGTGGAACATATCAGTTGGTCTAAAGGGAATTGGTCTTTTGTGAATTGGTCTTTTGGGAATTGGCCTTGTGGGAGTTGGTCTAAGGGGAATTGCTCTAGTGGGAATGAACCACTCAAAGTAAGATGTTTTAATTTAATAATCTTACTCTTCAGGGAGCACTAAGGCTCAGTGGTAAACTGTTGGACTTCTATGCTAGAGGTCCTGAGTTCGATCCCCGTCCGGGACGATCCGCATTGTGTCCTTGGGCACGGCACTTTATCCCGGTTGCCTACGTGAGGGCACGATGACGCCGTGTACTAAGGCGTACTGCACGTCGAAAGTGCACATGTCTTCAACTTTTGTAACCCTGCTTGAGCGGAGCTTGAACAGAGTTAGAATGCTGAGGAGCTGACAGTTGCTCATCGATGCTCGGTGGTTCTCTCCGGGTACTCCGGCTTCCTCCTCCCGTAAACTGTCACGGTCACAATTAGCAATTGTGCATAAGTATGTGACCTTAAACACCAAATAATTATATAAATAATCTGACTCTTTAACCCTTTACCTAACACAAAAAGCAGACGACACATACAAACAAAATTCTTGAATAACTAAATATTTTTATTTTTTGTCTCAAAAACAAAGGTTATGACCCCTCACTGGAACTAGTTCATCTGAAGATGGTGACAAAGTATCATCAGCCGTTGTTATTGGTGATCTCCTTAATCATTACACCAAATAAAAGTTTTGTTTTCACAGCCGAAGTTAAAGCTTTACTTTACAACTTGTGCTTGAACACATCGAGAATATACAGGATAAGAAATCGATTATATTTTCCGGCTCTCTTTCCTCGTTGCAAGATTTACTTGTCCCCAAGTTGAAGAACCCTCTCATTTTGGAACTCCATGAGACGTTAAATTATCTCATATCTGACTAACATGATATCGGTTTTTGCTAGTTACCTGGACATGTTGGTCTGTCCGGTAACATAATGGCAGACAGTGCAGCGAAACAGGTTTTAAACTGGCCTATCACTGATATTAAAATCCCTTTCAATGATTACAAACCACATATCAATAAATATATCAAAATCATGTGGAAGGCGGGGGCGGAATGGGGCAAGGAATAACAATATGCATCGTTTCCGACCTAATATCAATGATACATATACGTCTAGTAACCTTTGTAGAAAAGCCTATGTTATTTTGACAGAATGTCTCATTGGTCATACGAAATTTACGTATTTCTTTTTGTTAGAGGGTGTTATGCGACCAAAATGTGTTTCTTGCCAGAAAGTGTTGCATACTCTTTTGCGCTGTACATATTTTAATTTTATCAGATGGCAGCACTTTACTGCAATATCTCTTAAAGACTCATTTTACGACATAAGCTTAAATACAATTCTGTCGTTTCTCAAGGAGACCAACCTAAATTGTGAACAGTGTTTTATTTTCTTAACCCTTTGGACTCTATTGGTATATTCCATGCCTGTTCAATGGCAGCAATTAGAAGAGTCCATATTCATTATTTGGGGTAGATCAATCAATATTTTCAACGTGCAGCCTCGCGGCTACACGTTGAAAATATTGATTGGTCTACCCCACACATTTACTGAACAGCCATCATATATAATTACGTTATGACGTATCTTGTATCTCGGAAAGGCAGCCGCTCGGGTTCAAAGGGTTAAACTCTCATAATTAATTTCTATTCAACAGGTTGAGTTCCACAGTAATCCTTTAAAAAAATGGTCTCATTTTCTCATTATTGTTTACTCAGACATTTTTATTTCTCATGTACTTTTCCGATTTAATCGCCTCATTTTACTTCATAAAAGATAATGATCTATTTTATAATACATACATTTCATCGCCACGATATACAGTCAAAACTAGAAGTCCTGTCATGAAATGCGCACAAATAGCACGTTGATCTGCGCGTTAATGTACGCGCTATGGTCATAGTAAAGCTATCAAATTCTTTACATATGGCCTGTGCGCAAGCAATGTTTTAACCAATGGACCTCCGGGTAACCCGGAGGTCCATTGGCAGAAACATTGCATGTGTTTGCTATGAGTAACCAGAAGAACCTGCAGTGATTTGGATGCCATTCAATATGGCAATTGCGCGCAATTCCAACGCGCAATTAAGCCTAGATAAGCGCACTATTCGGGACAGGACTTCTAGTTTTAACTGTAGCCATAGCTGCTGATTTGGCGTAAAGCACTAATAAGTAAATGGTGTGGATGCAAGGAATTACAAGCCAACTACAGACAGCACACTTGGAATATTTCGGGATTTCTCAAAAGTCTTTGATACCATATATCACGAAATTCGGATTAAAAAACTTGAGTCCTATGGCATTAGAGGAGAGGCGAACACCTGGTTCAATAACTACCAAACAGGGAGAAAACAATTTGTTCCATTCTTAAACACATCATCAGACTTTGAAGATATATCTGATGACGTTCCTCAAGGTTCTATTTTTGGACCTACAATACTTTATTGTACATGACGGCATAAATAGGTTAACCTTACCTCGCCTTCGCTGACAACACCACAACCTGTACCCTAGGGAGTAATCTAAATAAGCCATTTACTGATGCCAATAATCAGCTTTCTAATATCAAAAACGGCTCGCCACTAACAAGCCATCATCCAACGTGAATAAAACGACATTTATCCAACTGCATTCAAGCAATAGCCCACATAAAATTGGCGAGGATTTATTAACCTTACATATATTCTTGGTTAGCAGCAACCGGGACGACAAAGGCATTCCATTTTTAGGGCTCCATGTGGATGCATTAACCGGCCAGATTTCTAACACTATATCTCAGTAATCAATGCAAAGATGGCACGAGCAAATTGTGCTATTAATCGAGCTAAGACGTTCATTCTCAGGATGCACTAAAAACCTTATGCTTCTTAATAGTCATTTATTCTATTGGCTTGTGTAGGAACATTCAGAATGTAAAGCTAGACGCTTTAACCTACAAAATTGGATGTTCAAATTATAACTAATAAAAAATATAATGCAGATACAAGTCAACGTATTTTTTTTTCAAAATCGTATCTAAATTAATATGTGCATTATTATTATCTAAAAATTTTTTTGTTGTTCTTCGCTCATACAGTTAAAACTAAAAGTCCTGTCATGAAATGCGCACAAATAGCACGTTGATATGCGCGTTAATGTACGCGTTATGACCCAAGTAAAGCTACCAAATTCTGTACATATGGCCTGTGCACAAGCAATGTTTCAGCCAATGGACCTCCGGGTAACCCGGAGGTCCATTGGCAGAAACATTGTATGTGTTTGCTATGAGTAACCAGGAGAACCTGCCGTGATTTGGATGTCATTCGATATGGCAATTGCGCGCAATTCCAACGCGCAATTACGCCCAGATAAGCGCACTATTGGTGACAGGACTTCTAGTTTTAACTGTATGTACAAACTGTTATTTTCTATGCTCATGTAGATGCTGCTAAATAAAGACAATTCAATTCAATTCAATTATTCCAATCCCTTTTATTCAAGCATGACTGGTTCAGTGGGAATTTACCTACGTGTTTCAATAATCTAATTAATTTCTACGCAAACCCATATGCCCTGAATACAAGACAATCTGAACAACTGCGAACAATGTCGAGAATCTTCTTATTTTTGAAGTTGTACAAACTTTCATAATGGTAAGTGGACGCTTTGGGTGAGCAATCCTCTCTAAACCTCCTCAGATTCATCCCATTAAAATCAACACACTCTTAAACATGTTCAAATACCCTAGCAAGCTGGTATTGTTCTTTTTCCTCTATCATGCACGCACTAGTTTCTGTCCAGCTCAGCATCGTGGTGAACTTATATTCTGTCTTCGAGTTGGCTTATTACTCCCCCCCCCACCTCCCTCCACCCCCTTCGTTTCCTATGCGTTTACTGTTCAACTTTTACTCTTTCAACTGTTCTCTCTCGGGACGTAGGACAATCCGCAATATTTATCTAACGTGGCATACAAAGATTTGTCACGAACACTCATAGTGTTGGCTAGTAATCTTGCAAGAAATTCCGAATGTCGGTTATGGTATAATGAAAGTCCATATAGGAAAATCGAGTGCCACCCCTAGCCTCACCTCACTTCATGAATTCCCGGTCATCTTGGAGATGATTAACATAGCATCATGTATCTACCTGTATCCTTATTAAGCGTGGTTTGTATCTTACGCCCCACACCCTCTCGACTTTTCTCTTTCTTTCGATTAGTTTAAGCAATTTACAATAATATACTAAATAGTGTAAAGCATCCGTTTAATTTAATTAATTAATTTGTGTAACTATTATCTTACTAGGGAAACGACCCTCAAAAGCTCCGTTCTTACTGTCAAATCCCTTACTTATAACATGTTCTCTTTGTTATTTTATGTACGATTATCTTTGATTTTGCTTTGTTTCATCTTTCTTTTTGAACGTGATTTGTACATAACATGATTCTTTTTCATTGAAATAAATATTGTTTAAACTAACTGCAAACACTGAAACTGGAACCCATTTTCCCGCCAAACTCCCTTTTCACAACCTCTCAAGTATATGTAATGAATGTCGATCCTGTACTGCAAAAGTTAACTAGACCGCTCTCCTAGAAATACTTGACTGATAAATATCTTAATTCATATCTCCTGCTATTAACAGTAGTAATCTAATATACCCAGACTGCTTGTCATAGTAGAATCCTTACTGTTGACGGATATTCATGCCCAGGACAGATAATCTCCTGCCATTATAATAAGATTTTACCAAAGTTTACCGTCCAAATTGTATTATTATTTGACCAGTAATTTCCTGCATCAAACTATAATGACAAATTCTAGTCATGGCTGTTGTACAGCAGCCATGACTAGATTTGATTAAAAATATTTAAAAAATACACAGTGGGGTAAGAGTTAATCCTGTATCTCACCCATTACGAAATTGTTGCATGCTTTCCTCGTCTGGTTGATCCTGAAACACTAAACAGTTAAATCGTGACTGGATATTATGAGATCCGTGTAGCTGGCCTCTCGTTCTATTCTTCCGAGCTCGCACTCGTGCCATATCGATTAACCCATTCTCACGAGCGTGTCGTTCTGTGTTTTTACTCCATGTTGAAAAACCCAAGGAAGTGGGGTGGACGTCCACGAAAGTAGTCAGCATAGGTATGAACATTTTGCTAAGCTCGACTTCATAACTATGGCGCGGTCACCATATAGCCTGAGATGTTGAAAGTGACCTTGAGTGCCGAAACATAAATTAAAAAATGGTTCCATTTTACTTAGAAACATTCGTGAAAATCATCTCCAACGATTTCAAGTCTGAGTTTCTGAAAGGGATTAGCGTACACAATACCGCTCAAAACAATTGGGTCGATCCATTTTGTGTTTCTGTGGAGCTTTAGGTGCAGTCTTATCCGGCAGCACCATTGGTCTGTTCGGTCTAACTGTTACAGAGTCTCCCCGTGGATACGGGATGAGATTTGTCAAATGCATAATGGGTGCTCCTAAATTAGTACTGACTATTTCCAACTATCATTTCTCCACTATGTTGTGTACAAAACGGCCGTTGAATTTCCTTCAGGAATCAATGTTAACGCTTCAACCCTTTACCTAACCCGAAAAGCAGACGACACTTGCAAGGAAAACTCTTGAATAACTAATTTTTTTCATTTTTTGTCTCAGAAACATAGGTTATGACCCCTCATTGGAACGAGCTCGTCCAGCTCGTTCCAATGAGGGGCCATAACCTATGTTTTTGTGACAACAAAAATGAAAAAATAATGAAAATTAATTGACGATTTTTGAGAATAGCGCTGGCCGGTTTGGCCGTTACGTTGGATAAAGGGTTAATTGTGAACCCATGTGACAGAAAAGATTTTCTGTTTAGTCACGAATCTGTACGGGCTCCGTGGGTCCCTATTCTGGTTACGGTTCCGGGCTTGATATGCCTCGAATGAACTGATTTCCTATAGATTCCATGTGGATAGAAGATCATCTAGAGCCCTTTATATATCCCTTGCATATTTCTGAGAGTCAAAATCAATTTCACTTTATTATGGTCATATCGTGTAATATATATCTGTTGTCTTGATTGCGTTTATTTTCGCATTTGGGGGGGGGGGGGGTGGCAGGAAGTCAGCCTTTACGGCTTTGCCATCTCTTTGCAGAATAGTTCTAATATATTTGCCAAAATTTACAAAAGTTATCTTTGATTTTCTCTGCAAAATAAAGATTTGATTTGATTTGGGTGTGTAAAGTTAAAAACTTGAAGCATTATACTTAGAAAAACATTCAAGATAGAGAACCATTATATAATGATTAAAACCCAAGATATATCGACTATGAGTAAAAGAAAGAACTTTGGACCAGCCATTTACAGTACTTTCTTGAACTACCCATATAGGCAGCTTATTCTAAAATTAGAGCTGTAGGTTTTTAAATTTCTTGTTCGGTTTCGGTTTTGGTTTTTCAGGTGGAGTAAAACCTCGGTTTCGGTTTTCGGTTTGTTCATGAGGCCAAATAAAATTCAATAAAACTCATTCTTATGACCTGAGTCATAACTGAATGGCAGTGAAATTGAGTGAAACTCAATGAATGCCCGAAATAAGCTATAATACATGAAGAATCAGGAAGGCCAATATAAAATTACCTAAATATACAGAACTTTTATTGTGCTTGGCCATTTTTCGAGGTCTGACACCTACACCCAATTCGAGGAAAGCTGCAAACACAACTAAACTGAAATGTCGGAAATTCACAGAATGTAGCCTTCCCAGAGTAGTGAGAGTACCCAGACACTGCCATTGGCAGTATCTGGGTACTCTCACTACTCTGGGATGGCTACATTCTGTGAATTTCTGCAGCAAGAGAGTATTTAATAAAAAACGAAAAACCTCAGATTACGGGATGTCGACGGTTTCGGTTTCGGTTTTTAAAAAAAAATAAAAACCTCGGTTCGGTTTCGGTTAACCTACAGCTCTATCTAAAATCCTGTTTATCTTCGTGGCAACAGCGATAATGTAAATAAAGCTTCATAAACTGAAAGGTTAATAAGTGTTCGACTCAGTCCATGTAACTTTAGAAATCGACTGTGTGAAAATTTCTCGCAAGGCATTTCGATGACAGAAATCATATTTTCTATTGCGAACAATTGTAAACGCCATTCTAATTTATGTTCTAAGTACCTACGTGCGTCAAAAACGCCAAACAATAAGACATTTAACAAGAATGTACGACAGTTATTGAACCTCGAAGGAAAGGAATTGTGTACACAAGACAATGCAGTTGGATTTTAAAACATCATCTTTAACAATAAACTTGTGTGTGTCAATACGCTCGCAGGGAGATGCCTGTACAATTTAGAAATGTAGAGAACTTTGATAAGGATTACCTTTATTGTTTCAGCAATCCGTTTTTATTTTTGTTTAGTCCCTAACCTTATACGAAAGGCAGACGTCGCTTGCAAACAAAATTTTTGAATAACTATTTTTTTCGTTTGTTTTGGTTTAAAACATAGCTTATAACCCCTCATTTAAACGAGCGCGTCGAGCTCGTTTCAATGAGGTGTCATAAGCTATGTTTTTGAGACAAAATAAGGAAAATTAAATGCTGATTTTTATGAATATCGCTGGCAGAGTTTTGGCCGTTACGTTGAGCCGAACCGCCTAGAATATCATCGCTAATATTTTAGAATTTTATTTCCATTCGCTGGTAAGGTGTTGTGGTCTAATACACTTTTATAAAGGTTTCTGAAAGCCTTTCTCCGACGGTGTTTTCCATCACAGTACTTCTCCTTCAAAATAAAAGAACATCTATGTTTTATTGTCAAAAAGAAGTAAATCATGGTTTCAGAAAAGCGAACAAATTAATATCGAAAACAATCGAGTATACGTTTGCTGCGCATTTGCATGATGTCCAGTTGTGTAGATGGGTCAACAAACGTCTTTTGAGGGAAACGAAGTGATCGATTATCCAAATTGCTCAGTCATGCGGGATTGCATGAGTTATGGTAGGACATATATATATAATGTCTTTTTCCAGAAAAAGGCAAATCTATTTCAAATCTAGAAGATACACGACACATGCACAAACTACAATTGGAAAGAATATTGGAGGTAAATCTTTAAAAAATTCGTACTGACTTCAACAAAGAGGAATCAAAAGAAAATGAAAATCGTTGAAAAATGAAAAGTTATAGTATAAAACTGCTTCCGGAGAACGATTAACCTGTTACTTAACATGAAAAGCAGACGACACTTGCAAACCATGCTTGAATAACGAATTGTTTTCATTTTTGTCTCAAAAACATAGGTTATGAGCCCTCATTGGAACGAGCTCGACGAGCTCGTTCCAAATAGGGGCCATAACGTATGTTTTTGAGACAAAAAATAAAAAAATAATGAAAATTAATTGTCGATTTTTGAGAATAGCGCTGGCCGGTTTTTGCCGTTACGTTGGGTATAGGGTTAATAAAATCCAAGTTTCCGATCTCTCATTTTTGCAGGCGTTTTCATATCCAAGGAGTCAAGAATTACTGGAAGGTCTGTTGAGATCAACGGGTCTGTATGTACAGGGCTGTCCAATCCAAAATGTTTTTTTCTAGAAACTCGCTCAGTTTTAGTCCATTTGGGCTGAATGCCAATAATAAATGCCTGGAATCATGTCATTTCTTATATATTTATTTTTTCTGGAAAAAAAAACCGGCTAAAATCAAATATTTTGACACATTTCTCAAAATAATGTTTTACGATTTCCCCGAGGCCTTTACCATATATAGAGCATAGTGTGTTGCTATTGACTGCATAAGTGGTCGTGCACACTTTGACACTCTTTGGCCACAAAATTCCGAACAAAATGCATTTTGGCAACAATGGCCTACTTTAACATGCGATTTACCATCAATGGGACAATGTATTCTCCAACTGTTGACTATGTCCAGGTGGAGCATTCATAGTACAACAAAGTTGCAGTTGTACATTTTGCTCTCTGCCATAACCCTCACCCAAGTTTGGTGATTTGAATTGGGGTATCGTCTCCTTGTTATCAAAGTTCGCCACTTTCAATTCATTTTTCTACCAGATCGAATTGAAAAATATTTTGCACATTTGTGTTTATCACTGAATGTCGAATATAATTTGTTGTTGTAAGTTTTGTTGTAAAATTTAACCCAATGCCAGTTCAGTCTGCGTGAAAATGAGCACTGTGAGAAAAACATAAAACTGAATCCTTTACCCAACGTAACAAACAAAACCGATTAGGCCTATATACAAAAAAATCCACTCAAATTTATTATGTTTTCAATTTTTGTCTCAAAAACATAGCTTATGATCCCTCATTGGAACGACCTCGTTGAACTCGTTCCAATGAGGGGGTCATAAGCTATGTTTTGAGACAAAAATTGAAAATTGTTAGCAATTCATTCATTTATTTTGCAAGTATCGCCTGCTACCCACAATGGGTAAAGGGTTAAGAATAACCATTTCCAGCTACTGATACAATTTAATGATCATGCAAGTAAACAAGTATGTCAGCAAGTAACTTGCATGCTTTACTCTGTCTCATATAATTGATGTGAGTCAGTGTGACAATGTTTACCTGTTTTGGAGCAAGTTTGTCCCTTTGTTAACCTACATAATACAGTAGTTCAAAAGTAACGGTTAATCGATCAACGCCTTTTTGGATCAATCAAGATATTGATCACTGATTAATCGATTAATCGGTTAACCGTTTCAGCTCAAGAAAAACATACTTTTTTCAGAATTTGGCATGTTTAGTTCAATTGCCTATTTTCCCCATTAAGAAATGGTAAAGTACAACTGCTATGGGCAGCTCCATGCAACTGTAAGTGGACCGTTTTTTGCAGTTATTATTAGTTACGCAGTCTGTTGGTGGCTTAATATGATATATATGGTGTCAGTTAATTTCATATTGGACGAGAGCGAAGCTCGAGTCCAATATGGAATTAACTGACACCATATATACCATATTAGACCACCAACAAACTGTGTAACGAATATATCTTACCGACTGTTGCATCGATGCACAGAACTAATAACAACAGCGATCAAAATTAAATGAGAGAATTCTCACAATGTCTGTTCACGTGTCTTTGCCTTGTTACAATTTATGGGAGAGTGCCTACTCTCTCCCATAAATTGTAACAAGGCAAATTCATACATACCAAACAGTTTCATTTCGAAGGTAACATGACACACGTCCACAGAATATGAAGCCTTTTAAGTTGCATAACCTGCACTTCAGACCAAATATGGGCTTCCAACACTCAATCTTTTAACTTGAAGCGTTTATCGGCTGCCGCCATTTTGAATAATCAATGAACAAAGGGGAGATTACCCATAACTGTCAGAGTATATTGATGTTGACAGGCAGTATATGGTTTTATATGCAGTCTGTATGTGACGTCTTTGAACCAATGAAATTCCCAGATACTTGTAGGAGGTAAGATATATGGTATTATGAGACGTTGCGGTCTGAGCGGTCATGGTAGCTTGAATAGTATTACTGTCCAAAAATGGTGATTTTTTTGCATAAATTTACAACTTTGGCTTGTGTTCGGTTCGAATGCAAAATCTGAAAACATTTTTTTTTGTATATGTTTGTATTATTACCTGTTGAGACTATTTGTTGTAAGTTATATTGTAAAGTTTAACCCAATGCCTCCGCTGCCTACATGAACATCGGTAATGTCTGCAAAACCATCGATGTTTGAAAAGTTGGTAAGTTTAAGAACCGATTTTCTCCAAAGAGAGATGGGAAAGGACCAAATATTGTGTACAGCTTTATGCAGCAATATAAGTGAAACAGCATTGCTGTTATATGTTGTTATGAAAATTTCTACCTGGGCCGCTATGGTAGCTTGCTTAACAGTACTATTAAACAGTGGTTATTTTCGCACGATTTGCCAATTTTGGATAGTGTTTCCCGTCAGGCGAGAATTAATTTTCCCCAAATAAATCTTCATCTGCTTGCTTTATCACCTGTTGAGAATATTTGGTTTTATAAGTCATCTTGTAAAGTTTAACCCAATACCTGTACAGTGGGAAAGAAGATGGGTACCATCATAAAAAAAGCACGAGAGTTGTGTTAGAGTTGTGTTAGATTTAGTAACCATTTACTCCTTTGAGAGATGTGAGCGGTCAGAATCCTCTGTATAGCTCCGTCCTGCAAACAAACTGAGGTATCTGTGCTGTTATATCTTATAATGAAAAGTTCATTCCTGGGCTTGTATGGTAGTTTATGGTAGTTTGTATAGGCATGATGTTGTGTTAGTGTTTGCCATCAGATGAGATTGGAATATCTGAAATACCTTTGCATATCTATTTGCAGATCATGTTTCAAGAATATTTGCTGTTGTAAACTTTCTTTGCCTGCCCAGGCTACATGAAGATTGGTACTACCAGAATAAACGTCTGTTTTTTTTTTTTTAGATATTTGTTGATTTAAGAAATCATTTTGTGAAGCTCTTTTCATAATGAGTGCAGGTACCATATCGTAAAAGGGTTGACAGTGTACCTTGATTTATCGATTTATCCGACAGTATTTGTTTACGCATTAACAACACAAATGTTCTGTGAGAAGAGTTTCTAGATGCGATTTTCTATCAGATATCAACGGAATAATAGGTGAAGGTGAAACTTTCGATTTCGTGAAATAGAAATAATTTTTGACACGTGAGACGCCACAGTGTTGTTATGAGTTAAGTGGACAAGGGATTACGACCAGATCGCGACTGTGTCGCGATCCGGTCGAAATTTTCTGTGCGCTTTTGTAATCACAGTATCGCAGGTGGTGAATCAAAAACAAACTGGCATTCCCGACGTTGCCTTACTTACCTGCTTCGTAAATGTCCAAGATAAAGTCATTTACTTCCTGGTTTTCAATAAACAGCAAGTGCCCTCCTTCACCCAAACATATGTCTCTGTGTTCATCCCAGCTTCCATCATCAGTGCCGATTCTGTAACACAGGTTCAGATTAGGTGCGGTTTTGTAACCCTTCGAAGTTGGACAAAGATCTGTGAAGTCAAAAGAAAACTTTCAGCCGAGGGACAAGAAAGGTTACCGGATAATAAATTCTAGTGATTGCTGACAATAAACCAACAGTATGTTTTGGTTTTTTTTTTAAATATCTTTAACCAGCAATATAGTTCACCTCTTCTACAGAATTCTTATTACAATTAGATCGTCTAAGTTTTGGATAAAATTTGAAACTTCCCGTTATTTAGCAGCAGGCGTTGGTACTGTCTTTGAGTTTAACAACAAAAGATTATTCTCGAATGATGAAGGTCTTTTCAAATTATTAAAATAAGTAACCGGGAAAAACCGTCACCATAACTTTTTCAGTGAACGCTATTTTTCGGATAATCCATTTTCTGATTCTTTTAGCAAAAACATTGCAAAGTAATACGGACATGTTTACCGGTGTTGGTGCAATGGGTAGGGTAAGCAGTTTATTGATGCAACTAGGATACTGTTGCTTGTCCCTCATGCCTTCACTGTAATCTTCAGCAATACCCGTTCAGAATTTAGGAAAACGGCAACAGATTCTAAGATATGTTTTATCAAGAAGAGAATACTAAAAGAATTTGCCTTATCAGTCAGGATACTAAAAATTAGAAATAAACGTTTTGGGGGTTGGAATGTCGGACCTGTTCAGAGCGTATACATTACTGTGATCAGATCGCGATTGGATCGAAACTCACTTACACACCAGATGGTTGAGATTTCATAACTCAAATATTGCAAGCAAAAAACAAAGCAGAACCACACACAACAACCGATAATAGCTTTTCAGATTCAATGTTCTCGCGCCTCTTTTCGGACAGGTGCGATTATTCATCGGGTTGGGCAAGCATTCGGGCCACCAGTCTAATTCGGTAAGGAATTTGATACTGTTATGTCCAGGGACCAGTCTAGCCGGAAAATAGTCCACCGGCTATGTCTAGATTCACTCGTCTGGAATATTTTAGTTGGTCCGAAAAGCGAACCCTTTCCCGACCGACTAACATACTCCAGCCAACTGAACCTAAAAACACCATAAACATTCATTTTCATTGATCCAACGCTAGCAATTTTGCTCAAGCGAGACTTGGTTTGACAGAATGTTTTCATGGCATTACCAGTTAACAAATTTCTGAAGTAGTTCATACAAAATTGCAAGATGTGTTGAACGATATCGTATGAAAGAACTATAAAAATTCACAATTCATAAGACCGAAGTTGCTGAACATCTTTTTGTGCTGGGACATCACGAATATCCCTAACGCTTTCAGAAAGAGGCTGAATTCCATACTTATTTAACCCTTTGAACCCTAGCGGCCGTTTTTCCGGCCAGCAACATTATACGTCATAACGGCATTAAATAGGATGGCTGTTCGGTAAATGTGTGGGGTAGACCAATCAATATTTTCAACGTGCAGCCTCGAGGCTGCACGTTGCAAATATTGATCGGTCTACCCCAGATAATGAATATGGACTCTTCTAATTGCTGTTATTGATCTGGCATGGAAGATACCACTAGAGTTCAAAGAGTTAATCTTTGACCTAGAAATTCAACTTCGTCTTGCAGGAAAAAACACTTCTCTTTACGTAATCATAACCATTTGTGCTTTCACCAGTGAACATTTTCCAATGTGGCATGATGCTCAACAGTATTGTTACCAGAGATGTACTCGTCGTCAAAATATACAACAACATTGTCTATGTCGCAAAATAACCTGCCCATAGCTCTTACGAACAAACTCGGCGCGCACGAAATTCCAAAATGGTAGGCGTCAATAACGAAAAAGTCCACGGTAAATGTTGATTGTAGTGAGTTCTTTGGATTTTTCATCTATTTCTAACTGGCTGTAGGCATTACTAAAAATCAAGTGTTGAAATTGTTTTTTACCGCTAGCCAACTTAAGGAGCATATCATCAACTTGGGTAATTGGAAAATTATTAACAATTTCCACTTTATTAACGGTCTGCTTATTATCTCCCCAAGTACGAATAGTTTTATTGGATTTAAGAATTGGCAATATTAGCGAACTGAAAAATCAACTTTCACAATCACCCCCTGAGACTCAAGACGATCTATTTCTACTCCTGTTACCTCTTTTATTGAAAATGGTACTAGACGCGCCTTACAAGCTTTTGGTACCGCATTTCCGCGAATGTTTATTTTGGCTTTAAAGTCCTTCAAGTGACCTAGATCATCACCCATAACTTCATCAAAAGTTTTTAACAGTCTATCTAAATTTGCTTCAAATGAGTCAATACTACACTGAAAAAGTGTGTTCCAGTTACGGTTAATCTTGAGTAACCAATTACGTCCTATCAAATTAGGAATAGCTACCTGTGCAATATAAAGTGGTACGTCATTTTGGTTTTCAAATACTTTGAGCTTTCCATCAGAATATGTTTGCGAATGAACGTTTGAAGTACTGAGATTTTTATTCGGAAACTCCTTATGAAAATTATCTGCATTCATAACATTTAATGAAGCACCAGTGTGTTTTAACCCTTTACCTAACATGAAAAGCAGACGACACTTGCAAAAAAAATTCTTGAATAACTAATTCTTTTCATTTTTTGTCTCAAAAACATAGGTTATGACCCCTCGTTGGAACGAGCTCGACGAGCTCGTTCCAACGAGGGGTCATAACCTATGTTTTTGAGACGAAAAATGAAAAAATAATGAAAATTCATTGGCGATTTTTGAGAATAGCTCTGGCCGGTTTTGGCCGTTACGTTGTTAAAGGGTTAACATTGTAGATATCTAAAGCTACTTTTGGAGCATCAGGTTTATATTTGTTTGTCATCAAATACATTTCATAAGCATCAACTTCACTCTCCTCCGAGAAGGCACTTTCAACTTTGTGAGTTTTGGGTTTTTTAGAATACTTGGATTTTACAGAAATAGAAAGTGAAGTCTTTGATCCGCACATTTTCGAAATATGTTCTTTTCACGACACGAGAAACTTGAACTCAGCTTAAATTCACATGCTTGGGAGTTGTGAGGACCACCACAGCGACCACACGGATGTCGGTTACACGTTGCAGTAACCGAATGAAAAGCATTACGTTTTAGTTGAAACTGTGAAAACTTTACACTGGAATGAGTAGATTTGTATGACGATTGTAATTCTTGTACACCCAGAAACGTTACAGATATTGCCTATGCAATATCAACATCTGTACATTATTTCAAATCCCGTTCAGATAATATAATACCACGAACAAACCTCTCACGTTGTTAAATTTGTTTTGTAAATAAACAGACCCGCACATACGCTTGAATGGGTTAAGAATTATCGCACGTGATTGCATTGGCCCAGGATATCATGAGAGTTGAAGGGAGTGGGATACGCCTTTATCCATTCAAACGAATGTGCGGTTCTGTATTTATCACACACCTCATATGTAACAACCAGTCTACACGAAAATTGAACTAAAAGCACTTTTCAACTGGATAATTTTCACGTTCCTCTAAAAAATATAATTATATCAACAACTGCAAATAATCTCAAATCACGTTTAGACAATAACCGGCGCTGTATTCTCTCATCTTGAGTACCACAAACAAACTTCTCACTAAGAAGTTCCTCTAACCAATCACCAAATTCACAGTATTTACTCAAAAAACGTTATGTTGTTATCTCTTCGTAGCTCTTATCACGTGGATTATATGGTGCGATTTAATCACGGAGCAGCCGAAATTCGTTAGGTCCAATAACAGACAATCAACTTGCACGTCGACGTCATTGGCCTCAAAATAAAATTTTCTTTCGCGGTATTCAGAGAAAGTAGATTTCGATGGGTCCAACTATTCAATGCTGCCAAATAACGACATTACTGGGGAGTATTTTACACCTCGTCGCGATATGTTATGTTTTAACCTCTGAGGCCCAGTAGCAATAGTCCACAAAAGACAATGCAACAGTTTTTGTCTTGCATTTAAAATGTCTGATTGATTTCAATGTTAACTTTTTGCACGAAGCACATGTTGACTGAGGCTAATCCCGAACAAGGACATATATCTTACAATGATGTACAACAGTACATAACACGATCTATGGAAGCGTGTAGCTAGACAATACATTACACATCCAATAAACAAAAACCCTCCAAGGTGAGTTTAGTACCTGCTACGTTCGTTTCAATGACGTTTCGTATCCAGCTGGATGTTTCTTTTTCTGCACATATAACGGCTAACCGCGTCGAGAAAATATTCAGTGTTTCCAAGATTCCAACAGAACCCTTAGTTTATGCCTCTGCAGACTGTCATCTTTGATGATAATTGGTTAATAAGGAACGCCGAAGTCATCTAATAGGACGGGTGAATGTTCTAACTGAGTGTTACATTCGATTCGATGGGATATTTGTGATGGCTAGGATTCTTCCAGTATCGTCGATTTACTGCTCTCTTCCACCTCTTCCTGTATCTGTTCCACCTATTGATGACTCTATTCTGACAAGTTTAGGATTCTGTTCAGTCTTAGATATCTCTGGTCCCGATTTCTACCCTCGACCAATAAGACTGCTTCACTCCAGGCAGTCTGTATCTACATATACAAAGTCATCTCCCTTCTGTATAGGAAAAACCTGCATCATACAAATAAATCCAAAAGTTAATCGAGGAGTGACTAGAATAAGCATTCATCGAACAACTCGAATACTATCGAGCAAATAAGCTATCGAGTAACTGTTCAAAAGAGTAACTCCTCGAACGACTTTTATTTCCATCTTGGAAAACGGATTCCATAGCCACAGATATGTCCTGGAAAGGGTTCCTGGAAAGGGGTTCTACAAGAAATAATCTCTTGGTTTCTAGTACAACAATATCCCATCCCTGCACAGCTAGATACCCCTGTCCCACTCTCCTGGTAGTCCTCTCATTAGCTTCTTACTATGTCTTCAACTATCTGTCCTATGATTGGCTTCTACTTGTTCCGTGGATGTAGTCTTCCGTAACGATGATTTACACTGTCTGTCCTTTTTCCTGAGCGTCCATCCATTACTACTGATTCGTAGAAATACTAATGGCTTTCAATTATACCTGACCCTGTCTTCACCTATCCCCATTCATTGTTGGGTTCAATCCAATCACTCCCTTCATCAATCTATGCGGTTCACTGACCTAGTACAAGTTAAGACACCTTGTATTTTAAAGATGGGTCTGAGAGATGTACAGATATGTAATAATGGTTCGTGCGGTAGTTAACAATGTACGCACAACCTGTATCGAACATAAACACATGCTCGAAAGACCGATAAGTGCTGTTTGAAAATGCACGATGTGTCCCACAAACATTTAGCCTTGAGCAGACAACAGAAGGGATTCCGTAGGTGGAATTCCCTGGAATCTGGCCGTTCAATAGCTATACGAGGATATGGGCGGAGCCATGAGCTTATACCTCAATGAAATATTTGTCATAAGTTTCATAGGATGAAAAATGGACTCTACAAACATAGACTATACCAGGGATTCCATAAGTGGAATTCCGCGGAACGTGCTCGTCCAATATCCAGATGTGGATGCGAGGGCTATGAGGTTTTGTACCATGATTACCTATTCTACTATATATGAAATGCCTATGACATAAATTTTAGCTTTACACACCAACCGTGATGAACACGCCAGCAATGGGATTTCAATGGTAAAAATTTACAACTATACTAGAACTGCATCTCCGTTGACCTTTGGTGACGTCGACCTGAATGCAAACTGGTCTAAATTTATCGCACGTCGCCTCGCGAAGAGTGAAAAGGAAGTGGCAATTATTTATTACGTTTTTAAATGGGTTTACCTCATAAGATGCCAAAAATTAACAAACATGCATTTTTCAAGTTAATTAAGCATGCATAACTCGAAATAGTATGTTATTAAAACGAAAAGGGCTCAGTTTCCTTTTATTTCGTATTGGCGATAACATTGACAGCGGAAGTACCGCCCACCGATGCTCGTGTAAACAAAAACAGATTCGCTCGTATGTACGTCTGGTGCTCAGTAAAATCGAGAAAAAATAATAGCGACTCTTAATAATCTGATGATCGTGGTATAAATAAAATATACCCAAAGTAGTTTGGTGTACCAAATGTTCACCACTCGTGGTGAAGTGGTGTTAACCGCGCGCCAAAGGCGCGCGGTTAACACAACTTCACCACTCGGGGCAAACATTTGGTACACCAAGCTACTATGGGTATATTCTATATATACATCAATCCGGTATTTCCAATAGCCCATGTGTACTCATATGATGAAAACTGGATTTACAAACATACAGAGAATATGACATAGATTCAGCAAGTTGGGTTCCGAGCGGAGTGAAATCAGATTCCTTGATTTAGCATATACTTTCGATGTTATTTCTCTTCCCTACTGAAAAAAAACAACAGCATTTTTTATAGTTCTAGAATTTTATTGACTTTACAAAACAATATTTGTTAAGTTCAAAGGTTTTATATAGTTCAGTCTTTGTTCTGTTCAGCTCCTCTTTCTATTAATTTCTCACCAAACGTCATTCTCTTTTATTCAGTTCAATTCAATCTTGTCTTCGATAATCATTATATTCAGCTCTTATCCATATTCGTTGGCTTTCTTCCTCCGTTGTTGTCATTGGTCCTGAGTGTTGATCGTTACTGGTTGTGACGCTTTGCTGTAGACTTCTCTGTATCTTTGTGACTTATTGTAGAATTTTTACATTTTTGTAGGATTTGATTGTACTGAAGTATAATGTCGTCCCCCTGCATGGTTCGGGATTCTATGTCCCTCTCTCTCTCTCTCTCTCTCTCTCTCTCTCTCTCTCTCTCTCTCTCTCTCTCTCTCTCTCTCTCTCTCTCTCTTACTCTCTAATTTGTCTGTCCAGGGGTCAATACTATAAACCTTGTACAATTGTATTTCCAAGAATTGTATTTTGTAGGTATGACTTTAAATGGGTTAAAATGAACCATTAACATTTTCAAAGATCTGGCAATTTGCCAGTTGGCAAATTGCCATATCTTTTAAAATGCTAATGATTCATTTTAGTCAGTTATATTAATAGGTAGAAAATACAATTCTAGAAAATACAATTGTAAAAGTTTTATAGTATTGGCCTGATGCAGCCCGGTTGCTTGGGTTTCTGTTGATTGAACACCTTGTAAGCTTTCCAATATTCTTGGTTCAATCAACACGTGTTTTTTTTTCATTTCAATTCTTGGACAGCTCTGGGTTTAGATTTGTCATTTATTCTCTGCATGAGGTAATGTTGCCCGGGGGAGGGGGTATGCTTGGTTTTGTCTTGTACGGCTGTGTCAGCTACGTTCCGAAGAATCCCACTTAACACAATATCCTTTCTATGGCCTGTCTGCGGCTGTAGAATACCTTTCCATCGTGTGTGCCCATGACACATTGTGCATTTTCCTATTAGCTCATTTCGGTCATCCACGCATGTGTTCATGTGCTATTATTCTTACATTGTTAACGACCGCATAAGTCATAAGCACATCTCGGAACGAGCAATAATGCAGTCTCTAAAAAATAACGTACACTAGCTTGCAGACTACCTCAGAAGCGTCGCTTGGGAAGGGTTTTGTCTAACCCCGTCAAATATTTTTCCACACAGGACATTGTCTTCAGAATTTAATTATAATATATCAAGGCTGTATTGGTAGTACTTACGGACGTTCTCAAAAGACTGGATTTGAAATTTGGACTTGTGTGTCCCCCACACAGTTGGACATACATATAAAGGTCTGTAGAAACCGATTCGGGCTGCTGGAGAGGGGGGGGGGGGGGTGCTGTCGTGTGGTCCACATGACAAATTTAGAGTAGGCCTACCTGTAAGGTACGTGTCAGCTCTTTACCCAACGCATACGATATCAAAAATCTATTATATTAATTTTTTTTTGCTGTTTTTTTTCAAAAAAGGTTCAACAGGAACATATCACTTGAGCCCTCGTGGGAACGAGCTCGACGAGCTCGTTCCAATTAGGGGTCACATGTTATGGTTTTGCAGAATTTTTTAAAAGAATATTTTTTAAACTGCTCAGTTTCCAGATAGCGCCGGTCGATTTGTTAGGTAAAGGGTTACTTAAATAAGAAGTTATGCCACGACTACCACTTTTTATTTTGTCTATTCACTATTAAATGACCAAGCTGTCTTGGGTTTTTTAACAACAATCCCGACTATTAATCCCCCGAAGGCATCATCAGGACATTAAAACTTTTCATATCTATTTCACAATGATGTTTTGAAGGCAGAGTATGGTGGGACAGACAATAATTATCACAGATTTCGAGAGGGAGGCCTCTTCGAGAGGTGATATGGAACTGATAAAATACTTACCAACATCGCTACTAAAATATCTCGTACTCAAGTTTGTTTCATTCAAAAGCACTGGATCTTTCCCTCCTTCCAAAATACACTTGTACATGTTGCAGCTTTTAGTCGTGTTCAAAAACAAAAATGTGAAGCACTGGGGGAATATCAGGCACTGTGCGGCGCAGTCTTCTACAATGACGGCATTAGACTCACGCAGATCACAGGGTGGAGGTATTTTTGCTGTAAATTGCGATACAGCCTTCCATGTTACACTGGAACTTCGTTCAGTTGAACAACAGATTATCTCTAGCAACAAATAAAAGATAAGAGAAGAGCGTGGTCGCATTCTTCCTACCTGAAGCGTGGATGATGGAGAAATGATTCGAAGACTAAACGTACCTCCTTTAAGTCAATTATTAAGAATCGATTGGCAACAATTGTGAAATATGTGATTACAGACTGCAGGTTATAGAATGATGAATATTCAGATTACAGCTTTTTTTGCGCATTGGAATCAGGTTATCACAGTTCTCAATGATCGTAAAAACCTAGCAGTTAAAATACGGTACAAAGATCAGCAATCAGCTGTGTATAACGGTAAAAATTCCGTTATTCAGCTATTTTTGACAAAACCGACCTTTTTTATTTTTCATATATGTTTTATTCAGATATCGAGTTAATGTTTACAGAATAAAATGTTTTTCCCATACATTCCGGCGTCCTCCGGTTCCGCCCCTGGGGAGCGGGGTAGCAAGCTGGACGAGGATCGAGCAGGGTTGCCAGGCATTGATCTTTCAACGTCATTCCTCACCTCTTCTTTCTTCATCTTTGGCTTCTTCTTCTCCAAGAACTCCGTCACGTCGTCTGGCGGTTGGTCCCTTCTTTTCCTCTTCTTATTGGTGGTGGCTGTACTGCTTTGGCTGTCTCCATCCAGCTTGTCAAAGTCACTTGGAGGTTGACAAGTGTGAGAGGAAATCCCCCATGCACCTCTCCAGAGACGTCGATTCTGTTTTAGTATCAAAATCCATTGTCAAGTGAATTGTTCCCTTGCGCACCTGGATACTTCAGGGGGTAGCAAGGGAAGCCTTCACCTTGACCAGTGTCTCTTGTACAACTAATGGCAGCTCCATAGTCCAGTTGTTGACACCTCGGAGTCGAAGGTGAGAATGATGGATAATATATAATATATATAATAATGTCGAAACGAAATGGTTTTAGCGCGCTGAAGGCGCGCTGAAGGCGCGCTGAAGGCGCGCTGGGATGCTGTGGAGCAAGCCCCTTTCGACCCTCAATGACTGTTTGGAATCTGGTAGCTTCATGTCAAGGGGTGTTGAAGGAGGAAAAGTGTCGGATGCTCGGCAGTTGTCCCTGGCTAGGGGATCAGCGGTGTCGGGTTGACTTCGTTGACTGACCCCCCCCCCCCCCCCCCCGGGTGAGGACCAGTGTGAGAGGTTGGGTTCTCTCACAAAGGTACTACCTCTCCTCGAGGGTGCTGTTGTGTTTAATTTTTCGGGCAAGTATAGTCTGCCACTTCCGAGATGAATGGGGTAGCCATCATAGGCAAGTATAGTATGCCTCAGGCTGTCTTAATCGGTTTTCAGGTTTTGCAGTAGGACGTCTTTTTGGATAGATAACAACAACGACCCCTTTCGGGACCACCAGTAGAAAGACCCGAACTTCCTTGGTTCGGGGGCAGGCCTGCATTGTAACCGATTAGGCTGGGTCAAAAATGCGCTCTACAGACGCTTACAAAAAGTGGCAGAGGCGGGACTCAGGACCAATGCTCGCCGCCCTTGAAGTGGGTGACCACGTCTAGGGATGGAGCGGAGAATGTTCAGGATCCATAGAGGTTACTGTTTCCATAACGGTTATAGTTTCCATAGCGGTTATTGGGGTGCTGGTCATTCTAAAGAAAGCATCTCCGTGTACCTGCTAAAAGAAGGCAGAATTAGTTTGATATATAGAGAATAAAAAAGTTTGAGATTTATCATTTACCTCTTACCAGTTTTGATTATTTTAGGCGATCAGTTGTTTGTGGTTTTAGTTGAGTTGGTGAGGACAGCCTTTCTTGGTAGACGGTCACAGCTTTCGCCGTTATCACTGTCTGTTAATTCACCTTCCCTTTACCAATATTATCGGTTTCACGGGTACTGGATCTTGCTGACTTTCATGTGTTAGGACGTTTGATTTTTAGTGTTTTAGTTGAGTTGGTGAAGACAGCCCTTCCTGGTAGAAGGTCACGGCTTTCGCCGTTTTCACTGCCTGTTATTTCACCTTCCCTTTACCAAAATTGTCGGTTCGCGAGTACTGGATCTTGCTGACTTTCATATTTTAAGACGTTTGATTTTTTGAGTTTTAGTTGAGTTGGTGAAGACAGCCCTTCCTGGTAGAAGGTTACAGCTTTCGCCGTTTTCAATGCCTGTTATTTCACCTTCCCTTTACCAATATTGTCGGTTCACGGGTGTTGGATCTTGCTGGATTTCATATTTAGCACGTTCGATTTTTAGTGTTTTAGTTGAGATGGTGAAGACAGCCCTTCCTGGTAGAAGGTCACAGCTTTCGCCGTTTTCACTGCCTGTTAGTTCACCTTCTCCTTCCCGGTTTGCATTTTCAGTCTTTTTGATTTCTGAGGATTTGGGCTGCATCGGTGAACTTTAGGGATTGGTCTTTGTCGAGTTTTTTTTTGTTTTTGACAGCTGTCGCAAGTTACCCTGAGTTAGGACATTAGCTGGCTGTCGGATAGCCTGATGTGAGATTTAGAAGCTAGAGAGTAGAGAAGCTCTTTTATCATTGGCATATCCGCTCTTTCATTGAGTGGTTTGATGGGAGTATCCCACGGGGCACGGAGAGCGACCATAAGCGCGTGATTTTAAACTTTTTGGAGTTTTCCCCTATTAGTTTGGTTAATGTCAGTTATGGCCCCATACTCGAGTACAGGGCGTATAAAGACTTTGTATAAATTAAGTAGGATAGTCCGGCTGGCTCCCCAGGATGTTCCTCGTATCATTTTTATTAAGTTAATGCGTTTTGTCGCTTTGATGGCAATGTCGCTGGTGTGTTTATTAAAGGCTAGGTTTTGGTCGATAGTAATACCGAGGAATTTCGCCTCTGTGTATTCGGGGAGGATTTTGTTCTTTAGTTTTAGATCGAAGTCGCGATTCTTTTCCTTACGGGTGAACGTTATTCTTTGGGTTTTGCTGGCGTTCAGCTTGATTCTCCATTTGGCACACCATACCTAAGGGTCGTACAGGGCGCGTTGGGGGGGGGGGGGGTGAACTAAGAAGGTGGCGGTATTGTTAGAGTTTCAGGGGCCCTTATCGTCCGCAAACTGAGAGATTTGAACGCGATCCTCAGAGATTTTGAGATCATTAACGTAGATGACGTATAGTAGGGAGCTTAAGACGGATCCTTAGGGGTGTCTGCTTCCAGTGGGACGCTGACGGACATTTCGCTGTTTTTTCTGACTTTTATTTCTCGGTCGTTGAGAAAGGAGGAGAGTAGTCTCAATAGTTTCATTGGGAGTTTCATTTTGGATAGCTTGAGGCGCATTCCGTTGTGCCACACGGAATCGAACGCCTTGTCAACGTCTAATAAGACTGCCTCGCCAATTTGTTTGTTGTTGATCGCGGTTTTCATTTGGTGGACTACGCGGTAGACATGTTCAATGCCTTCTTTGCGGTTTCTATATGCTCTTTGCCATTTATTTAAGAAATCGGTTTCTTCGAGGTGACCCCTCAGTCAATTGGAAATGATTCTTTCGAATACCTTGCCAATGCAACTGAGAAGGCTGATTGGGTGGTAGCTTGCCGGATCGGAGAGGTCTTTATCTGGTTTCGGTATCATGAGACCGATGACTCTTTTCCAGCATTTTGGAAAGTAGCCATGGGTGGTGCATGCATTGAATAGCTTGTTGAGTTTATCAATTAAAGAGTTTGGGCTCTGTTTGAGAATTTTGTGACTGACTTCCCCGGGTGATGAGGAATTCTTGCATTTTCTGATAACATTGATGATTTCGTAAGTTGAGATGGGGCTGACGAGGTTTATAGTAAGCAAAACACCTTTTTTACAAGTATATAATCTAAACTATAAATACTTTAAGATATTCCGTAACTGTTTTTCGGCACACAGCACAGGACATACTTTCAGTTTTTGACAACATCTTGAACAGCAGCATAAGTGGTTACAGGGCCGAATCAAAATGGTTGACTGCGAATCTAAGCATACACAGCAGTTCATATTAAATTTTGTATTATTTGTCTCAAGCACTTCTTCTTCTTCCTCTCCTTCTTCTTCTTCTTGTGGTGGTGGTGGTGGTACGCTATCTAGAAATGGACAAAGAGGTGTGAATCTTTTGTGTTCTTTTTTTACGTCATCTGCGGCTGTCCACAAATGAATCTGGACACCGCAATAAAAACACTTTGTCTTATCTTCGATACCCATGTAGAAAAATCCACATGTCGCTAATTCCTCGGGCATTTTTGCACGTTCATCTGGTGACATGAATTCGAATGTTTTCGGTCTGTGTTCTTCTAAAGCATATTTGGGATATAACGGTGGTAGAACACCGCCTCGCAGAATATTTTCCAGTTCAGTTTCTGTTAAATGACTAAATTCCTATTCATGAAATACTAGGAACTGATGGCTCGGTCATCTGTACTCCTCCGTCGCTTACGCCCTTCTCAGAGCGCATATTCTCGAGTTTCGGCCTGACATCTCCATTGTCCAAGATAGAATGTCGATGATGGATAAAATATTTCACAAATATATCATTTTCAGATAAATTATTCGTGAACATATAGATGATAGTCGCCATAGTAACACCCCGACAACGGAGTAGTAAGAAAAACAAACAATATTGTCCACAAACCGGCAAGCGGCTTTGAATGCGTACTTGATTAAATCGAAATTTGTTTGAATGTTTGTTTAAAAAATGTTCGAATGTCCTGTATTTTGGAGGCAATCCATACGAATCAAAGTATTCAACTGTCCGAGATCCGATGTAACAAACCACCCAGTGTTCCCCATGTCTATAACTGGGGTCGGTATTAGCTATAAACATAACAGGTCGCTTGGTGGGAAGGGTTCTCGGCAAGCGGTTTCTGGCAAAAACTCCCAAACTAAAATGTCTGAGATGTTGGTCCGAACTCACTACGTCAAGAAGTTGTAAAGTATTCATGTTGAATAATCAAATATAACGTTCCTCTGTTCATCAATTTCTATCATGTTTTGAAATTCTGCGTATACTATAACGTTTGTCGTTATCGGAAGGGCGTCTTCAAAATGTATTTCCAATCTCAAATTTCCTCTTTTAACCAAGTTGAAATGTTCGTCGTCGAAAGCAAACAATGTATAGCCTCTCGCATACTCTTCCCATCTGATGTTATTCCCCTCGTCTTCAGATAGTTGACCCGTTGCCTGAAACAGAATGGAGTAACTTCTCACTATTTCTCCGTGCCCAAAACGAGGTTGTGACGGCTTGGCAGGGATCTGTTGCCCATCTATATATATGGCTAAGAAATTAACGTTATAATGTCTGAAGTTGAACGGGTTCTTTGCGAAATTTCCATTGAATGCATCATTATCTACACAACCTATGGCAAGGCGCTGTGGGAGCTGTCCTTCCTTTCGTTATAGAAAATACTTTGGTTTGTACACGGTCTATCGGAAATTTGGCAGTACCCCTCTCTAAAGCTTTCACGTGGGCTAATCGCACAGCGAGGTTAAGGCGCACTTTTCTGATAAACAAGGATACTTCTTTGATGTTAACTTTATAATTTGGCGCATCTGACATTAATGCAAAAGCATCTCTGGATCTATTCAGTTTTACGTGTAAATTGACACCGTTGAGAAGATAACGTTGTTGATGACAAACGTCCACATGTAATCTTCCGCTCATGTCGACAATTTTACTCCCGTCAGTGAATTTTTTTCTGTTATTTAATCCATTATTTTCAGCTAAATCGTCAAAATTCCCGGCAGTATCTTTATACCACAATTCAGTTGTTAGTTGAGATTTTTTCGCCGCAGGCCCATAAGAAAGTAAAGTTTCTAAATATGCCCTGTGGGGGTAGATGTTGCTTGAAGGTGAGATAAGTTTCTCGTTTAGGCTAATTTCCACTTGATTAAACAACGAATGAAGCCAACCGTGTCAGCATCACCTAACTTACCACCATCCATTTTTAGTATTTGGGCTTTTACGTGGAGATAGCTCTGACCTAAATTCAAATAATCATCACCGCTCCCAGAAAGGTAAAATTATATCGGTCCACTATTTCCAATTGTAGCTAAAGGTCGAAATTCTATCCATTGCCCAGATTCAACACTCGTTTGCGTCGGGGGTATTGAAAACAGATCTAATTCGCTATTGACACATTCTATAGATTTGGGGTTAATTAGAGCCATTCTCACTCATCTATCCTTCCGAAGGTAGCCGTCTTCAACGTTCTCTTTCTTTTCTTTGAAATGGTAGATTTCTTCTTGTTACCCCTTTTTATACTTTGGGGGCGGCATGTAGGAGGGCGCTGCTTAGGTTGGCCAGGAGGGTGGTCAGCAATTCCCCGAACAAGAGCTTCTTTAAAACGTTTTAACCCAGATGTTTTTACATCTTTTGCAGAAGCTGCATCTTCGACAAATTCCACACTTTTTTTCAAAAATTGTTTTCCTACATTTTAGCTAGTGGGTATACTGCGTGCTTCAGGGCACCAAAAAGACTTCCTAGTCCGTACCCCCTCTGAAGTTGTGCTCCTGAGAAAACCGGTAACCCCGACCCTACTTGTTCCAAGTAATAGTCTTCAAATAATTTTGCGTTACAACAGTACGTCATTGTTAAATAAAGCGTCACGGTCAACTTTCCACTTTCGAATGGGACGGGCTTTCCTGTATCATCCCTTGTATTCACCTCCACAGTGTCAAGTGTTTCTGAGAGATGGGGAGATAATATGCATTTTCAAAAGAACGCGATACTGTTGTTCCATATTCACCTTCTACAGGTACAATACGGAGAAGTGCGACCCTAGAATCGCCGACCACCTGATCTCGAACCAAATTGTAATATATGTATAGAGAATAAAATCCCCAGTTTATGTCCGCCACACGAGAAACTTTGCACCAAACTTGATAACATATATTCTGTTCAAATCCGAAAATGTCTCGAAGACAAGGACTCAGTGTCACCTCAGCTTTATGTTTAACGATGATACTGGTAAACAAAGAACCCGATGTGGAGTGGCAGATCCAACTTGATGGTCTTCTTGTTCAGTTCGATTTCATATAAAGTTTCATCTAATGGATTTAAGGCTCTGAAGGACATGTCATTTACAGCTTTGGTGACTTCTTCGTCGTCGCAATAGCACACACGTCGATGCTTCTCTTTGTTGGTAACGGTTTTGCCATATCCAGAATTTCCCAACAGCTTCATGGTGTCGGCAACGATCGACTTGTCAGGGTCAACGTCTCCTTGTCTTCTTGCTTCAGATACTTCATCTCCAAATTTTCAAAACGTCTTCTTGGTTTATATTGGATAACCTGGTAGACGTGGACAACTTCAATACCATGCTGGAGGTACCACTGCAGTAAAGGGGTTGCAAATAACAATTTTTTTCTGCAACATAGCTTCCCATCAAACTTCTACGGGGTTTCTTCATCATTCCATTCTTCTCAGCAAAGGACTTCATGTGTTCACCAATATCATCTATGGAAATATCTGTATTCTTGAAGATAGGTGTCATCTCTTCAAAGTACTCTTTCAGGTGAGCTAGCACATGTATATCACATTCGACCAAACCAAACAGTTCACCGGACTTCATTTTCTTCCCTACTTCTTCATCTGTCATTGCAGCATCTATTTTGTTTGAAAAGTTGTTGAAGGCTTTGAGTGTGGCATCGGTCTTCTTCATCTCTCTCCACTCACACACCCAGATTTCAACAAGTCTACAGCCCAAATCGTTGATGTACTTTGCATTGGTACGAGTGTCTTGTAGCAGGTCTTTCATGGATTTATCTCTAACTTCATTATGGATGATAGGAAGGTCATTCTTATCTTTCATGCAGGTATGTCCGTGCCAGAAGCAGCCATGGAATTGGTATACAGTCTGTGTCTCTTTGCACCAACCATCAACAGGCAACTGTCTTCGACCAATCATTTTTTCAGCTCCGTTAAACTGATGTCTGATGTGGATGTCATCTCTCATCGATAAAAATTCTAACCATTGTTCGGCCATTTTACCATACTTAATTGGATGTTCTGGTTTAAACTGGTTTTCTTCACGACGTCTAATACTCCAACCCGTTGGCATCTCTTGCATTAGGCACCAAAGATATAACGCATTCGCATCAAAGCCTATAATACTTCCACATGGTTTTGCTTCTTTGCCATATTTTGTTTCTCTGATTCGGGTAACATCTCTCTCACGGTATCGGTTGAAGATAACTGAAGGTCCACCAACGATATTATCTTTCACTAAGAGATGCAGGTCTTTGTTTTCCTGGTTAAATAATGTGAAGTAAGTGTCATCATTCATGGTCTGGAACAGGTATTTTAACGTAAGGCCCGGAACACTGATACCATCTTTAAACATATCGATGTGGCGTTCTTGATAGAAAGCAAACTGCTATCAACTGCTTCAAGGAATGGTTTTACATTTCGGTTATTATACCAGATCAGAAAATCACGCAAAGTTGTCATCTCCAGGTCGTTCCATACATGCTGGCAGTACTGGTATTCGTCGTTGGATATATTTTCTATTATTCTAGAGAACTGAAGAAGGCGTCATGGTCTGGTAGGTGGTCTTGATCCAGTTTGTCCAAGCTGTCGATCCATTCATATGGTAAAAATCCCTTTGTCACGGAACAGCCAAATGCTTTCAAAAACTTGTCATAGCTGAATTCTGGAGCGAGGTAGTTGCAAATATCAACAAACTTGAAAGATTCTGTCGAGACGCACATGTCTCTTCGGGTATGTCATCAGTTCACGCTTGACTACATTTATATCGTATTTTCCAGAGTTGAATCCGATGACGGGCATCTCTTGCAGGTAGTCTTGAAATTTCTTATCCAACTTTTCTAAAGGGTGCATCTTGGATGTATCTTCTCCAGTAGCTCTGGCTTCCGCTTCCAGCGTTTCATCAATTTTCTGTCTGAGTTTAAATAAGGTCCACGCATGATAGGTCTGCATCAGTTGGTGGCAATGAGATGAAATATCTGTCAACAAGTTCTTGAGAATTTCCATTTGTAATAAAACACTTCTGTTCTTGGTATTCTGGAACATTACTACATATGCTCACACTCAATGCTCGGTGTTCTGCTTCCCATATCAGTTTACCACTGTCGACAGGTACACTGGATTTGACAAAGTAACTTTCAGAATCAAAGGTTGCACGGTATGAATAAAACTTCTTCTCTTCGGGTACTTCTATACCTTCATCTTCTAACAGATCAAATACGGACTGGGATGGATGGTATACACCGCCAACATACTGGTACTTCACTTCATCTGTACATGTTTTCTCGTGACGCCGTAGAAATCGGGCAGATTTCCATAATATGCCGCATTTGCGCCATTCATGGGATTTGCAGTATTGGTCTATATCGATTATGTAGCTAAAATGGATCTTGTAGACATTCACATACATGGTATTTTCAAACTTTCTATGAGATCTCTGTAATAATTTGGCAACAATTTGGTCATCATCATTCTTGACAAGTTCATATACTTGGATATTTACTTCAAAATGTTTCTCCAAGTCGGGTAATTCGGCTAAAGTTACTCCACGGAATTCATTCTTTGGCTTCTTTGTATATTTTCTGTACATGGCATCTGTTGTATTATTCAAATTGTGTGCTGTGGAACCACTCCATAAAGCTAAACATCGGAAGATACACAGGTTGTCATCGTAGGTAAACAGGTTATGTTTATCTTTCACCAAAGCATTTACTGCTTTGTTCTGGAGAATGTAGTCGGGAAGATCTTCTGCCATTCCAATTGGGTGGTCTTTCAGCTTATTCACATAAAAGGTGACGTTGGTAACTCTCTCCACAGCCATTTGGTGTTCGGCCGTTTTAACTTGGCCCATTCCAGGATATCTTCTTCCATGATATCATCAAGGAATTCTTCAAAGTCTTCTTGGCAGCATACTAGTTCTGGAACATCAAGTACCCGGGCGTTGTTTTGTGATGGATGGTAATACTTCAGTTCATTCGTTTCATTGTGTCGCAGGATAAAACCAAAACTAAAATTAATTTTGAATCTTAAGTGTTGTGGCAGAAATACGGTAGTCAATTCATCATTCATCATTTTCAGGTTCACATCGTTGATCCGGTAGTTATACTGGTCCTGGGCTCTTCTGTTCATCATATGGCGAGTTCTAATAGAACTCCAGTTATCATCGTACACATTCAGAATTGCATCGGTCTCTTCTTCAGACATCATATTCTTGTCAAAATCAATCGGGTCAACATCATAACGGGTGGTCGTCGTGGTCCGTGGTTGTTTGGTTAGTCCTCTCTTTGGTTCGTCGGTCTTCCTTTTAGCTGGTACAGGAACTGGTCGGTGGACGGCGCTCTGGTGTCGGTTAAAATGGAGTAGTTGGCTAAACTCCTGGCCGCATTCCATACATGTATAGATCTCCAAACATTTCTTCAGATGGTTTACCAAATATTTTTTCCTAGTAAAGGTCTTATTACAGTTGGTGCAGTCGTGGGTCTTCTTCTCTCCCCTGTGCTTGGTACGCACATGGCGGTTCCGGTTGCAACGGTCCGTGATGTGTTCAGTTCGAAGGATCGAAGAATACTCTTCTCCGGAATTTATTTCTACGTGACGGACGTTTTTGAAAACGTCACGACGTCACAGCGTTTTTTCATCGATATTTTCCTTCTCGGTGAGCGTTTGTGTTTGTTTCCTATAGGATTATAGGTTAAAGTTGGGAAATTTAGAAAATTAGTATAGAAGTCAATGGAAAAGAAACACAATGAGAATATACTAATCTGATTGGTGGATTAACTTCGCTCTGATTGGCTAGAGTAAAAATATCTTGATCCTCATTAATTTTATTACTTAAAATCATGTAATTAGGGGAGTCATTCAAAGAAATTGCTAAATATAGACCCTAACAATTAGTTAGGGGGTCTGTTAAAGATGTTACTAAAAATAGAGCGTAGGAATTTATAAAAATATAGTTCCAAGTAGAAACAGAGGATTCTGGGTAAATTTATCTTATAGCACTAAGTGCTACTCTTATACAATTTATTGGGGAAAAACGTCATGGGATCCAAAAAGGGATTCTGGAAAAGTCTGAACCAGAACATTACTCCACTTCAATCGAACACACCCCCGGTACCCCTCGGTACTATAGCACTACGTGCTAAACCGATAAAATGGGAAATCGGTATCAAATAAAGCCAATTTCGATAATTTGGGGTAGATTTTGGTGATTTGGAGGGATTGTCGGGTTGTTTGCGGTAATTAGATTTACTCCGATTCAATCGAACACACCCTCCGAACATACCACTGTCTTATTGTAGCCCTTTGGGTAACATAGAAACCACATGCTACCATAGAAACCAAAAAGGCGGCCTCCAGTATACAAAATGGACGACGGAAACACGTAGCACCCTAACAACACGCGCTGCACATGCGCACTCACGCCACGTATCACTATGGGGATGACGCCAAAAGATGGCCGCTCACGCGGGTTACCATGACAACACAACATGGTGCCACTGGGTCACGTGACATGACGTCACTTCCGAGGTCCCGCCAATAGGTCCTGAAACGTGCGAGACGTACTACTGGGGTTTGTGCAACAGAACTTCCCGAAATCGTCTCAAAGCACTGGGTATGAGATTTAGAAGGGTCATCAAGCGTGCTGCTCTGACCGATCAGCATCAAAGACGACGTTTGGTGTGGTGTATGGCATGGCAACATCTGAATCTCAGGACGTGGAGGATAGTCTATAGGTCAGACGAGAGTCGATTCCTGCTTCACGTCACAGATGGTCGCATGAGAGTGTGGAAGCATAGAAATACTGCTTACGTGCCAAGGAACATCAGACCTACTGTTCCTTATGGTGGGGAATCAGTAATGATCTGGGATGCCTCTTGATGTGGTCGCTGTACGTGGGAATCTCAATGGTCATCAGTACATCCGGGACATTCTCAATCCGGTTGTCGTTCCCCATTTTGACAACCACGCGTTGGTTACTCGCCTTGTATTCATGGACGACTATGCAAGGCCACATCGTCCCCACGCTGTGAGACTATGCCTTCAGAACAACGCTATTACAACACTACCCTGGCCTGCAAGGAGCCCCGATTTAAATCTCTTGGAACACATCTGGGACTTTCGTGGGCGTCGTGTGCAAGCATGCGCCGCATGTGCAGCATTTGGCCGATTTGAAAGTGTATTGCATGAGGAGCGGTATCAGTTACCTCTGGACCATATCAGAAGATTCATTGGTAGCATTAGGATGGTTCAGGCTATCACCCTGGCACGATGTGGATACACACGCTACTGACATCAGACACTGCTATTGTGTTCAGGAGATGACAAGTTACAGTTTTTGTCTGTAATTACCGACATTCTTTCATCATGGACCGTTCCAGCATCACAATTGTCGAGAGAACATTTTTCCATCAAAAACATTAGTGACAGATATGTTTAATCGGTGCCATTAATATACTGCATATTTTCATCATTGTGTTGTCTTTCATTTGTCAAAAGGCTATTCTTTCCTCAAACAATCACTTTTGGCTATTCGAAACAGAGCACAAAAGTTTATTTTAACACCACTGCGACAAAAACAGTGTGCTTAATTAAGTTCCAATTGTATAGTTCCAAACTCCCATTAAATCTACGAAGAGCAGACATAATTACTGGCGATAACAATCGTTCTCAAACGCAGTTGCGCCAACTTTCTTATAAAGTGAGATTAGAAATTTCTCAAATAGATTTCTTTGGTTAAACTCTCCCAGAGGTGGCTGAAACCGAGTGAAGTGGTCACGAGGAAATGTGTGTCTCACTCTTTATTGTGCACCCGTAACTGTATGTCTCTCGATCACAAAGGTTTCTGGGGCATACAGTAATTTTTACCAGAAAGGTCGAGTGCTATTCGATGAAAAGAACACAGCACGTGAAAAAGGTTCTCAAATCAAATGTAATGCTTTTTGCGCACCGAAGTTGCGCAGGATCTGCGTGGGGCAAACTCATTACGAGCATCCCTAATTGTATAAATCGTTGTGTCATGTATGTTCGTGAAAAGGGAGGAGAAGTGAGCACTATCTCTCATACATTGGTGAAATTCCTTGTCGCGGATTTTTTTGGTCTCGATTTTGTCGTGGCTGAGAAGTTATGTTATTGCGTGAATGTCATCTGGGTAACAATCGGAGTGTTCTTTGATAAGTGGCACGTATTGTTCTACAGAGCCAATGAAGTCGATTTTCAGTTCCCCGTAACATTTGATAAAGAACTTGTCTGTTCGGTCAATAAACTCGCCCAGTGTTTTCAGGAAGTGTGGTGTTTTGTCCTCGCTGTCAGAACCCGAAGCCGCAGACAGTATGAAGTTGTTGCCCGATTGGTCCCGAAGGATTAGAGAGCCTCGTTCAGATTGGTCGAACTTCATCACCTCAGCGCCCTCTTTCGAAGGGTGAGAATGAGGACCGTAGTGGAGATGATGTGATGCAGTCTCACTCTCCTCCCGTTTCTCCTTCTCGGTCCTTCTCCTTTCAAGCCATACCCTTGGCCTCCCAGCGTCTTGCAGATGTTGTCTTTTTTCTTCTTCTTTACCTATGTTGTTTCTCCGGTAAGCCTGGATTTGATGCACTCCGTCTTGTTGGTCCTTTCTCCTTCTCCGGTTGTGGACAAGTGAGGAAAGCTCAGCGATTGGTACCACCACTATTTATTGGTGCTTAAGGCCAAATGATTTTGCACAGTGGCTAATCGTGCACGCAACGTGGATATAAAGTCAAGTCTAGCCAATCGTTTACGTACATGATGCCCATTTTAGAGGACTTCCACCCCAGGCATTGGTGACCGGGTCTTATTTTAGCACTAAAAATGTGCTGATTTACAACAGTAAAATAGCACTGCTTCACTTTCCTGGGTTCCCACGGGGCGATACTACCTCTTCTTGCTTTCTCCTCATGGTGAGCTGAACGCAGCCCCCATCAACATGGACATTCCAGCTGGTAGGTGAACTAGCGTTCATCGCCATCAATGTCTCTCTGGTCTGTGAAGGTAGCAATGCATGGCTAATTGAGTGCTAGCTATTTTTATCTATTGGAACTGCTATTTCTCATGACAAAATATTTAATGCATAGCAATGCATTCAAAAGTGAATTAAATCTTAACAATATCGATAATTATCACAGTTACATGATCTCTACCATGAAAATGAACAATAAAACTACGAAGTTGCTTTCTTTATCCGTTTACCCAACCCACGCCCAGAACAGGCCAGCGCTATTCACAAAAATCGCCAAGCAGTTTTCATTATTTTTTTTATTCTTTGTCTCAAAAACATAGGTTATGACCCCTCTTTGGAATGAACCCATCGAGCTCGTTCCAAAGAGAGGTCATAACCTATGTTTTTGAGACTTAAAATGAAAAAAGTCAGTTATTCAAGAATTTTGTTTGCAAAATTGGTCTGCTTTTCATGTTAGGTAAAGGATTATAGAAAACTGAGGAAACTTAATTACTTTAAAGAAAAAATTTCCAGTTAATTTCGATAGCGACACGGGTTATACAGTACCAATTTTGTAACAGTGTTACCATCAATGGTGCACACCGCCGACCTATCTGATACTTGGCCTATAATGTTATCTTACTCAATCCACAATTCGGCTCTGAAACAGTGCATGCTTGCCGACCACATGAGAAGAACATGTCAAATTCTCTGGTAGCAGGACAAAATCAGTCGTGAAAACTGGTTACTTAAGCGGAGCGGAAACACCACAGGCGACACTGGCGGCAGAGCAGATGACGGACAGTTAGCTGGTAGAACAGTTACTGATGCACTATCACTGATCCGATTCCCTCACTGCAAACTTCTCTCCTGACCAATTGTTTTAAACCGGTGTGACAGGAATGATAGTCCGTAGGAAAATTAGTCCCTCTGGACTATTATTCCGCGGAATTATAGTCCTAGGTCTAACATTTCTAGGAATAGTAGTCCGCCGGACTACTATTCCTAGAAATGTTAGACCTAGGACTATAATTCCGCGGAATAATAGTCCAGAGGGACTAACGTTCCTACGGACTATCATTCCTGTCACACCGGCCACAAGATTTTGCTGCCTCTATCTTATCTTGGCTACACGCTAAAAACTAAAGTGTTAAAAACTACACACGAAGTGCTGTATTTAACACTTACTAAGCGCTGAACTTGCACTTTGTTCAAGTGTAGATATCCCAGAACTTGACAGGTGTTGACAATAATACCACTTGACAAGTGTAATGTCGCGACACTTGAAAGGAAACAACGCAGATGACGCGGATCAGGCTCGAACTCTCGAACCTCATCCGCGTCATCTGCGTTGTGTTCTTTTAATTATGTACTCACCAAACGCAAATCAAATTATGGACGATTCTGGAAGAACCACCAATGCTAGACACATGGGAAGTGCCATCCATTCAAGTTTCAGATGTCTGACGATTGTAATGTCTAAGTGCTTAAAGCATTGCACTTTGAGTGTTAAAATCAAACCCTAAGAGTTAGAATGGGTTTAACACCTTGAAAGTGTCAGTTTTAACACTTTAGTTTTTAGCGTGTAACTGTACCCGGTAGCTCAGTAAACATTTTTCGCAGTCATTTGTTTGATTTTCCTTTATATTGGAAAAATATACATTTCGTACTCCTGTATACAAACTATTTTTTAAAATAGTTCTTCATAAATAAAAACAATATCAAGTAACGATGCGCATGTGGCACTTGAGAAAATGTTTTGATATCTTGACAGGAAAAAATACCCCTGCCTCTGCCCAGCCCCCCCCACCCCCACCCACCCACACACACACAAACACACACTCTCTCTATCTCAACGTTTCATTTCGTAAGTTTCATGGTCATCGATATTTTAAAGACTATTTTTGAAAGAGACTCTCTCTAATCTTTCCCTTATCATAAAACGTTTTTTTTTCAGATTTTCTTGACTTCTCGGGTCATTTGTGACAGCACTCTGTAATATATGCAATTCAAAATCAAGGTAGATTTTGCCCCCACAAAGACAAACTGGTTGGTTTGAATATTCCATTTCCTTGGTTGAAGAGGTAACACAATGGGGAACAATGATAAGAAGGGTTTTAAAATAAGTTGGTCTGAATATTCCATTTCCTTGGTTGAAGAGGTAACACAGTGGGGAACAATGATAAGAAGGGTTTTAAAATAAGTTGGCCTGAATATTCCATTTCCTTGGTTGAAGAGGTAACACAGTGGGGAATAATGATAAGAAGGGTTTTAAAATAACTCTCTCAAATTCTGCTCCATGGCCGAGGATTTATTTTATGTGCTGGGGTGGAGTGGGGGAGTGGGGAACCTTCGGATTTTTCCGCCCATGTTTTAATGCTAAAATGATTTTCTGTAGTTTGTACTCTTGAAATAAAACTATTACCACTTACGCACTACTGGAAGTCTTGAATAAGATGGGGGAGTGAGAACTTGAAGAGAGATGGGGTAGTAAATACAAGTCATCTGAAGCAACACATTCAGCTGCGGATTTACGGAAAATAGCGCCTATAGCATACACATATGAATAGAACGGCATGCTGTTTACATCATAAAAGAATTTCCTCCTAACTAAATAGCTACAACTAACATGTGATTTCTCTTCGGAGAGCCCGCGCGTTAGTTGTTGATGTTCTAAAAGGCGAAAATTCTGATGAGATGAAACAAACATGACTGACGTAGTAAAAACAGAGAAGGTGGAAAAGCAACAGAACCACCCTAGTTTGTGCAGAAGAATGGTCTTTCTCTCAGCTGGCACTCAGGCTCAACGTTGGTACTATGAGGTGTGTGGTCATGTTGCTTACAGCACTGCACTTTTTCGTAATAATTTATATAAGTGGTTTAACCCTTTACCCAACGAATCGCCCGCATCCGCAAGCGTAATATGCAACTTCAGCAGTTGAAAAAATATTATTTTTCAAAAAATTTTAACAAAACCATATCATGTGACCCCTCGTTGGAACGAGCTCGTCGAGCTTGTTCCAACGAGGGGTCACATGATATGGTTTTGTTGAAATTTTTTGAAAAATTTAAAAAAAAATGATATTTAAAATAATAAATTTTGATATCGTCTGCGTTGGGTAAAGGGTTAACAATCAGGCCACTCAAAAAATCTCACCCATGATCATCAAAGACAGAACATACATCTAAAAGAATTTTTTTTCACTATTCGAGGATGGCTTGACTAACTTTAATAGAAACTGCTCAGTATCCTCTCCCTCCCCATTCAAGTGGCGCCCAGGGTGCGTGCCATTCCTGCCAAACCTTAGGTACGCCACTGAATACATTGTCAATTTTATGAGCTCACTTCCATGAAAAATAATTATTATGATATTTAACTCTTGTCGTTGAATATTCTAAAAAACAAAATTCTCAGCGTGTATAATTTTCCAGGACTTTTAACAAAATATAGTTTATTAGACTGAAGGGTTATAATTTCAAAACCGTTGTAGGGATCTCACTGAGATTTTTTCAAAAGGGTATAATGCGTTTTGTATATATTTATATACTGTATGTATGCACTGTCGTGTATTTAGCAAGAATTTTTTTTTTGGGGGGGGGGGGGGGGGGGGGGGCATTGTTTTGTGATTTCTATCGTCAAAATAAACACAGTGTGATCTTATTTATTCGAAATAATGTGATATCTTCCTTTGAAAGCATAAAGGTACCAACTGCACTGCTAATTGGGATTGCAGTTGGGAACTTTATGCTTTCATGTCACGATATATTTTTTGAATAGAAGATAAATCGTGCACGAAACAAACGAACGCGAAGGTGCTTGATAAAGAACACTTTGAGATGGACACACACAGTTTGCTAGCATGTCGACTATAGTTGCCTACCGCCTACTGTCGTGCTATCGACTTTGGTCTCTTTCCGCGGTATGTCCTGCTGTCGACTTTATTCGCCTCCCGCGGCCTGTCATGCAGTCGACCTTAGTCGGATACCGAGGTCTGTCGTGCTGTCGATTATAGTTGCCAACAGCAGTCTGTAGTGGGGTCTACTAGAGTCGACTACCGTGCTCTGTCGTGCTGTCGACTTCAGTCTCCTACCGCGGTCTGTCGTGCGGTCGATTTTAGTCGCTTCCGTCGTGCTGTCGACCATAACCGCCTACAGCGGTATGTCGTGCTGTCGACCTTTGTCGCCTACCGCGGTCTGTCGTCCTGTCGACTATAGTCTTCTACCGAGGACTGTCGTGATGTCGACTATAGTCGCCTACTGAAGACTGTCGTGCTGTCTACTTTAGTCGCCTACCGAGGTCTATCGTGCTGTCGACTTCAGACGCCTTCCGCGGGTCTGTCGAGCTGTCGACCTCAGTCGACTACCGTGGTTTGTCGTGTTGTCGACTATAGTAGCCCACAGCGGTCTGTTGTGCTGTCGACTATAGTCGCCTACCGCGGTCTGTCGTGCTGTCGACTTTAGTTGCCTATCCCGGTCTATTGTGCTGTCGACTTCAGGCGCCTACCGTTGTCTGTCCTGCTGTCGACTTTAGTCGCCTACCGCGCCAAAAAAGGTAAAACACCAGAAAATGCCAACATCCCTGCCCAACCTCAATTTCGCATGCAAAGTTTCGTACTCGGTGGTGTCTGATAGAGGGACATCTCCTGATTCAGTAAAAGTTTACTGAACAACTGACAGAATCGAGCCATTTGATATATTCGTTGCAGAAAAGGGGTACACAATTTCAGTTCGCATAGTAGCCGAGGTGGTAAAATTCTCATATATAATCGGAGTTTACTAGAAAAATCTAGACGTTTATACTCGTATCGACGCAAATGGTGGATAGAGGCTTATATTTTTCCGTCGAGTAGTGAATCCTGGAACCAGCTGTAGTTCGTAAAGGGATGAGATACATCGCGTTTGTGAGCAGCAAAAAGATAAATGTGGGAGGAGGGTAGATTAAGGATTCTAGGTGCTATGGGTGATTTGCATGCGGCAGACGCTCGTTGTCACTCTATCGGAAGAGCTACATTTATGAGTCCAAGAGCTGTAGCGTCGGCGGCAAAGCAGTTCATTCACACTCCCCTGAACACATTTAAATCTCGATGCCGAAGCTTTGAAATCACTGGTTGCTTTCATGAAAGATGGCTAATCCTTATTTGGAATTCAGTCGACTTGTTCAAATTGCATGGTGAGTGTGGGGTACTTGTAATTCCCGTCAAGGTCTTTGAAATACCATTGGAAATATCCTTCGATATATTTATTTTAATCCAAAAGCATACTTACATCCATATACGTATATGCCCCCAAAGCATCAAGAAGAAAAGGTCTCGATATTCGGGTTCTTCGAGTTCTTCGAGTGATCCAAATCACAATATTGAGGAACACCTACAGTTAAAAAACCAAGAAAAAGGGCTAAAGCGCTCCAGAAGAGGACTCCTGTGCCCCTTGTGATAACGACGGGAAATTATTGTGTGGAAAACAGACAGTTATGGCTCACCCTGTAGAAGTAACTATGTTCAAACGAATGGAAGCCCTCGACAAAAAAAATTGAGTCCCTGCCTACGAAATGAATGATAGAATGTTTAGGTAAAAATTAGACAGCTTGGTCACCAAGCCTAGGAGAGCTTAATGATAAGCTGATTAAAAAATGTGAAGCCTTGGAGGCTCACATCTCAGGACTAAGAAATGAAAATGATAGACTGAAAGAGGAAATACAATGTTTGAAAAGAGACAACGATAAAAATAAATGTATCATTCAGGAGTAGAATCCAAAACAAAGAGTGAACAAGAGTTCCACGAAAAAGAAATTGTTCAAGCATTAGTTCATGCTAACCGTAACGAGCAGTACTCTTGGGAGTCATCTTTGCGAAAATGGGGGATCGACGAGACAGCAAATCCGAGACATGGGAGGAGTGTTGTGTTTAAGGTATGTGAATCGTTGAATAAACACTTGAGCTTGAGCCTATCGACAGAGGACATTGATCGGGCGCATAGAATAGGTAAACCCAACCACCCAACAAGACACTTAATAGGCCTATAATAGTTCGTTTCTTCAAGCGGAAAAATAAACTAGAAATTATTAAACGCAGGAAAGTACTCAAAGAAACTCAAATTGATGTGCGAGAAGACCTAACACGTAAAAACTTTCAGCTAATGATGATGGCCAAAAAGCAACACTGTGTGCAAGATGCCTGGTCAAACGATGGGAAACTTTTTGTGAAGCTAATCAATAACAGCATTTCGGTGGTGGATTTGGACACTGATTTTGTGCAGCTGGAGCAAGTGGAAGGTAAACCACCACTTTAAGAACATTAGAGATTCTGAAACTGTAACGAAATTGATGCTAAAAAAGTAATGGAAAATATTGTTTTGTCCCCCCACCCCCCCCCCCCCCCCCACCCTCGTTTACTCTCCTTGCAGCTGGAGCAAGTGGAAGGTAAACCACCATATGAAGGACATTAGAGATTCTGAAACTGTAACTAAATTAATGCTAAAAAAGTAAAGAAAAATATTGTTTTGTCCCTCCCCCCCCCCGCCCCAACCCCCGTTTATTCTCCTTTAAGATTACTCCAGATACTTTGGTCGTTAATCCTTTCCCCCAACGCATCAGCTAAAATCGTCCGGTATTAAGGACAGAATTATCTCCTATTCACACTGAAAACTTTCGAATTCTCCATCCGAACAATGGCTTATGACCTCTCATTGGAACAGGCTCTATGAGCTCGTTCAGATTGGGTGCCATGAACTATGGTTAACGAACCGGATTGAGGCAAAAAATATCCTTTTATGTTTCTTTGTTTTGTTTTTATTCTTTTCTCGTTTCACTTTCTTAAACGTTTACTCTAGCTCCTTAGGCCGTTGGCTCTTTCCACAACGTAACAGCCAAAATAGTCTGCTGCTAAAAACAGAATTGTCTTCTTTTCGCACTGAAGTTTTTGTTTGAATTTTTCCATCCGAGCAGTGGCCTATCACATCCCTCGTTGGAAACGGCTCTACGAGCTCGTACGAGTGGGGGTCATGGTTCACGATTCGGAGAAATAATGAACCGAAGTTATTTCAGAGTAGATGACGTCTGTTTTTTTTTGTGGGGGTGGGGGGGGGGTTTGTTTGTTTTGTTTTTTAAATGGCGAAGCTGGGTAAAGGGTTAACCCTTTACCCAACGTAACGGCCAAAACCGGCCAGCGCTATTCTCAAAAATCGCCAATTAATTTTCATTACTTTTTTATTTTTTGTCTCAAAAACATAGGTTATGACCCCTCGTTGGAACGAGCTCGTCGAGCTCGTTTCAACGAGGGGTCATAACCTATGTTTTTGAGACAAAAAATGAAAAACATTAGTTATTCAAGAATTTTGTTTGCAAGTGTCGTCTGCTTTTCATGTTAGGTAAAGGGTTAACGAAATGCCTAATCTGTTAGGTACTAGATATATTTGCCTTTCCACAACGCAACAGCTAAAATTGTCTTCTATTCGCACTTAAGTCTTTCGACGTTTTCCACCCGAACAGTGGCTCATGACCCCGCATGTTCTACGAGCTCGCTGGAATTTGTGGCCATGGCTATGGTTATCAAACTCGGTGGAGGCATAAATATTTTTTTATGTTTGTTCTTTTTTTCTCCTTCCTTTTTCTTAAAAAGTGTACTCCAGCTCCTTAGTCCGTTGGCCCTTTCCCCAACGTAAATAATCTGACGGTAAAGACGGAAATTCCCACACTGAAGTTTCTGAATTCTTCCATCCGGACAGTAGCTCATGATCCCCCCCCCCCCCCCCCCCGTAACGGACTCTATTTGCACTGAACTTTTTTCTGAAATTCTTCATCCAAACAATTGCCGTGCTCTATTTGCCACTGAAGTTCCTGAGTTCTTCATCCAAACAATGGCTTATGACCCCCCCCTCCCCCCCCCTTTGGGGCGAGCACTATTTGCAATGAAGTTTCTGAAGTTCTTCATCAAAACCATGACTTATGACCCCTCTTTGGAACGGGCTCTACGAGCTCGTTTGAATGAGGGGTCATAGGCTATGATTAACGAACTTGATTGAGGTTACCGAGCTTGAATGAGGCAAAATAAATATCTATGTTTTTTTTATGAAGTTCTTAATCCAAATTGAGGTTTCTGAAGTTCTTCATCCTTATGGCTTTTGAAGCCCCATTGGAGTGTACTCTATTTGCACTGATGTTTCCCCTAGTTCGAATGAGGGGGCCAAAGGCTTCAATAAGCGTTAGTTAGTGAACTGGATTGATGCAAACAGAGAAGGATATTTTTGTCTTTGTTTTGTCCCCTTTTCATTCCTCAAATGTCCACTACAGCTCCTTTGGTCGTTGATTCTTTTCCCAAAATAACAACCAAAAACTTTGCGTTAAAAATAACTGCCCTCTTTTCCCACTGGAAGAAGTTTTCGAATTTTTTACTTCCATCAGGGCAGTGGCTTGTAGCCCCTTACTGGAACGGGATCCGCGAAATCGTTCTAGTGGGGTTCGTGGGCTATGTATGCTTCGGGGGGGGGGGGGGGGTGGAGAAAGAAATTAAGTTACTTTTGAATTGAAGATGTTAGATTTTTAGAAACGGACAGGTTGGGCAAAGGGTAATACACTGTTTAAATCTATCAGTTACCGTACAGCTGAAGCATGTGGAAGGTAAATCGTCACATTAAAGACATTAGTGACTCTGAAACTGTGACTGAAACATTACTCGTTATGTTTTTGTTTTTAACCCTTTACCCAACGTAGACGATATCAAAATTTATTATTTTAAATATCATTTTTTTTTAATTTTTCAAAATATTTCGACAAAACCATATCATGTGACCCCTCATTGGAACGAGCTCAATGAGCTCGTTCCAATGAGGGGGGTCACATGATATGGTTTCGTCGAAATATTTTGAAAAATTTAATTTTTTCAACTGCTCAATTTGCATATTACGGGGGCGGATGCGGGCGATTCGTTAGGTAAAGGGTAAATGTTTTGGTTGTTTTTTTTGTTGTTGTTTTTCCTTTCAATTTTATTTTGTTAACAATTTGTAGCAGCTCCTATGGATGATAACCTTTTTCCAAACGCGACAGCTAAATCGCCCGGTGTTGGACAGAACTTTTTTCTATCTCCACTGAAGTTTCTGAATTTTTTCCATTCGAGCAATATCTCATGACCTTCATTCGACGGTCCCTAAGGGCTCGTTCGAATGAGGTGCCATGAGCTATCGGTTAACGAACTGGATTGAGACAAAAAAAAAATGTCTTTCTATGTTTGTTTTTTAGTGAAGGTTCGGACTGGGGGTTCCAAGCTATGGTTCAGAATATAAAATGAAAGTAAATCATTTTAGAGTAGATGGCGTTAGTTAGAATTACCTTCTGTTTGTACTGAAGTTTTCGAATTTTTTCCATCAGTGAAGTGGCTTGTGACCCCTTATTGGAGCGGGCTTCATGAGCTCGTTCGAGTTGGGGTTCGCAAGTCATGGTTAGGAGGATAAAACTGACTTAAGATACAGTGGTTCATGACCCTCCTCCCCCCCCCCCCCCCCCATTGCAACGGGTTTCTATTTGCACTCAAGTTCCTGAAGGTCTTCATCCAAACAATGGCTTATGACCTCCCCCCCCCCCCACCCCATTGGGGCACTGCTCTATTTGCACTGAAGTTTCGGAAGTTATTCATCCAAACAATGACTTATGACCCCTCTTTGGAGCGAGCTCTACAAACTCGTTCGAGTGGGGGGTCATAGGCTATGATTAACGAACTTGATTGAGGCTAATGAACTTCATTGAGGCAAAATAAATATCTTTCTATGTTTTTTTATGAAGTTTTGCATCCAAATTGAAGTTTCTGAAGTTCTTCAACCGTATGGCGTTTGAAGCCCATTGGAGTGTACATGTACTCTATTTGCACTTGATGTTTCCCCTAGTTCGAATGAGGGGCCATAGGCTTTCAATAGCGTTAATTAGCGAACTGGATGATGCAAACAGAGAAAGATATTTTTAGCTTTGTTTAGTCCCCTTTCATTTCCTCAAATGTCTGCTACAGCTCCTTTGGTCGTTGACCCTTTTCCCAAAAATAACAATCGAAATCATTTTGCGTTAAATACATCTGCCCTCTATTCACACTGAATGAAGTTTTAGATTTTTTCATTTCCATCAGGGCAGTGGCTTGTAGCCCCTCACTGGAACGGGAACCGCGAAATCGTTTTGAGTGGGGGTCGTTGGCTATGATTCGGGGGGGAAGAAAAGAAATTATGTTACTTTTGAATTGAAGACGTTTGATTTTTAGAACGGGCAGGTTGGGTAAAAGGGTTAATGAACTGTTTAATTTTATCAGTTAACGTACAGATGAAGCATGTGGAAGGCAATCGTCATATTAACCCTTTACCCCAACGCAGACGATATCAAAATTTATTATTTTAAATATATTTTTTTTTTAATTTTCAAAAAATTTCACAAAACCATATCATGTGACCCCTCATTGGAACGAGTTCATGAGCTCGTTCCAATGAGGGGTCACATGATATGGTTTTGTTGAAATATTTTGAAAAATTAAATTTTTTTAACTGCTCAATTTGCATATTACGCGGGCGGATGAGGGCGATTCGTTAGGTAAAGGGTTAAAGACATTGGTGACTCTGAAACTGTGAATGAATTGAGGCAAAACATATCTTTTCATGTTTTTGTTTTTAATGGGTTTTTTTGTTGTTGTTTTTCCTTTCAATTTTATTTTGTTAACAGTTTGTAGCAGCTCCTTTGGACGATAATCTTTTCCCAAACGTAACAGCCAAAATCGTCCGGTGTTAGACAGAATTGTTTTTGTCTGTTTGCACTGAAGTTTCTGATTTTTTTTTTCCATTTGAACAATGTCTCATGACCTCATTGGAACAGTCTCTATGGGCTCGTTCGAATGCGTGGCTATGAGCTATCGGTTTACTAACTGGATTGAGGCATACAAATATTTTTTATATTTGTTTTTAGTGAAGGTTCGGACTGGGGGTTCCAAGCTATGGTTCAGAATATAAAATGAAAGTAAATCATTTTAGTGTAGATGGCGTTAGTTAGAATTGCCTTCTGTTTGTACTGAAGTTTTCGAATTTTTTCCATCAGTGAAGTAGCTTGTGACCCCTTATTGGAGCGGCCTTCATGAGCTCGTTCGAGTTGGGGTTCGCAAGTCATGGTTAGGAGGATAAAACTGACTTAAGATACAGTGGTTCATGACCCTCCTCCCCCCCCCCCCCCCATTGCAACAGGTTCTATTTGCACTCAAGTTCCTGAAGGTCTTCATCCAAACAATGGCTTATGATCTCCCCTCCCCCCACCCCATTGGGGCATGCTCTATTTGCACTGAAGTTTCGGAAGTTATTCATCCAAACAATGACTTATGACCCCTCTTTGGAGCGGCGAGCTCTACGAGCTCGTTCGAGTGGGGGTCATAGGCTATGATTAACGAACTTGATTGAGGCTAATGAACTTCATTGAGGCAAAATAAATATCTTTCTATGTTTTTTTATGAAGTTTTGCATCCAACTTGAAGTTTCTGAAGTTCTTCAACCGTATGGCGTTTGAAGCCCCATTGGAGTGTACTCTATTTGCACTGATGTTTCCCCTAGTTCGAATGAGGGGCCATAGGCTTCAATAAGCGTTAATTAGCGAACTGGATTGATGCAAACAGAGAAAGATATTTTTAGCTTTGTTTTGTCCCTTTTCATTTCCTCAAATGTCTGCTACAGCTCCTTTGGTCGTTGACTCTTTTCCCAAAATAACAATCGAAATCATTTTGCGTTAAATACATCTGCCCTCTATTCACACTGAATGAAGTTTTAGATTTTTTCATTTCCATCAGGGCAGTGGCTTGCAGCCCCTCACTGGAACGGGAACCGAGAAATCGTTTGAGTGGGGGTCGTTGGCTATGATTCGGGGGGAAGAAAGAAATTATGTTACTTTTGAGTTGAAGACGTTAGATTTTTAGAAACGGGCAGGTTGGGTAAAAGGGTTAATGACCTGTTTAAATTTATCAGTTAACGTACAGATGAAGCATGTGGAAGGCAATTCGACACATTAACCCTTTACCCAACGCAGTCGATATCAAAATTTATTATTTTAAATATATTTTTTTTTTAATTTTTCAAAAAATTTCAACAAAACCATATCATGTGACCCCTCATTGGAACGAGTTCAATGAGCTCGTTCCAATGAGGGGTCACATGATATGGTTTTGTTGAAATATTTTGAAAAATTAAATTTTTTTAACTGCTCAATTTGCATATTACGCTGGCGGATGAGGGCGATTCGTTAGGTAAAGGGTTAAAGACATTGGTGACTCTGAAACTGTGAATGAATTGAGGCAAAACATATCTTTTCATGTTTTTGTTTTTTAATGGTTTTTTTTGTTGTTGTTTTTCCTTTCTGTTTTATTTTGTTAACAGTTTGTAGCAGCCTCTTTGGACGATAATCTTTTCCCAAACGTAACAGCCAAAATCGCCCGGTGTTAGACAGAATTTATTTTCTATTTGCACTGAAGTTTCTGATTTTTTTTTCCATTTGAACAATGTCTCATGACCTCATTGGAACAGTCTCTACGGGCTCGTTCGAATGCGTGGCTATGAGCTATCGGTTTACTAACTGGATTGAGGCAAACAAATAGTTTTTATGTTTGTTTTTAGTGAAGGTTCGGACTGGGGGTTCCAAGCTATGGTTCAGAATATAAAATGAAAGTAAATTATTTTAGTGTAGATGGCGTTAGTTAGAATTGCCTTCTGTTTGTGCTGAAGTTTTCTAATTTCACAAGTGGCTTGTGACCCCTTAATGGAGCGGGCTTCGCGAGCTCGTTCGATTGGGGTATCGTAGGTCATGGGTCATGGTTCGGAGGAAAAGACTGAATTAACTTACACTAGAGTAGATGACGTCACATTAAAGACATTAGAGATTCCGATAAAAAATCTTTCATTTTTTTTTCCCTACCATTTCCATTTTCTTAAAAGTTTGTAGCAGGTGCTTTGATCATTGACCTTTTCTCATACTTAACAGCAAAAATTGACCAGCGTTAAAGACAGAATTGGCTTCTATTTGCACTGAAGCTTTGGGATTTTTTTCTCATTTAAAGTTAGGTTATGACCTCTCATTGGAATGGGTTCTACGAGATTTTTCAAATGAGGGGTCCAAGACAATGGTTAATGAACTGCTGAAACTTATCAGTTACTGATAAGGTATTTTTGCTCAACCAACAATTTATCTGATTATTCAGATGTTAATTCCTTGACTCGTCCTTTTGTCACTTCATTCGATTATTATTTCCCCGTTCATAAATTTATTATTATTTAGTTACCGTACCTTGGTATGTTCGCTCATTCATCTATTCATCTATTTATCAAGATATTAATGTTTCGACTCGTTTATTCGTCACGTTAAAAAATCATCCATTTCACCGCTTATGAATGGAAGGGACAAGTGGCTAAGGCAACATACGACTGAAAAGAAACCACTTGCAACATAAGTAAATTCAAATTTGCGTGACCTCCACTACTGAATCTATCACATACCTGCCCATTTATCTGGTGACCGACTCACCTATTCGATAACGTATTTCTCAGTCTCCTTTCCCCTCCAGCTCTGAAAAGAGGTGAAAAGGTGGCTAAGCCACCAAAATAACTGTAAAGTCATACTTCAATCGTTTACACACCCAAACGCGCGTTAATGCACCAGTCTCCATTACGTTCAATCAATCGTTCATTCATTGGTTCATTAATAGCCCAAGAACATTAGGTTTCACTAGGGAAAAAAATCGGAGAAAGCTGATTTTTTCAGGGAATGTCGAGTACATGTCACTGAACGATTAGACAAAAGTCCCCTAAAATCCCAGTTGAGCTTTTTTTTCTACAGCCTTTTTTCGAAAACGCGTTTGAAAAAAATCAAAAAAAATCGCACGAACTTTGTAACCTCGAATTGATCCAACTGTATTTTTTGTTTACGCGTATTTCGAGCTACATAATGTCTAATATACATTTACCTAAAAGAAAATGTGCATTCTGTGACAATTTCTGCGAAAAATTATTGAAAATTCACAAAAAAGTATCGGATTTACGCAAAAAATGACGATTTTCCTAACGGATTTGCCCAAAGGGTCGTAGTACAGAACGGGATGTTAGTTGGACAGACGATAAAAAATCCACCACCATTTGAAGACATTTTTCATTGCTTACAAAATAGACATTATGGAAGACCCCCTCTGCTTCTGGCCGAGTTCCCCTTTTGGCATAAAATTCGTCAGCATGAGAACTCAACTATTTTCGGGCTTGGGACCGAACAGACACGTCTGTGTCTGGCAGCATTAGATCAATAAATAATATTTACAGAATGTACAAAAATCAATAAATAATATTTACAGAATGTACAAATCAATCAACATGGATTAAGTTACATTGACTATTATCAACGCTATATACAGAAATGACATGACCTATATACATATTATTCATCGAACTCAGAAATTTCCGACAAGACAGTGTTTCTGTGGTTGTTACAAGAATCCGAACTGCAATTACACAAACCTGAGCAAGAGAGTCCTACCTTCTTACACCCACACCTTTTTGTACAAGCACTCTTGCAACCACAACTGATCAGATTCAGTAGGTTATCGGGGGCACATGGCTTTGTGGCTGCAGTCGGTACAAGAAGTCCATTGTCTAGCGACCACCCCCAATCCGTCGGAGGAAGCGAAGTGCCCAGCCATTGTTGGACCTGGAGATAACATCTGTAGACATGTTGTTGTGCAGCATCGCTGCTTGGTGGGAGTGAGGCTAGGTCGATGGGTTTATTCAGTTTAGATTTTGCTACATAACGCTTGTAAGTGACATATCTATATTGGTCGAGAGAGGAAACAGTTTTACTCCCGTATAAGATCAGGAAAAATTGTTCCCCGGCAGCGGCTACTGCACTTGGTGTACTGTCATCCGCCAAAATTGTGTTGACATACCGTTGTGAGTCGCTAGTAACATCGGAGACAATTGTACTGAATACTTTCTTCTTACCAACTCGAAAGAGTGCAGAAGTAGTGTCACAACCACTTATAGAATGTGCTACAAGGAGGTTGCTTCTATGATCACCCATTTTGGTTGCTATTTCACTAACTGAAACTAGTAAGTTTGGGGTAATGGAATACATCATGTGAATATTACATCCCGGTTGAACTCGAGAGGTAAGAATGACTAACAAGTCTGTGTCTGTTCCCACAACGACAACATTGTTGTCATCTTGAGCGATGTCAAGTGCAGTTTCGGCTATCAGTACATCAGCATCAGCCTCGGCCTGCTTGGACTGAATATTGATAGCAGATAGCTCCTGCATTAGAAGATCGATCAGTTGGGTTTTGTTCTTGGCATTTGCAAGGAAATCGGATTGGGGTGTGGTGGCTGGTAACTCGGGTGAGATATTGATATCAATGGAATACCTGTCTTTAGATCTACGGGCTTGTTCCATGCCCTTTGTCGACATTGTACAAGCATAACCATCAAAAACAACCACGACGTTCGCCCCAAAATGTCTCACTAGATAATTGGAATATGATGTACATATGTCCTTATATGACGACTGTTTAGGCCATACAACTGCCCTCAATAAAAATCCACCATCTACAACAAACAGAGAATGTTCTGGGATTTTAGTTTGCTCGGAACCGTATGTTTTGAGGATCTTACCGAGCGTGCTTTTCTGTGTCTTCCTCATTCCAGCAGAATCAAACAATGCTGGTGGTTTCGGGGCGAGTTCATATTTGAGATACTCTTCCATCTCTGCTTGTGACTGAATAACACATGTGATGCGGTTGAACAGAATTGTGGGGTCAATCACTACCTTACTTCCACGGACTTTGATGCTATTTGCCATCGATGCGAAAGACTTCACAGTGTCAACACGTCGTAGTTTGATCCTGTTGAACGTTTTGCTTACAACATTCGATACGCAACATTCACCAATTTTGCGAACTTGGTCACAGTTCACAGTTTCGTCGGCCACAAGCCCGGTCGCTATAGAGACTAATTGTAGTGGATCTCTATTCTGAAAGGGGGAATGCACTCTGAGCCAGTTCAATAATTTGGTGATATCATTGGCATCAGTCAATTGTGAACTTTGACGGAGATCCCGATGTTGTTCGCCATGACCAGTGTGAACATGAACAAAATTTTCGAGAGCATTACATATCGGAAGGCAAAGAGGTAGTCCATGTACCCATTTCGCAACAGTGCTATCGGTTATTCCCCTGCCATGTGTGAGACCACCAGGGAGCTTGAACATTCTCATTAAACACTGCTCTATGGTCTGATCAGAATATATCCCGTCCCAGAATTTATCTGAGCGCCTTATGGTAAAGTAACCTTTCTCAGTGAACAACTTCAAATCATCCTGTTGCATTATTTCTGTTAGCTCATTCATCTGCTGCAAATAGAGATGAGAACTTTTTGCGTATGCAAAATGACCACCTGCGTGAAATACTGGAATCATATTGCGAACACAATATGTGTGGAGTTCCCAGTCGCCTGTGCGCTCTGCTCTCAAGAACAACTGGAGAAGACCTATTTGCTCGTAGTATTGTACCCAAAGCTTTCCTGTGCGTCCTACGGACGCATTCTGGAGCAGTTTGGGTATTGGGTGGGTGGGTGGGTGGGTGGGTGGGTGGGTGGGTGGGTGGGTGGGTGGGTGGGTGGGTGGGTGGGTGGGTGGGTGGGTGGGTGGGTGGGTGGGTGGGTGGGTGGGTTGGTGGGTGGGTGGGTTTTTGGGAGGGTGGGTTTTGGGTGCGTGAGTTTTGGGTGCGTGGGTGGGTTTTGAGGGATAATTTATAGGCACAATACACAACCTAAGGCAGACATTGATTTGTTATTAGACAAACTAAATGTAATAACCGACAAAATCAATAAGGAACACAAAGAGACATATTTAACGGATGATTTTAACATTGATCTTATGAAATCAGATAAACATGCCAAGACGAACTCATATTTAGATATATTGATTAGTCAAGATTTCTTACCATATATCACCAGACCAACCAGAGTAACGAGCCATTCAGCTGCATTGATAGATATTGTCTTTACAAATACTTTTGGCCCGTCACATCGATCAGGTATCATTATTACAGATGTTTCGGACCACTTTGGCATCTTCCACTTGATAACACATAATAAAAGTGACAAACCTCCAGCAGTAAGCGTGACGCGGAAAATAAACTCAGAAAGCATAGACCAGTTTGAAACGCTTCTCTCTCAAATGGACTTTTCCGCCGTTTTCGAATTTGACTCTCCTAATGCATCATAAGATACATTTATGGATATTTTCCGGTCGGCATACGAAAAGGCATTTCCCTTAGTAACTAGCAGGTTGAGAAAAAAATTCGTGAGAAGAAATCCGTGGATGACTAAAGGACTCTTAGTGTCATCAAATAACAAATCAAAATTTTACAATAAAAAATTAAAATATCGGTTGGAAAATAAAATTAATAACTACAAAATTTATTGTAGAATATTTAATAAGATAAAAAAAACAAAGTAAAGCAATGTATTATTCAAAGATATTGGAAGAAAACAAAACTAACCTACGCAGAACTTCGCAAATAATAAATAATGCCTTAGATAAGTCAAAGAATGTCGCTGTTCTACCTACATTCTGTATAACAGAAGATAACAAAGAAATAAACGACGCGAGCGAAATTGCACACCAGTTTTATAACTACTTTGCCCAAGTTGGAAAACGCACCAGTGAACAGATTAGCAGACCCAATAAACACTTCATAGACTTCATGGGCAGCGACCTGCCCAACAGTTATTGGACCACTCCAGCAAATGAATATGAGGTTGTTGCTGTTGCCAAATCACTGAAGTCGACGAAAACCAAGGATTTTGATGGTATAACAACAAAAGTAATCAAGTATACAATTAATGCTACAGTCCCTTTAATTCATATTATCAATATCTCCTTCAGCAGCGGCATTGTTCCAGACAGAATGAAAGTAGCTAAAGTAATGCCGATTTTTAAAAATGGAAATGAGTGTAAATTCAATAACTACAGGCCTATAAGCATTCTACCAGTCTTTTCCAAATTACTGGTAAAATTTATGTGTAATAGAATTACATTTTATCTGGAAAAATACGATATTTTATATCACCATCGATATGGGTTTAGGAAAAATCACTCCACTATACATCCGATTATGCAATTACTAAAAGTAACAGGAACAGAAAACAACACGGAAAGTAAACATAGTACATTAGCGGTATTTCTAGACCTTTCAAAAGCATCTACAATTAACCGTGGCTTTTTATTAAAGAAAATGGAGAAGCATTGCTTCAGAGGCACCAGTTACAATTGTTTCAGAAGCTATCTCTCAAACAGGGCACAATATGTCAAATATGGCGAACATGAATTGAATCAAACTTAATTGAAATTCAATGTGGTGTTCCCCAGGGATCTGTCCTTGGCCCTGTTCTATTTCTCTTATATAAATGATATTAGTCGGTCGACATCCCTGAACCTTCTGGCTTTTGTCGATGATACTACTGTCCATGACTCTATCCCACAAACCGAAACCGATTCGGTGGACACAAATTTCAATCTCGAACTCACCAAAATTCACGAATGGTGTTGTGCAAACCAACTGGCATAAAACGCTGGCAAAACAAAGTATATTGTTATAAACCCAAATCAAACAACACAAAATCGGATATATCCTGACATTTATATAAATAACCAAAAGATAACGCGGGTTGGATTAAACGAAGAAGAAAAATCCTGGAGTTTCCTAGGTATAAATAATGATGAAACACTATCACATCAAGCCCACATATCAAAAATCTGCGCAAAGATAAGATGGGCTAATTTTATTTTAAATAAAGCCAAAAAAATATGACCCCAAAAAATCATGAAAATACTTTATTTTTCCCTTGTACAATGTCATTTAATATACGGTATTCGCATATGGGGCAATAGTAGGGCAATTAGGGATGTATTGAAAATACAAAAGCGCTCGATCAGAAAAGTAAATAACAAAAGTTCAACTCCCACACAGATTCATTGTTCGCAAAGGATAGGATACTAAAAGTCAATGATCTGTTTAATATGCTGGAATGTAAATACAGGAGTAGTGTATCCTGAAAGACCGTGATTACCCCCCCCCCCCCCCCCCCCGCGCCCCCCCCCCCCCCTCCCCCTCTCGAAATAGTCTTTTGACCGATCTGGAGAAGGGCTGGATGTGTTCATCTATTTGCTTTCCTCTCCGCTGGTATTAGACAAAATGTTAGAAAATATCACTCTTCTACGGAATGTAGTGCAGTTATTCCGTTGTCTTGACATGAAATCTCTACACATTATTTATTCTTTTCAATGTTCGTATGATTACCTATGTTATCACTTGCTTCTGAATAAATGCTCCTGGATAACTCGTCCACCTTTAAATGCATAAAGGAGTCACCAGGTCTGTAAATCAACAAGTATATAGGCTTACGGAGTAAATGTTGGCAGTGTTGGAGTTCACAATTATTGGGAGATGACAGGTAGACAGCCAACATGGCTATGTCATCTCCCGACGGTGTAAATCAATTGTAAATTTATAGTATTGTTATTACATTGTAATTGTATTTGATTTATACCGTTAAATAAACTATATATACAGTCGGCTCCTGCGACTTAAAAAGTCTGAAATCTCAGAGATTATTGACTATCAGTTGGGTGTTGTTCGTTATCACGAATCGAAACGCCCGGATATGCCTATATTGTGAGTTTGGTTGGGCGCAAGAATACCACGAGAGGCGAAGCGGTTCTGTCTATACCTTGAACAAGAAAGTATGTGGCTGTTGTGCAACAAAACTTCTCCTCCTGCTGCAAATCTAATGAATCATATTTAGGCATCCCCCCTTAACTTCCACGTTATGAGTGTACAATATTTCAGACCTCCGTGGCTGTCGATCCTGGTACTTGTTCGCTGACAGAGCAACGAAAAGACAACGTCTTTTATTGGCATATCTTTATAAATTTATGCTTGCAGGAACAGAAACAAAAACAGTAAGCAAACAACACAAACATTAACATTAAAAGTTTTAAATTTCTTTTACCTCTGGGGTTGTCGATCCTGTTACCTGTTTGCGGACTTAGAGACAAACAGACAACGTCTTTTATTGACACATTTTTATTTCTTTATGCTTGTAGTAACAAAAGAAGCAAACAAACAAGGCAATCATTAATATTAAGATGCTAAATTGCCGTTTAGCAAATATCGATTTGGCACACGTATTCCTCTTGATGATTCGGATTGTTGTCGCATTGATGATCAATAGGCATGTATCCCTGCCCCCCCCCCACCCCCGCCCCCCAAAAAAGAACGATACAGTTTTGTCCAAGACTTCAGTCACTGGGATAACCTGGTGTCCAGTCCACCCACGTCCTCAATTTACTGTCCAAATTAAGAAATTCACCCTCTTTATTTCTTCATTTTTTGAGGGGTGGGGGAGGGGGGCGTTGGGTTCAATAACAATTTCACCAGCCAGGATCATATAGTATTTTACATATATCTACTATAGACACGAAGGCTTCGCAGCATCTGACCCCTGTCCTCTTAAAATTATTTCCGTAAAACCAAAACCGTTAAATTGGATCTGCTCATCTTATAGTTCCTCAAGTTGTTCCCCTTGGATTGGTAAACCTCTCTTGTTTTATCAATCCAAGGGGAACAACTTGGTATATTGATAGTAACTGATTTCAATAAAATTAAAATATTGTAAATGGTGAGCAGAATTCATGAACGTCCTGGTCAGCGAAGACAATAAGTTTACCAATAAATATGATAAATTTCAGATTTTCACTCGTCCTGAGACAGACCATATCGTGTTTGTTCCTTGGTTAATTAAGTGAAACAACACGCCCGAACTTTATGACTTCCATATCGTAATTACCGCTGGTCGGGATCGAAGTTCCAGAAAAGCGAACAATTAAATCCCGAGGGAAATAGAATAAACATTTCCAAGTGAATTTTTTTTATTTAAGGTGCAGTACGGCAACCAAACAAAAACATGATCGCCTTATTTCTCTTGAGTAGAACGAAATGAGCGTTTGTATAATTTGTACAGTCCACTTATTTATTTATTTATTTATTTATTTATTTATTTATTTATTTATTTATTTATTTATTTATTAAGGTTTAACGACACCTTAATAGCCAAGGTCATATCGTGTCGGTGACATTTTTACAGGCGGTTGAGGCCGGAGTACCCGGAGAGAACCACCGAACAACGACGAGTAGCTGCCAGCTTCCCAACATCGTAACTTCGCACTACAGCACAGGCAGAGTTAGATTGGTTGAAGACAAGCGCACCACAGACGTGCAGTACGCCTTAGTACACGGCGTCGTCGTGCCCCCATGTGGACAATCGAGGTTAAGTGCTTTCCCTTGAACAGTCCACAGGGACTTCGTGCGTATCGTCAGGACATAACGAATTTAAATCTATACATGGACTGGTTAGTATTTCAAACAGTAGCAAGGCCAAATTTCTAACACAGTGGGCAGGGGGAGGAGCCTGTTAAAAATGTTTCGGACACAAACATTTCCGGTCAAAAGCCAGGGGTGGTGGTGGGGGCGGCGGGGGGGGGGGGGCGTTGGGGTCCAGCACAGAAAAAGATTTTTGGCAGACAGGAGATTCAGTTTCTTCATATTGCATCTTCTGTAAATTATTTCCAAACAACAAGGCTAGATTGTTGTTTAGCAGTCTAATTGCTACCTGTTTGTCAGGTAAAATCAGTCAATAAGGCTCTAATGATCACGGATTCCAGTAAACCTAGTCCAGGAAGTCTTGTCATCCATGATGTCATAGGGCATGTTTATACCTTATTGTGGAGGGTTCTGAATCGATTTGAAAATAGGATATCAACGAAATATATTATTTTTTATTATACGCTAAATTATAAATTATCGAAGAAACTGCGGAAAGATAGAGATCATATCTCCCCACTGTGAAGATATAGAAATTTTCACTTTCAGAGTTTCAATCAAAATGGCGGCTTTTAAAACATCACTCCAAGTGAAATACAAGACAAATTATCACTGGAAAAGATCAATTTGTTTTAGAAAAGTATAATAAAAAGAACATTTTGTTGTTTTTGAGTGGATACTGATCATTTCCAGCAATAATTCAATACGTATTCACCTTGAATTGGTGCACGAAACCCGCTAGTCTAAACATAGCCTGAAAGTCCGTAATATAAGTTTTTATAGTAGATATATGTCAGAAATGATATGATCCTGGCTGTTGAAATTGTCACTGAACCCCAACACCACCCCCCCCCCCTCCAAAAAATGAACATAAAGAGGGTGAATTTCTTAATTTGGAAAGTAAAATTGGTGACATGGGTGAACTGGATACCGGATGATCCCAGTGACTGAAGTACATGGCCATTGATCATCGACCACAACCCGAATCAAAGAGGAATACGTGTGCCAAATCGATATTTGCTAATATCATCTTGACATTACTGATTGCCTTTGTTTGCTTCTTTTGTTACAACAAGCATAAAGAAACAAAGATGTGTCAATAAAAGACGTCTGTTTGTCTCTCAGTCGGCGAACAGGTACCAGGTATCGACAGCCCCAGAGATAAAAGCAATTTTAAAATTATAATGCTTATGTTTGCTTTGTGTGCTTACTGTGTTTGTTTCTGTTACTGCAAGCATAAACTTATAACATAAGATCTGAAATATTGTACACTCACAACGTTTAAGTTAAGTATCGGTGCCTAAATATGATTGATTAGATTTGAAGCAGGAAGTCCGAAGATAAGTTTTGTTACATAACAGCCACATACTTTCTTGTTCAAGGTATAGACAGAACCACTTCGCCTCTCATGGTATTCTTGCGCCCAACCAAACTCACAATTTAGGCATATCCGGGCGTTTCGATTCGTGATAACGGACAACATCCAACTGATAGCCAACAGTCTCTGACATTTCAGACATTTCTGATTTTTTAACCCTTTACCTAACGTAACGGCCAAAACCGTCCAGCGCTATTCTCAAAAATCGCCAATTAATTTTCATTATTTTTTTCATTTTTTGTCTCAAAAACATAGGTTATGACCCCTCGTTTGAACGAGCTCGTCGAGCTCGTTCCAACGAGGGGTCATAACCTATGTTTTTGAGACAAAAAATGAAAAAAATTAGTTATTCAAGAATTATTTTTGCAAGTGTCGTCTGCTTTTCAGGTTAGGTAAAGGGTTAAATCCCGTGAGCCGACTGTGTTACGGCTGGGCTGTGTTATTTGCTGGAGTTAACAGAACATCCGGAGAGGGAATGGGTACTACGTTTTCCATTCTGAGGGGCAATGTCAGCATCGAACGTATCTACCACTGCCTGTATTAGTCCAGCATCAGAATTAGATAATGGAGTGAAGTCAAAATTGCGACCCTGGCGTCATTGTGCTATCTGCATTACAATCATCTAGATTCTGTGTAATATGTCAAGCCGATCCAGCTCTCAATCTATCGTTAAAATCGTAGCTGTCCTTGGAGATGAAAGGACTAAAATGCCGTTTCCGTACTCAGGAAGCTGAGCAACAAAACATTGATGGGAAATACAAGTACTCCATACTCACCACGCAATTTGAACAAGTCGACTGAATTCCAAATAAGGATTAGTCATCTTTCATGAAAGCATCCACCGATATCAAAGCTTCGGCATCTGATCGGGGAGTGTCAATGATCTGCTTTGCGAAATTTGAGAATTTTACCACCTATGCCACATTCGACCCCACTCGGTCCACTGATATGCAGTTCGTCGAATATGATGTGTATTGAATCTGTTTGTGATCGAGAACGTAGTGGTAACTCTGTGGAAACGGGTCCAATCCCCGAAGATCTGGTTGCACATCGTCTCGATATTAACGCTCATGGAAAGTAGGGGAAGGAAGCCTAAAGGTTGTCTTAACCCTGTACCCAATGAATCGCACGCGTCCGCCCGCGTAACGTGCAAATTCAGCAGTTGAAAAAATATTATTGTTTAAATAATTTCAACAAAACCATATCATGTGACCCCTCGTTCCAACGAGGGGTCACATGATATGGTTCTGTTGAAATATTTTGAAAAATTTAACAAAATGGTATTTAAAGTAATAAATTTTGATATTTTGATATCGTCTGCGTTGAGTAAGGGGTTAATTGGGAATGTTGATCTTTGTTGTGACTGAACATGCGAGAAACAGCAAACAGACATGGATACATATGTGTCAGATATCACTGTGGTAATGAATGATGTTTGCAATTCTAATGGTACATGTCATGATGTTGTTGTCGAACAGTCAAGAGAGGATTATGTGACTGCAGCGGCAGCTGAAATCGTTGATAATGTATGTCATCATACACCTGCTGAACAGAAAACATACATAGATTGTGAAGCGTCTGACCCCTCTGGGCGAATTGTTCCTGTTTCTACGGGTATGTTTCGTTAGGTTGCTGTCGACAAGTCGGAAGACGACGACGTAAAAGTAAAATACAATCGTAGCTGGAATCGTCGATCAGGTGTCACTCTGCTCATTTGAACAGAAAACGGATACTAATTCGGTCGAGTCAGATTCCTTTGCATAAACTCACCCGGTTTTTACAGATACAAGTCAAGATGTTTCTGTCGGACAGGTGAAGCAGGTCAAAAAGAAAGTATGATAAACTTTGAGGAGCAATGACTTTAATGACTTTAATCCCAAACAAATTATTGTAAATTCATACTTCGAGTCTAACTGTATAAAATGCATAATTTCATGTCGCCGGAAGGAAACGATTCCGCAAGTGAGACGTCCTGATGTGTCGGTCTTGTGCAGGGGTCTTCACTCTTGGTCAGTGGTTCTATGCCTACCAACGAGACCGTAAATAGTGGCCACAGTGACTTCGAACTCAGCAGCGATCTCATCTGGCGGTATCCCAGCCTCATGCATACGAGTGGCACGCAACCTCTCATTTTCGGTTTACCTTGGCTTGGCATTTTTTAAAATGTCGGAACACAAAAACTAGCGTGTTTTCTCAATAACCCAGGCTCTCTAGCACAACATAACGCAAAGAAAATCGGCTCGCGAGACAAGCGCGGATCCCACGTGGCATTCCAATCACCAAACGTCCAATATCAGCTTGACTGATGCAATTCCATTCTTTCTGCAGTACAGAGGCGTGTTCCTGGACATTGGTAAGGGGCTGTTGGTGTTGTGGTAGGCACCTACCAAACATATCCCAGGCGGGTCGATTGATGAAAGATCTGGACTCAGTGCTGCCCATGGCAGTGTAGTGATGTTCTAATCCTGGATAAACTCTGCAGCGACACGACCCTGTGTGCTCTTACATTGTCATCTTAGGAAATGAATCGACGGCCATGACGTCGCGCAAATGGTACCACCCGAGCTGCTAACGTGTTTTCACGGTAGTACTGCACCGTGACACGCTCTTGGATGACATGCAATGCTGTTCTGCTTGTCATGGTTATGCCTCCCCACACCTTAATCGATCCATCACCAAAACGATCAAGCTGCCTAACGGTTACGTCATGGTATCGTTCGTTCCGCCGCCGTCCCACACTCTGTTTCGCCTGTCGTGGAAGTCGAGAGTGAACCTCGATTCATCGGAAAACATGACGCTGCTCCACCGACGATTGTCCCATCGTGCTCCACACCAATTACGCCTTGGTGCAATGCGAAGTTCAGTCAAACGTGGAATTCACTGTGTAGTTGATTTCGGATAGTCTGTGTAGGTGATTTCGGATAGTCTGACCACTGACTCGTACTTCTGTCGCTCGTTGCAGCTGCTGTCCAATTTCTGAGGCACTTTGATGGCGGTTACGTAATGCTGTAGTTCCAATGAAACGATCCTGGTTAGCATTGTCGCCTCTGAACGACCTGACCGACGTCTGTCATCTACATTGCCTGTCTGACGGTAGCGTGACCACAACCTGTTAATCATCGATTGCGTAACGTTGAAAATTTGAACCACTGCTGACTGTCTGTTTTCAGCTTACAATATACCAACGGCACGTGAACATTCGTCACGTGTCGGTCTTCACATACCTCAAAAGTTACGTTTCGACCAGAAAAGAACGATGAGACCTCCGAAATAGCCCGTCCAGAACAAATGAAAACTTCAAAACGTACCCTACAAACATTAACGCGGCACTCGTGCGAAAAACCTGCACGAAGTTTTCGTGGACATTCATTATCCACACTAAACTTGGTAACATATTGATTTGTCCAATCACGCGTATCCAATACCATTTTCCGAAAATATCAAAATCAGTTTGGATATTCCCTACGTTTTTTGAATATTTTGAATATATTTTTTTAATTATAATCGGTGTCCACCAGAAAATGCTTTCAAAAGGTTTCATACTCCGATACCCAGGGACACAGCTAGAGATTCTTCAATGGAGGCGGGAGAGTGAGCTCAGTTAGACTATTAACTGGGGGTGGGATCCCAGCATGACATGAGCGCAGGCCTGTGTTTGGAGGGGGGAAGGGGGTGAGTGGGTTATCTTTCTCTCGATTTTGGGGGTCCGGAGTGCCTCACCCGGGAACAGTGTTTAATTTTAGAAACCCTGAGATGGGTTCAGAGGCTTCCATTTGTCTTAAATCTAGTCAGTTTATCCACAATAAAAATGCTTTTCTCCACGTAGGCCCATGAGTTTTCCCTTACACTAACCAGGCTACAGAGGGACTAGAGACTAACACTAGAGACTACTAGCTATTAGCCAATATGCCTACTCCTTCCAAATGACCGCCAGTCAGTTGAGGGAGTAGGTATTTGCTGAATAGCTGTCGGCCTGTAGTACTTGTATAGCCTGGTTATTGTATGGGAAAACTTCAGTCGTCCGTCAAGTAAAATGTTGGAATCCGGAAATTGAATGGAATCGGGAGTCGGGGCATAGATAAGCAAAACATGAAGGGAATTGATTTATTGAAATGTCCAACTATTGGAATTTATACTTTCTAACTATTGAGAATTATGCTGGTTATTTGGGGTTGGGTGGAGGGGGGGGGTTGTACCCCTTCCCTTGTCTCTAGGTCTCACAAAACTAAATATTTTCTAACTAGCTTGAACAAATATTTAACGTGTTGTTTCAAGATATCGAGTTGTATTTTCAAAATATTAGTAGAACAATGATATCAGTACAGCGCCCCCTTTAGTTGGTAAGTTACTCATTTAATGTGCTAATTTGTTTAAATGAGTTACAAAATTTGTCTTTCCATTGAGGAAGTGAATCTTGTTATCTGAAGTTATCAGTTATTAGGTCATCTGTATTGGTAACACATTTGTTTCAATACAAATATTTCTTCACTTGGCGTTTTTCATTACAGCATAATTATGTGTACGGGCTTTTTTTATTTGGATGGAAACACCCAGTAATATAAATGAATTAGGGCATATCAAGAACAATAAAGGGAAGATCCGTACTGAAGATGTCTTCTTCGCATCGGGAAGGTGGATAGATGAATAACACCAGATTTCAAACTTCCAACCCACACCCCTTTTTCTTCTGTAGTAAACATTCCATTTCAAAGAAAATCCATTTGAAACCCACCTTAATATTATATAGAGGTTTGTTCATATTCACGAACCCTTCTTTCTTGTATGCTATTGGGACTTTAACTTTACAAGCAGATGATGCAAAGATTTATTCTCCAGCTAGTCTCAGCAACGATGTATCTGGTCATTTCTGTCTCACATAGAACATTACAGACTGCCAAGCGCGCACACTTCCACAAGGTCATAAAAGCTATTCAGCGGTAAGTGCAAATACATGCGGTCGATATGTGATCTATAATTTTGTTACTTAGAACAGTTCTGTTCCAGATCCATTGGTCCTTTCCAGAATGTCACACACAGTAACTAAATATGCAGTTACTTCCACTTTGTTCTAAGCAGGCTTGGATTTCTGAAAAAAATCTAGGGTGGCAATAAATCGCTCACCTGGAACCTACTTAGGCGCGCAAATTGCTCTCCTGAAATCTTTTTCACTTTTTGATTCACAAAGATCTTCTAAAGACTTAGTTAACCCCCTGCACACTGATGTCAAAATATCTAAATTTTAGACAGAAAAAAATTCCCATAATGCAACTAGAAATTTAACCAATTCATTCTCGTTTGACAGAGCTCATTGAGCTCTGTCAAACGAGATTGAATTGGGTAAATTTCTAGATGCATTATGGGAAAAAACAGCTTCCTGAAATTTTGGTATTTTGACATCAGAGTGAAGGGTGTTAATACCGGGTTGGGTAATTTCTCCTTGGAGTGCATTCAAGCCAATCAATTTTAAACGAATTAATAAAATGTTAATGAATGAACCTGTATTCATTTTTTTACTATCCCCTCCGCCCCAGTGTGGTCAGATCGATCAAGAAGTTCAGGGGGACTGGTACATGTAGTGGCCAACACTCACATGTACCCAGCATATTCTGTACTCTCTTCCTCTTCTTCTTCCGTTTTAGTACAAAACCGCCTCTGGTGTATCCTCGTTCCATGGTCCGTCACCATCGAAAATAGCTGAAAGTAGGTGAGCAAAAAAACGCTTATGCCGGATTAAATTGCGTGAGCAGATAAGGCAAGCTAAAAATCGCTTGCGTCAGAATTCCATGACTGTCTAAGTACGAAAATCGGTAAGGTACCTCTCGACTTCCTTAGAAATGAAACAGAAGAGTGTGACTATTTGTTCTCGGATTAGTTTTCGTGGAAAGATAAGTACTTTTTCTGCTGCAAAGTACAAAAACAGCGTCCATATATGATGTAAACAGCATGCCATTGTATTCATATGTGTATACCATAGGTGCTATTTTCCGAAGATACGCAGCTGAATGTGTTGCTTTAGATGACCAGGGCTCAGAATACTTTTTTTTCTATGCGTAGCAAAATGCTACACCTTTTCGAAAAATGAAATAGCATTTTGTTTAAATTGCATAGCAGTTCTTGTATACCGGAGTTATGCCATACTGTTTTGTATTAAACTCTTCTGAGCAGATAGAATAATGTCCATCCATTTCTGTGCATTTTCAAATGAGCTGCAAGCCTGCAACACATGAAGCACTAGCTATGTTTGTCAACTGAACTGCCTTTAACAACTGCATGGACCAAGATATTTCCAAATGCGTAACATCTCTTAATTTGATGGGCTTAAAGTTATTTTGACTGGGTATTTTATGCAAAATGCAGAAACAATGCACGATGAATTTAAACCAATAAAATTCATTTTACATATAAAGTTGCTAATGTGAGAGGGAGAGTTAATCTAATATCAGGAGTAAAGCATCAGTGAACTAGCTTGCAAAGTTTGTTGCAAATTTTCATTTTTACATTTTGCAATACAAGATATTCAACTGCAGCCTATTAGGCTGCAGTTGAATATATTGTATTGCAAAATGCTATACATAATTGAAAATTGTGTAGCTTTTAGCATGTTTTGCATAGCAAATAGCGATGCGAAACCACTTATTTTGAGCCCTGTAGATGACATGTATTTACTACCCCATCCCTCTTCAAGTTCTCACTCCTCCACCTTATTCAAGACTTCCAGTACTGCGTAGCTGGTAACAGTTTTATTTCAAGAGTACAAACTACAGAAAATTATTTTAGCATTAAAACATGGGTAGAAATATCCGAACGTTTCCCACTCCCCCACCCACCCCACCCCAGCACATAAAATAAATCCTCGGCTCCACAAATATAAACCAATGGACAGAAAACTAGTCTTACCATTGTGCCCCACATTGTGTTATTTTTTCAAGCAAGGATATAGAATACTCAGACCAACGAGTCTGTCCTTGTGGGAGCAAAATCTACCTATTGTCTGTTTCATATGGTCGTAGTTTCAGACTATGTCACATATCTCCCGTTCTATTTATTATTCAATTATAAACAACCACTCAAATTGAAGATTAGGTTAACGAGTCAACTTTCGCATTACTACCTTATCTGTGGGCTTTCATTCCCCCTTCATTTCACTCAAAGCACACCGTGGTGGTCATTTAACACCAGCAGCCGACATGTCTGTTTACCAATGACATAACGGATAGCATACTCTATTTTCACTGGAGGGTTTCGAGGTTATTGCGAGGAATTGTGTTTTGATGGATATGGATACAGATCAAAAATATATCTGAACCGTACGAGACATCTGTTTTGTTGTTTCGAAGATTGGTCCCAACTGAAACTTACGAATACAAAGTGATGACCGTTTCTGTGAGTAAAATAAATATCACGGAAAATAACTGCAGAGGCTTTCCAAATAAATGTTTACCCTTTATCAAGCTGTCGACAAGGTACCGGGTAGTTTCTCCCCGATTCCCGTTCGGGTAAAAAATGTATATACGATAAATGTGATCACCAGAAATGAATTAATGTCGATTCTAGATTAAAAATTGATAAAGGCATACGGATAACAGTTGAATCTGCCCCAAGGACAATAGGGACACGCATTTTCATAATAAATCTGAGAATTGTCGCTCGTAACCTACTTTCCACTAAACATCAAGTCGTTCGACTATGTATTTTTCGCCCTTTTCTGCGACTTCTCCCAGTTATTATGGTCAACGGTCATGTAATACACCATTGGAAATCGTAGTCTTTCCACTTACATCGGGTACTGCTGGATACGTTGGATGAATCAAATTTGAGAAGGGGGTAGGGGGTATAATGGGGGGGGGGGGTACTATCGTTTTCGAAAAGCGGATCGTGTACTTTGTTAATATTCATAATCCATTTTGAGAACACGACAGCATCGATCTGAAAATGCTATCAGACATATTTTTTTTCGATTTCACAGATTGTGCTGAATACCTTTGTTCAAAACTAATCGTGTTTGCCCCCCCCCCCCCCCCCCCCTCCCCACCTCCACCCCCATCCGAGCTAGTTCAGTAACATTAAACTCGGACGTTTGCAAAAAATTTGTAATATGCTCCGCAAGGGTCGATTCAGTTCACCCACGCAAATTTTACTGTAAGTACTGTTTTGAGACTGTCAAGATTATATACCTTCCACATTCATGAGAGAAAAACTGAAAAAGTTACAACGTCTTCATTGTCGAAGTGAAGAAAGCCCCAAATTTTGAACTTTGAAAATGATGCAGAAATAAATAAAACGAAACCAAAGTCACGAGGGGGGAGGAGCGGAGAACTAACATAGCATTAATTAACTGACGGGGGGTCATTTGAATTTATTCTGAGAACCATGGGCGTGTGAGACGAGGGTAAAAGGAAATCTGTTATCATAGTATATCTCAATTAGATTAAGAAGACTCAAGTCATGTTATGTCGAAGAAAAATAAATCAAATTCCTCGATGACGTGCGCGTTGTTTTATGGGTTTTTTGTTGGGGTGTGGGGGGGGGGGCTGTACTCTTGGAATGTTTGTGGGCAAAGTATTTCCCGACAAACCATCATTAAGAAAAGAGTTGTGGATGGGGTGGAGAACCCCTGGAGCACTATACGAGCACCCCCCCCCCCCCAAAAAAAATAAAAATAAATCAACCATAAGAAATTTCAAGATTTGAATCACTAACAGCAGGAAACTTCACTCCTCTTGTGGGTTTCACGAAATACTTCTCAAACGGCAATGTAAAAATTACATCTTGTGTGTTGGGGAGGGGAAGTCCCAAATTCCGGAAAAAAAAGTTTTGGAGCGTGCATAACCGGACGAGTCACGATCCATATCAGGTGTTTTGAGACTGTCAAGATTATATACCTTCCACATTCATGAGAGAGAAACTGAAAAAGTTACAACGTCTTCATTGTCGAAGTGAAGAAAGCCCCAAATTTTGAACTTTGAAAATCAAGCAGAAATAAATAAAACGAAACCAAAGTCACGAGGCGGGAGGAGCGGAGAACTAACATAGCATTAATTAACTGACGGGGGGTCATTTGAATTTATTCTGAGAACCATGGGCGTGTGAGACGAGGGTAAAAGGAAATCAGTTATCATAGTATATCTCAATTAGATTAAGAAGACTCAAGTCATGTTATGTCGAAGAAAAATAAATCAAATTCCTCGATGACGTGCGCGTTGTTTTATGGGTTTTTTGTGGAGGTGTGGGGGGGGGGGGGCTGTACTCTTGGAATGTTTGTGGGCAAAGTATTTCCCGACAAACCATCATTAATAAAAGAGTTGTGGATGGGGTGGAGAACCCCTGGAGCACTATACGAGCACCCCCCCCCCCCCCAAAAAAAAAAATAAAAATAAATCAACCATGAGAAATTTCAAGATTTGAATCACTAACAGCAGGAAACTTCACTCCTCTTGTGGGTTTCACGAAATACTTCTCCAACGGCAATGTAAAAATTACATCTTGTGTGTTGGGGGAGGAGAAGTCCCAAATTCCAGAAAAAAAAGTTTTGGAGCGTGCATAACCGGACGAGTCACGATCCATACCAGGTGGACCTCCTCGGTGGGTCTCATGTGACGTTCTAGTCACGTGACCCCGTTACAACTTGGGAGGCTGTCCATTTTAGAGCCGTCCACCCTAAGCAGGCACTAGAGACCGATTCCTATTTTACTTGTAATACATAGTTTGTTTACAACTGGAGGTTTAAGTATGCTGAAATGGGTCTGCATACCACCCTGTAATTATAGTGATCTCTTGGATGAATGCTCACCAACAAACACAAAATCAACTTCAACGATGGGGCATAAAACATTCAAGTTGGGAGGATATATGGCGAAAGTTTGGGGCCTTTGGTCCCCGTGGGAACCCCGGGAAGTAAGCAGCACTTGTTTACTGTGGTAAACCAGTTCCGCTTTACTAGTAAAATAGGACCCAGTCACCAATGCTTGGGGTGAAAGTCCTCTAAAATGGGCAACATGTAGATCACCGATTGACTACACTTGACTTCATCTCCATGTTGTGTCACGATTAGCCATGGTGCATAAATATGTGACGTTAACCACCAACAAACAAACAAACAAACAATTGGGGCCTTTGGTTTGGAGGGGAGTTTGTTTGGAGTTCTGAAAGCATTAAAGATATACAAAGCAAACTTAACCTGGGTAACATAACAATAAAACATGGTTGTATCCTTTCGACAATTCCATTTTCATTGCACTTTAAAGATTTAGACGAACTCCTGCATGGCGACTAGGGGTAGCAGTTGGGAATATGTTGATGGCAGGGCTATTTTTCACAGACGGCGTTTACTAGTTTCAGAGAGCGGGGGGGGGGGGGGGGGGGGGGGCTAGAGAAAATGCTGGCAATTGATGGGAGATATCGAACTAAATGAACCAAATGGAGACTCGTACTCAATGAAAGCAAAATTAAAACAAAAACAAAGTTACCCCCCCCCCCCCCCCACCACCACCACCCTTGGGTCATAAAGTAGAGCCTGGTTACTATGTGACCCAAAGGCTTACAACAAGGCAGGGGGGATGTTCGGAGGGTGTGTTCCTTTGTACAGGAGTAATTTTCCGGTCTGCTGAATTACCACAAACAACCCTACAACTTGAACTATTTCGAATTCTTTCAGAATTCTCTGCTTCTATCTCCAGAGAATCCAACTTTACGGAATCGGTTAGGAATGCCTTATATAGCCAGTTTATATGTACTCAGGGGAAATCTGATTGAACATTTTGAAGGCATGTAGCTATGAAGTAGTGATACAAGTCAATATTAATGGATAATAGTTTAGTCAAATAGTACTGGTACAAGGCCGCAATGGAACAAGACTGTCGTAGAAGCTAATGATAGGACAGATAGATCATAGGCAAGTAGTTGCCTTGGAGCTTTCGAGATACGATGAAAGCCGTTGGTAAGACAACATTAGACCTCACTGAGGGAGTTCTCATGGCCTTAAATGACAAAAAAGGGATTCTCCATGAGGTATCCTCGATAGGTATCCTCAAATAATACAAAACCAGGCCTTAGGTATCCTCAGATATTGAAATGAGGCTAAGAGTCGTAGTAAATTATAACTCATTAAGGGATTTTTCATGTCCCTCATGACCTCAAAAGAAAATGAGGCTATGAGGGATAGTAAATTAGGTCTCATTGAGGGTTTTTACATAGCCCTCATACGACAAAAGGGATTCTCCAGAAGGTATCCTCGATAGGTATCCTCAAATAATACAATACCATGCCATAGGTATCCTCAAATATTGAAATGGGGCTAAGAGTCGTAGTAACTTATACCTCATTGAGGGATTTTTCATGTCCCTCATGACGTCAAAAGAAAATGAGACTATGAGGGATAGTAAATTAGGCCTCATTGACCGCTTTTACTTAGACCTCAGGGCCTCATACGACAAAAAAGAGATTCCATAGCCACGGGTGTTTCCCAAAAAATGCCATTGGCCATTGGATATAGAGGTGATGAGAATCGGATAGGACTTCACTGTAATAAGGGGAGATAACTCTGCATGGAGATTATGGGAAATCAAGCAATCTGATTGATTGGTTATAATCTATATAAATGATCTAGATAAATTAAACAACAAGACTACTCGGAATAGGGTCAGAACTAACAAGAATAGACTAGAATAGCTAAATATAGTAATAATAAGCAAATCTGTTCCAGCTGATAGGCTCTTCTAGCCTACTGGAGAAAACCTCAGATCAAAGGAACACGGTCAGGTATACGAAAACTATTGCAATGTTTCCCTTGATGCGATTCCCTATAACATCACCTCCCCTTAATTTGGTAAAGCTGTTCAGGCATTTAACACTGAGAGAGATAGGAACTTCATATAAAAAACTTTTTTTTTAATATTCGTGTATTTTTATCATCGATGTGCGCATCATTTCACAAACTACAGTTCTTTTCCTGTGGCGTAGTATAAGCAAATAAAAGCTATCTTGTTACACTTTTTTCCCCAATCAATTTGAACATTGGACTATTGTTCCCGGTAGAAACACATTTAAAAAAAATAGAAAACTGCCTTTTCAGACCCTTTTGGTGATCAATAACTTTTTTTTATATTCATTGTATCAACAGTGTGCGCATCGTTGCATAAAATACAGACATTGTTCTTTTTAATAATCTAAAAGTCTGTCAGATGTGGTTTTCCAATTTTTTTTCCTCTGATGAATTAAAACTTCCAAATTGCTATGAAAACACATTCTCGGACTGTACAATAACGCAGAGATGGATGAGAAATTACATAGTAATTGCTTTAATTGGTGTCGCTATTTCTCACCTCATCGTTATTCATCCACGCACATCAAGTCTCAGAAATTTCACACCTCACCACCAACATTCACTGCCTTCTTAATTGGATTTCGTCTCGCAAGTTCAGTAATCTCAAGGGAGCTAATTTTCGCGTAAGGTATTATTTTAATCAACATTGTTGGGTATGGCATATAGAGATAGAAGCAGAGAATTCTGAAAGAATTTGAAATAGTTCAAGTTGTCGGGTTGTTTGTGGTAATTCTACGAACCGGAAAATTACTGCTGTACAAAGGAACACACCCTCCAAACAAACCCCTGGCTTGTTGGAAGCCTTTGGGTCACATAGCAACCACGTGCTACCATAGACACCAAGATGGCAACCTCCAGTATACAAAATGGACGACGGAAACACGTTTCACCCTAACAACACGCGCTGCGCATACGCACTCACATCACGTATCACTATGGGAATGATGTCACAACAGTGAAAACCATTTTACATACTACTAATAGTGTCCTGTGGTATCCGGTCCCTGTATATGGTATCTACATACACAGTATGGACTTATAGCATTGGACATTAAAAGTTCGTTGTCCATTCCGGGTCTCAGTTTGAAATACTTGCTCAGCTATTAGTTGTAATTACCTTTTTGACATTTGAGAATAATAGTGTACTGTGGTACTCATTCCCTGTATGTGGACTTATAGCACTGGACATCAAAATAAGGATTCGTACTAAGTATAGTAGATAAGGGGTTAACTTACAGTCATGCAGTGGCAGGTTAACCCTTTAAAAAATTTTTAAATTTTTTTAACGAAACCATATCATGTGACCCCTCATTGGAACGAGCTCGACGAGCTCGTTCCAAAAAGGGGTCACGTGATATTGCTTTGTTGAAATTTTTGGATTTTTTTTCAGCTGCTGAATTTGCATATTACATCGGTGGATGTTGTCGATTCGTTGGGTAAAAGTTTAAATATATCAATTAGTATAATCTTTATAACAAGTGAACTGCCTTCTCTTGAAATGATGTGAAGCCAAAAATCAGTTAAATTAAACGCGGTACCTTAATTGATTTGATCGACAACGGTCGCATAACATTTCCACAAATCCAAACTTATCTCTGCTCAATTATGCTCTGAAATTAATACATTTAAAAATATTTGGATCCTTTATTCTTGATCTACGGAAAACACTTGTATTAAACCATGTTGATAGTTTTTCGAAGCTTTCAAATATGGCGCAGGCACAGAGAGGGGTTTAAAGTGGTATGGAATCATATGAAGCTGATCTGGAACAGTGTATTGTATTGATAAACGCTTTTGTGTGATGATCGTAAGAAAAATCGACAACAAAACATTTATTTTACAAAAATGGAGCCAAAATGGAATCTGTTTTGTTAGTGATTTATTATCTAAAACGAAAGGCTTCTCAACTTTTTCTGACTTCTCAAACATGTACAATATAAATTCCCAATCACACTCAACCAGGACTTTATTAAAGCAATTCTAAAGTCTTGGAAAGTTGCGATAAAAGAATTGAAAACCTTTCCGCGATGATGTCTGAAAAACCTGACAAATCGAAGCATATAAACAAGATATGCCAGATATATCATATACAATTTCTGCAACTGCCCACAATACCCCATTTGGATTCTCAAACAAATTGGAAATAGATTCTAGATATTAACTTTACAGACTTCTGACTGGGTGCTTCCAATAGACTTCTGTACAGAACGCCGGTTTTCTTCAACATACCACAGATACCTGCAAAAACTACACTTTTAAATATTTTATCGAATAGTTTACTTCTGCAAAGCTGTCTATAAATGCAAACTTTCGGAAACGGAGTTCTGTACCTTTTGTAACAAAACAATGAAAACAAGGTCGCTTTTGTTGTTTGAATGTCCTATTGCAAACCGTGTTCTTCTGAATTTTCAAGAACAGTAACGTACAAAATACAGGGATCAACATACTTTTTTTATTTGCATGGCGAAATGCTATACATTTTCAAGAAATGTATAGTATTTTTTTGAAAATTGTGTAGCATTTTCATGTTTCAAATTCAATATACAATAAAGAGTGTTTTTGTTCCCTTGAAAGCATTGGCACTTAGTTACATGTATATTAGTGGTAGGCCTACTTGAAGAGAATAAATACAAAGAAATTTATACAGTCGGGTAATGTTGCTATTAACTTGCAGTAGCAACCTTACCTGGGTCTGTAAGTTTCTGTAGCGTCGCCTGGCACCAACAGACGTGGAATCTTTAACTCACTACTGCAGCTTTCAAAGTTCCAAGTGGTTTGATCAGTTGCATTACCGAGGTATACATGTACGTACAGACATACTGATTTGGTACCCTGCCATCGTGTGAGTGGGCTTCTATCCCCAATTAACTTTTTTACTGGAGTGGATACTTGAGGACTTGGAGGCAAATCGGCAGTCATGGACCACCAGGATTTCTACCTGGTTGTCCATGAACTGATGACTTGCCATTGAGCTATCATGTTTCTACTTTCTACCAGACAAGCAGCTACAAGTTAGAACTAATGTGCATTGTCCACCATGATATTGAACTTGAGAATGTGCATGGCATATTTAGTGATTGCAAAGCTTTTCCTGAATTTTGCATAGCAAAGTTCAATGCGATACCGCTTATTTTGATCCCTGACAAAATATAAGGGTTCGTTTCCCATTAACTCCAGAATATGTTATCTTTTGGTGCAGCGATTTTTTCTCTCGATTCAATAGCAGAGTGATTTGCATATGCTACGTTACAAAAATGAAATTCATTTCCTCCTGCAAAGTGCGAAAAGGTCAACCAACCTTAGCAGGTTTTATTGAACAACTGAGAATAATCTTGAACTGATGTCCATCTGTCGCTATCTGACCAAAAAAGAAATCAGATACAAGACAGATGGTACGGAAGCGTCTAAGGGACATGTAAACTGGATTTGTATCTAATTTGAAATTTTAATTTTTTATCTGGAAATTTCGTCCTTTTATCTCGAAATGTCGTCTTTTTATCTCGAAATTTAGACCTTTTTTATCGCCAATCTTTTAAGGTTTTAAGGTGAAATTTTGACTTTTTCTCGAAATTTCGAGAGTTTATGTCGACGTTTCAACTTCTTTTAAGTCAGAATTTCGAGTAAAATCACGACATTTTGACATAAAAATCGAAATTTCGACTTGTAATCTGGAACTATTGAAAATGAATATGTTGATGTTGTGAATATTTTTGTGAATACAAATTAATACATACAACATATTGCAGTTATTACTAACATTTTTAAAACAAATTCCCAGATTGGAAAGTTGATACCGTGCAACTACGTAAGAAGTATACCATGTACACGAACGGCCCACATTGGGAAGAGGGGAAGGTGGACGGGGGAAGTGACGCCATAGTCAAGTTGCCCAGTTACGTCATGTTTTGTTGGTATGGTAGCTTGCGCGAGTGGCCATATTGTGACGTCGCCCCATAGTGATACGTGGTTTCAATGCGTGTGAGCTGCCCGTGTTATCAGAATGATACGTTCCGTTGTCTATTTTGTTTCATGGAGGCCGCCATCTTGGGTTCTATGGTTTCACATGGCTGCTATGTCGCCCAATGACCTAGAAGAGGACGGGGCTATATTCTGAGGTCATGTTTCTCCGTATAACAGTAAATCTAATAATCCCAAATTCGTGTTATTTCGTAGAATTACCCAAACAGACCCGACAAACTCCCCACATCACCCAAAACCCCCCAAAATTAAAATGGGTTCGGATTCTTTTATCCTCACTTTTTCAATAATAGGTGCATTCCTACCTTGTCTTAGCTCTATTGTTCTCATCTATGGACTAATGGAGGGACCACTTTCCCTACAGGACGACCATAAAGTCCTTGTTGGACGTGTTCGAACGAATCAGAATAGCTTAGTAGAGCCTTCAAGTTGGAACAGTTCTGGCTTGTTGGTTACTATTTTTAGCTTTTCGTATCTGTTCTGATATTTCTGGACCTATTCCGTATATTCTTCTTCTTGATCTGAAACCCTAATACAAGTTTTATCAAGCCGGATCACTTTACTTTACCACCACGTACCGTTTCTACCCATTGCCAGCACCCCTGACTAGCGAACGACTAGCCATCGGCAGCCTTTTCTCCCTTCTCTGCCGCATGAGGCTATGAGAGAAGTGTGGAAACTCCCGAATGAGGAAAAATGTACCATTCCTTTTATCCACATCTGGGTATCGAACGACCACGCCCTATGGCACTCCACTTCCACCATCCCTAAATAACGAAAGACTGGCTTTCGTCGCCCCTTTTCTTTTCGTAAGGAGGGTAGATTATACCCCATGCAGGAGTTTTCCCATGACATGATGACATTAGAAGATCCCTGAATGACATATAATCTACCATCTCTCTTATCCTCATCTAGGTATCGAACGGCAACATCCCATGACACCCCACTCTCATCTCCCCTAAATGACGATCGACTGGCTTTGGGCACCCCTTTTTATCGTCTCAGGCCATGGTTGGTATTAGAAAATCCGCGAATGAGGTATAATCTGCCATCTTCCTTATCCCCATCTGGGTATCGAACAAACACACCCAGTGGAATCCCACTTCCAACACCTCTAAATAACAAACGACTGACCTTCGGCATCCCCTTTGTATCGTATGAGGCCATGGGGTACATATAGAAATCTCTGAATTAGGTATAATCCATCATCCTCCTTATCCTCATCCGTGTATCGAACAACAAGTCCCGCGGAACCCCACTTCTAACACACTAACTGACATACGGCTGGCTTTCTGCACCCCCTTTGGTCGTATGATGCAATGAGAAGTATGAGGATATTCCCGAATGAGGTATAATCTACCATTGCTCTTATCCTCATTTTGGTATCGAACAACCACACCCCGCTGTGTCTCACTCATTTCCAGCACCACTACCTAACAAACGACTGTCTTCTTTCGGCACTCCTTTTGATCGTATGATTACGAGGGGCATGAGGGTATCTATCTATCATAATCTACCATATGGTAAAGTGAAGTGACCCGGCTAGATGAAACGTGTATCAGGATGTTCGAATAAAAAAAAGAATACAGGGAATACGTTCAGAAATATAAGAAGTGACAAGAAAAATTAAAAATAGTAACCAATAAGCTAAAGCTGTTCCAACTTGAAGGTTCTCCCTCCACTCGTCCTTGAATGAGAACAATAGGGATTAGACAAAGTGTTGGAAAAACGGAGGATTTTGGTAGAATCAGAATCCATTTCGGTGATATCGGATGATTCTTGGTGATTTGGGGGAATTTGTTTTCGGGTCTATTTGGGTAATTCTACAAAGTAAACGAGGATTTAGATTTTAATTAGATTCACTCTTATACAAAGAAACGAATCCTCAGAACATCCCCAAGGCCTGCAGAAGGCCATTAGGTCACATAGCTACCACACATTGGGTCACATAGCTTCACGTATCACGTGTCACCCTAAAATACGTGGACACTGTATCCACGTATCACCATAGGGATGACGTCACAAGATGGCCACTCACGCTGACAACCAAACATGAAGTAATTGGGTCACGTGACCATGCCGTCACTCCCCTCCACCCTTTCCTCCTCCCAGTGTGGGCAGTTCGGGTACATGCTATACTACTTAGGAAAATGCAAAGGCGTTTGATCAATTGGAAGCTGTTATGCTGTGACTATGGTCACAGCGTAACACCTCCACGTATCCTCACCTCATCTGTTGGAAGAATTATCGCGTTGAGTAACTTGACAATATCGTAGAGAGAGGGAGTGGGGAGGGCTGAGTGTCGAAGTTTTTCGCTGACGTTCCAGTAATCCAATTGTTCAGAGATCAGCGGTGCAATGCGACTATTTCCTTCACTAATACAGCATTCTTACAGGAGCAATAAACGTAATGACGACCTGCATGTGTCAGATCAATCTCTTGGACTAAATGTTCGAATTGTATGGGAAAATACTTTTTCTGTAAACATTAACTCGATATCTAAATAAAACCTACATGGAAAACAAAAAGGCCGGTATTGTCGAAAATAGCTGAATAACGGATTTTTTACCGTTAAATTTCACGTAACAAGTTCTAACAGCTGCTTGCTGATCTTTATACCGTATAGTGACTGCCGGGTTTTTACAATCAGCGATTAACGGTGAACCTGACTCCACTGTGCTATATACCTGTAATCTGAATATTTCAGAATTGTTGCTAATCAATACTTAACAAATTTGAAAATATGGAAAAATGAGATTTTGGCTACTTTGGATATTGACAGCATGTGTACCGACATTGATATTGTTAACGCTGTTCTGTTACAAATGCTTTTGTAAAGTAACCTGTTGCGAAACGCTTTGATGAACAGATTTCTGATCCTCTTGAGCTGAATATAAAAAGTATGACTTTCAGCTGAATGGACAAAATGATGGGTTGCCCTATTGGCAAAAGATTCAGTGCTAATTTTGCAACAATATGGAATGGAAGGAAAATGCCTTAAACAAATGTGCAAAGCATCCTCTCATGTTTCTCAGATATTTTGATGTCATTTTTCTTATCTTTGAGCGCATTCAAAAAATGTTGGTGAATTTTTAGAAATTTTAAACAATCATGATCCAAACATTAAATTGAAAGATACCATCAGTCAAGATTCTGTTGATTTTCTCGATCTGACCACCTATAATGGCAAACAATTAAATTATAAGTTGTATTTTAAACAACTGATTCGCATCAGTTGTTACGTACATGTACGAAATCATTTCATTTACCGCATACATTTAAAGTTGACATAAAACCACAGCTTATTCATTTTGAGCACAATTCGAGTGAAAAGTTAAATTTCCACGAGGATCGCTTTGCCCACTTGGGCGACTTCAGTTCGAGGGGGTACTCATTGCGCTTTTGTGTAGCCTGAAATCTCAAACTCTGAAAAAAAATAATGGAAAGTCCCGCAGGAAATGCCAATTTCGCACCACTGAAAATTGATCACAACAGACCGTTACAGAGTTGCAAGGGTGCGGTATTGAATTGTAAAACGCCTCGTTGTAAATTGCATACATTTATTCCTGATCCGAAAGAGGAATTTTCTTCTGAACAAACTAAAAATTATTATCAGATCTGAAACGCCCAACCCCATTAGTGATTCATCCAATATCATTTACCTTATCTCCCGTAAACACTGTAGGAAGCATTATGTGGGTCGAAGTCAAAATCTTTCTCGAATGCCTGCTACTGAACACAAAGAGGATATAAACAGCCGAACAGCATTCCAACCTTCGTGGCCGTTCTTTTGGCGATTTAGCAATTCATCCATCTGAATAACTACCAACTAAAAATGCATTGGACGAAACAGATGAATTTAGAGAAAAACGTGGGAAGTATTCGATCAATACGTTTCAAACCCTCTGGCTACTTGGTATGAACATATCAGTGAAAGAATGCGAAAAGAGGTTCATCATCGTTTTCACTTAAGAATTGAATGCAATTTTTATAATCTTTATTGGAGTATGAACGGGTGGGAATGGGTACAAATTGTATGAATCCCTTCGGGATTCATACATAATTTGTACCCATTCCCACACGTTCATACTCCAATAAAGATTATAAAAATTGCATTCAATTCTTATAATTACATTCCACAACTGTTAAAACTACTTTTTAACAAACAACAAAGCAGAAAGACGAAATAAAACATGTACGAACGAACGAGGCGAAAAACCACCCTCACACAAAAGACAAAGCGCACAACTCTGATTTTTAATTTTCGCAACTTTAGAAATGGATACGAGTATTTTAGTAACGGGCTTTATGCCACAGTTGGGAAATGTCATCAAAGAAACAGCAGCGGAGTTGATCACTGCGAGAGGCGCTAAAAGTTAAAAACCCGCCCAAACACCGTCCGAATTACATTCTGTCAACTGCGCTCTACCGTAAATGCGGGTCAAAGTTCGACCAAATGTATTCATTGGAAAATGAATTACATTTGGTCATGACGTCTTCATCCAGCTGACCAATGGGAATTGAGTATTTGGACCCAAAACGTATAACTACATTAACAATGTAATTATTTTAACATGCAACGGGCTGAATATGGAAAATGCAAAGATAGTAAAAGGTGAATCTAATTTAATCAATTCTAAATTAAAAGACCTTTTAAATCTTCCACCTGTCATCGCTTATAGGAAAAACAAAAGCTTGCGTGCCGTCAATGTAAGGACTAAATTGGAGCCCATCAATGAATACCATCAATAACTGACAGTCATTTTTACCAGTTCCTAGGTTCAACACTTAGTTTAAAGCAAATTTGTGCAGTTTTCTTTTCATGTTTCGAAACCCATCAAGGTTAAATAAATATGTATTTTCAAGAAAGCATTATTTGGGCGGTATATATTACAAAAAAAAATGTCTCAGTAGGAAATGTCTCTCAGCACGTATTTTGGTACTTCAAACACACGCTCTTCTACAGTCTTGTGTAATCGTTTCGTGAGAAAAACAAGTCACTACAAAATCGGGAAGACAAATCCTAACCCATTGTTTTTTTGTGAGGATGCAGAGAGCACAAATAAATAGTTTTGGCAACCCAAACACTATTGTCTAGGTTCTCACAGATTCGGGAAAACACCACCTCCCCTCCACACGCAGGCGTAAACGTACACATATACCTTTTTTCCACCCCACAGTTGCCCAATGCACTCTCACGAGCACACACAATCAAACTTTTGCCAGACCTGGTAGGATCGGCTATTATATGGAAAAGGGTCCACACGAACACACATATAGGTGTTGTGTGTGTATACTACATCTCTGAAGAAGGGTGTTCACAACATCTGCGTGGATCAAATACTTTTTTTTGAAAGATGTTAGATTTTTTCAGTTATGTAATCGGTTGTGATGTTTATGTTTTAAAGTCTTTCCTTCGCACAGTTCTTTTCTATACAGGAATCAATGGGATGCATTTGTTGGCATACCATAAATTTTATATGAGTTGATAAAACATACAGCCTAAAGGAGAGCCCTTATCCTGTTTGAAAAGAAGGACATTAGACCAAGATTTCTATTTAATCCTTTTACGAATATTCTTAATGTTCATAAATAATAAATTGCTCAAACCGACGTCATTTTTTCCAGCAACCCGTAGCATGTTCAATGATATGTCAATATTATATAGCTGTGAATGTTGAAATATTCCGAAACTTCTTTTTCTCAAGTATACATGGAGGCTTCCATTGTCCTTAATAATCAATTCAGACAACTGATGAACATATACGTTTTTAACCCGCATCCTTATATACCGAAACCAAGACATACTACAAATACACTTACTGTACAAGAGAGAAAACAAAAACAAACAGGCTCTTCTCGTTTTTATTTGTGATTGTTCTAGTTGCTTCCCTGTGTTCCTGTGAGACAATACAACAGAAGAAACCAGGAACAACTAATTGGTTTGTTGGCAACAATCGCAGTAACGCCAAATTCTTGAATGACAGAGGCAAGTTTGCGGTTCTTCTGCTTATCTGGGGCGAGGGAGCGAAGTGGGTGGTCACCACCCCCATTACTCGTCAAAGTGAACTCGCTCGTTGCCTCGTCAGCATGTATGGTGAGGTACCAAAAATTCAGATTTCAAGCCCAACCTTGAAATGATGTCTTATGATTTGTTTCTTTGGAATGTGAAAGTTTGTCATTATGTTGAAGAAACTATCGGGTGATACCATGTCATTGTTGGTTTTCTCTTTTTACGACACAGGGCTTTCCACAGCTTAAACAACGTTTAAGAAATTTAAAATGTTTCTGATTGAATAGAACTCCTTGTCTCGGGGAGGGGACATATTCTGTATGCATATCTAAGTGTGAGTCTTTTTGTTTATGTCTTTGAACCTTGGAGGTTAGGGTGGACTCACAGGTTTTGTGGCATTAAATAGTCAGGTCAGGATTCCTGTTCCTTTTGACCTCAAGAATGTCCTGAAAATTATCCCCACATACCTTGCTATGTCTGAAACTGTTCTGAATCGTTGCATGGCCTGATTCTATCAATTTCCCCTTCTTTCTCCTCGAGAGAATCGTTGTAGAAAGAACTGTGCAGCTTCCATTTCTAATCAAAAGTGTTTTCACATGTATGGTTCACATCAGTTGAAGAAAAACTCAAATAAAAGACAGAAGAATGCAACACAATGGTTGAGTATTTAAGTTTTGAAGGCAATTTTAAACATTTGATGACAATTCACCATAACAGCATAAAGTGTTAACCCTTTTCCTAATACGAAAAGCAGACGGCACTTACAAACAAAATTCTTGAATAACTAATTTTTTCATTTTTTGTTTCAAAAACACAGGTTATGACCCCTCATTGGAACGAGCTCGATGAGCGCGTTGCACGGAGGGGTCAAAATCTATGTTTTTGAGACAAAATATGAAAAAATAATAAAAATTATTTGGCAATTTTTTATGAATAGCGCTGACCGGTATCTTCTTCCATGGAAGGGATGTATTGCACCAAAACTGATGAGCTTCCAACAGGGCTAACGTAAAAATCTCGTTTTTATTTGTGATTGCTCCAGTTGCTTCCTTGTGTTCCTGTTGCTTTGTTGGCAACAATCGCAGTAACGCCAAATTCTTGAATGACAGAGGCAAGTTCGCGGTTCTTCTGCTTATCTGGGGCGAGGGAGCGTAGTGGGTGGTCACCACCACCATTACTCGTCAAAGTGAACTCGCTCGTTGCCTCGTCAGCATCATCGGATGTGTGTACAGCGTAGCCTTGTCGAGACCTTGGGCCTAGGCGTCCCGGAGTTCCTATAAGGCATTTTCGTGGCGCTTCCGCTCGGCGTCGATGTCTGATCTTCGTAACATTGAGAAGTGCCTTCATCCGCTGAAGGCAAGTATGTTCATTAGGGCACCACCTACCAGAATAGCGAAGAGAAGCCAAGTATGATATCAAATAATATTATATCTCACGCGACTTTCTAGGCTCCTGATTGGACGAATGATGCACCCCTATTTCGTGAAGTTTGCATCCACAGAACTGACCAGGCACTACACCCAGGCACTACACGTTTTCTATTTTTAGCACACTACTATATCAGTTTTCTTTTCATACTGGGCGAATAAAACTAATCAGGCTAAATTTAAATATTGATTCACAGAGGCACAACATCCACAAAACGACCCGGAAAGAAATCATTGTGGAAAAAATGTATCGCTTTTCCATTGTCGAAGTCACATTTTTCGAGGCGTTCATTTTATTCCTTGAGAAGATGATCCATATCTTGTTTCGAAGAGAATGATCCACACCTGGGTACAACTTTCATGAGAACGCGTCCGGAAATGAAAAATCGTTTGTTTTCGCTACTCATATTATTTCGCTATTTAATTGTATGTTTTGGGCAGTAAACGAATAAATGATGGAATTCAATTGAATCTTCGGAGTTTGTATCCCGTACTGACCCATTCGGTAATGTACATGTGTGACAAATGTGTGGAAATTATCAAACTGCGTAGTCAAATTTCGAAAATTTTAGTTTTCATTCGCGAGTTGCGCGATTCTAGAATACAGAGTTCCGTTTGGGGGAAATGTTTTGTTTACCCTCGCCGACCGATTCAAAATCTGTCTTCTGCTCATATCAATAATCCAAGTTAGCCATGTTTTGGAAGAAGAAAATGTTTTTTGAAAACTACATGGTATTTGTTTCTATGTTGGTAGGGCTGCTACCTTGGTAATAGATCAACAAATTGGACAGATGTTTTTCTTGATGGGTGTTCGATATAATATAAGGATTAGCGCATGTCTTGTCGTTGACTACGCCCATATAGTGCCCAGTGAGGTGGTGTAGTTCCCTCCGCTTCGCGGCGGGAACTACACCACCTCACTGGGCACTATATGGGCGTAGTCAACTCCAAGCCATGCACTATTCCTTAAATATCATACTATTCTACTAGTACAGTGCACTTCAATATATCTGCCTTACTTTATCGGCATATCTGTTATTGCAGTTGCAAGTATAACGTCGAGATTAAACAAACTCACATCTACAGGGGTTAAATCACGCTTCGGAAGCGAACCACACAGCGCCATTTTTTCCAGTCGTGCATAGCCACTGACCAAGCCAGATACCACAGCTGTGGGGTAGCCCATATTCACTAGCATCTTTCCGTTAGTGCTTGGAGAAGACATGATTTGTTGTGCCGACTACTGCATATAGAATGGCGCATACTTAATCTTTAAATTAGCATCAGACTCTTGCTGTTTTACTGCACATTGTGTACGTGTGTTAGAATCAGGGCTGACACCACTGGTGCTATGGTATATCGTGACCGACCATGCGGCTTTCGGCGGGTCAGCAGCCATAAGCCCACGATAACCAATCACAGACAGCCTATAATGTTTGGCGTTCAGTCTTGCCGACCATGTTGTTTCTCGAGAACAAGTTTTCAAGAGTTTGGGCTCTACTAAGGCGCACGTCTTTTCGTCCTGTTCCTTCGTCGCTGGAATATGGTAGTACGATGGTGTGATTCCTAGATGCTTTAACGTCCAATGATATCCCGATTAGTTGAACATTTTGACACAGCTGTTCCATCAGTTCCATTGGGATTGTCTTCGGTTCTTCTCCTTAAGTCATATTTGTTCCAGAGTGGGTGTCCTGCTGGTTCACTCTGATGCGGTAGTTCCGTTCATTTGCTCTGTCATTTCTCGTGTTTTCATTAGTTGTCTTTTCTGCGGAATATTATTTTTAGATCTTCTCCGTTGGTAGATTCATGATCTTTGGACAGTCTTCTTATGGCAATAAAGCTGGCATTTCTTTGTGAACATCCTCTAGCACTCTTCACATGCGTGATGTGTAATCTTTGCTGTCAGAAGCCTAATAATGGAATTGTGGGATAGTAGTTGTGGAAGATTCTTGTACATGACAAATAAAGGTCGCTTTGGTGCACATCAGCAAAAGTAGTACAACGCTACAGTACTGGATGTAGACAGTAGAATCTGGTCACAGGACAGAGAAGGAGACCAAGGACGAGTGGGTAAGACTGGCCAATGACCCATAAAAGCCATAGGCTGACCGAGGAGGTAGCTCCTCCCCTGAGTTCCAATGTGTTCTATGTATTAGTAGGCACATAGAAAATATTGCAGCTCAAGGGGCGATTTGTCTCACGAGAACTGGAAGTCAGAATAATCCTCAGAAAGCTATCCTCCAAACTGTATCCTCCAGAAGCACATAACATGTACTTTGTCATACATATCATCAAGTACCCGTATGGACGCGTGTGATATATATCTTTTATCGAGTCGTGTTCGATGAATAGATATACTCCCCTCAAATCGAACATAACCCCAGTACATAACTGTGCCCTATGATAGGATTTGCAGCTACATAGTAACTATGGACCATCATAGAAACCAAGATGGCGGGTTGTACTGAACGAAATATAAGATTGACCCACGTATTACCATAAAAAACACTCGAAACGCATGCGCATAACGCGCCTGTCACCATGGAAATAGCCTACGAACATGACCACTCGAACGGGCTGACATAACAGCAATGGGCTGACAACCACAATGCACCGCGACATCAAGTCAGTTAAGAGTTCTCTATAAAGTTGATCCTGTGACCCATGACATACTACTGATGTCAATTTCGCGAGGTAATGTTATTTATACCCATACTATCCGGATAACGTGAGGGATAATAATATTGTTGTATTCCTCCTTTCCCTGTAGAACATTTTAATCGATAAAGTTGTGAATTCTTCAAAGCGAATTTTACAGTTTTGAGCTGAAAACTTTTAATTTAGTTTAGAAACCTCGAATGTTTTTAGAAACAATTAGAAAACAAATGCCCAAAATAAGACGAAATGCGTCTTTTTCTAAATTTGTTCATGTCTATCGTTCGCATGAACATGTAACAGAAACGAATCACACAGTGCTGAAAATTAACATTTTTGTTTGTTCACACGACCATTACTCCACAAGTCATCTAACTTTTCCGTATTTTTACAGGAACCCAAAAATTCTAACAGCACTATTCAGATGTCAGGAGTAACAAATAAACGTCAAGTTTCGGTTTGTTATCGCTCCAGTGGGGATCAAGTTACAATTTTGCGTTCGACCGTTGCACTGATAAATACCCGTCCGTCAACATTGTAACCGAAGACTGAAATATCCCCAGTCCTTTTATTAGTAAACTCCGTGAAGCTATACATGCAAGTTGTCGTGCTCGTGCAATATTGGCCTACACAAATGAGTGCGCCAATGACTTCCAGCTGAGTAGTAGGTAGTTATTGAATGAATAGCTGTTAGTCTACAGTCCTTGCCTTCTGAAACATCAGTCCTAACATAAACATTTTGAAATATCGCTTTTACAGTCCAGGCTTGTGATATGACCTGATTCATAAAGTAGACAGTTGCTCAGTGCAGCCTGGTCAGTGAAAGGGAAACCGAACGATGAAATCGAAAAACTGGACCGGTCACAGATTCAAGTTGTATTTCGGAAAATTTTGTCAGCTGATTGGAAAATTCGGAGAATTTGATTGAAAATTGGAAAATCACCTTGGCTCTGGCTGAAAAAACATGACAAGATCAATTAAATTGATATTGAATTTTCAACTTTGTGAATTTACCTCACCGAATTTCCAACTTTTGCAATTTTAGGCGCTAATTGCGGGGTGGGGGTGAGACACCCCTTCACCCCTCAAGCCGAGCCTTGATAACCAGCAATACATTTTTCTCCCCCTTTCTCTCTCCGGCACTTTCCAAAAATACCTGACAATCTTGAAACAACACGTAACGCCCTTCTCCCCTTTCTATTTCCTTCCAACTCCACCAACTGAAAAACGCTCACTTCATGACATAATAACGGCGGGTCACCAACTGAAATACCACAAGAAAAGCGCCCATCTCCATGATGTAATAATGGCGGGCCACCAACTGAAATACTACAGGAAAAGCGCCCCTCTGCATGATGTAATAACGGCGGGTCACAAACTGAAATACCACAAGAAAAGCACCCCTCTCCGTGATATAATAATAGCGGGCCACCAACTGAAATACTACAAGAAACGCGCCCCTCTACATGATATAATAATGGCGGGTCACCAACTGAAATACCACAAGAAAAGCGCCCCTCTCCGTGATATAATAATAGCGGGCCACCGACTGAAATACTACAAGAAACGCGCCCCTCTGCATGATATAATAATGGCGGGTCACCAACTGAAATACCACAAGAAACGCGCACCTCTCAATGATAAAATAATGACGGGTCACAAACTAAATTTCCAAAAGAAACGCGCCTCTGTCCATGATATAATAATGGTGAGTCACCAACTGAAATACCACAGGAAAGGCGCCCCTCTCGATGATATAATAATGGCAGGACACCAACTTAGGTGATGATGTAGGTATTTGGAGAAAGGCTTCTATGTCATGATCATAAGAAAATCGATGTCATCCCTATAGTGTACACTGTGTATAAAATCAAAACACTAAAACTAGCCTCGAGCGACCCGGACCGTATATTGGAGCATTGATGTACTTGTATACAATCTTATGAAACAGGCCTGACCACTAAAAATACACACACATAAGCCCCAGTAGCGACCGATTCTTCGCCGGACAAAAACAACCGCCTTTTCTTTTTATCCTTGGTTTACTTTTCATTTTTTCTCGTTTTTTGTCTTTATATTTTGGATCTGTAACCAGAGCCAGGTACAAAGCCCATCTACGGGGTGAGACGCTGGTCCTCATCTCAGAGTTAAATTCATAATAGCGTGACGTGACTCTTTTGAATAATGTTACCGCCTATTAACATTTATATTTCTGCAAAAAAACCTCAATTAATTTTTAGAACCGCCTCCCTAATAAAGGAAAGCGAATTTACGTGCACTCTGCGAAATGAGACGATAAAATAGTAATGACTTCGATTTCGTACCAAACAAAGGTCTACATAAAGATTATGAAAATATATCCTCAACATCTGAAAAAAATTAACCATCCAGGAGTCACATGGACAAGAATATAACTCTTCAAGCATTGCATACTAATTGTGCAAGTTTTTTTAAGTTCTGCTATTCACTACTGATGTTGCATGACAAAAATTCCACCAGCGTGTAATTGACGATACAACCGCAAAAATGGCTGTTACAAAATATTTAAGTACGAACGAAAAGCAATTCTGGTATAATACATCCCAAACATATAAATACGTTCTTTTTTGGAAGTTTACGGGACGAGCGTCGCACTAGAAGTGTATCTATCTGTAACGAACACGTGACCTCACAGACAATTAAACGAATCGAATTGGCCACTACAGTCACGAGTTCGGTACCGATACAAAGCTAGAAGTACTAACGTCCCAGACTTCTAAATAACTTAACCCGTTACGTGAAGACAAAAGTTTTTCGCTATACTACGAAACGCGAAAAACGATTAGTCTTCCCTACACTGCGTATAAAAACAACAAAACACTAAATCTACTTTTGGTACCTAGCCTTGAGCGCCTTTACAAACTTTGCCTGCGCGAAACGCTGGTTTAAACAAAAAAAGAATCAGAATGCGTGGTCAGTCCTGAAATAACAAAATTCTTTTTTAGCCAAACATCTGTACATGCGCAGGAGAAGCCCTTTGTCACCACGACCTCTGATCCAAATCTACATTGATCAGTTTTACTCTTGTAAATGTTCAATGAGAAATAATTGTCAAAGAATTCTAGATCATTCATCTTAAGAGCTACTAATTCTCCAGACCTGAGAAAGCGAGTGAAATCACAGTGATGTTTCTGACGACTAACAAATCTGAACTGGAAGACTACTTAGAACATAAAGTTATCAATAAATCTGAAGAAATAGCGTCTTTGCAGTGTACTTGGCGAGCGGAAAGTCGTTTGGAAGATGACAACAGGTTGTCTATAAAAACATTATTTCTGGGATCGTCGTATCCAAAAATTCCATGAAAATGCTCAATAGCGTATTTTACTGGGTAAACAACAGAATACGAAGCACCTTGATCATGTGAAAAATAGAGCAATAACATCACCTCCTAGAGTCTTCGCGAAACGTTCACACTTTTTAAATGAAGAGAGATACTTCAGGCTGGTACTGTCCACCGTAGAAGAAAACATAAATTCTGCCATTTTGTCTACGAGCCTTTCTGTGAATGGTGTTTCCTTAAGCCCACTGTCTCTCACTTTGGCCGTTATCCTCGTCTTCAGAATTATCAAAGAAAGCGCAAATTAATTTCTGAACTCAAGTACATGTACTAGCTTGGACAGACAAACGTATTGCTCCCAGAGAGAATCTCAAAGCATCTTCACCGAATACCCCATTGTTGCCCCTACCTGGAACTATCGGACCCCTGTTACCCAGTTCAACCATCTGGACCTCTTTCCCAAGCAAGAAAATTATTGCGGGCCAAAAATAACTTGATTGCGATATCGAAAAAAACAATGTTCCCACCGCGCTATCAGCCGCTACTTTGTGGATAACTTTTAACCATTTACCTAACACGAAAAGCAGACGACACTTGCAAACAAAATTCTCGAATAACTAAATATTTTCATTTTTGGCACCAAAAACATAGCTTATGACCCCTCATTGGAAAGAACTCAAAGAGCTCGGTCCAATGAAGGGGTCATAAGATATGATTTTGAGACAGAAAATGAAAAAAATAATGAAAACTGAAAGGTGATTTTTATGAATAGCGCTGGCCGGTTGTGGTCGTTAGGTTGGGTAAGGGGTTAACATAGGTTTTGGAGGCGGAACCAATCAATTATTCTCCTGGGACCAATATTGCCGAAATGCATCGATGGCTCCTGTACCTGGACATCACCAACGAGAATTGAAAGCTTTAATATTTCTATTGTAATCAGTTGGGAATCTATCCAGTGTATGCGGGCCCCATTTCGAATCCAAAATCTGAAAAATTTCTGATTTAACCATCCAATCGTCAGAATCGGCGCATTTACTGATACTATCAGCTGTGACATTTAATTCCCTAGGAACTCATGAAGGCACTATCGTCGTATCGTTGATGGTACATGTCTCCCTAATATCTAAAGCTAACTTTCGTAAATGGGGATGCTTATTACCTGATGGCTCGATCTGAGTTGCCGCCTTATTGACCGTGCACCACTACACACGTGAACCCCACAGTTTCTCACTAAGAGACCTGCAGACTCTGTTCAGAGTCTCAAGCTCACGCCATGTACAACTGAGTCCACCTTCCGCTGGTGACCACGAACCAACCTGTCACCGGCGTATCGTCCATGCCCTGGACAAAACCACCGAAGCCCGTGTTCGATGCATCTGTGAACACAACCATTGTGCACCCTGTACTCACCAAGTTCTGACTATTTAACGAATGAAGTTTAGTTTTTCAAAACGGCAAATCGTCCGCGGCGCCTTCTCCCGCGGGCACCGGTGAAACCCAGCTAGCTCTGTAGGTCCACGCGTGATACATACATCGGGTCCGTAACCGAACCACTGACTCCATGGCGCCGTTCATGGAAATCAATTGACCGACGACTGCCGTCAAAGCCCTCGCGTTAATTAAACCGCCGTGTCTATCGACTTGCCTTTCAACGCCATCGATGGTTTGAAACACCTTTTAAATCCTGTCTTCACAAACCGAAACTGGACCATTTACCATATTCCAATCCAATCCAAGCCATCTGACCGACATTTTCAGATACCAAACGCATGTTTTGTACAATATCAGAAACCCGAATCTTATCAAATCGGCAACTATTCTCTCGCTTAACCGTGACTCCTTTCTTTACCTTTTTCACCTGCGATTCCATCATCCAAATACATCAAAGCTTTGATTCCCTCTGAACACCAAAATTTTGTGACAACTTTAGTTAATTTGGTGAATATTTAGGCCGCTGTAGATACCCCAAAAGGTATAACGTTAAAGACAAAATAAGTGCCGGTATCTCCGAACCTCCACGAAAATCCCAAGAAAGTTCTGTAGGAAGGAAACATTTCCAAAATATGATATCCACTACGAAGGTAAAAAGTTAACAGAAAATCCCCTGGAGTAAATAATTCCCTTGTTATCGAACTGTCTTCAAGTCTAAATTTGAATTTGGCCAAATGTTTATTAATATGTCTGCAAACCAGGACTAGTCTATTTTTCCCTTCTCTATTTTTAGCCACTGTTAAGGGGTTAACTACCGTTTGTCTCTCCGCAAACTTAGAAATGCAATTCAAATAACCTCTACAATTCCAACTCAACGACAACAATCGTTTGGTACCGTTAAAAAGGGTAACATATAGCCGCACTCTACTATGCTCATTTTGTAATCTGAAGCATCAGCATTTTCCCACATTGAACGATGTTCGTTCAATCTGCCTCGTGGACTAACGGTATCATGCAAAACGACCCGGTCACTCGGTACCTCTGCTCGCGTGATGATCGCACTACCGCGGATACCTGTTTCACTGTTCAACAGATCTCTAATCTCATCTTGCTCATGATCTGCGGGCCTGTTTTCAACGAAGCGGATACGTTGAATTCACGGACACAATTAATCTTTTCTTTAACCGGTAACGCTTTGACGGGTTTCAATACAGCAGACGTCTCTGCCTGAGAATGTTTGTTGCCAAGTTATTTGCGTAAACTCCGCGTTACGGCTTTGTGATCAAATGCACAGTATTCCTTGTGTCACATTCGTTATTTTGTATGCAACAAAAGTACATGTTAACCCCGTAAAACCGAAGACGTGTCTAAAATACTTATGTTATTTACTGACTGGGTACGGGGATCTGCAACCCTCCTCGGGCACTCATCTTTCCAATGACCAGGACGAGAACACAGGAAACAGAACCCAGCCTCTCTGGAACCAGAAGTAGTAGCTGTCGAACTTGCTGAAATTGTCTCTAGCTTGAATGGTTGGAAGCGGCGATTTTTCCACTTCTTGTCATTTGATACTTTCTTTTGGGCCCTGGCTTGGCTTTCTAAATCTTTCTTTCATTTTCTGAGTCTGAAGTAAGATGATGAGACTCGTATTCGGCGACAACTTGCCACCCAAGTTCAGACGAGTTTGCCTGCTTTATCAGTTTCTGACGATGCAAAACTAAATCTATACCTTCTTTCAACGTAGTACTATCAGCTTCGATAGCGGAATTGTCCTCAGCTGATCACGGCGTCATTTGCGTTTGATAAAAGCTTTTCCAAAACTTTCTCGTTTGATTTGTGTTGCTCCTCGTGATGTGTTTTTTGGACTAGAAACACTCACTTTTAGATATTGTTGTGTCCAGGTTATAGTGTGAGACAGCTTCCTATCGATAAGGTGACTTCGTTGACCCAACATTTCCGACTGCGACTCTTTAATCGTGTTTTTAATTTTCGTGTCCAAATCATGCTCCATTTTCCAAATCAAGTTGACGGAACGAGCGTCGCGCTAGATGTGATCTATCTGTAACGAACGCGTGACCTCATAGACGATTAAATGAATCGTATTGGCCACTACAGTCACGTGTTCGGTAACGATACAAAGCTAGAAGTACTAACGTCCCAGACTTCTAAATAAGTTAACTCGTTTATACTACGAAATGCGAAAAACGATTAAACAAAACTTTTCTTTCACAAAAATGGAGCGAAAATGGCTTTTGTTTTGTTAGTGACTTATTAACTGAGACGAAGGGCTTCCTAACTTGTTCTGACTTCTTAAACAAAAACAATATAAGACCCCTTTAACGCTCTACCACGGCTTTATTAAAGCAATTCCATGGTCTTGGAAAGTTACGATAAAACAATTGAAAAATTTTCCGTGATTACGTGTGAAAAAAAAATGACAAATCGAAGCATAGAAACAAGATATGTCAGATATATCATACACAATTTCTACAACGGTCCATCATACCCCTATTGGATTCTCAAACGGAATGGAAGAGATTCAAGATATTAACTTACAGACTTCAGACTGAGCGCTTCTAAAAGCCTTCTATAGAGAATCCCGTTTTTATTCAACAAACGATAGATACCTACAAAAACTACAGTTTAAAATGTTTCATCGAACTGTTTGATTCATTGATTTATTTACAGCAAATAAATATACAATATAACAATAAGACAGGCTGCATATGAATACACTGTAAGGAAATGGTATAGACGAAAAGGCTGTCTTCCTTCCATTCACCTTTGACGAAAAGAATATTCATGACAGCAAGGTTTGTGATGTTAGCACATTAGACTTAGTGGTTCAACCTCTGTTTGGAGAGATACTATGGTGGATAGTACACGGTTTGTATGGGCGGCGCCATCAAAGCACGAAGCGGCAGATCAACCACCCAAACATAGAACACAAGAAGCTCATATAAACCGCAAGAAACGCCGATAAGCCACCAGTCCTCGAACCATTGGACAAGACCAACCCCTCAGGGGCCGAAGTCTCACCCCATTCCTGCGGCCTACATTCGTTAGTTATAGAATATCGCAAGCCTGGGAATCAACCAGTGGTACCTCAGCAGAATTCCCACCGCTGTACAACGGGCTAGTGAAGAATACAACTTGTTAATTAGTACAATAATTTATACAATAATTGATACCGTAATTATTGCTATAATTAATAATTGATACAATAAGCAACAATTCGGTGAGGGGAATAGTTTCTGTCACCCTCACGAAGTCAAAGGCAAAGGGACGGCAGGATCTGTTTGTAGATGTTCGCTGTTATAGAAATATTTTGATAGCTGTTTTGCCTTACTAATATCAAGCACGACACAATGGGTTATTACAATTTACTGTTGACTGGTATGAATCAACAAACCCTTCAGCAAGAGTCTTCTTAGATTGAGCCCTGGTAAGACTTTGCATTTGAGGCGTGACTTCGTTCCATAAGTTTCGAGAAGGTATGAGGCGGGAGTATAGAGGAAATTTGTGTTCTTGGTTTAGAAGACTGCAGTTTTTCTGATTGTCTTGTATCCATACCCGATGTATTTGTATATATTTTGAAGGTCTCATTGAAACAATCCGGCAATCTGCTGTTGAACTAGTCATTCTTAAAGAGGAGACCTTGTAATATGTATAGATCTTCCAATTTTAGAATTTGTGGTTCTTTAAATACCGGATTGTGTTTACTTCTGTAAAGCTATCTTTTATTGCAAACTTTCGGAAACCGAATTACGTACCTTTTGTAACAAAACAATGAAAACAGTTTCATTTTTGTTGTTTGATTCTCTATTGCAAACCTGTTCTTCTGGTCTTTCAAGAACAATAATGTGCAAAATATAACGCCCGTTTCCCATTAACTCCAGAATATGTTACTCTTGGGTACAGTGATTTTTTCTCTCCTTTCAATAGCAAATTGATTTGTATATGCTAGTTTACAAAAAGAAATTAATTTCTTCCTGCAAATTGTGAAAAAGTCAGCCACCCTACGCAGGTTTTATTGAACAACTGAGAAAAATGGAAATCTTGAACTGATGTTCATCTGTTGTAATCCGACCAAAAATGAAATCAGATAAAAGATAGATAGTACGGAAGCGTCGAAGTGACATGAAGAATTTTTTTTTAATTGGAAATTTCGTCATTTTATCTCGAAAGAAATAAATCTTGAAATTTGGACTCTCGATCTCGAAATTTCGATTTTACAGATTTCAAGTCGAAATTTCGATTTTTTTTCGCGTTTTAACTTTGTAACTCAGAATTGCGATTAAAATCCCGCAGATTTTGTAATAAAACCTGAATCTAATTTAACCAATTCTAAATTAAAAGACCCTCTAAATCGTCGACCTATCATCGCGTATAAGAAAAACAAAAGCTTTGCTTAACAGCCATGTAGGGATGAAATTGGAGCCCATCAATGAATACATTCAATAATTGCCAGTCAGTTTAACCAGTTCCTAAGCTCAACACTTAGTTTAGAGCAAATTTGTGTAATTTTTTTTTCATGTTTCGAAACTCATCAAGGTTTAATAATATATATTTTCAAGAAAACACTATTTAGGAGGCATATTACAAGACAAAAAACATTTTAGTACTTTAAACATACACACTTCTACTGGCTTGTGTAACCGCTTTTGCGGTGAACTTTTTATTTTCTCTTTTATTCTCTGAGAACAACAAGTCTCTACAAAATCCGAAAGACAAATTCTAACCCATTGTTTTCTTTGAGACGACTCAGAGAACACAAATAAATCTTTGTGGAAACCCAAACACTATTGTCTAGGTTCTCATAGATTCGGGAAAACACCTCCCTCCACACACACGCGTACACTCACACATATACCTTTCATCCCACCTCACAGTTGCCTAACGCACCCGCCAGCACGAGTACACACAATCAAACTTCGCCAAACTTGGACACAGAGAAACAAGCAATCCTAAGACATATTTTCCTCCTTCACAATATCTTTTTCGCAATGTTCAGCTTCTGAATGGAATTTTTAATCCGTTGGCCTTATTAAATCGTTTTCTTTCGAATTGTGTGACCCCCGCTCCATGAGCGCGATCACTGTGGGAGCCCCCCCCCCCCCCCTGAGCGCGATCACTGGGGGAGCCCCCCCCCCCCTCCCCCAGTGATCGCGCTCATGGAGCTAACCAACGAAATTTGTCTTTTTACTCAAGAAATGATGTGTGTAGTACATGTAGGATCGGCTATTATATGGGAAAAGATCCAAACGAACACACACCGAGAGGTTTTGTATATTTGTATACTGAGTCAAACAAGAACGTATAATGAAATCTGAGGAGGAATTATCGACTTTAATCCCAAACAAATTATTGTAAATTCATATTTCAAGTCTACGTGTACGAATCTGCATACTTTCATGTTCTTACTGTTGCCAGCGTCACATCAGGACGTCGCAATTCAGACATGGGGTGAAATGAAACGTTCACACATGCAGTCAATATCGTGTATTCCCACCGTTTGCCTCTTGAATGGCAAGACATCGACGGCGCATGGACCTGATAAGTCTCTGGATGTCACCCTGTCACTGCTGCCTTAGAACATTACGTAAATTGCCTAACGTCTGAAGATCATTAAGTTGTACCCGACGGTCCAATTGCTCCCAGAGATGCTCGATTGGAGACAAATCTGGCGAAAGTGGGGGCCAGGAAGAGGTTCGATGCTCTGCTCCTCAAGAAAGTCACGACACATACGTGCCACGTTACATCGGGCATTGTCTTTATGGAATAACTGCAATCGGACGTTAGCGTTGAACAACGGCACAACAACAGCATTAAGAATTTCGTCTCTATATCACTGTCCATTCAGATTACCATCGATGAAGATCAATTGCGTTCGATGGTGCAAGGAATTCCTGCCCAAACCATTACACTACCCCCGCTGAAATGTTCGCATTCCCGCAGACAAGCATCAGAAAACCGTTCTCCTCGTCGGCGATACACTCTTGCCCTACCATCAGCGCGCCATAGACAAAATCGTGATTCGTCATTAACAAAAACTGTGCTCCAACTCTGATGAGTCCAGCGAACACTCTGACGAACCCATTCCATTCTAACGGTCGGGTGACGTTGGGTAAGGATTGGTCCGTGGTATGGACGCATACTTCAATAGTGGTCACAGTGACTCCGAACTCAGCAACGAGCTCATATGGAGGTATCCCAGCCTCATGCGTAGCAATGGCACGCAATCTCTGATTTTCTGTTAGCCTAGACATTTTTTTAAAATGTCGGAAGACAAAAACTAGCGTGTTTTCGCAATAACCCAGACTCTCTAGCACAACATAACAAGAAACTCGTCGGTCACCCATTCAATTTGACATTTTCGGGTAGCACGTGCTATTTTGAAATCCGTGGCAAAATTTATACGGTTGGATGGACAACAACAACATGTCATTAAACTCTTTGCACGACTTCTTGCCCACAAGCATACAGCATAAGAACTATTATATTTCATCCTTTATGCTATTTTTTCACATTTGTTTCTATTATACTTTCTTTTTTGACTCAGTATATATAATGCATCTCTGTGGAAGGGTGATCACAACATCTACGTAGACCAAATACTTTTTCTTGAAAGATGTTAGATTTTTTCAGTTTTGAAATCGAACGTGTTGTTTATGTTTCAAAGGCTTTCTTTCACACAGTTCTTTTCTATACAGGATCAATGGGATGCATTTGTTGTCGCACCATAAGTTTTATATCATTCGATAAAACGTACTTTATATTTTTGAACATTGTTTCCAGACTAAAGGAGAGCCCTTATCCTGTTTGAAAAGAATGCCATTAGACCAAAATTTCTATTTGATCCTTTTACGAATATTCTTAATGTACATAAATAATAAATTGCTCAAACCGACGTCATTTTTTTCCAGCTACCCGTAGTTTGTTTAATGGTTTGTCAATAGTATATAGCTGTGAATGTTGAAATATTTCGAAACTTCTTTTTCTCAAATATAGGTTTACATTGTCCTTAATAATCAATTCAGACAATTCGTCCCCTGAGTTCCAATGTGTTCTATGTGCCAGTAGGCACATAGAACACATTGGAACTCAGGGGACGAATTGATGAACATATACGTTTTTAACCCGCATCCATATATACCGAATACAAATACACTTGATGTACAAGGGTGAAAACAAACAAAAAAAACGCTCTTGTTGTGATGGATGGTGAGGTACCAAAAATTCAGACTTTGAGCCCAACCTTGAAATGATGCCTTATGATTTGGTTGGTTGGAATGTGAAAGTTCGGGTCATTATGTTAAAGAAACTATCGAGTGACAGCATGTCATCGTTGGTTCTCTTTCTATAGCACAAGACTTACCACAGATTAAACAATGTTGAAGAAATTTAACATGTTACTGATGGAATAGAACTTCTCCTGGTATTCGGGAGGGGGGGGGGGGGGGCATATTCAGTATGCATATCTAAGTGTGAGTCTTTTTGTTTATGTCTTTGAACCTTAGAGGGTGAGGTTGGTTTTGTGACATTAAATAGTCATGTCAGTATTCCTTTTCATTTTGACCTCAACAATGTACTGAAAATTATCACAATATACCTTGTTATGTCTGAATATGTTTTGAATTCTTGCATGGCCTGATTCTATCAATTTTCCCTTCTTTCTTCTCAACGGGATCGTTGTTGCAAAAAGAACTGTGCAGCTTCCATTTCCAATCAAAAGTGTTTTCACATGTATGACTCACATCAGTTAAAGACAAACTCAAAAGACAGAAGAATGCAACACAATGGTTGAGTGTTTCAGTTTTGAAGGCGATTTTAAACATTTGATGACAATTCACCTCAACAGCATTAAGTGTTAACCCTTTACCTAACACGCAAAGACGACGACACTTACAAACAAAATTATTGACTAACTTTTTTTATTTTTAGCTCAACGTTGACGTGGTCAAATTTGAGGTTTTGTCATGGCCCATCGTCCGCATGTCCGTCTGTTCGTCCGTCCGTCTGTCCCTCCGTCCGTCAACAATTCAATGCGGCTCGAGCTACAGGCCGTATTTATGAACCGATCTTTACGAAACTTCTTGGGTACCTTTGTTATCACCGTGGGACGAGAACGAGAGTTTTTGAGTGCGCTCCGATATTCAAGATGGCCACCGGCAGCCATGTTGTCCCGAGATTAATGCAATCAGTATTTTGTACAGAACTTCTGTATGAAAGTTCTGATTTGAATAAATGTTTGTATGAATGTTTAGTAACATGGAATACATCACATATAATACGGGTTTTTGCTCGTGCTGAAATTATGCAAATTAGATGAACTTTGATTTATTCAGTGCTACTTTTTCGCAGTAAGTACACATGTCAATACGGCTCGGGCTAGAGGCTGTATTTATGAACCGATCTTCACGAAACTTCTTGGGTACTTTTGTTATCACCTTGGGACGAGCGAGAACAAGTGGGTGTGGTACGAGATTCAAGATGGCTGCCGGCAGCCATTTTGTACCGAAATTAGATACAATCAGTTTTTTGTACAGAACTTCTATATGAAGGTTCGAATTTGATTAAATGTTTGACTGAATATTTAGTAACATGGAATACATCACATATAATACGGGGTTTTTTTTCTCGTGCAGAAATTATGCAAATGTAACCCGGGGTTATCTCCACAAATCAATAAAATGGGAGGTCAGGGTCCAATAACACTATGTAACATGTATCCAATGGTTTCTTTATTACATGGTTATTAAAACCTATAAAATAAATATACAACAAACATGAGTTTTCAGAATATTGCAGATAATAATAAAATGACAGAATTTGAAATGAATCGATATGTATCGAAATATAAATATGAATCGCGGAACACGACGAAATCGAAAATCGACCCATATGCAGTAGAAATGGAAACTCACCAGATATGCATAGTATATAAATGTTACAAATTGTCGCATTTTTACTTTAAATTTAAATACTTTAACGCACTTGGAGCAATCAGTTGTAGAGCTGATAGACACACAAAATGGTTATGTTAAAGAGGTTTGTTAGTTAGGCGGGAAAAGGACGTTGGTCATTGGTTAAATATCACTGCATATATGTTTTGACCATGGCCAAAAAGTGTGAATTACACACTCATATCAGTAATTGAATAAATAAATAAATAAATAATTAGTTGGAATAAGTAATAAGCATATATTTCACAATATATATGGACAGCTCCTCTGGTTACACAAATTAGACGAACTTTGATTTATTCTGTGCTACTTATACACTGTAAGTGCACACGTCAATACGGCTCGGGCTTGGGGCTGTTTTTATGAACCGATTTTAACGAAACTTCTTGGGTACCTTTGTTATCATCATGGGACGAGAACGAGTGTTTTTGGGTGCGGTCCGAAATTCAAGATGACTGGTGGAGGCCAGTATATACCGCAATTAGGTGCAATCATTTTTTTTGTACTGAACTTCTAGGACTACGTTTGTTATCATCATAGGATGGTAATGAGTGCTTTGGGGCTCAGTCAAAAATCCAAAATGTCTGTTGGCAGTCATATTTACGGGAATTCTGTGTATTACATTTTGTGTACAGAACCTGTAAAGAAGATTTTTTAAGTCAGTAATGTTTGCTATAAATGTATTGGGTTCCTTTGTTATCACTGTGGTATGAGAACAAATATTTTGGGGTTCTGTCAGACCCACTCGTGGACACAAAATGGGAGATAATTAAAAATCTTTTCCAAAAACACCAGACAAAATAATGTTTCTTGAATTCAGCATCCCTAGGATGTGCATAATCAAATTTGTTGAAGCCAAGTTCCTGTGTTAATATTTGGTGTTGTTTGGGGAGGGTAAACTACGGAAGCCTATTAGCTTTACGTCGTTTTTAGTTATTAAATTGTAACTACAATTTAATAAATTGTAACTACAATTTAGCTAAATTGTAGTTACAATTTAATAAATTGTAGTTACAATTTAGCTAAATTGTACTTACAATTTAGCTAAATTGTACTTACAATTTAATAAATTGTAACTACAATTTAGCTAAATTGTAGTTACAATTTAATAAATTGTACTCACAATTTAGCTAATTTGTACTTACAGTTTAATAAATTGTAACTATAAGTTAGCTAAGTTGTACCTACAATTTAATAAATTGTAGCTACAATTTAGCGCCTGTACTCTTATTGGTCAAGCTAAATTGTAGCTGCAATTTAACTGGCCAATCGGGTTCTTTGTTTTGTTTTCGCTGAAAATGGTCTGAATAATCTCTTTCTTTGAGATGTTTCACACATTCCGCCGATTGAGTCAGTCACGGCAACAAAATCTAACAACAGAAATGGGAAAATAAAATCATCATCATTTTATTATAAATATAATTATTTTTATTTTGGTTATCATTGGGCATAAATTGAGTATTACTGGGTAACATTGGCAACTCGGGTGTTAGATAGAAAGAGAATGTAATATGTGTAGCCTAGGAAACACGGAAGCCGTAGCATTTTTGAGCGATAGCTTGAAACTGGCTCACTATTATAACACTCAGACTGGCAGGATGTAGGTGTTATGTAATAGATATATCACTATTTTGTGTACTATATGGGTAAATAATTATACAGCTGTGCAGGTGTCTTGAGATATTTTGGACGAGGCGAAGCCGAGTCCAAATATTGGAGGACACCTGCACAACTGTACAATTATTTACCCATATAGTACACAAAATAGTGATATATGTGATTTAATCCACAGCCCCTCAATGTTAACAAAAGTCAAAAAATTATATTTTAGAAAGTTTGACATGAGTAAAACCACATTTTAAAACACTTTTTGCTTGCTCTACCCCCGAAAAACAAAATGGGCATAACCCATTGTTTGCTTGCTAGAAAGTCTATTGAAGTTATGACACGCATCAGGAGAACAGGTCTGTTCTTTCGAAGTGAACTCACATCATGACGTAATTTGTTCTCCCGCTAATATAATGTCTCAGCTCAAGGGTGGAACACTTATTCAATTCCTCATCGAAAGTGCGGCAGATAAATTTAATAATCGTTCATTTTTAAAGCATTCGGATGAATAATTCTTTTTTTTATCTGAAGAAGAGGTTCGCTTTCCCTCAGGGGTGGCTGGTGGTGGTGCCTGATTGCCGTCTTAATATTTGAAAAAGGGCGGTTGTTTAGGTTATTTATTTATTTACTGGTGTTTAAGGTCACTTTTCTGCAGCTATGGCTAATTGTGACCGCAAAAAAGGTGTAAAGTCAAGTTCAGCCAATCGTTTACATCCATGCTGCCCATTTTAGGGGACTTCTACCCCGGGCACTGGTGACCAGGTCCTATTTTACCAGTAAAACTGAACTTGTTTACCACAGCAAACAAGCACTGCTTCACTTCCGAGGTTTCCACATAAGTCCTTTTTAGGTTACCAGGGCTGTTGGTTATTAAAAGCAACAAAAAATTAAAAAGTACATTATAATTTGGACACGATGCACACTCAGTTCAGTAGCTCTGTCGAGAAAAGCTTGTCGATAATTCATGTGTTAGAAAGTTTTTCACACCTCCTTTACAGCATCTTTACTTTTGAATGGTTATGATTACAGAACCGTGACAATCGTACAAATATCTAGTTATTGGGACTGTTTCAAAACCGTCCCAATATCCCTAACCAAATGAAACTTATAGGGAGAAACAGTTTCAATAAGGTTTTCGTGGGGAAAACTATTTGGGAAATGGTGGGTCTGCCAAGTATAACATACGGTACGGAAGTTGTACCCCTAAACCACACAGTTGTTAAGAGCTTGGAAATCCTGCAGAACGATGCAGACCGATGGATAACAGGCTCGAGTAATGCCGCAGCGCTAGAAGCGATCAGGGGTGAGCTTGGGTGGATGAGGATCAAGGCCAGGATAGACCTATTGAAACTCGGTTATCTTAATTATTTGATAAATCTTCCCGATAGCCGATGGTGTAAAGTAATGTTCCTGAGAACTTTCAATTCAAATATCAAGACGGGGTGGATGGCCCAAGTGAGGGAGCTAGTAGAAAACTACTCATTGGAGATTTCGGACCTTGACGTTGGGGCAAACCAGGGCAAAAAGATCGTCAGAGAAAAGGTCATGGAGGATTGTAACCGTAATTGGCGAGAGGGGGTCAAACCAAAGAGATCTTTGGGTGGCCTGCGTGATAAAGAGAAGCCTGGTTTTGAAGAGTGCCTTGATGGCACCTTTGGGGGGGGGTCACTGTTGTTCAAGCTGAGGTCGCGGTCCCTGGAGCTGAGGGAAAAAATTGGGAAAAAACAGTGAAAAGAAGTGCCAGTTATGTAACTTGGGCGTGGTGGAGACCCTGGGACACTTTCTTATAGAATGCCCAAAATACCAGTCTAAAAGAACAAGATTCACGGGGAGTATAATGGGGAAGTGGGATGGTAGAATGAAGGACATGTGATTAGGGGGCGACTCAAAGGAGAGGGTTAATATACTAATCGAAGAGATTGGGAAGAATGAGGCAAGGGATGTCATCAAGCAGTTCGTCTCCGAGTGTTGGGAGGAGAGAAGAAGCGCGGGAATAAGGAGACAGTTGGTAGAACATGGGTAACCAAGGCCTTCTCATACGAGAACCGCGACAAATCAGCGGCCGGCCGAAGTGTTATTATTATTATTATTATCCAGATATTGGTACTGTTTTACTGAGCTGTTTTCATCAAAACCGTACTTGGTGTGATTTTATGAGGCTTGTTTTCATGACAGAGAACAAAAGAAATATTAGGTAGCTGTGGATTAAAGTACCGGTAGTGAGAAAAATTGCGTCCCAAAGAGGGTAAGCGTTTTGAGGATGTTTTCCCGACCCGGAAACATTTCAGTCTTTGAAGGCTCCAAAAAATGCTTGAACATTTGTAAAGGAAAACCAACATTCTCAATTGGTAAATTATGATAGCATGGAGGTCATCCTCAATTTGAGTTAATTCCATGAGGATACTGTTATGATCAATTTAGGGGTAGGGGTGAATCACTGATAGACGGCTTGACTTTTGTGTTCGAGGCTCTGAGCTCAAGCTCGTTAAGCCATAAGAGCGACCCTCATTGAAAAAAGAACAAGGCATTTCATCCCAGTGCACACATTGGGCACGATGACTCTGTGTAGGGACGTATATAAACCGCTATCGACTTACTTCTGTTGTCAATCGCTCCAACCCTGCCTATGCTGCAGGGTGGAGTTATGATGATGTTGGGTAGCTGGTAGGTGTTCATCGTTACTAGGTGGTTCTTTCTGGGTACTCTGGCTTCCTCCATCCGTAAACCTGTCACCGACATAACACAACACTGGTCGTTGAAAGTGTTATGAAACCAAAATAACTAATTAGGCCTAACAAAAATAACCTTCTCGTCACTTATGGGGTTTGTAGTTGTTTTATGAATGTCCTGGTTGCATGCTGAGGGAATAAAGCTAAGGTATTTCAAATCATGGGAGTAGATTTTGGCGCCGAGTGCTTTAGCTCGGATTGAATCCATAAATCGGGGATGTATGTGACTAAGATGTAAAATCATGAACTCGCCGGGCGAAACCAAGACATCTGCATTTGGTCAGCAGGCGGGGCACACGGGGGTAAACAAACAATTTATGCAATTTTTTATTAATGTTCTTGAAGGCAGAACTTTTTGAAGTTTTTGTTTTAAAAGCAACCATTTTCAACTTTGTACAGTTATGACTGTACCTCCCCGCCCATTGTGCACGCCCGTCTCCCTATATATGCTCTATGTTATCACAAAAAGTCGTACACAAAATCTTTCCACCAATTGTTCAGGAATGGCCAGACTGGCAAACGCCCAGGGCTTCAATAATTTAAGGGGTCCCACATTTCACACGGAATTGTGCAAAACGATAACATTCTCTCAAATATGCAACATGAATCGCGTGAAACGATGTTTTTGAGAGGTTCAAGTGCCAGGAAATGGCTCCTTTTCCTTTTGGATGAAACAAATTTTCTCCCGCGGGCCACAACATGGTTGATCTTGTACATTACTTGAACCTACAGGCCCACGCAGATTGGCGCTTCCTAGGGCCCTCTATTTCTTACGGCATGTGTTTTTACCCAATGATACACAAAGACACCCAAGTTGCCAATGTTGCCCAATAATACTCAATTTATGCCCACTGATAACCAAAATAAAAATAATTATATTTATAATAAAATGTTGATGAGTTTATTTTCCCATTTCTGTTGTTAGATTTTGTTTCCGTGACTGACTCAACCGGCGGAATGTGTGAAACATCTCAAAGAAAGAGATTATTCAGGCCATTTTCAGCGAAAACAAAACAACGAACCCGATTGGCCAGTTAAATTGCAGCTACAATTTAGCTTTACCAATAAAAGTACAGGCGCTAAATTGTAGTTACAATTTATTAAATTGTAAGTACAATTTAGCTAAATTGTAACTACAATTTATTAAATTGTAACTACAATTTAGCTAAATTGTAACTACAATTTAGCTAAATTGTAGGTACAATTTATTAAATTGTAGCTGCAATTTAATAACTAAAAACGACGTGAAGCTAATAGGCTTCCGTAGTAAACAGTATTAGCGCAACCAGATTTTCTATTTCCAATGAGAAAAATAAAACCTCCTCATCCGTAGGAACCCTATGAGCTAAAGATAAAAAATTCAAATACCTATATTTTAAGAAAGACTGGACAAATATTTATTAATTAGTATGAATCAACCTTAGAAGAGTTTGAATCAAACACAACTGCTAACCTTTGGCTTATCGTGTACTATACAAGGATCCCTATTGTAACATTTACCCCAAAGAGATTTATTTCCTAGTTTAGCATCTGACTGTCACCCACCTTTACAATACTTTACCTGTACATTTGTTACAGGCTACGGTCAGTATTTATGTACATATCTTTACAATATTTTACATGTGCCTTTGTTATCAGGTCATTACCTAGATGTGTGTCATTGCTGTGTACTATACATGTTCATGTCTTACACAAGTTGAGCTACAGTGTCACTGACACTTTCATTTGTCTCAAAAACATATGCTATGACCCCTCATTGGAACGATCTCGATGAGCTCTTTCCAAAGAAGTGTCATAACCTGTGTTTTTGAGACAAAAAGTGAAAAAATAATGAAAATTAATTGGCGATGTTTATGAATAGTGCAGGCCGATTTTGGCCATTACGTTGAGTAAAGTGTTAAAGTACGAAAATATCCAACTATGACATGGTGTCATCCGACAATTTCTTAACACATTGGCCCTGATTATCAGAATCTACAAAAAAGGAACCTGAGGACCAGAGATAGAATGTTCTTCAAACCTTGTCATTATCATCATTTAATTTATATATTCTTGACAGCAATGTTACCCTAACATAAATCAATAGAAGTTGTCCTGATAACTGACCCCGCATTTTGCCTTCGACCATCCCCCTTACAAACGACCATGGCAAACGATATCCTTCTTGAAGAGATACATTATTGCAGTATGTTTCTCTGCCATTTCTGCGCCCACTGGTGAGCCAAATCCAGTATACGAGATCTACAGAAATTGCGGCAAGTAATGAGTCCACGAGAGTTTTCAAACTCCATAGTAAATAAAAACAAAACCTTTTCCTTGCTAAGCATCAATTGTCAAAGACTAAATGGAAACTGGAACAACTTTCAGAACTGAATCTGTGATTTACAGCCACCAATCAATTCACCAGACGTTGTTGGAATAACAGAATCCTTAACGTGAAGGTGGCGATTACATAGTCGATTGTTACCCACCGTTAGAAACACGCATGCACCCTGACCAGGACGATGGTCGGGAAGAAGTTGCAATACTCGTGAAAGCAAATATACGGTATAAAATTCGTAATGATAACTCAGTTATTATCCCGCCTGTTTCATGAGTCCCAGTTCATAGAAACCGGTTTTCTGCAAATATGTATTGTAGGTATAATTTATAGACTCACCACTGTCCCGAAAACTTACAATGATTTGCTCTTGGCAAAGCTGACCCAGTTGGCCAGTGAGATTAGCAAGGAAAATAATAATAAAAAAACATATTTAACGGGAGTCTTCAATGTTGATGTAAGTTTCGGTAACCACAATAAAAAAATCAATTTATCGAATTAATGTTTAGAGGAGGTTTCGCGTCCGCCATCACCCGACCACCAAGAGTTACCAATTATTCTGCGACGCTAATCGACCATGTATTCTGCAATAAAACCGACTACAAATCAGATATAATAATCACAGACATGAGTGACCACTTTCAAACATTTTTCGTCGTCGAGATATCATGTAATAATAGTTTCAAAAGTACAGAAATCCTAATAAAGTAAATCTCCGGAGAGAACACAACCAGCATTAAAACCAATCTGTCTATTTGTGATTTCATAAGTGTATTTATCATATGACTCGTCCGTTTTGTTCACATGTATGGTTCACATCAGTTAAAGAAAAAACTCAAATAAAAGACAGAAGAATGCAAAGCAATGGTTAAATGTTTAAGTTTTGAAGGCAATTTTAAACATTTGATGACAATTCACCAAAACAGCATAAAGTGTTAACCCTTTACCTAACACGACAGAAGACGACACTTACAAACAAAATACTTGAATAACTACTTTTTTCATTTTTTGTCTCAAAAACATAGGTGATGACCCCTTATTGGAACGATCTCGATGAGCTCGTTCAAAAAAGGGCCATAACCTATGTTTTTGAGACAAACAAGGAAAAAATAATGAAAATTAATAGGCGATTTTTATGAATAGCGCAGGCTGGTTTTGCCCGATACGTTTGGTAAAGTGTACAAGTACGAAAATATCCAACGATGACATGGTGGCATCCAACAGTTTCTTAACATATTGGCCCTGACTATCAGAATCTACAGAACAGGAACCGGAGGACCGGACATAACATACATCAACAGAAGTTGTCCTGATAACTGACCCCGGAACTTGCCTTCGCCCCTCCCCCTTACAAACGATAATGGCTAACGATATCACTCATGAAGAGATACATTATTTCAGTACGTTTCTCTTCCATTTCTAAGCCCACTGGTGAGCCAAATCCAGTATACGAAATCTACAGAAATTGCAGCAAGTACTACAGCCCACGAGAGTTTGCAAACAACAAAGTAAATAAAAAATACCATTTCCTTGCTAGGCATCAATTGTCGAAGAATAAATGGAAACTGGGACAACTTCAGAACTAAATCTGTGATTTGCAGCCAGCAATCAATTCACTAGACGTTGTTGGAATAACAGAATCCTTAACGTGAAAGGTGACGATTGCACAGTCGATTGTTACCAACCGTTAAAAACACGCATGCACCCTGACCAGGACGATGGCCGGGAAGAAGTTGCAATGTTCGTGAACTTAAATATACGGTATAAAATTTGTAATGATATCTCAGTTATTATCCCGAATGTTTCATAAGCCGCAATTCATAGAAAGCAGTTTTCTGCAAATATGTATTGTAGGTATAATTTGTAGTCTCAGCATTGTCCCGAAAACTTAAAATGATTTGCTCTTGGCAAAGATGACCCAGTTGGCCAGTGAGATAAACAAGGAAAATAATAATAAAAAACATATTCAATGTAGATGTAAGTTTCGGCAGCCACAATAAAAAAATCAATTTATCGAATTAATGTTTAGAGGAGGCTTCGCGCCCGCCATCACACGACCAACAAGAGTTACCAATTATTCTGCGACGCTAATCGACATGTACTCTGCAATAAAACCGAAGAAAACAAATCAGGAATAATAATCACAGACTTGAGTGACTACATTCAAACATTTTTCGTCATGGAGATATCATGTAATAGTGGTTTCAAAAGTACAGAAATCCTAATAAATTAATTCACAGAAGAGAACACAACCAGCTTTGGTTATATTGTATTAATATTTTACTTGGGGGCGCGGTGGCTCAGTAGGTAGCGGTGCAGACTGCAAGTCGAGAGGTCCTCGGTTCGAATCCCACCTGCGGCAACCGCGTTGTGTCCTTGGGCAAGACACTTCACCCCCATTGCCCATGTGGGGGCACGATGACGCCGTGTACTAAGGCGTACTGCACGTCGATGGTACGCATGTCTTCAACCTATCTAACGCTGCCTGTGCTGCAGTGCGGAGTTACGATGTTGGGGAGCTGGCAGCTGCTCGTCGTTGCTCGGTGGTTCTCTCCGGGTACTCCGGCTTCCTCCACCCGTAAAACTGTCACGGTCATGATTAGCCATTGTGCATAAATATGTGACCTTAAACATCAATAAATAAATAAATAATCTTTTACCTACAAGAAAAACGCCATTCATTTTTTTTTTTTTATATTTTCACTTTTTGCTTCCAAAACATAGGTTATGACCCCTTATTGGAACGAGCTCGACGAGCTCGTTCCAATGAGGGGTCATAACCTATGTTTTGGAAGCAAAAATTGAAAATGTTTAGTTATTCGAGGATGTTTTTTTCAAGCGCCGTCTGCAACTCAAGTTAGGTGATTGGTTAAAAAGTCATACTAAGTGGCTAATTTGTGCGTGTGTGTGTCATATGATAAATAGAATATAAAATGAGTGTTTTTCTCATATAATATTTATGAAACTCGTCCGAACTTTCTGTTTGCGCTCGCCAGAGGTTCGCCAAAACGGAAAATTCTTAGACTCGTTTCATAAATATTATATGAGAAAAACACTCATTCCATATCCTCTATTTATCTGTCCCGAAGAAGGGTATGGCGATCTTTTCGACAAACTTCACCAAGCCATTAACGTAGCATTCCCCTTAAAAGATAGTCGCTTCGTCCTAGCGCATGATACGTGAATTGTGGATGATCACTGGCCTGCTATAATCCTCACTAAATAAGCAAATGCTATTCAGAAATGTAAAAAAGAAAAATCTATCAAACCATAATATTGAACGATATAAAAACCACTGTTGTATTTCCATCCGCCTGGAGCATACTTTGAATGCAGAATATTATAACTTCGTGCTTATGGAGAATAAACGCGATGTCAAAAAGTCTTAGGAAATCCAACGCAATGTTATTAACTAATCAAATCCTACCCACAATTGCCCCGCACCTTTAAAGATGAGAGTAGGAAACTAACTCACCTTAAAGACCCAGGAGAAAAATTTAACCTATTGTTTCTTAACACGGGTAAAAATATAAGAAACAAAATTGAGAGTACAAGTTATCATTTTTCAGACTGTATTAAGTGTAACAACTGGCAAACGCTTTTTATGTCGCTAACAAATATACCGGAAGTAATCTTATGTATGAATGGTCTACGAACAAAAGTTAACAAGGACTGTGATAATTGCGAACCAATAGCCCGCATAATTAACCTTTCCTCCTCTACTAAAAAGATCTACAACAAAATGAAAGTGGCAAACAGCAACCCAAATTTTAAAACTAGCAACCGCCAACTATAGACCCTTCATTGTCCTTCCTGCCCTCTCTTAGATACTTAAAAAGATTATGCACAGAAAATTTCCAAATTCCCTGGAAGAAAATCAACTCTACCGATATCAATTTGGATTTAGTAAGGGGCACTCTACCATTCACCCTATATTCCACCTAATTAATAATTTCACAGAGATGACCGACAATCCTACCAAGGAGTGTACACTCAATTTGATACGATGTACCATTCAGTTCTGTTGAGAAAACTTCAGCCATATGGGTTCGACGACTATCTGTCTGGACGCACACAGTTCGTTTTATACGTGAACATGTCTTATGACTCTCACCCTGTAGTTACGGGTGTCCCAGAACCCTACAAACCCTCATCTAGGAGCCACCAGAAGGTGTTTAGGCCACCAAATTGGGACGGGGGGGGGGGGGGTAAGAGTGGGGGGTCAACTGTAAATGGGTGAAAAGTGTCCGCTTCCTCGGTTAAAATATTTGAGGTCAGCTGGCCGCATTGACCACGGTTGGGGAATTCTTGGCGAGCTTTCGACCGCGGAGGAGTTCCTGAGGTAGAAATAGGAGGTCAGCCTGTTGGACCTCGCTTAGCATAAAGACGTCAAAAATTAGGTCTCGGAATGCGTCGTGGGGTTGACAGGTCGATCTGCCAAATAGACTACTTTTTGACCATGCGCGGGCTACATCTTTTGTACCTTGGCAGCCTCAGAAAATTTATTGATGGTAGAAATCCCTTTCCGGTAATCCCTGGGGCTGCATTGTATTCGCGAAAGTTTTGTAGTTAATTGCATTTTCTTCCATGGAAACGATGTATTCTACCAAAACTGATACGCTTCCAACATGACTAACGTAAAAACCTCTTTTTGTGCTTGTTCCAGTTCCTTCCCTGTGTTCCTGTGAGACAAACAAACAGAAGCAACCAGGAACAACTTATTGGTTTGTAGGCAACAATCGCTGTAACGCCAAATTCTTGAATTTCAGAGGTAAGTTCGCGGTTCTTCGGCTTGTCTGGTGGTGTTTTAAAATCTGAAAGTTGAGACTCGGGGCGTGGGAGTGTAGTGGGTGGTCACCAACACCATTAGTAGTCAAAGTGTACTCGCTCGTTGTCTCGTCAGCATCATCGGAAGTGTGCACATCGTAACCGTGTCGAGACCATAGGGCCTATGCGTCCCGGAGTTCCTTTATGGCCTTCTCGCAGCGCTTCCGCTCGGCATCGATGTCTGGTCTTCGTAACATTGAGAAGTACTTTCTTTCGCTGAAGGCAAGTATGTTCATTAGGGTGTGACAGGAATGATAGTCCGTAGGAACGTTAGTCCCTCTGGACTATTATTCCACGGAATTATAGTCCTAGGTCTAACATTTCTAGGAATAGTAGTCCGGCGGACTACTATTCCTAGAAATGTTAGACCTAGGACTATAATTCCGCGGAATAATAGTCCAGAGGGACTAATTTTCGTACGGACTATCATTCCGATCACACCGGCACCACTTACCACCATCGCAGGAGAAGCCATGTATGATATTGAAGGAACTATATATCATGTATCGTATCATATAATATCCTACTATTGTTCTAGTACATTGTACTTCAATATATCGGCTGGTATGTTGCCTTAGTTTATCGGCATATCTTCTGTCGCAGTTGCAAGTATAACGTAGAGAAGAAACAAACTCACATCTACAAGGGTTAAATCACGTTTCGGAAGCGAACCACTCAGCGCCATTTTTTCCAGTCGTGCATAGCCCATGGCCAAGTCAGATACATTGTACCACAGCTGAGGGGTAGTCCATATTCACTAGCATCGTCCCGTCAGTGCTTGGAGAAGACATGATTCGTCGTGCCGACTACTGCATATAGAAGGACTCATACTTAATCATTAAATTAGCATCAGACTCTTGGTGTTTAACTGCACATTGTGCACGTGTGTTAGAATCGGGGCTGGCACAACTGGTGCTGTGGTACCTCGTGTCCGACCATGCGGCTTTCGGTGGTCCAGCAGCCATAACCCCCCTATAACCAATCCCAGACAACCTATAATGTATGGCGTTCAGTCTTGTCGTCCCTGTTGTTTCTCGAGATCTGGGACAACGCTTGCGCGGTCTTCCGGAACGACGGGGAAGGGGAAGCTGGGACCCTTGCTCTAAATAAAACATGGCCGGCTGCTGGAAGACCGTTCTCCCGTCTCGCAGCCTTAGCCTCACGTAACTCTGACAGCAGCTTTCTATGTTACGTTTTTCACGCCATGGCTACTTTCCGCCCAAGCTCCTCATTCTAAGAGTCTTCATCCTGTTGTTCCAGAGTCATTTTTCAAACGGGGTTGTGATCCTCTTCGGTTGCACTGTTGATGCTGGAACCTCTGAAAATGTATTCTCTACCCACACGAGGGGACCCTGGCTGCCGAAAGTGTCGTTAACCTCAATAAGTAAATAAATAAATAAATAAATAAATAAATAAATAAATAAATAAATAAATAAATAAATAGCTGTATTTTCTGACATCATCCGGTATAGAGCGAGGGCAGCCATGTCTGAACTGGCAATGCTCAGCTGTTGTCAGAGCTGAGGTTAGCGGAGTTAGGTATATGATAACGTACTTGCGGTACAGCACACATGTGGTCGAGCAGATACCACGTCCATCAAATGGGTAGCTTCTAGGTCTGATGTCCGTTGACTCTCCCCTGTGATTGGAAGAAATGTATAGGCTGCCGTTTTATATGGGCTGCTGTGCTCAGAGTTTTCGTCATTGCAGAGAATAGCTGCGTATCCTGTGTAAAGCCTCAGAACCTCTTCGTTGTCCACGATGTCGATCTGGTCAGGTGCGAGGACACATCCCATGTATTGCTTAGTTTGCTCTCCTGCTGCAAGCGCAGAGAGCCTCGGTCGCTTATTCTGCAGCGTTTGCTCGCCGGTACCTGCCCCCGGTTGATGAACTACATCCTCCTGGATGGCAGTGCCACCATTCGTTTTTGTAATCTGACAATAGTTTGTCGATAATATCGTCGCAGTTCATGGTACATTTTTTGAGTTCCTCAAAACGGAGCAGTTGCGCTAAATTTCTCACTTGATTAATACTAAGTATAGTAAATCGAAACACTACAGTCATCCGTCGACAATACTTACAAACGCCTTGACACAAGAGTTGCAACCTCACATGCGGAGTCAGCAAGCTGAAGTTCTTCTCTAAATGCTTTTAGTGTCTTCCTTGAGGCAGTCTTCAAAACTGTCTCGGTCTTTGCAGTGAAACGGAGCAACCCAGCGAGTCTTCTCTCTGGGGTATTTCCGGGTTGAGTTGTATTTTGGGGTCAGCACTCACACGCTTAGATCTGCATGGCGGCCACAAAAGGACTACTTTGACAGCATACCTGTTTTTCTGTTAGAGCGTTTGATGTGAAGCACTGATAGACGATGTACAGGTGGGGGGGGGGGAGGTTCTCCATGGAATTGTCTGTAGAAAGGGAGTGGCTCTTCGGTAGAATTCGCTGTCTCACCAGATCGATGAGTGTACCTGGTACATTTAGTTGAACCTGATGGTAGGGAAGCCGTTCTTGCCACATATGATCACTAGAGTGTAATGGTGGCTGCAAGATACGAATACATTGTTGAGACGTAGCGGCCATTCTCGATATTGAACTGGCACCTACAATCACATGCCAGTAGATGTACAATGTGCTGACCTTTTCAACAGCCTGAGTGATCTGGAAAGTCTGACCGCGATATTTGTGATGTTAGGTTTGTAGATTGTATCAGATTCGCAGGCGTAAGCAGCATTCAGATTCTCGAAGTACATTTGATTGTCCTTTATGCTTCTCGCCGGGACGTCAGGTTGATATACCACAGACTTCTGCTCTTCTTTTTCGGTATTTTGCAATAGCGAAGAACATGGTCAAAGAGGATGGAGTGGCGTCCGACATACCAGTTACCAATCAGTCTAGCTGGGTCTGACAGGTTAACTTTCTAGAACTCTACGCTGATATTGCCGATGGTGTACTTGACAGCAGTATCTTCTATGGCCAGGATAAGGTAAGCAGATACTCTAGGTTGCCCCGGACGCACTCTCGCACACGTGCAAGACATTGTGGCTCTCTAGGAGCTTGGACTTTAAGGATATAGGCGTGATCGATGGCCTTTTCTTCTTTCATTGTGGTGTCCATATCACCAGCGTTCACACATAGTTTAGTTGCGTTTCTGTCAGCTGAAGTACAGTTAAAACTAGAAGTCCTGTCATGAAATGCGCACAAATAGCACGTTGATATGCGCGTTAATGTACGCGTTATCGCCCAAGTAAAGCTATCAAATTCTGTACATATGGCCTGTGGACAAGCAATGTTTCAGCCAATGGACCTCCGGGTAACCCGGAGGTCCATTGGCAGAAACATTGCATGTGTTTGCTATGAGTAACTAGGAGAACCTGCCGTGCTTTGGATGCCATTCGATATGGCAATTGCGCGCAATTCCAACGCACAATTAAGCCTAGATAAGCGCACTATTCGTGACAGGGCTTCTAGTTTTAACTGTATTAGTTCCTTGGTACTGCGCATTTTCGCGTTGCAGCGCTGTCTTTCAGAGGTGGGAATAGCAATGATACTCGCCGCTGTCGTTGATGGATATGATCTCGTTGCTATCAGTCTTGATTGTGGTTTTCTTCGCCATGATAAACCCTAGGATCTGGTCCTGTCGGTGGAGGTTTAAGTCAGGTCTATGGCGAAGTCGAGACGCGCGGTACCAGACACACCACTATCGGTACTACGTTCAGGAAACGCACAAGCAGCTGCTGATTTTTGTCTGTCGTCGAGTGGAAATTCGTTTTAACAACCGAGTGCTGGATGTTCTTTGCTCCCAAAGGTTTCAGAAGTTTGCGGTAGGGATCTAGCTTGCGCTCATACAAACTTGAAGAAATTGTTGTACTACGTACTGTATATTGCATATATTAAATCTGCCGACTTCAACATACAAATAAATATTATACAGTCTTCAATCTTCATTCTCTGTTCATCGGTTCTGCATATTGATTGTAATAGACTGTAGTTGTATGACCTCATTAGAAAAATGTGTGTATCTCTGTTATAACTTGTTCCACTGAAGTATCGTTTCTTGTTCATCTCTGATTCATGACCCCACGATCTCTCTCGTTTGTCTGTACAAATCCGAGACAGCTCGCTCGTCGGAGTTTACTGTTTACTGTGCGTTGTCTTAGCTTTTCAAGAGTTTGGGCACCACTAAGGCGCACGTCTTTTCGTCCTGTTCCTTCGTCGCTTGAATATGGTAGTACGGTGGTGCTATTCCAGATGCATTAATGTCCAATTCTATCCTGGTTAGTTGAACATTTTGACACAGCTGTTCCACCAGTTCCAATGGGCTTGTCTTCGGTTCTTCTCCTTAAGCCATATGTGTCCCAGGGTGGGTGTCCTGCTGGTTTACTCTGTTGCAGTAGTTCCGTCCATTTGCTTTGTCATTTCTCGTGTCTTCATTAGTTGTCTTTTCTGCGGAATATCTTTTCAGATCTACTCCGTTGGTAGATTCCGGATCTTTGGACAGTCTTTTTTATAGCAGTAAAGCTGGTATTTCTTTGTGAACAACATCCTCTGACATTCTTTACATGCGTGATGTGTAATATTTGCCGTCATAAGCCTAATAATGAAATTGTGGGAAAGTAGTAGCGATTCTTGTACATGTCAAATAAAGGTCGCTTTTGTACAAATCAGCAAAAGCAGTAGAACGTCAAAGTACTGGATGTAGATAGTAGAATCTGATCACAGGACAGAGAGTCGTTAAGATTGGCCAATGACCCACAAAAGCCATAGGCTGGCCGAGGAGGTAGTTCGTCCCCTGAGTTCCAATGTGTTCTATGTGCCAGTAGGCACATAGAACACATTGCAACTTAAGGGGCGAGTTGTCTCACAGGAACTGGTAGTCAAAATATTCCTCAGAAAGCTATCCTCCAAACTGTATCCTTCAGAAGTACATTACATGTACTTTGTCATAAATATACCCGTAAAAGTACCCGTATGAACGCGTATGATATATGTTTTGAGGACACTTTGCACTATCACATAAGCCGACAAGCATGGAGAAGTGCTACAAGTCAGTAGTAATGGCTGAAGACTCTTATACAGGACAAATAATGATCGCTATGGTACAAGCCAATGAATGTAGAACACTATAGTACATGATAAAGACAGTAGAGGCTGATCATAGGACAGACGCTCGAGACAATGGACAAGTCGGTATTAATAGTCTAGGATCTACGAAGGCCATAGGGTGTTCTACGAGCTATCTACATCTCAGGAACTAAGAGCCATAACTCTCGTCATTCCGCCTGTGCTATATAGTTTTGAGGTAGAGTAAACACTTTCACATAATGACATCAGCGCAGCTCAGTACGTCCAGCATGTGCCTTAGTACCTTTTTGTGTGTGTCTATGACTGGTATGTGTTGTGAATACAGGATTAACGGCTACGCAGTCATAGTCGAGGGGGGGGGGGGGGGGCAGAATCTGAGACAGCAGGGGGGAAGTTAGGACAAGATAGAATTCCCTGGTAGTAAGGAATTGAGCACGGGATAGGCAGAACTCTCGAATTCTGGAAAAATCCAAGCAAAGCAAGATATAACAGTTCTCAGTGTTGGGGTAAGTTTAGGTAGTTGTCGGGTTGTTTGTGGTAAATCGACATGCTCCCAATGAATCTACGAAGATCTTAAACCATTTAAGACAGTTGTGTACTTGGTGCTGCTCTTCTAAAGCTGAGGTGTGAAAGAGAAGTTTGGGATAAACCGCGCCAAATAAACAGTTGTCAGGTCTTGTTCGATGATTAGATATACTCTCCTTGAATCGAACATAACCCCAGTTCATAACTGCGCCCTATGATAGGATTTGCTGCTACGTAGTAACTATGGACCATCATAGAAACTAAGATATAAGGCTGACCCACCTATTACCATAAAAACACGCGCCGCGCATGCGCATATAGCGCCTATCACCATTGCAATAGACTACTAACATGACCACTCAAACGGGCTACCATAACAGAACGTGACAACCACAATGCACCGCGACATAAAGTCAATTAAGATGTATCCATGAGATCTCCACAATGTTGATACTGTGAACCTTGACATATTACTAATGTCAATTTCGCGGGGTAATGTTATTTATACCCATAGTATCCCAATAATATGAGGGATAATAACATCGTTGTTTTCCTCCTTTCCCTGTAGAAAATTTTAATCGATAAAGTTGTGAACTCTTTCAAACTGACTTTTACAATTTTGAGCTCAAACCTTTTAATTTCGTTTATAAACCTCGAATGTTTTTAGAAACAATCAGAAAACAAATGCCCAAAATTAGACGAAATGCGTTCTATCTAAAGTTGTTCACGTCTATCGTTCGCATGAACATGTAACAGAAACGAAACACACAGTGGTGAAAATTAATTTGTTTGTTCACACGACCATTACTCCACAAGTCATCTAACCTTCCTGATTTTTCCCTAAAAAAATGCATTTTTCAGTATTTTTCCAGGAACCCCAAAATTCTAATATCACTTTTCAGATGTCACGAGTAACAAATAAACGTCAAGTTTCGGCTTGTTATCGCTCCAGTGGGGATCAAGTTACAATTTTGAGTTTGACTGCTGCACTAATAAATACCTGTCCGTCAACATTGTTACCGGAGAATGAAATATCCCCAGTCCTCTTATTAGTAAACTCCGTGAAACTGAGCATGCAAGTAGTCGTGCTCGTGCAGTATTGGCCTAAGGAAATGAGTTTTCCCTTACACTGACCAGGCTACACAAGGGCGAAAGGCTGACAGCTATTCAGCGGCAGGCAATGGGCAGACACCGAAATGTACTAAGGCCCATGAGTGAGCCAATGACTTCCAACTGACTGGCAGTTGACCCTGCGAACCAGGCATTGGAAACTGAAAAGATAATAAAATTTACATTTTGATTACAACTTCATGCAGATTGAGTCAAGTTATATTCTTTCAAGGTTTTTGCATACTTTACTGTCACATTAATTACTTTTTTCCTTTTTGTTATTATGCAATTTAGATTGGATTATTTTGTTCGCTGCCTCATGTTTGAATTGTAAAATGTCGGGAAAGGAGAGTCTTCTAAGTGGAAAGCACTTGTTCACTGATTCCTTTGCATTTTTACTAGTTTGCAAATAAAATATGTTTAATCTAATCTAGTCAGTAGGAAGGAGTAGGTAGTTATTGACTTAATAGCTGTCAGTCAAATGTCCTTGCTTTCTGAAACATCAATCCTACCATGAAAAATTTGAAATATCGATTTTATAGTCAAGGCTTGTGATACAACCTGAATTCATAAAGCAGACAGTTGCTCAATGCAGCCTGGTCAGGGAAAAGGAAACCGAATGATGAATTCGAAAAACTGAACCGGTCACAGATTCGAGTTCTATTTCGGAAAATTTTGTCAACTGATTGGAAAATTCGGAGAATTTGATTGAAAACTGGAAAATCATCTTGGCTCTGGCTGAAAAAACATGGCAAGAGCAATTAAATTGATATTATTGAATTTTCAACTTTGTGAATTTGCATCACCGAATTTCCAACTTTTGCAAGTTTAGGCGATAATTGCTTGATGGGGATGAGACACTCCTCCACCCCTCAAGCCAAGCCTTGATAACCAACAATACATTCCTCTTCCCCCTTCCCTCTCCAGCACTTTCCAAAAATACCCTACAATCTTTAAAACAACACGTAACGCCATTCTCTCTCCCCTTTCCATTTCATTCCTACCCCAACAACTGAAATTCGCTCTCTTCTTGATATAATAACGGCGGGTCACCAACTCAAATACCACAAGAAATGCGCCCCTCTCCATGATATAAAAATGGCGGGTCACCAACCGAAATACTACAAGAAAAGCGCCTCTCTCCATGATGTAATAACGGGGGATCACCAACTGAAATACTACAAGAAAAGCGCCTCTCTCCATGATATAATAATGGCGGGTCACCTACTGAAATACAAGAAACGCGCCTCTCTCCGTGATATAATAATGGTGGGTCACCAACTGCTGAAATACCACAAGAAACGCGCTCCTATCCATGATATAATAATGGCGGATCACCAACTGAAATACCACAAGAAACGCGCCTCTCTCCTCGATATAATAATGGCGGATCATCTACTGAAATACCACAAGAAAAGCGCCCCTCTCCATAATATAATAATGGTGAGTCACCAACTGAAATACCACAAGCAAAGCGCCCCTCTCCATGATATAATAATGGTGGGACACCAACTGAAATGACACAAGAAACGCGCACCTCTCCATGATATAATAATGACAGGGCACCAACTAAGGTGATGATGTAGGTATTTGGAGAAAGGTTTCTCTGTGATGATCATAAGAAATTCGATGTCTTCCCTACCTTGTGTATAAATACAAAACATTAAAACTAGCCTCGAGCGACCCGGACCGTATATTGGAGCAAAGATGTATTTGTATACAATCTTATGAAACAGGCTTGACCACTAAAAATACACACAAATAAACACCAGTAGCGAAAGATTCTTCGCCGGCTTGAAACAACCGCCTTTTCTTTTTATTCGTGTTTTACTTTTCTTTTCTTTTTTTTTTTGTCTTTATATTTTGGCGGAAATCTATAATCAGCGCCAGGTGCAAAGCCCGTCTACGAGATGAGACGCTGGTCTTCATCTCAAAGTTAAACTCATAATAGCGTGACTCTTTTGACTAATGTTGCTGAGTGTAAACATTTATATTTCTGCAAAAATCCTCAATTAAATTTTATAACCGCCTCCCTAATAAAGGAAAGCGAATTTACGTGCACTCTGCGAAATGATACGATAAAATAGTAATGACTTCGATTTCGTACCAAACAAAGGCCTACATAAAGATTATGAAAATATATCCTCAACATCTGAAGAAAATTAACCATCTAAGAGTCACCTAGACATGAATTTAACTCTTCAAGCATTGAATACTAAATGTGCAAAATATTTTTTTTTAAATTCTACTATCCACTGCCGATGTTGGAATGCCAAAAAGATTTTATCAAAGTGTTATTGACGACACCGCCGCAAAAATATCTAAGTACGAACGAAAAACAATTCTGGTATAGTACATTCTAAACATAAATACAGTACGTAGAGAGTGTATTATCGCTAAATCACCCGCAGAGTGGAGATTCCACCCGAGCTATACTTGCAAATTTGTTGCAAAGCATAACCAGCACCAGCAAAGTTTTAGCCAATGGACCTCCGGGTTAAACCCGGAGGTCCATTGGCTGAAACATTGCTTGTGTTTTTTGTCGGTATATACAAAATGTGAAAGTTATAGCTTGGGTGATTACTCCACACCGCGGGTGATTTAGTTACAATCCACTCTCCACGTACTGTATACTCTTTTTTGCTTGTTGAAGGAAGGAGCGTCGCGCAAGAAGTGTATCTATCTGTAACGAACATGTTACCTCTCAGGCGATTAAAGGAATCGTATTGGCCACTAAGGTCACGTGTCCAGTAACGATACAAAGCTAGAAATACTAACGTCCAGCACTTCTAAATAAGTTAACTCGTTTCGTGTAGACAAGCGTTTTTCGCTATACTACAAAACTCGAAAAACGATTAGTCTTCCCTACACTGTGTATAAAAACAACAAACACTAAAACTACTTTTGGTACCTAGCCTCGAGCGACTCTAGATAACGTCCAAAAGCGCAAATGTAATTGCATCGTGCCGAGTGATAAACGATTAACAGTTGAAATCGAACATTATAGGCCTAGTTTTGTAGAAACATCTAATCCAGATTAGATTAGATTAAACATATTTATATTTGCCATTTGACAATGCAAATCAGGAATGGAGGACAAGTGCTTGCCACGTAGAAGCCCCTCCGTTCCTGTACAATGACTAACAATTTACAATATGGCAGAACGTATTCCGTAAATAACAGAATCTAACAAAATCTAAATATTATAAACATTATAGACAAACAGAAATTAAACTGAGTGTGAGAGAGAGAGAGAGAGAGGAAGAGAAGGGATAAAAAATAAATAGAATAGAAAGAAACATGAAATACAACACTAGATCCAGTGGTGATGCTCTCCACCCACCCATTTGCATTCTATAGTATCTTGGTCCGAAATGTGAGTCTAAATTAACATCTTGGTTTCTGCCACTAAGCATAGGTTTTCACTTCTGGGGATGTTCACACAACAGTTTCGACCTCCATTGCGTGGTCAAACCCTTGATAACCTAACTTTCGCCATGGGTACACTATCGCAGTGAGAGTTGTAGGTCCCGCCGGGATAGCATACCCATGGCGGAAGTCAGATTATTTCTGTTATATCCTAGAGACACACAAATGTTTGCTAATCTAGATGACAATGACTCTTGGACATACCCGTCCTTACCGGTCTCACTACGCCATCCCCCATGCCGTTTCAAACATCTGTCATTCACACCGGCATTTGCAGCCGCCCATTCACCCCATGCTCTCAAGGAATGTGTGTCTACATTTGCATCTGGTGCTACCTCCTTCAGCCTTGAAAAAATACACTCCCGAACTCGGGTGTTGCTAATTTGTTTATCCGTGTAAACACGTTTACAAACCTTGCCTGAGCGAAACGCTGGTTTAAACAAAAAAGAATCGGAATTCGTGGTCAGTCCTGAAATAACAAAATTATTTTTTGGTCAAACATATGGACATGCGCAGAAGACGCCCTTTGTCACCACGACCTCAGATCCCATTCTATATTGATCAGTTTTACTCTTGTAAATGTTCAATGAGAAATAATCGTCAAAGAATTCTATATCATTTGCGTTAAGAGCTACTAATTCTCCAGACCTGCGAAAGGCTGAGAAAGCGAGTGAAATCACAGTGATGTCTCTGACCACTACCAAATCTGAACTGGAAGAGTACTTACAACATAAAGTTATCAATAAATCTGAAGAAATAGCGTCTTTAAGGTGTACTGGGCGAGCGGAAAGTCGTTTGGAAGATGACAACAGGTTGTCTATAAAAATTATTTCTGGGATCGTCGTATCCAAAAATTCCATGAAAATGCTCAATAGCATATTTTACTGAGTAAACAATAGAATACGAAGCACCTTGATCAATCAAATGTGTGAAAAATAAGCAATATGAATAGTGTTAGCTGGCATAACATCACCTCCTAGAGTCTTCGCAAAACTTTTCCACTTTTTAAATGAAGAGAGATACTTCAGGCTCTACTTTAGAAAAAATCATAAATTCTGCCATTTTGTCTACGAGCCTTTCTGTGAATGGTGTTTCCTTAAGCCCACTGTCTCTCACTTTGGCCGCTATCCTCGTCTCCAGAATCGTCAAAGAAAGCACAAATTAACTTCTGTACTCAAATATATGTACTAGTTTAGACAAACAAACGTATTGCTTCCAGTGAGAATCTCAAAGGATCTTCGCCAAACATGCCATTGTTGCCCCTACCTGGAACTATCAGACCCCTGTTATCCCGATCAACCATCTGGACCTCTTTTCCAAGCAAGGAAATTATTGCCGGCCAAAAATTACTTGATTGCCATATCGAAAAACAATGTTCCCACCGCGCTATCAGCGTCTACTTTGTGGATAACTTTTAACCCTTTACCTAACACAAAAAGCAGACGACACTTACAAACAAAATTCTCGAATAACTAAATATTTTCATTTTTTGCATCAAAAACATCGCTTATGACCCCTCATTGGAACGAGTTCAAAGAGCTCGTTCCAATGAAGGGGTTATAAAATATGTTTTTGAGACAGAACATGAAAAAATAATGAAAACTGAAAGGTGATTTTTGTGCATAGCGCTGGTCGGTTTTAGTCGTTAGGTTGGGTAAGGGGTTGAAATAGGTTTTGGAGGCGGAACCAATCAATTATTCTCCTGGGACCAATTTTGACGAAATACATCGATGGCTCCTGTACCTGGACATCACCAACGACAATTGAAAGCTTTAATATTTCTATTGTAATCAGTTGAGAATCTGTCTTGTGTATGCGGACCCCGTTTCGAATCCAAAATCTGAAAAAAATTCTGATTTATCCATCCAATCGTCAAAATCGGCGCATTTGCTGATACTATCAGCTGTGACATTTAATTCCCTAGGAACTCATGAAGGCACTGTCGTCGTAACGTTGCTGGTGCATGTCTCCCTAATATCTAAAGTTAACTTTTGTAAATGGGGATGCTTATTACCTGATTGCTCGATCTGAGTTGCCGCCGTATTGTCCGTGCACCACTACACTTGGGAACCCTCCTGTTTCTCACCAAGAGACCTGTAGACTATGTTAAAAGACTCTAGCTCACGCCATGTACAACTGAGTGCACCTTCCGTAGGTGACCACGAACCCGTCACCTGCGTACCGTTCATGCCCTTGACAAAACCACCGAAGCCCGGGCTCGATGCATCTGTATACAACCAATGTGCACCCTGTACTCACAAAGTCCTGACCACTTAACGAATGAAGTTTAGTTTTCCAAACTCGCAACTCGTCTGCTGTTCCTCTCCCACGGGCACCCGCGAATCCCAACTAGCTCTGTAGGTCAGCGCGTGATACATACATCGGGTCCGTAACCGAACCACTGACTCCATGGCGCCGTTCATGGAAATCAATTGACCGACGACTGCCACCAAAGCCTTCGCGTTAGCTAAACCGCCGCGTCTCTCGACTTGCCTTTCAACGCCATAGATGGTGTAAAAAAAAAGGAAAATATATATAAGAAATTACCATACATAGGATATGTGCACACAAGCCTATAAATATGTATATATATAAATATATATATATGTGTAGGTGTGTGTGCATGAATCTGGTGTATGAAGGCGAATTGGTCGCTTCGATATTGAAGGTGTTAAATCACTTTGTGGTGGCCTTAAGTTTTCGCACACATTAGTGAGAGATAGAAAAATGGGTTAATTTCCACGTCGGCTGATTGTCTGTTGTTGATCGTCGAGGTGAAAACAACTCATGCGGTAATCAATGTGAACACGCACGGATTATTGGTGATCTGGAAGTCGAAGTGATTGGGTTGACTCCCAAAACTTTTGGAGAACACATTGGGACTTCATAGAGGTAGGTTGTACTTTTGTACTCTCCTCCAGATTTACTCCCCATCGGGGCCGGTCACTATATCATGGAATTCTGATCCTCGTCCTACGCCGAATTCCCAATGACGGCTCTATTAATTTAGTAAAAAGACAAGTTTATTCACGATTAGCCCGATGCATCTTATTTAGTTGTGAGATGCCTCGGTCTAATCGATGAAATTCGGCGTACGACGAGTTTCGGAGGGTCGATAGATTTGAAACCCCGCCCCTCCCATTTGGCAACTTTACGGAATTTTATGGTCGCATTCATTGGCACGTTTCAACCCTTTAAAATGCGTATTTTTATTTAAGGGGGAAGAAGGTGAGATACGACGGACAGGCTGTCTGGTGTAACGGCCTAAATTTTTGATGTGTAGACAAAACTTGTGAGCGCGAGGGATTCAGATTGAACAGCTCTTGATATGAAAATTCGTAGTTTTATACGATTGTTGGCGTAACCCTTCCGCCGGTAGAGAGTTTCGGGTGTTGGAACTTTTGGTTCTGACCTGTGTAGCGCTCCCCTTCTTTAGCCAAGGGTGGTAGCAGCCTGAGCGCTCCCCTTCTTTAGCCAAGGATGGTAATATTTATAAAAATCATCGATATTTGGTATGTAACTCTTTTGTCGGGGAAGTGGGACTTGGTGATCGAAACAGTGGTTATGGCCTGAAAAGTGAATACCTAATAGACGGTAGAATAAATTTGTTTCCACCTATAGAGTGGAGATGTAGTTGTACATGCCAATTGAAATATGAAAAATGAAAATCCAAAATTCCATGTGACTTCCTCCGAAGTTGAAATAGTAATAGGGGGGATTGTAATAAACGTTAAATTAATATATATATTTAAATCTTTCGCCATTTGATGTTGTTTGTTTTTTTCCAGCTTATAACCCTTTCATTGAGCCCTTGACCGGATATTATTATTATTTTTTTTATCATTAAACGCGGTTCAATAGTGGATTTGAAACATGCCCTTTGAATTCACCTATGTGTATGATTACCTTTGGTTGGCTTTTGCGACGGGGCTGTCGGCTAGAACTCAGTTCTTATAAGTGGGTTCGAGCCGAGGGCAACGGCGCAATTGGGGCGCCAAGGCAGCGTTAAACGTTTGTGACAGTCCTAGGTGACCGAGAAAGGAAACTAATCACTATTTAGGAACGAACCTACAGAAACCCCAGACAACAAATTTGTGTACGGCTAGATCTTGCTTGACTTCTGTGCGAGGCTGTCTGCTGGAACTCACTTCTTGTAAGTGAGTTTGGGCCGAGAGCGTCGGGTCAGAGGAAGGGTCTAGGCGGGGTTGGATCAGTGTCGTTACAATGGTTTGTAACACCTTTTGAATCCGGTCTTCACAAACCGAAACTGGACCGTTTGCCATATTCCAATCCAAGTCAAGCCATCTGACCGACATTTTTGGATACCAAAACGCCTTTTATGTACAATATCAGAAAACCGAATCGTATCAATTCAGTGTCTATTCTCGATTAACCGTGACGCTTTTTCTTGACCTTTTTCTACTGCGATTCCATCATCCAAATACATCAAAAATTTGATTCCCTCCGAACGCCAAAATGTTGTGATAACTTTAGTTAATTTGGTGAACATATAGGCCGCTGTAGATACCCAAAAGGTAAAACGTTAAAGACAAAATAAGTGCCGGTATCTCCGAACCTCCACGAAAATCCCAAGAAAGGTCTGTAGGAAGAAAGTATTTCCAAAATATGATATGCACTACGAAGGTCAAAAGTGAACTGAAAATACCCTGGGGTAAATAATTCCCTTGATATCGAACTGTCTAAATTTGAATTTAGCCAAATGTTTATTAATATATCTGCAATCCAGGACTAGTCTATTTTTCCCTTCTCTATTTTTAGCCACTGTTAAGGGGTTAACTACCGTTGGTCTCTCCTCAAAATTCTGCAATAATCTCTCCAACTCCAACTCAACGAAAGCCGGATTTGATTTTCCCTTGCCGATTTGTTATTTTTCCAGACAACAATCTTTCGGTACCGTTAAAAAGGGTAACTTATAGCCGCTCTCTACTATGCTCATCATACAATCTGAAGCACCAGCATTTTCCCACATTGAACGATATTCGTTCAATCTGCCTTGTGGACTAACGGTATCATGCAAAACGACCCGGTCACTCGTTACCTCTACTTGCGTGATGATCTCTCTACCGTGAATACCCGTTTCACTATTCAACAGACCGCTCGTGATCTCGCTCATGAACTGCGGACCCTGTCTTCAACAAAGCGGAAACGTTGAATTCACGGATACAATTAATCTTTTCTTTAACCGGTAACGCTTCGACGCGTTTCAATACTACACAGGTCTCTGCCTCAGAATGTTTGTTTGCCAAGTTATTTGCGAAAACTCCGCGTTTTGTCTTTGCGATCACATCAACAGTACTGCTTGTGTCACATTCGTAATCTTGCATGCAACAGAAATTAAATGTTAACCCCCGTAAAAAAGAAGATGTATCTAAAATACTTATCTTATTTACTGACTGGTCTGGGGCTCCGCAACCCTCCTCGGGCACTCATCTTTCCAACAACCAGGAAGAGAACATGGAAAACAGAACCCAGGCTTTCTGGAACCAGAAGTAGTAGCTGTCGAACTTGCTGAAATTGTCTCTCGCTTGAAAGGATGGAGGATCTTTCCTCTATTTTTCATTTGAAACTTTTTTTGGACCCTGGCTTCGGCTTTACAAATCCTTTTTTCATCTTCTGAGTCTGAAGCGAGATGATGAGACTCGTATTCGGCGAAAACTTTCCAACCAAGATCAGACGAGTTTGCTAACTTTATCAGTTTTTGTCGATACAAAAGTAAATCTATACCTTCCTTCAACGTAGTACTAAGAGCTTCTAGAGCGGAAGCTCAGTGGTAGACTGTTGGACTTCTGTGCTAGAGGTCCCGAGTTCGATTCCCGTCCGGGACGACCCGCGTTGTGTCCTTGGGCAAAGCACTTTATCCCGGTTGCATACACTACATGGGGGCACGACGACGCCGTGTACTAAGACGTACTGCACGTCGATGGTGCACATGTCTTCAACTGCTGTAACCCTGCTTGATCGGAGCTTGAACAGAGTTAGAATGTTGAGGAGCTGGCAATTACTCGTCGATGCTCGGTGGTTCTCTCCATGTATTCCGGCTTCCCCCGCCCGTAAAACTGCCATAGTCACGAATGGCCATTGTGCATAAGTATGTGACCTTAAACACCAATAAATAAATCAATCAATCAATAGCGGAATTGGCATCAGCTGATTGCAGCGTCATCTGCGTTTGATAAAGCTTTTCCAAAACTTTCTCGTCTGTTTTGTGTTGCACCTTGTGATGTGGTTCTTTTAACTTGAAACTGTCACTTTTAGATTTTGTTGTGTCAATTCATAAGGTGACTTCGTTGACCCTACATCTCCGACTGCGACTCTTTAATCGCGTTTTTAATTTTCGAGTCCAAAGCATGTTCCATTTTTCCAAATCAAGTTGATGGAACGAGCGTCGCGCTAGAAGTGAATCTATATGTAATGAACACGTGACCTCACAGACGATTAAACGAATCGTATTGGCCACTACAGTCACGTATTTGGTAACGGTACAAAGCTAGAAGTTCTAACGTCCCGGACATCTAAATAAGTTAACCCATACGAAACGCGAAAAACGATTAAAAAAACTTTCCTTTTACAAACATGGAGAGAAAATGGCATTTGTTTTGTTTTGTGATTTATTATCTGAGACGAAGGGCTTCCTAACTTGTTCTGACTTCTCAACCAAAAACAATATAAGACGCCTTTACCACTCTACCGGGGCTTTATTAAAGCAATTCCACAGTCTTGGAAAGCTACGATAAAAGAAATGAAAAACTGTCCGTGATTACGTGTGAAAAAAATGACAAATCGAAGCATAGAAACAAGATATGTCAGATATATCATACACAATTTCTCCAACGACCCATCATACCCCTATTGTATTCTTAAACGAAATGGAAGAGATTCAAGATATTAACTTACAGACTTCTGACTGGGCGCTTCTAAAAGCCATCTATAGAGAACCCCGTTTTCATTAGCAAACGATAGATACCTACAAAAACTACAGTTTATACTGTTTCATCGAACTGATTGATTGATTGATTTATTTTCAGCATATAATTATACAATATACCAATAAGAAGGCTACATTTGAATACACTGCAAGGGAATGGTATAGACTAAAAGGCTGTCTTTGTACCATCTCCCTTTGAAGAAAAGAATATTCATGACAGCAAGGTTTGTGATGTTAGCACATTAGACAAAGAGGTGGAACATCTGTTTGGAGAGATACTATAGTGGATAGTGGCGGCGCCAACAAAGCACGAAGCGGCAGATCATCCACCCAAACATCGAACACAAGAAGCGATATATACCGCAAGAAGCGCTTATAAGCCACCAGTCTGCGAACCTTTGGACAAGACCAATCCCTCAAGGGCCGAAGTCTCACCCCAATTCCTGCGGCCTACATTCGTCAGTTATAGAATATCGTAGGGCGGAAAATCCACCAGTGGTACCTCAGCAGCGTTCTTACCACTGTACAACGAGATAGTGAAGGAATACGACTTGTTAATTAGTACAATAGTTGATACAATAATTGAAACAGTAATTAATACAATAATTAATAATTGATACAATAAACAACTCTTCGGTGAGGGGTATAGCTTCTGTCATTCACACGAAATCAAGGCCAAAGGGACGACAAGACCTGTTTGTAGACGTTCGCTGTTATAGAAATATTTTGATAGCTGTTTTGCCTTACTAATAGCAAGTGGGACATCATGGGTAATTACAATTTACTGTTGACTGGTACGAATTAGCAAACTCTTCAACAAGAGTCTTCTTAAATTGAGCCCTGGTAAGATTTTGCATTTGGGGTGTGACTTCGTTCCATAAGTTTCGAGAAGGTGTGACGCGGGAGTCTAGCGGAAATTTGTGTTCTTGGTTTAGAATTCTGGTGTTTCTCGGATTGTATCCATATCCGCTGTATTTGTATATATTTTGAAGGTCTCATTAAAACAATCCGGTAATCTGCTGTTGTACCAGTCATGCATAAAGAGGAGAACTTGCAATATGTATAGATCTTCCAATTTTAGAATTTGAAGTTCTTTATATAGCGGATTGTGTTTACGTCTGCAAAGCTATCTTTTAATGCAAACTTTCGGAAACGGAATTATGTACCTTTTTGTAACAAAACAATGAAAACAATTTCAATTATGTTGTTTGAATGTTCTATTGCAAAGCTGTTCTTCTGAACTTTCAAGGACAATAATGTGCAAAATATAACGCCCGTTTCCCATTAACACCAGAATATGTTACCCTAGGGTACAGCGACGTATTCTCTCTATTCAATAGCTGATTGATTTGTATATGCTAGTTTACAAAAAGAAATTAATTTCTTCCTGCAAAGTGTGAAAAAGTCAACCACCCTACACAGGTTTTATTGAACAACTGAGAAAAATAGAAATCTTGAACTGATGTTCATCTGTTGTTATCCGACCAGAAAATGAAATCAGATAAAAGACAGATGGTACGGAAGCGTCGAAGTGACATGAAGAATTTTTTTTTAATTGGAAATTTCGTCATTTTATCTCGAAAGAAATAAATCTTGAAATTTGAACTCTCGATCTCGAAATTTCGATTTTACAGATTTCATGTCGAAATTTCGATTTTTTTTCGCGAAATTTCGAGAGTTTATGTCTAAGTTTCAACTTTGTAAGTCAGAATTGCGATTAAAATCCCGAAAATGTTTAGATAAAAAGTGAAAGTTTTAACTTTTAAAAATTCTACTCACCAGGCGCTTCCGTAAAATGGACCATATTCAAAAATGTATTTTGAGTTCTAAGCATTTTAGTGTATTTTGCATCTTTGTTCCAGAATAAATTGAACTGGCGCATGAATTCTTTTATCCTAAAACATAACCTTGCCCTAAGTGTACCGTGAGTGACGTTAGCTTCATTACTCTTGATACGATAAAACTGCTTTATCTTTATGTAATGCACTAATCTCCACACAAATGGGTTGCTGCAACGCTCAATGGTCACAAATAGAAACAGTACCTCTACCACCGTCATCTTAAGGATACGGAAGCTGTTATAATTAACAATGCTCAATATTCCCGAAAAATTTGACATAAAAAGTCAAAATTTCAACTTGAAATCTGGAACTTTTCCAGTAAAAAGTTGGAGTTTCGGATAAAAAGACGAAATGTCGAGATTGTATCCCGAAATTTCGAGATAAAAAGTCTACATTTTAACTTTTAATAATTCTACTCCTCATACGCTTCCGTAGGATGGACCATATCCAAAAACATTTTTTGAGTTCCAAGCATTTTAATAAATAAATTGAACTGGAGCATAAACTCTCTTATCCTAAAACGCAGCCTTGCCCAAGGTGTACCGTGAGTGACGTAAGTTTCATTACTCTTGATACGACAAAACTGCTTCATCTTTATGTAATGCACTAATCTCTACAAAAATGGGTTGCTGCAACGCCCATTGGTCTGAAAAAGAAACAATACCTCCATCGCTGTCATCTTAGCTCTTTCAACACGAGAGGCCGCTTTTCCGGTCCTGAAACACGATACGTCTAATTTCACTAAGTAGGATGGCTACAAAATGAACGTGTGTAGTAGAACAATTAATATTTTCAACGTGCAGCCTGAAGGCTGCAAGTTGAAAGTATTAATTGCTCTACCCCCAAATAATGAATATGGACTCTTCCAATTTCTGCGATTTAACTGGCATGGAAGATACCACCAGTGTTGAAAGGGTTAAGGATACGGAAGCTGTTATAAATAAACAGTGCTCAATATTCAGAAAATTCTTGAAGATTTTCACCTACCAGACGCCTTGCAGTCATCGATCGCTTTTAAAGAGTATACTTTGATGTCTGTGAAACATGCATATGTTGATGTTGTGAATATTTTTGTGATTACAAATTGAATATTTGCAAGATATTGTAGTTATTATTGACATTTTCAAAACAACTTCCTAGATTGAAAAGTTGATACCATGCAGCTTGGTTAGTAGTATAGCATGTACCCGGACGACCCACATTGGGTGGAGGGAAAGGCAGATGGGTGGGGAGGGAGGGGTCGTCATAGTCAGTTGCTCCACTTTTGTCATGTTTGCTTGGTATGGTAGCCCGCATGAGCGGCCATATTGTGACGTCATAGTGATACTTGGCCTCAGTGCGCATAAATTGCTCGTGTTGTTGGGGTGATACGTGGTTCCGTCGTCCATTTTGTATGAATGAGGCCGCCATCGTCGTTTCTATGGTTGCACATGGTTGTCATGTGACCCAATAGCCTACAATAGGACGGGGGTATATTCTGAGGGTGCGTCGTTTTGCATAACGGTAAATCTAATTACCCCAAATATGCATTTACTTCGTAGAATTACTCAAATAGATTCATCAGTTTCCAAAAATCACCAAAAACCACCCCAAATCGCCGAAATGGGTTCGGATTCTTCCAGAATCCTCCTTTTCCCAATAATACGTGCATTCGTGCTTTGTCTAGTCCCTATTGGTTTCATCCAAGAACTAGTGGATATACCACTTCCCCTACAGGAGGAACATAAAGTCCTTCTTGGGCGTGTTCGATAGAATCGTCGATAGAATCGGAGTGTACTCCATTAGCGTAGAAGTGGCTTCAAGTTGCAACAGGTTTAGCTTGTGGGTTACTAGTTTTAGCTGATCTTGTCTGTTTTGATATTTCATAACCTATTCCATATATTTTTCTACTTGATCCAAACACCCTAGTATACGTTTCATCTAGCCGGATCACTTTATGTTACTACCAAGTCCCGTTTCGCCCCACTTCCAGCACCCCTAACTAAGGAACGACTTGCCATAGATAACTCCGTTCTCCCTTTTCACCCCACTTCCAATACCTCAAAGCCATGCGGGCCACGAAGAAACCCCTGAATGAGTAATAATCTACCATTTCTATTATCCTCATCTGGGTATCGAACGACCACGCCCCGTGGCACTCCACGTCCAGCATCCCTAAATAACAAACGACTGGCTTTAGGCACCCCTTTTCTATCGTATAAGGCCATGAAGTGTAAGAGAATATCCTAGAATGAGTTATAATCTGTCATCCCTCTTATCCTCATCTGCGTATCAAACCACCACACCCCGCGGCACCCCACTTCCAACACCTCTAAGTAACGAACAACTGGCCCCCGGCACCCCTTTTCTTTTATATGAGGCCACGAGGGGCATAAGAAAATCCCTGAATGAGGTATAATCTACATCTGTCTTATCCTCATCTAGGTATCGAACGGCCACATCCCATGGCACCCCACTCCCAGTACCCCTAAATAACGAACGACTGGCATTAGGCACCCCTTTTCTCTCATATACGGCCATGATTGGTACTAGAAAATCTCGGAATGAGGTATAATCTGCCATCTCCCTTATCCTCATCTGGGTATCGAACGACCACACCACGAGCACCCCACTTCCAATACCTCTAAATAACGAACGACTGGCCTCCGGCACCCCTTTTGTATCCTATGAGGTCATGAGAGGCATAGAGAAATCCCTGAATGAGATATAGTCTACCATCCCCCTTAGCCTCATTTCGGTATCGAACGACACGTCCCGTTGAACCCCAATCCCAGCACCCCTAATTAACAAATGACTGGCTTTCTGCGCCCATTTTCATAGTATGATGCTATGAGGGGTATGTGAAAGGCCCCGAATGAGGTATAACCTACCATTCCTTTTATCCTCATTTAGGTATCGAACGACCACGCCTAGCGGCATCCCACTTCCAGCACCTCTACCTAACAAAGGACTGCCTTTCGACACCCCCGTTACCGAATGATGTCATGAGGGGTATGAGGAAATCCCTGAATGAGGTATAATCTACCATCCCTCTTACATGGTAAAGTAATGTGATCCAGCTAGATTAAACGTGTATTGGGGTGCTCAGATCAAAAAGAAGAATACACGGAATTGGTTCATAAATATCAGAACAGACAAGAAAAACTAAAAATAGTAACCAACAAGCTAAAGCTGTTCCAACTTGAAGTCTCTTCCTCCACTAGTCCTTGGATGAGAACAATAGGGGTTAGACAAAGTACCAGCGCGCCTATTATTGGAAAAAGGAAGATTTTGGTAGAATCCGACCCATTTCGGTGATATTGGGTGATTCGTGGTGATTTGGGGAAACTATCAGGTCTATTTGGGTAATTATACGAGGATTTGGAGAAATTAGATTTACTCTTATACAAAGAAACGCACCCTCGGAACATACCCCCGTCGTAATGAAGGCCATTGGGTCACATAACAAGCGCGTGCTACCATAGAAACCAAGACGGCGGCCTCCTTCGTACAACGTGGACGATGGAAACAGATATAATCTTAAAAACACGAGCTGCGCATGCGCGCTGTTCACATATCACTATGGGGATGACGTCACAAGTGTGCCGTTCACGCTTGCTAATACAGCAACCAAACATGAAATAACTGGGTCACTTGACCATGACGTCACCTCCCTCCACCTTTCCCTCTATCCAATGTACATTTCACATTGTTAAATCCTTAAATTTTGTGCATTTGTTACTAAGCTCTCTATCTTCTCTGCTTCTTTTTGTTGTATCCGGAAAAAAGTCTTCGTTGAACAAATTTGGCTCAGGACACTCTGGCGATTAGGTGACGGGCAAGGATTGTTGTGACATAGAGCTTTGTGCGGAAACTGAAGCTACTTGTGATGAAGAAAACGACCCATTGTCATTCCTCACGTTATATCTTTCGGTTATTTGCCATGGCGGTTGATACAACTCAATACTATATTACCGTGGGTTTATTTTATAATGCTGTTTATTGCAAGAGTCACACAAAGCAAAGCTCAAATTGTCATTTTGCTTTCCGTGTCAGGGGCGTATCAAATAGAGAAGTCGCAATTTGTCTGATTGGGGTTATGTTTGCTATGAGGATTCTAGTCCTCTTGTCTGGGGTGTAGAAGAAAATCCGGGCCCCCACACAACCGATGGTGAACTCCCTCCTCACCCATTGTCTGTACTCCATTACAATATACAAAGTATCCGAAAAAAATCGACGCATTAAACGACATATTAGATGAGTATGATATTCTCTGTTTTACGGAAACCCACCTTGACACTTCAGTCAGCGATGGCGATATTCGCATTTCAGGTTTTCAGCCACCAGTTAGACACGACAGAAATCAGTTTGGTGGGGGTATCGCAGTTTACTTGTCCGACAACCTGTTTTTCAAATCTTTACCTAGTCTTTGGTTTGATGACGACATTTTATGGTTCGATGTTGGCACAAAATCGCGTTTTATCCTGTGTGTAACGTAAAAGTCCGAGAACTTTTGTGCCGCAAACTATTGGGAAAATCTCCATGAGAAAACAGAACAAGCCTTAGTTCTGAATTCTTCGGTAGCGATAGTAGGTGATCATAACAGCGACCTACTCAGGGGTGGCGCCAGGGATTTCTCGACAGGGAGGCTGACCTCTCCGACAGGGGGGCTATAACATTTGACCTCCCAAATGAAGGAAAATGAGTGAAAATTGGTAAATTGGAGAACCAAAATAGTAGCAAATTGAGTATGTTTTTTGATTATTTAACCCTTTACTTAATCTGAAAAGCAGACGACACTGGCAAAAATAATTCTTGAATAACTAATTTTTTTCATTTTTTGTCTCAAAAACATAGGTTATGACTCCTCGTTGGAACGAGCTCGACGAGCTCGTTCCACCGAGGGGTCATAACATATGTTTTTGAGACAAAAAAAATGAAAAAAATAATGAAAATTAATTGGCGATTTTTGAGAATAGCGCTGGCATGTTTTGGCCGTTACCTTAGGTAAAGGGTTAAAGTAAACATATTATAATAAGGTCGGGAAATATTTCATCTATAAAGCCAGTTTGACGAACGACATTAAGGAATTTCGTGAGAATCACTATTCTCTATCAAAGTTCCAGTGCTGCACGGGTTCGAGTCTGACAAGACGAGATATCTACATTCGATTGTCGGAAATTTCTCGTGAAGTCGGGTTTACGAGACTCTCCGACGGACTGACTAAAAATCTCCGATGGGGGTGGTGGGTGGGGGTGGGGTGGGGGCTGGGGGTTGGGGTGGGGTGGGGGTGGACCTCTCTGTAGCCCCCTCCCCCTTCCTTGGCGCCACCACTGGACCTACTAAAGTGCATTGGCCCTCTATATAATATGATAATAAGTTTAAACATGAGAAATGTTATGAAAACCCCGACCCGAGTCACACCGAGAAGCCAAAGACTCCTTGATTCAATTATTATAAGTAACACGATTGTCGAAATATTCTCCGGTACCATAGATTTTTAATTTTCCGATCAAAAAGCAACATTTATAATCTTAAACCAAACCTGCCCCCGAACACACTGTAGTATAAGATATGTTTGGAACTACAATAAAGCCAATTTTGGTAGACTAAACAACCTGATACACGGCCCCCGAACACACTGTAGTATAAGATATGTTTGGAACTACAATAAAGCCAATTTTGGTAGACTAAACAACCTGATACACGACACGGATTGGGAAACTCTTATCTGTAAACCAAGCAATATCAATGAATCAGTTACAAATGTTCGATGTAAACTTTCGGAACTAGCGCAATCCTGCATACCCAGGCATAAAGTAACACTAAGAAAAAATGATAAACCTTGGTTTGACAACAATCTTAGAAAAACAATCCACCAAAGGGATAGAACAAGAAGCTTAGCATTAAAATTTAAGACCACTTCGCTTTGGGAAAAGTACAAGTCTCTTAGAAATAAGGTTAATAATATAAAAAAAAACAGCGAAAAAAAATTTTCTTGATAAAGTAGATGAGTCCCTATCTGTCAACACCAGTTTCAACCAGTTCTGGCACTAACTAAAGAAATTTCTTAATAATTTCATAGACAACTCGGGTATTTTCGCGACTAGATGTTATAAAATATTAACGGATATTGAATTCACGGAAATAGATACAGTGAATATCATAAAGACACTACCTGTCAAAAAAGCCAGTGGACATGACAACATAAGCCATGGACTCTTGAGAGAAACCCGAAATACAATCTGTTTGCCCCTGTGTTTACTGTTTAGAAAATACTCGTCATGTGGCACTTATCCAAGTGACTGGAAATTAGCAGATGTAACTCCAATATTTAAGAAAGGTAATCGACTCGATGCCAACAATTACAGACCAATATCCCTCCTATCATGCGTTGGCAAAGTTATGAAAAGAGTAGTTTTCAAATACGTACTCACTCATTTTGTTGAGAATGACTTATTTTATAAGTACCAATCTGGTTTCCTTCCTTAAAATAGTACAGTTTTCCAACTAATCGAAGTATATCACAATCTTTGTAGCGCCGTTGATTCAAAGCAGTTTACCTGTGGTGTGTTTTGTGATATTTCTAAGGCTTTTGATCGAGTGTGGCACCGCGGACTGTATTCAAACTTAAATATTATGGAATATCTGGCACCTTGCTTAGTTGGTTCACTGATTATTTATCCAATAGAAAACAACGTGTTTTAGTGAACCAATGTTACTCCGACTACGGAACTATCGGAGCAGGTGCTCCACATGGTTCAGTGCTTGGTCCCTTCCTGTTTTTGGTGAATATTAACGATAATCTGGACTCTCTCGCAAGACTCTCTGCTGATGGCACGTGCTTCAGCAAAGCGCATCTTCTGCATTTAAGTAACTAACGTCATGAACCGAGATCTAAATCAGATAAACCTATGGGCTGATAACTGGCTTGTTAGGTTTAATCCCGATAAAACAAACCTGGCTAAATTTTCCCTTCCAAGAGATGTTTCCTGTCCAGGTATCGTGTTTTCGAACACTGTTCTGACATGTGCTGAAACACACAAACATTTGGGACTAACCTTACAGAGTAACCTGTCCTGGGATCACCATATCGACATTATCTGCAAAGGAGCGAGTGCTAGGCTGTCACAGCTCAGAAAACTGAATATACCCTTAACAAAAAAACACTAGAGCTCATGTATCTATCTTTCATCTTGCCTATTCTGGAATATGCAAGTCCAGTGTGGGGATACCCAAGCGCATATCTGCTGAAACGTCTTGATGACATTCATTACGATGCAGCTCGAATTGTTACTGGGCTGACTGGGTCCGTTTCACGTCAAAATTTATTGTTTGAACTTGGTTGGCAGAGTCTCGAGAGCAGACGATATGCCCAAAAATTGTGCCTATTTTATCGAATTGTAAGTGGCTCTGCTACCGATTACCTTGTTGAACTGCTACCTCCGCGCTTTAATGAAATTTCTCCATACAACCTGGGGGGGGGGGGGTTCAAATTTTGTACCCACTAGGACACGAACTGAACTTTTAACGCGATCCTTCGTCCCGTCTTGCGCTGGTATCTGGAACATTCTAACCGAGTCAGTAAAGAATTCTACTTCAGTTCTCGAATTCAAAGAGAAGTTAGGACCTTCAATTTATAAGCCTCCCACACATTTTAATGTGGGTAGAAGAAAACTTAACATTCTTCACTGCATGATTCGAAATGAATGTAGTTATCTCAATGCACACAAGTTCAAGACATGTCCTAAGTATAACGCGATTAGAAATGAATTATTTGAGAGCATTCGACCGTGCCACATTACAGATACGTCCTAATTGATGTATGGAGTTGCCAGCCTGAGTAATGATGAAAAAACATATTTGTTAAAAAATGTCCAAAGATTTATCAGCGATTCAAACGGTTTTTAAATTATCGTATAAATATATAATTGTCGATACTTCTCTATGTGTTTAAGGAACACTAAGCTTAGTACAGCTCACGAAGCACGACAGGCCTAGGTGGGTGTGGTCCTGTTTCTGCAGTCATGAACGTTATCCAAACTTCGTCATGGATAACTTGTGTTTCTACTAATTGCGCTCCTTCCTGACTTAAAAGGTGTCCAACCAGCCTCGATTTGTGCTGTTGCTCTTTGCTCTCTGTCCGCTGACCTGTCTGAGACGCAGTCAGAATAGAAGAGGATCCGGATGTATGTGAGGTCGGTATTGTCAAAAATAGCGGAATAACGGAATTTTTACCGTTATACACAGCTGGTTACATATCTTTGTACCGTATGTTAACTGCTAGGTTTGTACGATCAGTGAGAACTGTGATAATCTTATTCCATTGTGGTATATAGCTATAATCTGAATATTCATCATTCTACAACCCACAGTCTGTAATCACATATTTCACAATTGTTGCTAATCGATACTCAACAATTGACCGGAAAGAGGTACGTTTAGTCTTCAAATCAGTTCTCCACCATCTACGCTTCAGGTAGGAAGAATGCGACTACGCTCTTCTGTTATCTTTTATTTGTTGGTCGAGATAATCTGGTGTTCATCTGAACGAAGTTCTAGTGTAACATGGACATTTGTACCACCATTTACGGCAAAGATACCTCCTTCCTGTGATCTGCGTGAGACCGATGCTGTCATTGTAGAAGACTGCGCCGCACAGTGTCTGACATTCCCCCAGTGTTACACATTTTTGTTTTCGAACACGAATAAAAGCTGCAACATGTTCAAGTGTATTTTGGAAGGAGGGAAAGATCCAGTGTTTTTGAATGAAACAAACTTGAGTACGAGATATTTTAACAGCGATGTTAGCGATGCTAGCGATGTTAGTAAGTATTTTATCTGTTCTGTACCACCTCTCCAAGAGGCTCCCCTCTCGGAATCTGTGATAATTATTGTCTGTCCCACCATACCCCTACCTTAAAAACATCATTTTGAAATAAATATGAAATTTAGATTACTTGAAAATTTTTTCGCATCCTTAAACTTTTGTGCGTGCGTGCGTGCGTGCGTGCGTGCGTGCGTGCTTGCGTCTGCCAATATTCCAACTTCATCATTAAGGTATACCTTCGTCGAAGACATGCCCTGAAAATGCCTTCGGTGGATTAATAGACGGATTGTTGTTATAAAATCTCAAGACTGCTTGGTACTTTATTGGTAATTTGTTAGTGAATAGACAAAATGAAAAGTAGTAGTCGTGGCATAACTTCTTATTTTAGTAATCCTTTACCTAACAAATCGCCCCGCGTTATCTAAAAATTGAGCAGTTTAAAAAATATTCTCTTAAAAAAATTCTACAACACAATAACATGTGACCCCTAATTGGAACGAGCTTGTCGAGCTCGTTCCCATGAGCGCTCACTTGATATGGACTTATTGAACGTTTTTGAGAAAAAAAACTGCAAAAGAAATTAATATAATACATTTTTGATATCGTATGCGTTGGGTAAAGAGCTGACACATACCGTACAGGTAGGCCAACTCGAAACAGCGCCCCCGACAGCACCCGACACCCTCCATCAGCTCGAATCTGTTACTACAAACCTTTATATGTATGGTCAACTGCGTGGGTGACACAAGTCCAAGTTTCAAATCCAGTCGTTTGAGAACGTCCATAATTACTAACAATACAGCCTTGATATATTATACTTAAATTCTGAAGAAAATGTCTTGTGTGGAAAAAGTATTTGAGGGGGTTAAACAGCACCCTCCCCAGAAGGCGCTTCTGAGGTGGTTTGCAAGCTAGGATACCTTATTGATTAGAAACTGTCTGTTGCTCTTTCCGAGATGTGCTTATAACATATGCGGTCGTAAACAGCGTAAGGATAATACGTGTAGCCTATAAACACATGGATGGATGAGCGATATGTGCTTATATGAAAATGCACAATGTGTCATAGCCACAAACGATGGAAAGGTATTCATTAGTCGATGACAAACAATAGAAAGGATTGTGTAAGTGGTTCTCTGCGGAACGTAGCTGACACAGCCGTACCAGACAAAACCAAGCATAACCCCCTTTGGCAACATTACCCCATGTGTAGAGAGTAAAGGGCTGATCGAAAACCAGAGCTATCCAAGAACTGAAATTAAGAACCACGTGTTGATCGAACCAATAATATTGGAAAGCTTACAAGGTGTTCAATCAACAGAAATCCAAGCAACCCAGCTGCATCAGATGTGGAACCAATACTATAAAACTTTTACAATTGTATTTTCTAGAATTGTATTTTCTACCTATTAATAGGAACCCCAAGCGGGCCGTAGGCCCGCAAAGGGTTCCACATACCCAGTCCGATAAATGTGTTCCAGAACAGAATTCTCTATAGCAGTCAATGTGATTTTTTGAATTGGACAGTAAATTTCAGTGAAAAAATCACGTAAATTCCGGTGTCGAATTGCCCATTCAGTTGCAATTGGCCTATTTGGGAATCAAACAAAATGTCCACTTCAGGGGTAATCAAGGCCTTCTCATCCGAGAACCGCGACAAATCAGCGGCCGACCAAAGTGTTGTTATTATTATTATTACTCAAATTATGTCCTTCTGGAGGTTTGTCAATATGCTCAGCTGATGATCTCGTTATTTCAGATCGAATTCTCATGATTTCGTTGCAACTTGTCTGCCAGTGATAATTTTAATCGAAAAAGCCGCACATATAACTGATACTATAACTGATAATTGTTGTTATATTGGTGCGATTGTATACGGATATGCATTGACACGTATCTCGTGAAGTAACAAAACGAATAGAAACGCAGTTTTTGAATTATCCGAAAGTTAAGGTGCTGTAAAAGTAAGGAAAGGTTTGCTTGAAAAAGGGGTATACGGACGTTTCGTCCGCAAGCCGAGTTGTCCGCTTACAATATTACCCATTTCGTCCGCCAGCTCACCGAATCGTCCGCCAGCAATTTTGCCCAATTCGTCGCCTTGCAATTTTACGAAATTCGTCCGCCAAGGGTTTGAATATCATAAAAACATGGAATATAAAATTAATGATATTTATTCAGTATCAAACGAAATAATGATATTTATTCAGTACACAAGATTCACAAGATAATAACAGCATAGCATAGGAAATATTTTTCAATGAATAATTGCAAAATTATAAGATTATGTTACGGAACTTAATATAATAAGTTTTGATGCATTTCTTAATATAATTATAACAAGTTTTGATGCGTTTCTCAATATAATTAATTCTTGTAAGACATTTGCTAATAATTTTGCGATTATTCATTGTAAAGCGCCGGTGACACTCTTCCATGAATAATTGCAAAATTATAAGATTATGTTGTGGAAATTAATATAACATACATATACTTCAAAACTTTTTGCTGTAATAATATAATTAGTATAGGTAATCCATTGAATAAACAGTATTCAGAGCCGCATTAAACAGTATCGAAATAAATTAGATGGCTGAGTAGTTTATTTTGTTCTGACATTTCTGTTTTCAGAATTTCGTATAAGTATATGAAATTTTAATGCAAGGAGGTACATTAAGATATATTACAATAGATAATATACAATAGAGTATACAATAAAATTATTATTTTAATAAATAAATAAATAAAAAATGATTCAAAATACACTACTTCGATACTTTCTCCCAGAGGACAAGTTTCGGACGAGTTGGGTAAAACTGCAGCGGACGACTTGGGTAAAATTGCAGCGGACGATTTGGTTAGCGGGCGAAATGGGTGTAATTCGAAAAAAGTCATACTGACAGGTTGCTTTCAGTCCCGTTAGAAATCAAAACAAAGTAACAATGTGTTACCTTTTGGTGCCATCTGTGTTTCTGAACAGTGCTTCGTAGTTTTGAACATTAAAAAATGGAAAATAATAACCTTTTTGGATATTTACCGCCATTGAAAATGGCATGTCATCTTTATTTGCGAACTGGAGGAAGATTCGGCCCTTTGAAAACTCGGCCCAGGGAAGATTCGTCCAAGGAAAAGCAGTACACATCTGTTAGGATATTTTAGATACGCTGCAATATTCGTTTTAATTCCTTAATAATTAAAAAAAAATATTAATATATTGCTCGATATTTATTGAAAAATATATTAATGTACATGTATATCGTCGAGCAATTATCTCAGCTGTAAATTCACATTCGATGTGTTCTGTAATAATTAACGTCTCTCATCTGTGAGAATGGTATCCAGTCACTTCGGTCTCCAGTCATTTTGACCTCTGGTCACTCGGCCTAAGTCATTTCGGCCCTAGTCACTTCGGTCCCAGTCACTTCGGCTCCTTGGTCATTTCGGCACCATTTTGAGTGTGGAGATCTATAAAAATCAGCGCATAGTTTATATTCAGAAATAATAGGTAATTACCTTTATTAAGTAATGTTCAGTTATTTGTATTTACACAGTGTACAGAAAACTTTTACATGACATTAAAAAATATCCATGTATTTAATTTTACATACATTTAAGATCATGCTATCTATATAAGTAAGAGAAATTTGTTTACTTTGAAATTTCGCAAAGTATATGCAGTTATCTCATTCATTCATATTGTTATGCACAATTCCTAGTCACCTTCCACTTCGAGGTTCACAGGGTTTCTTTTTCCTTTCTTTTTTTCTAAAACAACCATCAAATTGCGATTTCGATACTACCATAAATATGTTCACATTTTGTAAAACACAGAGCAGAATTCTTGTAGTTATGCGCAATTCCTAGTCACCTTCCAGTTCGAGGTCCACGGGGGGGGGGGGGGGGGGGTCTGATCGCAGTACCCCACTTCCAATGCGCACAATCAAACCAAATAACATTACTGACCCTCGCTTCCGACTCTCGTGGATTCAAAAGCAAATAAAATTATTCAGGTGGCAAGGGATTTCAAATCCCACATCGTCCATGTGCACCCTGGGCATGCTGAAACTTTTCATTCATTTATTCACCATGAAAGAAAATCTACTAGGCGTGAAGGAATACCATTTATCATATGTATACCTGAATATCTATTTGAGGTATAAATGTTGAAAAACAATGAAATAGAAAAATGTTAAAATTCAAACCATATTTAAAAATATTTATAGAGGCAGAAATGACTTGGTATATTGGGGCTGAATTGACTTGAGGCTGTAATGACTGGGGCCGATATGACTTGGGGCCAAAGTGACTGGAATTCGTTTGAATTGCATCCAAACTGTCCTCCAACAATTTGACACAAACTGGATACTAATCTAACCCAAACCATCCTCTGGCAATTTGCCCCAAACCGTCCTCCAGAATAGGAGTGTTTATTATTATTGATTTATTTATTAGGGTTTAATGACACTTCGACAGCCAGGGTCACTTCATGTTGGACAGTTTTACAGGCATGAAAAGCCAGAGAGAACCACTGTGCAATGACAAACAACAAACGTACAAACAGCACACATGCTGCGTTAGCATTGGTTGAAGATAAGTGTACGATTGCCTTGGTACACAATACCACCACGTGGGCAATGGGAATGAAGTGTATTGCCCAACTTGGCAAGGAAACAAAGTGGTTGCCGCAGGTGGGATTCGATCGAGGACCTTTTGGCTTGCAGCCTGCACCTCTCACTACTGAGCCCTTTAACCTTCAAAACTCTACAGTACCAGCTAAAACATGTTGTAGAATGACCACTTGAAGATTTCGCAAGTTCATAGTTTCATTGTTAGTTTGTGATATTTGTTTTTGCTGTACAGTGGAACCCTGTTAATTGAAGAGCCACTTTGCCAATAAAAATTATTCAATCAACATGAGTATTCAATTGACAGGGACTGTGTCACTTTCCTGTATTTCAGAGATAAACTTAGCATTTATTCTATTATATTTTGTTTGACAGAGCTTCGTGATCTCTGTCAAACAAAATATAATAGATTAAATGCCTGTATTGGATGTACTGATGCCAAATTGGTCTATAACCAAAGGAAAACTGAGAAGAGTCAGGGTAATTTCTCGACATGTTACAAGATTTTTTTTCAAGTAACAGGAGATTACTCTATAACCTATATTCAATTGACAGGTAAAATTTGTACTGGAGGCATGGTAAATTGTTTTGTGTTGGGAAATTATATTCAATTAACAGGCATATACAATTAAGAGATATCCAATTAAGTGGGCTGCACTGTATAACCAAAACCGCCCCTCTCCCCCACCCCAGTCATATCCATCATTCAAAAGTCTTGGATTCAGCAAATTTGATTTCTTTATTTATTGGGGTTTAACAACACTTTTTACAGCCAGGGCCACCTCATGTTTGATAGTTTTACTGGGGGAGGAACCCATAGTACCTGGAGAAAACCACTGAGCAATGGCAAGAAACTGTCAGGCTCCTTAACATAGTAAGTCCAAAAAAGTAGGGTTAGCATTGGTTGAAGACAAGTGCATCATCGATGTGCAGTACGCCTTAGTACAGTTGCCGCAGGTGGGATTTGAACTGAGAACCTCTCAGCTTGTTTTGGGAAGGTTTTTTTTGTGCCAGCTTCATTTACGTTTGTTTCATATTGCACAATTTTGTCATAATCAGTAATCATAAATCCTTAAAAAAAACTATAGAAAAAATGCATAAAACATTTAAAGAAAAACATTTTCTGTGAAGATTTGACCTCTGAGGTGATAAGATTCGACCACGACTGAGACCGAATATTCTCGGAAAAAGTATGAGGGCTGAATCTTCCTGTGGCTGAATCTTCATGAACCCCTTTTTCAAACTAAAATGCCCATTACTTATTAAGCTCCATAACTAAGGCAAAAACAATACTATGAAATTCGTGTCTGAAATTCTATAAATTCCAAATAAATTTACACAAATTATATAGTAAAATGAAGGATGTGGTGTATAGAACCCCAAAAGTATGTGTGCACCTCACACACGTCAACATTAGACATCAGCGGTTCCTGAAAGTGTGCTATCGGTGCCATATTTGTACCATAACTGATAATAATAAAATAATATTTCATAAGAACAACAAACACAGGAATTCAAAATGTAGCCTCAAGGCTGCATGGTGGTGAATGCCAACCCTGTCCCATTGTCCTTGGAAGGGAGAGACTTTTTCAGATAGTATTCTGTCATGTGATACTCTGGATACTCCCCATTTTTAGCTCAACTTTGACACAGTCAAATTTAAGGTTATGCCATGACTCGTCGTCCGTCTGGACGTCTGTCCGGCGTCAACAATTCAATACGGCTCGGGCTAGAGGCCATATTTATGAACCGATCTTTACGCAATTCCTTGGGTACCTTTGTTACCACCATGGGACTAGAACGATTGTTTTGGGGTGCGGTCCGAAATTTAAGACGGCCGCCAGGAGCCATTTTGTACTTAAATTAGTGCAATCAGTTTTTTGTACAGAAATTCTGTATGAAAGTTATGATTTGAATAAATTTTTGTATGAATGTTTAGTAACATAGAATACATTACATATAATACAGGTTTTTGTCTCGTGCAAAAATTATGCAAATGTGATGAACTATTTATCATCACTTTTTGAAACCAAGATGGAAATTGCAAATCAAATTTTTAGAAACAAAAAAATACCTTGGTTAGTTCATAACAGAAAAAAAACACAGGGGTGAAAACATTATTTTATTACCAGTAATGAAAATTGTTGTTTGACATCTATACTTGATCAAGTTTCTGAAAAAGCACATTATACTATCCCAATGTTAGCTACTGGATGTAAGCACACAATTTGAAGTTGTTGGTTTATTATGATAAGGGACTACTTGTAACTGGGTGAGTGGGTTCACAAGTATTAATATTTTTAAAGACCTGGTATCAAAATAATATAAATTGATGAACAACCATACAATTTATTATCAGTTAATTACAGTTAGGGTCTTGTCCTAGTGGACCAGGGCTTGCATTTTAGAACCATGGCCAGACTGATGAATAGGCCAGGTAAAAAGGCCCACCAGGCCTGATTTGTACTGTTCAGGGTTGATTTTGCCGATTAGATAAACTGTGGCAGATGCATTTGCCGGCTCAATAGATTGGTGACCAGGCTGACTGATCAGCCTGGTGAGAATTGTTTTGAGGCTGATTACCAGGCCTGGTGAAAATGCGAGCCCTGATGGACAAGGTCCCTAATTACAATAATGGGTAATAATGAATATAATATGAAAATACGTGACACGTAATGGTGCACACCCAGTATTGTTAATTTCGGTAAATATTACAGGCCCCAAGCAAGATTTTGCAGGAAAGATATGGTGTATATCGCAGAAATAGCAGCGGTTATGTGAAATATAACAATTTTCCAAAACGTGTTGTACAGCGACATGCAAAAACACAGAACCACACATGTATGGTCATATGTTAATGTGGCGACAAATATGGCAATCGAGAAATTTTGAAAAATTGCGGAAGGATAAAACTTGAGACAAGCTATAGTAAAACAAACCTTCATTTTTTTGTAAACTGACAAAAGATCATAATTCAATGGCAAATTGGTTCATTAGGGGTTTAACAACACTTCCAAAAACCAAGGCTGTAATATGAGCTGGATTGTATATCAATTTCAATAACTAAGGTTATTATATCACGTTGTTAGTTCCCAAGATTCTTCCCACCCATCAATACCTGGAGGAGCAAAAGTGTCGTACGTGGAGTCACTCGTCCAGGCAATTACTCTATGGCTCATTTGTTCGATGGTATTCTGGTCGTTCGAACAATCTGAGATGGTTATCAAGCCTGTGCTAGTGCTAGTAATGATACAAGGCTGCAAGAGTGGAAGAAAACTGCAGGATTTGGTGACTACCGTAAAAAGCTAATCATAGGACAGACAATGGCAATATTGGGGAAAATCAGTAATAGTGGTGTTGGAGATATGAAGATCACGGAGAGGTCTAGAACTGGGAAGATGCTAGGAGCTAAATTATCATCAGGTATATATAGTACTACACCATCATGCCATAGGTGTCCTCCTATACCCCGATGAGCATTAAGAGTCGTAATTAAATCGATCTTTCGATACTCATTTGCTCAATGGGATTTGAGTCGTTCGAGCAATGATTTTTTCAGTAACTGCTGAAAAGCTTATTTGCTCGATAAGATTCGAGTCGTTCGAATAATACCTACCTCTGCTTGATTGTATTTTGGGTTTGAGGATCATAGAGGACTTCGTTATACAAAGGAAAGGCAAAAACAGAGACGGCCAAGACAAAATAGACTGTTGGGATAGGCAGAAATGGGACCAGTAAAAGGCAAAACAGGCCAGGAAATAGAAGGATAAACCACAGAATATATCGGGATAGATAAAATACCGAGACAATGGAGCACATCCGAAACAACAAAGTTACTCTTATACAAAGGAATCGTCTATTGTTGGGCAAAAAGAATTCTCGGGGACAACAGACAGAAACCGAATATTTGGTGGGAAATCCGCACTAGTAAAAGAACTGTTGGGTTTACTTGGGTAATTTTACAAAGTATTCGAACAAATACAATTACTCATACCAGAAAACGCACCTTAAAGCACTGTGTGCTACCCTTTTAAGCCCAAAATTGAGAAATCCGTGCCAAATAAAGTTGTTTTGATGGTTCAGAGGGATTGTCAGGATGTTTGTGGTAATTCGATGTATTCTAGTTCACTCGAATTTATCCACATGAAACATCTCATCATTCATTTAGCACTACGTGCTACTATTATAAGCCCTAGATTGGGGTTTGCTAAATCCGTCTCGGTAGTTTTGGATTATTTAGAGGGATTGTTGGGTTGTTTGTTGTAATTAAATTTACTCCTGTTCAATCGAACACACCCTTCGAACACACCCCTTTCCTATTAGTAGGTTTTGGGTCACACAGCAACCATGTGCTACCATAGAAACCAAGATGGCGGTCTCAGATATACAAAATGGACGCTGCGCATGCACACTATGACCACGTATCACGATGGGAATGTTGTCACAAGATGGCGCTCACGCGGGCTACCATGACAACCAAAAATGAAGTAACTGGGCCATGTGCCTATGACGTCACATGAGATCCGGCCAATGTGGGTCGATCGGGTACATGATCTACTACTAACACCAAGCCGAGAGATCCACGGTTAGATCCCCAGCAGGGGTAACTGCGTTGTGTCATTGGGCAAGGCACTTAATCACGATTGCCCAAGTGGGGGCACGGTGGCGCAGCCATGGGGGCGTTCTGGGGGCACATTCGCCCCCCCCCAAAAAAAAAAAAATAATAATTTCGATAGGATCACCGCTCCAATGTCGAGTTGTGACAGCACAAAAGAGGTTTTAATCATTATCAACTTATCGTCCGGAAACCAATTGGTTACAATTTACTATGTGAAGGGTCACTGCGACCTTGACCTTAGACCTACTGATTCCAAAATAAATAGGGCTCTTTCTTGCAATAATGCCAACCTACCTATGAAGTTTCGTGAACGTCGATGGAACCATTGTCAAATTTTCATCTGGAAACCAATTGTTTACGATTTATTATGTTCAAGGTCACTGTGATCTTGACCTTTGACCTAGCGAGTCCAAGATAAATAGGGGTCTTCCACTCACCTATGCCAACCTACCTATGACGTTTCATGAATGTGGGCTCACCCGTAGTCAAGTTAGCATCCGGAAACCAATTGTTTACGATTTACTATGTTGAAGGTCACTGTGATCTTGACCTTGCGCCTAGCGAGTCGAAAATAAACAGGGTTCTTCCTCTCATTGATGCCAACCTACCTATGAAGTTTCATGAACGTGGGTCGAACCATTGTCAAGTTATCATCCGGAAACCAATTCTTTTGATTTACTGTGTTCAGGGTCACTGTGACTTTGGCCTTTGACCTAGAGCGCCCGAAATAAATAGGCTTCTTCCTCTCATGAAAGCCAACCTACGTATGACGTTTCATGAATGTGAGTTCAACCATAGACAAGTTATCATCCGGAAACCAATTGTTTACATTTATTATGTTCATGGTCACTGTGACCTTGACCTTTGACCAAGCAAGTCCAAAAAAATAGGGTTCTTCCACTCACCGGTGCCAACCTACCTATGGAGTTTCATGAACGTGGGTAGAACCTTTATCAAGTTATCGTCCGGAAACCATTTGTTTACACCCGCCCGCCATTCACTAAGCTGTAAGTCGAGCTTGACTTCGTCAAAACTTGACTAAACAAGAGGCCAAGCTTTAATCGCTCACCTGCCAAAGTGGTTCAAAGAAGTATTTGGGGTCACATTCAGTTATGCATGGTTCATCAACACTACACTACAAAGGAATGAAGTCATGAAAGGCAAATTTTATGGAAAAACACTAAGGAATCGATTTGAACAAACCTGAACCTAACATGCTCCCCATGCCACCCCCATCCCCTGACCATAGAGAGCCCAAATAATACGCCAGGGACTCAAATTGAACAAACTTGAACCTGATCCCCCTTGAGATGTTACATACCAAATATGAAAGAATTCTGAGCGTTGGATATGAAGAAGGAGGTTTTTAAAGAAATGTCCTCACATTGCATTACGTTAAACTTTGGGCTCAAACAGGGAGCCAAAATATTTACCCAGGTAACCAATTTGAACAAACCTGAAACTGATCCACCTCAAGATGTTGCATACCAAATATGAAAGGATTCTGACTGGTGAATCTGAAGAATTTTTTTTTTTATAGAAATCCCCTCATATTGCTCTAAGTTAAAATAAGTTAAAATTCAGGATCCCATAGGCAGCCCAAATATGAACCAAGGGTCTCGATTTGAACAAACTAGAATCTGACACCCCCCCCCCCCCCCCCCCCCCATAGATGTTGTATACCAAACATGAAATGATTCTGACAGGTGGATCTGAAGAAGATTTTTAAAGAAATTTCCCCAAATTGTACAAAGTTAAACTTTGGGCTCTAATAGAGAGCCCAAATACTAACTGAGGGACCCGATTTGTACAAACTTGAATCTGACCCCCCTAGAGATGTTGTATACCAAATATGAAAGCATTCATACCAAATATGAAAGATTTTTAAAGAAATTTCCTCATATTTCAATAAGTTAAAATTCCGGCTCCTACAGGGAGCCCAATTATTAACCCATGGACGTGATTTGAACAAACTTGAATCTGACTGCCCCCCCCCCCCCCCCCGAGATGTTATATACCAAATATCAAAAGATTCTAAATGATGGTTCTGGATAAGATTTTTTATGCACGCCAAATTTGGTTCAGTAGTTTGGAGAAGTCGAAAATGTAAAGTTCACGACTGACGACGACGGACGGCAAGTTAAGATCCCTTCGGTGAGCTAAAAATCAGTCACACGCCCCCCCCCCCCCTCCCTCCCTTCAAGTTAACCCATATAGGGAACATCAGGCAAGAAATAAGGGAGTGTGGGGGGGTGCGAAATAGAAGATGTATGTGTGATATCCGACCTATCTCAATTTAATGACACCAATGTTGTCAATTATTTGCCAGACTCGAGAAAAAAAAACGTCGCCGGTTTTACGAAATAACGTCGCCGTTATTTGGTAATTTATCCGTTACTTCTCTTCGTGCGAAAGGAAAATGAAGGAATCGTTAACAAAAGTAAGACGGTAATATAACAATAACATGATTTTGGAGGGCATTATGGTTCATTAGCGGCCCTGCAGCAATGATGAACAGCTCGAGGGTTTATAAATTAAGTTAATAAGCCCAAGGACTGTTCATCATTGCTGCTGGGCCGCTAATGAATAATGATGCCTGACAACAATCATGTTATTACTATTATTACCACTCCCTGTTACAGCTAACCGCACGAGGGAATTGCTGGAAGAAATAATCACTAAAGTCAGTTCGATATTTCTGTTTCGATCGTGCGTTCGACTTCAGTTCAGAAATACAAAGGGACGTCATCCGACTAGGAGTAATTCATTAGACCCTGGAATCTAAAAATAGCCGGGCCGCCAATGACAATTTATACCATTGTCGCCCGCGGCGCGGCACCGTCGAATGACGTCACTGAAATTATGGAGTTTTCACGGGCCCCCAAACTTATGTTAATCGACTAGTAACTTATAGATTGAGTGGTAATAATATTATTTGATAAGCAATTGCTGCCAGTTTTAAAAAGCATAAACCGGCTATTTGTCTTTATTTTGTGTGATATCATTAGGCATACTTATTTAATTCTATTCATTTAGTTTCCTCTTTTTAGTCAAATTTTTCAAAAAAAAAAAAAACCAAAAACCTTAACTACTGGTATGGCGAGGGCCGGTCGCCGGGCAGGCGGCCCTTTTTGCTAAAAAACTTAGTTATTTCTGGACGGATTTTGATATTTGGTATGTGGCTTGAAATGCATGTGCAACACCCGATGACGCAAAGTTTTGTTTCTAAAATTGGGGTTGCAGCTATATCATTCACCAATACAGACATTGCCATTTTAAGTGCCATTTATCCTAACAACTCATGTCAAATTTTCTTCCACATACTCATGAGGTAAAAAATAGCCCTCAATGAATGTGAGCCCCCCCCCCCCCCCCCCCATACCCTTTTTCATCCAAAACTATGGTATAATTCATAAATTAATTGATTTTGACACAAAACAAAAAACATCTTGCAACAAAACTATCACAAATGGGAAATTTATACTGATGTGGTAAAATTTTTAAAAAAATAGCCCTCAATGAATGTGCCCCCCCCCCCCACCCCCCTCACAGTATACCCCCTCTTCATCAAAAACATGATATAATTCATAACAACTTGTGACATTAAATATCCTACTTGTGATTGTTTTTAAATCACATTCAGGCTTCTGAAGACATTTTGTTTGGTGAATCATTTGCAATTTATGTTAAAAAAAGCCAGTTTTCTCAGTTAAGGCACCTAGAGTCATTGGTATGGTACTGACAAAACATAAAACACTGCTTTTTCAACAGTATGACCAGTACTCGCTCATGTGGTATCTCATAGCACTGTTAAAATGCCAAAAAGCATCCAATATTGATTCTGTGGTGCTGTGCTTGAGCAGCAAGTATTCCATTTGGGCACTTTCACAACCTTGGATTTACTCCCCCACAAACACCCATTCTGATGAAAAGAGTGAAATTGTGGAAAATATGTCTCCAAGGAGGAGGTATGAGATATTTGCTTAAAAAATTTGTTTGTTTTTTTTTCAGTGTTTAATATATTTGTCTGCGAATAGGGGGGGGGGGGGGGGGGGGGGGGGGGGGGGGGGGGGGGGGGTGGGTAGAGTGTGAAAAATAGTCAGCTACCAGTTACTGAAAATGTACAACCAGGCAAATGACAAGCAAAGAAACACTTTGTCTGCTGGACAGACAGACAGACATGCAGTCACACAAATTTAAAGTCTACACAGAAATAAAAACTGACATACAATGGAATTTTGTTAGAAGAGCCAGGACAAGATTGTCAAATGGAAAAAAAAAACCCAATGGACCCTGAGTGCTGCAGTACCAAAGCAAATCATAGGACACTAAGAGTGTATGAGATTTTCTTTAGTTTCCAAAAACATACTGTACAGTTTTTCCAATTGTTTCTCATCAAATGAGGCTTCAGTATGGGTGGGTGGGGTGGGGACTTGATTCATGGAGAGAACAATATTTCACAGTTGTTACTGTACTTTTGTGCTGTAACATGGGAACCAATTGAACAATGCTCGAGCTAAAGAAAATTTGATGGCATCACTTAATTTTGGGATTCAAATATCGTTGTCAAGTATAACCCTTCAGAGAACTTTTTCCGACCCCAAAACAATGGGTTGTGCATCAAATAAGAGGGAAAATTTAGTACTAGACTACTTTATTAGTACTAGACTACTTTATTGGTAGCTGTGCACAAATGCCATTCATTCACATTTGCAACTTTATTGTGTTATTTTTTCCACTGTTCCCCACCCCCCAAATTAGTGTTCCAAAATAATCTTTCAATGAAGAAATTATTTTCTAACAATTTTTAACCCTTTACCAAATATAACGGTCAAAAGCTGCTGGTGCTATTCACAAGTATTGCCCTTCCATGTTCATAATTTTCTTGTTTTTGTGTCAAAAACATAGCTTATGACCCCTCATTGGAATGAGGTCATTCCAATGGTGTAAAAAGTCATGTCTTTGACACAAAAAATTAGTAAGTCAATAAGTTTGTGGGCAAGGGTAATCAGCTTTTCATGTCAAGCAAAGGGTTAACAGCATAATTCAGACAAACATCTAAATACCAGTAAATAAAAGTGTAATATGGGTTTTCTGGCTGTGGGTTTGAATGGTGATTGGAAGGGGGTTGGAAGATTGGAATCCCCCCCTCTGCCCCTAGTACTATGATGGGGAACCATGGTTTAATTACATTTGTTAATACATGTGTACATGTAGGGTAAAATAGGTTGTTATTTGGCATTTGCTGGAGGCTGTAGTGTGCCCCTGGAGGCAACACTTGCTCAAGATGTGAATTTGCTTGCAATATATAGCCCTTATTGCTGACGATGACAAAAACATACTTTTCAAAAGTGTGTGGTACCCAAATTAATTTTTAAATGTGAAATAATCTCTCAAAATAATAATTAAATCAGGTTCGGAAGCCAAATTATGTATTTCCTTAATCAACCCCAATCCTATCAAAGACACATTTTACCACTTTCATGTGACAAAAGAGTCATTTCTGCATGAGAATTCAACTTTTGGATTCCACTGAGTTAAAAGCATGGGAAATTTGTTCTTTTAAAGAAAACTGTGTCAAATGGCTTAAAAACTGCTGTTGCCTCCAATACATTTTTCGACTCTGTTACCTAATGAGTAAGCTGAGAGGTAAGGAATTCATGTAGCTTTTTTTAAACCTAGACTAATCCCAAAATAAAACTAAAATCTGCATCAGCATGCAATACTTTGAGGAAAAATTTGTCTCATTTAACCACACAGCAAGACAAAGAGTGGTGTTCCAACCCCACGAAACAATATGAATGTCAATTTTGATTCAAAAATTGGGGGGTGCAGCTATTTAATTCACCAATATCAATAGACAGTACCATTTCTATTTTGAAAGTGACAGTCTACATGTACATAGGAATACTGACTGACATACAATGAAAAATATAGTGAGAAGAGCCAGGACAGGATTGTCAAACAGAAAAAAAAAACTCAGTGGACGTGAGTGCTGCAGGCTGAGGGGTTCAGTATGGGTGGTAGAGGGACAATTGTTAATGTAGTGTTGTGCTATAACATGGGGAACCTGACAACACTAGTATCAGACGACTATATTGGTAGCTGTGCACAAAAGCCATTCATTCACATTTGCAACTTTGTTACTTTTCCCACTGTAACACCACCCCCCCCCCCCCCCCCCAGCCCCCTTTTCCAAAATTTATCTTCCTAAATACTCTGTGAATGAAGAAATTGTGTTTTTTTAACATATTTACTCACTCACTCATTGTAATGGCCAAAACAGGCTAACACCATTCACCAAAATTGCCATTCAATGTTAATTATTTTTGCATTTTTTTTTGCGTCAAAAACATATCTTATGACCCCTCATTGGAATGAGCTCATTCAGCTCTATCCAGTTGGAGGAGGGAGTTCATAGCTATGTTTTTGGCACAAAAAATGAAAAGAAATTAGTTATTCAAAAGTCGTATCTTTTCTTGTAAGCTAAAGGGTTATCATACTATGGAGAAAACTTCTATTATAGAAGTGAAAACAAGTGAAATATGGGTTTTCTGGCTAAGTGGTATGGATGGTGATTTGGGAGAGGATTGGAATATAATTGGAATCCCCTCTATCACAAGTACCATATACGAGGGAAAACCATGGTTTAATTAAATGTGTTAATAGGGTAAAATAGGTGGTTACATGTGTATTTGGCATTTGTCAGAGGTTATAGTGTGCTTCTCAGTTCTGGATGTCACACTTGCTCAAGATGCATTAAACTGCATTATTTTTGGCAATATATGGCCTTTATTGCTGACTGTGACAAAAATATAACTTTTCAAAAAATAAAACAGTATTATTCGGTCTGTGGTTCTCGAATGAACATTTAAATGTGAAATATGTGTAACATCAAAAAAAATATAATTAAATCAGTGTTGGAAGCCAAAATACATGTACATTTACATGTATGTATTTCCTATAATCAACCCTAAACCTTCCAAAGGGTAACCTACAAAACTTTTCCCTAACAAACCCCCCCCCCCCCAATCATTTTCACACAATGCACAACCACCCCCCCCCCCCCCCATGTTTTTTCAGGTGAACAGAAATTCCTCCCTCCATAATTTCTGGTGAACAAAAATCCTCCCCTAATTTGTTAGAAGTATATTTAAAGCCATACAAAAATGCCCAAAGCTTTTTACCACTCGAAACCGAGCACTTGTCGCTTCAATCAATGCTAACCTTGCTTGTTTGGAGTTAGCACTGTTGCCCAGTGGTTCTCTCTGTGCACTTTAGCTTCCTCCACCCATAAAACTGTCCAACATGAGGTGACACTGGCTGTTGAAAGTGTCCTTAAACTCCAATAAATAAATAAATAATTGTCTTGATAAATAGTTATTGAGGCATGTTTTCTTGTAAACAGTGATGGGTGTTTATGTAATTTACAAATTAAATACATAAGTTTTTAAATCCTCGAGGACTACCTTTTAACCTTTTGGTGTAAAAGGCCAGGATGGGGATTTTTGTACTGCTCTTAAAATAATGTGGGAGATTGTGGTACTACCTTCAAAAATTGAGAGGGGGGGGGGGGGGTGATTTTAACCTACAATTCTAATCCTTCCAAAGATACATTTTACCTATTTCATTTGATAAAAGAGTCATTTCTGCATGAGAATTTACTGCTTTCTTTGAAAACTATCCCAGCCCCAAAATAAAACTAAAATCTGCATCAACAGACAATAGTTTGGGGAAAAATCTGTCTCATTTAACCATACTGCAAGAGAAAGAGTGGTGCTCAACAACCCCCCCACCCCCCACTTCCCCACCACACAAAACAAAATGAATGTCAATTTTGTTTTAAAAACTGTGGTTGCAGCTATATAAATCACCAATATCAATACACTGTGCCATTTTATCCTTACAAATGATGTCAAATTTTCTTCTACATATTGATGTGGTAAAATATAGCCCTGAATGTGTCCCCTAGACCACCAGCATACCCACTTTCATGATGATATAATTCATAAATTAATTGATGTTGACACAAAACAAACCTCTTATGATATTAAATTGCCCATTTGTGATAGTTTTTAGATCACATTCTGGCTTCTTAAGATATTTCACATTGTGTTTGATGAATATTTTGCAACTTTTGTAAAAAAATTTTTTGTTAAAATCCCTCAGATTTCTTAATTAAGGCACCAAGAGTCATTGGTATGTCTCTGACAAAACATTAAACATTGGTTTTCTCCAACAGCATGACAGTACAGCTCATGTGGTATCGCATAGCACCATTAAAATGCCTAAAACCATCAAATATTGATTCTGTAGTGCGGTGCTTATGCTACAAGTACCCATAAAGGCACTTTTACAACCTTGGATTTAATCCCTACAGACACTCATGACCCATTTTGATAAAAGGAATAAAATTAAGGAAAATACAATGTACATGTATGTTTTCCAGAGAGGACGAATCAGATATTTGCTTCAAAAAGATAGTGCTCTTTAATGTTTAATATATTTGTGTATGTGTATAAGGTGGAGGGGGTTACAGTGTGAAAAATAGTCAAAAGCCAGTTACCGAAAATGTACATGCACAACAGGGAAAATGAAAAGCAAAGAATCGCTGCCTGTGATGGATGGTTCTTGGACTACTTGCACCCTGGACGATTCATACCACAATTGTCTTGACAATGAGGAACACATTAATTGTCTAGACAAAATCTACAAATCGACCCAGTAAAAGGTATGAATTGTCTCCTTTTTGGTACAAGTTGTCTCAAGTAAGTAAACATATGCATGAAACAACCAATCAAAACAAGATTTATGCATAGAAATGAAACTTCACTGGGTGAACCATCGCTTAACAGCTCAAGTGAAAAAGTGATCTCTAGTATTATCAACTTCGGGTTCGAACATGGGAAAAGAAAATTTATAGTAGATAGTAATGGATGTAGTTTTACAGTTAAAACACTATTTTTTTTAATGAAGCCACAATAATTCTTTAAATTGATGAAGATCTAACAATAAATAATTTCATGACGCCCCAAATAATAAGTTAAAGAGTGTGCTGCCTTAATAATTTAATTAATTTAATTCTGAGCTCCCTCAATAGAGCATTTTCTTTTTGGCGTTTTTAATTCTGAGCTCCCTCAATAGAGCATTTTCTTTTTACTGTTGTGACGTCGAATATTTTAAGTGTCTACTTGCTCTTTACTTTAAGTCATGAAATTTGATATTCTGTGTCTTTTTAAAATAAAAGAAATGACATCACCTTTTTTATCCTTTCTCCAAGTTTATAATCCTCTCCCAACCCCATCTCCATGTATATTTTTTCAGAGGGGGTTAATGAAGCAGGGTATGAATTTGCAGAAGAGGATACAAATTGTCCAGAGGGGGTACAAACTGTTGGACATTGCCCAGAGGAGGGGTACGAATCGTCCAGAAGGAGGTACAAATTGTCCTGGGAAAGGTACGAATTGTCCAGCAAAAGGTACCAATTGCCAGAGGTACGAATCGTCCAGGCTATGAGTTGTCCAACTCACTGATGGATGGATGGATGGACAGACAGAATTTATGCAATCACACATTTTGTAATAAATTCAATTTCAGTTTCCTTTTGAATGCTAAAACAAACTAGAATTAGTAGAAATGAAATACTTTCTCTGGAATCATTATCAGTGTGCAAATGTTATTTAAATTAGAGGTCGGTTCTGGGGAGGTTGGTATTTAGCCTTTTTTGTCATTTGTGGAGAAACATACTAAATATCAGAATCCCCACCTCCAGATGTTGGTCAGGCGAGGTGGGTGACATTGACTTGAAGATGAATTCAGTTCTATTCTGGTTGCAAAGCCTAAAGTGTCCAGGAATTAAAACATTGTTTACCAAAACACCGAGGAAGTGTAATTTAAATGGGAGTTCTGAGTGGTTCTGGTATTTAGCCTTTATGAGAACACGTCGGATCACAAAATTGGCTGGCCGCTACACTGTAATTCTGACAGTCTTAAACTGACATTGTATTGTATCACTGGTAAAAATAGTTCATAGACTGGAGCCAGTGAACTTGTGAAGAAAAATCTAGGAAATAAATGAATATCGCTGTTCGCGTGCATGTCTGTTTCTGTAAAATTTTACTACAACTGAGTACAAGACTGCATGCCCCTGTTTTGAGAACAAAGATTCCCCCAGACCGTACGTCAACAAAACTTGAATTCACCCGAACACCGGCTGTTTCTAAGGAAATCGTGCTAAGTTCCCCACAAATGAAAAAGGCCCACTAAAAGTATCAATAAATTACTTGTTTTATTTTTTTATTCGTTGTCAACAATTTGTGAAGCGTACGTTCTCAATTAAAACTGAAACTGGGCTTTGCATCTGACGAAACCGGTAACGGACGACATTGGCACTTCGAACTTTCAAACAATATTTAACTCGCCAACAACTACCTAACTTCGAAAGTCGCTTCATTACTTAATTATTTCTCATAGTTTCCAACATTTTACAGCAATATATTTTACATAATGTCCTTTGAGAAGCCAAAAACAATTAAATATCCGTTACAATGATTCTGGATTTTTTGCCAGTGGGAGAGCCACGCCGCCAGATGGCACCCCAAACTCTGTTGCATGGTATATAGAAAAATTATAAAATCATGGATACGCACCTGGGTTACCTATGTGCGCCCACGCCACTGCGTGGGTGTGCACTAATAAAAACTGAGCAGCAAAAATGATTGACAATTTGACATCTATTTAATTATACTTAATTTATGTTTACCCAATAATCAATCAAGAAAATAACTTCTACATGGGAAAGAAAAAACACTAAAAAGTAAAAAAAAATGTTAGAAGTTGATTCAAAAGTTATCCAACATGTTTTGGTGACTAGTATTGTGCAAGTTTATAAAACAATGTTAAGTTGTTGTATATTTCCACTGTACGACAGTTTGGGTGCATTAACAGTTGGTTCAGGCCAAAATGTAGCGGCCGGTTTGGGTCAAATTGCAGAGTACGCGTTGGGTGTATTCAGTTGGTGACAAACTTCATGTAATTGTTAAGGTGCAATTTATTAAAAACAAACAGGAAGACAAGAACTGTCAATATTTATTTATTGGTGTTTTAGATCACATGTTTCTGCATAATGGCTAATCATGACCACAAGAGTTTTATGGGTGGAGGAAGCCGGAGTTCCTGGAGAGAACCAGGGAACAATGGCGAACTATGGCGAGCAACTATCAGCTCCCCAACATACCTACTCCACACATGCAGGGTTAATATTGGTTGAAGACAATTGCACCATTGACGTGCAGTATGCCTTGGCCCAAACCTCGCCATGGCCCTATGTGGGCAATGGGGGTGAAGTGTCTTGAACGAGGACACAACATGGTTGCCGCGGGTGGGAACCTCTCGGCTTGCAGCTTTTACCTCTGCTAACTGAGCTGCTACACCCGAAGAAATTGTCAATTAATTGTTACAGATTATTGGAACCCAGACATAGTATATTATATGTGTTTTTTAGACCTTCGATCAATAACAATGGCATTTTAACCTTCAAAACTGTATAGAACCAGCTAAAACATGTCGCAAAATGGCCACTTGAAAATTTCTCAAGTACATAGTTTCATTATTAGTTTGTGATATTTGTTTTTGCTGTACAGTGGAACCCTCTTAATTGAAGAGCCACTTTGCCAATGGAAATTATTCAATTAACATGAGTATTCAATTAACAGGAATTGTGTCACTTTCCTGTATTCCAGAGATAAACTAAACAATTATTCTATTATATTTTGTTGGACAGAGCTCCATGAGCTCTGTCAAACAAGATATAGTAGATTAAATGCCTGTATTGGATGTACTGAGACCAAATTGGTCTATAACCAAAGGAAAACTGGGAAGAGTCAGGGAAATTTCTTGACATGTTACAAGATTTCTTATTCAATTAACAGGAGATTACTCTATAAGCTATATTCAATTAACATGTAAAATTTGTACTGGAGGCATGGTAAATGGTTTTGTATTGGGAAATTATATTCAGTTAACAGGGATGTACATATACAATTAAGAGATATCCAATTAAGTGGGCTCCACTGTATAACCAAAAACACCCCAACCCCCACCCCAATCAAAACCATCATTCAAAAGTCTTGGATTCAGTAAATTTGATTTCTTTATTTATTGGGGTTTAACAACACCTTTTACAGCCAGGGCCACTTCATGTTGGATAGTTTTACTGGGGGAGGAACCCTGAGTACCCGGAGAGAACAACTGAGCAATGGCAAGCAACTGTCAGGCTCCTCAACATAGTAACTCCAAACACGCAGGGTTAGCATTGGTTGAAGACAAGTGCATCATTGATGTGCAGTACGCCTTAGTACAATTGCCGCAGGTGGGATTCGAACTGAGAACCTCTCAGCTTGTTTTGGGAAGGTTTTTTTTTTTGTTCCAGCTTCATTTACGTTTGTTTCATATGGCACAATTTTGTCATGATCAGAAATCATAAATCCTTAAAAAAAAGTGTAGAAAAAATGCAAAGAACATTTAAAGAAAAAAAATTTCTGTGAAGATTTGACCACGACTGAGACTTAATATTCTCGGAAAAAGTATGAGGGTTGAATCTTCCTGTGGCTGAATCTTCATGAACCCCTTTTTTCAAACTAAATTGCCCATTACTTATAAAGCACCATAACTAAGGCAAAAACAATACTATGAAATTCCGAAGTCTGAAATTCTATAAATTCCAAATGCATTTACACAAATTATTTTGCAAAATGAAGGATGTGGTGTATAGAACCCCACAAGTATGTGTGCACCCCACGCACTGACACACAGTCGACATCAGACATCGGCGGTTCCTGAAAGTGTGCTATCGGTAACATATTTGTACCATATAACTGATAATAATAAAATAATATTTCATAAGAACAATAGACACAGGAATTCAAAATGCAGCCTCAAGGCTGCATGGTGGTGAATTCCGATGCTGTCCCATTGTCCTTGAAAGGGGGAGTCCTTTACAAATATTTTTTGTCCTGTGATACTCTGGATACTCCCAATTTTCAGCTCAACTTTGACATAGTCACATTTGAGGTTATGCCATGGCCCGTCATCCGCCTGGACGTCTGTCCGGCGTCAACAATTCAATACGGCTCGGGCTAGAGGCCGTATTTAAGAACCGATCTTTACGAAACTTCTTGGGTACCTTTGTTATCACCGTGGGATGAGAACGAGTGTTTTGGGTACGATTCAAAATTCAAGATGGCTACCAGCAGCCATTTTGTACTGAAATTAGTGCAATCAGTCTTTTGTACAGAACTTCTGTATGAAAGTTCTGATTTGAATAACTTTTTATATGAATGTTTAGTAGCATGGAATACATCACATATAATACAGGCTTTTTTCTCGTGCTGAAATTATGCAAATTAGAGGAACTTTGATTTATTCAGTGCTACTTATACACGGTAAGTGCACATGTCAATAAGGCTCGGGCTAGGGGCTGCATTTATGAACTGATCTTCACGAAACTCTTGGGTACCTTTGTTATCACATTAGGACGAGACTGAGTGTTTATGGGTGGGTCCAAAATTCAAGATGGCTGCCGGTCGCTATTTTGTACCGAAATTAGGTACAATCAGTTTTTTTGTACAGAACTTCTATATGGCTTGGACTAGAGGCCGTATTTATGAACCGATCTTTACAAAAACGTTTTGGGTACCTTTGGTATCAACGTGGGACGAGAACGAGTGTTTTGGGGTGGAGTCCGAAATTCAAGATGGCCGCCGGCAGCTATTTTGTACAGAAATTAGTGCAATCAGCTTTTTGAATTTCTGTACAGAACTTCTGTATGAAAGTTCTGATTTGAATAAATTTTTGTATGAATGTTTAGTAACATGGAATACATCACATATAATACAGGTTTTTTTCTCGTGCATAAATTATGTAAATTAGATGAACTTTGATTTATTCAGTGCTACGTATACACAGTAAGTGCACATGTCAATACGGCTCGGGCAAGAGGCTGTATTTATGAACCAATTTTCACGAAACTTCTTGGGTACCTTAGTTATCATCTTGGGATAAAAACAAGTCTTTTGGGGTACAATCTGAAATTCATGATGGCTGCCGGATATTTTATACCCAAATTAGGTGCAATCAGTTTTTTGTACAGAACGTCTAGGACTACGTTTGTTATCATCATGGGATGGTAACAAATGCTTTTGGGATCGGCTGTGTTAATATTTGGTGTTGTTTGGGGAGGGTAAACATTATTAGCACAATCCAGTTTTCTGTTTCCAATGAGAAAAATAAAACCTCCTCACCCGTAGGAACCCTATGAGCTAAAGATAAAAAATTCAAATACCTATATTTTAGGAAGAACTGGAAAAATATTTATCAATTAGTAGGAATCACCCGTAGAAGGGCTTGAAGCAAACAGGCCAAGACAATTGCTAACATTTGGCTTATGATGCGCCATACAAGGTCCCCATTGTAACATTAACCCCATGGAGATGTATTTTCTAGTTTAACATTTAACTGTCACCCACCTTTACAATACTTTACCTGTACATTTGTTACAGGCTTTGGTCAGTATTGATGTACAGACCTTTACAATACTTTACCTGTACCTTTGTTATCAGGTCATTACCTAGATGTGTGTCATTGCTGTGTCACATACTACTCAGGTACATGTCTTACACAAGTTGAGCTACAGTGTCATTAATACTTTCATTTAATAGAAATTCAATTTCGTAATGCTAGAAAGGTCTAAACAATGTCACAATAGGGAATTAAGACCCTTAATTCGTTGATTTTTGCCTGTTTTCAGATTGTTTGCACAATAACTTGGAACAAATAGCAGTAGATTTGATTCAGTATTGGTATGTGAGACTTTCTTAATGTCTTGAATGAGTTAAAAAAACTGGTATGTTTCGGCTATACTGAGCAGAGTTATGATCCTTAATTTGTTGATTTTTTCCTGCTGTCAGCTCGGTAGTATGACAACTTCAAATATCAATGGATTTTGTCAACGTTTTGTAATTGAGACTTTCTTAACAATGTCTTGAATGGGTTCGTTTGGCCCGTTTGGCCACACTGATCAGAGTTATAGCCCTTAATTAGTTAATGTTTTCCTGCTTTCATCTCATTAGCACTGTGACCTGCACACTTATCAAAGGATTTGGTCAATATTTGGTATGTGAGACTTTCATAATAATGTCATGAAGGAGTTCGAAAATTGGTACAGTTCAGCCAAATTGAGTGGAGTTATGGCACTCAGTTAGTTAATTTTTGCCTGTTGTCAGCTCATTAGCATGATAACCTGAACAAATATCTATAGATTTGGTCAATAATTGGTATGTAAGACTGTAGCAATGTCCTGAAGGAGTTCGGAAACTGGTACGGTACTGACATACTTGCCCTTAGATAGCTAATTATACCTCCAGTTTTTTTTCAAAAAGTGGGGTATACTGGATTGCGCCTATCCGTGAATCGGTATTTCTGTCCACGCATCTGTGCATACGTCTGTCCATCCTCACTCAGATGTCGTCCCACATTATAACTTGAAATTTCATACACATGTTCACTATTTTACACGTAAGATCTTTAAGGAGTAACAGCCGTTTTGCTGTTGAAAATTTTTTCTCTGTGCATTAAGGCCCTTTGAATATACAAAAATAGCCTATTTTTGTCTGTTTGCTTCGTATATCGGGTTTGGATTATCGGATCTCAATCATATTTAATAATTTTCACTTTTCAGACTTATCCCACTTTTTAACTTTGAAAATTTGCTGTTTGTCTCGTAAAATACCAATTTTTTGTCTGTTTGCCTCATATTTCAGGTTTGGGTTATCAGATTTCAATAAAATTTGCAATGAAAATTGTTTATGAGAAGTGCTTTCAAATGAGTCACGTCCCTGCAGTAAAGTTAGGAAAATTCATTCAAATCGCTTCCCCACATGTGGCATTATGTCTTTGTTCTCTTTAATGGTCCAATCATTGTTTCTGGCCTTTACAGTTACTTCTGTGTTCGGGGTGGGGAGGCGATTAATGTTGCTGCAAAACAAAGACAATAATTTTTCATCTCACATGTAGGTGATCTGATTGACACAAACTATTGTTAACAGGTGTACATTGATCTCACAATTTTTTTGCTGGGTTGGATTTCTTTTCGCCGTAAAACAAGGATGATAAACCACTTGCGTGTATGCCTAGTGTTGAAAATATGTCCATCTTAGCATTTTCAGAGGAGGGGGGGGGGGGCAAGTGAGGTGCATATGCCATGCTTATCATGCTGTTCTTAATATTACATGACCCGGTAGAGTTTCTCTGGTGTTTTGAGATCTAAAATGGGTCTGTGAACACTTCAAAGATTTTACAAAAGAAACGTAGTTGCCCTGAGATTTGTTGCAGGGCCCGTTGAGGGATTTTGTCTGTCATCTGACACAGCTTTATCCTTGACACTGGTATGTCAGCACCGCTGGTACAATCTCTGGCTTTTGAAGTTTATCCATATGTCCGTCCGTATATATGTCCATCTGCACTCTGATGTTTGTTTGCATTATAACTTGAACATTACTTCTCAGATTTCAGTGAAATTTGGGATAAAAGTTGTTTATGGGAAAGGCTTTCAAATGAGTCATGCCTCAGCAGTAAAACAAAGAAAATACCTGCAAACCGCCTTCCAACTCGTGGCGTTATAGGAACCCCAGCGGGCCGTAGGCCGACAAGAGGTTGCACATACCCAATCAGATAAATGTGTTCCAGAACAGAATTCTCTAATACAGTCAAGCAATATTTTGAATTGGACAGTAAATTTCAGGGAAAAAATCACGTGACTTCCGGTTCACAATTGCTGATACAATTGCAATCGGCTTATCCCCATCAAGGAATCTTTGGGCCAGTATCAACAATCAAACAAAATGTCAAATGCGTTCGTTTTCTGTTGCAACCCAACTGGCATCTCAGCTTTGCGTGATATTTACATGTCTACACATCACTCGTATTCTGTCCTTTTAGAAGTTTTTCAATATGCTCAGCAAATAATCTTGTTATTTCAGATCGAAATCTCCTGATTTCGTTGTAACTTATCCTATTCGGCGATTGCATTATGTACGTTCATCAAAAAACTATAGATATAACCGGCAATCTTGTTGATTATATTGGTGCGATTTCATAAAGATATGCATGGACACATAGCTAGTGAAGTTCAAGAATCAAAACGAAACGCAGGTTTTGAATTATTCTAATTGTAAGGTGTAATATAATAGTACTGAAAAGTTTGCTTGAAAATTGGTGATACCTTGCTGATAAATTGCTCCCGGGTCATTTCGCCCCAATTCCCGTTCGCCCCTCGAATCGTTCCGCCCCAATCCTCCTTTGCCGAGGTTCAATTCGCCCCACAGATGGCGGTAGGTGATAATTCGCCCCTAAATTTTAATTTTATTTTGGTGATGCAATGTAATTGTTTCCTTTAGTACTTTAGTATTTTTTTTCGCCAAAGAATTTACCGAAGTAAACAATTTCAGTTAAAATTTTCATAATTTTTACAAAATTGAAAAAGTTTACCGTATCTGCATTGACCGATTTGGGCAACATACTGCTCCCCCATTTCCCATGTGTGGGCATAGTGGCATTGTGTGTTAAGGTGTATATTACGTTGATGGTGAACTTGTCTTCAACCATTGCTAACCCTGCTCGTGTGGAGTTTGTATGTTGGAAGCCTGGCATTTGCGCGGTGGTTCTCTCCTGGGACTCCAACTTCCTCCACCCATAAAAGTGTCCAACACGAGGTGACCCTAACTGTCAAAAGTGCTATTAAACCCAAATAAATAAATCCACGATCCATGTGTTCTATAATATACTGTCATCAGTGAGAATTGCATCCAAACTGTCCTCCAGCAATTTGACCCAAACGGCTGCGAATTTAACCCAAATCATCCTATGGCAATTTGATCCGAACCAAACCACCACCCCCACCCCTATCCCCCCCCCCCCTCCAGAAAAGGGTCCTACTAAACACCGAGGTATACCAAGAGATACCGAGGTGAAAAGAAAAAAAGTAAGTCATGGCTGTTTAAAAAGGTTTAAATATAATTGCAGACTTTTAATTGATTCCTTCGAAGCAATATACGTAATATTACTTGATTTATTCGAGTAAATGCAAGATATATACATGTAGACCGAGTTGTTACCGAACAGATCACTGTAATTTTTGATAAAAATAAACCTCCCATCAGATTTTACCTGGGCCTTGGGTCGGCCAAACTTTTCATTTCCGGCAGCTCTAAAGTTGTTTTTTTTTAATTTTAATTTTTTTTTTGTTTTTTTTTTTTTTTTGTTTATTGTTTTGCCATTGTTGGCTTTATGTTATTGGGATTTTGTGGCGTACTGTGATAAGTATCGCTCGGCTGTACACCCAAAGCTGCAGCTTGTATTTGGTATATGTATAGTACATGGGGAGAGGATTGCAACAAAATCACCTGTGGAGTGGAATTATCACCCAAAGTATCACTTTCAAATTCTGTACATATGGACAAAAAACACAAGCAATGTTTCAGCCAGTGGAGTCAGTGGACCTCCAGGTTTAACCCAGAGGTCCATTGGATGTCCAGAGCTTAACTTGTGCTTGTTATGCTTTGCAACAAATTTGGAATTATTGTTTGGATGAAATCTCCACTCTGTGGGTGATTTAGTGATAATACACTCTGCACCTACGGTATATATACGGTATACTTTTTAGCCCTTTCGCCTGTGATAACGGCACTAATTTATGATGATTTGTTGACACTTTTGTTTTCAAGGTTTTCACCTTCTTTATGTGACCAGTTTATTTTTTACAATTGCCGCCGTTTTATAGAATTGTTGAAAAATTAAGTCAGTATCCTTTTAATCGTCGATCCCATTGGTCAGCCATGAGTGCTGACCATGTCTCTAGTCTTACGGCAATTTTTTTTATCGTTGGCGACTGAAAAATTACCACTTCTAAAAAATACTGTTTCCCATGTCGTGATATTGGTCCAAAACAATTTTTCTGTCATAACAAAGAAGACAATTGCCGACAGCCACAAAAAAACTAATTAAGAAGTCACTATGTGATTACTGAGGTGGAGTCGCTTTAAATACCATTGCCAAGCTACCTACTAAACACCAAAGGGAAGATTTTTCAGGGCACTCTATTCAGCACCCATAATTCTCAAATATGGCATTAAAATCATGCACATACTGCTCAAATCTATTTACATAATCAGAATACACCACCAGGGATGCAGTGGCTCAATAGGTAGAGGTGCAGGCTGCAAGCCGAGAGGTTCTCGGTTCGAATCCCACCTGCGGCAACAGCTTTGTGTCCTTGGGCAAGATACTTCACCCCGATTGTCCATGTGGGGGGCACGGTATGCTGTGTACTAAGGCATACTGCATGTTCCTGGTGCACCTGTTTTCGAACAGGGCTAATCCTGCTTGTGTAGTATGTTGGGGAGCTGACAGTTGCTTGCCATTGCTCAGTGGTTCTCTCTGGGTATTCTGGCTTCCTCCACCCGTAAGAAATATGTGACCTTAAACACCAATAAATAAAAAGAACACACCAACCTATACCCGTTTCACGCCTGTTTTCATTCACCTTGGTATCCCTCGGTTTGCCTCGGTGTTTAGTATGCCCGCCAGAAAAGGAGTGATTTCTTTTTCAAAAATAGAAAAACAAGAAACAGTATTTTTTAACAGGTAGTAACAAAATAATTTCCATAAAGCGCACAATTTTATGTTAGTTAATTGCTGAAAAAGCGCAGGGTGATATTTGCAAATCTTATTTTATCACTGATACCAGGTCCTGGTAATAAAAACTGTTGTAATCGATACTTGATCAATACTTGATCAAGTTTCTGACAAAGCATATTATACTATTCCAATGTTAGCTACTGGACATAAGCACACAATTTGATGTTAGTTTAACATGATACAGGTGCTTAGCCAGGATATCAAAGTTAGGGGCAAGAGTAATATCCAGTGGGGATGGGGCATAAAGAATATGATGCACAGCATCATCTGAGCCACATAGCAGTGAGATAGGGGCGAGGACAAGAGGGAGTGTGCCCTTCTCATCAGTGGAGGGGTCGGGTCCCCCCCCCCCCAAAAAAAAAAAATTAAATTCAAGACAGAAAAACACAATTACCTTGACTCTGTGTCCACTTGTGTCCATAATATATAAGTTGCGAACAAGCATAAATATCTAGATATGATGATCAAGGACAGGATAGACCTGTTGAAGCTCTGTTATCTTAATTATTTGGTAAATCTCCCCGACAGCCGATGGTGTAAAGTAATGTTCCCGAGAATTTTCAACTCAAATATGAAAACGGGGTGGATGGTCCAAGTGAGGGAGCTAGTAGAGAACTACTCATTGGAGATCTCGGACCTGGACGTTGGGGCAAACCAGGGTAAAAAAATGGTCAGAGAATGGGTCATGGAGGATTGTAACCGTAATTGGCGAGAGGGGGTCAAATCAAAGAGGTCTTTGGGTGGCCTGCGTGATAAAGAGAAGCCAGGTTTTGAAGAGTACCTTGATGGCACCTTTGGGGGTCACTGTTGTTCAAGCTGAGGTCGCGATCCCTGGAGTTGAGGGGAAAAATTGGGAAAGACGGTGAAAGGGAGTGCCAGATGTGTAACTTGGATATGGTGGAGACCCTGGAACACTTTCTTCTAGAATGCCCAAAGTATCAGTCTAAAAGAATGAGATTCACCGGGAGTATATTGGGGAAGTGAGATGGGAGAATGAAGGACATGTGGTTAGGGGGAGACTCAAAGGAGAGGGTTAATATGCTAATCGGAGAGATTGGGAAGAATGGGACGAGGGATATCATCAAGCAGTTCGTCTCCGAGTGTTGGGAGGAGAGGAGAAGCGTGGGAATAGGGAGGCAGTTGGGAGTACAGGGGTAACCATGGCCTTCTCGTCCGAGAACCGCGACAAATCAGCGGCTGGCCAAAGTGTTATTATATTATTATGAATGTTTATTAATTTTGTGGAATTTCTACACTGTGTATGAAGCTTATTTGGGCCTGTATGTTTGTTAAAATTGCCCCTCCACTTGGGAGGACTTCTTGAAATCAGTCTACACTGGATTGTGTGGTATCCCTTTGTGTAAGACAATGTATTCATTGTAATAATCTTCATGCATAAGGCTCCACAAAGTTGATCTGTCTCTCAGGTCATTTTTTGTAAAATTGCATGCAGGCGTGTGATTTTTTATTTTATTTTTTATTTTTGTAATTATTTCTTTGCCATTAAAAGTTCATGTTCTTGGTTTGTTTTAAGCCTCATAATCTACAGAATAGCATGGGTGGTGGTGTATTCCATCCCTTGAGTGCAAGAAGGCTTTGCAATGCTATAGCACAAGCCTTGTTGCACTCCAGAGACAAATTTATCAATTTTAATAACATGGGTAAAATATCGGACATGAACCATTTAATTTTTTTTTAGCTCACCGCGACAAAGTTAAGCTGGGCTTATCTAATCACTCTCCGTCCATTGTCCATCCGTCTGTCGTCCAACAACACCATGTTTTAGTCTTCTCGCCCAAAACCACTGAGCCAATTCAAGTGAAAGTTTCTGTGAGTTATGATCCCAAAGGGGTGTTGCATTTTTGTTTAACTCAACATGCCCAGCTCCATAGAGAGGGGGTTGGGGGAAAATGCTTCCAAAATATTTTTAAAATCTCATGAACCAGTTGGTACAATGACTTAATATTTGTCATGGAGCTTCCTTTTGAGGTGTAGAATCAAGTTTGTTCAAACGTAGTTCGTGAAGCAATATTTGACTTTGTAATGGGAGGGGTTAGATTTTTGGTACCACCCAAAATTTCTATTTTCTGAACCGATGGTCCGATTTGAACGAAATTCAGTATGTGGTATTATTGGGTCATAAGTACTTGACTCATGCAAAAAAAACCCCAAAAACCTGCATCCCCATGGGAGCCCAAGGAGCTAAAAATAGAAATATTTTCAAACGCCCATGTTTCCCAAAACACTTGGAACAGACAACTGTTATATAGTATGAAGCATCCTTAGGACCAGTAGAATTGAATGGTGAAAAACAATTGTCATTTGTTTTGTTAGGGAGTTCTGCAGAGGGCATCAAAATAATGTTGACTCAGCATATTTGCAAACATTTTATAAAATCTTTTCTCCAGAACCAATGTTCAGAATTTTTTGATATTTGGTATACAGCATGCATAGAGGGGTCAGATGCAAGTTTGTTAAAATGAAGCCCATTGGTTGATATTTGGACTCAATGCTGGAGTACAATTTTTTTAACATAGGGCAATATGGGGAATTTTCTTTAAAATCTTCTCCAGAACCACCAGTCAGAATCTTAATGTTTGGTATACATCATTGTTATGGGGGTCAGATTCAAGATTGTTCAAACCAAGTCCCTAGGTTATTATTTGGGATTCCTTTGGTAGCCCAAATTTTAACTTATGGCAATATGAGGAAGTTTCTTTAAAAATCGTCTTCCTCAGATCCACCAGTCAGAATGCTTTCATATTTGGTATACAGCATCCCTAGGGGTGAGATTTAAGTTTGTTCAAATCGGTTATGTAGATTAAAACTTGGGCTCGCTATGGTAGCCCAAATTTTAACTTAGTGCAATATGAGGAAATCTCTTTTAAAAGTTTCTTCTTTAGATCCACCAGTCAGAATGCTTTCATATTTGGTATACAACATCTCTAAGGAGATCAGATTCAACTTTGTTCAAATCGAGTGCCTGGGTTAATATTTGGGCTCCCTGTGGGAGACGAAATTGGCCATATAGCTGAAGAATTAGATTTTTTTTATTCAGTACCCTCTAGAGGTGTGTAACTAAGAGTAATCTACATAGGTTGTATCAAGGGGCTTCAGAGGGGAGCTCCACATTTTATATTATGATAAACTGAAAAAAGGCATGATGCTTGGACTGTTTTTGTCACTCCTGAGAGGCTCAAGGACTGACAGTGTATCCTATGAGGATGGATTCCTTAATGTAGATTCATTTTTTGGACTCTGTTTATATCGTGTTTTGTTAAAGGTGAGCGTTTCATGCCCCGTGAGGCCTCTTGTTTGTTTATTTATTCGGTTTTAACAACACTTTCGACAGCCAGCAGCTACAAGTTTTTTTTCTCCTTGAACCAAGTCTCTCGCCCAACTGGTCCACTGAGTTTTTAGCTCACCTGACTTTCAGTCAGGGTCAGCTATAGTCATCACTCGCTGTCAGTCGTCCGTGAACATGGTGTTTGCGTCTTCTCCTCAAAAACTGCCGAACCGATTTAAGAAAAGTTTATGGTGTTATATTTGCCCTTGTTATGGGAGGGGCAAGTATTTTCGCCCCGCCCGAAATTTCTATTTTTCAAACCAAGAGGCTGATTTGAACCAAATTTAATATGTGGGCTTATTGGGTCATAAGTACTTAATTTATGCCCAAAATATTTTCCTGTCACCCCATGGGAACCGCAGGAGCTAAAAATATAACAAAATTTAAAACGCCCATATCTCCAAAACAACACGGCATTGACAATTCTTATTTGATGTGAAGCTTCCTTGGGACCAATAGAATGGAATGGTCCAAACAAATTGCTGTCTGGTCTATCATGGGGTACGTTTTGGGGACTTCGAAAAAATGCTTAGTCAGCATTTTTTAACACTGTGGGTAATGGGGAAAGCATTTAAGACTCTTCTTCACCCAATCCACTGCTCCAAAAGCTTTCAAATTTCACATATACCATCTTTTGTCACACGCTTATTGAAATCAAATCCCTGGGTCCATATTTGGGCTCTCTAGGGGAGTCCGAATGTTGAAACTACTGCAGTATGAGGAATATTCTTTAAAAATCTTCTTCTTCAGACCCACCAGTCAGAATCTTTTGATATTTGGTATGCAGCATCATTAGCCGGGTGAGGTTTTTAAGTTTGTTCAAGCCAAGTCCATATTTGGGCTCACCAGGGTTTCGCAAATTGCGAGAACGATCGTTTCGTTCCTGTGACGTTCTCGCAAATGCTTGTTAAGAACATCCATTTACCGTTCCGCAAAAATATAAGCATTTTTTCATCACATAAAATTTAATAAAATTGGATTAATTTTAGAGCTGAAACGATTAAATGTTTTTTGTGGTTGATTAATCGCATGGATTAACCTTCGTTAACCGAGTAATCACTTGCCCTAATAGGTAGCTGAATAACTGCAGTACAGTTGATGATTTATATAATTAAAACTTTACTCAGCGTAATGGACAAAAACGGCCAGCGCCATATACAAAAATGTCCATTCAAATTTTATTATATTTTCAATTTTTGTCTCGAAACATAGCTTATGATCCCTCATTGGAATGAGCCCATTGAGCTTGTTCCAATGGGGGGGGGGGGGGGAGTCATAAGCAATGTTTGTGAGACAAACATTGAAAATCTTTAGTAATTTAAGAATTTCTTGATTTCTTGTGCAAGTATCGTCTTGGTGAAGGGTTGAGAATGACCATTTCCAGCTCCTGATACAGTAGAATGACCATGCAAGTGAACAAGTATGTCAGCACGTAACTGGCAAGCGTTACTCTGTCTCATATAATTGATGTGAGCCAGTGTGACAATGTTTGCCTGTTTTGGAGCAAGTTTGTTCCTTAGTTGCCCATATAATACCGTACTTCAAAAGTAACGGTTAACCGATTAATTACTTTTTTTATCGATAAAGACGTTGATTATTGGTGAGTCAATTAATCGTTTAACAGTATCAGCTCTAATTAATTTCTATAAACATGATTACTACAATAGCCTTTGATGTGGTGGTTGAACAATCTAACAATCTATGTATTTTAAGATAAATAGGCATAATTCATTTGATTAAGACACATGTTGGAAATGGGTCCCGCGAAAAAAAAAATGGTTCCCCCAAACAATATATTTGCAAAATCCTGGCTCACTGTGGGAACCCGAATTATAACTTGGTTCAAAATGAGGAATTTTTTTTTAAAATCTTCTTCAAATCCAATAGTCGGAATGTTTTGATATTTGGTATGCAGCATCCTTGGGGGGGGGGGGGGGGGGGGGGGGTGAGACTCAAGTTTGTTTACGCCAGGTACCTGGGTTCATTGTTGGGCTCACTGTGGGAGCCTGAATTATAACTTAGTTCAAAATGAGGAATTTTCTTTAAAATCTTCTTCAGATCCAGCAGTGGGAATGTTTTGATATTTGGTACCATTTACAGCATCCTTAGGGGTGAGATTCAAGTTTGTTCAAGCCAAGTCCCTGGGTTCATATTTGGGCTTCCTGTGGGAATATTCTTCAAAAATATTGTTCATATCCACGGGTCAGAATGTTTTGATATTTGATATTCAGTATCCTTAGAGAGGTGAGATAAAAGTTTGTTAAAGCCAAGTCCCTGGGTTCATATTTGGGCTTCCTGTGGGAGCCCGAAGTGTACCAAAATTTCTATTTTCCAAATTGAGAGGCCGATGAGAGGCAAATTTGATATGATGAGCTTATTGGGTCATAAGTACCTAATTTATGCAAAAAAAATTCCCGTTGCCCTGTGGGAACCGCAGGATCTAAATATAGAAAAAATTTAAAAGCCCATATCTTCAAAACTACATGGCTCTGACAATTCTTATTTGATGTGAAAGCTGTATTGGGTTAAGGGTTAACATGTATTATCAGTATGCAACAGGGGTTCAACCATACTGGCCTCATGGGATCCTGGCCCATAGCAGGTCTGAATTCTCGCAACGATTTTCGCAAGAATCCAATGCAACAGGGGTTCAACCATACTGGCCTCATGGGATCCTGGCCCATAGCAGGTCTGAATTCTCGCAACGATTTTCGCAAGAATCCAAATGGATTCTCCCAAATTTAGAGGAATTATAAGCCCTGCACAACCCCAAAATGTTGGATACTTTGGGGTTCCTTCTTACGCCTTGCGTATTGTTATATTATAACTGACTAAAATGAATCATTAGCATTTTAAAAGATATGGTAATTTGCCAATTGGCAAATTACCAGATCTTTGAAAATGCTAATCGTTCATTTTAACCCATTTAAAGTCATAACTAGAACATTCAATTCTAGGAGATACAATTGTAAAAGGTTCATAGTATTGGCCCCTGGACAGACAAATTAGAGAGGGGGTAGAGAGAGAGGGAGGGAGAAGGAGAGAGAGAGAGGGGGAAGAGAGAGGGAGAGAGAGAGAGAGAAGAGGGGTAGGGAGAGAGGGGGAGGGAGAGAGAGAGAGGAGACAGAGAGAGAGGGAGAGAGAGGGAGAGAGAGGGAGAGTGAGACAGACAGACAGACAGACAGACAGACAGACAGACAGACAGACAGACAGACAGACAGACAGACAGAGGGAGAGAGACAGAGCGAGAGGGGAGAAGGAGAGAGATGGAGAGAGAGAGGGAGAGAGAGAGAGGGAGAGAACGAGAGAGAGACGGACATAGAGAGACAGACAGAGAAAGAGAGAGAGCGGAAGAGAAAGAGGGCATAGAATCCCGAGTCATGCAAGGGGACGACACTATACTTCAGTACAATCAAATCCTACAAAGATGTAAAATACAGAGACTCCTACAATAACTTACAAAGATACCGAGAATTCTACAGCAAAGCTTCACAGTCATTAACGATCAACATACAGGACAATGACAACAATGGAGGAACAAAGCTAAGGAAGATCGATAAGAGGTGAATATAATGACGGTCGAAGAGAAGATTGAAATGAACTGAATAGGAGAGAATGACGTTTGGTGAGAAATTAATAGACAGTGGAGCTGAACGGAACAAAGACTGAACTGTATAAAAACATTTGAACTTAACAAATAGTGTCTAGTAAATTCAATAAAATTCTAGCACTATAAAATTGTTGTTGTTGTTGTTGTTGTCAGTAGGGAATAGAAATAATCTCGAAAGTGTATGCCAAATCAAGGAATCTAATTACAAGGAATCCGTTTGGAACTCCACTTGCTGAATCTATTTCATAGTCTCTGTGTGATTGTAGACTCCCCTTTTCATCGTATGAGGACATAGGGGATATGGGGAATACATGATTGATGTATAACCTCATAGTCCTCGTATCTGGATATTGGACCAGCACGTTCCGCGGAATTCCACCTATGGAATCCCTGTTATAGTCTATGTTTGTAGAGTCCTTTTTTCATCTAATGAAGCTTATGAAAAATAATATCTTATTGAGGTATAAGCTCATGGCTCTCATATCCTCGTCTAGCTATTGAACGGCCAGATTCCAGGGAATCCCACCTACGGAAGAATCCCTTCTATAGCCTACTCAAAGCTAAATATCTGTAGGACATATCATGCATTTTCCAACAGCACTTATCGGTCTTTCAAGCACGTGTTTATGTTCGAAACAGATTGTGCGTACATTGTTAATTACCGCATGAGCCATAACTACATCTCTGTACGACAACATACTCATCTCGTAAATGTAAGGTGCATTAAGTTGTACTAGGTCAGTAAACTGTATAAACTGATGGATGGAGCGATTTGATTGCGCCCACCATGGCTTGGCCAGGGAGAGATCAAGACAGAGCCAGGTGTAGTATACAACGGACCCTCTCTATCATGTAAGGTGCCTTAGCTGGTACTAGGTCAATAAACCACATAGATTAATGAAGGGAGTGATTTGATTGCGCCCAACAATGAATGGCCAGCCCAAGGGGAGAGGTAAATACAGGGTATGTTGCTGTATTTAGTTTGTATTTGTATGCATGTTGTATTACAAAATTTATTTGTTCGTCCGTCTGTCCGTCCGTCCGTCCGTCCATTATCACGGGGCCTACATTGTGTGTTTATTATTATGCCTGTTGAGCACTTGAGTGACTAATTTCTGTTGTCAGTCTAGTCATACAAAACATAATATATTGATTTGCCAGATATGTGTCTTTCTGAAGCCGTTGACGAAAGGTGCCACAAAATAATGACACTATCCCCAAAAAACCCATGTGCCCAGTTACGGATTGTACCACTAAAGCCATATGGGCGCGCGCCAAATACAAACCCTGCAACCAAAAGGAGGTGCTATCAGGTCTTTTTAATTAACAAAGCAGAGTGTCGCGCTGAATGAAGTGCTTCGACGAAACATGTGTGACGACACGACGGTAGGCACTTTTTTGAGGTTTTACATCATTTTATGAGTTATTTCCACCACAACAGCTATTTAAATACTCAAATATCTGCGCAGACGGAAGTTTATTAACGATAATGTGTGACACGCCACTGAAACAATATAATCTTTCGAAATATGGTGTATATTTGTATTAATTTTGTCAACTCGAAATCTATTTATAGAAATTATAAATGCTGAACATGAATTATAAATGCTGAACATGACACGAAACCAAAATAAATAAATGTATGACTCTGTAAATTGTTTGCGTTGTATAAACACACAGAATTTAAAGTGCATACTTTCAAACACATATTGTATCGTTCGTCAGAAGGTTTTATTGAACACACAAAATTGCACGCAAGAAACACACAATGTGTCATTTATTAGAACACGTTTTGTTAGACCCACAATCACTCTACAAAATGGTCGCACAATGCAATAGTAACACAGTGTATTGTTCGATCGTACGACCGTCCGTCCGTCCTGAAATTCAGTCATGAATATCGTATAAAGTACTTGGGTGCGTGACTTGATGTTTGGTGTGCAAGTGTATCCTGTTGTTGTATACCTATAGTGCAATGCAGGTGTCGTTTAAGATTTTATTGCCAGAGTCATTGCCTGTCCGTCCGTCACGAAATTCAATCATTAATAACTTGTAAAGTACTTGTTAGAGTGACTTGATATTTGGCCGACGAAGTCGGCAAATCACCATTGCAACGCATATTAACGGCATACACTTGGTTTTCTTTAGTTCATTGTATGCACCCTGAGTGCCGGCCGATCACATGGAAATAGACTGTGTCAAGTGAAGGGCAGGGACGTAGGTGGGCGGGGGGAGGAGTCTCACACACACCCAATATTTATCAAAAAATCCAAATAGTTGAAACTTTTTCAGGCAAAAATTCCGACAGTTGAAAATTCGAAGCATTGTTGAAACCAAGGTTTTTTTTCCGAATGTACACACATCTAATATTTGTCAAACAATCCAAATAGTTGGAAATTTTTCAGGCAAAAATTCCAACAGTTGGAAATTCGAAGCATTGTTGTAACTAGTGCTGGAAACGGTTGGCCCATTTTGTAACCGACTAACCGTCAGGAATAACCGGATTTCAACCGGATATCCGTTAATTTCAATCGCTGATGTTATTGCATTGTCTATGACGCAAAATCTGAAAGGAATGGCGAGAAATCAGTTCAAAACAGTGACACCTGATTTCCGCAAAACGTAAACAAACGAACACAATCGAGTGCAACTTACGATCGCAAACAATTTATATGATTGTGATGGTCCCACATAACAGTGATGATACATTGTAACCGTCTTCACCCTGCATTGCCCCGTCACAAAACCAGGCATGCCGCGCACCTGAAACAAAGTTTGTGTGTACAATTTGTTCCAACGTGTGCGCATTTGAAGTGAGGGACGACTGCCATCAATATTAGTTAAGAATTTTCCAAGCGGTTTGTAAATTGTATTTAGGCATAGTTAACTGTATTAGCAAAGGGCCCCTTACATTGAGTGGCTTCAATTTGATGTGATCATAGGGTAAATATGTACTCCTAAATTTTTAAGTATCTTTTTCTGTTCACTGCTGAGACAAATATCACAGTTTCACGTTTCATTTACCTATTCCTCGCAATGATTTTTCTGGCGGGAATGAATATGTTGCGAATCATCAAAGTGGTGTGGTAAGAAATTATTACGTGCCCCTCTAACCAAGAGCCCCTTGTCTACATTGACCATTGAAAAAAACGATATTTGAAATGCAAGATTTTAAACAGTTCAACAAAATCAAAATATGTTTTTTCTGAAATACGTTGGTAAAGTACCAAACCTTCAATTTATTTTGAAAGCACCATTATACACACTGAGAGATTTTTTCAGCATTATAATCGGCATTTAACAACACCTCATCAAAGAACGTTTGACAAGAGCAATCCCGGTTAGAATGTTAATGTTATTCATATCCGTTTGACGACGATCTGTTTGGTCACAAACAAGTTTACCCACCTTTAAAAAAGAGCTTAAAACTCATCTATTCAAATTTCTTATTTCATAATTTCCGCAAACACAATCTGTTAAGCGTTTTAGAGCACCCTAGGTGGTTTCACGCTATATGAAATTAATTATTATTATTATTATTATTATTATTATTATTATTATTATTATTATTATTATTATTATTATTATATCTCGTTTAGAATGGAAATTGATTTTTTTTTTCAATTAGCGCTCTTGCAATTCGTGAAGCAAAAGATTTTTCATGTGATTTTTTAAATTTTTTTTTATGTTTATTCATTTATTTTTTTAGGCTGGGTGGGAGGGAGGGGCAGTGCGAGGATATCGAGACTATTTGTGTCAATGTATATTCGGCATTGACGATGGGCTGTCCCAAAATACCCATTGTGCTTTTGGGCTCCATTCAAAATGTCTGACACCAAGAACCAATGGACTGATTTGAAGCAATTTGTCATGCATTATACCTGGGTCATAAGTACCTGATTGAGGCCCGCATAAAATTGAAATTGGGGGGTGGGGTAGAGAGAATCACAGAAGTTAAAAACCAAAACAAATTTTTTACGGACACTTTTTGAGACTTCATAGAACAGAGTTTTGTTTTTGTCTAGGAAGCTTTCCTTGGACCAGGAGAAATGCCTTTGCTTGTGTTATGGCAAATCAAGAAATTTGCCTTGATTTTCGTCACTTACTGACACACTCTTCTCTTTTGACAATTTGAGCCAGGTGGGCGTTTTAGGCTTTCTTGTGCCTCTGGTTTTATCGAGTTGACATTGATAGATCATTTCCTCGTTTACTCTAAACTCTGAACAGTTCCTAATAGTACAAGTGTTTAGATTTCATTTTACCCCTAATACAGATGTTCGTGTTCGATAATAACTAGCGTACATACTCGTACATAGCCGCGACTGACATGATATTGTTCTATATTATATCTTTATATATCTTTATTCTGCAATATACTAGTACATTAACAACAACATAACATTACAAACTACAAGAACATAACCTAGTATACAGCATGGAAATGGCATAGCCTAAAAGGCTGTCTTCCTGCCATTCCCATAAAAAAGGTATCAATTCGGTTTGGCATCAGTGTAACAAATATACTTTTCAAAGACAGGAATATTTAATAGTTTGTTTATGAATCATGCGGCTAGATGGAATCAATAGGTCATATGCTGGGAGGAGGATGAGATACCAGAGAGTTTTGATGGCTGATACAATCGGGACAGGCTGGGTTGTCGCACTTGAAGTTTCTGCTGGAATATTATTGTTGGTAAGGTAGCCAACAATGATACAAAGCAGTCTTTATTCATTTGAAGCAGTGCTCAGGTAGAGGTTTCACGCACAATACATAGGGAGTTGAGTTGGGAGGAGAGTGGGGGAGGGAGGGTCCAAGGCGACAGGAAATGGCATTTCATTATTCACTGGGGCCTGTAGAGTTCATAAGTAGTAATCTCACACACATAATTTATTTAAGAAATAACTGTTGTTTTCCTTCGGTTTATGCGATATAAACCGCAAATTTTCAGCACAAGCTTCATAACTCGCGTAGCGAGTTATGATTTAGCTTGTGCTGAAAAAATTCCATTTATATCGCAAAAACCGAAGGAAAACAACAGTTATATCTTATAATTTAATCCGGCTGTAATATTAAAATATAAAAACTATGTGTACGTGAACGAAAAACTTTTAATTTTCGCAAAAGACAACAGTCAAACTCAGGAAAGTGTGCCACAAACAGGTCAAGTCAATCACTGTCAAATTGTTTGTTGTTTTGATTTTCGATCGCAGACGACAGATATTTAGCAAGTCACGTAACAATATCATTAAAAACATTTTTTTAGGTTCCCCCAAAATCATGTTTGGATGTATGATCTTTTATTGGTCTCCCACTTCGGTATATTTTATTAAATTCAATTGTTCCCGAAAAATTATCATTATTTTCCTCGCTGACGAGAGGCGACGAAAAATCGATCATTGATCTTTGTTCACAAGCTTCTTATCCATCTATCAGTCTGTCGTCACGCCCTCGCGGTGACAATTGGATTGAGTGGGCGGGGCTTCCAGAGTGTAGACATTCCAAATCATAACGTGATTTGGTTTATACGATTTTGACGACTTTCACGCTGTATGCTTTCAACCAATCAAACGCAGAGGCGGGGCAAATGATTAAATTATTTCTATTTACAATTTTGTTACTTGACTCTGATATTTAATATTTTATTCTTTGAGATTGCAAGGCTGAACATTTGACACATTTGTTTTCCCTCTATTTCTCTCTTAAGTGTGCGGTTGTAATCTTCACGAGTGTTACGTTTAGGTGTGTATTGCATTCAGAGAGAGTATTATATTTTGGATCAGTTGTATGACGGGTCCTGTGAAAGGGGTAGGTCATACTTTTATTTCTTTACCAATATTGACATGGGCAGCTAATGATGTACCTGCAATGTATATGTTAAATTTTCCTTTAATTGTGAGCAATTGACAAAGTATTTTATTTAGGTGAATATAATAAAGTGTTATTTGTTAAAGAACCATGTATTTATGTGCATTGTATACAAACAAATAATACTGGTGGTGAGTTTCCTGGTCTTTGAACCTTGGTAATGTTTTGAAGATCGATGTATTCTTCTGAATTGTATACAAACAAATAATACAAGTGGTGTGTCTCCTGGTCTATGAACCTTGGTTGTGTTTTGAAGAACAATGTATTAATGTGTGTTGTATATATACTGAATGGGCTAACAATTACTAGGGATACCACGAGAGCAATTAGGCTTGTGTGGTATGCTAGCGCCACTCGCTCTTGTCCAGTAATCGTTAACAGCAGCAGGGGGGGGGGGCGAATGAATGTACCACGGAGCCCCCAGCACCATCTGGTGGTGGCGAGGGTAATGGGCCGGCACACCAGCCCCACCGAGCCCCTCAGCACCGGATGTCGCCACCCTCGCCGGGCTCCCATTCTCTCCGGGCCCCGCCCACGCCGGCCGAGAGGCCATCCTACTTGAGCATCAGCGTAGATTCACTGTCTAGCCCAACACCAAACGGGCGTAGATAAAAGTAAATCCACCTCAGAGAGCCATAAGGGACGGCCCACACCCTCGCCGGCCCAGGCCTCTCATAGACAAACGCCCCCTTCCGGTTGTGAAGCCTATTAGACATATCCGTGACATAGAGTATACTTGAAGTAAAAATGTCAGCAAATAACCTGTGCAAGTGGCTAAAGTATGGCGTCCATACTACCTACAATAAACCTTGTGTTTTTTACCATTGTAGACAACACCGTGCCCAGATCAAAAGGGGTGACCCTGAACCTAGACCCTGTCCTAAGTGTGGAGTTGGGATAAGGTCAGACACAGGTCTTTGTCAAGCTTGTGGTAGTCATCGAGTAGCCCAGAAGCTCATTCACACCGAAATGATATCGAGAAGAGACTTTGCAAAGGTTCTTGTCCAGCTTAAGGAAGTCCAAATTCCCATTTAAAGACAAGTGTAATATCGGTTATACACTGTTCACTCACAACATAGCCACTATGGACGACCTTATCGCAGAGATACTTGCGGAAATGCCAGAGGGGCATCAGTTCATTGACCTGGACTCCCAGGCTCCCCCAACTGTGTGGTTACGTTCCTTCGGAACAAACGAACAATGGGTCGAAATGATAAACGACGCCAAAGGCGAATTTGAAGTTGATGGTGCAGCTGCGGTCTACTCCACATGGAAGAGTGAGGGATATGATCAGTTTGATCTCGGGGATTTGAAAATTATGGATGGTATAGAAGACCGGGCAGGCCGCATAGTCATAAATGCTAGGATGACAGATAAGAGAGATGCACAGCTCGTCAGACAACTTCCGGACGGTGAATATCTCTTGAAAATCAAGTTCCTGCGCGAGCATGACGAAGGAGACTGGGTAGTCGAAGACAAGTTTAACCCTGTGAAAGCAAAAAGGAAGAAGGCCAGGGCGTTGTAGAAATCACACAAAACACCAAACCAGGCGCCCTGAAGGGGATCGACCAGGTGTTCTACCAGAATGCTTACCCTGTCACCGCGGTCGTTTACGGGCTCTACCCTCTTAGAGACCCAGATCCTGCCAACTTGGCCCCAATGCGTGACAGCGATCTCAACTGCGTCGCCCATAGAGTGGTTGAGCACTTTGATGGCGCTCTCAGAGGACAGGGCCTAACCCCAACCAGACGCCAGAAAATACAGAAGTGGGAACAGAGAGTCCCCGGCGCTGGTGCAACGGTCGACAATGTGGCCGAGCTCGAGAAAATCCTCAAACGAGCGACCATCATGAAAGACATAGTTGGTGAGGATATCTACAACAGTGGCAAGTATCAGTTTGGAGGAAATGGTGTGAGAGGGGAAGTAGAGCCCATCTGCCATAACGGTCACGCCTGGTCTAAAGTCCTGCACTTCCCCCATTCCAGACAGGTCCACATATAAGAGGGTGACGTCTGGGAAGCCATCAGACAGGTCACCTAAAATGAGCCAATCGCTATCTGGCTCCTCGGAGGTAACCAGGGTAGACAGCTCAACGTCGACCAGTTCGTCCTACAAGATTGCCGCCCCTACAGGACAAGGAGACTCATCAAACCCTCCAAGCAGCCTGCGTCAATCTGGGACAGGGTCTTTGGAGTGAACCATGCAGCCAGCATTGTCGCAAAGGAAAGGAATGACTGTAAGCCGACCCCAGCATCTTTCCTGGATGACATCCAAAAGGCTTGTGTCGAACATGACCACGGTGGCCTCTGGAACGAAGAACGGTATCACGTCAATGACATCATAAGAATTGACACCAAGGCATGCTATTCCTAAAACTTTCAAGGTTTGGGTGAGGCTCAGCCCTACTTCAAACGTATCGGTCATCCAAAGGCCCACATTATCCGTGTAGCAATCAATGGTGCTTTGCCCAAAGACATAGGTACCGGTTTCGCCCAAATAAGCAAGTGGACTTTCGACCCAAGTGCCCACCCTGTCATCCCTGCATGGTTCGGGAGGCATTTCGAGGAGCAGGGCTGGACTCCGACGGTCCTCCTCTCATATCTCATGGATTCCGACATCCTAACCGAACTAGAGATAGGCGTAGTCATCATCGCTTTCGGAAGAAGAATGTAGTATGGCTCCCCGAAGATAGAGATCAGGGCTGCAGCATCATCGGGAAGTTTACTCAGGGCGCAAAAGCCGATGGTAAACGGTTGACTCGACGCCTGGTCACGGATCGCGGTGAACAAGATTATCTTATACTCGCCAAAGTGGCACTCTCGTCGGAGTACCAGAGCGGTGCAACCTAGGTCATGTGCTAACTTACTGTGATAGCAGCTAGAACCAGTACGCCCACTTAAGGGCGTCTATGTTAGCATACGCCCATATTAACCTTCTCAGTATGTCACAGCGTTTCGACCAGGAAGTGGCGGTTCGTGTGGCGCAGACAGCATATATGTCAAGAAAACAATACTCTACAAACTCAACCCACCGTCCTCAGGTTTTGAACCTGTTAATTACCTTAGGTCAGAATTCTGGAGAATATCCCGGTCGAGAAATTGTCTTCCCACCCCAACCCGGGTTATACGAGAGCCTTCTCAATTTCCCAATCCAATGCTGATGTATTGCTAGCACACTAAGTTACAAACTTTCACCCCTTAATTTGTAACTTCGTGCGCTAGCAATACATCGACTATCCGATATATTTTTTTTATGGGCCGAATGTGTCATGGGCCGAATTTGTTATGGGCCGAAATGTCCAGCAGCGTAAGCAGCTATACATGCCACAGGAACAATCCGACTACCTCCCCAAGCCAAAGTATTGTAGCGCCACGAAAGACCTCCCTCCCAGCACTGCTCCGAGGTACAATGACCCCTGACCCTCCATCGACAACGGTGAAGGTGGTAGCGGCAATACAACGCGAGCGATCGAGCTCTTCATGTTGCGAGACCCACTTGTCTTTACCCCAACTCACCGCCTAGCCAAAGATATGCGAGGTAGTGAAGTCAGGCCCAGACCTACCATAGCTTCTTCCGGTGAAGCGGCCAGAACGACTGGACGCCAGAGCGCATGGGCCAGAAGTTCATCCCCAGTGTCATCATCTGGGATGAGGTCTGCACTGTGCCCCGGCCTATCCTAGAAATGTTCTTGGACTGGCTGGACCAGCGTGGGATCCAGGTTATCTGCTTGGAGGAACCACACAGGGTCAGTTGCGCGACGGTGACCCCCATCAGTTCGCCTGCCTAGTAGAAATAGCGAACACCCACAATGGAGGGGAGCTTCTGCCTCTTGAATCCAGCAGGGCGACCAGAAATCTCAGAGGAGGGCTTTTGTGTCACAACCTTGGCCTTGACGTCGTCAGATGGTCTCTTTTAGTTAAGCGAGTCATCCCACCATCTAGCGCCGCAACAACGGCGGGTAGCCGAGCAGCCCATTCACTTGACTTCTCACTTGACGGTAACCTCATCTCCTGGGCGTATTGGTGCCCGAACAGTCGCTCTTCATTTCCCTGGTCCCGATGGACGTCCACCTTGCGACCCACCGTGAGTTCTACGTTCATCTGTCAGAAGTCAGCACCACAGACAATGTTCACAACGCGCTACCCAGCACACTACTCAGAACAGTATCTGCAGCGAATGAAAAATGTGCCAGTGGCAGAACAGTAGCTTTCTCTCATTTTCAATACAAAAGGCTTGTCCCAGGCCCTATATGTTACAGTCCGCTTTTTAGATAGCATGGGTGGCCCAACTGAATTGCAGCACCTATCCGTAACATTACATATTCGAAATATACCTGCAGAACAACAGCAACAAGTGTAAAGACATGGTGAACAGCGGAGGACCAGGAGCACATGATGCATTGCCTTACACGACCTTTCAGCTGACTGATCTCTGCAGCACGCGGGGCTTTGGAGAACCAGGGATGACGGACAAATTGTCATCTCCGATGGGTTATAGAAGAGAAAAGAGATACCTGTTGCTGTTCCTTCGGAACCGCGACAAGCTATATTCACCGAGCTGTGTGGTTTGAACCTGGAAGGCTCAGCCTCGTGGAGGAGCTACGAACTTATCCAGAATGACTACAGTCAATGGTCTCTGTATAGGCACCCTGTTCGCGGTTGGTGGGAAGTTGACTTCAGGGTCATCCAAACTCACATCCAACTGGGCCAAGGCCACAAGCTCTGTAAACTCCAGAACAGTGGCCGTGTGTTGACTTCTTATATCCCAAAATGTGCTATTTATGTTCACGAAATGAATATTGGGTATGTGTTGGGTGGGGTAAAAGGAGGTGCGACGATGAAGCTCTTTTGGGAGTTTGATCGTCTTACTCCTGGCCAGGGTACCACCACAATTATACAGATAGTCCTGGGTATACCATCCAATGACTTCATGCCAGTGCTACATGGACTTTACCTAAAATGGCTTCCGCGTTATAATGGCAAAGAACTTTTCATCATTATCCGTGGCAAAGATGTGTTGCACGCGTTAAGTGGTGTACAGTACAAGGTCATAGGTGCTAGTTTTCCAACGACACATTCAATACGCTATATCTTGGCCCAGCTAAGCTCAAGCGCCTGCGGTTTATCAGACAGACACTGGCGGACGATGATTTAAAGCTATAAGATAATAATGTATAATACCAATAAGAATGGGATTGTATCCAGACTCAATACTTGCGAATCGAATACTTTCCGCATCCAGGAGATGGGATATGTGAGCCCGCCCCATGACCGAACGAGACTGCAGGCGTTCTCTTGGCAAGAAATACCAGCGAGGGCTCGTTATCGCAGATGGCATCGAAACATTTCTATCCGCGACCGGCGTAGGGATCGGTGTTGGTGGAATTGGGATGTTGGTCCACGTAGCCGCAATTCCTGTATTTATAGCACTAGAGGCTGCAGCAGGTGCCTGCGGATTGACTGGTGTCTCCGGGAATTTTGTAAGCCGAAGGCAAAAAAGCACAAAACCATCGCCACCTTAGGAGGCCAAGCTTTCGAACATCGCAGATCTGTATTCAAAGACTGGTGCCGATGGCCAGATATCCGAGTCACGTTCTCGCTGGGGAAGAGAAATTCAACCGACTCCGGTTAGATATACACAAGGCATCTTGCCGAGAGAGCAACATGACTCAAAAAACGAGATGATGCTGTTGATACGCCAAGAATTCGCTAGGCAGAGACAGGGACCTGTTGTTCCGAAGGAACGGCTGAGACTAGAGCCCACCGCACCCGCCGATCTGTAGTTGATGTGCAATTCTCATGGGCTTTTAGGATTACTGTACAGCATAGCTAGGTGGACTTTCGTTCCGAAGAAACAGACCAACCCGTCACCCTAAAAACTAAAAAAAATATTAAAAATTTTTTAAAAAAATAAAAATAAAAAAGTTTTTTACACGCGTAGCGAATCACTGGGCGAGTTTGTAGCTAACAAGCCCGACCACACCCAGCCCTAGTATGATGAAGGCGATCTCACGGTCCTTTTGCCCGGCGGGTGGTGTGTTAAAGTCTTCTAGTTGCAGTTCTGGGCCAAGACTGTTTAAACTGTTCCAGTTACCTGTGCATACTCACGAATCACAGCATCGACATCCTGGAATGTGCGCAATGCATGTCATTGGCGACGTAGTTCTTCATTGATCCAATAGAGGCGTTCTGTTCGCTTACGGGACCATGCTGCCTGGGCGACCTGAAGCTTTTCTACGACTTTGCCGCACGTTCCGCACCAGCATCGTTATCCCGAAACTTGGAGAAGAGGTAGATGCTGCCAGAGAAGGCCATTGCGTTAACAAGGGCGCACCCCAACTAGCATTGCGATCGAGGATATCTTGTTATTTCATAATATCTACTGGAATGATTCCTTGTTTAATTGGCATGTCTATGATTGCCATCGCCAGCCCCACGTAAAGGACTACCAGCCCAACGCCAAAGCCGGTGAAGTCAAGTTTAGGGGTGGCTCCCTTCATTGCCATCTTACCTAAGCGGGCAGACCCTACTGCGAGGACAGAGACCACGGCGCTGTGATAGGCAGCATTGACCAGCATCTTTCCATCGGCTGAAGACATTGTATATACATATACATATACTACTCCATATAGAATAGGTCTGAAGATACCTTTAAATGCTTATTCGGAGGTGCCGCGCAGCGGTTGGCCGGATCAACAGGCAGTGTCATTAGATTGGCCGCCGACTTATTGTTGGTCCTGTTCCTTTGGGAACTTCGGAACTGGAACCATAAGCCGCTTGGGATGCTACGGAGTTGTTTACGATCATTCTATGGAGACTGACCCTCTCTTCTTGCAACCGGTCCAAGGCGTCTTGTTGTTTTGCATTTCGGGCGGCAGCTCTTGTTCGTCCGGCGTCCACTTTTTAGGGTCTTTCTATCGTTGTTTTTGTTCCTTTGGAACCGACGACTCAGTGGGTGGCGCAGCTGTCACTCTCTCCACCTGTTTCTGTTCCGTTGGAACAACAATAACAATTGGCAGGTTTGGCTCTGTCATCGATGACATCGTCTTGATTTGTTAAAGGACGAGTATGTCCAAATCGACAGTGTTTAGCAGTGGTTAGCATCGTGGTTAGCGGTGCTAAGTACATGCCATAGCATTGATATAGCTCGCACGTGATACTGCTTAGCGCGTGCCCAACAAATGGATCTGCCTCAAGATCAGCAACCAACTTTAGTTGGTTCTTTGGGGGTATGAGAAGAAACATGCTGACCGTCCCTGTATAGAGTTGTAGTGCAGCCGCCATCAGAGCTTTTGTCATTGCTGCGCTGAGCCGTGCCTCATATCAGGCATAGAGTTTATTGATTTTCCCGTCGACCTGGTTAATTGTGAGGTTTTTCCCTATACACTGCTCAGCCTTCCCAACGGAAGCTAATGCAGCTCGCCTTTCGCGTTTGACCCCGTCGACCTGTTTTTCCTTCGGATGTCCCAGTTCCGAAGGAACAACAGGCACAGCAGGATCCACGGCCGTCTTGCCTCCCTGTTGTTCCTTCGGAACAGCGCCATCTTGCTCTTCCAGCAGTTGGGCAATGGTATCGTCACAATACATGGTATGTATACATGTACATATACGCCGTTTGAGTCTAATATAGCACATAACAATGTGCAATGCCGCCCACCCCAGCACACTTATACATAGCGCTTGGTTCACTAGAATAGCTGCTTAGGTCTCTAGAATCGCTGCTTCCCACATAATATACGTCCGTTATCACAACACTTTATAAGTGGTTGGTTGGTCGGTTATTAACACTAGCTGGGCATGCTTGCTCTCCGCCAATGCCTGGCGAACTGCTACACGTTCCTCACGACTTCCAATCACATCATTCTCTCATAGACAGTCCTAGAAACTGTCTCTGTTCTTACAGTGGAACAGACAAGCCCAGCGGGTCTGCTCGCGGAGATCCTTTAAGACAGAGTTATACTTCTGAGTCAAAACCCGAACGCTCTGCTGTGCATGACGTCCCGAGAATGCTAGCTCAGACAACATGTCTTTCTTTTGCGTCAAAGCTTTCGTAGCCGAGCAATCGTCGATAATGTACAAGATTGGCTCCCCCTGGAACATCTGATAGAAGGCCCGTAGATATGAGTGGAGGTGTTCACCAGGATTTGCTATGTACACATCGGGGTCATCCAAATCCATGGACCGTCTTGGTATGTTTTGTTGCATTTGATTGTGGGACAGAGCACCACAGTGTGCCGAAACACGCCCCGGTAAGGGCCGTCCAGCAGGTCCAGAGCGAAAACTGTCTTGCCACAACCCGTTTGACCGCAAATAATGGCTGCGTGGGGCTCTGTTGGGAAAAGGTTATTAATAAAGTGTGTTGGTGAACCGACCATTTTCAATGTTAAGCTGCGCGTCCATGAGAACGTACAGATATATGTTCAATACACCACTCGCCTCTGCTGTCTTTGTGATCTGGATAGTGATACCTTCACTGGCGTTTTCTATTTTCCGGCCACTGCCATGTAGCCCACCAACATCCGTGGTCCGCAGGTCAAGCCATAGTGCATATTTGTTGGTCAAGAACTCTTCCAATGTGAATCAGCCAGAGATAGCTCCTTTGCGACCAGTGCCACGTCAAGATTTCTATTGCTGCTGGGGCAAGCTACAAAGTGCCGCGAGGCTTCGTTCCATTTCTGGTAGGCACGCAATCCCTGGGAGTACAGCTGATTGGGCACCTCTTCGATGATAACCTCAACTTTGGTGATATTTGGGTTATAAAAGACCTCAATCTTCCTACGAAAGCTGCACAACCCGCAGCAGGGTCCTCGAACAGCAGCAGGATCCCTTTCATGCTCTTTGCGGCAACGTTGAGGTTGGTGATCCACAGAGTAGTTCTTGTCTTTGGTTATTTTGCGATGGCGAAGGACGCAATCGTATAGGATTGCGAGACGACCAGCATATTGTGTGCGGATTATGCGAGCAAATTCAAATTCGGTGACCATTTTATGTTACAGTCTGATATTATCAATGGTGTAACTGGCAGTGGCATCGCCTGCGGCCAGGGCCACTCGACTGTAATCATTGAATGTCAGCTCGTCCTCGAGCCGATCCCCAAGCGCACTCTGGTAGAAAGGCATATGAGCCTCGAGGAGTTCAAAGTCCAGCGGGATACAGAACCGATTGTCATGGCATCAACGATAGCCTTGTCTGCAACAACGTCAGCCTTTTCTTCTGCGCCGACCCGCAGCTCAGTAGCATTTCTTCTCTCGGAGATATAAGTGCCCTGGTAGTGCGCATTTTTGCGCTCGGAGGCTGTCTTCCAAAGGTAAAGATATCAATGGTACACGTCTGCAGCGTCGACCGACATCACTTCGTTCCCTCTGACCTTGATTGCCATTTTCTTGACGATGGCACGGCCAAGATTCTGAACTACTAACCTGTTATTATCGGTTGAGTTCAGGGTGAATGCAAAGGCTAGGCGCATTGTATCCAGTACGATAAGGTTATGGGGCCTGATGTTTGGAAACCGGATATTGAACTGTTGGTTCGGGCCAATCGTACTAGGGTAGTGCGTGATCACAACCGACTGCCGAACTTCCTTTACCCCAAGACGCTCTCGTAGTCTGCGGTATGGATTGAGCTTGCGTCCGTATTGACTTGAAGACATGTTGAATATAATGAACATATAACGGATCAGTCTTCAATACAATGGCAGATTTTGACCTCGACGAGTTCGCAAGACAACAGGACGAAGATGATGAGTTGGAAGAATTGAATTGAATTCTTTATTTAACAATATACATGTTACAAAGCTAAGATATAATGGTACACAAATATAAACAATGGTATTTTGCTTTTTTACAATATAATAAATAACATGCATATTGTAAGGAGACAGCATGGCCAGATTCGCTGTCTTCCTGATGCCTCATGAAGAGTAAAATTGGAAGGATATTGTACAAAGGGGAAATTGAGAGAGAGAGACAGTATAGGAGTTAATTAAAAAAAGGATAGAACTGAAAAAAAAACGGCAGCGATGCGTGGATACTTTACATATATGAATCTTAATATTTTAGACTTGCTTTTAGCGAGTGATATCTTGCGGTCATCACATAATTTGGATGCTCAGAGGTAGTTGTGGTGGGTTGCACAGCCTGTGTCGAGTGTAAAAGATTCGGATTAGTTGGCGGAACTTAACAACAATGCTGTGAATGATGCGCTTTTTGTCGCACTACGAATACGACTGATGAGGATGTTAAGTTGGAACGGCAGTCAGAACTGCTAAATTAAGATGTTACGTCGGAGGCAGAGCGACAGTCGGGACATGTCGGATCACAGCAGCGTACTGAGTTATGATAGGATTCAAGTGAAATTTGGGTAATTCTTTTTATAAATACCAATCTCGACGTAATATTTTTTATATTATTACTCAGGCTGTTCCATAACTTTGGAAACGAATGTATTGGAAGTTTTTTGAGAAGTTTGATCTTCGGATACCTCTTATTACTTGACCTGTCTGTCTGGTTATTCTTCCAGACACACTGTCATATATTTGGAAGTGATTTGTAAAGCTCACTGGAAGATTTCCATTCTTCCAAACATACATAAAAGCTAAAGCATTACGTTTATATAGGTCAGGAAATTTCAGAATTCTTTCTTTCTTGAATAAGGGATCTGTGTGCGAATTGACTTTTTTATTGTTAATAATGCGTAAAGCTCGTTTCTGTAGGAGAATAAACTTATTGCTGTTGTTGGCATGTCCCCATGACTTGTGTAGATGCAATATAGCACGTGGCTATGCATGAGAACAAAGTACAAGGATCTAAGGGCACTATAGGGAAGGGATTTTTTTACTCTATTTATAGATATATCGCCCTTGATATTTTAGACGCAATGGCTGTAATATGATGCTTAAAGTTCAGACATTCGTCAAAATAAACACCTAAGAATTTCACAGCTTTATAGTCAGCTGTATTTGATACCTGTTCAAGTATATTTTTGTTCATGACCAAACGTAGATTGGAATTATCAGATTTTAATATGTGAGGGGCTAAAGAGAATATATTTTGTATTATTTGCGTTCATGGCAATTTTATTTGCCTTACACCATTCACACAGCTTCACGATTTCGCTATTTACGAGGTTGTGTAACCTATCAATGTTGTTATCTGATGCATAGCCAGTTGTGTCATCCGCAAAAGAAAGAACATTCAATGTTGTAGGTTTACTGATATCACTGATATGAATCAAAAATAGCACTGGACCTAGGATAGAACCCTGTGGAACTCCGCACGACGTATCTTGTAATACCGATGCAGTTTCTCCATATTTTACAAGATGAGCTCGTTTGGTGAGGTAACTGCGGAACCACAAATTCGCTGTGCTTCTGATCCCGTAGAAGTCTAACTTGTGTAAAAGTATATCGTCATTAACAGTGTCAAATGCCTTTGAGAAGTCCACAAACAATGACAGGGTTCAATTCTTTGTGGCTTTATCATAGTTTGCAGCGACATGATTAAGACGATGCAACATAGGGTGAAAGGTGGAATGACTTTTTCGAAAGCCATACTGATGCTGGAACAGACTATTTAATTTCGACAGAAACCCGTGAACTCTATTGAACATGAGCTTTTCAAGTATTTTAGAGAAAACGGGTAAAATGCTAATTGGTCTGTACTTATCAGCGTTTTGTGGATTACCAGATTTGTAAACAGGTATTACTTTGGCAATTTTCATTTCGTCTGGCACAATTCCCGTCAGAAATGAGAGAATTATTATATGAGTTAGAGAATCTGCAATTTCACTTATTACTTCTTGTACTAGTTTTGATGAGATGTCGATGTAATCTTTACTCATTTTTCCTTTCAATAATTTTGTTACGAATATTACTTCTTCCTTTGACACAGGGGCAACAAATATGTTATTTGGATTACTATCAATTAGGAAATCCGAGAATGTTTGGTGGAGGAGCCAACATTGTTATTTATCGTTTGGCCAATGCAAGAAAAATAGTTGTTGAAGTGATTAACTATATTCGCTGGGCTTGATTCCAATTTCCTATATAACAAATTCTGTCGGGAGGATATGATTGTTATCTGTTTTTTTTTAATAGAAGTACGTAGAATGTCCCAGGTTTTTCTCATATTCTTCGTATTGTCATTCAAGATATTATTAAAATACAATGCTTTGCAGCTCGCTTTATTTTATTATACATAGCATAATATGTTTTGTACCTGCCAGTGTTTTCAGTCGATGGATGTTCAGCTTATTATGATATAGCTTGTTTTTATTCAATGAAGACCGGATAAGGCCATTAGTCATTCAGGGTTGACGTTTGATGTATTTTATGAATGCTAATTTTTTTTCAGAGGGAAGTTATTTTGGAAAAAAATCGAGAAAGTATTCTTGAAGATTTTATATGCCATATTTGGGCATTATGATTCAAACACCGATTCAAAATCAGCATTGCCTAGCTGTGTTTTAAATGAGTTTATCCTATGAGAATTAATGGATCGTTTGACATATGTCACCGTTTACCTCAATAGATTTGAGATTGAGAGTAGAACGTTCCAAAATGATCGGAGATATCTGTAATAATTATTCCGCCTTTGAAAGTTGACGATAATGTGTTAATGTAGATGTGGTCAAGTATGGTGGCCGAATAATCCGTTACTCGTGTTGGCTTGGTTATTAGAGGGAGAAATCCTTCATTAAACATACAGTCAACGAATGTTCGTGTTCTGTCGTGTACTCCATATTTTAAGAGATCGATGTAGAAACCTCCCATTAAGAATGCCTTTGTATTATTTAAATTTAATTTATCCAAAATTGCGGCCATTTCGTTCATGAACAAGTTTATGTCAGCTTTAGGGGCAAAATTTGGTCGGTAGATGATTCCAACAACATAGGTTTTTTGTATCGTCATATATTTCGACGAACAGTGATTCAAACACATGTGGTATAAAGATTGTCAAGTCGTTACGTAATCGATATGAAATATTGTCTTTGTTGAACAGCCCAACGCCCCCTCTGCCGTCATCATCAGCTGGTCGTGTGTTAGATAATAATCGATGATAACCCTGTAGCTTATATTCGATGTCATGTTGAATATTGAATATTTCTGTGAGGCCAATCACATCAAATACATTTTTGGAATATTGTAAATCTTTGAGTAAATTAACAAGTGAACCCAAATTAGCATTGAGGCTTCTACAGTTTATATTGAACAAACAAAATGCAGTGTTGGTTGCTATGTTTTGTTGTATTTGATTGTGGGACAGAGCACCACAGTGTGCCGAAACACGCCCCGGTAAGGGCCTTCCGGCAGGTCCAGAGCGAAAACTGTCTTACCACTGCCCGTTTGCCCGCAAATAATGGCTGCGTGGGGCTCTGTTAGGAAAGGAAAAGGTTATTAATAAAGTGTGTTGGTGAACCGGCCATTTTCAATGTTAAACTGCGCGTCCATGAGAACGTACAGATATATGTTCAATGCACCACTCGCCTCTGTTGTCTTTGTGATCAGGATAGTGATACCTTCACTGGCGTTTTCTATTTTCCGGCCACTGCCATGTAGCCCGCCAACATCCGAGGTCCGCAGGTCAAGCCATAGTGCATACTTGTTGGTCAAGAACTCTTCCAATGTGAATCAGCCAGAGATAGCTCCTTTGCGATCTGTGTCACCTCAGGATTTCTTTTGCTGCTGGGGCAAGCTACAAAGTGCAGCGTGGCTCGTTCCATTTCTGGTAGGCACGCAATCCCTGGGAATACAGCTGCTTGTGCACCTCTTCGATGATAACCTCAACTTTGGTGATATTGGGGTTATAAAAGACCTCAGTCTTCCTACCGAAAGCTGCACCACCCGCAGCAGGGTCCTCGAACAGCAGCAGGATCCCTTTCATGCTCTTTGCGGCAACGTTGAGGTTGCTGTTCCACAGACAGTCGTTCTTGTCTTTGGTTATTTTGCGTTGGCGAAGGACGCGATCGTATAGGATTGCGAGACGACAGCATACTGTGTGCGGATTATGCGAGCAAATTCAAATTCGGTGATCATTTTATGTTACAGGCTGATATTATCAATGGTGTAACTGGCAGTGGCATCGCCTGCGGCCAGGACCACTCGACTGTAATCATTGAATGTCAGCTCGCCCTCGAGCCGATCCCCAAGCGCACTCTGGTAGAAAGGCATATGAGCCTCGAAGAGTTCAAAGTCCAGCGGGATACAGAACCGATTGCCATGGCATCAGTGATAGCCTTGTCTGCAACAACGTCAGCCTTTTCTTCTGTGCCGACCCGCAGCTTAGTAGCATTACTTCTCTCGGAGATATCAACGCCCTGGTGGTGCGCATTTTTGCGCTCGGAGGCTGTCTTCCAAAGGTAAAGATAGCAATGGTACACGTCTGCATCGTCGACCGACATCACCTAGTTCCCTCTGACCTTGATTGCCATTTTCTTGACGATAGCACGGCCAAGATTCTGAATGACTATCCTGTTATCATCTGTTGAGTTCAGGGTGACTGCAAAGGCTATGCGCACTGTATCCAGTACGATAAGGTTATGGGGCCCGATGTTTGGGAACCGGATATCGAGCTGTTAGTTCGGGACAATCGTACTAGGGTAGTGCGTGATCACAACCGACTGCCGAACTCCCTTTACCCCAAGAGGCTCTCGTAGTCTGCGGTATGGGTTGAGCTTGCGTCCGTATTGACTTGAAGACATGTTGAATATAATGAACATATAAGGGATCAGTCTTTAATACAATGGCAGATTTTGACTTCGACGAGTTCGCAAGATAACAGGACGAAGATGATGAGTTGGAAGAATAGAATTGAATTCTTTATTTAACAATATACATGTTACAAAGCTAAGATATAATGGTACTCAAATATAAACAATGTTTTTTTACAATATAATAAATAACATGCATATTGTAAGGAGGCAGCATAGGCAGATTAGCTGTCTTCCTGATGCCTCCTGAAGAGTAAAATTGGAAGGATATTGATACAAAAAGGAAAATGAGAGAGACAGTATAGGAGTTAATTAATTAAAAACGGCAGAGGTGCGTGGATACTTACATATATGAATCTTAATATTTTAGACTTGCTTTTATCGAGTGATATCTTGCGGTCATCACACAATTTGGATGCTCAGAGGCAGTTGTAGTGGGTTGCACAGCCTGTGTCGAGTGTAAAAGATTCGGATTAGTTGGCGGAACTTAACAAAAATACTGTGAATGATGCGCTTTTTGTCGCAGTACGAATACGACTGATGAGGATGTTAAGTTGGAACGGCAGTCAGAACGGCTAAATTAAGATGTTACGTTAGAGGCAGAGCGACAGTCGGGACATGTCGGATCATAGCAGCGTACTAAGTTATGATAGGATTCAAGTGAAATTTGGGTAATTCTTTTTATAAATACCAATCTCGACGTAATATTTTTTATATTATTACTCAGGCTGTTCCATAGCCCTGGAAACGAATGTATTGGAAGTTTTTTTGAGAAGTCTGATCTTGGGATACCTCTTATTACTTGACCTGTCTGTCTGGTTATTCTTCCAGACGCACTGTCATATATTTGGAAGTGATTTGTAAAGCTCACTGGAAGATTTTCATTCTTTCAAACATACATAAAAGCTAAAGCATTACGTTTATATAGGTCAGGAAATTTCAGAATTCTTTCTTTCTTGAATAAGGGATCTGTGTGCGAATTGACTTTTTATTGTTAATAATGCGTAAAGCTCGTTTCTGTAGGAGAATAAGCTTATTGATGTTGTTGGCATGTCCCTATGTGTAGCAGCAATATAGCAAGTGGCTATGCTAGAGAGCATAGTACAAGGATATAAGCGCAGTATGGGGAAGGAATTTTTTACTCTATTTATAGCATGTATCGCCCTTGATATTTTAGACGCAATGGCTGTAATATGATGCTTAAAGTTCAGACATTCGTCAAAATAAACACCTAAGAATTTCACAGCTTTATAGTCAGCTGTATTTGATACCTGTTCAAGTATATTTTTGTTCATGACCAAACGTAGATTGGAATTATCAGATTTTAATATGTGAGGGGCGAAAGAGAATATATTTTGTTTTATTTGCGTTTATGGCAATTTTATTTGCCTTACACCATTCACACAGCTTCACGATTTCGCTGTTTACGCGGTTGTGAAACCTATCAATGTTGTTATCTGATGCATAGCCAGTCGTGTCATCCGCAAAAGAAAGAACATTCAATGTTGTCGGTTTACTGATATCACTGATATAAATCAAAAATAGCAATGGACCTAGGATAGAACCCTGTGGAACTCCGCACGACGTATCTTGTAATACCGATGCAGTTTCTCCATATTTTACAAGATGAGCTCATTTGGTGAGTTAACTGCGGAACCACAAATTCGCTGTGCCTCTGATCCCGTAGAAGTCTAACTTGTGTAAAAGTATATCGTCATTAACAGTGTCAAATGCCTTTGAGAAGTTTGAGAAGTCCACAAACAATGACATGGTTCAATTCGTTGTGGCTTTATCATAGTTTGCAGCAACATGATTAAGAAGATGCAGCATAGGGTGAAAGGTGGAATGACTTTTTCGAAAGCCATACTGATGCTGGAACAGACTATTAAATTTCAACAGAAACCCGTGAACTCTATTGAACATGAGCTTTTCAAGTATTTTAGAGAAAATGGGTAAATGCTAATTGGTCTGTAGTTATTAGCGTTTTGTGGATTACCAGATTTGTAAACAGGTATTACGTTGGCAATTTTCATTTCGTCTGGCACAATTCCCGTCAGAAATGAGAGATTTATTATGTGAGTTATAGGATCTGCAATTTCACTTATTACTTCTTGTGCTAGTTGTGATGAGATATCGATGTAATCTTTACTCATTTTTGCTTTCAATAATTTTGTTACGAATATTACTTCTTCGTTTGACACAGGGGCAACAAATATGTTATTTGGATTACTATCAATTAGGAAATCCGAGAAATGTTTGGTGAAGAAGCCAACATTATTATTTTGTTTGGCCAATGCAAGAAAAATAGTTGTTGAGGTGATTAGCTATATTCGCTGGGCTTGATTCCAATTTCCTATATAACAAATTCTGTCGAGAGGATATGATTGTTATCTGTTTTTTTTTAATAGCAGTACGGAGAATTCCCAGATTTTTCTCATATTGTTCCTATTGTCATTCAAGATATTATTAAAATACAATGCTTTTGCAGCTCGCTTTATTTTATTATGCATAGCATAATATGTTTTGTACCTGCAAGTGTTTTCAGTCGATGGATGTTTCACCTTATTATGATATAGCTTGTTTTTATTCAATGAAGACCGGATAAGGCCATTTGTCATCCAGGGTTGATGTTTCATGTATTTTTATGAATGCTATTTTTTTCAGAGGGAAGTTATTTTGGAATAAATTCTAGAAAGTATTCATGAAGATTTTATATGCCATATGTGTGCATTGTGATTCAAACACCGATTCAAAATCAGCATTGCCTAGCTGTGTTTTAAATGAGTTTATCCTATGAGAATTAATGGATCGTTTGACATATGTCATCGTTATCTCAATAGATTTTTGAGAGTAGAACGTTCCAAAATAATCGGAGATATCTGTAATAATTATTCCTCCTTTAAAAGTAGACGATAATGTATTAGTGTAGATGTGGTCAAGTATTGTGGCCGAATAATCCGTTACTCGTGTTGGCTTGGTAATTAGAGGGAGAAATCCTTCATTAAACATACAGTCAACGAATGTTCGTGTTCTGTCGTGTACTCCATATTTTAAGAGTTTGATGGAGAAACCTCCCATTAAGAATGCCTTTGTATTATTTAAATTTAATTTATCCAAAATTGCGGCCATTTCGATCACGAACGAGTTTATGTCAGCTCTGGGGGCAGAATTTGGTCGGTAGATGATTCCAACAACATAGGGTTTTTTTGTATCGTCATATATTTCGACGAACAGTGATTCAAACACATGTGGTATAAAGACTGTCAAGTCGTTACGTAATCGATATGAAATATTGTCTTTTGCTGAACAGCCCAACGTAGTGGAGCGGATTAGTGCGATTTTTTTTATAAAAATAGTTCACTTGATGATACAAGCATGAAATTTTCACCATGTGTTCTTTAGACATAGCGAAAAACCTGAGATAGTTGGCCACTGATAATTAGGCCATTTTCAAGATGGCCGACATTTCTAGAAATAGATGGGCGGCCATAATGTTTTTGTCAATGACGTTTTGTCAGGGCTTTATAGTTTGGCCGTGGTGACTTGATATCAGGCTCTACTTGAAGGAAATTTGCAACAAAGGTGTCATTTTAAAGTGAGATTTCTCCCCTGCTAAAATTCGGATTGGGGTGGGGATGGGGGTGGGGGTTTCTACGGCGCATTGAAGCAAACTACCATTTTTATCGAAAATAAGAAATTCTAATTGAGTTTTCGACGTAGATTCGTCCAAATGATACTGGTGTTAACGCTCATAGCAAATTTATTCCGTATGCTAACATTTCCCAGTTACGATAGTTCTTTAATTTGATGACTGTTTAATCACAACCGGCTGAAGGCGAATAAATTTCTTAAAATTCTAACTCCTATAAACAAAATCAATTGAAGCCCGGTTAAAGTGCGGTATTATTAAGGTGTTAGTGCGTCTCTGTTTCACACATTGGGACGGTCGCGTTATTGCTTCGTCAATACTCACTTTTCTCTTCACGCCGTAAAAACAGAAATTTCGTTTCAAACTCTGTGGAGTTCATACCAGTTTGCCTTTCTGCTACATTAGTAATCAGTTCTCTCTTTAATCGCACGAAACAAAGAGCGTTGATGCCACTTCGTTTCAAACTCTGTGGAGTCCAGTTTGCCTTTCTGCTACGTTAATCAGTTCTCTCTTTAATCGCACGCTTGTACCCTGTTGATACCTAACGGCGACAACTACACAGGGAACGAGAGTTGTGTGTTATTTTCATTGGTGAGGTTATCCCTTTGGAAACAATAAACTAGCCATAATATTGTTTACTTACAAATCAGAGATTTCATGTATTGTGTATGGTGACGGGAAGCGCCATCTAATTTGTTTCTTTTTATTGTGTTCGTCTATAATTCAATATGTCGAAAAGAATTCGAACTAGCCACACCAGGTTGTGGAATACAGATTGGTCAAAATGTGCCTTGTGTCAAGCAGATACAGATGAACCATTAAGGTCTCCATCAAAGACTTATCAGGCTAGTGGGTATGCAACACTTGCCACTAATATTCCTCAGTTTCATAAGCTGAACGAAATGCCAATGGCAATTGTTTTACGTCGTTTGGATGATGGTAGTGGAATAGCGAGCACATTTGTTAAAAATGATGCAAAATATCACGAATCACGTAGGCTTAGATTTAACAATACAAAGCTATCAAGAGCAAAAAAACGGAGAGGTTTTGAAGAAGATTCACAATCCTCTATGGTCAGCGAACCTTCTAAATTTACAACAAGTTCAGTAGAAGATAATGACGAATCCCCAGTTGTTTGTTTTATTTGTGACAAACAGGCCACTCGCTCAAAAATTAGGGAAGCAATGACCATGCAACTGAATGAGAGACTTAATCAGTATGCACAAGTTCTTCAAGATGATAAACTTCTTGCAAAGCTCAGTGCTGGTGATGTTATAGCACAGGAATTTAAGTACCACCCAGCCTGCCTTACATCATTGTATAACAGAGAGAGGTCTGTTTTAAATATAACAGCCAAAAGTAAGGAGAATGTTGCTGTTGAAATCAATAGCGCTGAAGATTTAGTTCTTGCTGAGCTTATTACTCACATCATGGAAACTCAACGAAATAGTCCCGCAGGATGTGTTTTTAAGCTTGCCGACCTCAGTAGTCTCTATGAAAGCCGTTTAAAGCAATTTCAAACCGAACATGCTACAGTCAATAAAACACGACTGAAAAAAACGATACTCGCCAAAGTTCCAAAAATGAATACGTTTAGTAAGGGAAGAGAGTTCTCCTTGCGTTTGAAAAAGATGTAGGACCTGCTCTAGCTTCAGCTTGCTCTGATACAGATGCAGTACAGCTAGCAAGAACAGCTGAATTGTTCGTAGAGATATGCTACAACATAAATCAGCGTTTAAAGGGTCGTTTGAGGAAGGCGACATACGTTTGGTGGGGTGCATATTGAAATGGTGAATTTACTACATCAGCCTGTGATAACATAGATCACAATCCATCGGCTACAACAGCTATGTCGTCGTTTCTTGGCACAAGTATCTCTATCTTCCAGCACCCAAATACCGATTCAGATGGTGGGGAGCGAAAATTTAATGTAGATTCAGAAAGACCAAAGTCAAAAACTATTTCTGTACTTCCTGAATCATATACAAATGTTAAGCCGGCATATTTCAAACGTAAGCCCGAGCCAACTGCCCACAATCTATATCCAACTATTTCAGATCAATCATATCTGTATAAACACATTGACATGGAGTACGAATGGTTAAGATTTATCCATTTGACGGATGATGTTGTAAATTCTGATGCTGTTTCTTGGTCATCCTATCACTCCTCACGCAACCGAGGTCCAAGCCTGTATGTAAGTGTTTCTTCCTTAATGCCTCTTTTGCAAGAACCAGCACATTCAGTAGCAACCATAAAGCACTCAATGGAAAAGATAAAGGAAGTAACGCAGTTTCTAAATCCTGGGCAAACACCTGTCATGGCAGCTGATCAACTACTATTTGCCTTAGCCAAGCAGATCCAGTGGCAGTGGACAGATGCATATGGTGAGGATAAAATCATTATAATGTTTGGTGGGGTGCATATTGAAATGGCAGCATTCAGACTCCTAGGTGATCTACTGAAAGGTAGTGGCTGGACAGCCGCATTGACAGGCGCAGATATTGCTACTCCCGGAACTGCTGACTCTTTTTGTCAGCTTCAAATGTGTTGAAAACTAGGCACGCACATCAGGTTACAGCTGCTGCTCTGTTCAGTCTCATGAAAACTGCTTTTAATAAGAGTGAAGGTCCATTTCTTGACACAGCAGAGGAGTTCAAAGTTTTTATGCAGAGGTGTGGTGATCAAGAAAATATCCCACAGTTTCAGTTCTGGTCCACAATTCTAAAACTAGAGTTGTTGATACTTTGTTTTGTCCGCTCATTTCATGAAAGTGATTTCCTACTGTACAAAGAATCACTATCTGAACTTATTCCCTACTTCTTTGCCCTGGACCATATAAATTATGACCGGTGGCTCCCAGTTCACCTTCGTGATATGGTCGGGCTTGAGACTTTACATCCTGATATATATACAGAATTTTGCAAGGGTTATTTTGCTGTCCACAAAACTGAACGAGTGTTCTCTGGTATCGCAATCGATCAAGCTTACGAGCAAAATAATGCCATCGTTAAGGGTGACGGTGGAGCAATTGGTTTAACAGGAGACCCAGCAGCACTGAGGCGATGGATGATAGCGGGACCGGAAATAAGCAGGGATAAGGATGAATTTGCAGATGCAGCTGGCAAATCAGAGTTGAAACGAAACAGAAGACACCATGACGATACCCCTGCTGCTCAGAAGGACTTTCAGGATAAAGTCTGTAGACTAATTTCAACAATATCTGAAATACATCCATTTGAAGAATATTCACAAGACCTTTATTCCCTCGATGTCAAAGAAGTTGCGGATAAAAAGGTAAACGAGTCGATGGCTCAGCTTTTACCTGTTGGCAGAAAACAGATTGATAAATTCCTGAAAAAAATCGACAACTAATGGACGAGAAAGTTTTCATGAACACTTGGCAAAAAATAAGCTTTCCCTTTTCAGCAAAAAAATCAAGTCTCATACTACTGTGGGGAATCTAAAAATAGAGAGTTTGAAAAATGACTGTCAACTTTTTTCACGACTTTTTATATCGTGCCAAAATCGACAGTGTGACCTTCAAAACTTTTTTCAACATGAAAACCAACAGTACCCACCATCATTATAACACAATGGTATGCTCAACTCTGGAGTAAAATCACAGCTGATGGACATTTTAGAGACAGGGATAGCTGCTCGAGTAGAAGAGCCTCATACTGAAGTTATGATTATAGATGGTGCGGCTATGGTCAATGCAAAACCACCTGAACTGCTAAAACATTTGATGACTATACTGCTGAGGTTATTATACCATACATTGTAAGATGTGCACAAAAGTGTACAAGAGTAGATGTTGTTTTTGATGTATACCTCGAAAGTAGCCTCAAAGCAGGAACTGGACAGAAAAGGGGAGCTGGGTTTCAAAGAAAAGTGGTCGGTAAGAGTAACATACCAAAGTCGTGGAGCAATTTCCTGAGGTGTGATGAAAACAAAACTGAACTGTTTGGATTTTTGGCAGATAGAATTGTAAATGCTCAGACAAACAGCCTTATAGTTGTCACTAAAGGGGATGATGTTGCCTGTAATAAGGAACCGAACACAGATATGCTGTCACCCAGTAACCATGAAGAGGCAGACACCCGTATGTTTGTTCATGCCAAACATGCGACTGTTGTTACAGGTTTTAATAGCATGACTGTTGTTACTTCCGACACAGATGTTGCTGTTATAGCCATCTCCGTGTTTACTGACCTTCAGATTAATTCAATGTCGTTAGCTTTTGGGAAGGGACAACACTTCCGCTGGCTCCCAGTACACGACATTACCAAATCAATTGGACCTCGGTCAAGTGCTTTACCTTTATTTCATGCTTTTACAGGGTGTGATACAGTGTCTGCCTTTGTGGGAAAAGGAAAGAAATCTGCTTGACGGGCATGGAATGTGTATGAGAGGTTTTCTGTCGACTCAGTTCACCACAGAATGAAGTTACAGAGGCAGACATGGATATCTTGGAACATTTTGTTGTTGTCATGTACGAACGTTCAAGCACAACATGCAGAGTAGACGAATGTCGCCTTGATTTGTTCGCTCGAAAGCAACGTCCATACAATGGCATACCACCAACTAGGGCATCCCTATATGAGCATGTTAAAAGGGCAGTTTTCCAAGCGGGTCATGTTTGAGGCCAGGCTTCTTCTCCAGTGCAACAGTTACCAGATCCTATCAGCTGGGGTTGGCTTAAACACAACAATTTGTGGGAGCCACACTGGACTACACTCTCTGCTATAGCAGAGTGCTGTCAAGAACTACAGAAGTGCTGCTGCAAGCGTTCAACATGTCCTGGAAATTGCAAATGCTACCGCACAGCATTGTCATGCACTGCACTTTGCTCCTGTAACTGCCAAGAAAGCAGTCAGTATCAACAAATACACCTGTGATATATACGGGCAACGAGTCTAAATGCATGAGATACAAACATTGGCATTGATATTGCAGATTATGAGGTTTATTTTGAAAATACGTGTACGTTTAAACAAAAAAACAAATCCCTGGTTTGAGGCATACAGAGTTATTTCCCTTGCCATATATTTCCACAGCCTTTTAAGCCACAATTGTCGTTGCTGTTCATTATTTCAATTCATATTCAGTCTTGGTTTGCATAAAGGAATGATATAACAGTAGAAAAATTGCTTTAATGCTATATGTTTCACTCATATATGCTGCACTCACATCACCAATAGTGCAGATTTTTTCACTTCCGGTGGCCATCTTGAAAATAATAAGATATTTCGTGGCCAACTATCCTAAAGTACTCTATATACCAAAAGTGACTTCCATAACAAATTTCATGCTTGTATCACAAACTGAACTATTTTATAGCAATCCGCCCCACTAACGTACCCTCTGCCGTCATCATCAGCTGGTCGTGTGTTAGATAGTAATCGATGATAACCCTGTAGCTTATATTCGATGTCATGTTGAATGTTGAATATTTCTGTGAGGCTAATCACATCAAATACATTTTTGGAATATTGTAAATCTTTGAGTAAATTAACAAGTGAATCCCAATTAGCATTGAGGCTTCTGCAGTTTATATAGAACAAACAAAATGCAGTGTCGGTTACAATTGAACTCCTGAAACTTTCACTAGTGTAATAATCACAGGAGTGTCGAATGGTATTGAAGGATGTTAAACTTTCATCATCATCTTCGGTTCTGTCCCTAAATTGGATCGTGAAATAAAACCTTTCGGTTGATTTTATTGCATCTAAAGTTATTTTGTCAGTCGCCATCTTTGATGTAAAGTGGGGTGCAATAAGTTATATTAATGTAATGCAGACACCTTATCATAAAAGGTTTCATTCCTGTAAAAGCAAACATGTAACAATTACTATGAAAGATATGAAAGATCCATGCACCGAAGAAAAAATTGTAATAAGGAGAACAAATATAAACCGAAATGTAAAGCACGAGTTGATCATGCTTCATGCAGTGTTTGGGATTGGGATGTGGGATAGTCGTGGACTAACAATTGTGTGTGTATCTAAACATATAAATAGGGGCATGTACATAAGAAGCTCATGATATTTCACATAAAAACGACGAATTTTGCATATAATGTTTTGAAATATGGACGCGTATTTTCTGCAGACATTCTGTTAAATTCCGACTTATATTTATTCATGTAAACGCAGCTGGTTTACAGTTTTTTTAACTTTTACAAACTTGTAAAAATTTGCTTTAATTTTGTGTTCAACTGAGTAAAAACTGGTGTTCGATACATCAGGGTAGCCATAAATTTTCATCTGTTCTCAACACCACTGAGCCATTTTATGATGCTCTGATTAGCATGTTTAAAGGGCCTAACTACCCCACCCTGGTCACCCTTTGCCCACTACGAGCACAAAATCAAAATTAATATACAACTCTTCAATTGAATCCCCGCCCATATAAGCTCCCCTCAGTCACCGCCCACGTCTAGTCTATATCGATGGTACAGTGCGGTTCGAGATTAATTGTTCAAGCAGCATATTAAAGCACAAGTCGAAATGAAAACTGACTCATTGAACCATGCTACAGCACATGTCAAAATTAATTCCCGAACACAATTTTTTTTAAGCTTGTCCCTTTGTGTCAGCAGCTATGACTATAGCATAAAACTTTGAGGTACAAAACTCGACACCTTTCTGTGGCAAATGTCGATGTAAAAACAAGATAATACATGATAACAACTTGTGTACCTGCATTTTGTTCATAAAATATGTCTTGTATTAGGCCGCTTTTTGGAATATTGTTAATGCGCTCACCTAATAACAACCGGTCTTTTATTGGATCACAGTATCAGTGGGGAGTGTTTTTTTTAATAATTGCCGAATAGTCACGAAGTTACGTTCAGTAATTTATGGAGATATCCATTTTCTTGAATGAAAGTGGGAGGAATCATTTGGGAGGAACTCCTCGTTGTTTGTGAGGGATTGTGGGGAAATCCTCATTGTTTGTGAGGCGTTGTAAGGAACCCCATATTGTTTCTGTAGTGATGATCTCCTTATTGTTTTTGAGGCATTGTGAGGAATTCCTCATTGTTTGTGAGGAGTTGTGAGGGACACGCTTGATCACAGATTTCAGAAAAGTTTGTAATTTACAGACGAAGAATTTTATCATTTGACCCCGATTTCATATCAATTAGTAATTTAGTAATCAATTTGATTCATTTTTTTTTATCTCTGGTTAGTATCGATTGTTAAAAAAAAATGCAGTGTATCTCAGGTTTATCATTGTTTTATTTGAAGTGTGTCGTAAACTACCGAGTGCTTTTCTCTGCAATTATCGCATTCGCCCGTTTTCGGAAATCTCCGTAAATAACCGAACGTATCTTCGTGACTATTCGGCAATTATTCAAAACAATGCTCCCCACTGACACTGGAAATGTATCAGCCAGCTATACGCCATGTGACATATTTACTATGTCGAAAGTCCATGTAAGTCAAGGGATTAATAAATTTTCACGAGAAACAAAGAACGACCAGACGTTTATTCTTTTAAAAACCGTTATTGATTACACCGCGCAGAATCATCAACACTTACTGGCACCAGTATGTTTCCATGGTGAACTCAAACAATCTTCGATGTTCGAAGTGCGATATTTGTGGACAAAACAAAACGTATCGCTACAAGTATATCTAAAATACCTTTACATATATTTACTGTCATTATCATCAGAAAAGGGTTAACAAAGCACTTTTAAATGTTCAAAAAATCACTTTTAATCTGTTGAGTAAGCTGTAAAGAAAAAGTTCGTTTCAATATAAAAATTGATAGTTAAAAGTCAGTTTAGCGTCGTAGATAATTATTTTCTGAAACTTTTTAAAATATTTAATATTTTAAATCAATGAATACGGTACCATGAAAATATGTTTGGTTCTTAAATTCTCTTGTTTTGTTATAATTCAAATTTTGAAAATTCTAAGCAAGTGGAAATGCATCAATTTGATAAATAGTAATGGCTGCTTCTCACCTGATATCAAAAGACATCAGGTGAGTTACCTGAAATGGTGGAACCCTTAGACTGTATTCCAGCGTTCTGATTGGACAATCTAACTTTGAGACATAATAAATGTTTTCTATTACCAGGGTATTTTGGGACAATACATTAACAATGGCTTTCCATGGTTAACCTTGGTACCATCTTGGATGGTCCCTTCACTGGAAGTCGAAATTATTATGTTTTGTTATATCAAATGCCCGGATTGGAAATGTGACTGGTAAATTCCAGTACATTCTCCTGGGGGTCGACAGGATGTTTCAAAAGGGGTTCGACTTTGATACTAGGGGGGTTCGGGGGCATACCGCCGGAAAGTTTTTAAATTTAGTATTAAATTGAGCTCTCTGGTGGAATTTTGGGGATGTATTTGCATTCTTGAAAAAAAGTAAAATGGGGTTCTTTCGCACCCCGGCGACGCCTATGATTGTGAATGTTTAAGTTAATATAAGAAATTAAGTGCATACGTAAACTGCACTGCTTCGTGTATAAATATCCTGCCAGTGCCTAAGTTATTGGATCAGGGTGTTTCAAAAGGGGTTCGACTTTGATACTAGGGGAGTTGGAGGCATACCGCCGGAAAGTGTTTACATTTAGCATTAAATTGAGCTCTCTGGTGGAATTTTGGGGATGTATTTGAATTTTTGAAAAAAAGTAAAATGGGGTTCCTTCGCACCCCGGCGACGCCTATGATTGTGAATGTTTTAATTAATGTAAGAAATTAAGTGCATACTTAAACTGCACTGCTTCGTGTATAAATATATTGCCAGTGCGTAAGTTATTGGATCAGTCACTGAATTCCTGAAAGTCCGTGCCCGCTGTTTTTCATAGCAGGCAGGCCAGGTCGAGTTCTCATCTGTGCCCATGGGAAAATTACCTACAATTATTGAAATGGTATCTGGAATGTTCGCTTGTCACAAAACATTGGTTCATTGTAAGTTTCACACAATACAGAGCCCCAAAATGGTCTCCAATATAGGGATACATACTCTACAAATGCCTCAGGTTCGCTCTTCTTCCAAATCTTTCAACTTTTCTCGACGGAGGCCTACTACTAACAAGGACTCTTTGATCGTTGCCCTCTCCCCACACTTCCAGCTATCTCACCCATTTAACTCAAGTGATACTACGACCCGATCACTTTACAGTAATGATGTTATAAGCTACATTGGGGTGTAGTTGGCTGAAACATTTCCATACATCGCGATGAGAGTCCATCTGTGAGTCAAAGCCAAACCCAATATAAACTCTCAGAGCCTTGTATGGAAATGTATCAGCCAGCTACACGCCATGTATTTTATATTTATTATGTCGAAAGTCCATGTAAATCAAGGGATTAAAAAGTTTAACGAGAAACAAAGAACGACCAGGCGTTTATTTTTTTAGAAACCACTTTTGATAGCGTCCCGCAGAATCATCAACGGTAACTGGCAACGGTATGCATCCACGGTGAACTTAACCGTCATTGCCACCAGAAAAGGATTAACCAAACACTTTCAAATGTTAAAAAAATCTCTTTTAATCTGTTAAGTAAACTGTAAAGAAAAAGTTTGTGTCAGTATAAAAACAATCGATAGGCAAAAGTCAGTATAGAGTTGTAACAAGAAAAATGAAGTTTTGGGACTACAAATAATATTTTCTATCCATTTTTATACCCCCAGTGAGAGTATATAGGATTCGACTTTTCCTTCCGTCCGTCCGTCCCGAAATTCAATCATGAATAACTTGTAAACTACTTGGTTGAGTGACTTGATATTTGTTAAGCAGGTGTATCATATTGATGTATACCCACAGTGAAATGCAGGTGTCGTTCGAGATTTTATTGCCAGAGTAATTGCCCTTTATGGACTTAGAATTTGTACGCCTTGAAATTAATTCACGAATAACTTGCAGAGTACTCAAAGGAATGGATTCAAACAACTCTATCTTATTGATGTCTGGCCACAGTACAAGGTTCGCCCATCTGTCCGTCAGTCCCGAAATTCAATCATGGATAACTTGTATCGTACTTGGTTGGGTGACTTGATATTTGTTATGCAAGTGTATCATATTACTCTATACCCTTAAAGAAATGCAGGTGTCGTTCGAGATTTTATTGCCGGAGTCAATGCCCTTTATGGACATAGAATTTGACCGTCTTGAAATTAATTCATGAATAACTTGCAGAGTACTCAAAGGAATGGCTTCATATATGATGTGCAACTCTATCTTTTTGATGTCTACCCACAGTACAAGGTCCGTCTATCTGTCCGTCCGTCCCAAAATTCAATCATGAATATAGTATAAAGTGCGTGACTTGATATTTGGTATGCAAGTGTATCCTATTGCTGTATACCTGTAGTGAAATGGAGGTGTCGTTTAAGATTTTATTGTCACTGAAGTCATTGTTCGTCCGTCGGTTTGTCCGTCCGTCGCAAAATTCAATCATGAATAACTTGTAAAGTACTTGGTTGAGTGACTTGATATTTGGCCCTCGAAGTCGGTAAATCACCATTGCAACGTATATTAACGCCAAGGTATATAAAGACACTGGATTTCGTTCATTGTATGCACCCTGAGCGCCGACTGACCACATGGAAATAGACTGCGTCAAGTGAAGAGCAGTGACGTAGCTTGGGAGGGGGTGTCTCCCCCACCCCCAATATTTGTACAAAACTCCAGATAGTTGGAAATTTTTCAGGGAAAAATTCCAACAGTTGAAAATTCGAAGCATTGTTGTAACCAAGCTTTTTCCGAATGTAGTGTTACATGTTCATGAAAATTCCAACTGCAGACTCCCACAGACAGACTTCCGATCGAACAATGCATGATTTTTCAACTACTCGGCGGCTGAATGGTTAATTCCCCAACCGTGGTCATGTTACGCATATCATTCTCTTCTATATCCAGTGCATTCACAGACTGCAGTGTGTATTAGGACTCAACATGAGCCCTCTGTGAGGCAGTGTCCTTGAATTATTAAACTTACTTACAAAATTATACGGAGTTTTCTTTGGCTCTGTACTCCACTGAAAGACAAATAAAGCCAGACTGCAAATTTTGAATTGTATTTAATATTGTTGAATTATAATCTCACACATATTGTGCTATATAGGCTGATTAGTTTGCCAACTCATTACTCATACTTTGTAAGAATAATAAATGGTTGTCAGTCATTGAGCTCATTTCAAGATTAGTGTCCACATTGCTCAACACGACCACATATTGAGATGATTAATTAATAAATTATTGGTTGAATACTGATTTTGGGAGCATTCCCCATACATGTACATTCATGTAATTGACACAACGCCTAATGAAGGCAGACAGGTGTTACTTATAGACTACAATACCTCAAGAAATTGTCATTTTGTGCTGTCTTAAAACTTCAAATTATGTGCATAGATATTTAGCTGCAGCCATTTAAACTGCTTGGAAATATTCTCAGAATGCCCTAAAACCTACCGGTACAGTCGCCCGAAGTCAACATTTAATTTTTCTTCCCGTGGGGTACGGGAGGAAAGGCTATTTTTTTAATGGGTTTCTCTCTAAAAACCTTTCTGTCAAATCCTCTCGTAGAGAACAGAAAGATCTGAATGTCACGCCCACGAATTAGTTACAGCTCCGTCGAGCAAGCATGATAATATTCACCCTGTCGTGCGTCTCAGCTAATTCGTTGTTTTCCTTTCACAAATGGCGCGTCGATCAGTGTCGATAGCGAAAGGATCTACTTTTTCTTGAAAATAGTCTACAATAAAACAAACAATACTTAATCTACGTTACATATATTTATTATTGCGTACGCTTCATTAAATTGTCACCTTTCACACTTTTAGAGGTATATTTAGTACTTTAAAACGTGTTTTTAATACACTTACCGTCCTTTTGACCGGATCCCGTCCAAAAGTGTGTCCCACATTTCAGACTCATATGAAACTGTATGAACAGTGTTATCAAACTCTTTTACCAAAAAAAACCCGTCGTGTGTCCAAGAAGTGTTCTTTGTTAGAATGGACCTTTGTTGTAATTCACCGCATTCCCACATTTTCTTTTTAGGAAAAACGACACCAGATGGAAACCCATCAGGTGTGTACAACTGTTAGCTTTCGATTTATTCTTGTTCATATTGATTGGTGTCCACCCCCCCCCCCCCCCCACCAATATTTTACGCATTTCGTTCTCTTCTATATCCAGTGCGTCCACAGACTGCAGTTTGTATTAGGACTCAAAATGAGTCTCCTGTGAGCCTGTGTCCTAAAGAAGTTATTTACAGAATTGTACGGAGTTTTCTTTGGCTCTGTACTCCACTGAAAGACACATAAAGCCAAACTACAAATTTTGATTTGTATTTAATATTGTTGAATTAATATCTCACACATATTGTGATATATAGGCTGAGTTAGTTAACCAACTCATTACTCATACTTTGTAAGAATAATAAATGGTTGTCATTCATTGATCTCATTTCAAGATTAGTGTCCACATTGCTCAGCACGACCCCATATTGAGAAGATTAATTATTAAATTATTGGTTCAATAGTAATTTGGGGAGCATTCTCCACGCATGTACATTCATGTAATTCACCCAATGCCTAACGAGGGCAGACAGGTCTTACTTATAGACTACAATACCTCAATAAATTGTCATTTTGTGCTGTCTTAAAATCTCAAATTATGTGAATAGATATTTAGCTGCAGCCATTTAAGCTGCATGGAAATATTCTCAGAATGCCCCAAAACCTACCGGTATAGTCGCCCGGAGTCAACATTTAAAACAATTTACCCGGAGGGTAGGGGGAGGGAAGGCTATTAAAGGGTTTCTCTCTAAAAGCCATTCTTTCAAATCCCCTCGTAGTGAACAGAAAGATCTGAACGTTACGCCCACGAATTAGTTACACCTCCGTCGAGCAAGCATGAAAATATGCCGTGCACCTCGGGTAATTCGTTGTTTTCCTTGCACAAATGGCGCATCGATCAGTGTCGATAGCGAAATGATCTATTTTTTCTTGAAAATAGTCTACAATAAAACAAACAATACTTAATCTTCGTTATATATATTTATACTTGTGTGCACTTCATTAAATTGTCACTTTTCACACATTCAGATGTATATTTAGTACTTTAAAAACGTGGTTTTTATGCACTTACCGTCCTTTTTATTGGATACCGTTCTTTTTACCGGCAAAAAGTATGTCCCACATTTCAGACTCATATGAAACTGTATGAACAGTGTTATCAAACTCTTTTACAAAAATAACTCCGTCGGGTGTCCAAGAAGTGTTCTTTGTTGGTATGGACCTTTGTTGAAATTCACCGCATTCCCACCTTTTCTTTTCAGGAAAAACAACACCAACTGGAACCCCGTCAGGTATGTACAACTGTTAGCTTTCGATTTATTCTTGTTCACATTGATTGTTGATTTGACTAACTTTATGAGTATTTGTGGGGAGGACTAGTAAATATTTGATCATACAAACTCTTACCTCAGTAGGATTAAAACAGAACACAATTAGTTAGGATGGAAAAATTGGGCAATATATCCAAAAAACCCGAGCCGATACCGATATCATGGGCATACCGAAAAACCAAACTCAACCGGTCATTGAATGCCGAAACCAAATGTATTTTCAACATTTGCTATTAAAGAGACCTTTTTGAGGTTTGATAGCAGCTCAAGTATTCATTTTCATAGAAGAGATGACAGATTTTCCACAAAACTACAATCTGTCCATGTCCAGTTGCTAATCACAGTTAATGAATACGTTTTAAATCGGATCGACTCTATTCTGGTGGTGAAGCCATTTGTTTTAAATAAAAATGTTGGATTTCTAAAATGAAACGATAATTCAACGCCGAATAGAGTCGATCCGCTTGTGAATTAAATCCTGTTCTACTTCTGTTTATATAATAATCAGGGGAATTTTTTTCTGAAACTTAAAATTTTCATAAATGGTCCCTGGTCAGAATGCACAATGAGTTGAAATGAACAGTTGTAGTGGTAACAGTGTTTGTAGCGATGTACCTACAAACACTGTTACCACTACAAGCCAGTTACGTTTCTACTCAGAACTGTCACATTTATGGCCGAAGTATATTCCAAAATATTCTAATTTCCGATCTCGGATCGAATCGATTCGAATATTGACTTTCGAATCGAATTTCGAACATTCGCGCGAACCTAGGCCAATCATATGCGTTCTTACATGCATGCCGGATTCCACGTGCGGCATATGTAGCGCATTTCTCAATGCCTATTTAATCGGCTAACGTTGACCACACACAGCGTGGTATAGGGGATGGTGGGGCAAAACGGGCCGCTAAGAGAACAAAATATTATTGGGGGGGGGGGGGGGTAATACCGTAACACCAATAATGACTAGCTGTGGGAGTTGAATGTTAAAGTCTCATTTGTTGCTTTACTTTTTACCTTCAGCTAAGATTCAACGAATCGCAAAATGAATTTAGTAAATCATATAAAATGTCTCCTTTTGCCCCACCACTGCCCCAGTGGAAGAGTAAACAGTAATTGGTAAATGTGACCTTTTTGCAATGTTGAGGGTTTTCAAGTGGAGCGTAGGAACCGCTACGTGTGCAAAATGTTTGTGTGTGGGTATAGCTAATGTAGGCCTATGCTACCTTGTTAGGACGGCGATGATCATGATGATGGTGTGTGGGGGAGGCGTGTATATGAGTGTGTGATGTCTGCATGAGTTGACAGGCAATATAATGGCATGAGAATGTGTGAGTGTGGGTCGGCAGATATCCAGTATTTGGTTTGGACGAAGAGCGGAAAGTCAGATCCCTCATGAATAGGAAATATGGTACACGAAGATAATGGTCCCCACAATTCCATAATATGCCGACGTAAATACATATTAATTATGTGTGATATAATATGTTTTTATCACTGTATTGCATTGATCTAGTCGTCTCATCATGCCTCAATTTTGAGGTGAGTTAGCGGGATCAAACACGCGGCAAGCCGCTCGTTTGATCCAGCTAGCTCACCTCTTCAACTCGAAGTGATACTACGACCAGATCAATTCACTGCAGTGATGTTATAAGTTACATGGCGTGTAGCTGACTTATACATTTCCATACATGGCGATGAGAGTTCATGGGTGAGGCGAAGCCGAACCTGATATGAACTCTCAGAGCCTTGTATGGAAATGTATCAGCCAGCTACACGCCATGTAACATATTTATTATGTTGAAAGTCCTTGAAAATCAAGGGATTAATAAATGTTCACGAGAAACAAAGAACGACCAGGTATTTTTTTTTTTAAACAGCTATTGATTGCATCGCGCAGAATCATCAACAGTTATTGGCCCCAGTATGTATCCATGATGAACTTAAACAATCTTCGCTTTTCGAAGTGCGATATTTGTTGACAAAACAAAACGTATCGCTACACGCATATCTAAAACACCCTTATGGATATTTACTGTCATCACCTTCAGAAAAGGGTTAACAAAGCACTTTTAAATGTTCAAAAAATCACCTTTAATCTGTTGAGTAAACTGCAAAGAAAAAGTTTGTTTCTGTATAAAAATCGATAGTAAAACGACAGTTTAGAGTCGTAAAAACAACAATGAAGTTTTGGGTCCACAAATAATATTTTCTGTCCACTTTTTAAATATTTAATGATTTAAATCAATAATTACGGTCCCTTGAAAATATGTTAGTCTCTTAAATTCTCTTGTTTTGTTTTAATTCAAATTTTGAAATTTCGAAGCGAGTGGAAATGCATCAATTTTATCAGAATAGTAATGGCTGCTACTCACCTGATATCAGATGGTATCAGGTGAGTTACCTGATACGGTGGAACCCTTAGATTGTATTCCGGCGTTCTGATTGGACAAACTAACTTTGAGGCATAATAAATGTATGTATTACCAGGGTATTTTTCCAAAAATACATTAACAATGGCTTACCATTTGACTGGTAAATTCTCACGGGGGTCGCCAGGATGTTTAAAAAAGGGTTCGACTTTGATACTAGGGGGATCCGGGCCATCTCCCCGGAAAGTTTTTAAATTTAGTATTAAATTGAGCTGTCTGGTGTCCTTTTGGGGATGTATTTGCATTCTTGAAAAAACGTAAAATGGGGTTCGTTCGCACCCACGGCGACGCCTATGATTCTGAATGTTTTAATTAATGTAAGAATTAAAGTGCATACGTAAACTGCATTGCTTCGTGTATACATATCTTGCCAGTGCGTAAGTTCTTGGATCTGTCACTGGATGCCTGAAGGCCCGTGTCCGCTATTTTTATAGCAGGCAGGCTAGGTCGAGTTCTCATTTGTTCCCATGAGAAAATTACCTACAATTATTGAAATGATGACATAAGACAAATATTAGATATTTAATACCAGTATACCTCAGTGGTATCTAAAATTTTCGGTTTTCCCAAAACATTGGCCCATTGTAAGTTTCACATAATACAGAGCCCCAAAATGGTATCCAATATATGGATACATACTTTGCAAATGCCTCAGGTTCGCTCTTAGAACACCAAATCTTTCAACTTTTCTCGACGGAGGCCTACTACTAACAAGGACTCTCTGATCGTTGCCCTCTCCCCACATTTCCAGCTATCTCACCCCTTTAACTCAAGTGATACTACGACCAGATCACTTTACAGTAATGATGTTATAAGTTACATTGGGGTTTAGCTGGCTGGTACATTTCCATACAAGGCGATGAGAGTTCATCTGTGAGGCGAAGCCAAACCCGATATAAACTCTCAGAACCTTGTATAGAAATGTATCAGCCAGCTACACGCCATGTAACATATTCATTATGTCGAAAGTCCATGTAAATCAAGGGATTAAAAAATTTTAACGAGAAACAAAGAACGACCAGATGTTTATTGTTTTTAGAAACCGCTTTTGATAGCGCCCCGCAGAATCATCAACAGTAACTGGCAACGGTATGTATCCACGGTGAACTTAACCGTCATTACCACCAGATAAAGGTTAACAAAACACTTTTAAATGCTAAAAAAATCTCTTTTATTCCGTTAAGTAAACTGTAAAGAAAAAGTTTGTTTCAGTATAAAAAATCGATAGGCAAAAGTCATTATAGAGTTGTAACAAGAAAAATGAAGATTTTGGACTACAAATAATATTTTCCATCCATTTTTATACCCCCAGTGAGGGTAAATAGGATTCGACTTTTCCTTCCGTCCGTCCGTCCCGAAATTCAATCATGAATAACTTGTAAAGTACTTGGTTGAGTGACTTGATATTCGGCCCGCGAAGTCGGTAAATAACCATTGCAAAGTATATTAACGGCAAGGTATATGAAGACAATGGGTTTTCTTTCGTTCATTGTATGCACCCTGAGTGCCGGCCGATCACATGGAAATAGACTGTGTCACGTGAAGGGCAGGGACGTAGCTGGGGTGTGTGTGCCCCCCACCCCCAATATTTGTCCAAAAATCCAGATAGTTGGAAATTTTTCAGGCAAAAATTCCACCAGTTGAAAATTCGAAGCATTGTTGTAACCAAGGTTTTTTCCGAATGTAGTGTTACATGTTCATGGAAATTCAAACCGCAGACTCCCACAGACAGAATTTTGATCGCACAATACATGGCTTTCCAACTACTCGGGGCTGCATGGTTAATTCCACAACCGTGGTCATGTTACGCATTTCGTTCTCTTCTATATCCAGTGCATTCACAGACTGCTGTTTGTATTAGGACTCAAAATGAGCCCCCTGTGAGGCTGTGTCCTTGAATTATTAAACTTACTTACAAAATTGTACGGAGTTTTCTTTGGCTCTGTACTCCACTGAAAGACAAATAAAGCCAGACTGCAAAGTTTGATTTGTATTTAATATTATTGAATTAATATCTCACACATATTGTGATATATAGGCTGAGTTAGTTTGCCAACTCATAACTCATACTTTGTAAGAATAATAAATGGTTGCCAGTCATTGAGCTCATTTCAAGATTAGTGTCCTCATTGCTCAACACGACCCCATATTGAGAAGATTAATTAATAAATTATTAGATGAATACTGATTTTGGGAGCATTATCCATGCATGTACATTCATGTAATTGACACAACGCCTAATGAAGGCAGACAGGACTTATAGACTACAATACCTCAAGAAATTGTCATTGTGTGCTGTCTTAAAACCTCAAATCAAGTGCATAGATATTTAGCTGCAGCCATTTAAACTGCTTGGAAATATTCTCAGAATGCCCTAAAACCTACCGGTACAGTCGCCCGGAGTCCACAGTTAACAAAAAAAATTCCCATGGGGTAGGGGGTGAGAAGGCTATTTTTAATGGGTTTCTCTCCAAAAACCTTTCTGTCAAATCTCCTCGTAGTGAACAGAAATATTAGTAGTATAGCTCGCACGTTTGGGGCTTTATTAGCAGGACCCCGGTGCAGGACCCCAGAAGTGACGTCATGTCACGTGACGTAGTGGCGCCATGTTGTGTTGTTATGGTAACCCGCGTGAGCGGCCATGTTGTGCCGTCATCTCCATAGTGATATATGGTGTGAGTGCGCATTCGCAGCGCGTGTTGTTAGGGTGATACGTGTTTCCGTCGTCGATTTTGTATACAGGAGGCCGCCATCTTGGTTTCTATGGTAGCACGTGATTGCTGTGTGACCCAATTTTTCTGTAATAAGACGGGGTATGTTCGGAGGGTATGTTCGATTGAATCGGAGTATTTTCTGGAACGACTTTCCTGGATAATTACCACAAACAACCCGACAACTTGTATTTTTTCGAATTCTTTCAGAATTCTCTGTTTCTATCTATATATGCAATAGTTTACGTCTACCTAGTCATGTTCCTTTATTCTAGAGTATACTCCAGTAGCGTAGAAGAGCCTATTAATTGGAACAGCTTTACTTATTATTACTATATTTAGCAATTTCTGGTCTATTCTTGTTAGTTCTGACCCTATTCCAAGTACTCTTGTTGTTTCATTTATCTAGATTATAACTAACCAATCAGATTGCTTGATTTCCCATAATCTGTATGCAGGGTTATCTCCCTTCTGTATAACAAAAGACTATATCCAATGGCCATATCCCATGGAATCCCATTTTTTGCAAAACACCTGTGGCTATGGAATCCCTTTTTTGTCGTATGAGGCCACGAGGGCTATGTAAAAGCCCTCAATGAGTCCTCATTTATTATCCCTCATACCCTCATTGAATTTTGAGGTTATGAGGATCTTGAAAAATCCCTCAATGAGGTATAATTTACTACGACTCTTATCCTCATTTCAGTATTTAACAGGTATATCCCATGGAATCCCATTTTGGAAAAATCCCTTTTTGTCGTATGAGGCCATGAGTGCTATGTAAAAGCCCTCAATGAGTCCTCATTTACTATCCCTCATAGCCTCATTGAATTTTGAGGTTATGAGGACCATTAAAAATCCCTCAGTGAGGCATAATTTACTACGACTCTTAGCCTCATCTCGGTATTTGAGGATACCCATGGCCTGGTATTGTATTATTCGAGGATACCTACCGAGGATACCTTTTATAGGATACTCATCTGAGGATACTATATAGGCTGTACATATCCCTATAGGTCTCTTGATGGTCCTTAGTACTATTAATCCACCTGATGCTTTATGTTATCCTATGACTGGTATAGGCAGTATGCAATGCTAGGCATAGGGGTATTGTGGGTAGGGCTACTGCCTGGTAGTTTAGAACGGTACTATAGTATGGGCGGTATATACACCTATAGGTCTCACAGAACTAAATATTTTCCCATAGGCGACCATTATAACACTTATGTGAAAAAAAATATGATCGCATCACTTTAAATTAAATATTTAAATACCTACATAAAGTACAGACCTTCACACAACTTTCTCTGGCCAGAAAACATGGGGCCATGCAACAAATAAGAGAGAAAATGCACCAGGAAGTGAAGTACCGTCCTTGAACTCAGTTTTTTTCTGGGAATTCCCAACAAAAATACATAAATAATTAACTGAATTTTATAGACCCAGAAAAACCTTAAAAAATCTCTTTTTTCTTGGGAAATATTCAGTATTGTTGTTAAAACCTAATAAAATGCTTTAACAGTTTTCTCAAGCAATAAGTTTTTTTTCTAGGAGTCTTATTTTAGACTATGATGCAATATCTGAGTGCAACATTTCAAGGCAGATCACTCTAAACTAAATATTTAGTTCCGCGATACCTATAGGCTCCTGTTAGTGCTTGGTACTATTAACCAACCGATTGCTTTGTTTTATTATATGGCTGGTATATGAGTCGTATTAAAAATCCCTCATTGGGATGCCTTCTGGAGAATCCCTTTTTTGTCAAATGAGGATAAGAGTCGTAGTAAATTTGACCTTACTGAGGGATTTTTAATACGACTCTTATCCTCATTTCAGAAAAAGGGGATTCTCCAGAAGGCACCCCAATTTGGGCACCCCTTTTTGAAAAACATATGGCCTTCGGCACCCCTTTTTCTGAAATGAGGATAAGAGTCGTATTAAAAATCCCTCAATGAGGGATTTTTAATACGACTCTTATCCTCATTTCAGAAAAAAAGGGGTTCCGAAGGCCATATGCTTTTCAAAAAAGGGGTGCCGAAATTGGGGTGCTGGGGATATTGCCATTGATATAGGTTTTTATTATACAGAAGGGAGATAACTCTGTACGATTAAGTACAGGTTATGGGAAATCAAGCAATCTAATTGGTTAATTACAATTTATATAAATGATCTAAATAAATGAAACAACAAGAGTACTCGGAATAAGGTAGGAACTACTGGTATTACGTACCACCTTACCAGTAACAGGATGATACAAAGCATTTGGTAGGTTAATACTATCAACGGTTAGGATGGAACCTTTAGGGGAATATACCAACCATACTCTGTTGCCGTTCTGTATTACCAGGCATTGACCCCACCCCAGAATACCGCTCAATAATATGAAGCATCTGGTGGATCAGTAGAACCAAGGGCCAGCAAGAGACCTACAGGGATATGTACAGCCTATGCTATTCTACCGTTCTAAACTACCAAGCATTACCCCCACCCCCACAAAATCACTAGGTCTACCATAACGTACTACATATACCAGCCATATAATAAAACAAAGCAATCGGTTGGCTAATAGTACCAAGCACTAACAGGGGCCTATAGGTGTATATGCCACCCATACTATAGTACCGTTCTAAACTACCAGGTTGTACCCCTACCCACAATACCCCTATGCCTAGCATTGCATACTATCTATACCAGGCATAGGATAACATAAAGCATCAGGTGGATTAATAGTACTTAGGACCAGCAAGAGACCTATAGTAATATGTACAGCCTATATAGTATTCTCAGATAAGTATCCTATAAAAGGTATCCTCGATAGGTATCCTCGAATAATACACTACCAGGCCATGGGTATCCTCAAATACCGAGATGAGGCTAAGAGTCGTAGTAAATTATGCCTCATTGAGGGATTTTTAATGGTCCTCATAACCTCAAAATTCAATGAGGCTATGAAGGATACTAAATGAGGACTCATTGAAGGCTTTTACAAAGCCCTCATGGCCTCATACGACAAAAAGGGATTCCACAGTCACAGGCGTTTTCCAAAATGGGATTCCATAGGATATACCTGTTAAATACTGAAATGAGGATAAGAGTCGTAGTAAATTATACCTCATTGAGGGATTTTTCAAGATCCTCATAACCTCAAAATTCAATGAGGGTATGAGGGATAATAAATGAGGACTCATTGAGGGCTTTTACATAGCCCTCATGGCCTCATACGACAAAAAAGGGATTCCATAGCCACAGGTGTTTTGCAAAAAATGGGATTCCATGGGATATGGCCATTGGATATAGTCTTTTGTTATACAGAAGGGAGATAACCCTGCATACAGATTATGGGAAAACAAGCAATCTGATTGGTTAGTTATAATCTAGATAAATGAAACAGCAAGAGTACTTGGAATAGGGTCAGAACTAACAAGAATAGACCAGAAATTGCTAAATATAGTAATAATAAGGTAAACTGTTCCAGTTGATAGGCTCTTCTACGCTACTGGAGTATACTCTAGAATAAAGGAACATGCCTAGGTAGATGTAAACTATTGCATATATAGATAGAAACAGAGAATTCTGAAAGAATTCGAAATAATACAAGTTGTCGGGTTGTTTGTGGTAATTATCCAGGGAAGTCGTTCCAGAAAATACTCCGATTCAATCGAACATACCCTCCGAACATACCCCGTCTTATTACAGAAAAATTGGGTCACATAGCAATCACGTGCTACCATAGAAACCAAGATGGCGACCTCCTGTATACAAAATGGACGACGGAAACACGTATCACCCTAACAACACGCGCTGCGCATGCGCACTCACACCATGTATCACTATAGGGATGACGTCACAACATGGCCGCTCACGCGGGTTACCATAACAACACAACATGGCGCCACTACGTCACGTGACATGACGTCACTTCCGGGGTCCTGCTCCGGGGTCCTGCTAATAAGGCCCCAAACGTTCGAGACAGACTACTAATATTTGAATATTACGCCCACGAATTAATTACACCTCCGTCGAGCAAGCATGATAATATTCACCTCGTCGTGCACTTCAGCTAATTCGTTGTTTGCCTTGCACAAATGGCGCGTCGATCAGTGTCGATAGTGAAATGATCTATTTTCTCTTAAAAATAGTCTACAATAAAACAAACAATACTTAATCTTCGTTATATATATTTATAATTGCGTGCGCTTCATTAAATTGTCACTTTTCACACATTCAGAGGTATTTATAGTACTTTAAAACGTGGGTTTTATACACTTACCGTCCTTTTTACCGGATACCGTCCTTTTTTACCGGCAAAAAGTATGTCCCACATTTCAGACTCATATGAAACTCTATGAACAGTGTTATCAAACTCTTTTACAAAAATAACTCCGTCGGGTGTCCAAGAAGTGTTCTTTGTTGGTATGGACCTTTGTTGAAATTCACCGCATTCCCACCTTTTCTTTTCAGGAAAAACAACACCAACTGGAACCCCGTCAGGTATGTACAACTGTTAGCTTTCGATTTATTCTTGTTCACATTGATTGTTGATTTGACTAACTTTATGAGTATTTGTGGGGAGGACTAGTAAATATTTGATCATACAAACTCTTACCTCAGTAGGATTAAAACAGAACACAATTAGTTAGGATGGAAAAATTGGGCAATATATCCAAAAAACCCGAGCCGATACCGATATCATGGGCATACCGAAAAACCAAACTCAACCGGTCATTGAATGCCGAAACCAAATGTATTTTCAACATTTGCTATTACAAAGACCTTTTTGAGGTTCGATAGAAGCTGAAGTATTCATTTTCATAGTTGAGATGACAGATTTTCCACAAAACTACAACCTGTACATGTCCATTTGCTAATCACAGTTAATGAATACGTTTTAAATCGGATCGACTCTATTTTGGTGGTGAAGCCATTTGTTTTTAATAAAAATGCTGGATTTCTAAAATGAAACGATAATTCAACGCCGAATGGAGCCGATCCTCTTGTGAATTAAATCCTGTTCTACTTCTGTTTATATAATAATCAGGGGAATTTTTTTCAGAAACTTAAAATTTTCATAAATGGTCCCTGGTCAGAATGCACAATGAGTTGAAATGAACAGTTGTAGTGGTAACAGTGTTTGTAGCGATGTATCTACAAACACTGTTACCACTACAAGCCAGTTACGTTTCTACTCAGAACTGTCACATTTATGGCCGAAGTATATTCGAAAATATTCGAATTTCCGTTTTCGGATCGAATCGATTCGAATATTGACTTTCGAATCGAATTTCGAATTTTCGCGCGCACGTAGGCCAACCAAATGCGTTCTTACATGTATGCCGGATTCCACGCGCGGCCTATGCAGCGCATTTCTCAATGCCTATTGTATCGGCTAACGTTGACCACACACAGCGTGGTATAGGACATGGTGGGGCAAAACAGGCCGCATAGAGAACAAAATATTATTTGGGGGGTTTAACACCGTAACACCAATAATTACAGTACTAGCTGTGGGCGTTGTACGTTAAAGTCGCATTTATTGCTTTACTTTTTTTCTTCAGCTAAGATTCAACGAATCGCAAAATGAATTTAGCAAATTATATAAAATGTCTCCTTTTGCCCCACTACTGCCCCAGTGGAAGAGTAAACAGTAATTGGTAAATTGTGACCTTTTTGCAATGTTGAGGGTTTCAAGTGGAGCGTAGGAACCGCTACGCGTGCAAAATGTTTGTGTGTGGGTATAGCTAATGTAGACCTATGCTACTTTGTTAGCACGGCGGTGATCATGATGATGGTGTGGGGGGGGGGGTGTATTCGAGTGTGTAATGTCTGCATGATTTGACAGGCAATATAATGGCATGGGAATGTGTGACTGTGGGTCTGCGGATATCCAGTATTTGGTTTGGACGAAGAGCGGAAAGACAGATTCCTTATGTATAGGAAATATGGCACACGAAGATAATGGCCCCCAAAATTCCCTAATATGCCGAGGTAAATACATATCACTGTATTGCTTTGATCTGGTCGTCTCATCATGCCTCAATTTTGAGGGGAGTTAGCGGGATCAAACACGCGGCAAGCCGCTGGTTTGATCTTGCCATCTCACCTCTTCAACTCGAAATGATACTACGACTAGATCAATTCACTGCAGTGATGTTATAAGTTACATGGCGTGTAGCTGCCTGATACATTTCCATACAAGGCGATAGAGTTCATGGGTGAGGCAAAGCCGAACCTGATATGGACTCTCAGAGCCTTGTATGGACATGTAACGGCCAGCTATACGCCATGTAACATATTTATTATGTTGAAAGTTCTTGAAAATCAAGGGATTAATAAATTTTCACGAGAAACAAAGAACGACCAGGCGTTTATTTTTTTTTAAAAACCGCTATTGATTGCATTGTTCATCAACAGTTACTGGCCCCAGTATGTATCCATGATCAACTTAAACAATCGTCGCTTTTGGAAGTGCGATATTTGTTTACAAAACAAAACGTATCGCTACACGCATATCCAAAATACCCTTACAGATATTTACTGTCATCACCATCAGAAAAGGCTTAACAAAGCACTTTTAAATGTTCAAAAAATCACTTTTAATCTGTTGAGTTAACTGTAAAGAAAAAGTTTGTTTCAATATAAAAAGTCGATAGTCAAAAGTCAGTTTAGAGTCTTGAAAACAACAAAGAAGTTTTGGGTCTACAAAAAATATTTTCTGTCCATTTTTTAAATGTTTAATGTTTTAAATCAATAAATACGGTACCTTGAAAATATGTTTGGTTCTTAAATTCTCTTGTTTTGTTTTAATTCAAATTTTGAAACTTCGAAGCGAGTGGAAATGCATCAATTTGATCAAAATAGTAATGGCTGCTACTCACCTGATATCATTTGAGCTACCTGGTAGGGTGGAACCCTTAGATTGTATTCCAGCGTTTTGATTGGACAAACTAACTTTGAGGCATAATATATGTAAATATTACCAGGGTATTTTTCGGACAATACATTAACAATGGCTTACCATTGGAAATGTGACTGGTAAACTCCAGTAAATTCTCATGGGCGTCGCCAGGATGTTTAAAAATGGTTCGACTTGATACTAGGGGGATCCGGACCGTCTCCCCGGAAAATTTTTAAATTTAGTATTAAATTGAGCTCTCTGGTTGCCTTTTGGGGATGTATTTGCATTCTTTAAAAAACGTAAAAGGGGGTTCGTTCTCACCCCCTGCGACGCCTGTGATTCTCAATGTTCTAATTATTGTAAGATTTAAAGTGCACACGTAAACTGCACTGCTTCGTGTGTAAATATCTTGCCAGTGCGTAAGTTACTGGATAAGTCACTGGATGCCTGAAAGTCCGTGTCCGCTATTTTTCATAGCAGGCAGGCTAGGTCGACTTCTCATCTGTGCCCATGGGAAAATTACTTATAATTATTGAAATGATGAAATAAGACAGATATTAGATATGTAATACCAGTATAGCTCAGTGGTATCTAAGATTTACGCTGGTCACAAAACATTGGCCCATTGTAAGTTTCACATAACACAGTACCCCAAAATGCTCTCCAATATAGGGCTATATACTCTACAAATGCCTCAGGTTCGCTCTAAGAGCACCGAATCTCTCATAATCTTCTCGAGGGAGGCCTACTACTAACTAGGACTCTCCGATCGCTACCCCCTTCCCCCACTCACAGCTATCTCACCTCTTCAACTCAAGTGATACTACGACCAGATCAGTTCACAGTAGTGATGTTATAAGTTACATTGGGGTGTAGCTGGCTGATACATTTCCATACTAGGCGATAAGAATTTATAGGTGAGGGGAAGTCAATCCCGATATGAACTTTCAGAGCCTTGCATGGAAATTTATTGGCCAGCTTCACGTCATATAACATATTTATTAAAATCCATGTAAGTCAAGGGATTAGAAAATTTTAACGAGAAACAAAGAACGACCAGACGTTTATTTTTTAACAAACCGTTATTGGTAGCGCCGCATTGAATAATCAACAGTAACTGGCAACGGTATGTATCCATGGTGAGCTTAACTGTCATTACCACCAGAAAAGGGTTAACAAAGCACTTTTAAATGTTAAAAAATCACTTTTAATCTGTTAAGTAAACTGAAAAGAAAAGATTTGTTTCAGTATAATAAAACAATAGTCAAAGGTTACTATAGAGTCGTAAGAAGAATAATGAAGTTTTGGGACTACAAATAATATTTTCTGTCCATTTTTATACCCCCAGCGAGGGTATATAGGAAGGTATATAGGATTCGCCTTGTCCATCCGTCCGTCCGTCCGTCCCGTAATTCATCCATGAATAAGTTGTAAAGTACTTGGTTGAGTGACTTGATATTTGGTATGCAAGTGTATCCTATTTCTGTATACCCAAAGTGAAATACAGGTGTTATTCGAGATTTTATTGCCAGAGTCATTGCCATTTATGAATTTGTCCGCCTTGAAATTAATTCATGAATAACTTGCAGAGTACTCAATGGAATGACTTCATATTTGATGTGCAACTCTATCTTATTGATGTCTACCCACAGTATAAGGTCCGTCCATCCGTCCGTCCGTCCGTCTCTCCGTTCTCACGGGGGGTACATTGTGTGTTTATTGTTATGCCCGTTGGTTACTTGAGTGACTAATTTCTGTTGTGAGACTTGTCCCACAAAACATGACATAATGGTTTGCCAGATGACTCCTTGTGTGTTTCTAAAGACGTTGACGAAAGGTGCCGCAAAATAATGACACTGTCCCAAAAACATCCATGTGTCCAATTATGGACTGCACCACGAAAGCGATATGGACGCGCGCGCCATGTACAAACCATCCAGTTTAAAATAGAAAGTATCTGGTAATTTTAATTTGCAAATCAAAGTTTCGTGCTGATTGAAGAGCTTCCACAAAACATATGTGACGACACAATGGTAGGCACTCTTTTGAGTTTTTACATCATTTTAGAAGTTATTTCCACCAAAACAGCTATTTAAACATTTACATATTTGCACAGACGCAAGTTTATTACCGATAATGTGTGACACGTCACAGAAACAATATAATCTTTCGAAATATGGTGTGTATTCGAGGGGGGGGGGAAGGGGGGGCGGGGTGCACTAAAAATTTGCAAGACGTGACGTCCTATTTTTTATTCGGCTCCTTTTTACACCCACCCGCCCACTACGTGCAAATTTTCTACTACCGTTCTCAGACACCCACCCCCACTCTCCCATTAAAATCCAAAATAAACTTACCCCAATTGCCCATGTGGGAGCACGATGACACTGTGTGCTGAGACGTACTGCACGCCGAGGTGCACATGTCTTCAGCCATCTAACCCTGTCTGTGCTGTGTAGAACGCAGTACCGCTGTGCAGTGTGTAGTACAGTCGTGGGTTATGATGTTGAAGAGCTGACAGCTGCTCGTCGTTGCTCGGTGGTTCTCTCCGGGTACTCTGGCTTCCTCCACCCGTAAACCTGTCACCAACACGATATTAAATAAATAACTTGGGTTGAATTTAGTGCATCAGAGAGAATTTTCCCAAAATATTGTCAGCACATTTTCTACATTTCGAACAAGACACCCACCCCCTACTAACGTGAGACATTTTCCCAGATTAAGCCCAATATTCTCACATATAAAGCCTCCTGATGTTGTATTTATGTTAAGAGTGTGATGTACAACATCATATTTAAGGTTTGAAACACAAATGATGGAATATATTAGCTGATATATTGATATATTTTTAAAAAATTAAAAAACTGCGCATGTTGGAAATGCACATTTTTGGCGCACTCAAGAGACCCACCCAACCCCCCTCCCCCCCCCCCCTCCCTGGTGTATTTGAATTAATTTTGTCAACTTGAAATCTGTTTATTGAAATTATAAATGCTGAACATGATTCTAAACAAAATAAATGAATGTAGTACACTGTAAATTGTTTGTGTTGTTTCAACACACAAAATTTCATGGACACGCAAGAAAAAACACACAATGTATCATTTGTTAGAACACGTTTTTTTAGTCCCACAATGACTCGACCAAATAGTCTCACAGTACAATAGTCACACAATGTCCCTCCCTCCCTCCCTCCCTCCCTTCATTCATTCATTCATTCATTCATTCATTCATCCATTCATTCATTCATTCATTCATTCATTCATTCATTCATTCATTCATTCATTCATTCATTCATTCATTCATTCATTCATTCATTCATTCATGTATAATGGAAAGCCATTAGTATTTCTACGAGTCAGTAGAAATGGCTGGAGGCTCAGGAAATGGCTGGAGGCTCAGGAAAATGGACGGACAGTGGTAAATCATCGCTAGCGGAAGGCTACATCGGTGGAACAAGTGGAAGCTAATCATAGGACAGATAGTTGAAGTCATAGTATAAAGCTAATGATAGGACTCATTGGAGAGTGGGAGAGGGGATCTAACAGTGCAATGACGGGATGTAGTTGCAATAGAAACCAAGATATTATTGCTTGAAGAATCCCTTTCCAGGAATCCTTTCTAGGACATATGTGTAGTTATGGGATCCCTTTTCTGAGATGAGAATAAAAGTCGTTTAAGGAGTCACTCTTTTGAACAATTACTCGGTAGCTTATTTGCTCGATCAGATTCGTGATGTTCGAGCAATGCTTATTCCAGTCACTCCTCGATTAACTCTTCAACTTATTCGTATGAAATATAGAGGTATTCCTAACAGAAGGAAGATAACTTTGTATATGTAGATACAGACGGCCTGGAATGAAGCAGTCTTGTTGGTCGAGAGACCAGAGATATCTAAGACTGAACAGAATCTTAAAATTGTCAGGAAAGGGTCATCAATATGTGGAACAGATCCGGGAATAGGTGGAAGAGAGCAGAAATAACGACGATTCTGGAAGAGTCCCAGCCATTACAAATACTTCCATTGAATAGAATGTAGCACTCAGTCAGAACAAACGCCCACCCTATTAGATGACTTTGGGGTCTCATATTAACCAAGTATCACAGTCTGGAGATGCATAAACTGAGGATTCTATTGGAATCTTGGAATCACTGAATATTTTCTCGACGCGGTAAGTCGTTATATGTACAGAAAAAGAAACATCTAGCTGGGTTCGAAACGTCCTTGAAACGAATGTATAAGGTACTTAGAGGCTAAAAACATAAAAAAAATCGCGACGAGGTTTACAAGACTGTCGCATTAATGTCGTTATTTTGCAGCATTGAACAGTTCGACCCATCGAAATCTACTTTCTCGGAATACCGTGAAAAACTTGAATTTTATGTTGAGGCCAATGCAATTTCGACGTGCAGTTTGTTTCACTGTTATTGGGCCTAATGAATTCCAGCTGCTCCGTACTCAAATCGCACCACATAATCCAAGTGATAACAGCTACGAAGAGCTAACATCAGCTTTACAAAATCACCACGAACACAAAGCACCCAATTTTAACAAAGAAATCAATTTGACTCTGCAAACCGTTTCAGATTATTTACAGTTATCAATATTGTGCAGACAATATTTGTAACCTTTCAAAATCACCACGAACCAAATTTTACAAAGAAAAAATATTGACTCTGCAAACCGAGATCACGACGAGACTAGAGCTGAAAGGGTTAAGGGATTTTCTTGATCGATTAATCACGTGGATTAACCTTGGTTAACCGATTAATCACTTGTCCGAATGGATATCTGAATAATTGATCCACTGTCATCTCATATATGGTATTCAGGTTTGGGGGTCATTTGACCTACACCAACAGAATTTTCAAGCTGCAAAAAGAGCCGCCCGAATCATAACTAGGAAGGCATATAACTCGCACACAGACCCTCTTTTCAGAGATTGTGGCATTCTGAAATTTAAAGATCTCTACAGCCTTCACGTCTCCCTCTTTATGCATGACTGGATTAACAAAAAACTTCCTATGTCATTCAATAACACCTTTCAGATCTACAGAAACCCTTCGGGGATGAATACAAGGCAGACTGGTAAAATAGAAACACACAAACCAAGAACTCAATTTTCTGCAGAATTTCCGTTCCACTCCCTCCCAAGAATTTGGAATAGTATAGACCCTCTAACTCAGCAATATAGTAGACCCAAGTTCAAAAAATCATTAACGCATAAAATTTTAGGTACTTATTCCAGCTCAAACTTCAAGTGCGACAACCCAGCCTGTCCCGACTGTATCAGCCATCCAAACTCTCTGGTATCTCATCCTCCTCCCAGCATATGACCTATTGATCCCATCTAGCTGCATGATTCATAAACAAACTATTAAATATTCCGGTCTTTGAAAAGAACTTTTGTTAGACTGATGCCAAACCGAGTTGATATAAAAAAAGTATGGGAATGGCTGGAAGACAGCCTTTTAGGCTATGCTATTTCCATGCTGTGTACTAGGTTATGTTCTTGTAGATTGTAATGTTATGTTGTTATTGTACTAGTATACTGCAGAAGAAAGATATATAGGATACCTACTGTTTTTGAGTGAGTATCGGAATTATCTCATGAGCGGCTGCAAAGGAATATTAGTTTTCACGAGCGGCTGAAAGCCGCGAGTGAAAAATTAAATTCCTTTGCAGCCACGAATGAGATAATTCCGATACTCACTCAAAAAAACAGTAGGTATTCTTTTTATTATATGCGTTGCGTTGTTTTTGTTGCGATTAAAAGCGGTAATGTGGTGTTTTCATTGCAATCAAAAACCAGAGGTGGAGAAAATGACAACAAAAATCAGCTGATGCAGCTGACCCATTTACTTATTGGCCCTGATTTCAAAATCAAACGAGCACACAACAAAATAGTTCCACATAAATCCCATTAGAAAATGGCTATATTGTCCGTTATGCACACAAAGTCAATGAACTCGCGTGAAAGTGGTTTATGACATTCCCCACAAAACAATGGGTGGCACATTTATTCAAAAGTAAAAACAAAAGTGCACTGTGCAGATGCACACAAACATGACACAGTTCACAAAATGTTCAATGAAGGACGAAGGAGGATTTTTCAAATGTTCAAATTGTTTTTAGCATATTTGTCAATCACTGTCACTGTCACTATCGATGAGTCGGATTTTCTTCTACTTCCTTTTTGGACTATTCGCAACACTAACTTTGTTACTTTGAGACGAGCTAAAATACACATTTACCGATGTTGTGTGTACTGGATATATAAAAAAGTACGTTCGTTGGCGGAGTAATTGCGTTCTAATTTTCTTGCGTGATTCGATTAATCTACAGAGGGATCTTACCTTATATCTATCGTGACGATAGATATAGAAAAATATTGGTTAAAAATTTCTCGCTATCTTTTAAAAAAGCATATAATAAATATTATTTATCATATGACTCGTCCGTTTGCTCACTTTAAAACATTTGATACTTTGCTTTCATATTAATCAGTGATAAATAAAGCCTTCCGTCAATTCCATTGGTCAATTTCAAAACTAGACAATTTGATGGGCTGAACAAAATGACTGGGCCACATTTTAATAATTTGCATAATTAGAGTTGGGAGCTTTCATTGGTCAATTTCAAAACTGGACAATTTGATTGGCTAAACAAAATACAACTGGGTTACATTTGCATAATTTCAGTAGGGAGAATTTACGTTATCTGTCCTATTTAGGGTGGGTTATATTGTATTAATCTTTTACCTACAAGAAAAACGCCATTCATTTTTTTTATATTTTCACTTTTTGCTTCCAAAATATAGGTTACGACCCCTCATTGGAACGAGCTCGACGAGCTCGTTCCAATGAGGGATCATAACCTATGTTTTGGAAGCAAAAAGTGAAAATTTTTAGTTATACGAGGATGTTTTTTCCAAGTGCCGTCTGCAACTCAAGTTAGGTGATGGGTTAAAAAGTCATACTAAGTGGCTAATTTGTGCGTGTGTGTGTCATATGATAAATAGAATATGAAATGAGTGTTTTTCTCATATAATATTTATGAAAATCGTCCGAATTTTCCGTTTGGGCTCGCCAGAGGCTCGCCAAAACGGAACATTTTTAGACTCGTTTCATAAATATTATATGAGAAAAACACTCATTCCATATCCTCTATATATACACATCTTGCAATTTTGTATGAACTACTTCAGAAATCTGTTAACTGGTAATGCCATCAAAACATTCTCATTTGAGCAAAATTTATAGCGTTGATTCAAAGAAACTGAATGTTTTTTTTAGTATTTTTTAGGTTCAATTGACGGGAGTATTTTAGTAGGTCGGAAAAGGGTTCGCTTTTCCGTCCAACTGGAATATTACAGACGAGTGTGAATCTAAACATAGCCGGTGGGCTATTTTCCGCTAGACTGGTTCTCTTGTGCTCCAGTTATAGATATTTCAATCAAAGATTATTCCTTTAACCTTAAAGACATCAGGGCATTAATACAATTAGTGGAACTGTGTGCCGTTATCATAAAACTATGGTTATATGCTGTGACTTCATTCACGGTTATTTAGTAAACAAGCATGTAGGCCAATACTGGTATTCGAAATGTCCTCAAAGATTCGGTCAAATCAAGCCTCGATTGAGAACCATATCTTTTTGATTCAAAGAATATGAATGTGTATTATTTATTTTAGATTCAATCAAGCCAAGTACTGAAATGGTTAACCGGATAACCGGTTTGGAACCGGTTACCTACCTAACCGATTAACAAAAATGTCAACCGGTTGTTCGAAATATCGACAGTGATCGTCATTCCAAGGTTAAAACGTAGTAAATCTGCCGCTTCTTCTTTGAGATAGATTACACATCAAAGCAGCGCTGTATATATTTAGAAATAATCGACTATGGCGTCCAAGACTTTGTTAATGATCGGCAATTTCCGTGAGTACTGAGTCACCGCAGAAACTACTTCCGTAGTATGTATTCAAACGAACGTTGTCGAGTACTCCAATTCCTACAGTTTTGATCCCAGATTCGGTGAAATAATGGCTACGGTTAACCGGATATTATCCGGTTATAGCTCTCGGTTAGTCGGTTGTGAAAATGAGCCAACCGTTCCAGCCCTACAATCGACTCGACTATTTCAGTTGGTCGGCAAAACGTCGGGTCGCTTTTCCGTCCAACTGAAATATTCCAGACGAGTGAATCTAAACATAGCCGGTGGGCTATTTTCCGCTAGACTGGTTCTCGGACATTACAGCAAATTTATTACCGAATTAGACCGGTGGTCCGAGTGCTTTCCCATACCGATGAATAATCGCACCTGTCCGAAAAGAAGCGCGAAAACATTGAATCTGAGAAGCTATTTTCGGATTTGGGGCGTTGTTCTGTTTTCTTTTTGCGTGCAATATTTAAGTTATGGAATCTGAACCAACTGGAGTGTAAGTGAGTTACGATCCAATGGCGATCTTATCACTGTAATGTACACTTTCTAAACAGGTCCGACATTCCAACCCCCAAAACGTTTATTTCTAATTTTAGTATCCTGACTGAAGAGGCAAATTCTTTTAATATTGTCTTCTTGAAAAGCCATATCTTAGAATCTGTTGCCGTTCTCTTAAATTCCGAACGGATAGTGCTAAACTCTACAGTGGCGGCATGAGGAACATGATGCATTATCCTAGTTGCGTGGGCAAGCTGCTTACCCAAACCATTGCACCGACACCTGCAAACATGTCCGTATTACTTTGCAATTCTCTTACTAAAAAAAATCAGAAAATGGATTATCCGAAAAATAACGTTCATTGAAAACATTATGGTGACGCTTTTTCCGGTGACTTATTTTGATAATTTGAATAGACCTTTATCATTCGAGAATACTCTTTTGTTGTTAAACTCAAAGGACAGTTTCAATGTCTTTGCATATTCCGTAGAAGAGGTGAACTTTATTGCTGGTTAAAGAAAGATTTTTTTTTTAAAAAAAAACCTACTTTTGTTTTATTGTCAGCAATTACGAGAATTTATTATCCGATAACCTTCTTGTCCCTCGACTGAAAGTTTACTTTTGACTTCACAGATCTTTGTCCAGCTTCGAAGGGTTATAAAACCGCACCTGGTCTGAACCTGTGTTACAGAATCGGCACTGATGACGGAAGCTGGGCTGAACACAGAGACATGTGTTTGAGTGAAGGAGGGCACTTGTTGTTTATTGAAAACCAGGAAGTAAATGACTTCATCTTGGACATTTACAAAGCAGGTAAGTAAGGCAATGTAGGAAATGCTAGGGTTTCTTTTTATTCACCACCTGCGATACTGTGAATATGAAAGCGGACAGATAATTTCGACCGGATCGTGACACAGTCGCGATCTGGTCGTAATACTTTGTTTTCTTACCTCATAACAACGCTGCAACGTCTCCATTGTCGAAAAATTATTTCAATTTCAAGAAATCGAAAGATTTACATATTTCACCTGAATCTTTTAGCACTGGAAAAAAACAGCCAGAAAACTGGAAGTTGGAAAAGTTTTAATGTTATTCCGATGATACCTGATATAATGGCGCATCTCAAAACTCTTCTGACAATAGGTTTGTATTATTCATGCATGCACAAATGTCGTAGAGTTAAACCGTAACTCAAAGTACAATAACAACCCCTTTAGGATATAGTAAATACACTCTCTTATGGAAAGAGTTTCACAAATTGATTTCTTAAACTAAAAAATATAACAAAAAACGAACGTTTTTTCTGACAGTACCAATCATCATATGGCCTGGGCAGGCAAAGAAAGCTACAACAGCAAATATTCTTGAAACATGATCCTGAAATAGATATGCAAAGGTGTTTCAGATATTCCAATCTCATCTGATGGGAAACAATAATACAAGTTGGCAAAGGTTCTGAAAATTACCTTTGTTTAACAGCATGCCTATACAAACTACCATAAACTACCATACCAGCCCAGAGTTTCAAGAATTCAAGAGCCGGAGAAATTTATTCATAAACATTTAAAACGCATTTTGCTCTTTGAAGAGGTTCAATCAGCTGTTCACTGTTTACAAGAACAGTTGGGTTTCTTTAACTGAGCGCATTGATACTCAAATGACATGGTTGTTTGCCAGTTAAATCAATCTTTGAGAAGTCGAGGAAATACAAAAGAAGAAATGTAAACTCTCCACTTCAACAATTAAATTATACTATTAAGAATTATTGAACATGAAAAGAAGCGTAAAAATTACATGTATGTAAACATGCAGGGATGTGATGACAGACGGGGGTATGTGGGGGGGGGGGGGTGTCTCACCCCCCCCCCCCCCCTCGCTAGGAGTATTTTTTTCAATAGTTGGATATTCCGAGGTCAAAAATCAAATAGTTGGAAATTCAATAAATTAACATTGTTCATGAGAAATATTAAAATTCCAACTAATAATGAGAAATTTTGATCTTTTATTTCCAACTGGAAACTTGAGTTTCAAATTTCCTACTCTAAAATTGACATGGCCTCAACGTTTCGACTCTGACATCAATCCGGTAAAGTTTCTGACCCAGACACATTATAAATGATGCTTTTTCCGTTTCAGGACTAGTGAAAATTTTCAGAAGGGTTCATAACCCTTTACCCAACGCAGACGATTTCAAAATTCATTGTTTTAAATATCATTTTTTAAATTTTTTTTAAAAATTTCAACAAAACCATATCATGTGACCCCTCTTTGGAACGAGCTCGACGAGCTCGTTCCAAAGAGGGGTCACATGATATGGTTTTGTTGAAATTTTTAAAAAAATAATATTTTTTCAGCAGCTGTATTTGCATTTTACGTGGGCGGATGGGGGCGATTCGTTGGGTAAAGGGTTAAAAGATATCACCCAGCGCTGCAGTGCAATCACCTATCGAAACCACTCACAGTTGGAATTTACACCGGTGGCACCCCCGCCCCCCCCCCCCCCCTCCCCAGCTGAAACCCTCTAGCCACATCCCTGTAAACATGTCATTGAATGTGGAACGATAGTAGAACGATAGTACTGTTCGTTCATCGGATTGTCTAAAGATATCAATTTCAGTTTGAGCTGAGGTTGTGACACCAGGGACGAATTTGTCGCCTGCACATGTACATTGGTTTATCGCAATGTTTTTGTGGAATTGTTGGTCGTACTTCCTCCAAAGATGCTCGAATGTGATGCTTTATTTGAATACTTTGCTATAGAATTATCATTACGGACAGATATGGATGGCGATGGTGAATAAACTGGATGTTCAGTGGGAGACTGATGTGTGTTTTGCGTTGCAAACAATTGTCCAGAAATTGCCGGATTTCGTGCGGCAGTTGTGCTTGCTGATTATGTGAGGTTATTTGTGTCAGCCATACTTCTTGCAGGTGAAGAATTGTATAGAATTTTTCTCTCTGTTGATGGCTATTGAGTTTGAAATCATTATTGATGTTGCTGATAATTTTGTGACCTGATATCTGCATAATTCGATTCGATGGAATTCCCCAATTGCCCAGTTGTCGAACAAGAGGTGTCCTGGAGTTGTGGTTGGTAGGTCGCTTATCAACTGATAGTTGTCACTCCATTCTCATGTTTTTCAAGATATTATAGATACTGTTGATGCCCATCCTTTGATTTGTAAACCATTTCTGTCCACGTTCAGTATATGTACCTTTCTTCAATTTTCATCTGAATCTAGCTTCGACGTACAGTACGCAGATAGTGTATTACCACTAAATCACCCACAGAGTGGAGATTCCACCCGAGCAATAATTGCAAATTTGTTGCAAAGCATAACTAGCACCAGCAAAGTTTCAGCCAATGGACCTCCGGGTAAAACCCGGAGGTCCATTGGCTGAAACATTGCTTGTATTTTTTGCCGATATATACAAAATTTGAAAGTTATAGATTGGGTGATAACTCCACTCCATGGGTGATTTAGTTACAATCCACTCTCCACGTACTGTAGCTGCAGGAAGTTTCTCACTGAATATTTTATAAATAAGTACAGGATTTCTTTCAGGATTAGCTGTTTCAAACGTTTTGGGTTTCAACACCTTGTACTGAATGGGTCTTCACGGGTCCTAGTTTCAGTTTGTCGTTCCAGGTGAAAAAAATAAACGGTCTGCCCGTCTCATCCTCACCAACATTTATATCCCCCACTTCGTGTAATATGGCTTCTACCCACCACTCATTCCACAGTGAGTTGTGAGGGTCAGCCACGGGCTATTGATACTAGACTTTGGTGAATGACGTCCGAAAACTTTTCTGGAATATAACTGTTCAATTTCCCTGTCTGTTATTTCCTCAGCTGCATTCAATTTATTCTATTCCCCTTTAATTTTAACTGTTTTTGTTTTGTTTTCATTGTTTCTCTTGCCTTTGAAAATATTGGGACATTTATCAGGCATGTTTTATATCCAGTTTTCTTTAAATAACGACTAACACTTGAATAAAATGCCCTCAATGTTACAACATTATTCACACTGTTTTTTCTTTCTAACTGATATCAAAAATGGCAGAAAAAGCCACAAGGTACAGTTTGTGGAAATTCATTTACTTATCCATTATAATCGATCGAGAATTAAAAAAAATGTTTTAAATAATCTGATATCACCATTGGTTTTCCGTTTTGTATTTGCATTTTCATTATCACTAAGAATTTTATTAACCCTTTGAACCCTAGTGGTATCTTCCATATCAGTTCAATGGCAGCAACTGGAAGAGTCCATATTCTTTATTTGGGGGTTGACCAATTAATATTTTCAACGTGCAGCCTTAGGGCTGCACGTTGAAAATATTGATTGGTCTACACCATACCTTCAGTCAAAAGTCAACCTACTTAATGAAATTATGAAGTATCATGTTACTGGGCCGGAAAAGCGGCTTCTGGGGTTTAAAGAGTTGAGTTCATCAACACAAACAACAGAACACCTTCCTTGAAACTGTGAGTGTGAGGGCTGGCTGGGTTCATCATTGTCCAATCCAATATCAAACTTATTAAGCTCTGCCGCTCAGGGTCAAAAATTTCACAATCAACATATCTAAGAAATTTATAAAGTTCATCATCACAAACAACAGAAAACCAGAAACTAAGAGTGTGAGGGATGGCAAGGTTCATCATTTTCCAATGGCAAGGTTCATCATTTTCCAATCCAGTATCAAACTTATTAAGTTCTTTTGGCTCAAGGTCAAACATTTCACAATCAAAATATCTTCAGAAGTGGTACCATATTCTTCAAACGATACTATTGTTAAGAGAAATGTGAATAAATCAATGATTTGTCGCTGAGCTGAACATTGGTATGAAAAGCGGACAACAGTGGAGTATGTCCAATGGGAAATAACTCTTCTGAAACATCAAGTTGAAAAAAAAAAGTTACAGTTTTTGGAAAACTTGCAAGTAGTTAGATAACACGACCTGAGTTAGATAACATTTTATTTATCTAACAGTTGGAAGAATGATACATGTTTTTTTTTTTGGATGGGGGGATCTCTGCCGGTAATATAATAAGTAATTTTATCTACACAAGTGAAAACAGGGTTGTGCAATGGTCGTTGGCGTACATTATTGATGGAACACTAACACTGCTTTGTTTTTAAGTTAGATCGATAGTTACTTATCACTGCTCGGTGATTCTCTACTGCTATAGTTATAGGAATAATCATTAAAAATTTAATTAATGAAGCACCGGGTACAATCCTGTGCTTCATTAATTAGGATTTTGCTGACAACGATTTTTATTACCCGGTAAAAGCATGCGCGGACATCACTATCAATGCGTGGATTACGACCAGTCCACGGCGACTGTACTATACTTTAGTTTCCCCCACCGGTAAAAATGTCAGACACGATATAAACCTCGCTGTTGAAAGTGTCATTGAAACCAGTGGCGTCGTGAAGATGACACATTGGGAGAATAAACCTGATTTGTTCGGACTGTGGTGGCTCAAGTCTTGACTGACTAACATTCCAACAATTCGTCGAAGGCATGCCAAGATTATGAAGTTGCAGGATGCCAAGATTATGAAGTTGTAGGATGTCAAGATTATGAAAGTTGTAATATTTGCCTCGTAGAACAAGACTCCTTAGAAAACTAATGGAAAAAATGGGACGAAAACATGAATGATAAGTAGATGGGGAATGGGAACGAGGGACAGGGTCAATGTTACAGTTTGGGAGATCGAGAAAGCGCCGACGGAAGGAATTATAAAATACGTTTTGACTAAATGCTGGGAGAATAGGAGGAAGAGTGGGGAGGAAAAGCCCGTCGGGGGTTTGGGTTATTATTATTTTTATTAGTCAGTGGGGATTATAGTTAAATCACTCTTATAGGAAATATATTAATGAATAAATAAAATATACATGTAGTAATAGTGATACAACTATTTATTTAAATAACACGTGCTCTACCGGTACTCCCAACAGCCGGAGAAGAGTTCTACAGCCCTCTGTTTGACTGACAGACTGTATATGAGATCTAGCCCTTTTAGAAAGTACATGATTGCTGGTAAGAGAGAACTGATATCGTAGACTACAATCATGACGAAAAAGACTCGACTGAAAACATAATATTGGGGGGGAGTAATACGCATCCCTTAACCGCCCATTTAGCTACACCTTTGATTGAAACTCCCATAACAAATATTATGTTCTGATAAGACGGAAATTCTCGCCCTCTGATTGGACGAGAGTTCTCTTAATTCTGTCCGTGTTTACGACTCTAGTGGCAAATGTTATCACCTGACATCACCACGCGAAATATTTGAAAGACGGTAACAATGGGAGGAGATTTAAAGTGTACACTTCCTATAAGATCGTATTTCGGAGGTCAGTGATCATTCTTTGAATGCACTAACTTCATCCCAATTGTCCACATGGGGCATGATGACGCCGTGTACTAAGGCGTACTGCACTTCGATGGTGCGCATGTCTTTCAACCAATCTAACCCTGCCTGTGCTGCAGTGCGGAGTTACGATGTTGAGAGACTGGCAACTGCTCGTCGTTGCTCGGTTGTTCTCTCCGGGTACTCCGGCTTCCTCCACCCGTAAAACTGCCACCTGCAGTTAAGCCTAGAAGTTCTGTTACGAACTGTGCGCTTATCTAGGCTTAATTGCGCGTAGGAATTGCGCGCAATTGCCATATCGAATGGCATCCAAAGAATGGCAGGTTCTCCTGGTTACTCATAGCAAACACAGGCAATATTTCTGCCAATCGACCTCCGGATTACCTGGAGGTCCATTGGCTGAAACATTGCTTGTGCACAGGCCATATGTACATGATTTGATAGTATTACTATGGTGATAACGCGTAGATTAACGCGCAGATCGACGTGCTATTTGTGCGCATTTCGTAACAGGACTTCTAGTTCTAACTGTACACGATAGGATCTTGGCTGTTAATGTGTCGTTAAACCCTAATAAATAAATGAATGATAACCCACTTATAAATTCATGATTTTAACTGAGATGGAGTAACCTCGAACTTTATCTACCTTATCAATTTTTTGTTGTCCAGTGTCGTCTTGGAAACACAAGAGGTTTATTTACTATATTTGTTAACGTTAAAGCTGCGTTGTTCATCAGATTTGCCTTGTTTATTGCACGAAGTGGGTTTGGGGCTATGGGCTGGGTCTTATTGTAACATATACGCGTCTCGGTTGCACATAAGCTCTGAGGCGCAAACCTAAGATCATGTTACCGTTGACTTATCAAAATAACTTCTAATGTTGTTAACGTTTTCTATCTTATTCCATATTTTAGATTACAGTTTTCTAGTAGTGATGGATGTTGATGGTACTGACGAGAAGAAAGAGGGGGAATTTCTTAACTTTGAAAGCAGAAGCATCACCTGGATGGCTTGGGGGCCAGGTGATCCGAATGATAGATATCACAACCAAAACTGCATCGCACTTGGCGGAAACTGGGGATACATGGCCATTGATCATCACTGCGACAACAATCCGAATCATCACGAGGGATACGTGTGCCAAATAGACATTGGATAAATGGCAACTGTAGCATCTTAATAGTCATGTTTGTTTTGTTAAATTACTGTTTCTATTTTTGTTACTGCAAGCATGAACTAATAAAGATATGTCAACAAAAGACATTGTCTGTTTGCCGCTTTGTCGGTTCATTCCCATTTGTCCAGCTTTCTGAATTTAATACCTACTGATTGCTCTTTCCGATCCTCCCATTTTGTTTAACCCTTTACCCAACGTAGACGATATCAAAATTTATTATTTTAAATATCATTTTTTCAAATTTTTCAAAAAATTTCAACAAAACCATATCATGTGACCCCTCGTTGGAACGAGCTCGTCGAGCGGGTTCCAACGAGGGGTCACATGATATGGTTTTGTTATTTATTTATTTATTTATTTATTTATTGGTGTTTAAGGTCACATACTTATGCACAATGGCTAATCGTGACCGTGATAGTTTTATGGGTGGAGGAAGCCGGAGTACCAGGAGAGAACCACCGAGCAACGACGAGTAGCTGTCAGCTCTCCAACATCGTAACTCTGAACTCCGCACCGCAGCACAGGCAGGGTTAGATTGGTTGAAGACATGCGCACCATCGACGTGCAGTACGCCTCAGTACACAGCGTCATCGTGCCCCCATGTAGGCAATCGGGGTGAAGTGTCTTGCCCAAGGACACAACGCGGTTGCCGCAGGTGGGATTCGAACCGAGGACCACTCGGCTTGCAGCCTGCACCTCTACCAACTGAGCCACCGCGCCCCCTATGGTTTTGTTGAAATTGTTTGAAAAATAATATTTTTTTAAGCCAACATGTTATAGTTTCATGATCTGGACACTACTCCCCCTTGACCGTGTTGTTTCGTTTTATCATCTACGCATCGTAAATCAATGCAGTAGAATAAGTACATTTTATTTATATTTTAGATTATAAAGGCTAGGAACAATGCGTACTTAATAATTAAGTCATTTATTACTAAACTGACTAACTAAAGAGAAATTAACTAAGTCATAACCTTTGATCAAGTCGATTGAGAATTAACAGTTTATTTATTTATTATTTATTTATTGATGTTTAAGGTCACATATTTATGCACAATGGCTCATCATGACCGTGACAGTTTTACGGGTGGAGGAAGCCGGAGTACCCGGAGAGAACCACCGAGCAACGACGAGCAGCTGCCAGCTCTCCAACATCGTAACTCCGCACTGCAGCACAGGCAGGGTTAGATTGGTTGAAGACATACGTACCATCGACATGCAGTACGCCTTAGTACACGGCGTCATCGTGCCCCCACGCGGGCAATGCAGATGAAGTGTCTTGCCCAAGGACACAACGCGGTTGCCGCAGGTGGGATTCGAACCGAGGACCTCTCGGCTTGCAGCCTGCACCTCTACCTACTGAGCCACCGCGCTCCTCACACTGTGTTTCCTTACTTAAATTAAAAAAACTGTGGCAAACAGGATTTCACCGCTCTGTATAAATATTAACACCAGGATTGAAAACTTCAGTGACCTGAAATATTGTACACTCCTGAAGTGGAGGCTACGGGTGAGTGCCTAAATATGTTTGATTAGATTTGAATCAGTCGGAGTCGTCTTGTTACAAGGGCGATACTTACTATTTTGTTCAAGCCAAACAACATTTTACCCACTTGTCTGATTTGGAAAATTAGAACGGGGTGGGGTGTCGTAATGGGTACGTGTGGTGTGCATCAATTGGAGATCAATCTATACCACATACCAAATTTGGAAAAAATACACTTGCCTTTTCACGAAAAATTGTGGACCTCTCCCCTATCGTTAGCACTCAGGAAATTTACAAAGGAAGACATTTAAAGTCATTGTTACGGTGCATGGTAATTCCGTTACTGGGTCCTCGGTTATCGGCGAAGTGTGAACAAAGTTTGAAAGTGTCCACGGTTGTCGGTAGCTACGTGCGCACGTGTGGGTGTTCAATATACATGATCCATGGTTAAACGTTGCGTTTTAGAATTTGAGAGTATGCAAAAGTAGTCTTGTCATATATTAGCTGCAAATATGCACAAATTTAGTTGCATTTAGTCAATCAATTCTACCTTCTCTCGGTTCGGTCTGCCTCTTCTACTTCAAAGAAATGGTTGAAGTAGAAGAACAGACCAAACAATTAGCGCGTCATGACATGAAGCTTTGTTTGCTTATTGTGGTTTAACGACACTTTCAACGGCTAGGGACACATCGTGTCAGGCAGTTTTACGTATAGAGGAAGCCTGAGTACCCGTAGAAGTCTACCGAGTCGTGGCGAGCAACTATTAGACTCTCCAACTAACTTCTGCACAAGCAAATGTACCATCGACGTGAATTTGGCCTTAGCACACAGCACACCATCGTGGACAATCGGGATTAAGTATAATTCCCAAGGACAGAACGCAGTTAGCATTCGCCGTGATCAAAACTTGGACATTTCGGCTTGAATTCTAGCGCTATCTAACCACTGTCTTGGCATGCCCCATGCACAATTGAAAAAAATGGCATTCATACATTTCCTAGCATTCGATCATACTACATGACGAGACAAAAAAGAACGTAGTGAGCTGATTTAATGGTAAAGTATATTTACTGGTGCCTTCGCTCCACCCCTCCCCCAACCCGTCATACACATATTTTTAACACTTTCATTCGCAGTTTTCAAGAGTGACTGTTGAGGAGATGGCATTTCTGTTAGTCTATTTTCAAATAATTTAATCAGTTTTACTCTCCCGACATATGATTGGTTCATTCTGTACCAGGTGACATTTGTCAAAATTGTATAACCTGAATGTACACGCAGGACAATGTTTTAATCACGCCTCTATAACTCAAATTATTGGAGAATTTGCACTAAAGCTTTCAAGTAAGCTCCGCCCACCTTGCCGGCTGAATATGCATTAACCCTTTGAACCCGGAAGACCGATGTTTCGCCCCAAGGCATAATTTCGACACATTTTTGCCTTATTATAAGAGGTCTGTTCACGGGGCATTGATGATGAAATAATAAATGCAGTCTGCAGATTGCAGTTCTTGTTTTATCCTCCATGTATATTGATATTGGACTGACCCATCTCACTGTAAGTGCACACAAACGCAATACCATTCCAGGAAACCAGTGTTCGAAGGATTAATCGTCAATTAAATATCAACTCAGCGAGTAAAAATATTATTTTATTTTAAATAAATAATAAAATTACTGCATTATAATAGAGGAAAACAAACTAAGAGACACAAATAACAACATTGTATAGCTTTCAAATATACCAACCTCGCGATTTAAACGATTGTCAGATGAATAATTGAGTTCGTTTGATGACTGCCGAAAATCGAAATCAACAAAAGAGAGTACAGAATGGGGGATGGAAATGTTTGATGACTGGTGCAGGGAAATTATGGCTAAAACAATAGACATGCATTTAATAACCCCCTCCCCACCCCGAAGAACTGCACGAACATTTAAAACATTTCTATGCAGAGTCTCAACCCACCGAAAGATGCTCCCATCCACCAGAACAGCCGAGCTTTTACTAAAAAAAACGCGATAAAATCCGCCAGATCTGCTATAAATAGGCATCAGAAAGATACCAACAGGGATATGGATATCGTGAGGGATAAAATGTCCAAAGGGGCTAATAACATTCTGGAAGGAAAATTAAAATACAACTTAAAACATGGATTATCTATACTTACCCAACATAAATTAATTATAGGAAGATGTGATTTGGAAAAAATAAAGACTCCATTCGGCAAATAGCCCCATATTGTTACGTTACAGAATTTGTTTCAACCTGACTTCACATTTTGTCTCCAGGGACGTCTTGAATTTTATTAAGAACTGACTGTAAATTCCTTCGAGTCTGAGGTTGATGAACAGAAGAGACACTATGTAAACATAATCCATGAAACAACACAGAAAAACTACAAGGGCTCCTTTGAGACGAGGAAGCCCCTGGTGATAAATGCATGTATGCCACATACGATCAGTTCTGCCCAGTTACTTCTATGTAACTTTTCATTGCGAAAGCGGGTCCAAATGCAGGAAATCTCTTTAACTACTGCTCCAAAATATGTAACGGTAAACTTCACATCTGAGTCGATATGGTTCACTTCAACACCAGTAAAGGAATACACGTTTTCAAGATTTATGGCTGATAAATCTCGAAATTCCAAGTGTTCACAAATTTACACGACGCACTGCATTCGAGCAACAAGTATCCAAGCTATGAATATCGCGAGTCTTGAACTCAGGTACATAATGTACAAGAGTGAACACCGTAACGAATGTTCAGAGCGCAGTTACAGCCGTGACTGCTCAGTTGCCCCAAAACAGACAAACAGCTGCTTACAGCGCTTCTAAAACCCATCTTCCCGCTTCAGTACCAATGCAGGTAGATGCTCAGCCAAGTTATACTCAGAAATAACCAACCAACGTTTAATATTTCCATGCATGCCGCTAAACCCTACACCTGTCGCTTTTTCTAGTCATTCAGCAAGAACAAGCATTGTACTGTCTTCTGGATTTATTTCCAATTCAGCATTTAAAGAGTTTTCATCTAATTTCAACCGTAGTGTTGGAAAGTAACTTTAGACACGTCACATAAAAATCTAACAATTCAGTGCTGAAGCTGACCAATGAAAGAAAGGTTCTGTGATTTGATTTACGTGACCCATATTTGTCACGGGCTGCTGAGTTTACAAAAGAAAATATAAATTATTTTCGTTTAAATAAACGCTAATTATACACTTTATTTATCATTTATCTTTTCTCCTTTAAATTATAAGATTTAACTGTTGTTTTTGTTCCGGTTGTGCGATATAAACCGAAATTTCTAAACACAAGCTAAATCATAACTTGCTACGCGAGTTCGGAAGCTTGTGCAGAGAATTTTCGGTTTATATCGTATAACCCGAACAGAAACAACAGTTAAATCTTAAATGTTCTTTGAAGATTGTACATTGGATGTTGCCTGTACCTTGAAAGTCTAATAAAACCAAATAAGGAGAGGTTACACGGTTGTGAACTGCCAAGCTTCATATTCGTTTCGAAATGTTCGCGATGGTGTGATTTGATTCGGTACCAGTCCTGCTGATTCGGAAATTTTCGAATTGAGATTTTCTCGAAATCATACCACGTATATCCCCTTGAACTGTTATTCTATCATCGGGCCTCCGTAAGGAGACCAGATGATATAGAAAAGTTCAAGGAGGTTCCGTTTAGGAAACTCCTTTGATTCTTTTTCTGGAATATTCCGCTTTTTGATGCATTTTCCCAAACCTGGTTGGTCATCATTGAATACAATACTTTAGTGGAAACTGGCAATATCCATTAGAATTGATCGCCGTTGAATATAATATTTGAGTGGAAACTGGCAATACCATAAGAATTGAAGCAAGAAAGAACATATGGAACTGCATTTCGCCAGACAGAGTCAACAGGAAATGGCAACAAACCCGATGCTGCTCAGCAACTAGGACAATGTTAATTCACAATGTGTTTTTCTGTAAAAAGAGAGGCTAGCTCCATTATAATATGGAAAACACTTTTTTTAATCCTTTCAGCCACCCACACCTTGTCCTCCACAAGTCTGCCGTTATTTTGTTGCTACCCCTACACGGGCGGACTACTTCTAAGCTGACCACAACATGGACGACTTGCACCCAGTTAGTTGCAATATTATATTTTCCCTCAAACCAGCAGACTGGGCAATTCTTCTGAACATATGGAATTCGCTCGGGTCTTTTTGCAACTAAAATACTTAACCCTTTACCCAACGCAGACGATATCAAAATTTATTATTTTAAACACCATTTTTTCAAAACATGATATGGTTTTGTTGAAATTTTTGGAAAAATAATATTTTTTCAACTACTTAATTTGCATATTACGCGGGCTGATGCGGCCGATTCGTTGGGTAAAGGGTTAAAAAGAGATAGGTAATACTGAATTAAGATGTCATACTTTGAGTGAAACGAGTTGCCATCTGAAATGCTTTTGCACTGCAGATGGCGCCTTGCTGCACTCAAAAGAGGATACGTAATTAATTTGTTCTCATTTATAATCAGATTTAATTCAGTACTAAAATCTTTCATTTGGTACAAAAAATTCAACAGCACTGAACACAATTTCCACTTGGCACCAAACCAGTGTGAACGCTGCCTGTCCCAACACACATTTCATGAAAATGTTGATTTCTTATACCATTCGTGCCCGGCATTCCTGAAACTGGTTCATGTACTTTCGCCCTTATATTTCCGAAGCCATTTTGCTAAACCTTAACAGGTACTCAGGGTGCTCTAATTGGCATGAAATGTTAATATTTCTTTCCGAAAGTCTGTGGCTCTCCATCTCTGTAGAATGCAAGCTCTTAACTTAGCATGAAGTTAGAGCTGAAACGGTTAAGTGATTTTCTTGATCAATTAATTACGTGAATTAACCTTGGTTAACCGATTAATCACTTGTCCATGTAGATAGCTGAATAACTGCCATACTGTTGATGATTTACAGCATTAACCCTTTACCCAACGTAACAAACAAAACCGACTAGGCCTGTATACACAAATCTCCATTCAAATTTATTATGTTTTCAAGTTTTGTCTCAAAAACATAGCTTATGACCCCCTCATAATGAGGGGTCAGAAGCTATGTTTTTGAGACAAAAATTGAAAATGTTTAGTAATTTATGAATTTATTTTGCAAGTATCGCCTGCCACCCACAATGGGTAAAGGGTTAAGAATGACCCTGTCCAGCTACTGATACAGTATGATGATCATGCAAGTAAACAAGTTTGTCAGCAAGCAACTTGCATGCTTTAGTCTGTCTCATATAATTGCTGTGAGTCAGTGTTACAATGTTTACCTGTTTTGGAGCAAGTTTGTTCCTTTGTTAACCCATTAAAAACATATAATACTGTAGTTCAAAAGTAACGTTTAATCGATCGATTACTTTTTGGATCGATCAAGGCCTAGTCGGTTTTGTTTGTTACATTGGGTAAATGGTTCATGCTGTAAATCATGAATGGTATGGCAATTATTCAGATATATATTTGGACAAGTGATTAATCGCTAACCAAGGTTAATCACGTGATTAATCGATCAAGAAAATTCCGTAATGGTTTCAGCTCTAATTCACATGTCATTTGAGAAATCGGGAGTCGTCTTTACATGCAGAGACATGGAACGCGTTAGACGTATACGGCAGCAAGTTTTGCACTACACATTTTCTATGGGGATGCCATATCAAATTTATAAAACCAGGGGTAAATCAAGGAGACTATGTAGACAGGAAAGGAAAATGTTCTTTGATACTGTAAGGTGTATGCGATAATCGATACATGATTTCGCGAAATAAATATTGGTTGGCATGGCAAGGTTCATGATGCTAGCGTTTTAACCAACTCTTAAGGGTCGATGGATCTCTGTCGGAAATTTTTGCTTCTTTTTACTAGAATTTATGTGCAAAATGGAGGTTTTTCGGTCATTTTCCTAATATTTCCAGAAATGTTGTCGGAACTTTTCAGCCTACCCCTCATAGGGAACAGTCCGACTTTAGCCTTAAAATATAATAATATTTTAGTGATAAAAAATATTTTGGAGGGACCTGTGGCAACGTGTGGCATTAAGGGTGACCGATGGAGAGTTCTAGTCAGAAGACTTGATGTTAAAGTCCTGTTTGTCTGTGATGTGATAGCCCCCTGTTGTGTGTTAGACAATTTTTATGAGAAAATGAAAGACAATTTTTATGAAACTCTAGTCCAAGAGCCTAACGAAGATGACCAAACTGTTGAGGACTTTAACATTTACGATGAAGAATTCCCCTGACAGGCCGGCAAGATGATTATTGATACACTCGCAGACTATTACATTAATAAACTTCAACACTGGGTGAGGAAATTTTACGCCAAATAAGGGGTTGAAGGTAATATCCAGATTGTCCTTGGAGCTGTCAGACCACAAACCTGCATTAATGACGTCCTTGTTGCAATCCTAGATTATTTTCTCCTGTGATTTACATGAACGCAAATCCGCATTTTAATCCTGGGGTATTCGATTTGCGACCACCTCTCGATGTGGAGTATTTTTTTTTTAAATATATTACCCGAATAAGTAAATATTCCCCGAATAATTGCGTTCACGTGCCGAAAAATAAACATCCAGGATTATTTTTTATTCCTAGAAATGAAATATTTCAGGAATATATCTCGTCATGTAAATGGGTATAAGATTGCAATGAATTTTGTGTACAACGTTCTTTCATTTTTTCTTCACCCACCTAGTTCTTACTTATTGCCATGGTTAATTCCACACGACACGAAACTGCTCCAATTTGCCTGGTGATGCCAATTTTCTTGATTGCGTTCGACGAATAACGCCGAACGATTTCGCTGTAAAAAGTTGGTTGCGCCTTGTAATTCCTGAACGGGAACAACTTTGGCTTGGTTCATATCAGCCATAATTGCGCGCAGTTGGCATATCGAATGATATCCAAAGAAAGGCAGGTTCTCCTGGTTACTCATAGTAAACACAGACAATGTTTCAGCGAATGGACCCCCGGGTTACTCGGAGGTCCGTTGGCTGGAACATTGCTTGTGCACAGGTCATATGTACAGAATTTGATAGCCTTAGATCTATAACGCGTAGATTAACGCGCAGATCGACGTGCTATTTATGCGCATTTCCTGACAGGACTTCTAGTTTTAACTGTATCCGGCATGAAAAGCATAATAACGGGAAACAGATATTTAAGGAAATTTTTAAGACAACCGTCCGCTACCGTTAGTCACGCGTCTTTGTATACTCTGATTTCCTTGAAGAATCGAGATACTGCTTACTGTAGGTTCAGTCCTGAATATTCTTAATGTCTGCTAATATTGGGACGTGACAACCGTTACGTATACCCGATTCCTTATTCGCAATTCGTTATCAACCGATATATATCTTATCTTGGAGGTCACATGTGGCCAGATTTCTTCATAACAAATATTGAGATATATGGGTTTGAACTATACTCAAATGGCAAGTAGCTCCCCTAGCAAGCATCAAAGCAAATGATTGTTAGCGAAAAAAACCTTCGATTTAATGCTACGAACGATTATTACCTTGTATAACATTTTTGAAAGGGGGGGGGGGTGATGTGCAGAATTCCCTGTATTTCATATATTTGAATCGAACAATAACGAACTTACCGTCCAGCGAAGATAAGGAATTCAGTCGATAAATAATCACAAAGAATCAACTCTCAGTCGCTCTGAGCTGAGATGTCGAACGTGTAATGTCATTCCCAAGAAAACAAAAGTTGCCACTATTTATTTCATACGGCACGACATTGCTGATTTTTTCTTCACTAAATTAACCAAGATACAGACGGGCGGATGGGGGAGAGGAAATCTGAAATTTGTCATATTTATAAATAAAACGCATTATCTTGGGTGGCCAGTAGGCTCCTGAATGGCCATTCACCTCATACTACATCGTAATTTCTTTTAATTCACGTACTACAATATCCCACTGGTGCGAGATAGGTTTATAAATTCAAGGGTACAACCTGAATAACTATATGATAAACAGATGCAGTTGAACAGCTGTCCAAACTTATTTGATATTGGGTTTTGGGATATAATTTTATGCGAGAAGGCGTAAGATGCTGCGAAGTCTTCGCGACTTTCGGCTTTATCGATAAACAGGTTATCTCCTCGTGATTCTGTCTTGTGCTTACCTGATACCACTTCTTCATTTCGTTCTCTTCTAACGGTTGCGGAGAAGGAAACATACATGCGTCTAGACATTTATTTCTAACATATTTTGTTAGAAACCACAGTGATTTAGATACCTCCAATCAGTCAGAAGGCAGTTTATCTGATCTTGTTAAATTTGTGGCGTTGTTATTTGGATGCTTCTGTAAAGATAACTGTCTGAGCTAATCAATCCGACAATGATTAATTCACCAATTAGTCGGAAGCTTTATTCCAATTAACTAACAAAAGATTGAACTTTTATGACATCAGCTGGAACACTTGTTTTTGTACCTTTGTTCGTTTCATAGGCTAAATATCTGACAGTGCTTGTGTAAATTTTATATTTAATATAGCTTTGATGTCCGAGGGTTGTAAATCAATTGCTACATTCTAAAACAAAAATTTATAACAGAGGCTGAGGGACAGCCTTTGTTATTTTTGATAGTTTAAAGTACTTGTCAATCGATTCACTAAATTATTTGAATTATTTGATTGGTCTACATTTTCCATTTCTGGACCCATAGAAAAAAAGAAATGATGAATATTTTTAAAAAAATGTGGTAATGGATGTGAATTATAACAATGAAGTCACCGTCAAAGTTAGAAGTGTTGAGGTTGTATGATCGCGGACACGCAGTTGGAGAAATTCAAATGTCTGTCAAAGGGAGGACTTTGGCAATGAATCAAGTACGTGGATGCATTGAACAGTATACAAAAGGTTTGCTGTCAACAGAAGATTTACTCCAAGAGTCTGAACCACACCCACGATTTAACCCTTTACCCAACGCAGACGATATCAAAATTTATTATTTTAAATATAATGTTTTAACATTTTTCAAACAATTTCAACAAAACCATGTCATGTTACCCCTCATTGGAACGAGCTCAATGAGCTCGTTCCAATGAGGTGTCACATGATGTGGTTTTGTTGACATATTTTGAAATATTTAATTTTTTCAACTGCTCAATTTGCTTATTACGCGGGCGGATGCGAGCGATTCGTTAGGTAAAGGGTTAATAAAGTAACAAAAAGTGACATTTCGGCCATAAAACAGTTTCTGACAGAAAAGCCAATTCAAACTATGAAGGATGTCAAAAAACTTTTAGCTCAGCGAGGCACCGCTGTGAGTGAAACAACAACAATGAAAGCAACAGCTGCTGCAGGATTCACAGCAAGTACACCACGCTATTGCCAGATGATAAGCGCTCCAAACAAGGTTAACAGAACTGAATTTTGTGAAACACATTTAAGAAATAATAATAATTTCGAGGATGTTTTATATTCAGTGATGAATCCACAATTCAGCTCCATCCAAACAGACGTTTCTGCTCTCGAGAAGCTGGTTGTCCAGCTCCCCATGTTCCTAAACCAAAACATCCTTTAAAACTGCATGTTTGGGCAGGTATCAGTCGAAGAGGCGCGTCAGAGATTCTCATTTTTAAAGGTATTATGCGAAAAGAATATTTCACGGAAGAAATTCTTCAGAAAACACTTCTACCATCCTTTAAATCCTTTATTTCATCTGTTTTCTCAACGATTTTCCCGAAACCACCATATAATTATAAATGTGAGTTGATAATCACTGGTATTTAACCATGCGTATACCAGTAGCAAGAAATTAATTATGTTCACGTACATGTCAACATAAGGAAATTACAAGTAGCAAATTGTTTTCATACCTGTAATGCTACTATCGGAATTACCAAATTCAATTTTGTTTGACAGAACTCAATGAGCTCTGTCAAATAAGACTGAATCGGTCAAATTCCTAATTCCTAAATACCAAATTTCATTCGAATCCACCCAGTGGTTTTTGCGTGCATAGAAAACAAACAGACAAACATGCAATCCAACAAACAAACCAACCAACTCGGCTCCTTTCATAGTATAGATTTCTGTGGGCACAGCGTGTTACGGATTACTGCCGTGGACATGTTGACTGATCGTCTTTAAAGACTTCTTGCCACGCTTTAATCCCTTCTACGTCTGTCCACGGTTAAATTCAAGCTGCCTTTACTGTCCACGGTGCCCACGGTATTTTAGTTTCAATAAAAAACCGTGGAATGACCGTGGGCGTCCACCGTGAGCACGTGGAAAAGTGACATTCCACGGCGGGTGTACTGTACTGTATCTTGCAATGCCTTGACATCAGACGATTGTCCTTCTGGATGCAGGCCTGAAAATTAGCAGTTTGACATTTGCAGAATGAGGTTCCGAGAGGGTGAATTTGTGATGCTATCCCATACAGTAGGGTAATTTATCCTCTGGGTACATCTTTCTCTTCAGTTTTGAGACCCTGATTGAGATTGAGGTTCACAGAGGGTAAATTTAGTGATGCTACCCTGCTGTGCAGGGTAGCATCACTGAATTCACCATCTGGGGATCTCATTTTGCAGATGACAGTCTGCTTATTTTCTGGCTTGTCTGGGTGCACGGAACTTCATTAGTAAGAGAGCGCTTTCGACACCAGATAGAAGGATCATACAGTACGGTATCTGGTCACTTTCCACGTGTTGACAATATTTTCACGGTCGCAATAAAATACTAATAACATGATTTTCAAGGTTATTACGGTTTATTAGCGTACAACAGAAATGATGAACGACCCGAGGTCTTATAAGCGGCCTGAGACTTCTAATAGAAAAATCACGGGTCTGATCTTGACCCATGTTGTCTGCGTTGCATCATTTTGTAACGTCCCTAATCCGAACTGATTCGTCTCCAACAACAAACCACCAGTTTCCCGAGTTATAATACTACCTCATAACTCTGGTAACCTCCGCGTTTGTATATGAATGACGGTCTCTTAAATCAACACAAAAGTAGAGCAAGAACGCTAAATGTCGTCATGTGAGTGGTAGGAAGGATATAAGAAGCTACTCCACACAGATAAGTGCCCCTCGCCCCCCCCCCCCCCCCCCCCACACACACACACTTGATTTAAATCTATTCTGATATAAAAAAAATCGATTTTAATAAAACCTCGGGAAACGGGGTGGGGTGAACGTAGAGGGTCTTATGTTTCTCTGGGAATTTCCTTTTGCTACATTGAGTATTTTTTTAGACGCTAACCAACGAAATGAAATCTTGATTGAATGCGAATGTAAATTTATGTGTTTTCTTTGATACCAGGAATCTGGTTATAAAGAATAAAATTGAATTGAATTGAAATATAGATTCTGGGAAATATTCCCTCCCCGTACCAACTTATTTGTAGGCAAAGAGGCTAAAAAATAACCAACACGCAACAAAAGGAGACATCAGTTTATTTAACACTAAAAAAAAATTTATAAATATAGTTTGCATCACAGAGGAAAAATATACTTTATTGGAAAAACAACTAAATATCACAGTCTATATTATTTATTTACCGAAGTGATTCTTCTCTTCTTCGAAGATTGCCAATATAATTCCGCTGCAAGATCGTTTCAAATACAACCTTAACCCTTTACCCAACGAATAGGCCGCATCCGCCCGCGTAATTTGCAAATTCAGCAGTTGAAAAAATATTATTTTTCAAAAAATTTCAATAAAACCATATCATATGACCCCTCGTTGGAACGAGCTCGACGAGCTCGTTCCAACGAGGGGTCATATGATATGGTTTTGTTGAAATTTTTTGAAAAATTTCAAAAAATGATATTTAAAATAATAGATTTTGATATCGTCTGCGTTGGGTAAAGGGTTAAGGTAATTCTAAACTGAAGATTGTTGTTTGAGTGGACAGGTGGAAAACATGCCGGGTTTTTTCATTACTTTCCAATAGTAATGGTTATTTAATACATGAATGATTGCTACCTACCTAATAGATTACAAAAATGAGATAAAAATTGAAAAAAAATGAATTTACTCACCACAAAAATGCTCGTGGTCAACATCCTTCATTCCCAAAATAATATATGAATCTGAAACTGAAGGAAATACTTTCTATATGCACCAGAAAACAACAGTTGAGTCATAACTTTTTTTAAAAATAACTCCAATTGCATGTAATTAGAATGTTTGAGAGAGCACTGCATGCACTGGTCCAACCATTTTGTTTCACAGGGAACTATTTGCAGTACAAACGTATGGCACACCACATTGATCAGAAATCTTGTTAACCTCCCCTTCTTATATAAGGCATATATTACTTTTCAAATCCATGGAGCCAGAGATTCAAATGTTTTCAACTTTGCATAGCAGGAGTATGACCCCCTAGAGCTTACATAAACTTGTTCTTAATACTTTATCCAACACAATTTTCAAAAAAAAAATATTTATATTGAAAACATATATGAGACTTCATGTATCAGTTAATCATCATCTTTCAGTTCGTTTTCCTCCAACTTGAAATTAATTCACCTGTAACCAGTCTCTTGTGTTAACCTTCCAACGGGTTATTTTTTGGTGAATCTCAACCCATAATAGTAATTAAACTTGATGCATCAAAAGAAACATCTCTCATTATTATCATAAAAGTACAAATTTCCACAAGCAACAGTAGTGAAGAACTTTCTCACAATGATAACATACATGTATATAAAAATTTATTAGATATGTGGATATTTATTTGATTGAGCTGTAGATCAACTAAAAGAAGAGACAAGTTAATCAATAATTGTTTTTCATATATTTGCAGCAAATGTACATGTATATATTTGTCGAATACGAATTTGTTTATTTCCCATTTACCTGAACATTTCTTGTATTTTATCTTATTGGAAAGTGGCCAATGTCTCTCAATCAATGTGGGCAATAGATGAAATGCTGATATCAAGCATAATTAAGTCTAGAAATCTTCAAAAGAGGAATGAAATATCACACCACAAATGTAGTCATGGGTTTGGAAGTTACCGAATTGGAGCAATTTGAACATTGAACAAAATCACTGTGTGCTGTGCAGCATTTACAGTTAGCTGACTTACTTACCATGTGTCAATAAATTTCACTGAGGACTGATGATAATCGTCCACCAGATGGTCAACTCATAAGTAACTCTCCCCCCCCCCCCCCTCATAAGCGACATCGTATACAGCATTGGCAGCACCGTCTCTCCCCTTTACCAATTTCTGAATATGGCCTTTTAACCATTTAGTTGTTCCTATAACAAACATAAATAAAATAATCAGATTAAACCTATTGGGCAGAACTTCAAGCACACTGTTATGCATAATATGCAGTCTATTTCACTCATTAACTGCTATATGGCAACATGTGCTTAAATAAGAACGATGGATTTAGACCTGACATATTTTTCATTGATGACAGAAGAAAAATATATTCCTTAAATGTATAGTCACAGTAAGTACTAGAATTAACAGAAAAAAATAATAAACACAAACAATTTCATCTGCAATCAACATATCGTCCCCCGAGTTCCAATGTGTTCTATGTGCCAGTAGGCACATAGAACACATTGGAACTCGGGGGGACGATATGTTACCTGATGTTATTCCATGAAACATTACAATAAATGTAGGAAACAAATGTTTGAGGTTAGTTGATGTATTTCACACAGTTTGAAAAAGAAAACATCCATTCCTAAAAGCTGTCTCTGACAAGTATGTTTGAAGATTCATATATTCTCACACCAATGGAAACAAACTGACGTGAGCAGTTGAACTTTCATCCAACAAGGAACAATACTAAACTACGTTCTGGGAATATTACCATGAACTGGAACTATTTTATTCAATGATAAGTATCGAACATTCTAAACACATAAGTACATGTGCTATCATCATCAATCCACTCGCGTAGTATTTTTCGGCCTACAAATTTCACAACTGGTACATGTACCCTCTTTGACGTTCTGGCCTGTGGAAGTGCCTTTGTTCTTTTTCTCTCAGCAGATGTTTCCTCTGCACCATACTGAAAATAGTAACATGTTACTCATTAACTTTAAGTCTGCTGCAGGTGATTCTTCTCACAATGCAAAATACAGTGTTATACAGTGAACATCGGTTAGGTTCCATTTCTCCTGTAATGGTAATAGAAATTTCTAACAGCAATATCTTAGGAAGATTACCACACATACTCCCCTAAGAGAGTTTAAAAATATGTCAAGGACAGGAATTCTCCACCAAAGAAGACTGTAATAATAAACCAGTGTGACATTTTTGCTTTCACATCATTAGCAATCAGCTGCCACCCCCTCCCCCCCCCCCACCCCACTGTTTTTTTTTCTTTCAATCTGCAAAGAAAAACCCACCAAATCTAAAACCTCAAAGAAGTGTGTGACAAAACACAAACACATGGAATACAATTTAACTGGAAGAGTGCTGAATTATTTTTGGTCATCAAAATTTGTTCATGTGTCTTTGCCTTGTTACAATTGATGAGGGAGTGCCTATAGGCACCCTCTCATGAATTTTAACAAGGCAAATCCTAATAGACAAAATTATTTAACTTCAAAGGTAATATGAAGCTCATCCTCCAAAAATGAAGCCTTTAAGCTGAAGCACCTGCATTTCAGAATAAAGCCCAAATATGGGCTTCCAGCACTCTACCATTTAACAACAGAAATATACATGTACCACAACTACTATAAAAGTTAAAAACCAAACATTCTGGCATATCCGTGGATGATACACCCACCCATACTCAAGTAAAACATTACACATAACACTAATTCATACATTGTTTTCCAAAAATAATATTAATAGCCCCACAGCAGTGTTTATTTCACTTCCCTGGAAGAAATATGGGTGTAAACAATCTCTGAGTTTTACACTCCATGCATTCCTTAACTTCTTGGGTGCTGCAAGCCACTATCAGGATCCCCCCCCCCCCCCAAAAAAAAATAGGGTGCCATGATCAAAAGCTAATATTTTCCTTGCCCATGTTTCCTATTCATCAATCACAAATAAAATTTGATATGTTTTATTACAAATTATTGCAGAGTGTCTGTGAGCACTCTCCAATAATTTATAATAAAGCCAATTTTGATAAACAAATTCAGACCACCAGCAATAAAATACATAAAGCCCGCAACCAACTAAAAGACATTTCAGTAAATGAAGAAAAATATATGTTTTGTTGCAATTGATTGGAGTCCCCTACTTGTAACACACTCCCCAAGAATTTGTTATAAAACCATTGTTTTGTAATGTATCAAAAATATATTTATAACCTGAAGCTATCCTGCCACTAGCATGGTAAATGTATCTTAATACATGTATCTCAACATATTATGAATGACCTGTAAAAATATATTCAATCAATAACTGAATATTCAGTTAATCAAATATTTTGCATGTGAAAAAAGAATATTTATGTTTCCATATACCACTTTCAACAATCTGGCATGAATCACACAAAATAAAACCCTAACATATTGAATGTTTTACTGTCAATGTAAGTTTCAATTACATGTAGCACATTTTTCACAATGCATCACAAAGCACAACAGTTAGTACAAATGTTTTAGTCAACATAGGAAAAGATGCTTTATTAGTGTGTCAATTAGGTCCCACTCTGATGAATGGTCGTAATTTACTACACCATCTGTGCTAGCAGCTAGATATGGATGGTCTACATCTATAAAAAAAAACCGCGAGGCTCAACACTGACAATCTCCCCAGTCTTTGTCTTCTCATGGATGTATTCAGTAATGGTGGCTTTATCTGCTCTAAGCCTAAAGGAAGTGTAGTTATTACCCTTAAATGTTCCATACAGTAATCTGTTAACTAAAGGAGTAATGGCAATGGCAGGTTTTCTGTTGATGATGTCACCAAAAATAGATGAAGTCAGCCGCTTCTTTCTCTCATCTCTCCACAAAAATCATTTGCTTTGAAGTCTGGTGCTGAATTCAATTGTGGACCTAGTTTCTGAAGATACTTGAATCTCTTTTTCAAAAATACTGTGTCTTCAGATTCTGGAGTTCTTGGGGACTGACATCTTGCACCACATCAACAGCAGTCTCACCATATTCTTCCCTGGTCTTAGCTGAAGTGCTCTGCTTAACACTGGCCATCTTTTTCTTCCACCGTTTAGCTTTATAGGTCTCTTTTGAAGACAAAGATCTGTTGGTAACCGCCTTTTGCAATTACCTGTTGTATGTGGCCTCAAATGCAGGAGTTGGATCCGATCCTGTCACGATGCGTTATACTTTTGGAGACCATTCCTCACCAAGGTTCTGCCTTAAAGCTCCACCATAACATCGTGCATGCCACGAGCCTGAGTTACACCTATTGTACATTTTTCCGCCATCACATTTGGTCCGAATGTTCATCCATGCTTCTGCTAGATTTGTGGTAAAATTCCCAAGAAGCCGAGAAGACTTTGATGCAAGTCTGTCCATGATTTTGGAAACATCAGCAATGATGTCGTGTTCGATGTCCATAACAGGTGGTGTTGCTATTTTTGATGCTTCTTGGTCTTTGAGGGATGCACCATCCGTCCAATAGGCATGTTGGTCCTGTAGCGTAGATGTAACAGGCTCACAATCAACAAGATGATCACTAACATCTGATACTATATTATCAGGTAACAGGTTTACTGGAGCCTTCTTGCAAAACTCTGAACAATCATCATGAGGTCCAAAAACATGACAAACAGCATTTCTGATGTCATGTTCCAACTTCTGAGCAGCTGTAGATCTGTTGGTCTCTTCTGATCTCAATCGAATGGCACATCTTGCTCCAGAAACAAGTCGAATTATGATGGTTTTGGACAATTTACCCTTCCCTTTGAGCTGTGGCTTGGATTCGACAAGTTTCTCCAGGCTGCCGCGAAGACACTTGCAGGCATGATTGGAACATTCCAACTTAGTAACATGAGGACCCCATACAGGTACAGATTCTTGAATCCTAGCGTAAACTGAACTGTCGCCATCACCAATGAGACGCACGTAACGAATGCACTGTTGTTTTTCAGCATCAAGAAATCCTTCCACAATGATATCCGATTCCATAGCCTGGCTAGATTCCTCCCAGTTCCTAAAGCAGTTATGCTTTGGCGGTTCTGTATGTTTATTTGCTGCTGTGGTACAAATGTAGAAAGATTTGTTTCGGATACCAATGTGCAGTATCTTCTTTGTTGACAAATCAATGATGATGGCTACTCCACCAAGGGCATTATAGGTGTGTTTGTGGCTCCGTTTACTCCATCCTCCATCACAAACAACAGATATGGCTGGTACCCCTTGGATTAACCATTTCTCTCTATCGCTAGTCTCCTTTCCTCTTTCCCTGTGGCTACCATATCATCACTCAGCACGTTCCACCACCAGTCACTGATCTCCTGCTCAATAGCAGAAAAAGTTGGCTGCGACATGCTGGGGATCCCCATAGTTCCGAGCCATTCTTCAAGTCTTCCTGATCCTCCTCCGGTAACCATACTTCTCCCACACTGCCCTAATATTGATGCCGTATCTCTTGTGAGGTGCTGAAGATAGAATCTTAGTTGAAGTATCAAACTCAAAAGTTCTGGAACATCCTTGGCACTGTGCCTGAATGATGCTTGCAAGTCCCTGGCATTTCAATTCGGCAATAATTCTGAAAGGAGAATGTCCAGTTGATGCTAATTGCTGTGCAGGGATACATATATCAGAATGGATTGTTATGTCAGAAATGTGGTGCTGTAGTTTCTCTAATTTAATGATTCTGTAACCATCGGGCAGAGTGGTACGTCTTCTTTTAAAAATTCATTTTAAGCTGTCCAGAGAGTAATTAATGTCATATATTCTCTTGTGTGGAGGTGTCTGCTGAACATTCAGTTGCCTTGCCTTGGCTCTGTTTTTCCAGTGGTGTCGACCTATACCACGGTTGAACCCAGATCGATTCCTTTTCCCGTGGATGCCATTGATCCAGTCCTAGTTATTGGTGAGATGAAGTGGCAGGAAGTCTGTAAAATGACAACACAGTTTTGAAAACAGTGTACATTAGCCATCAAAGTTTGGTATTGGGTACCACTAATCAAAACTATCCTTTTCTGATTCCCAGCATTCATAAATCTGACATATATTTACAGTACAGATTACATGATTGCATACCTACTAAGGGTTATGCAAAGCATGGGCAAGTAGCCTTTTGTTAAAACTATTACTAACTAACCCCTCCCCCCCCCCCCCCCAGTTACAATTTGGGCTCAGTGCAGAAGCCCAATTTTTACAACATTGTTATGGCTGTCAGATTAATGTTTGTACAAATCCAGTCTCCCGGATAATATTTGGGCTCCCCATGGGGCTCCCTTATTTTAACTGAGTTCAGTATGAGGAATAATTTTGAAACATCTTCGTCTTTAGATCCACCATTCAGAATCTATTGATACTTGGTATAGGGCATTCTGGGGTGGACGGGGAGGAGTCTGATTCGAGTTTGTTCAAGTTAAGTCGGGGTTGATATTGCAAATCTGGGGATTATTTCTGTGGTAGTATCCCAATTCTAGAAGAAATCATCTGGCATGGCCAACAGAGGGAAAATAATTAAATTACTTCATTCATCTGTAAAATGAACAGGTTAAGTGCTAGAAGCCACTATCATGGCTCTGTTGAAAGTGCTGGAAGCCACAATAGTGGCTTTACTTTGTTTACATTAGCTTGGGAAAACAATTACCTAAAATTGTTTAGTTACAATTCATTGGAGAGTCCCTAATGGCATTCCAATAAACTGCATCAATTCATTTATGTATGCACAAAATATTGCAAACTGAGGCAACTTGTGCTGGTAGCAGAGTATCTTTTAAAAAAATGGCCATGTTTCAAATCACTTTACAAAAAATAAATTCAGCACTGAAGCAGTTAACTATCCATAGGTGCTAATGAAATCCTTCTTTAGACCATGTTAGTCAGATGAGCACCCCAGACCCCATGGACACTTTTCTCATGCCCCCGACTACCGAAGAAGGATTTGGGGTTTCTAGTGAAGTCCTCCATCTGTCTGTCTCTCTGTCCATACAAGTATTTTGCATTCTAATTCCAAAACCTTCGGTCGGATTTGGATCCCTTTGATGTGCTGATAGACCAGCTTGGGAGAACTGATAGTAATAGTTTTAACAAAATGTTAACTGCACCCAGTTCTCCCTCCCCCTGGGACGTTGTACACTGAGGATCAAAAGAATCTGAGCTGTGGTGCTAGAGTAGAAATCTTTTTTATTTGTTGCAAAAAACCTGACTCGGCATATTTTTGATTTACCCTACAGTACACCTTGACACAACCAATAACATTTCTGTTACTTCTCAATTCTACTGGTCCAAAGGATGCTTCATAGTAAATAAGAGGGGGGTCCATGCCCGGGGCATACCCGCACGGTGCATCTTCCAAAAAATGACAAGAGAAGAAATGAATCATGATACTGTGAAAGCTATTCCCATAAACAATCTTCATTCCAAATTTCAATGAGAGCCGCTAAACCCAAACCAGGAGATATTATGCGAATAGACAAACAATTTGCTATTTTTCCAGGCAAGCAGCAAAATTATTGTCTTTGTTTTACGATGAGGTAATTTTGAAGGCCACAAACACCTGTTACTGAAATCTAGTCACAATCGGACCATTCACAAAAGAGATGTAGAAAAAATACATAATGCCACATGTGGGGAGGTGATTTGCATGTATTTTCTTAGTTTTATGGCAGGGACATGACTCATTTGAATGCATTTCCCGTAAACAATGTTGATTCCAAATTTTATTGAAATCTGATAACCCAGACCTAAAATATGAGGTAAACAGACAAAAACAATGGCTATTTTACGAGGCAAGCAGCAAATTTTCAAACGAAAAAGGGGGATAAGTCTAAAAAGTGAAAAGTAAGAAATATTATTAGAGACTCATTTGAAAGCCTTTTCCATGAACAATTTTCATTCCAAATTTCATTGAGATCCAGTCGCCCACACCTGAAATACGAGGCAAACAGACAAAAATAGCCTATTTTTGTATATTCAAAAGGCCACAACTCACAGAAAGAAAAACCATCAACTGAACAGCTGCTGCTTAAAGATTTCATGATAATGAACATCCGTATGAAATTTCATCGAGCAGTAATGTTGAAGTTATAACAAGAACAGACATCTGAGTCTGCATGGGCGGACGTGTGAACACATGCACAGACAGGTGCAATCCAATATACCCCACTTTTTGAAAAAAGAGGCGATATAATAACATTTCCCTATTCCATGTGGTTTGGTAAAAATATGGGCATTGGAAAATATTTCGAGTTTTAGCTCCTGGGATTCCCACTGGGACACAGGAAAATCTTTTTCTTATGACTCAATATAGCAAAACAAATTTGCTTCAAATCACGCCATCGTTTGGGAAAACAGAAATTTTTGTCAGAGCAAAAATTCTTGTCCCTCCCACACAAATATTGCCCCTCGAACTTCTCTTGAACAAACTTGAGTATACACCTCAAAATAAAGCTGTATACCAAATATCAAGTCTCCGCTACAGCTCGTTCATGAGAGGATTTTTTTTTAAAAAACTGACGCATTTTTGCTCCACCACCTCCTCAATATGAGCAGAAACCCAATTTGAAGAAAAACCCAAATGCCCCTATATAGTCACTACTCATGTGAAATTTCATTAAAATGTGGCCAGTGGATTGAGAGAAAAAGACCTAAACACTACCTTCACGACGGACAGAAAGTGATCAGAATAGCTCATTCTGACTTTCAGTTAGGTGAGCTAAAAAGGTCCAGGTGGATTTGTGTTTAGATGACCAATTAAAAAACTTCCCCAAGACAAAGAAACAGGCCACTTTCCCAATCTGCTTGGATCAAATACTTAACCGTACATGTAGGTTTGGCACAGTGCTTTTCAGATCCAGTGCTGGTAATCATGCCTTTGTACCTACACGTCACATTGTTTTTCTCCACCCGCATGACGGCGCATGTGACAATATACAAAACATGTACATATCAGTGTATTTTGAAGCATAACTAACCATATATCAATGGGGGTAATGTTGTAGCTTTGAAGAATTTGATGAGAACGGTCATTCCATTCAGGTTACACAAATTTACAAGTAAATCTACCGCGAACAGATGGCTGGTTAGCCAAATATTGCATTTTGAACGGTAAAGTCTGAATAACTTAACCAGCCTTTCTTCTGTTTGGTAGATTTCTAGACTTTTGCCTTAAGAGGCGACATTCAATTCGCTGCAACATATGAATACATGTTTATGATAGATAAATAAGCATATTCTCAAGAAAGTTTATGCAACTGAATGTATGGTTAGCCATCCCCTAACCATGTGAACGGTCAGCCGGTTAAGAGTCATTTCACATTGTGATAGTGCAGCGCAGCCCCCACCCCCTCCCCCACAATTAGCTTGTCATCTCAAGAACTAATCCCTATAAGATAAATTTTGTACGGAGTACTCAGTATGGTGGGGAGGAGGGGGAGGTATATAATATCCCCACACAACCCCAAAGATTTATGCTCCAGACAATATTATAATCACTACACCCACAAACACAAAAAGTGCTTTCTGAGCCTTTCTTACAACAAAGTCATATTAATCTGAAGTTGTGTTTCAGCCACGACAACCAGACTGAACACACGAGTTTATACAGGCCTTTAAATTCATTTTTGGCTACACTCTTTTTTTCTAATCTGGACACATTAAAACCAGAAATAACAGCATTATTCTGTAAGGTTTTATTACTATGCTTTATTTGCTTTTCATGGTCATATTATGATGGAAATTATTCTCAAATGCAGTAGAGCCACAGAAAATTTATATATCTTTCTTGAAATCGTCACACCTTCTTTAATTTGGGCACACCGGGAAATGGTGTGAATTTGGGGTAATCTTAAGGTCTGGTATGTATGAAGAAACTTTGCTAGAATTTATTTTTTAACTTTTTCTTATTGAAATGACTCCACCCATCTGGTGTTATTGGTGAAAACTTTAGAGTACCTTCACCTGTCGAATAATAGTGATATCACTATTATACATGCAAAGTTGACAAAAAAAATTTAGCCACCACTATCCTTTCGGAAGAGCCCAAAGGTGAAAATGATATCACTATTTATGCCTATTATTCATTTTGAGCAATTTTTCAGCTGTTACTATTACATATACATCCAAATTGTCCTCTGCAATTTTACCCAAACTGGCCACTACATTTTGACCTGAACTGACCATTTCTGGATCCAAAGCAGCCTCCAGTGGAAATATATAGAAAATGAACAATATTTGCAAACATAACCTCAGCATTATTTCAGAGTTATGAAGTAACAGAGAATCCTGTTCTTCTTTACAAATATTTTGTTATTTATTTATTGGTGTTTAAGGTCACATACTTATGCACAATGGCTAATCGTAACCATGACAGTTTTACGGGTGGAGGAAGCCAGAGTACCCGGAGAGAACCACCGAGCAACGACGAGCAACTCTCAGCTCCTCAACATTCTAACTCTGATCAAGCAGGGTTACAGCGGTTGAAGACATGTGCACTATCGACGTGCAGTACGCCTTAGTGCACGGCGTCATCGTGCCCTCATGTAGGCAACCGGGATAAAGTGCCTTGCCCAAAGACACAACGCTGGTCGTCCCGGACGGGGATCGAACTCGGGATCTCTAGCATAGAAGTCTAACAGTCTACCACTGAGCCACCACGCTCCCCATATATTTTGTTACTACCTATTGAAAATTGGCTCTGGTGCATTTGAACACCAGATAAAAAATATTACTTGTACAAAGATCCAATGCACATACTGCCTCACATAACATGTAATTATATTAATTTCCAAATGTCATTCTTCAGACCCAAATATTTTTTTATTCAAGCATACTTCAGATTTCCAACAAGTTATTTTATATATATTTATCTACAAAATAATAAACTAAAGTCTAAAATTCTAAAAAAAAATAATAGACTGAAGCATGCCCCCACACTGCACCTGGGTACAGGAGGTTGAAGGTGCAAACTGTGATTTGTTACTCGTACATGAGCTGTGCCTGCCAGACACATATGATGCCCCTTGCAAAATCTACCACGCACAAACGATGTACCATACAGGTGAAATTTTGTACCAAACATCTACCAGCTTCAACAACCTGTAAATTAGGCTTTTATTTTGTGAAATATTGAAGCAAATCAATGTACAAATATCTCGTGAAATACAAAGGTCTTAGCTTGAAAAATTTAAAGGAGTTAACCAGACAAACAAGGTACCATAGATCCGGATTGACAGTGCAATTCCATCAATAATTCACTAAGTTCCACAACCTGCAATTTTGCTAAATACTGAACCAACTCAAAATGCTGACAATATGCACAACTGTGGTATACCAGTATGTACAAACATCCTGTGGAATAAGAAGGTCCGAGTTTCTGTGAGAGGAGTTTGCCGACTATTTGACTCGGGCCAAAAAATAAATAAGTCTGGGCGGGAAAAAAAATAAACAATTTATGTTCTGTTATTTTCCATTTCTTATTCATCAGAATCACTCAGTTTCTGTAGGATGGTTTGGGCCAAATTGTTGGGGGTCGGTTCAGCCACTGTGGGGGATGGTTCGGGTTAAATTGCTGGAGGGCGGTTGCCATGAGGTTGGTTTGGGTGTATTTCCATTTTCAACTATTATTAGGCAGGTAAGAGTATAATATAATAATTAATGCAAAAAGTAAACCAACGGACAGATGGGTGGATGTACTTTGTCTGAAAATATGATATCTTTTATGGAATGTATAATGAATATCAAGCAAAGATTATGCAATTTTATTGTATTTTTAACGTATTGCATGATATTTGCAATTTGTGGTATTCAGTGTGGCCGAGCCATTGACAATGAATTGGTATCAACTTGGTATTAATTTGATAATTAATTACTGTTTTTCAATACTGTTTTCTTAATCTTTTTATTATTTAGAGGTTCTACTTGAAACTGTGTATAGTTTTTTTATGAAAATGTGGATTTATTTGCCGATATTTTAATAAATTACAGGTGTTCATAAAAATTGGAAGCTCGATTGTGCCTCGTGTGTGTTGCCATACTTCAGTTTCGTTGAGAATTTGCACGCAACAACTCGGAAAAATTTCACAGAGAAAAATTGCATGTTCATACTTCTGACATATTTTAGTTGTGGTTAAGAGGTTTGGTGGGGTGAATAAAGTATTAAAAATACCATTTTTGGCACTTTTAACAGGCGACTTACCAACGCTTGTGAATTTCCGGTGACAACAAACTCCGATCAACAAATACTTGTGGATATGAGCAAAAGCCCACAGATCATTCGACATTATCGATGATCTTTGTGGATCGCAAAGAAATATCATGCAACACCTTGCTCAAAATGATTGGCAATATAAATCACACCAGATCGAGAAATTAGGAGCATTATTTCTGGAACTCACCAAGATGGCAAGATCAAGGCCGACAAGAAGCCGAACAGACCGATAAAGTCGTACCATCAATGTTACATGATGAACAATAGTTCCCCCAATTTGTGACCAAAAGAAGTAAAATATCTAGCAGTTTACGAATACATCATCAACCAAAAAATACAACATGTGTTTGAAATTCCGCTATATGTCACAGCTTCGTTAATTAAAGATAACTGCAATTTTTGTTCTCTGTTGGTAATTTTCGCGCATGAATACAAACTGATGGCAAGGTCGTTCCATGTAAACAAAGTGGTTGCATCGGTTGTTGAGGGAAGAATATTTACAAAGAACAGAAAATCAATGCAATTTTCCCATATTAGTCTGTTTCCCAAGACATATTTCGACAATAAGAATTTCAGAGGTGGCATTGCCATGAGAATTTACATGCACAAATGGCGAGATTTCTCGCAACACATTTGCCCACAACTTTCACTGTTTTGATTTTCTCACTGTCAATGTGGCGGACACTTTTGATGCGGAAACAACCCTGGCTGAAAACGTACCTCATCCTATGTTCGATGAGTTTCATTAAAATTAAGACTCAACTGCTGCAGTGCATTTTTGATAGCTCACGTTGCTTGTTCAGTGGAAGAAGAGGCGTTTCCCCCATTTCTTGAAAACCTGAACATACCATCACAGACTTTTTGACGGTACAGATTTTCTAATGTCTCCAAATGACTCGCAAATTTGGGAAACGCATATTTTGGGGGCCCACCACCTTCTATGTTGCACAACCGTACTCCACAACCCTGGTATCCAAGGGCTTGACTGTTTTGTCGCCATGTTATTGTTCGAAGAAAAGTTCACATTTTTCTAGGTTCCTGGCCTCCCGTGTTGGCAGCCATGATTTTAGAATCACCTTAAGACACGGATTCGCCGGCCCGAAACGTTATATAATTCACCGACAAGCCGCAAACCAATAATATCAAATTTCTATAATTTAATTTAGGAATTGCTTATTCAAAAAACCCAAATCAAATCTGGTGGTCAGAAATGATAATGGCCCGATAAGCCAGAACGACGTGGTTTTATCTCGCACGTCGCTATGGATAATTAAAATAATTCACTTTTTATATAGTTACGCCACTCGATGGAATCTTGAACTCCACTCGATCTCGACTGCACGGCATACTTTTCTCACATGAAAAAAAATTAGAAAGGTCAACACGAAAGAGAATTTATTAGGGCTCACAGGAGTTCAAACAAATCTCGGAATAGAAGCCGAAAATCAGCAATGGCAATTTTCTAGACTTTAAATTGTTTAAACGAAAAACCCAAAATCAGTTCCAGTGGTCATAAGCGATCACGACTCCAATTAGCCAGAACGACGTGGTTTTATCGCGTCGTTATGGATAATTGAAATAATTCCCCTTCATATAGTTACGCCACTAGATGGAATCTTGAACACTCCACGCGATCTCGACTGCACGGCATATTTTTCACATATGAAAATTGTCAGTTTCTGTTGAGATCTTCTTTAAACCACAGAAGTACAAGAGAATCTCGGAATAATGGCCGAAAATCAATAATAACGAATTTATATAATTTAATTCACCACAGTTTATGCGAAAGGCCTAAATCAATTTCTTTATAATTGCAAAAAAAAATGTAACTTGCCTGATTTCACAGGGCGGGAAGGGCGATGGGGGCAATTCAAAATAGCCTAGGCCTAGGAGGGAAGGGGGAGAGGGGAGGACTAATGGCTTTGGGCGCCGGGGTCAGGAGTCCGGGGTCCATGGCCTCGAGTTCAGTGTCCCGGGTTCTGGGTCATGGTGGGTTTGGGCAATGGGGCATGATTCTCGCATCTATACTACTACTCACCCACACAGATGTGTGACATCTGAAAAAAGCAAGACTACTCCAGTTTCAGATCTCAATGGCCAAATGACCTAACAATTTAACCCAAGAGGTAGGGCATATTTTTAGGAGTGAGGGTACATTCGGTATAATTTGGTAAAATACATAATTTTATCTACCCAAGTGAAAAACAGGTGTCACAGTGGACGTAGGCGTACATCATGTTCATGGAATACTAACAGAGCCTGGTTATTAAGTTAGACCGACAGTTACTCATCACTGTTTGGCGATTCTATTCCGGTTTTCAGTTTTCAGGCCCGATGTAAACCTTATTGTTGAAATTGTCATTGAAACCAGGGGCATCGCGATTGGGACACATTGGGAGAATAAACCTGATTTAACCGCACTGTGATGCCAAGATTATGAAGTCGTAGGTATGTCGAGATTATGAAGCTGTAATAATAGTCAATTAGTAATCAGGAGTAATGGGCACCCTGACACATTTCATTTTAGAATGCCCCAAACATTTGCCTAGTAGAACAAAACTACTTAGAAAACTAATGGAAAAATTGGACAAAAACATGAATGATAAGAGGATGGGGAATGACACTGAGGGGCAGAGTCAATGTTAAAGTCAGGGAGATCGAGAAACCGCCGACGTGAGGAATTCTGAAACACGTTTTGACTGAATGCTGGAAGATTAGGAAGGAGAGTGGGGAGGAAATGCCCAGCGGAGTTTGGGTTAATGTAGGTCTTCTCGTTAGAGGACCGTGACAAATCAGCGGAAGCTCAAAGAATTATTATTATTAGCCAGTGTGGATTACAGTTAAAACACTCTTCTAGGAAATATATTCCTGAATAAATAAAATATACTGATAGTAATAGTGACACAACTACATATTTAAATAACATGTGCTCTACCCGGTGGCTCAGTGGTAGACTGTTGGACTTCATTGCTAGAGGTCTCGAGTTCGATCCCCGTCCAGGACGACCCGTGTTGTGTCCTTGGGCAAGGTACTTTATCCCGGTTGCATGGGGGCTCGATGACGCCGTGTACTAAGTCGTACTGCGCGTTGATGGTGCACATGTCTTCAACCACTATAACCCTGTTTGATCGCAGCTTGAACAGAGTTAGAATGTTGAGGAGCTGGCAGTTGCTCGTCGATGCCCGGTGGTTCTCCCCGGGTACTCCGGCTTCCTCCATCCGAAAAACTGTCACGGTCACGATTAGCCATTGAGCATAATTATCTGACCTTAAACACCAATAAATAAATACGTGCTCTACCGTTGGGCCCCAACGGTCGGTCAATCAATGGGAGGTCTTCAAAACTACAGCCCGAAAGGAGTTTTACAGCCATCTCTTAGAATGAGCGACTGACCCTCATTGAATGACCGACTGTGTATCAAATCTAGTCTTTTTAGAAACTACATGTTTACTAGCAAGAGAAATTTGATATCTTAGACTACAATCATGACAAAAATGTCCCCAACTGAACAAATATTGGGAGGGGATGACCCACACCACTAATTCGCCCAATTAGCTACAGCTTTGAGTGAAACTCCCATAAGAAATATTATTTCCTTATAAGACGAAAATTATCGACCTCTGATCAGACGAGAGTTATCTTAGCTCTTTCTGTGTTTTCGTCTCCAGTGGCAAAATTTCGTTCCCGGAGTCCCAATGTGTTCTACGTGCCTACTGGCACATAGAACACATTGGAACTCAGGGGACGAAATGTCACCGTCTGAGAAACCACGCGAAATATTCGAAAGAGGGAAACCCTGGGAGGAGATTCAGAGTGCATACTGCCTATAAAATCGTATTTTTCGAGGTCATTGCTCATGCTTTGAATGTATATTCACAACCTAAATATAATTTCAAGGTATGGAATGAGATGGTGGAACCTCGATCTTTATCTTAGATATTGATATTTGGTTTGTCCAGTGACGTCGTAGGGTACACGAGAGGTTAATTTACTAAATTTGATATAGTTAAAGTTGAGTTGATCATTCAAGCTGCCTTGTTTATTTCACAATGTGAGTTTTGGTTTATGAGTAGGGTCTTATTGGAACATAAGTCTCGGTTGCACATAAGCTCAGGGCCGCAAACCTCAGACCATGTTACCGTCAATTCATAACAATAACAAATAATGTTCTGAAAGGTTTCTATCATCTATCATGGGGGTGGGTGGGCGATGGTGACGGCGGTGGCTCAGTAGGTAGAGATGCAGGCTTCTAGCCGAGAGGTCCTCAGTAGTTGGAGATGTGGAGATCGTCCCTCATTGGGGGACCCCGGCGTGGACCAAAGAGTGACGTCATGTCACGTGACCTAGTGACGTCACATTGTGTTTTCATGGTAACCCGTATGAGCGGCCTCTTGCAACGTCATTACCATAGTGATATTTGGTGTTAGGGTGATACGAGTTTCCGTCGGCCATTTTGTATACTGGAGGCCGCCATCTTGGTTTCTATGGTAGCACGTGGTTGCTATGTTACCCAAAGGCTGAGAAACAAGACAGGGGTATGTATGTTCAGAGGGTATGTTCCTTTGTACAAGAGTAAATCTAATTATCCAAATAAACCAGATAACCTCTCCAAATCACCAAAATCCACCCGAAACAACCACAATTGACGTTATTTAGTATGGATTTCCCCCAGAATCCTTTTTAGAACCGCCAAATCATACTACTGAGAGGCCACAAGGTACCGACGATAAGGCCCCAGGGGTATGTTCGCTTGAACTAGAGTATACTTCAGGAGAGTAGGAGAGCCAATCGATTGAAACAGTTTTGTTATTATATTTAGATTTTCTGGTCTGTTCAGGCTAGTTCTAAACCCATTCCAAGTAATCTTGTTTTTGTTTTCTAGATAATCTAATCAGTCAACTTTATGGCAAGTAACTAACCAATCAGATTGCTTGATTTCCCACAAACTGTATGCAGAGTTATCTCCCCTCCGTATAACAAAAGCCTATAACATTCTTAAAGCTTATATTATTCCCAAAGCCAATAAGCTATCGAGTCGTTACTGAAAAGTCATTGCTCAAACGACTCGAAGCCCATCGAGCAAATGAGCGTTAGAGCAATTGCTCGATCGAGTGACTCCACATATTGTTCGAACGACTCGAATCCCATCGAGCAAATGCGTTTTAGAGCAATTGCTCGTTCGAGTGACTCGCAGATAGGACTCTTAGCCTCATTTCAGAAAAAGGGATTCCGAAGGCCATATTGTTCGAAAAAGAGATTTCACAAATGGGATTCCACAAAAGGGATTCCATAAGTGAGATTCCGTCTTACTTCAAATGAATCGCATATACTGCTCGAATGACTCGAATCCATCGAGCAAATGAGCTGTAGAGCAATTGTTCGATCGATTGACTCTTAGCCTTATTTCAGAAAAGGGGTGCCGAAAGCCATATGTTTTTGAAAAAAGGAATCCACAAATGGGATTCCACAAAGGGATTCCATAAGTGGGATTCCGTCTTACTTCGAGTGACTCGCGCATACTGCTCAAATGCCTCGAATCCCATCGAGCAAATGAGCTATAGAGCAATTGTTCGATCGAGTGACACGCGCATACGACTCTTAGCCTCATTTCAGAGCCGGGGGGGGGGGGTGTCGATGACCATATGTGATCGAAAAAGGAATTCCACAAATGGGATTCCACAAAAGTGATTCCATAAGTGGGAGTCCGTCTTACCTCCAGCGACCCCAACAAACTGCTCGAACGACTCGAATCCCATCGAGCAAATGTGCTTTAGAGCAATTGCTCGATCGAGTGACTCGCACATACGACCCTTAGCCTCATATCCGGAAAAAGGGATTCCATAGTCACAGTCGTTTTCCAAAAAAAGGATTCTTAAAAAGGGATTCCGTAAGTGGGATTCTTATCCGATTCCATGACATGGGATTCTGTGATTTAAAATAGACACTCGAGGGTATGGAAAGGGACTAATAACGCCTAATTCAACAACTACTACAAGAGCCTGAACAGACAGAACTGACAACCAACCACTACAAAACAAGAAAGGTACACAAAAGACCGAAGATCAAGCACAACCAAGATCAGAGTGAATAGAACATAACAAAGTGAAAGAAAACCGAACTGATCCAATGGAACACAATCAAGATCAAAGAGAACTGACCCAATGAAGTTGTCGAAGTGAATTGAACATAACAAACTTTATTACACTGGTCGAAATGAACAATAACCCTAATGAAAATATAAAGCAGTGTTAACCCTCTTTAACAAAGCTGAATGAACCAAACAAAGGTATTTTGAACTAAAGTTAATGCAGTGTGAACCCCTTTGAACTATTTATAAGTAATATTAAGAGCCTTAAATTCCACTGTTTAATCGAATGAATGTTTTAACTACAGCCTTGATGAAAATATAACGAAGGTGACATGACTGTATTTTATCTGAATTAATGTTTTGAACTTCAACCCTTTGATCTGAGCTATAGAGAAAATTGCTCGATCGAGTTACTCGCACATACGACTCTTAGCCTCATTTCAGAAAAAGGGGTGCCGAAGGCAATATGTTTACTGGAGGCCGCCATCTTGGTTTCTATGGTAGCACGTGGTTGCTATGTTACCCAAGGCTTACATCAAGACAGAGGTATGTTCGGAGGGTATGTTCCTTTATACAAGAGTAAATCTAATTACCCAAATGAATCCGACAACCCCTCCTAATCACCAAAATCCACCTCAAACAACCGAAAGTGACTTTATTTAGTACGGATTTCCCCTAGAATCCTTTTTAGGACCACCATACCATGGTATCGAGAGCCCCCCCCCCCCCCCCCCACACACACACACACACACACACACCCGGGACAGAGAATGCCACGTAAGTTCGATTGACCTAGTGTATACTCCAGACGAGTTGAAAACCCTATCGATTGGAACAGTTTTGTTACTATATTTAGATCTTCTGGTCTGTTCAGGCTAGTTCTAAACCCATTCTAAGTACTCTTGTTTTTATTTTCCAGATAACCTAATCAGTTCACTTTACCGCAGGCAACTAACCAATCAGCTTGATTTCCCATAATCTGTATGCAGAGTTATCTCCCCACTGTATAACAGAAGCCTATATCATTCCCAACGCCTATATCATTCCAAAATCCAATAAGCTATCGAGTAGTTACTGAAAAGACATTGCTCAAACGACTCGGAGCCCATCGAGCAAATGAGCTTTAGAGCAACTGCTCGATCGACTGACTCCACATATTGCTCGAACGACTCGAATTCCATCGAGCAAATGTGCTTTAGAGCAATTGCTCGTTCGAGTGACTCGGGCATACGACTCTTAGCCACATTTCAGAAAAAAGGGGTGCCGAAGGCCATATTTTTTCGAAAATGGGATTCCACAAATGGGATTCCACAAAAGGGATTTCATAAGTGGGATTCTGTCTTACTTCGAGTGACTCGCACATACTTCTCGAATCCCATCGAGCAAAAAAGCTATACAGCAATTGCTCGATCGAGGGACTCGTACATATGACTCTTAGCCTCATTTTAGAAAAAGGGGTGGCGAAGGCCATATGTTTTCGAAAAAGGGATTCCACAAATAGGAATCCACAAAAGGGATTACATCAATGGAATTCCGTCTTACCTCGAGTGGCTCGTACATGCTGCTCGAATGACTCGAATCCCATCGAGCAAATGAGCTATAGAGCAATTGCTCGATCGAGTGACTCGTAATACGACTCTTAGCCTCATTTCGGAAAAAGGGGTGCCGATGACTATATGTTTTCGAAAAAGGGATTACACAAATAGGATTCCACAAAAGTGATTCCATAAATGGGATTCCGTCTTACCTCGAGTGACTCGAACACACTGCTCGAACGACTCGAATCCCATCGAGCAAATGTGCTTTAGATCAATTGCTCGATCGAGTGACTCACACATACGACTCTTAGCCTCATTTCCGGAAAAAGGGATTCTATAGTCACAGGCGTTTTCCAAAAAAGGATTCTTAAAACGGGATTCCGTAAGTGGGATTTTTATCCGATTCTATGATATGAGATTCCCTGATTTGACATAAACACTCAAGGGAATGGAAAGCGACTAACAACGCCCAATTCAACAACTGCTACAAGAACCTGAACAGATACAACTGACAACCAACCACTACAAAACAACAAGGGTACAAAAGTGAACGAAGATCAAACACAACCAAGATCGAAGTGAACAGAACATAACAAAGTGAACAAAGACAGAACTGATCCAATCGAACACAATCAAGATCGAACAGAACTGACCCAATGAAGTTGTCGAAGTGAATTGAACATAACAAACTTTATCACACTGTTCGAAATGAACAATAACCCTAATGAAAATATAAAGCAGTGTTAACCCTCTTTAACAAAGCTGTATGAACCAAACAAAGGTGTTTTGAACTAAAGATAATGCAATATGAACCCCTTTGAACTATTTGTACCTGAATGAATTAAATATAATATATGTAAGTAGTATTAACAGCCTTGAACTCCACTGTTTAACCGAATGAATGTTTTAACTACAGCCTTAATGAAAATATAACGAAGGTAACATGATTGAATTTTAACTAAATTAAAGTTTTGAACTCCAACCCTTTGAACTGAGCTCTGGAGCAATTGCTCGGTCGAGTGACTCCCACATACGACTCTTTGCCTCATTTCAGAAAAAGGGATGCCGAAGGTAGTAGTTGTTGAATTGGGCGTTTTTAGTCCCTTTCCATACTGTGGATGTTTATGTCAAATCACGGAATCCCATGTCATGGAATCGGATAAGAATCCCACTTACGGAATCCCTTTTTAAGAATCCTTTTTCGAAAAACGCCTGTGACTATGGAATCCCTTTTTCACAAAATGAGGCTAAGAGTCGTATGAGTGAGTCACTCGATCGAGAAATTGCTCTAAAACACATTTGCTCGATGGCATTCGACTCGTTCGAGCAGTATGTTCGAGTCACTCGAGGAAAGACACTGTAAGGTAACAATACGGGGTTATTTACCGAATGAAGTCTTTATTTGTTTCAAATCACATCTGCCTATAATTGATTTATGTTGGGTGAGTCTCGATAATTCATGTTTTAAATTGTACTTTAATTTTCCTTCCAGAATGTTATTAGCCCTTTTGGACACTTTATCCCTCACGATATCCGATTCCCCTTTTATATATTTCAGATACCTAATTATAGCAGATCTGACGGATTTTATCGTGTTTTTGTGGTAAACACTCGGCTGTTCTGGTAGTTGGGTGCATCCTTCTGAAATCGGTTTGGGTTGCGCCTCTGCATAGAAATGTTTCAAATGTTTATTCAGTTCTTCGATGTGTGTGAGTGGGGGGGGGGGGTGTTATATAATTATATAAATAGTGAAATTAAATGTCTATTGTTTTACCCAGAGTTTCACTGCACCAGTCGTCAAACATTTCATTCCCCATTTTGTACACTTTTTGTTGATTTCAAATGTTGGCAGTCATCAGACGTACCAACAGATATACCATCTCCTCAACTGTCACAATTGACGAGTGCGAATAATAGTGTTACCTGAACTGTTATTCTATTATCAGATCTCCGATAGGGAACCTGATGATAGAGAAGAGTTCAAGGTTGCTCCGCTTAAGAAACTCGTTTGATTCCTTTTCTGGAATATCCGCTTTTCGATTCATTTTCCCAAACAGGTGGGTCACCGTTGAATACAATACTTGGGTGGAGACTGACAATATCCATTACTTTCCAACGCTACATGTTAAAATTAAATGTACACTCTTTAAATGTTGAATTGGAAATAAGGCAATAAGACAGTACACTGTGTGTTTTTCTTGCATGACTGGGAAACTAGAGCGACAGATGCAGGGTTTTCCGGAATGCATGGAAATATAAATCGCTGTTTTTTTATTCCTGAGTAACCTGGTTGAGCAGCAGCGTGCATTGATGCTGAAACGGAAGCTGAATTTTCGTAGCTCTGTGACTAGAAATGGCTGCAAGTGTGTCGCTGATTTTCTGTTTTGGGGAAAATGAGCAGGCAGTCACAGTTGTAACTGCTCACTAAACTTTCGTTACGGTGCCCACTCATGTGCATTATGTACCAGAGTTCAGGACCCGCGTCATTCATAGCTTGGATACTTGTTGATCGAATGTAGTGCGCTGTGTAAGTTTGTGAACACTTGGAATTTCGAGATATGTCAGCCATAAATCTTGAAACCTGGTATTCCTTTACTGGAGTTGAAGTGTGCCATGTCTGCTCAAATGTGGGGTTTACCGTTGTATCTTTGGAACAGTGGTTAAAGAGACTTCTTGCATTTTGGGATCGCTTTCTCAAAGGAAAGTTGCAGTGATGTCACTGGACAGAACTGATCGTATGTGGCATACAAGCTTTTATCAGCAGGGGTTTTATCATCTCACCCCACCCCCTCTGGTAGTTTTTCTGTACTGTTTTATGGATTGTTTTTACATAGTGTCTATTTTGTTCATCAACCTCAAAGTTGAAGGAATTTACTGTTATTTGTTGATGAAATTCAAGGCCCCAGGAGACAAAATGTGCTGTTAGGTTAAAACAAACTATCTAAGGTAACAATTCGGGGTTATTTGCCGAATGAATGTAAGACTTTATTTTTTTCAAATCGCATCTGCCTATAATTGATTTATGTTTGGTGAGTCTACATAATCCATGTTTTAAAATGTATTTTAATTTTCCTTCCAGAATGTTATTAGCCCATTTAGACATTTTATCCCTCACGATACCCGCATCCCTTTTGATATATTTCAGATACCTATTTATAGCAGAACTGACGGATTTCATCGTGTTCTTGTGGTAAACACTCGGCTGTTCTGGTAGTTGGGTACATCTTTCTGAAGTCGGTTTGGGTTAATCCTCTGCATAGAAAAGTTTTAAATGTTCATTCCTATCTTCGGTGGGTGGGGGTGGGGGTGGTGGTATCCGTTGTGTACACTTTTTTGTTGATTTGAATTGTGGGCAGTCATCAAACGTACCAACAGAGATGCCATCTCCCCGACTGGGGTCGCGGTGGCGTTGCGGTAACCGTTCCTCGTCAGATCACCGAAGTTATAAGCAACATCGAGCCCGGTTAGCTGTCTTGAATATTTCTCTTCAACTCTAGAAATTGACGAACCGTCTCATCTCTCAGTTTAGGATCTTTAATCTTTAAAAATGACATATTTATATTTAAGTTTTTTTAATTAATAGTTTGTGTTTTTTCCTTTTAATTTATTTTATTTTATTATTTTTTTATTTAAATATATAAGAAAAGAACAAGTGATATTTTTCTCTTTTACCAGACCGCCATCGCATCATTTTTTGTGGCGGGCGCGGTGGCTCAGTTGGTAGAGGTGCAGGCTGCCAGCCGAGAGGTCCTCGGTTCGAATCCCACCTGCGGCAACCGCGTTGTGTCCTTGGGCAAGACACTTTACCCCCGTTGCCCACGTGGGGGCACGGTGACGCTGTGTACTAAGGCGTACTGCACGTCGATGGTGCACCTGTCTTCAACCAATGCTAACCCTGCTTGTGCGGAGTTGGTATGTTGGGGAGCTGACAGCTGCTCGCCGTTGCTCGGTGGTTCTCTCCGGGTACTCCGTCTTCCTCCACCCGTAAAACTGTCGCGGTCATGGTTAGCCATTGTGCAGAAATATGTGACCTTAAACACCAATAAATAAATAATCATTTTTTGTGTATCAATGGCGCCGTTATTATTTCGCTTAGTCTCGCGATGTCTTTCTGATATCTCGACTTGACAAACTAGGAAAAAAAAATCCACACCATTTCTACAATTTTTCAAAATTTTCCCGAAGGAGGAAAAACCAACGTTTCTAAAATTTTCCCAAAAATTTCCATACAACAGAAAAAAAATTATTCTCACAAATATTTGAGGCGAAGGCGATCTTCGCATTTTACAAATTCCAATTGGAAATTTGTATGGGAAAACAAAACTCCAATATCGAAGTGGGCAAGAACAGGCGATCAAGAAGATTTTTAATTTTTTTTTTATTTTCTAAAATACTCCCCATTGGGTTAACCTCAGCTGATTTTTTCTTCGAATACCAGCGCAGACGGAAATGTGCTGTTCTTGTTTTTAGGGTGGGCTAGAAAATTTTTCACTCTGAATTCCCATTGATTTCGAGCTTAATCTTTTTGCTGGGCTGGAATTGAATTTTTCTGGGCTGGAGTACCCAGAAGTTCACTACTGTTGGCCATTTGCCTCCTCAAATGTAAAATGGATGCGATTTTTTAATGTGTGAATTAAAATTAACATTGAAGTTTCCAAAGACAATTTCTAAGTCAAATCAAGCAAAATCTATTTTTTTAGGGCTGGGACAAAATGTGTGAATCCCCAGCATAATCTCATAAATGACGTGAGGTAACAAATCGTCGGCTGAGTTCTAGAATGTTCTATGTCACATAGAGGACATAGAACATTCTAGCACTCAGGCGACGAAATGTTAAATTAAAAAATCCAAAACACACGTTCTTTTATTTTTGAAGATCTACAAAATACTAAAACTTCATGTAAATCGAACGTATTTAAATTTTTCAAACATAATGACTTCCTATGACGTCATAGGCCAGTTCGGCCTTTCAGTGCTGAGACTTTCCCATGACGGAAACACTATTTTGGTGATGGTTGTCACTGAAGATAATATTTCAAACATTTCAGAAGGATGAATTTCCAAATGGGGTTGAAAATGAAAACAAAACAAAAATAAGATAAAACGTAAAACTCGCATCGCGGATCGAAAGAGAGAAAGTAAATACATCGCTGATAAAAAGTAACCAGAAAAAGACATCGCTGGCAAAAGGTAGCCAGAAAACGGTATGTGAAGTTTCCAAGCTGTGTACCTGATATCTTCGGAGCTTTTTTAATGAAAACTGTCCAAAATAACCGAAAACATGAAGTATTATGCTCCATTGTATTTACGTCATATCTCGCGGATTCGAAGCGGATTTTAAGATTGTTTCATCTTTGTATTTGGATTCTTACCTTCTAAATTTCTGGCCCGAACTACGGTGAAATAAAATGTAATTTGACTTCCACTTTATCCAGTGGAATTGAATTGTGGGCCATTTTTTTGGTGTTTTGACGTTGATTTTATTGCTGAAACTTCGGGGGTTTGGATGTAGCAAGATCTAACGACAACCATACACGCCAGCCGTTATCGTTGTGCCGATACCCAAACTTTGGCGCATCTGTATTCTACAGTCATGGGTACAGGCGTGCCACCAACTTGCACTTGTAAAAAAAAATTGAAGTGAAAACGTCCAAAATGGAGATAAGTTGAGAAAACACAAACAGATATCCGTTAATTTTTCTGGGCTCCACAATATGCTAAAATTCATTATTCATCAAAATCAGATGAACATTATTACTTATTCAACTTTAAAATGGCGACACCACTGAACCTTTTTCCTTTTTGGCTGAAAACCGATTGAAACTGTGTATATGGTTCGTAAGGGATACTATCCAAAATGTCAGTAGCAAAGACCTTTATGTATATAATGAATCGAAATTGTTTTGAAACTTAGTTTTACGCCAGAACGTCAACATGATGACGTCATCAACAGAGAAATTATAACAACTTTATCGAACAGCCATCCAGCTGCGCCATCTTACAAAAAGTGTCAACGGTTTCATATATGTAGTTTAAGGAAGTAAGCAGTTATGCATGTCATATGTATGTCACATACATTTGATGCCTTTTAATGAAAAAGTGCCAAAAAGTGAATGAACTTGAGAGTGATTGCCGGGTATATCACTTCAAAATCCAAGAGTACGGGGTAGGCTGGGAAAGATGGGATTAATCAGGGAGGTGGGAGATGTGATTATACATGAATGAACCAAGCCAGGCCAAATATTGATGGCCCACATTCTGGGCCAATTTGTACATGCATTTCTCATATTTGCAAAAAAAAAATATTTTTGTATAAAATATGTTGTGAATTATTTTGTTGAACTCATTTACTTCATGCATATGTTCACCCTATTACGTCGTTAGCCATCCTAGGTCAGACTTTCCTATTCTAATTATAATTTTCGTCCTGATTTTTCTCTACTACATGTAACTACCTTATTACACTCAACCCAGCTGCACCCATACATCTTTTTTGTTCTTTTGATTGTCTTTTTGTAACATAAATGATTTATTTGATTGAACATTTAGTTTTTCTTCATGCAACTCTGGTTTAAACCTGTTAAGGGTGGGTGATATTGACCGCCAACTGTTTGATGGTCACCATCTCCCCAAATGTGAGTAACAACCGCTGAGTATTAGCTATGCTACTATACATGTGTACTAGCTTTCTTAAACACCATTAAATCACTTAAGAGTGCATCTAGATAGATTAAAACAGAAATAATATATAAACTTGATGTGAGGAAAAAGTGACTTTCTTCGTGGCGGTACCACCGACTCACCCCGACCCTGTGCAGATAATTTTTTTTAAGAACCCCCCTCCCCTGAGAAAATAGGAATTTTAATTTAAGCTTTTAAGGGGTATCTCTCTTTAACCAGCCCAAAGTGGGCTAAGACATGTTTTTTTTAATACCTTTATTACTTACAAAACTTATCCCCCATAAATTATGCGCCCGCTAAAAGAAGTTATGTTTGTCTGTGACATACCCATTGTGTACTGTTGTGTTGGTGTCCGATAACAGCCCATTTCATCAAAATGTTGACGTTTAGCAGCAGGTGGAGGGTTAACAAACGATTCCCGGAATATTTTGTCCAAGCAGATTGTAATGTCACACCATGACCTGCAATTTGCCATTTTTTCTTGAAAATCTACAACAAGAGGCGTTCAAAGAAATCCAGGGAAAACATGATTTTTTCAGCTTTTAAGGGGTGTCCCTCTTTCGCCAGCCCAAAATTCAGAATCGTACGGACAAAATGTGTAGAAAAAACCTAAAAAAAATGGACTTAATAATTTTGGAGAATCATACGCTTTTCCAGACAAGATTCCATGATTTTTCATGCCTCCAGACAATCAGAAGAATTGTTTTTTAACTGTATCTTCACTGAAGTTCCTTTATTGGTGTCCTGAAAAAAATTATCTAAAATTTTGATGTTTGGTAGCTTGTAGAGAGTTAATAAACCCTTGCCAGAATAAGACTTCACAAGAGTCTATTGATTCCGGAAAATCTGTAAGAACCACTTGAAGAAATCCACAGAAAATTGAATTTTAAATTCTTAAGGGCTGTCTCCTTTAATCTCCCAAAACAGGGTTAAGGTTTGTTTTTTTTTAATACCCTTACTACTTACAAAATATATTCCCCATAAATGCAGGGTCCGATAAAAGAGGCTACGTGTATCTGTGGCATACCCATTTTGTGCTGTCGGTGCCCGAAAACAGGCCATTTTATCATTTTGTTTTACGTTTAGCATCCTGTGGAGGGTTAAGAATCGGTTATCGCAATATTTTGTCCATGCATCATGTACTGTCACACCGAGACCTGCGAATGTCCAATTTTTATTGAAAATATACAGGCCGTGTTTAGAGAAATCCACAGAAAACATGAATTTTAAGCTTTTAAGGGGTATCTGTTTTCAGCCAGCCCAAAACGGATTAACTTTGGTTTTGGTTTTTTGAATACCCTTATTACTTACAAAAATTATCCTCGGTAAATTCCACTTCAAATAAAGGACGTTATGGTCATCTCTTGTAGTCGTTGGGTGCTGTGGGTGCCAGAAAACAGCCCATTTTATCAAAAGTTCGATATTTGACAGCCTGTGGAGTGTTAACGAATGCTAAGCCTAATGTCTCTTGTATGTCATCTGTAGTGTCACAGACAGGTCTAACAGTGATAAATGTTTAAAAACATTTAAAAACATCTACAAGACGCGTTTTGAGGAAGTGACTATGAACCCAAATTTTGACAGTTTTTTGCCATTTAAGGCAAAAAAAAAGCAAAATCAAAACTCTGCTTCAGTACATTTTTAGATTTTGTACCCCTCTATGCGTGTGCAAAATTTTGTGAAAATCGGTTCGAAAATGGCTTCAGATTCGTACGGATAAAATGTGTGGAAAAAAATAATCCTTAGAAAAAGAAATGCCTTTTCAAGAGGAAAAACCAAATTAAACTGTGTGTCAGTACTCTTGCGCTGGAATATATATCACCTCAAAAGACAATCTTCAGAAAATCTTAAGTGATGTACTGTGGATCTCGTGTTTTTTTTTTTATATAAACAATAGCTTTCTTCTCGGTAAATGTGCTCCATTCTTTCGTGAAAGAACTTGTCCTTTTCGGACAATGTAGTACGAGGCGGAGAACAGAGGAGTATCATTTCAAAACTTCCAGAATCGCATCACACATTATTTTCATAGTTTTAGAAGAATAGTTTTAATACTTTCTTCATACAAGTTTGCACAAAGAATGAAAAAGGGCCATTTTGTTTTATATTCTAAGCCGTTGTCAGTTTCGATACATGAATTGATGGCGTGCCCTGTACGACATTGAAAAACTTAAGTGCCTGTTCTAAATGAATTGTCTCATCTCTTCAATCCCTCCAGCGTCACGATGAGTACATCAAGTTATCACAAAAAACTCTTTTCATATGTTATTTTCTCTTCCTCTTTGACGTAAACACCAATAACATTCTCACGAGCTACCTTATAAAGTTAAGATGTTGTAGATATTTATAAAGATGGAACACGAAATAAATTTGAAGGATGTTTAGTTTTTCTTGAATGAAAAGACGTGTGGGATTCAACATCAACATGTGAAATTGGTGAAGATGTTGCCACAATAATGCAAAAATGTCTTTGTCTGAAGAAATACAAACTCTCTCTCTAACACACACATACTGATAGGCCCTCTCTCACACACATACCCCACCCCTCCCCCACCCCACCACACACACGTACCCTCATTCACACGCAGATGCACTCACAGATAAGCACACAGACACGTACACCCTCGCCCGCACACACACACTAATCCGTTGTTTTTCTTACGAGACGTCTGGGAGAACAAAGGAAGCACAATTGTCTTAGTTCTCACCAAATCAAGAAGACAAACCCCATCATATACACGCCCATATACATCTCATGGAGCTCGTTCCAATATGGGATCGTTTGTTTGTTTCAACAGCCAGTCTTACATCTATATTTTAAAAACAAAAAATGGGAATTTTCAGTTCTTTTGGGAAATAAATGTACCGTTTGTAATTATACATATACTTATCCCTATATCCCGATAAATTCTGTCTTTTGATTAGATAGAATGCCTTGGACAAATAGCCACGACAAAGGGTGCACCCAACATTGAAGGTATATGAGAGCGTGCAACCTCTATGGTATATGGGCACGCGAAACATCGGAGGTATATGGTTTAAATGAAAGCGTTTCGCTTCCGCTCGCCACGATATAAAAATCGAACAAAAAACCTGAACATAGTCACAAACATTATCAGATATCCGACAATTCGATCATATTTTGCCGTTATAAATCAAATAGTAGAATAATTAAATGAAACAACTTGATAAAAATAAAATAAGAACAAATGTTGTCCTCAGTTCCAATGTGTTCTATGTGCCAGTAGGTACATAGAATACATTGGAACTCGAGGGACGATATGTAAACAAAATACTGTTTACTCGTTTCCTTAACGACACAAGGGATATAACTCTTTTTGTTGTCTTCTGCGTTTGTAAAAACAAAAAAGTTATTCACAAATTTGGTCCCACTAATTACAGAGCGTGAGAAATGCGTCCACAAATTTTTCTCCGCTATGTTTGTATTGTGTTTCAAACGGGACAAAAACGTTATCTCCGTCGACATGTATGGTATATGGAGATTTAATACTTGGATGTCTCATTTAAACACATCGTCTGCGGTTCGGCGTTTAAAAACCGACATCCAGGTATTAAATCTCCATATACCATACATGTTGGCGGAGATAACTTATAATGGATTTTCCAGAGGGAAAAGCAACATAAAAAAAAGAAGAAAAAAATAAACTGAGGAAAATCAGCAAATTTAACTCTTTGAAACCCTGAATGCATGTTTACGTGAAGAAAGATCTGACGATGGAATACAGACGACACAATGAACAATAAACCGGTAATGGGGGGTCAGTAATAATTTAATATCTTCAATTTATCAAATAGTAATGGAACTATTAAAATACTGTTCAATATAAAAACAAACTAACAATCGGAAAGATCCCGTTAAACGCTTCAAGAATGTATGAAGAGCTATTTGCAAAACTGAGAAGTTTTCATAAAATTTTAACTTTTGATGACTTGGCTCCATTTACACCAATGCAAATTCTCTTTCGATTTCGCGTTTGCGTAGTGCTCGGGTCAGTTTTTAGTGTTTCATATTGAAATTTTTAAATGAGTGGATTCAATGTCATATAAGGATGTAATAAACACAGAACGCCTCTCTTTTCATCCTTCTGCGCTGGCACTCATGCCGTATTGACGAACGCATTCACACAGTTCTGTGTACTTATATATATATATATATATATATATATATCTTAGCCACCGACATACTTTTATCTCATGGGGGTTAATGGCTTGTCTCGGAGTTAAACAAACTTGGGTTTTCCAGACGAGATTCTATAATTATTCATGCCCCAGAGTGTCTGAAGAATTTTTTTAACTGAATCCCTAAAGTACCTTTATTGATGTCCTGCAAACTGTGGGTATAGAAGTCTCAAATGACCCAGTTTGATAAAAAAAAAAGTTTATGTTAAAATCATCATTACTGTTCGAGAGGGTTAATATCAATATCGTCGTCCGACAAGTCTACGTCTGACAAATGGAGTCAGATGTGTTTGCTACATACATATTGAGTGCTGTGGCTATTTGAAAACAGCCCATATTATCTCAAAGTTTTCTAAACTTTTGATGTTTGGCAGTTTATGGAGGGTTAATGAATGCTTGCCGGAATAATTCTACTCAAGAGTTTATCTGTTCTTAAAAAGCTGTAAGAATCACTTGAAGAAATGCACGAGAGGCGAAACGGTTGGGTCTATACCTTGAACAAGAAAGTATATGTCTGTTATGCAACAAAACTTATCTTCCTGCTTTAACCCTTTACCCAACGAATCGCCCGCATCCGTCCGCGTAATATGCAAATTCAGCAGCTGAAAAACAATATTTTTTCGAAAAATTTCAACAAAACCATATCATGTGACCCCTCTGTGGAACGAGCTCGTCGAGCTCGTTCCAAAGAGGGGGTCACATGATATGGTTTTGATGAAATTTTTTGAAAACAATTAAAAAATGATATTTAAAATAATAAATTTTGAAATCGTCTGCGTTGGGTAAAGGGTTAAATCTCATCAATCATATTTAGGCTCCCACCCTTAACTTCCACGCTGTGAGTGTACAATATTTCAGGTCTCCGTGGCTGTCGATCCTGGTACTTGTTTGCCGACAGAGCAATGAAAAGACAACGCCTTTTATTGGCATCTCTTTGTAAGTTTATGCTTACAGTAACAGAAACAAAAACAGTAAGCAAACAAAACAAACATTAACATTAAAAATTTTAAATTGCTTTTATCTCTGGGGTTGTCGATCCTGGTGCCTGTTCGTTGACTGAGAGACAAACAAACGTCTTTTATTGACACAGTTTTATTTCTTTATGCTTGTAGTAACAAAAGAAGCAACCAAACAAGGCAATCATGAATATTAAGATGCTAAATTGCCGTTTAGCAAATATCGATTTGGCACATGTATTCCTCTTGATGATTCGGATTGTCGTCTCATTGATAATCAATAGCCATGTATCCCAAGCCCCCGCCCCCCCCCCCCCCCCGCCCCAAGAACGATACAGTTTGGGCCAAGACTTCAGTCACTGGTATCAGCTGGTGTCCAGTCCACCCACGTCATCAATTTACTTTCCAAATTGAGAAATTCACCCTCTTTAGTTTCGTAAATTTTGTTTGCAGGGGGTGGGGGAGGGGCGTTGGGATTCATTGACAATTTCAACAACCAGGATCATATCGTATCTTGCATATGTCTAGCACGAAGGCTTTGCAACATCTGACGTTTGCCCTCTTCAAATTGTTTCCCCAAGACCAAAACCGTTAAATTAAATCTGCTCCACTTAAAGTTCCTCAAGTTGTTCCCCTTAGATTGATAAACCTCTCTTGGGTTCCGCTCCACAGATTCGCACTATTGCACAGGGGTGAAATTCTAAACAAAGGGCGTATGTTGAAACTAAGGCCATGTAAAATAGAGATATATTTTTAGTATCAGATATATGATTACATTAGGCTTTTTGTTGGACAAGAGAATTTGAAGTTTTGGTCCCAAAGTTGGAGTCTGATACATAGGGGTAAATTACCAGATGAATTATGGGAAACAGTGGCTTCGAAAAATTGGCTATTTTTTTAAATGTAATATTTACACGGGTTTGTTACCAGACAGGTAACTAAAAAATGAGACGGAAACATATAATTTTTTTTTTGCATTTTAGAAACAAGTGATGCTTTGCTCCTGGGGTGGGTAGGCGGGGTTGGTGGGAAAATTCTGCTTTTGATGCTGCTAGGTGGCTGAAAATGACTGGTTTCGGTATTTTTTCGGGCAATTTTTCAGGTTGAAGTCTTGCCTTTGACAATAAATAATTCCACCCACTCAGATTGTTTATTTCTACTTAGATAGTGTTATATGTTTTTTGTGGATTTGGGAAATGTAATACATGTAATGGGTTAGATAACTAAGTTACAGGATATTTGCATTTGAAGAGAGTGTATGGCATGTCACATTTTGAAATGCCTGGAAAACTGTGGAGCGGAACCTTGGTTTATCAATCCAAGGGGAACAACTTGGTATATTGATAGCGACTGATTTCAATAACATTGCAATATCGTAAAGGGCGAGCAGAATTCATGAACGTCCTGGTAAGCGAAGACAATAAATGTAACTAATAAATATGAAACATTTCAGATTTTCACTCGTCCTGAGACAGAATATCTCTTGTTTGTTCCTTGGATAATTACGTGAAGCAACACGCCCGAACTTTATTACTTCTATATCGTAATTACTCGATAATTAATTGGTCGGGATCGAAGTTCCAGAAAAGCGAACAAATAAATTCCGAGGGAAATAGAATAAACATTTTCAAGTGAAATTTATTTATTTAACCCTTTACCTAACCTGAAAAGCAGACGACACTTGCAAAAATAATTTTTGAATAACTAATTTTTTTCATTTTTTGTCTCAAAAACATAGGTTATGACCCCTCGTTGGAACGAGCTCGACGAGCTCGTTCCAACGAGGGGTCATAACCTATGTTTTTGAGACAAAATATGAAAACAATAAAGAAAATTAATTGGCGATTTTTGAGAATAGCGCTGGCCGGTTTTGGCCGTTACGTTAGGTAAAGGGTTAAGGTGCAGTACGGCAACCAAACAAAAAACTTGATCGCCTTATTTCTCTTAAGTGGAACGAAATGAACATTTGTATAATTTACACAGTCCACTTATTTTTTTATTTATTAAGGTTTTACGACACTTTAACAGCCAAGGTCATATCGTGTCGGTGACAGTTTTACGGGCAGAGAAGTACCCGAGGAGAACGACCGAGCAACGACGAGTAGCGACCAGCTCCCCAACATTGTAACTCCGCTCTACAGCACAGGCAGGGTTAGATTGGTTGAAGACATGCGCACCATCGACGTGCAGTACGCCTTAGTACACGGCGCCATGTGGACAATCGGGGTTAAATGCCTTGCCCTTGCACAGTCCAGAGGGACTCCGTGCGTACTGAGTATCGTCAGGACATAACAAATTTAAATCTATACAGGGACTGGTTAATATTTAAAACAGTAGCAGAACCAAATTTCTAATATAGCGGGTAGGGGGAAGGGGTCTGCTAAAAATATTCCGGACACAAAAATTTCCGGGGAAAAAGCCAGGGGTGGGGTGGAGGGTCGGTGGGGTCCAGCACAGAAAAAAAAATCTTGGCACAGGGGAGATGCCAATTTCTTCATATTGCATCTTATTTTCAAACAGCAAGGCTCGACTGCTGGTTGGTAGTCTTATTGGTACCTGTTTGTAAGGTACGATCAGCCAATAAGGCTCCAATGATCACCAATGCCAGTATACCTAGTCCAGGAAGTCCTGTCATCCATTATGTCATGGGGCATGTTTATACCTTAATTGGGGAGGGCATGGAATCGATTTAAAATAGGTTATCAACGAAATATATTATTTTTTATTATACGCTAAACGATAGATTATCGAAGAAATTGCGGAAAGATAGAAATCGTATCCCCACTGTGAAAATAAAGAAATTTTCACTTTCACGGTATCAATCAAAATGGCGGCTTACAAAATATCACTTCAAGGTAAATACGAGTCAAATTATCACTGGAAATGATAAATTTGTTCCAGAAACGAATAATAAAAAGAACATCTAGTGTTTTGGAGTGGATACCGATCATTTCCAGCAATAATTCAACGCGTATTCACCTTGAATTGATGCATGGAACCCGCTAGTCTAAACATGGCCTGAATGTCCGTAATATAAGTTTTTGGTTTTGGTACATCCTATGATTGGAGTGAATAGTTATTAGCCAGTGGAAATGAATCCTGACAAGACCTTTGCTGTGTGGGGTGAGAGAGAGAGTTTCTTTAGTTGTTTTGTTTTGTTTTGTTTTTTTTTTTGTTTTTTTTTTTTTTGTTGTTGTTTTTGTTGGCCTATCATACCTCCAAGTGTATACCAGAATGCCTCCAGACCCGATAGGTAAAAGATATACAAGAGGTGGCGGGATATAGTGTGGTACTTTCTTTCCAATTCAATGGATCAGTTTCTGTTTTATGTACAGTTGCACTTGCACTATTGTATTGTATGTTTCTGTAGGGTACGGCGTTAATATAGGCATTGCCTGTTAGCCAAACTCCATTTCATTGAGGAAATAAAAATATTGTTTATAAAACAAATCGGCTGAACCCAGTGCTGTGCCTTCTTAATGTTTTTTTTAATAATATTTACTGACACTTTAGTGGTGATAGTAATTATATGATACTTCATTCCCAAGTTGACAAAGTTCATCTTCGTTGTGAATGTTGGCAAGTCCGTCGTACAGATGAACTGAATATTAATTTTTATGTGATATTTGGTATAGCACCCTTGTAAGTCTGATATCAAAATTGAATCAGAAAACGGTAAACACATAGATGAATTACTTAACATCAATGCTTTGCATTTTCACAACAACAACAATAAATTCATCTCGATTCTCCACGTGTGGGCACGGTGGCGCTGTGTACTAAGGTCTGCTGTACGCCGATGGTGCACTTGTCTCCAACCAATGCTAACCCTGCTTGTGTGGAGTTAGTACGTTGGGTAGTCTGACAGTTGTTCGCCGTTACTTGGTGGTTCTATCCGGGTACTCCGGTTTCCCCCACCTGTAAAACTGTCCGACACGAGTTGACACTGGCCGTCGACAGTGTCGTTAACTGGTTGTGTGCTAGAAGCCACTATCAGGGCTTTGAAAAAAATAAGGGTACCAGAGAAAAAGCCAATATTTTTCTTGCTCATTTTTCATGTTCAGTCAAACACAAATAATATTTTGCTTATATAAATTTGTTTTATCACAAATTATTGAAGAGTGCCAGAGGGCACTCTTCAATAATTTGTAATAAAACAAATTTTCATCAACAAGTTCAGACCACCAAAAATAATGTAGCCCTCAGCCAGTTAATCCCTACAAATAAATAAATAAATAAACACTGCATCGCGGAGTTTAGAATAAAGCACCATTTTATTTCATAAGAACACACCAATATACTGCCAGAACAGGTACAATTCTGGGGTATCTATCAATGTATCAGTCAGTGACAGTCAATAAAAACAATGAAAATTGTACAAATTTATCATAACTGATAACATGACAATATTGATGACAAAGCATTTAACCCTTTACCCAAGTAACGTCCAAAACCGGCCAGCGCTATTCTCAAAAATCGCCAATTAATTTTAATTATTTTTTCATTTTTTGTCTCAAAAACATAGGTTATGACCCCTCATTGCAACGAGCTCGACGAGCTCGTTCCAATGAGGGGCTATAACCTATGTTTTTGAGACAAAAAATGAAAAAAAATAGTTATTCAAGAATTTTGTTTGCAAGTGTCGTCGGCTTTTCAAAATAGGGAAAGGGTTAACAACTTAATATGATGAAATCTAAATGTCTCTATTGATGTGTACAAAATTAGTGTGGGCAGTGATTTGGGATTCAAAGTAAGGCAAGAAATGACAATTGGAAACACAGACGAATAATGTTTCACCACCACAGTAGTGGTAATACTAAAATGTATATGGGTGGAATTGCGAGTAATAGTAGTTAGGGGAGCCACTATAGACCCAAGCATTTTTAACACTGAGTTTTCCATAGGGTCCATTGCCTTAGTGTTAAATTGTGTAACTTATAGACCCAAGAATTTATAGTTGTGTAACTTATAGACCCAAGAACTTATAGACCCAACATGTATGCACTGTGCCACCAGTGCATACATGTTGGGTCTATAAGTTCTTGGGTCTATAAGTTACACAACTATAAATTCTTGGGTCTATAAGTTACACAATTTAACACTAAGGCAATGGACCCTATGGAAAACTCAGTGTTAAAAATGCTTGGGTCTATAGTGGCTCCGCATCATGCATTATGACCAGCTCTTATAGTACATTTTTGCTTATAAGTTATCACTGGAGGATAAGGGAACTGGTTTTGTCTTTTTTATATAACAAAGACTTGATTGTGTACATGAGAAGATCTCTTTCTAATAGTGTGGGTAGCCCTTAGAAGGGCTGTTTTAGTTTTGATGAAGTGCAAGTCACTCAACAGTTAGCAATATTTTTCATGTATCGCCCAAGACCATCGAATCGTACCCGTTTCTTTTTTTTAGGTTTAACAATATCATCAGATGATTCTTCCTCTGGAATAGGTTGTTGAAATATTGTATCTGTTTGTGTGGATGTAGTCACTAACTGATTCTGTGCTTGACGTCCCCTTTTTCTCTTAGGTTTAGGTGTCGGTTCTGCCAACTCATGTGGTACTGTTAAAGGAAGAGATGACACTTTGAAATCTATAGGAACTGTAATCTTATCAGCTGAGAGAACGATCTTTTGGTGAGATGATTTCATGTCTTGTAGAGTTTCCAAGATTTTCTGTAATAATGTTTCATTTTTTTCATCTTGTGAAAAAGTATTATTCACCCTCTTATTTGGTATGGTATCCTTTTGGTTTGGTATTCTCTGCTGTGTCATCAATGAGTTGTCAATACGAATTAAATCGTTAAAATCATCTAGTATATTGTATTCATCCATGATTGAATGCAGAACAGGCGATTGCTTTTTATCAAATGAATTGTCTGGAATGTGTGTTAGATTTTATAGACAATGCGAGGATCGGAAATGCACTGGAGAATGCTCACGCGACATTTTTGATCGAGTGCGGGAAAATATTGTTGATAACAGACGTTTACTATCACAGCCGTCCGATGTCAACAATTTTTTCCCGCACTCGATCAAAATTGTCGCGTGAGCGTTCTCCAGTGCATTTCCGATCCTCGCATTGTCTATAAAAAGAAGGTGAGTTGAGGATTTGGATACATTTCATCTGACTAAAGAAAAAATCATCTTTTGACAGAGAGGAAAAAGACATGGAGCCAACGAAGATCAATTACAGTTCCGTAGAGAGTTATGAGAGAACCAAGAAACAGAGAGCCGATGAAGAATTCGCCTTGGCTTTGAGAAAGTGGTGGTCGGCAACACTTTCGATGGAAGAACAACTTAAGAAGATTGAAGACCACCCTTTCGTCAAAGCCGCCACACGTCCGTTCGGGGAGATCCAGTACAAGAATCGACCTAAACACTGGTTTGATCTCCCCGTACATTTGCAGGAGGAAGCTCTTGTAGGACGAAGCTATGCATGGGAACAAGATTGCTTTACAGATGAAGAGATGCTAGCAACAACCATAGGCGTGTGGGAAGGTGAATTCTTCACCGAAGCAGAGATGGCTTTACCAAACAGCTCTCTACGGAACTGAAGATTTTTAAAAACGGCCCTTTTCAGGGCCAACCACACTATTAGAAAGAGATCTTCTCATGTACACAATCAAGTCTTTGTTATAAAAAGACAAAAAACAGTTCCCTCCCTAGAGTGTGACCCAATGTCTATATTAATTTAAAATCATTTTATATTAGGGGTTATCCATATGGTTTTGTCATCTCTCCACCCTGTGTATACAACTTCTATAACTGGGGAAATTTTGTGTGTCTTCTTGTGTTTTGTTGTAAGTATAAGGAAATTATGCTTACAATAAAACACAAGAACACATGCACAAAATAAAAAAACTTAGTGATTCGCGTTGTGGTCGAACTCTCTGTGATAGTTGTTTTTTCTATAGTAAGAATAGTATTCATTGTATGTTTAGCAATCAAAATTATCTCTACAGTATAAACTGTATATCAGGTTACACTATAAAAGTTTTCGATAAGTATGCATACAATATTAAAACCTAATACTCACAGTGAAAAAGAGAAGTGACTCTTGACTCTTTTTACTGGTGGGAAATAATAGGGATACGGTGATAAAAAAGGGATTATAGGACTAACCTAACAAATTCGACAAAACTATCACAGAGGTTTTAACAAAAGACAAAACTGTATTTAAAGTTGAATCATTATATTGAAATGAACTCTGAACATATATACACCGAGATCTGAGTTTGCCTATCCATGAGAAAACCAATTTACATCAAGATTCTTTTTTATGCTAGTTTTTTTATTTGATACCCAAGATTGTTTTTTGAAAACAATCTTGGGTATCAAATAAAAAACTGATATCACTCAAGTGATCTGATCTTGAAACAAATATAAAAAATAACTAAAAAACCCTATCTCTCTGTTACACAAATGTCTGGCGAAAATTATATAATAGATGATTGACTTTTAATAAAAAACTTAAAAAACTAAAAGATGTAAAAAATTACCTCTGTGGGATTGTTTTGACACCTGATATTTATTACTGTTATTTCAAATAATGTCTATAAGTTTGCTCAAACCATCGTCGAACATCTCTATCATTCTCTTGAAAATTTCTTGGATCAAATTTGATAGTAAGAACTGTCTCTAAATCATATCCTCTTGCAAGATGATCTAAAGCAAATATACAGTACATTCCACACACAACAGTAAATTCACTTTGTAGTCTCATTGTATTTATTGTCCAGGAATCTGTATTTTTCACTATGAAATTGTATATGTCTCTATCTAATGGTGGTAAACCATATGAATCAAAGTAGATAGCAGAATGATTGTCTTTAAAATATATTGCTATCCAATGTTCTCCTGGTTCTTTTGATGAATCTGTGTTCACAATATATGCTTGTCTGTGTTTAGGTTTTCGTTTTGGTAGCAAGTCTTTTGAACACACTTTTCCTTTTAAGGATGATAATCTTTGAGAACTGTCAAGTATAGTTTGTAATTGTATGGTTTCCATCTTCTTAGCCTTGAAAAAGGCTGGCACGGAGCCATTAATCAAGATATCCTGTATAATATGACCAGTCTCTTTTCACTAAATCTGCCCACTTTTGAATGTCTTTTTGGCAGTCTATTTCAAAGTCTATATGAGCACAATATTCTAATAAGTTTATTTTTCTTGCTCTCTTGTGTAGATTATATAGTATAGTCACTGGACACACTTTCTGTAAACACTCTGCAATGTTCATATCTATTAATGTTGTTGTGTTGGTTCGATTTTCTTCTTCACAGATATTTTTCATTTTCTGTTGAATGGATTTTGTCAGTTCTATCACTACACATTCTTGAAATAATGTTTGTATTTTTTCTTTACACATCTTGCAATGTTCACACTGACTCATCTTGTTTAATAGTCAAATATCACTTCTCTGAATTTGTTGATTTCTATCTCACTATCAAATTCTGCATAGACAACAACGTTGATCACCTCTGGAAGAGCTTGAGCAAACTGAAGTTCAAACCTAAGATTGCCAGACTTTATTGGGTGAGCCAAGGGCCCACTACTACTCTGATCAGGTGTCAAATCAATACCCCAAAGGGTATACCCTTTTGCATAATCCTGCAAAGATAAATTAAATGATTGATTTTGTCCAAAATACCCCATAGCTTCAAACAATGATAAATATGAATTTAGATAAAGTCCACCTTCAAAATTCGGTTCAAAGGGACGTGCTTTAATGGAATGTCCATCTATTGTGATTTCCAACTTATTCAAATCGAAATGTTGAAAATTAAATGGATTACTGCCAACATCTCCATTTATATCTCTATTACTAACTAAACCAAGAATAATTCGTTTTGGCATCTGTTTATGAAACAGATAGTCTTCTATTTTTGAACGAAGACCACTTCCAATAGTAAAAGTTTTAATTTCACTACGTCTTATGGGCATTTTATAATTTGTTCGATCTATTTGTGCATTAAGATCATTCGCAAATTTTGGAAATAAATCCAATGCCGCTATTCTGAATATGGCTTTTTGAATTTCTATTTTTCCATGTTCACTACCAATTAAACAAAATTTAGTTGGAGCACGATGCAATTTAATTCTCATCTCAACTCCATTTGGTAAATACTTATCTTGCACAAACAGATCTAAATGCAGTTTTCCTCTTAGTTGTACATTTTTGCTACCACCAATTATTTTAGCTCGCTCAGTCAAACCTTTGTTCGACGAAGCTTTACTACTTTCTGTGAGGTGTCCAGGAGTATCTCTATACCACAACTCACTAGCAGCTAGATGTGTTTTTTTCACATCTTTTGAATAACTAAGAAAATTCTCAAAATATGCTCTATAAGGATAAAGATCTGTATTGGTGGTGATAAGATTGCCATTCAGTGTAACATCAATTTTACTGAACATGCTATGAAAAAAATTATTGATAGGAGCAATTTGTGTATCTCCAGCCAAAACACTCCCATCTTGTTTTGTAATTTTAAATTGAACTTCAAGTGTAGATGCTGCAAGATCTAACCACTTGGTTGTCTTGGAATTAAAAATTCTATTGGTGAAGAATTATTTAAAGATGCAATAGGAAATTGTTCAATTTCACCAATATTTTCTATACCACTTGATGTTGGTGATACATTATCTGGATCAAAACTACTACCAAAATGTTCGCAAGATCCATGTAACATCATGATTTTTTTTTCAATCAAATATATCAAGTGGTCTTGATTTTCGTTTTGAATAAGCTTGTCTTTGACGTGTCTTACCTCTACGAGAACGAACCACAGACTGACGTTTTCGTTCTTGTTTTTGTCTTTTTATACCTAAAGCAGATTCACCAACTGATTTCAAAAGATCTTTTCCATGAGTTAATAAAATGTCTTTAGGTGCTTTACGTTTTTTTATCAATTCATTTGCTATTTCTAAACCATGTCTTAATCCATCTCTCTTTAAGGTTTGAAATGCATTTTTTGCAATTGGTTTTATAAATGGTGCAGCTGTTCTTATTGCTGTGCGAAAAATAGACCCTAATCCATATCCATATTGCCGTGGTACACCTTGATACACCGGCATCATTTTTTACAAATTTAATTTATGTCTCTGTCTAAAATGCAACTTGACAACTGTCTTGCCACTTGCAAACTGAATGGGTTTACCAGTGTTCCCATTTATATTTATACTAATCTGATCAAAATAAGATTTTGATACTGGTACATAATGTACATTATCAAATTCTATATGAGTATGTAGAGACTCTTTATGTGATTCAAATGGAATCACACGTAAAATAGGTGCTTCAATATCACCTAAAAATGTATAATCTGCTATGTCAGAATAAATAAAGATTTGATTGAAATCCACATTTAAGTCCACATTATATTTAAATGCACCTTTTGATGTGTTAGGAAAAATGACAGGAAAAATATTGTCTTTACATCCCAATTTTTGTAATAAACTTTCTGACATTGCAACACCCACTTTCCCAATACTATTTCCTACTATTTTTACACGCCCTTGGAGAGTTGAAAATCCAACATGAAATAATACATCAAATGATTTAAATATGTCTCCAAGTTTTTCTTGAATTTCTGTTTGCATTGCATCTATGACATGAGCGCCATTTGAATATGCACCTGATAAAATATTTAATTCAACAGCAGCAACACCTTTGTGTAATGTATGTTTCAAATTCGTTTTATTAATACGATTTGATATTTTGCTATCTGTCACAATGATTTTAAAAACAGATTCTTCATCTGTAATATTTTTTGCTTCAGAAGGTAAAATTACTTCAACTAATCCCACCTCCCAATGTTCTTTATCAACATGAATGGGTTTAGATAATTGTGTTTGAAAACAACATTGGGTATTACTTGGAAACATATCCATAGAACTATCACTGAGAAGTGTTACGTAAAATGAATTCATTTTTCTTATCTTGTGGTTGTTTCAAATATTTTAAACCTGGACTTGGAAGAATATATCCTAATGAACTACTTAATAACACTAACCACAATTCTTTATCAGGGCTTTGTAAACTCAAATGTGCAATGGCAGTAATTATAATACCATAAATGATAATAATCTGTGTGAAATAAGTGACTTGATTTTTTGCAACACGATTTCCACAAATTTTAAATTGTTGACTTTGTTGACTTTGTACATCAACACTTGTGGTTTCATTAGGTAATGAAGTTTCATTTAATGACATATTCTTTTTATATCAAATCTGATTCTGCTATCCAACTATCAAATTTCTTTGGATAACCTTCCCAATGTACTTTAAGTTCTTTGATAATTTTCTTTCCCACACGTCTTGACCGTCTATTAAGAATTGATTCAATTATATATTTTTTATCATCTTTTATACTTTGAATTTCTTGTGGATAAAATGTCCCTTGTATATTTTCACCACCCATATCTTCAAGTTTATAAGTGGGTGGTATTGTATGTTTTACATGAGTAATTTTAAATAACTCTTTTGTCCAATTTGGTAAATACCCTTTTTCAAATGTACGTTTGGTTTTATTAATACGTACTATATCACCAACTTTAAATTGTATTTTTTTCTTTTTAGACTTTTTTTTACCATACAAATGTTGAGATACTTCTACTTCATTTTCTAATGATACTGAAGCAGGAGTTCTCTGAATACTTCGATGAAAACTATGATTATATCCATCAACTAAATTTTCCAACACATCAATGTACCTTAATGTACGTTTGTGTGTAAAATATTTCCACATTCGTGTTTTCAATGTACGTTGAAAACGTTCAACAATACTAGCTTTGGTTTCAGGATTTTCTGTTGTGAAGAAATGAATGTTTTGTTTCTTTAAAAATTTTTGTACATCTTTATTTTTAAATTCAGAACCTTTATCAGATTGTAATGATAATGGTTTACGTCCAGAAGTTTTCAAAATACTCTGAAAAGATTTTGTTAATGTCTCTCCTGATTTATTGTGAATGGGTATTACCCATGCATATTTGGAAAATACATCAATAACACAAACTAAATAACGAAATTGGTCATTGTAAGATTGTAAACTTTGTAAGTCTGCTAAATCAATCTGCCATTGATGATCAATACCACCCACTATAGTCTTACGTCTTGAAAATTTTTTACGGATGGGTTTATGTAAAGTATAAGTTCTTTCTCCTTTCAACCATTTTTTCACTTGATCAATTGTGATGGAATTATCTTTACTATGAGCTGCTTTGTACAATTTTTGTATACCACCATAACCAGCAGGATGTTTTGTATTGTAATATATTTCAGTTAATAAATCATTCAATAAGGCTCCCATTTTTCAGATAATCTACGTTTTGTCAATTTACGCTTTAGTGCTGACTTTGGTGTGTCTTCACTCCACTGCACTCTATGGCCTCGACGAACTTTACGTTTTGGAGGGGAGGATTGAGGAGTTTCAGACCAACTATCTTCTGGAGAACTTTGATATTTACTGGGTTTGGGTATAGGTTGTCTATTCATCCATAACCAACGTTCACGATTACCAACAAAATCTTGAGGGATATTTATATCTTTTAATCCACGACTAAACATTTCCCATCCACTCGGTTTAAAACCTTTTCGGTGTCTAAGAACATCATTGACTAAATCTATGATATTTGAACCTTTTATGACTTCTCCATCGTAACTTAATACACCCTGATCATCCCAACTCATGTGTGGATGAGATGATAAAGCAGATAATAATGAAGTTGCTTTACGTCTCATTGTAACAGGGACACTTTCTATAATACGATCTCGTAAAAATAATGATTTTTCTCCTGACTCAGGCAATGAAACCAATGTTGGTTGTAATGCTTTCTTATGTGACATTTGAAATTTTTGTAAAGTTTCCCCATACTTTTGTTCTTTCTCACTTTCGGACAACTCTGAATTTCCTAACACAGATGATAAATCATTTTGAAGTTGTGCAGTATTTGTAACTTGTGGGTTAGGGGGTAATCTTGGTCTTTGAGCTTTTTCATTTCTAAAACGTTGCATATCTTCTAACATTTGATAAGGTACAATAGCCATCTTTTTCATATTTTATCGACTAATTTATTTGCAAGATTTGTTGCAACTCCTATAGCAGGTCCAAGTAAACCAAGTAATGGTAAAAAACCACCTTTTTGATTTAAAATTTGTTTTTTCTTTTTAAGAGTTATTGATTTACTAGCGAGTGCTCGTAGTTGTTGACGCTTTGGATGTAATTTTTGTTTCTGACTTTTTGTTAGATGTATGTTGCCTTTTAAAAGATTATGACAACATTCTGACACACAATTAATTAATTCTTTAGGTGGATTTTTCATAATTTGTTTTTGAAATGCTGGAGGAGTTTGACTTAAACCTATTAACATACCACCATATTTTTTAACTAAAGGAATTTTTTGTTTCTTATTTTGTCTCACCATCTTGATCTTATAGAATCTAATGATTAAATGAAACAAATATAAAAATGTAATGCTATTTATACATGTGCAAACTTTATATTATTTAAAGTAAGACCTTATCCCTTTAACAGGTTTAGGTGTATTTAAAGCTGTAAAACGTGCCATTGTGGGAATCTTTTCTTTTAATGGTACATGTTGTGTATTTTGTACAGAATACATTGGGTCATGATTTTTAACACCATCTTTTGTTATTGACACTACACGTGTTAACTTAAGTGGTGATACTTTTCTTTGTCTTTGAAGATTTTTCACAAGTAATGCTTTTGTTTTTGTAGATGGAGATCTATGAGGGGCAATTTCAAAATTTGTGTACATATATTTAGGTCCTACCTTTCGTTGATTTTTTATCTCTCTAGAGGTTGATGAATTATTTGATCTTTTCTTGGGGGATTTTCGTTTCCTTTTAGGTGACTTTTGTTTCTTACTCTTTGTTTTTTTGAATGGTGAATAGAATGATCTACTTGTCTTATGACCATCCCATCGAATTAAATTACGAATGATAACACCACCAAAAAACCCACCACCTCCTGGTTTTAAAATAATGTTTCGTTTTGTTGCAAGATCAACTCTGGGATTTGCAAGTTGTTCAAGATCTTGTTTATGTTTATCCATATAAGTTAAAGTTTGTTTTGGCAATTTAATTTTCTTATTCAGTATGATTCTACTTGCTAATGTAAACCATTTTAAAATTTTCTTAAAACCTTTCTTAAGTAATTTTTGTCTTGCAAATGGACTTGTTTCTTGACCAAGTTGTTCCAAAGATTGTATGAATGATACCATGATGATGTGTAGTCGTTGACAAACTTTGACTAACTAACATCAACTCGTTAGAACATGGGGAATTTATAGTTTTGTATAAATGATGGGACCACGGTCATTTTGTGTTACCCAAGGATGAAAAATATCAGTTCTTAATCTCAAAGACTCAGGAGTTCTAGGATGAAAATCAATTAATAAATAACCATGATCAATACTTGTTGCATCTTGATAACATGCATTTAAATGTGGTAATTGAACTTGATTTGCCAATACTTTAATTTGCCCTTTATCTCTGGTATTTTGAAATAAAATCATATAATGTGCATTTAAACTTATGGTACGACTAGATTTAGATTGTTGAAACATATTTTGTGTAATGTAAATGACACTTGCATTTCTATGATGTCCTTTTCGTGTGAACCATAATTTAATTTTTTCTTCATCTTTATCTCCTAACATATCATCAAAAACTACAAGATGGGGAATAGTGACATCACTGACAATTTCATATTCATCATCAGGGATACCATCTATGAATTTAATATCTTCACTTTCTTTAAGTAAAGTATATGTATTTTGCCATTCTTTATAACACCAAATGATTTTTTGTGGGGGAATTTGAAATAAGTCATGTTTCATATCAATAAGCTTTTTGACAAATTCTGTTTTTCCTGAACCACTAGGTCCCGAAATAAAGATATTACAAGGGTGTTGAAACAATAAACATTCACTCGATGCCATAATTGTATTTGTGTGAATAAGAGTTGTCAAATCATTCACTTATATACTTTCTGTTTCCATACCTTCTTCATGTCTTTTAGTAGGTATTCGTTTTAAGGGTGCTTTTAACTCAAATACAGTTTCTGAAGAATCTATTCTTCTATCTATTTGTGGTACACATTGTCTATACAAGTAATTAATGATTTCTTTATCATAAATTATATTACCCCACACAACTCTTGTCCAAATATTTTCTATATTATCTTTGTAAAAAGCATTCATGATTTGTAATGCATTACAAAATTCCCCATACATTTCATCTTTTCCCAATTGATTATGAATAAACTCTTTTGTTATTGTTAGATAACCAGGAGTGATCAATTGAAATGCATATAATAATGCCTTACGTGTAATCTTGTTGTCTAACATACGTCTTACTGGTTCCATGGTTGAAATCAAAGTGATGATTCTTTTGTCTCTTCTGATGTATTTTGTCCATCAGGTACTATATTACCTGATGCACAAAATACATCAGGACAGTCAGGAAAATCATTTCCTGCATTATCTGAAAACATTTTATCAAACTTAGTTTTGAATTGTCCTGCAGCTTGTCTTGCAATTATGGTACTAAATGATGTACTTTGATCATTTAGCACCATGAGTGCAAATAAAGACTTAGAATCTGGAAAATCATCTAAACACTTGTCATATTTTTTCATTGTTGAAAATATTTGATTTAAAGTGAATCCATAATCCATCACTGATAATATTTTATCTGGGGGTGTTTGCATACTTGTTGGTGGTTTGTATAATTGACAATTTCTTATCAATTGAATATAAGAACAATTTGGTGACCACTTAACATGTTCTTGCAAAGGAATATCTTTTTCTTCCCAATTCATTAAACCTTGTCCACATACAAAACATTTTACTTTACCATCTCCTATATAGAAAAATCCAGCTTTAGCTAAGTCTTCTTTCTTGGATTTTAAAATAGGGTTTGTAGTCATACTAAAACTCGAAAGTCTTCTTAACTCTGACAAGTATATAGGATAAGTAGGATTGAGTGGTAGAGACATCTTGCCTGCTCAGTGTTCAAAGTTGAAATGAGAAATCCGAAGGGTTCTTTTATACCTTAGCCCCATAAGGTTTTGTGTCATATTTATCCACTAAAAAATGGTTTGTGTACACAGATCTGAATGTTTTGGTTTGTAATTCAATTGTGACATGTCTGGTCTTGTTCAAACTTGAAATGAGAATTCTGAAGAGTAATTTTTATACCTTAAACCCATAAGGTCTTGTATCATATTTATCCACTACAAAACGTTTTGTGTACACAGATCTGAATGTTTTGGTTTGTCTTTCACTTGTAACTTGTCTGTTCTTGTTGCGTTTAATTCTATGTGTGTATTCAATGTTCATTTTATAATTGTGTCTGTCTTGTACACATTCCACCATGGATTCAAAATTGACTTTTTGTGATGTATTGTAATCTAATGTGATTCCTTTAACTTTACATGATGTGTGTATTTGACCATCTTTAATGTATTTGTAACCATAATTTTTTGGACCTAAACCTACATATTCAATAATTTTTGCATCTGGATGTTCATCTGTCCATTGACCTAACCTACTGTTTATAATTTGTGGATTCCAAAGTGTGGGGTTATGGATGTAAATACAACTGTCTGTGTCAAAGTATAATACCCGTCTACCCAAACGTCCTATTACTTTATATAATTCCATTCGTGCATAAGCTGTGACAAAAGATGCAACTGCAACATTAGCTGATTTGTGAGGTTCATAAACATCTGTAGATTTTGTGTAATTGACTAAAATACATTTATCATGATCAAACAATTCAACATTTTTAATAATGATGTCTTTATCTTGTATCAGGTCAAAATATTTTGATGGGTCTTGTATATATTCTGTTTTTGTTTTTAAATTGTTTTGTGCACTTTTCCCCCATAAACAGTTTAACATGGTTTTTGCAAATGATCTTTGTCCTGGATTTTTTTCAATATTTTCCAAATGTATGTTTTCAATTTGTGCATAGTCTTTCTTAAATGTATCTTTGTCTGTTTCTGTTTTCACCCAATCTGGATATCCACTGGCTTCTTGTTTCATTTTTAAATATTTGTTCACATAATGTTTGTAAATTTCTGAAGACCATTCTTCCCAATGCCAAATCTGATAAGTGTCAAGTAATGTGTATCCCATTCCCAATGCTTTAAAAAGTTCAACAGATGTCCATGTACCTGTAATACTGCGTTGATCTGGTGTGTGTTCACATTTGTCTAATTCTTGTTCTGCACATGTATTGCAAAGTGTAAAAACCATTTTCTTGTTGAAATGAATTGGTAATACTGGCATGTGTAGAGATTGTGGTGGTAAAACTTTACATTTGATAATCCCCCTGTACTGTCTTATATTATTCATGTCTATGTTTTCTTTTGTGAGTATATTTGGATGACCTACTGGATATTCTCTGTGTTTATTGACATAAGGATAGAGTGAACAGATGTCTATGTATTTTATTTCATTGCCTGTGTTTTGGTCTATTTTATGATGTAATTTAATGGCATTTGTTCTCCCACCAAATAATGCTTCACGTGGTTTAATAGGATCCATGTTTGGAAAAAATGAATTTAATGTTGATTTTACTTCAGGGTTTGATTTGCAAAAATCATCAAGTTCATGTTCCCATGTTATTCTCATGTTATACACTAATGATTCTAAATGGTGTATGCGTTCCTGTGTATTGTTGTATAGAGTTTGGTAACTTAGCAAATTGATTGGATTTTTCTCATGTGTATTGTCTTTGTAACATGTCTTGCACCCATGCCACATACATCCATAAAATTCAAAGATTGTATTTGTGTCTTTGTGAAACCCATCAACATAATATCCCCCTATTTTAACTTCCCCACCATTGAGTGCATGTTGAATATGTATGTTTTCTTCCTGTGCAACTGTCTGTAAAAATCTAATGGCTTTAATGGAGTATTTGACTTTAGCAGGGTAACCTATGTCTGAAATGATTGCCATTTTGTTTTCTGGAAGTGAATTTTTTCTCCAAGCTTTTGTACATGCATCGGCTAAGGTAAATGCTTCTCTCAAGGGATCTATGCCATCACTATCTATAAATTTTTGTCTGAATTCCCCACACCCCCTACGCAAGATATCTACATCTGATTTACAGTATAATTCCATTTCTTTTTGAAAATCAAATCTGGCATTACTAGTAAATTTTTGGTTGTACCACTTGATAAAATCTTCCCTATCTGATGGAGACATTGAATCTGGCATATACAATGATGGATCTAAATAAGGACCAATATAATTTTGATAAGCTTGTGTGTTTGCCAAATGGGGGAAATAACCTTTTGCTAATTCTGTCAAGCCAAATGTTTTGGGAAATTGTGCCAATCTCATTGAAAGAAAATTTAAAGAATCTATAAGTCTAATACCACAAGCTTTAAGTGAAAGAATTTTGTTCCCATTCATAATTACATCAGGAGTTGTTGTACCAGTTTCAATGAGGTGTCTTAAAATAAACTGTCCATCAAAACCTCTTAAATTGTGAGCAATAGCTGTTGTCCCTTTATGTTCCTTACTGAAAAGCCAATCACAAAAATCTGATAAAGTAGATTCCCCTTTAAATATTGATTGCCTATATCCAAATTTGTCACAGGAAATACATTCTTGATCTATAGATTTGCAAATACATTCCCCACATGCACGATGAGCAACACAGAAATTTGGGATATGAACTCCTGAGTCTTGTGTGGTTTCAAAATCAAAAAACACAAATGGAATGTTTGGTATTTTTTCATCCTCGGGTGAAGTGTATTTTGGAATGAAACATTGGTGATCAGAATTAACTACTTGTTGACAATATTTGCATTTTTTGAATCCTTCACAGATGTGCTTTCCTTTTGTTGGATATATTAGTGAATTGCAAGTTTTACATTTTTGAACTAATTGACAAATTGTTTTTTCTTCTTTTCCCTTTCTAGTGATATGGTTATTATAGCATGATAAACTTCTAAATTGTCTATTGCAACTGTAACAGGTAGTGGGATGTTCAGGAATACATTTTGTTGGAGCATAGCAAATACAACCAAAAGGGCACATGTGACGTTCTCTCTGTTGGACCCCTTTACTGCAAAGTTCACAATAGTAGTGACATCCTAAAAACCCTGTAATTGTAGTGATGGTATCAAAATGCTGGTCATGGTGGTAAATATGAATAACTTTACTATCAGTGGTGGTAACTGGAGGTTTGAATAAAAATTCACTTTTTGCATACTGTGGATGAATTTTGATGACATACTCTGGGTAAAGCAGGTCTTGTATTTTATAATATTCTTCATATCCACAAGGAATATTATAATCAAGACCTGCTTTGTCCATCAATGCCTTAGCTTCCAACTCTTGTGTCGGTCTATCAGAACGTTTAATATTTTTCCATTTCTTTTGCCAAAGTTCAGAATTATCTCTATCAACATGACACTTTCCCACTACGATGGCCCGTGCGAGACACATTGAATCATTAACATTTTTAATTTCAATAATACTTTTCTTGTTTCCAACCATTTTATCAACAGATGAAAATGAAATTGGTGCATGTCGCCCAGACCCTTGTGGTAGAGAAGTGTGTGTTATTTCCAAAGATAATTGCCCATCATGGATAGTAAAGTTATCATTTGATTGTACAACTTTTTCTATTTCATCTAATATGGTGTTACCAGTGATACCTGAAGCCTTAGTAAATGGAATAAATATACCTATTTCTAACCCTGGGTGGTCAACGGATATTCTCATTGGATCGTTGTCTTCTACTCCACATTCTTCTTTAATATCGTCTACCAAACTGTCAAATACTTTTCCAAGGGTGTCAAATGGATTCTTTTGATTAAATTGTTTGAATGTTATTCTGCATACATGGGATTTGGAACGGAATTTTCTTGATGTTTTTTGTAGAAGTGGGTGAATGGTGTATAAGTCTCTTGCTGATTCTACTCTCTGTTTCTTGTAATCTACTTCACTCTCTGTCTCACTATATTCTTCAATGGCTCTCTTCATCTTTTCTTCTATCGTCTTCTAGCTTTTGAAAATATGTCTTGTCTTCTTGAAGTCAAAAACCCAAGTGTGAATCAACCTAAGATTCCCCCACTTTTTATACTTCCCTTTAATGTACATTTAATTGTGCGTTTAAATGTACATTTAATACCCACTGAATTATACTGTTAATAAATGTTTCTTATACACATTTGAAAAGTCATAAAATGTAATCCATTCACTCTATGGGAAATATTCCTATGGTAAATATTTTATTTGTTAAGTGTATCTTTCAGTCAATATTTAACAACAGCAATATAGTATCCAGAGATTATTGAGTGCAAAAGATAGCATAACTGTTTGTAACCAAATGAATGTATATTTAAACCATTGTGTGTAAATGCACGTTATGGAACATTTAAATGTACAATTAAACGTACATTAAAAAAGTATAAAAGGAGGAAGAATCTTAAGATGTTTCACACTTGCTTTTGACTTCAAGAAGACAACACATAATTTTGAAACGCTCCAAAAGTTAAAGATGGATAGAGTTACAGATCCAAGATTAGAAAAAGCAAGTGATGCTAAAAGTATTTACTATAAACCATCTAAATGGGGAGAAGTTAGAAGACTTGTGAATGAACTTTATAAATTGATATCAACACCTAAAGAGATGATTTGTTCCATTTGTCATCAGAAAGGACATTGGGCGAATACATGTTCAGACAAAGGGCCATGTTTTTATTGCAATCAGAGAGGACATTGGATAAATGAATGCAGATTGAAAAAGCTATCGAATAACTCTGTGTCTCAACCAAGATGGGGTTCACCAGCTGTTGATCAACGAGGACCGGTAAAAGTTTATCCATGGTCAGAATACATAAAGCATACAGAAGATAGATTACCGATTACAGGTTTCAACTTACAACTTGATGAAAAAGACATTGACAACCACAATTTACAGGGGATGAGCACGCTACCATTACCACCACCTCCCCATATAAACTTTACAAATAAGAAAGTTGACTTAGCAGAACCTGTGTTACCAGAGTTTGATGATAATGATGATACATTATTATATAATATGGATATACCCAAAGAAACAAAAATGGAAATAGATGATGAGTTAGAAGTATTATTTCCAGAGAAAGAGGAACCACCAAAGAAAGTTACAAGAAAACGAAAAGCTAAAGACAATAATTCTAAAATAGGAAAACTTGCCAAGAAACATTGAAAACAGTTTTTGAAAGTGACATTTTCATAAAAGACATTTACAAATCTGTAAATATTCATGGAATAAAATTTTCGGATTTGAAAAAAGGTAATATTATTTTGTTGTTATTTAAACAGGGGAAAATTTTTTCCAACTCAAGATTTTTTAAAAATAAAAAACATTTTTCATAACATTATTTTGCAAGCACAAAAAATATTTTTGTGTTCGTAAATGAATGTTATGAAAAAGTTTTTTTCATAACATTCATTTTGCAAACACAAAAAATATTTCTCTTATAAAATAAAAAACTTGCAAGACAGAAAAATAATTTGCAAGCAGAAAAAAGTATTTTTGTGTTTGTAAAATGAATGTTATGAAAAAGTTTTTTTCATAACATTCATTTTACAAACACAAAAAATATTTTTCTTATAAAATAAAAAACTTGCAAGACAGAAAAATAATTTGCAAACACAAAAATATTTTTATGTTTGCAAATTATTTTTGTTTTTTACCTAAATGTTTTCACACAAAAACATTTAGGTAAAAACAAAAATAATTTGCAAACACAAAAAATATGCCATGACAGGGAAATCTAGTGTGGGAGCTATGAGGTTAACCTCTTTTGAATTGAGTAATGAAATTACAATTGAACAAAAAAAGTTCAATTCATTCCATTGTGGTAGCACTGAAATGTGCCACTCAAGTGTGTAAACGTGATATCCCTTTTTAAGAATATGGTGGCCCTTATAAGGGCCGTTTTTACTAAACAAAAAATGTTTAGTTTACCAACTTTATTCCATTTCTCTTTGCGGCTCTCTTGACATCCTTTTGATTGACGAGATGTTGTGATCCTCTTCCCCTAATTGTTGCATAATGATAGGTATCTCTTATCAATTTTCGAACAAAACAGTGTAAGGCTTCTTCAGCTTCATCAAGTGACAATGGTGAGATATTATTCACCCCAGCTTTTCTTGCCAATCTTCGCAAATTACTCCTTGGAATAGTATTACGCTCCTCTCTCTCCATCTTCACCTCTTCTGGTGGAATAGTATTGCAGTCCTCTCTCTCCTTCTTCACTTCTCGTGGCCCACATTCACCTTCTAGTGATGGAATCTTTACCTCGATGGATAGCTCAATTCTCATGATTGATGATAAGAAAAATGACGTTATGATATCTCCAGCAGTGTTTTTATAGACAATGCCAGGATCGAAAATGCACTGGAGAATGCTCACGCGACATTTTTGATCGAGTGCGGGAAAAGATTGTTGATAACAGACGTTTACTATCACAGCCGTCCGATGTCAACAATCTTTTCCCGCACTCGATAAAATTGTCGCGTGAGCGTTCTTCAGTGCATTTCCGATCCTCGCATTGTCTATAAAATCTAACACGCATTCCAAACAATTCATTTTGAGACAACATGAAGTTCTCGCTAGAGATGAATGAATACAGAATGTGGAGGTCCGGGGAAATGTCTGACGCTGATTGGAATCGCCGATTAGAAGAAGAATCCATCAGAGTAGAGAGAGAGAAAGCACGGAGACGCCAATTAGCTGAAGATATTTTCGGTCATATGAGGAGAAGTGGTGGACCTCAGAAATACACTCGACAGTGGGGTCAGCAGCTTATTGATGAGTTGGAGCGAAAGGCAGGGATAAGACAGTTCTTAGCTGTCCGCGGTTATGAACTGGAGAAATACCAGGTGAAGAAAGTTGACTTGTATCCTGATCTTAATTGGCAGCCAGAAAGACGATATAAAAAATGTGAAGTTAAATCCAATAACCTGTATCCAGATTTAAGTGAATTCTCATGAGGATTCCTACAAAATCTGGATACAAGTTATTGAATTTTATCTTGACAAAAAAATCAGGATACAACTTAAACTCATTCATCCTATTTCTTATTATCTCTGTTTGTCATTCTAACCTATCAATAATTTGTTACTCTCACAAATGAGTGTGATTTCAAAATGTGCCTTCGTGGCAGCCCTTCTAAGGGCTACCCACACTATTAGAAAGAGATCTTCTCATGTACACAATCAAGTCTTTGTTATATAAAAAAGACAAAACCAGTTCCCTTATCCTCCAGTGATAAACTTATAAGCAAAAATGTACTATAAGAGCTGGTCATAATGCATGATGCGGAGCCACTATAGACCCAAGCATTTTTAACACTGAGTTTTCCATAGGGTCCATTGCCTTAGTGTTAAATTGTGTAACTTATAGACCCAAGAATTTATAGTTGTGTAACTTATAGACCCAAGAACTTATAGACCCAACATGTATGCACTGTGCCACCAGTGCATACATGTTGGGTCTATAAGTTCTTGGGTCTATAAGTTACACAACTATAAATTCTTGGGTCTATAAGTTACACAATTTAACACTAAGGCAATGGACCCTATGGAAAACTCAGTGTTAAAAATGCTTGGGTCTATAGTGGCTCCCCTAACTACTAGTAATCTTACTGAATGTATGTTGGTTGATGTCTAGTCTAGACGACCCAGAATTCGACTAGTTTATGAATGAATTTGATATATTACTATTTCAAGAAACAAAACAGATGACGCCGATACGATACGAATAGAAGGATATTTTGTTTTTGCTATAAAAATAGAGGTGGGGTGTCCTTATATCGATCGAGGAGTTGGGAGGGGGGGGGGGGGGAGTTGGTTGTGTAGCCGCAAAGATTGAATACCGGGACAACCTAACCCTACTCACTGATTCTAATCGGAATATTTTGTGGGTAAAATTTGAGAACGGAAAAATATGCATTCTGTTCGCAAATGTCTATATTCTTGATAGAAATTCTAAATGTTATAGTGAAATCGTATCTAATGATCTATTGGTGTCGACATCGAATAGACGTCATATCTCGTGTAATATCGGTATAGCACGTGATTGTACAGGGGTGGACTGGTCAATAAAAGTTACCGGGAAATGCACCGATAGGCCTCAGACCCGGAATAAAATTTTATTTTTCGAACTGAATGAACGCGGCTTCCTTGCATCTGAGCGAGCAATGGCAGTCCACATAGGGCTACATTTCAATGGCCTTTTTGGGTCATCTTCATCGAACATTCGGCAAAAGTGGTTGTACTGAGGGCGGGCCCCATCGGGAAGATCATAGTTCGGCCCAATCGGAGAAAATTTTGATTTTCGAAATTGAAGGAACGCCGTTTCTTTTCATCTGAGAGATCAGCAGTAGAGTAGACTGCTGGTATGTCGTCTTGCCCTTTATGTACTCTGCCAATGGCAGTTCACATATAGAACATTTCGATATACAGGGAGTCTATGCAGGCAGGCCCATTTCGTCTTTTGGTCATTTTCACGAAATTACACGCACCAACAAGTATTGGGATGCATCAATTTTGGGGTCCCTAAGGGGAACCCAATAGGGAGCATACCGGGAATTTTCCATACGGCCACTCAGCCTCTGGGTAAAGACCGGCACATTGACGTATCGGAATGTTTGGATCGATGTCTTAATTGTAATGTAAACAATAAGCTAACTACGGTCAGGAGATCGCATGATAGAGTTATAAATACTTTTGGTAACAAATTAATAAATTTATGTAAACATTTGAGATTTTCTATATGTAACGGGAGATTCGGATAGGACAGTGTTGGGAGACAAGTTACGTGTAAGGTGGGGTGGGAGTGAGAGATATTGACTTGCTTGTTGCATCACCGTGTTTTGTCAATATTTTGATGACTTCCATGTGCATGATTTTAACGAATTGCCGTTCGACGCACACGGCCCTGTCTTATTCGATTTTAGGTCCTATATAAGTAAGAGAAATTTGTTTACTTTGAAATTCCCCCCTCTGATATTCCATAAATTCAAATTAAATATACACAAATTAAACACAGAAATAAAGGTTGTGATGTATAGAACACGGAAAATATATGAAAGCAACTCACAGAGTTGGTAGCAGGCAACAGTGATTCCTGGAAGTCTGCTACCGTATTCGTACCAGAACTGATAATAAAATAATATTTCAGACAAACAACTCGTGTCCAAATGAGCTTCAGATATCAAAGAACAAAGCTAGGACATCAAAATTCTTCAAAACGCAGCGTGGGGGTAAATTCCAAAACTGTGGGCATTGTTTACATTGCAGATTCATTTCGATTCCGGTCAAGGTCATCGGACGGGAAAAGCATCGATATATAATGCCGTCTAAAATCAAATAATGAGAAAGATCACCTTAACACAGCATAAGTTATTATATAGAGACTGCACAGTTGCCATATGCTATGCAAGGCATAATGACACCTGGTGAAATTTCCTAGAATTACAGTTTTGTTTTTCGATGTAAATTCGTCCTATCGAATGATTTGCGCATGTTCGTCGAACATGGAATCCATCTTCAATACAAAAATGCAGACAGTGTTGTCCTTTTCCCAAACGCATTCATATCGCTGCATCGTAAAGTTTCCGAATGCCTAGCTTTGTTATTGGATATCCGAAGCACGTTTGGCCACATGTTTTTCGGAAATATTATTTATTATCAGTTCAGGTACAAATATGGTAGCAGACTTCCTGGAATCAATGGTGCTGCTGTCAAATCTGTGAGCTGACTGCATGTGTTGTTCGTATTCCACACCTCCCAGCCTTCGTTTTGATGTATAATTTATGTGTATTGTATTGTAGCCGCGTCATTGTTAACCCTTTACCTAACATGAAAAGCAGACGACACTTGTAAAAAATATTCTTGAACAACTAATTTTTTTCATTTTTTGTCTCAAAAACATAGGTTATGACCCCTCTTTGGAACGAGCTCGACGAGCTCGTTCCAACGAGGGGTCATAACCTATGTTTTTGAGACAAAAAATGAAAATTAATTGGCGATTTTTTAGAATATCGCTGGCCGGTTTTGGCCGTTACGTTGGGTAAAGGGTTAATACAACAAAATACCTTCAGTAATTAGCGAAGATCTTCAAGTGATTCACTGAATGTCCACCAAGATGTTTCGATAACTCGTGTGTTTGTCGAGACGTCCGTTCAGGTGAAGCTGGTGTCTGTGATTAATGTTCTCTGTCGTCCAAGGGACATTATCCAATTCGTCATCCAGAATATCGGTCCAAAGGTACCCTGGTATTTCATCACCAGTACCACATTCTTCCCCTGTCAGTTTTTGAAATATGCATAATTATTTAAAGCATATATGTGGTAGTTACATGATGAAAATAGGCAGTATTGTTATCCGAAAAAGACTTGGATGAGCTTCGTTATGAAATTCTGCATTTCTTATTATTTAAAAAAAACATATGTCCATCCCACAAAAGGTTGGGTTGAACAACGAAAACCTCTCAATGATAAAATTTACTCAGTATTAAAAAATTTATAGTCGAGATGCAGTTATAGACCTCCCAACTAAGCATCGGAATCAATATAGTCGAGAGAGAAAGCAGTTATAGACCTCCCAACTGAGCATCGGAAGACGTTTAATAAAATTTTACCCTTGAGAGGTGATCGTATTCTCTGATGATTTATTATTATGTACATATATACAACAATTCAAATAGATTTTATATACGGTAAAGTGTAGTTGTATTGTTGGCAGTAATTTCCAATAAGTAGCTTTTAAATGTCTGCCAAGGATTCAGCAAATTTAATATCTCCCAAGGAGTGTTACATTTTGCATCAGAGTGTATTACACACGTGCTTTGCCACGGAGGCCCCCTCCTGACAATGAATCATAATCAATGAAATTTCCAGATTATTGAATTAATATGTCGTGACTCTTTGGGATTAAATTAATGTTTCCGGCAGCAATTTAACAATAAATTACCATCCAGTGTCCACTTACTGTCCATGTAGTTCCACCAGATGAGTTGAGTACATTACAGTTTCAAGCAATTAGGCCGAGAGGGGATACGGACGTTTCGTCCAAAAGCTGAATCGTCCGCTTGCAATTTTACCCACATCGTCCACCAGCGCGCCGAATCGTCCGCTTGCAATTTTACGCAAATCGTCCGCCAAGGGTTTGAAAATATCAAAACATGGGGTGGAAAATAACTTTAATGATATTTATTCAGTATCATATAGCACAAGATAGCACATAGTTAGCGTAACATTTTTAAATGTACAACATAGCCTAACAGATCTCCATTCACGAAACACCCCCCCCCCCCCCACCCCTGTTTTAACTGTTGACATAGGAGTCAGAACCATGGTGCTTCCCACCCCCAAGTTCCGGGCTTCGAGTGTTACAACCTCTGCCCCTGCTACTATTAAAGATTGAATTTGAATTGGATATCTCGACAAAATGCTATGTTCTGGTTTATTTTATAAACGGATCAATTACAAGTTTTTATTTGATGCAAATTTATATTCTCCAATTTATTTATTTATTTATTGGTGTTTAAGGTACCATATGTTTTGCACATTGGCTAATCATGACCACAACGTGAACATCAACTCAAAACCAGGGGTGTGCGTTAATAAGCCATGTTGCCCATTTTAGAGAGGGTTAGCACCTCCCAAGCATTGTTGACTGGGTCCTATTTTACCAGTAAAACAGAGCCTGTTTACCACAGTGAACAGGCACTGCTTCACTTCCCGGGGTTCCCGTGGGGATATATACTCCAAAATCATCCTCCAAAAAGCAGTGTGTGCATTGTTATGATTGTACACTGAAAACAGAAACAGAAACCGTAAAGCGAGGTTTTAAAAAAAACGAACCGAAACCGACCTGTACCATACCTATCTCAACTATGGCAATAGAGGAAGAACTTTTTATTTGTTCCTGAAGTTGTTTGGCATATGGTAATACCATGTGTGATACTATCAAATGAGGGTGAATACCAAAGGATACATGAATCTTTGAATCCTGATCAACCTTTTTATGGACTTTCCCGGAAATGCAAAATTTACTATTCCATGTAGTAACGTACAGTTTGTGTTCGTTACGATCATTTGTTCTAATTCTGAAAAGTTGTCGCATCCTGAGCGTTTCAGTAACAAGTCGGGATGAAAGTGAGAATCAGTAAAGCAGTACTGTTCTGGGAATGCTTCGTTTTTCAGTAAAATTAATCCTGAGGCAGACATGGGCATAATGAAATTCTTAAAGTCAGCTTAGTATGGCTCAGGATGCGCCAATGTATCATGCAGCTAATAAAATTTGGCGGTGAAAGTGAAAATTCATTTTCGTGTGCATGTCTTAAACAGCCATGTTTTTTATCATAGCAGGTCATGACATACCTTTCTTCCTCACTAAACTCACGACCAAGGCAATGAGGAGTAGGGTACAGAGTTTCCTTAATCACATGCTGGAACAGATCAATAATATTTGCCAATCCCAGCATGTGGCGAAGGAAATGAAACATACCATTTATGTAAAAACACCAAGTGTCAATGTTAATTTCAGATGAACGTTCACTTTCACGCGATTGTCCTGGCAACGGCCTCATGTGCCAGCATATAGCTAATTCCCCAACAAACGAGGGAAGATGGCTTCTGACCACATGGTGCTTTACATGATTAGATGAGTCAGTACACAGAGGACAGGCTTTCTTTTTGCTGCTTCTATTTGTTTTAACATGCAGTTGTGGCTGTACATTTTCTGTGGCTGCAAGAATAGGCTTAGCTGTTTGATCAGAACTAATGTTGACACCCTCTGGCTCACTGGTAGCATCTCTGGCAAGCTGAACATTCCTGATGTCACCGGAGGAAGTAACAGATTCGAGTTTTTCTGTTTTTTCTGTGGAAAAATCAATATCTAAGGATTCATTCTCTCCTTCATCCAATCCAGTCTCATCATAGTCTGGTAAGAAGTTAGATTCATCGTCTTCCAACCATTCCATCTAAACATTAATATCACGTAGATATCACTTCACTATTCACATTTCTACAGTATGTACATGAGTAACTGTGATTGAGTCTTGTTAAGTGCCACTTTATCCAAGACAATAATCATGGTATTTGGTAGGAACCCTTAAGCGCCTTCAAGAAGAGGAAACTGGATCTTATTTATAAAGAGCCGGAAGATCTCCTTCAGACAGAAAACTGAAAACATGTGTTCCTGGCTGTGCTCTAGTGTCAGCAGTGTGCACGGACTCTGAGAGCTGCTTCCCAGGAGAAACACTTCAAACAGTAGCGCTTGAACGGTTGAGTGGTTCTGTGACAGTGACTGGCTTTGGTTTGACCATAGTTTTTTCCAGATCCATTAGAACCATGTACATGTACTTCACTCGGGTCACCTGTGACAGCAATTTTTACGGACTCTGGCGATATATCCTTGAATGAAGCATCTATACTTTCTGAGAAACTGGGATCGCCACTGTCGAAGCTGTGACGCAATCTTCGCATCCACAAGGGTACTGACCTGCCATTGCATATTTTCATGATGAAGTGTGTAAATCCCTTTTCGATCTTTTACTCTACATAATGGTGCATGACTTGCAACAACCAAAAAGGGTCCTGACCACGGAGAGCACAGCTTTGAACTTTGACCAATTTTTTTAGTTGATGAATCTCTTTTGTAGACTAAATCACCGGGTTCATATGCAGTTTCCTGTAATCGTAGGTCATAGTCTCTTTTCTGTCGAAGTTGCGTCTTGCTTATGCTTTTGCTGACTAGATCATGAGCCTCTGAGATAGTGTCTTGATCCAGTCATCTGGTGAGAGGCTATCATTATTGACTCCAAGCATAAGGTCGATAGTCTGAATTAATTCTCTACCAAACATTAGCCTGTTTGGTGTATAATCAGTAGTACGGGTCACAGTTGAGTGCCGAGCAATAGCCAACAAGGGTAAATCTCGTTCCCATTCATTGTTCTTGTGTTCAATGAAGCGCCTGATCATTTGCAGCAGCACACGATTGTATCGTTCGACCTGTCCATTAGATGACGGATGGTATGTGGTCGTTCTTTTTTTCGTGATTCCCAGTAGGTTGCATAGAGATTCAAACAGATGACTTTGAAAGTTGCTGCCTTGGTCTGTCATTATCTCAAGAGGGCAACCAAATGTGGCAATGATGTGTACAATAACTTTTTGAGCCACACTTAATACTAACTGTTCTGGTAATGCAGCTATTTCCACCCATTTGGTGAACTGATCAACCATGAGAAGGACATACCTATTACCACGAACACTGATTTGAAAGGGTTCCAGAATGTCCATATGTACTCTTTCCATGGGGTAACTAGCATGGAAAGAGCACAAAGCAACCCTAGGATTAACATTTGCCTTTTTATTAATATTACAAACTCTACAGGAGAGAATGTAATTCTCACAATCCTGACTCATATTGTACCAATACAATGACTTTTTAAGTTTAGCCAGAGTTTTGTCTCGCCCCATATGCTCACTGGATTTTACATCATGACTCATATGTAGACATTTGTGTTGTTATAAAGAAGGAACAAAAACAAAGACCTCGTGAGATTTATTATCTTGTTCTCGATTAAAGTATAGAATACCATTTTTCACAACAAGTTGTTGCCTACAAAGCGAAAGAGATCTTATTGCTGGCCCACGAAGCCGAAGCTCAGATTCCAAGGGAGCGAACCCTTTCCCAAACTCTAACCATTATTTTACCAATAATTGGATCATTACCCTGAAGATCTTTTATTTGATTTGGTGTGTAGGAATCAAACTAGTAACACTCACCATCTTTACTTTCAGGAGTTGGATTTGAACTGCATGTATCAAAATTCACAGACCGTACAGCCAGTGGAATTACGTCATCTACATCATCATTGATCCGTGACCACTAAAGAATGTGCTCGCTGGCAATAATTGCAACCTTTACAGGGAAGATGATCTAATGTTTCTCCAGCAGAATAGCAATCACATTGTATACACTCTAGGGGTATGCGGGACAATGAGTCAGCATTTGTGTGTTATGAACTATTTGCATATCAAACTGGCTTATTTCCTCCATCCATCTCGCAAGCTGACCTTCAATATGCCGAATTATCATGACCCAAACAAGACTACTGTGGTCAGTTCTTAGAATGAAAGGCCTTCCCAGGAGGTAATGATGGAAGTGTCGAAACAATTTTACTACATCTAGCAATTTCTTACGTGCAGTACAACACTTTCTCTGGGTTTTCAACAAGGCGTTACTAGCCTAACAGTTTACTTTTAACCCTTTACCCAACATGAAAAGCAGACGACACTTGCAAACAAAATTCTTGAATAACTCGTCGAGCTCGTTCCAACGAGGGGTCATAACCTATGTTTTTGAGACAAAAAATGAAAAAATAATGAAAATTAATTCGCGATTTTTGAGAATAGCGCTGGCCGGTTTTGGCCGTTACGTTGGGTAAAGGGTTAACTTACTGTTTTGAATTTGAGATAATTCTGCACCTATTGTTTTATCAGATACATCAGTGTCTAAAATAAATAAGCCGTCAGGAGAAGGATATCCCAAAATAGAAGGATTAGTTAAAATCGTTTTTAGTTTCTGGAAAACTGCCTGATGGTCTTCTCTCCACTGAAGAGGGCCTTTTGAATGAGCCAATTCATACAAGTCACTAGTAATTTAAGCAAAATTTGACATGTGTTCTCTGTGGTAGTTAACAAAACCCAAAAAGAACAACAACTGGTTTTGATTTGTGGGGATCGACCATTTTAGAATAGCTTCGATTTTGCTTGGTGCAACCAAAACTCCTTCACTACTAACCATCCTACCCAGAAATACAACTTTTCTTTTGAAGAGCTCACAATTTTGGGGCTTTAACTTCAAGTTATGTTCTCTAAACCTAGAAAATACAATCTCTAAGTTATTGTAGGCATCAATACAATTTTTACCCATTACAATAACATCATCAAGTTAAACCAAAATGTTCTGCCAAGTTAAACCTCGAAGAACAAGCTCCATAGCTCTTTGAAATGAGGCTGGGGCATTACACAAACCAGAGCTCATACGAGTGTGTTCAAATAGCCCATAACGGGTAATAAAAGCCGTTTTCTTGATGGTATCCTCATTGACAATTGATAGTATCCCTAAGCCATACCTAAAGTGCTAAAAACCAAGTACCATGCAAAGTATCAAGACAATCCTCGATGTTGGGCAGTGGGAAAGAGTCTTTCACAGTTCGATCATTTAAATTCTATAATCGACACACCATCGAACACTGACATCATTTTTCCTAACCAACACTGGGGAAGACACCCCATTTGAGGTGGAGAGTCGAATAACATCAGCAGCCAACAATTTTTCCAGGTGTTCTTTCTCCTGATCCTGAAAACCCAAAGGAGTTCTTCTCATTTTATGTTTAACTTGGGAACTGTCCCAGTCCCAATGCCATGTGTAACCCCCGAAAAACAACCTAGGTCAAGGTTAAGGTCATGCCTTGCAAATATATCTTGGTATTCAACGAGCAATTTTCCCAACATTACAGCTTGTCTGTCATCAAGATCAACTACTGAGTCATTAAATAAACAATTCAAGTGTTCAGGAATTCTTTTCTTAATATCAACAAGGGCACCACAATCTGAAGTATTAACAGTTAACCCTTCAAAATTCTCACGAGAAGAAATCCTTCTAAAATCTATTGATTCATTGTGCCCGATAATACTATCAATCTCTTCAGCGTTTCCTACTTGCATCCTACTTTTGAATCTAATAAGATGGTCACTACCATTCAAGATTCGAACAAAGAGATTGTAGGCATTTCCTAAAGTTGTTGCTAATAAGGTTCCCTTATATTGTTTATTAGGCTCAATTATAAAATCACTATCTAATTTGTCAGATAATTTAACATGTATGGACCCAATTGTGTTTGGAGGAATTCTTACACCTCTGCACACGTAGACTCTTGCCACTCTGTTCTCAACCTCTCCATTTTTCTTGAAGGAAGCAGTTATCACGTCCTCGTGAATTCTAACAGTACTATTTCTTAGATTCACAATGCACTGAATTTTCTGGAGAAAGTCAAGACCAAGAATGACTGAATCTACAATTGGAGCCACACAGATTTCCCATAGAAAACATTTCAGACCTATTTTAATTTTTACATCTTTAAAAACTTTCCCCAGAACAACTTGATCTGAAATTCCATTCAATTCTACAAATTTATGTGGCTGCTTAAAAATTCCAATTTGATGAAAGAAACTTCCATTTACAAGGGTTAAGATCGCAGCAGTATCAACTACAGGTGAGACTGGGTTATTATTAACTTCAATATTACGTTAACCCTGTGAATGCTAATTTCCTCAAATTTCTCATCTGTTGCAGTATCACTTACTAATGGCCACCTATGGCCCCCTTTGGTTTGGACCAAGAGTTGGCCGGCCTGTTAGTTCCACTGGCGTTTAAATTTGTATTATGCTTCAGAGTGATATCAGTCGGCAACTCAAATTTATCTTGTTTTGGTTTAGGAGGAGTACCAGGTAGATTAGCATTCAATGGTTGATTTTGCCTCCATTTACGATGTGAGAGAGATCTAGAGTTATTACATCTCCTATAAGGTAGTTTGGGGTATAAGTCTTGCCTCGATTTGACCGTTCAGATGAATCACCAAACATTTTCTGAGAGTAAGATTTATCTGAATATTGAAAAGGTGTGGTGGTTCTGGTATCTGTATTTTCAAATTTGTTTGTTTGAAGATTTTGAAAACACTGCGCGCTCTCGCGTTGTGTCCTTGGGCAAGGCACTTAACCCTGATTGCCTACATGGGGACACGATGACGCTGTGTACTAAGGCGTACTGCACGTTGAAGGTGCGCATGTCGTCAACCAATCTAACCCTGATTGTGCTGCGGTGCAAACTTCAGAGTTACGATGTTGGAGAGCTGATAGCTGCTCGTCGTTTTTCGGTGGTTCTCTCCGGGTACTCCGGCTTCCTCCACCCGTAAAACTGTCACCGACATGATATGACCCTGGCTGTTAATGTGGCATTAAACACCGACATGATATGACCCTGGCTGTTAATGTGGCATTAAACCCGAATAAAAAAATAAAAAACACTCCGGCAGACAGTTTTTGAATCACATGCTTAATTTCCGAAAGTTCTTTGCCAATGTCTGGATGCTGATTACCAGAGAGTCCAGGTGAGGGGTTTACCTCTTGATTGCATGTGCCTGATATTGGATCAGATTCAGAAAATGACTCATGTCGCTGTAGGTAGGATGGATTGCGATAGCCAAACATAGCTCTTTGATTGGCCGCAGAAGTTTTAACATACCTCAAAACTTTATTTATATTTGTGGGATTTTTTTCCATCACTGCCCTTGCAGTCTCTTTTTCGCGGCAACCGCGGAGAAATGCATCAATTGAAATTTGGTCTATTGTTTTCTTACTGGCATGCTTATACCCATCACGTGTTAATGAACTCTCTGAAAGCATTCTTCTATATGTTCATCCTCATGTTGTTTGATAAACTGTATATGTCTTCTGGCAGACACAGGGGCCTCTTTGCAACTGAACCTTTCTTTCAATTCACGTTTGAAAGTTTTATAATGTTTACCCAGCTGTAAAGTGTTGACATATTCCAATGCGGGACCACACAGAAAATCAAGCAAGCGTTCTATTTTTGTTTTGTTTCAGTCTCGCCTGTCTGCGATTCTCTCAAATTTCATTATAAATGGTTCCCATTTAAAAGAATCATTTCCAGAAAAGATGCGCATTTTTGGATGCTGAGGACTTCTACTTCGGCGTCGCTTATGATGTCTGCGTCTGCCTAGCTGTTCATCTAAAGAAGATGATGACCTTGAAGTGCTGCTGGAAGAGGAAACATCTTAGGAATATGTTCACTATCATCACTGGTGTATGAAAATCTACGGGAACGGTGTTTTCTTGTTGAACCTTTTTTGTGCAAGCCATCGTTATCAGTTTGGGCTGGAATGTCAGTCAAATTTGTCTTGTTGGATGAAGATGAAAGTTTTTTTGGTTTACACTCTGGCGTTGAACCTTTATAATGACTGTCAGGAGGAATAACATTTAGAATGTTAATAAGGTGGGGGTCTGGATGTATGGTAGCTTGAAGCTTTTTATCAGGAAGGACCCCATTATTACAGTTAAAACTAGAAGTCCTGTCACGAATAGTGCGCTTATCTAGGCTTAATTGCGCGTTGGAATTGCGCGCAAATGCCATATCAAATGGCATCCAAAGCACGGCAGGTTCTCCTGGTTACTCATAGCAAACACATGCAATGTTTCTGCCAATGGACCTCCGGGTTACCCGGAGGTCCATTGGCTGAAACATTGCTTGTGCACAGGCCATATGTGAAGAATTTGATAGCTTTACTATGGCCATAGCGCGTACATTAACGCGCAGATCAACGTGCTATTTGTGCGCATTTCATGACAGGACTTCTAGTTTTAACTGTAATTGATTTCACAAATGTCTTCTCTTCCTGTTCACTTTTAATATCTTTACAAATGTCTTCAAGATCACGAGTTATTTCCTTTAATTTTATATTTACATCTCTGGCAGCTGCATTTTTAAGCAACTCTATGTTTTTATTTTTGATCTGTAGCCTAGTTTGTAAAACCTCATTCTGAGCCACAGCAGACTGTAATTTAAGATTGCATGCCTCCTGTTTTGTTGTGAACATATTTGCCTATTTATTTAATTTTCCATCTATTTTATCTTGTCTGTCTACATTAGTTGCAGGCTCTGTCATGATAATAATACCTTTTGCTAGCCAATCGGCCCAAGTTTCAATACCAATTTCAGTTTCTCTTTGCAAATCAGCCAAATCTAAATGACCTTTCTGCTCACGACACTTCACTAATTTGTCCGATTTTGATGGGTCAATATTTTGTAATTTCCTAAATTCCTCTGCGGTGGCCTTCTGAATAAATATCGGTTTTACCATGATTATTGTTTTTCAAAAGAAAAATTGCAAACAAAGTGTAAATTCTACCACCTGTGAATTATTTGTGGAGTTGTATGTGTTCAGTTAACTTATTTAGTTATCATGCCAAGTTAGGAACACCATTGATTTGCCTAAAATAATAATTGGAGCCAATACAGGTAAAGTCAAATTTCAAAAAAAAATTCAATCATAAACTGAATATTGTAGACCAATTGTGAAACCGACTAAATTTAAAAATAAATCAGCCAGCGATTTGCAGGAAAACAATATTCAGATATGAAATTTAAAACTGGGGACAGAAAAATAATTTTCATTTTTGTTTACAATGGCCTACCGTAGAAATAAGAATGTGTGCAATGTAACTTCAGCTTCTATTGTTTGTCATAGAAATGGCGAGAAAAAGTGACAAAATAAACCATTGATCATTTTGTCAAAAGAAATAATAACAAAATACAGTTGTAACATTAAATTTAACCAAGTGGGAAGCGATTATCTACCTCCCCGTCGAAAAAAAGAATTATTTTAGGTGGTAATGATTTCGAGATGGAGGTCACGACATTACATGACTTTAAATTATTCAAAGTAATGAGAATGCGTGGGTTCTTCTGCACATATCGTCGCCAATGTAGCCGAGTTATTGTTAATACAACAATACACCTTCAATAATTAGCAAAGATCTTCAGGTGATTCACTGAAAATCCACCAAGATGTGTCGACAATTCGTGTGTTTGTCGAGAGACATCCGTTCAGGTGAAGATGGTATCTGTGAATAATTTTCTCTGTTGTCCAAGGGAGATTATCCAATTCGTCATCCAGAATATCGGTCCAAACGTACCCTGGTATTTCATCACCAGTACCACAGTATTTAATTTGAATTTATGGAATATCACAGGTGAAAATTACAAAAGTGAACAAATTTTCCCTACTTATATAGCACGAAATGGTGGCACGTAACAGTAAACTGAAATATAAAATAGGTATAAAATAGAAAATAAATAAAATGAAATCTGGTAATGTAAAGGATTTCTGGACAACCGTTAAAGTGTTAGGGGTTAACAACTCTACACACAAAACAACCTCATGTACCGAATTTTATAATTACTTTGAGGCTGTTGAAAGGGATATGTAGGTACGGGTAACAAAATCCCAAGTGATAATATTGAGAGTTTACCAACTTTTAATAATACAGATAATAACGTACTAAACTCTCGTATTACAATGTCAGAACTGGGGCCAATACTATAAAACGTTTACAATTGTATTTTCTAGAATAGTATTTTCTAGTTATGACTTTAAATGGGTTGAAATGAACCATTAGTATTTTCAAAGATGTGGCAATTTGTCAGTTGGAAAATTGCCATATCTTTTAAAATGCAAATGATTCATTTCAGTCAGTTATATTAATAGGTAGACAATACAATTCTAGAAAATACAATTGTAAAAGTTTTAAAGTATTGGCTCCTGGAGGGAGCTGTGAAAACCAGTAAACCCGGGAAGTTGCCTGGAATAGACGGCATTGCAAATGTATATATATAGAGGATATCTACGCTGTTTTAGTAAATATCGGGAATTGTCTCATTCGCGTGGACCTGAAAGTATTATTTTTCACTCGCGTTTGTCGCCTGGAATGGACGGCATTGCAAATGTATATATATAGAGGATATCTACGCTGTTTTAGTAAATATCGGGAATTGTCTCATTCGCGTGGACCTGAAAGTATTATTTTTCACTCGCGTTTGTCGCCTGGAATGGACGGCATTGCAAATGTATATATATAGAGGATATCTACGCTGTTTTAGTAAATATCGGGAATTGTCTCATTCGCGTGGACCTGAAAGTATTATTTTTCACTCGCGTTTGTCGCCTGGAATGGACGGCATTGCAAATGTATATATATAGAGGATATCTACGCTGTTTTAGTAAATATCGGGAATTCTCTCATGAGTGTGGACTTGAAAGTTTTATTTTTCGCGAGCGCTTGCGCGAGTGAAAAATAATACTTTCAGGTCCACGCGAATGAGATAACTCCCGATATTCACTAAAATAGCGTACATTTTCTTTTTATTACATGCTACGTGGCATTTTACTGTACAATATTCAGCAGTCCAATTCGACTGCAAACAGTTTCAAGACAATAACAATGGTTTTTTGATCGTTCCTTCAGGGAGACGTTCAAGGCTACATCATGCGCCGAAGCGTGACGCCATTTAGGAGGCTACTGAAAAAATTCATCGCGTGGTCCTGAAAATATTATTTTTCTCGAGCGCTTGCGACTAAAATTCTGACTAAAATAGAGTAGATTTTCCTTTTTATTATATGTTACGAGGCATTTTATTGCACAATATTCATCCAAATTCGACCCCAAACGCGTACGTTTCAAAACAACAACAAAGATTAGCTTATCGTTCCTTCCAGGCGACGTGATTTGGCATAGCGTGACGTCATTTTGGAAGCTACTGAGGGATATTTTTCGATATCCATCGAGTCGATAGATATCGCGAAATATCTTTTACATAATTTGCGATAATTCACAGGCAAGCATATACAAAACACATACTATTAAAGCTATTTATCGTGAATTTGAAAATTGGTAAATTGCCACAGGACTGGACAGTTGGGGTCATTAAACCTGTATTTAAAATAAACTAAAAGGGGATTTGTTAATTCCTAACAACTATAGGAAAGTCATACTAGTAAACTGTCTGCCAAAGCTATTCACAGGTGTACTAAGTTGTATAAAGTTGAAATTAAGTAACATTTATGTCCACATGGCCCAGACACATTCCCTTTGGATATGGGTAAATAACCGTTGTCCCATTTCGTTAAATGACATCTGTACATTCGCTTTGAGATCTAATATCTTTCTAGTTATCCGTGAGGTTGGGGTTGTTTGTATGATTGTGGAAGAATTCTGTGCATTTATATCCCAATGCAACGTGATCCTTAAGTGATAGGCGAGTTTCTATTGCTTTATACTTTTATATTTAGATTGCTGCTACACTTTCATTCTTTTTGGCACTTTCTTTCTGGAGGGTGAAATGTTAAGGCTGATCAATTAATATATTTCACCTGCAGCTAAACCGCGGCAGGTTAGTATAAAATAAACGTACAGTGTTTTCAAATATAAAAAAAATATTCTACGAGTAGGATTAAGAATGAAACCGACGAGCCTCATCCTTAATTCTACGAGTAGAATTATTTTTTTTACTTGAAAACGCCATACGTTTATTTTCTTTATCCCATAAATCTTTTACAGGGCAGTCGCGGCAAACTCGTGCTGTTAGTCACTACAAAACACGGCGAGAAGTGAACAGGAGCACATTGCCCCAATTTGATCGTCAAGCAAAATTGCATAGGATAAACAAGGTGCAGTGATACATTTCTGTCTAAAAGTAATTCCCCTACAAACTTGAGCTAATCTTGTAAAATACTTTATTAAATGAACAAGGTTTAGTGTTTTCTACTGGTATTGTGTAATACTTTCAAAAAGGTTTAAAGAAAACAACAATTGAACTGTTAATTATACTACATAAATGCGGTAAAGGTCAGGGATCAACAAGTCCGTCTCTACTATGGGAATAAATTCTTTCAGTGTTAAACCTATGGGGAAAATGTATCACCCAACTAGGAACATAAAGCAAAAATTTATCAAAGGCTTTTATTCTTCGAATAAACGGCAGTTTATGGGATAAAAGAAATTAACTGATCTACTTTTCGCAAAAATAGGCTTTATAGGCTTCTGATATAACGGAGTCAAACCAAATACAGGTTTTTTGCTCCAAGGTCGAGCAATTCCAAACACCGTTAGCATTGTCAAAAATAGTTTGATGCTAAGGTTGCGTTCCGCAACCTTTGCTTCCCGATTCTAGTCTATGAATTTGCCGTGCTTTAGTACTGTTTTTCAGAAACGGTATCCGGGAGGTTAGACCATAGCTCCAGTGGTGATGTTGGTCTGGGAAGAAATTATTATTCGCCGTAATCTCATAAATTATAATCATTGATACCATGGTGTATGAATTTACCGGGTATCATGACTGACTTTCAGAACTCAGAGCCGCAGAGCCTTGAATTTGCCCTTCCTGGGATTAAGAATTAATTATTAACAGTGATGTCTAACAGTGTGTGGTATGAACACTAATAATAAGAGATTCATTGTGTTTTGTAGCTGGCAACTGTTCATTAAAAAACAAACATACAATCACACATTCCGTAATTGTTGCTAATCGATACGTAACAATCGACTGGAAAGAAGTGTGTTTCGTCTTCAAATCATTTCTCCTCCATCCACGCTTCTGATGAGAAGAATGCGACCCCGCTCTTCTCTTATCTTTTATTTGTTGGTGGAGATAATATGTCGTTCATCTGAACGAAGTTGTGGTGTAACATGGAAGGTTGTACCACCATTTACAGCAAAGATACCTCCATCCTGTGGTCTGCGTGAGTCCTATGCTTTTATTGTAGAGGACTGCGCCGCACAATGCCTGACATTCCACCAGTGTTACTCATTTTTGTTTTCGAACACGACGAAAAGCTGCAACATGTTCAAGTGTATTTTGGAAGGTGGGAAAGATCCAGTGTTTCTGAATGAAACAAACTTGAGTACGAGATATTTTAACAGTGATGTTAGTAAGTATTTATCTATTATGTGTTAAGTTTACAAGAGGCGAGCTCTCGGAGTATACAACGTCATGACAAAATTAATAGAACATTTTGTTATACATGAACACGCAAGATTATAGATTATAAAATTTTTCACTTTCACTCTATCAAGAACGTTACGAAAATCAACCGTGAATCAATGATATTGTTTTTTGTTTTTTTTTTTTTTTGTTTGTTCTTTTTCTTTTTTTCTATAAATGATGAAATAACTGTTATTATGTTATAGTTATATTAAATATTCTATATGTTAAAATTTAATACATTTGTGAAGTGTACCAACGGAAATATATAGGAACTATATTCCATTAGTTCGGACTATTAATGCGGAAAACCACCGATTTATCGCTGGAAACTACCAACTTCTGAAAAGCGTTTAATAAAAAGAAAACCTATCGTTTTTGAGTGGATACCGAAAATTAGCTTATTCATGCTTTGGAGAAATGCTCCTTTTTCACGACTGGCAAGTGGTCACTCAGGGGATAATTTTCGGTATCGACTAAAAGACACTGGATATCCACTTTGTTTTTTGGTTTTTTTTTTCTTTTGGCTTTGTTTTTTGCCAAAATTAATTACAGCTTTTATTTTTATAAAAAAAATGAAGAACGAAAGCCTGAAAATATTTCTTTCTGTTTCAGTCTCATACATTTTAAAAAGATAAGGAAGACAAAGTCTTGGTCGTCTGTTCGGAAGAGTCCCTTAACCCTTTACCTAACATGAAAAGCAGACGACACTTGCAAACAAACTTCTTGAATAACTATTTTTTTTCATATTTGTCTTAAAAACATAGGTTATGACCCCTCATTGGAACGAGCTCGACGAGCTCGTTCCAAAGAGGGGTCATAACCTATGTTTTGAGACAAAACATGAAAATATAAAGAAATTTAAACTGTTACAGTCAGTCTACCAATCTTTTAATTACTCTGGTAAAGGGTAGCGCAGGTCCATGTTGATATGAAACTGCGAATGGTTTCCTCGTGAAGGAAGACAGATTCTCAGCACATGCAGTTTTGTCTGCTTGTATCAAGATTCCAGTCATCTCCTGTATTATTATATGGCCTCTGAATTATCGCAAATTATCTGAAATATATTTCTGGATATCCATCGAATTGATGTTTAACGAGTAATATCCCTCAGTAGCTTTCTAAATGATATCACGCTTCGGTGCGTCACTTCGCCTTTGATACTGTTACAAGCGTTTCAGTGCTGGCTTTTACCAGAAGTTCCAAAGTTCATGTTATTCCAAACCGTTCTGGTGATTCTATGCCGGAACAATTAGATATATAATAATAATAATAAAATAATAAAGTAAAATAATTAGATGTATAGAAAGTGACTCCGAAATTGATATTTAGCCTTGAACTGGGTAACTTTTCCGAAAATCCTTTTTGATCGCTTCGCTCAGACAGTTGTTTTAGTCGAGTCGGCGCACTCAATTCTAACTTCCTTGTTATAAACTGATATTTAAAATGTTCTAAAAATTAACATTAATGACAAATATGAGAATATTCTAATTTGTAGTATTATAATTATTAAATTTCATCTGTGAGTTAAACAATTAGTAGATTGAATTATTGTGGGAACGGCGGACTATCTTTTTATATTTCAGTAATTTGACTAGTACGGGCTTAAACAAGCGACCAGCTGATCTTTGTTATATACACCTGGAACTTACTTAAGCACCCCCCTGAAAAGTTTCATGACAGTGGAGTTGCTGTTAATTGTTAACTATTATGTTTTAATGATTGTTATGTCTTGCAGTACATTTCGTCTCGTGAAAAACATGATATTTCTGCTTTATAGCGTACCCCAAGCACGCAACACACGAATGTCACAAGAAACACTATCATCCACATGCAATATCTGGGTATAAAATAAGACATTCTGTCACTTCTTTTATCAGTAAATGTTTATATGGCAAGGGGGAGACCGTCAGAGGCACGAAGATGGCAAATCGTTGGCATGCATGCAACAGGCATGTCATTCTAAGCCATTGGAAGGCAACTTTGCTATAGTCATTCTGTCGTCAGCAGACTTGTCCACAAACCTCAACAAACCAACGATGTTAAGGACCGGCCAGGGCCTAGACAACCCCGAAGGTCCTTTCCGCGGAACGGTCGGAGACTGGCACGCCTCGTTAAGAATGAACCCTTTGCTTCAAGGGGGGTTCAGAAATGCCTTTGGCTCCCCAACAGACGTCTGTACAACAGAACTGTCCGAAACCGTCTCAAAGCACTGGGTATGAGGTCCGGAAGTGTCATCAAGCGTCCACCTCTGTCATGTCGGCATCAAAGACGACGTTTTGAGTGGTATATGGCATGCCAACATTAGAATCTCAGGACATGGGGGAGAATCCATTGGTCAGACGAGAGTAGGTTCTTGCTTCACGTCACAGATGGTCGCATGAGAGTGTGGAGGCATAGAAATGTTGCTTATGTGCCCTGGAAAATCAGACCTAATGGTCCTTATCGTGGAGGATCAGTAATGATCTGGGGATGCCTCTTTCATGATTGCAAACTGATATGGAGACTCCACGTGGGAATCTCAATGGTCATCAGTACATCCGGGACATTCTCAATCCGGTTGTCGTGCCTCATTTTGACAACCATCCGTTGACTACTCGCCCTGTATTCATGAACAAAAATGCACGGCTGCATCGTCCCCATGCTGTGAGAGTATTCCTTCAGGACAACGATTTTTGTTACAACACTATCTTGGCCTCCAAAGAGACCCGATTTGAATCCCTTAGAACACATCTGGGACTTTCTCGGACGTCGTGTGCATGCAAGAGATCCACCTGTACAGAATTTGGCCGATTTGGAAGCAACATTACATGAGGAGTGGCAGAAGCTGCCTCTAGACCGTATCAGAAGGATCACTAGTCGCATTAGGAAGAGGGTTCAGGCTGTCATCCGGGCACATGGTTGATACACTCGCTACTGACGTCAGACACTGCTACTGTGTTCAGGAGATAACAAGTTACATTTTTGCCAGTAATTACCGGCATTGCTTCATCATGGACAGTTCCAGCCCATACTTGTCGAGAGAACATGTTTCCATCAAAAACATTAGTGACAGATATGTACAATAAGTAGCTCCATTAAAATACTGCGTATTTTCATCATTGGGTTGTCTGTCATTTGTCAATAGGTCATTCTTTCCGCAAACAATAACTTTTGGCCATCTGAAAGATAGCATGGAAGTTATGATAGTTTCTATTAACACCACTGAGAAAAAAAACAGGGGGTGCTTAATTAAGTTCCAGGTGTATACTTTTGAAACATACGTGCCTCCTGTCGAATTGGATAGAATATGACGCAGTAAAATGTCACGTAGCATATAATAAAGACAAACTACCCTATCTTAGTGAAAATCTGGAATTATCTTATTCATGTGGAGCTGGAGATATGTATTTTCCACTCGCACAAGCACTCGTGAAAAAAGAAAACTTTCAGGTTCACATTGATGAGATAATTCCCGATATTCACTAAAATAGCGTAGATATTTTCTATATAATTACTTGTATGACAACCATTGCGGGCATTTGTCAGAGTCAGTTTAATACATGAGAATGTTTGTGAAAAGAATCTTCCAAACAGGGGTCATTTATTTTGGAAAAAAACAATGTGCTATTAATTTGTCCTGTGTCATGAATGATAACTAGATGTATGTAACCAAAAGGTAACAATCAAAGACTGGGGAACCGAAATGACCGAAGCCCGTCGAGGAGTAGTCCGGCCGCTAAACGCCAACTGTCTGCCCAACCTCATTGTCGCGTCCAAGGTTTTTTCTCGGTGGCTTTTGATAGAAGGACATCTACTGATTTGGAAAAAGTTTATCTGACGTCTGACAGCATTGCACTTCGAGATATTCATCGCAGAAAAGGGGTATCCAATTTCAGTTCGCATAGATAGCCTACGTGCTATAATTCTCATATAAAATCGGCATTTACTAGAAAAAAGTCTAGAAGTTTATACTCATACAGACACAAACGACATTATTCAATGCTTAACCCTTTACCTAACATGAAAAGCAGACGACACTTGCAAAAAAAATTCTTGAGTAACTAATTTTTTTCATTTTTTGTCTCAAAAACATAGGTTATGACCCCTCGTTGGAACGAGCTCGTTGAGCTCGTTCCAACGAGTGGTCATAACCTATGTTTTTGAGACAAAAAATGAAAATATTTTGAAAATTAATTGGCGATTTTTGAGAATAGCGCTGGCCGGTTTTGGCCGTTACGTTGGGTAAAGGGTTAAGCAAGTGCACATTTGCCGAAAGCTGCTATTTTGTTTTGAAGACAAGCGTTTAATGAACAGCATTTGAGAGCAAAGCTTGCCTTATTCTTTTGTCATTTCATTTTTCTTTAGTCCGGCACTATTTGATTTTTTTCTTGGGAAAGTGGGACTATTGTTTTCAATTCTGTAACATACAGTACGTGGAGAGTGTATTATCACTAAATCACCCACAGGGTGGAGATTCCACCTAAGCAATAATTGCAAATTTGTTGCATGGCATAACAAGCACAAGCAAAGTTTCAGCCAATGGTTCTGAAACATTGCTTGTATGTTTTGTCGAAATGTACAAAATTTTAAAGTTATAGTTTGGGTGATAACTCCACTCCGCGGTTGATTTAGTTACAATCCACTCTCCACGTACTGTATAGCATGGCCAGTAGTTGCTTTTTCTCACAGAAATACGGATGTGAACTTGTTAGGGTAAGTGACCATCTGATAAACGTGGCATAAAAGCGAATCGAGAACATAATCAGATGCAGCGAACTGTGTACAAATGGCCTGCATGTAGATTTACAATTGCAGCTAGATTTGGATGCCAATTTAGTCTTGAGAAGTCACAAATATTGCGTAGAAAAATATGTTCTCTCGAAAAGTGTATGGCAAGATACATCAAGCAGAGATATTCCTACCGAGGCGGATGCACCACCCGAGAAAAGGTCTTGGCTATGTCAGGCACAAATTGTGCTTGATTTCAGACGACACTGTCTATTTTGTGGTTGCAATTGTGATCTGATCTGTGCCACGGGATCGACTTTTCTTGGAAGTCGGTTGGAGTAATCTGGAAAACAGGCGTTATGTTCAGCAAATGTGTAACTTTTACAAAATTCTTACTGGGAATGCTCCGAGCTTCCTCCACGATCTTTTACTATCTCGTGTCGCCGACATATCCCATTATAATTTACGAAACGCGTCTAATTTTGCCCTTCACACGATCATTTTTCCCTTCGTGTACTGAGATGTGGAACACCCTTCCGGAGGCTGTTCGAAACAGTCGGTCGCTTGGGGAATTCAAGAAGTCCATCTCACCACCCTTATTTAAGCCTCCAACATATTTCTCAACCGGTATAAGGAAATACAACATCATTCACGCAAAATGGCCAACGGGATGTAATTACCATAATGGTGACAAATTCCGCAACTACATCTCAGATTCTCCGTTTTGCTTTTGTAACGATGGCGTTGAAGATGCAGAACATTATTCCCGTGTCCTTTAAATTCTGATATTCGCAGTATCCTCATAGATGCATTGTCGAAACTCACGTCCAACTGGAAATCATTGGATTTAATTTTATATGGAAGCCCGTCATTACCCGAAATTAGCAACGTATCAGTTTTCTTATCTGTTCAAAAATTGATTCGTGACTCACATAGATTTGATGTACAGTTGCAGAATAAGCTGCGTCTCTCAGCAAATCTGAGTGCTCCAGGGTTGTATAAATGATCTGACTTCTCCCGTGGATGTCCTCTCACAGCGGGACCTGAAAGTCAATCTGTGTGAGGACAACACGGCGGATGTTAGATTAGTACGGACGTGGAAAGAGCACGCCAAGATTAACTGGTCTGTGAACTTTCTTTAGCGGCACTAAACTAAATTTAGAACTGAATAAAATGGGGGGGGGGGGGGGTCATCACATCTGGAATTTCTGTTGTATATTGTTATATTTTGTTTGTTTGTTTTGTTTTGTTTTTTTTTGTGGTTTCTTTTGGGGTTTTTTTTGTTTTTTTGTTGTTGTTTTTTTCTTTTTTTTCTTTTTTTTTTGTCTTCTTTTTTTCATTCTGCTTTTACCTGATTTTCTACTCTTTCTCTCTCTCTCTCTCTCTCCCTCTCTCTCTCTCTCTCTCTCTCTCTTTCTTTTCTTTCTTTCTTTTTCTCTCTCTCTCTCTTGAGTTAACTTCTTTTTGTGTATAATGTTTACGTAATGTTATATTTTCTTCTGCCTTTTGCAATCTGTTAGTCTTTGTACAGGAGCAGGAGGTTTTCTAAGTGGTAAGCACTTGTCCCCCAATCCTGATTTGCATTGTTGAATGACAAATAACAATATGTTTAATCTAACTGTGATGTGACAAAATACCATAAAAACTCGGCAAGATTGATAGATGCTTATATTTTTCGCCAGGTAGTGAATCTTGGAACCAGCAGTAATTTATCGCAAAACGATGAGATACTCCGGGTTTGTGAGCAACGAAAAGATAAATGGGGGAAGAGGTTATGTTAAGGGTCCTATGTGCTACGAGTGTTTCCATTTAGTTTAAACAATATTTTATTCAATAAATATGCTATACGTTACAGAACTGAACACCAAAAAGTAACAATGTACGACAGCGCAGCTGAGAATATAACATATATTTAACAAAAAACAAATTGCAAAGTAATGGGCGGATTTGACAGAAAGCCGGAGATACATTTATGAGTCCAAGATCTGTACCACCCGCGGCAAAGCAGTTCATTGACACGACACAACAGATTCAAATCCCAATGCTGAAGCACTGAAATCGGTTGTTGCTTTCACAAGAGAAGGCTAATCACTTTCATGGAATTTGGTCGACTTGTTCAAATTGTATGGTGAGTGTGGGGGTACCTGTATTTCCTGGCAGGTTTTTGTTGCTAAGCTTGTTGAGACGTACGGCAACGACATTTTTGTCCTTTCCTCGTCAGGGATAGCCACGATTTTAGCGGATAGATCGAGAGCTGGACCGGATTTACGTCTTAACATGGGATCCCGGTGATTGTGATGCCGAAAGTGCAATGAAGATTTTGAAGAAAAGTATATGCGCCGAAATAAAGGTTATAGATATAGATTGAAACACTTATCATCTCGGGCACAACATTGACAAAATATCAAAGTTTTCAAGCGGGACGTTGTTGGCTTTTCTGGGTAGCTTGTTACCGAAATTAGGCCACACCCTACCTGGGATGCTGATTAGCAACATTGTAATATCACTAGTACGTGGGATGCCAACAACAATGTAAATTGGTCTTGCTGCTATGATGGGGAACTTTTAAGACCTCATAGAAACGATGCATGACTTCGAAGTGACATGCTCCCATGATGCATTGTTGCATTTCAGGAAATCGGCAGCAAATGCGGCAGCTGGTAATGTTGACTTCACGCCAATATCTAATTCTAACGGTGGACTAATACAGCTAGTGGTAGATAATTTCGATTCTGACTTTGCATCTCAGAATGGAAAACTTAGTATCCGTTCTCTGGCTGTTTTGTAAACTCAAGCAAATAGCACGGCCCATTCGCAACTTAAAGGGTCTGAAATGTCAAAGACTGTTGACTATCAGTGGGATGTAGTTCATTATCATGGACCGAAACGCCCGGATATGCCTGTTTCTCACGCAAAAAGGTGCATCCCGTCTCTCTATTTTCTTTGTCACATTCTGCTCTTGCAACTCCACACTGGAGTGCAATGAACAAACAGATACATGAATAGGACTGATGAATAAAATCACCAAACACCCAAAACATTTCCTTAACCCTTTACTCAACGTAACGTTCAAAACCGGCCGGCACTATTCTCAAAAATAGGCAATTAATTTTCATTATTTTTTTCATTTTTTGTCTCAAAAACATAGATTATGGCCCCTCATTGGAACGAGCTCGTCGAGCTCGTTCCAATGAGGGGTCATAACCTATGCTTTTGAGACAAAAATTTTTTAAAAATTAGTTATTCAAGGATATTTTTTGCAAGTGTCGTCTGCTTTTCATGTTAGGTAAAGGGTTCGAAATGCATCTATCCACGGATACAAGCTCTGGTATGCACGTGGAAGTCAGATATTGCAGTCCGCGAAATGATGGCGTCACCTTAACGGTTGATATTTCATATTGCTCGAGGCTGCCAGACTCCAGGGCGCTTTTTCGTAGTCAGGAGATGTTACTTTTACACATTCCATCGAGAAAAAAACATTGGACGTCACTTTGAGGTTCAGTGCCCAGGCAACCGTACTAGACTGAAAGCCTGGACATAAAAAACTGTAGAGTTACGGTTATCTGCTCTCAAACTAGTTTGCTTTTCGTTTACAACTGAATCTTTTTACGAGAATGTTAAACGCGGGCATCTTCAATCCAGCACTGATCCTCTCTAAATCACGGTTAATTCCGAAATGTGACCCAACGTAATCCGGATGGATCACTAATGATAAATAGAGGAAGTTGTTCCCAATAGGCATTCCTGGGTATGTACACCCTACGCCTGCTCTGGAATTGATGCCAGCGTGGCTCGGCCCAGGCACGTTCTTCTAAGAGATGCACATGCCTGTTTGCAAACATATCATGCATGATGGTGTATAATAAATTTCAAAGGAGATTAGAACGTGCGTCACGTTGAGCTGACTTCAAAAACAAGTTGTATTATGTGATACTGACATGACGTAGCAACTGTTTTTAACAATCCCTACTCTTTCATATTCTTGTGTGGGAAGCTGTCTCGTGTGAATTTCATAATTTGCAAAATGGGTCATGGTATCAATTGCCGGAAAATGTGACAATTGTTACATTTTTGCTTGTCATTTTCGCGGCCATCTCTAAAAAAATAAAAAGCATTTCTGAAACCAAAAGATTTGTGACAAGTACGTGACAGCTTTCAGAACACGAGTCATGGATATGTCTTTGAATTTTTAATCACTCTTCTGTGTAAGATAAAAGTTGATTGACATGGGCATATTTGTTAAATTTCCGGCCATTTGACGCCAGCTGGGATTTCAGCCAGTAGGAATAATCTGATTTCATTCTTACGTTCTGAACTAGAGTTATACGCCTACATGGAAATATGGTTTAGTTTGACCCTTGAAGAAGAAAGCCTTTGGAGATTTTCGCAAAACGAAGTACTCAAATTTTACATGAATTTGGCGGCCAAATTGGCGGCCCTCTCGGTGAAATGGCCCACTAACTCGCACTTTTGAGCTTAAATAGCCCGATGTCATTTACATTCAACAGGATGACTTATCCGAAAAAAACGATGAAATGGCATAGAAAGCCCTTGTACTTGATGCAAAAATTCCGGCGCCATTTTGTCGGTCATTTTGAAAAATGGCAAATAGCTCAAAATGACAAGTTGTCGACTGAGTGCTAAAATGTTCTATGTCCCCTATGGGACATAGAACATTCTAGCACTAAACCGACGAAGGTTTTACAGTGTGGCTTCAAACGGGGTCGGGTTCAACACAAAAAGTTACCATAGAAACGTCAGAAAAAAACGTTCGCCACCCCAAAATTCCCTGATTTTACCCAAAATCGGCTACGTTTGCTGCTAAATAAGGGAAACTTTAGATTTTTTTTCCAAACCATAGATGATCTTCTTCTTATAGAACAAAAACACCTGACGGTCTGATTTTAATTAGAGTTGTGAAGGAGAGATAATCTCTGTTGCTGCTTTAAGATGTTTTTAATAAAAAAAATACTGACGTTTTTTGTCAACAATTACGAAAATTTATTATCGGGCAACTACTCTTATCCTTCACTTCAAAATTTACTTTTGTCTTCATAGATCTTTGTCCAGCTTGGCTGAATTACAAATATGCACCTGGTGTGAACCTGTGTTACAGAATCGGGTCTGATGATGGAAGCTGGGCTGAACACAGAGACATATGTCTGAGAGAAGGAGGACATCTGTTGTTTATTGAAAGCCAGGAAGTAAATGATTTCATCGTGGATATTTACAAAGCAGGTTAGTGAGGCAATGTTGGAAATGCCAACATTGAGGATTCAATACGTACGATATTGTGATCACAAAACCGGACAGAGAATTTCAACCGGATCGTGACTGGGCCGCGATCCGGTCTAAATTCGCCGTCTGCTTAACTCACAACAACGCTGTGGTATCTCAATTGTGGAAAGATAAATGCAGGAATATTAAATCTCTCTCTCTCTCTCTCTCTCTCTCTCTCTCTCTCTCTCTCTCTCTCTCTCTCTCTCTCTCTCTAGCGCGCTCTCTCTCTCCTCTCATAATTATTACAGTTCATAATAATGTGCTTCTCATCTTCAATGTCGCGGGAGCCACGGTATGTACATATATACTCGTTGAGCGGAACAGGAGGTTGCGAATGTCGCCCCTTTCTATAGCTAGTGAGCGACTGCTTACACGAATTCTGGTAAATAGCTATTTTACAGTTAACGACCCGGCAAGTAAAAGATGTCATTACATTTGCTATCATTATTCAATGTTCATGCAATCTTCCAGGGCTGAGCAAATTGGGCAAACAATCGTTTTATTTTCCACACAAGAGAAATAAGGTGACCATTTCCTTGTTGCCTACATTACTGGAACTCGGACAAATAACACATAGCAAAACGTCTACTCGACTGTGATTTACTTTGTAATGATGATAGAATTTGAGTGTTCCTTGATTGTGGAGATGAAGTACTGTGATGGAAATACCGTTGCAGAAAAGCTTCCCGAGACCTACCTGAAGGTCTATTAGTAGTAGGAGAGCGATGGATCGTGCCCAATGGGCAGGACCCCAGGCAGGACCCCGGAAGTGACGTCATGTCACGTGACCTGGTGGCGCCATGTTGGCTGCCATGGTAACCTGCGCGAGCGGCCATCTTGTGACGTCATCTCCATAGTGATACGTGGTGTGGGTGGGCATGCGCAGCGCATGTTGTTAGGGTGATACGTGTTCCGTCGTCCATTTTGTATACTGGAGGCCGCCATCTTGGTTTCTATGGTAGCACGTGGTTGCTATGTGACCCAAAACCTTCTAACAAGACAGGGGTATATTCGGAGGGTATGTTCCTTTGTAGAAGAGTAATTTCCCGATTCGTAGAATTACCCAAATAAACCCGACAAGATTTACTATTTCGAATTCTTTCAGAATTCTCTACTTCTATCTATATGTGCAATTGTTTTCGTCTATCTGGCCATGTTCCTTTGTTCTGGAGTATACTCCAGTAGCGTAGAAGAGCCTATTAGTTGGAACAGCTTTACTTATTATTACTATAATTAGCTATTCTGGTTTATTCTTGTTAGTTCTGACCCTATTCCAAGTACTCTTGTTGTTTCATATATCTAGATCATTTATAACCAATCAGATTGCTTGATTTCCCATAATCTGTATGCAGGGTTATCTCCCCTTATTACAACGAAGTCGTATCCGATTCTCATCACCTCTATACTATATCCAATGGCCATATCCCATGGAATCCCATTTTTGGAGAAACACCCGTGGCTATGGAATCCCTTTTTTGTCGTATGAGGCCATGAGGGCTATGTAAAAGCCCTCAATGAGTCCTTATATATTATCCCTCATACCCTCATTGAATTTTGAGGTTATGAGGACCATTAAAAATACCACAATGAGGTATAATTTACTACGACTCTTAGCCTCATTTCAGTATTTGAGGATACCTATGGCCTGGTATTGTATTATTCGAGGATACCTATCGAGGATACCTTTTGGAGAATCCCTTTTTTGTCGTATGAGGCCATGAGGGCTATGTAAAAGCCCTCAATTAGTCCTCATTTATTATCCCTCATACCCTCATTGAATTTTGAGGTTATGAGGACCATTAAAAATCCCTCAATGCGGTATAATTTACTACGACTCTTAGCCTCATTTCAGTATTTGAGGATACCTATGGCCTGGTATTGTATTATTCGAGGATACCTATCGAGGATACCTTTTGGAGAATCCCTTTTTTATCGTATGAGGCCATGAGGGCTATGTAAAAGCCCTCAATGAGTCCTCATTTATTATCCCTCATAGTCTCATTGAATTTTGAGGTTATGTGGACCATTAAAAATCCCTCAATGAGGTATAATTTACTACGACTCTTATCCTCATTTCAGAAAAAAGGGATTCCACAAATGGGATTCCAAAAAGGGATTCCACAAATGGGATTCCAAAAAAGGGATTCCACAAATGGGATTCCTTTTCCATCTTGTCGCCAAAGCTCCAAGGCCACTACAGGTCTGTGGTCTATATGTCCTATCATTAGCTTCTACAACAGTCTTGTTCCATTGCGGCCTTGTACCAGTACTATTGACTAAACTACCAGCCATTAATATTGACTTGTATCACTACTTCCTAGCTATACCTATCTCAGTCTCGACTATAACATTGATCAAGGTTGAATCAGATTTCCCCTGTATACATATAAGGCATTCCGTAATTGAGATTCCTAGCCGAGTCCGTAAAATATGGATTCCGTGTTTTAACATCAACACTCGAGGGTATTCCCCTTCCCTATTGGAAGAATTTAGTTTAATGGGTTGTATTTCATTCAGTTAAAATTCAGATCACCTTCGTTTTATTTTCATTAAGTTTAAAATTTATTCAGTTCAAAGGGTGTTAATACCTTCATTAGGGTTATAGTTCAAAAATAAAGTCAAACGGGTTTTAATTACATAAAGTTCATTCAAACAGTTCAAAGGGTTTTAATTACATAAAGTTCATTCAAACAGTTCATTTCAAACAGTGGGTTATATTTTGGGGTTACATAGTTCATTCAGGTGAAAAATTTGTTATGGTCAATTCACTTCGATAACTTCTTTGGGTCAGTTCTCTTCTATCTGTTCTGTTCACTTCGATCTTGGTTGTGTTGGATCTTTGTTCAATTTGTTATGTTCCCTTCCATCTTAATTGTATTTGATCTGTTAAGTCTGTCCAACTAGTTCGATCAATTCGACTAGTTTGACATTTTTTCACTTTGTTATGTTTACATTTTGGTTCTGATGGATCTGTACCTTTGTTATTTTGTAGCGGCTGGGTGTATCTGTTCAGAGTCTTGTAGTCATTGTTGAAATGGGTGTTATCAATCCCTTTCCGTACCCTCGAGTGTTGATGTTAAAACACGGAATCCTTATTTTACGGACTCGGCTCCTGAAATGAGGCTAAGAATAGTAGTAAATTATACCTCATTGAGGGATTTTTAATGGTCCACATAACCTCAAAATTCAATGAGGGTACGAGGGATAATAAATGAGGACTCATTGAGGGCTTTTACATAGCCCTCATGGCCTCATACGACAAAAAAAGGATTCTCCAAAAGGTATTCTCGATAGGTATCCTCGAATAATACAATACCAGGCCATAGGTATCCTCAAATACTGAAATGAGGCTAAGAGTCGTAGTAAATTATACCTCATTGAGGGATTTTTAATGGTCCTCATAACCTCAAAATTCAATGAGGGTATGAGGGATAATAAATGAGGACTCATTGAGGGTTTTTACATAGCCCTCGTGGCCTCATACGACAAAAAATGGATTCTCCAAAAGGTATCCTCGATAGGTATCCTCGAATGATACAATACCAGGCCATAGGTATCCTCAAATACTGAAATGAGGATAAGAGTCGTAGTAAATTATACCTCACTGAGGAATTTTTAATGGTCCTCATAAACTCAAAATTCAATGAGGGTATGAGAGATAATATATGAGGACTCATTGAGGGCTTTTACATAGCCCTCATGGCCTCATACGACAAAAAAGGGATTCCATAGCCACGGGTGTTTCCCCAAAAATGGGATTCCATGGGATATGGCCATTGGATATAGAGGTGATGAGAATCGGATACGACTTCGTTGTAATAAGGGGAGATAACCCTGCATACAGATTATGGGAAATCAAGCAATCTGATTGGTTATAAATGATCTAGATATATGAAACAACAAGAGTACTTGGAATAGGGTCAGAACTAACAAGAATAAACCAGAATAGCTAACTATAGTAATAATAAGTAAAGCTGTTCCAATAGGCTCTTCTACGCTACTGGAGTATACTCCAGAACAAAGGAACATGGCCAGATAGACGAAAACAATTGCACATATAGATAGAAGTAGAGAATTCTGAAAGAATTCGAAATAGTAAATCTTGTCGGGTTTATTTGGGTAATTCTACGAATCGGGAAATTACTCTTCTACAAAGGAACATACCCTACGAATATACCCCTCTCTTGGTAGAAGGTTTTGGGTCACATAGCAACCACGTGCTACCATAGAAACCAAGATGGCGGCCTCCAGTATACAAAATGGACGACGGAAACACGTATCACCCTAACAACACGCGCTGCGCATGCGCACTCACACCACGTATCACTATGGAGATGGCGTCACAAGATGGCCGCTCACGCGGGTTACCATGGCAACCAAACATGGCGCCACCAGGTTACGTGACATGACGTCACTTCCGGAGTCCTGCCCGGGGTCCTGCCAATGGGGCACGATCCATCGCTCTCCTACTACTTCTATTAAATCACAACACCTTATAAGGACATGGAAAAATTAATTTTCAGAAAATATAAGCGGCGGTATCCTAGGCTACTCCGTCTTCTAACCATGTGTGCGGGAATCTTGTTGTCCGTTGAAAAAATTTCTGCTCCCTCGAATACAAAGTTTTTCATTGAAATACGCATTTTATTTTAAAAGTTTACCATTTCTTCCTTTTACCCAACGCACAAGATATCAAAATGTGTTATTAAAAAAAAAATTGTTAAAACTATATCTATCACCCCTCAGTGGAACGAGCTAGACGAGCTAATTCCTCTGAGCGGTCACGTGATATGGCATTGTTGACACTTTTGAAAACTGTCTATTTTCAACTTCTTAATTTATAACTAACTTTTGAGAATTCGTGGCGTCAAGGGTGAAAGAAGTATAGTTTAGGTTTCAAATTCGCACCGATGGTCAACGATGAGAGAACACTATACTAAAAATTGTGACCCTTGCTCCACCATGTCGAAAACTTTCAAGATCATGGCTTCCAGTATGAGCATTGTTCTGTAAAACACAGATGGAGAGGTTTTCCGAGAACTTTCCAACATGCATTAGATCCCTCCACCTTATCAGCGCATGGATAAGATGATTGTTCTAAAATATTAGTAGCGGTATTCTAGGCTATTCGTCTCAACTCACTCACTTGGGTATACATATCAGTTTTGTCTTTCTCTTGCTTAATCCACTGTACAATGATATCGAAATATCAAAATTCAACCAGTATTTAACCAATTCAGTCTTGTTTGACAGAGCTCATTGAGCTCTGTCAAACAAGATTAAATTGGTTAAATTCCAAGCAGCAGTGTGGTAAATATTTCTTGCATCGAAATATCGATATTTTGACATCAGAGTACAGCATGTTAAACAAAGAACTGGTTGCTGAAACAACTGTCGTTATCCTTTTCAAGGTTCTTGACATTTCTTCACGCCTGTTCCTTGCAAAACCATAGTCACATACAGATGTATTGTTCATATTTTTAAAGAAAAACATTCACTAAGTCCCAGTTGGTCCATTCATGTCTTTCCATTTTCTTGAACTGAAAGGAATTGAATAAGTTAGAGTCTTCAGGCCTGCTGGCGTTTTAAATGTGTTATTCGTTGACACGTGCCGATATGTGTGGCACGATCAGAATAAATTACAGCCGCTTGTATTATTCAGCAGAAGATGAAATGTGAAATCTATCATCTAAATGTCATGTGAGAAATCTTCATACAATCCAACTCGGCGGCTGCGTCTCAGTGTTAGAATTATGAAATATTGAATTTTTTGCTCTTCATTGTCATGATCGCTATTGGCGTAAAGATAACGAAGGGTGGGGGATACAGTAATGCCGAGGGGATGGGGACTGCACCGGGGCCAGGGCCAAGTTTGGGGACTGGGATTTTCTGTGTTTTAAAAAAGGGTAGGTTTCCCTACAGATACGTGTGAGTTGAAAGTCGCAGGAAGGCTTTCGGTACGGGCCTCCGACGCTGGTGGAGGTAGCAAGACTACGTAGTTGCATTACTGACCAGGTTCCAGTTATATTAGAAAAACACTTGTTCCAGTTTGTTGTTTTTCCACCGGTTGTTCCTGCATCGTGGTGGTCACGATTATCTTTGGAGAAAAACTGCACCATACACCACAAAGAAATACAAATAATAAGTTACTCAAATTATAGGGAAATAATAGAGTAGATATTGTGAAGAAAAGCCAGGGGAATCGTCATCTGAGCGCTCGAATGTCCTATGTCCCTTCCGGGATATAGGACATTCTAGCACTCAGGCGACGGCATGCTTTTCCGAGCACTAATTTAAAAAACATTCTGAGGGAGGACCAACGGACCACCCGCTTGTCGCTTCGCTACCTCGACGCTTGCAGGGCCCGTAACGCCCATTCTACATGTTGCCCCGGGGTCCGTCCTCGCTCTCCGCGACTCTGGGTGATGTCTATCTATTTCAAATGTTCTCGGGAGCATTGTCAATGGCTTGTCCTTAAATATAGTCATAAATATCTTCGTTTTTTATTATTATATAATAATTTTACCTCAAATGATTTTGCTCACCTGACTGAACGTCAGGGTAAGCTATAGTAATCACTCCCCGTCCATCGTCCTTGAACATGGTGTTAGCGACTTCTCCAACACCACTGTACCGATTTCAGTGAAATTTGAGAGGATTGTTTTTGCTCTAAAATCGCATTCTAATTTTGTTCAAATCGACTTGCCTCATCGCATGAGGGGTGAAAATGCCCACAAATTTTAAAAATGTATTCTTGTCATGGCCCTATTGATACAATGAACTGATATTTAGTACTGAGCACCCATTTATGATATAATGTAAGCTTTGCTCAAGCGTAGTTCACAAGGCAATGTTTGCATTTGTTATGGGAAGGGCAAGATTTTTGCCCCCACCAAAAAAAAAAATTTTCTCATCCGACTGAACCAGATTTGATATGTGATTTTATGGAGTTTTTAGTATTTGATTCGTGCCCTTTGAGCTAAAAATAGACTTATGTTTACACACTCAGAACTGTTATTTGGTATGAAGCATTCTTATGGCAACTAGAATAGAATGGTAAAGTAAACTGTTATCGGTTGCGTCATTCTAAAGAAACAAGACGCTGCCTAGCTTTGTTTAACATGGTGCGTCCCAGCAACTCGATATCATGACATGGAAGTAGTGTATTACGTGGGGACTGGCGTTCGCAAAACACACAAATCTTGTTCCTCCACTCACACTGTTGTGTCCCTGTGGGGACAGTCTTTTTTTAAGATGGCGGCTTGTGAACAAAGCAAAAGGTAGATGTCCACTTCAAACCGTCAATTCAATGCTTTTCATCTATATTATTGGTATTGTATATGTCCCTTTCGATGAAGGAATATTATAATCCCTGATGGGTACGGGTGTGGGATGGGAAAATCTCACCCGAGGGTAAGATATTTTGGCCAGACACGAGGCTTGCCGAGTGTCTGGACCAAATATCTTGTCCCGAGGGTGAGATTTTCCCATCCCACACCCGTACCCATCAGGGATTATTTTTCTCCCCCCACCATACAGCGGTTACGTCAGCCAGAGGTAATCGGCGGTCACGTGCTGATATAATCAACTCATTTGGTATTCGTTGTTTTGAAAAACGAATGACACCATCGGAAAGAGCATGCAAAAGTTATGTATATACCAAAGGTATATACCACGAAATCAAATAGGAACAGTGGCATCTTGGGGTTTAAAGAGTTTTAGAGCATCAAACTTTGAACACACGGCATTCTGATGACGTTAATATGAATTAGTTGGTAGCCAAATACTATGCACGCGTCATAATAACGTTATAAATGTATAACGTCACGTGGGTGGGGTGGGATACATCTGTCTCTCCCTGCTATCTCACCCTGGATAGACGTATGTTACACATGCAGTGGGGGAGAATAATTTATCTTTATAGTACATCTATTTATCCCCAGTGACATTCATAAAACTTCTTGAAAATCACATGCGAAAACGATTGAAAGTTTGATTGTCAACATATGCATTACCTTCATATTATACATTATAACCTGCTAACGGGTTACTGTGTAAGCTTTTTACTTCCAAGCCCGCTTACTTGCTAGTCAGTAAGAAACATGAGAACTCAACAAGCACATTTTAATTTTTTAACCCACTGCGCCATTTTCCAGGTTGTCCGTGGACAGAAAAGTTGCACATTCGCCCTCGACACGGTACTGGTCTAGAAAGTAAAAACGAACTAATGTCCACTCGATAGGTGGCAAGTACTAAATCGTCCTGTGTATATTGTATCTTGCGGTGCCTCGATAGCAGATGCTACTTTTTTGAGTGAATGATAATTAATTGGTTATGGCCTTGGACTTAACCCGTTACCCACCGAATTGGCACATCCCCTGCGTAATATGCAAATTCAGCAGTCAAAAAAATATATTTTTCAAAAAGTTTCAACAAAACCATACCATGTAACCTCTCAATGGAACGAGCTCGTCGACCTCGTTCCAGTGAGAGGTCACATGATATGGTTTTATTGAAATAGTTTGAAAAATATGAAGAAATAATATTTAAAATAATAAATTTTAATGTCGTCTGCGTTGGGTAAACAGTTTTAAGATTGAGAGATGATGGGTTTGATCTTGACCCATGTTATCTGCGTTTCACCGTGTGGCAAAGCTATTTAATTCTGACTACCTAAGTGGGAGCAGGGTGGCGAAGTGGCCTTACACATGTTGATGATTCACTTAAAACGCCTTGTGAGTAAGCGGTGGAGACCGACAGTTACTCACCACTGCTCGATGGTTTTCTCCTGGGATTTTAGTTTCTTTCACCGTAAAACACCCCGACACGATAAGATCCTAAGTTTTGAAACTGGCATTTAAATCCCTAAACCAAACATGAGGTCTTAACGTTTTCTCTTTCCTCTTTTTAGATTACACGTTTTTGGAGGTGATACACATTGATGGTACCGACGAAAAGAAAGAGGGTAAATTTCGTAACTTTGAAAATAAAGTTATCACATGGATGCCTTGGAGAGAAGGTGATCCGAATGGCCAAGATTGCATCGTTCTTGGCGGACGGTGGGGATACATGGTTTTGGATAATTCTTGTCAGAACATCCCGCATTTTCAAGAAGGATACGTGTGTCAAATAGATATTTGATAAACCGAAAGAGTAATGTTAATGAGAGTTTTGGTTGGTTGATATTTTTTGGGTTTTTTTTTTTGTTTTTGGTGACTGCAAAAATAAATTATTAAAGTTGTGTCAAAAGAAGACGTTGTCTGCTTATCGCTCTGCCCACGTATTAGTACCAGGATCTAAAATACAGTGGGAGGCAATGAAAAGGGGGCACAGTGTTCATGTGTGTCCCACACATACACACACCACCACTCCATCATACCATACACCTATACACCCCCCCCCCCCCCACCCCCACACACACATACAGTTAAAACAAGAAGTCCTGTCACGAACTGTGCGCTTATCTAGGCTTAATTGCGCGTAGGAGTTGCACGCAATTGCCATATCGAATGACATACAAAGCACGGCAGGTTCTCCTGGTTACTCATAGCAAACACAGGCAATGTTTCTGCCAATGGACCTCAGGGTTACCCGGAGGTCCACTGGCTGACACATTGCTTGTGCACAGACATAGTTAAATGAAAAAAAAACAACTTGATTGTGAAGAATTCCAGACGGCACATGTAATTGTAGAACTGCACTGAATAATTGTTATTGAAACCTATCACAAAACTGTCAGGATGCCGGTAAAAGATACAATACTGACATAGTTGACTGTTCTGTTAACTGTGCCAGTGATATGACTGTTTAAAATTAATTTATTAGAGGAGTTCTATAGTCTTTCTCTGTGCTTGGCACAGTCTCATTGTGAGTGTAGAAAAACTTGGTGCCAAAGTGTCATTAAGAGAATGTCTCTGATTGGCGCTGTTTCATCCGTCTGGTGTTTATAGCGGGTACTGTCAGCTGATAAACTCCAATTCGTTGCTCTGCCGAGCTGACTGCATTCACTACTCTCAAAGTACTGCCAGTGCGGATGATCACTCCCACTGAACTCTCTTAAAGGGATAAACTCTCCTAAAGAGCTCATGTATGCTAGATTTTGGGTTAGTTTTAATAAGCACTGTTAGGCTAATTAGGCTAAAGAGCTTATAATCCGTTTTTTCTTAAAATGAATTACTAATTTTTGGTCTACTGTAGAGCCATAGATCCTTTTAAGTTGTACCTTGGTCTGTATTAAAGTGTTTCTCTCATCTGGAATTTAGAATGTAGAATAATAATTTGATTTTTACATTAAAATACAAAATATGAATAACATGTTTTAGACCAATTAAACCAAATAATCCGTGAAATTTTAACTGGTCTTTGTTGGTCTGTTAGCTGAAAATATCTGTTAACCCTTGTGGCCAAGTCCAACTTCAAATCTGAGTATTGTCCTTTAATTTAACCCCAGACATCACTTGAGAATCGGTCCTGATTAACCCCTGATGGTCATTGCCAACCACTTAGGAACTCCTAGGCTCTGTTACATTATTTATTCTCAATCATAACTCAAGATAGAAGGGTTTCAAGAGGCAATGGTGAGTGGAAATCTGGAAACACCAATCACAATTATAAATTAATAAAATAGAATATTTAAACGGTCTCTTTTTAACCCTCTTAATACTTCAATATGAGTCCAAATGCCTTCGTTTAACTCACGACAGCAGAACGTTTTGCAAGTTTTCTCTCAAATTGCCCCTCTGCTCACAACAGCCATTCTTGAGATCTAACCATCTTCTTATTTCCCGTACGCTTTGTTTAGGGCTCTAGATGCATTTTAGGGCCTTGCTGGCGATGAGGTTACGGCATTTTACTTCAAACTGGAAGATTCACAGTTCCAACGTCACCAGGTGTATCTGCGTTGTGTCCTTGGCAATACACATAATCCCGATTGACCAAGCAGTGTACATTTCAAATGGCTTGCTTTTAACCCCCTCAATAAAGCACTCTTAGCCCTCTACCCAATGTAACGGCGAAAAACCGGCCAGCGTTATTCACAGAAATTCCCATTCAATTTTCATTTTTTCATTTTTGCTTGCAAAACGTAGGTTATGACCCCTCATTGGAATGAGGTCAGTTTAAAGGGTTAAAATGGAGTATTTAAAGGGGGTAGTTTAACCCTCTCAAGATCTTAATATCGATTCCAAAAATTTTATTTCAATGCTTGCGAGAGTAATGTTAACCCTTTCCATTATCACAATGTTGCTCTAAAAACACATGTGCATCGAGGGGACCTCGGTATTTTGCCAATGCCAATAAGCCTTCAGATAGGCTCTTGGGAGCCTTTAGGGCCTGTTGATGTCTATATTCCAATATAACTGAATTCTTTCACTTGCAATATATTTTCCAGAGGCACTATATATCTTAACATTTACTAGCTAATATGAATATTTGCTATCATCTACAAATATGGCAGATTCGGAATTGGCGGAGCCAATATTTTCAAATTGGTTTATGCTCATACTTCAGGCTTCATATGACCTATAAACATCGAACCTACATCGAATGAGTTGAACTTGCCGGAGGTTCAAAATATGGTCCACCTTATTGCTGTCAAAAGGGGTCATAAAGTGCGTATTTTTCAGAACTGGTAAAAATTGCATTTTATAAGAACTCATAAAAATCTGAAGAATATACATGTATCTCTTCATTCAAATAAGTGGCAGAGCCAGTAATGTCAAGTTCTGATTCCTTCATCGAACTCTTTAACCCTTTACCTAACATGAGAAGCAGACGACACTTCCAAAAAAATTGTTTGAATAACTAATGTTTTTCATTTTTTGTCTCAAAAACATAGGTTATGACCCCTCATTGGAACGAGCTTCCGGTTTTTGGTCGTTACGTTGGGTAAAGGGTTAAATACCGTGCACATATATGCCTTTTCCGATTTTTTAGAAAAATTCTTCTGATTCCTGTGTGAATATCTGTAAATACTGTTAACAAAAATCCATTACTGATTTGTTTAAAAATATTTTACTCTCGAAAATAAGCCTCCATAATTTTTTTTTGTCTGTATAGTTTTTTCTTGATACTTTAACCCCTTTCACACAATAAGGCAGTAAATTCTGTTTCCCTAGTATAACATAAATTTGTGTTCTTAGTAACACGAACGTTTTCCATGATCAGTTACATGTAGAATAAACGTATAGTGTTTTCAAGTAAAACATTTATTCTACGAGTAGTATTGAGAATGAAACGGACGAGCCTCTGGCTTTTTACTTGAAAACACTTTACTTTTATTTTGTTTATCCCATAAATCTTTTTACAGGGCAGTCGCGGCAAAATCGTGCTGTTACTCGCTACAAAACACCGCGAGATGTGAGGAGCACATTGGTCCAATTCGAAGACAAGCAAAATTGCCTAAAATAAAAAAGGCGCAGTGATACAAGTCTGTCTAAAAATAAATCCCCTACAGGCTTAAAGAAAACAACAATTGAACTGTTAAGCATACTGCATGAATGTGGTAGAGGTCAGAGGTCAACAAGTCCGTCTCTACTGTAGGAATAATTTTTTTCAATGTTAAACCGAAAGGGAAAATTTATCACCCGACTAGGTGAATAAAGCAAAAATTTATCCAAGGCTTTTATTGTTCGAATAAACAGACATTTATGGGATAAAACAAATTAGAGCAGTAATGGAAGTGATCGCTCGCCCGATTGGACGGATCCCTTAATAAGACAATAAACATGGATTGGACGTTTCGTTTTGGAGGCATAATACCTATTTTTTTGTGCAACTTCCAACCTCCGAAATTTATTTCCGGGCAACCTGAACTGATTGTGAAAGTCAAATCTTTCGGGCAATTTTCAAACTTTTTTTCAACAGTGTTAACTTTAGATTGCCTGAAGAAATTATGAAAAATGTCCCAAAAGTGTTAACTTTTCTAGGCTCAATTGGAGCTGCAGACTCGCATCGATCTTAGTTCCAGTTTGGGTCGACCTGAATTTCAAAACGTCTCACCAAATTGTTTTTACAAGAGACAGAATTTGTCGTGTAGAACTAAATTAACCTTTTCCTGTTAGACCAATAGATACCTTAGCTGAAGTCATCTGCTTTCTTCTGATCATATGTTGGGTTGAATGTAATAATTCATTTGTGATATATTCATGGAGCATTGAAGAACCCCACAATTTTCCCACCAACCGACCTCACAATACAGCGAGTGCGACCCCCGTCCCTTGCAGGTAACTTCGTCTAACGTTCGTCTGGCGAGACCCGGAATGAAGAAGTGTAGAACGATGGGGTTTCAGGAATACCTTAGTCCCCGGAAGATTTTAAAACACCAAACGGTTCATAGGTCCGCCGCAGGGCCGGGGAGAGGGAATTCGGGCCTAGTGTCAATGATGTGGAGGCCCTCTTTCGAAAGTATCGGGATACTGATGCAGATGGTGAAGGTAAGTGCCGAGAGTGCCGAAGTTACGACCGATGATAGAATGTGTTGGGTGTTCTCTCCTGAAGAAAAGTTTGAAGTCAGTTATTAAATGGAGACTTCTGGCTGCTTTGGGGTGAAAATCACGTTATTTTTTGGCCGTCAAAATGACGTTTTGTAGCAGCATGTTTTCAATTTGCAAGTTCATCATTGAGTATCCTGTGACCTAGAGTTATAGCTTTTGACAGCACAACTCTTGAAGTGAGATTGATTCAATACAGTTTATACTTCAAGAATCATGCAGTCAAAAATTACAACCGTTGGTCAAGTGCAGAGCTCCATTCGCGATGCAACCCCCCTCCACCATTCTTCACATTTAGTTTTATGCAACTATAGAGCTAGTGGTTCTTAGATGAAATGTATTAATAGTAGGATCCACTAGTTCAGTTATGTAGAACTAAAATTCTGATAAGGTTACAATGCAACTAACTCTGAAAAGAGCACCCAGCGGAAAATTGGCTTCGTACAAAGCATTCGGTATCGGATCAAACGTCTTAGATGTGAAGAGTATGAGAAGGGTAATAAGGGGATATTTCGGGGAAATTGTTCAAATCTGGACTCCAAATGATGCATGTTCCTTGAATCTCGTCTGCGAAGTTATTTCTCAATCGACTGCTATCATTTTGTAGGAAAGTTTAGGAAACCCACGAAACACAGAGCCTAACAGTCCATTAACCCTTTACCCAACGAATCGCCCGCATCCGCCCGCGTAATATGCAAATTCAGCAGTTGAAAAAATATTATTTTTCAAACAATTTCAACAAAACCATATCATGTGACCCCTCGTTGGAACGAGCTCGTTGAGCTCGTTCCAACGAGGGGTCACATGATATTGTTTTGTTGAAATTTTTTGAAAAATTTGAAAAAATGATATTTAAAATAATAAATTTTGATATCGTCTGCGTTGGGTAAAGGGTTAACAGATTAAGCATCTCCACGGGCCTGGAGCAAACCTATTCCTTATTTACATAAATGGCAACTAGTATTCCAATACGACGGGCAATTTAGCTTACTGATTGTCGCTCGGGGACCCAGGTTTGGCACAGTAGCCAGAATTTTGGGGGTCCAGGTCTGACCAAAGCATCCTGGACTCCTAGGCCAAACCGGATCCCTACTACCCTGCCCCACACTTCCCCGAATCTGGTCTGCACTGTAGCGAAGCCGGCGTGTGTAGGTAGTGAATATGGCGTATGAGAGAATGAAGAGGACGTATGGGGGACTGAGGTCAGAGTGTGGAGAGGGTATGTGAAAGCACGGAGCGGGCGAATAGGAAACTCAGCTTTGAGATGTGAGGAAAAGTCTTTTAAAATCTTCTGTTTCGATCATGTGATGTTCCAGGCAATAAAGACAAAAACGGGTGCCATATACAACTTTTCTTCCCGTGACGTAATACGTACTAATGATAAACTCATAAGTCCTCCACATTCCTCCTTATGCACCTCATCACACGCTCTAGTCAGTCTCTTATCCCTACTGCACATTCCAACTCCTGCATGCACCATTATCTTTCTCCGTGTGCCACCCTGACACCCCCAAACGCCCCTCTCTTGTCCGTGTACACCCGACAAACCACATACATCATCTTCATGCCTTCCACCTCACGCGCTTAAGTACTCTGCTCGTGCTTTTCTACACCCCCATGTTCCCCTATATAAGTACCTATATTTCTTGACTTCAGTTATTCTAAACCCAAACATGATGTGACCGTCTGCCTATATAACGCTCATATAACGATGTCTTGCTACCCATGTCAACTCCAAAACACGAACAATTATCTCGTACGTAAGAGACACTAACTCCTACGTAAGAGATACTAACTCCTATGTAACATATACTAACTCCTACATAAGAGTAAGTGTTTCTAACGTAAGACATACTAACTCTTATGAAGGACATTCTAACTCATACGTAAGAGATATTGTTGGAGATAAACATTTTTCTCATGTGACACGAATAGGCTAGTTTAGCGCGCGTGCGCACGTAATATTTGTGATGATTCTGAGAAAAATTCATGGGAAATTCAATGTTCTATAAGTTTCAATTTACGGAAGATAAAATGGACATCTGCAAAATCCGAAACAAATATTTGTATTTCTCCCTTATTTTATTTTTCTTTATTTTCATTTCTGCAAAATACATGCAAAAAATCCGTAATAGATATATGTACTTTTATGCGGTCTGCTTAAGTGTTTTGCAACAGTGACATGAAAGAAATCCAACGAAAAAGTCTGACCCAATTTGTTTTTACAGGTGACATTGAATACCGTTGGTCGTGTTCAATTTGTCTACACCATTTGTTTTGGGTTTTTTTCTTCTGATTTTCAAGGATACGCACGTATCGGATGCAAGCCATTTCGGCAACTGACAGTTTTAGTCAGTTGGGCGTCAAGTCAATACATTTCGGCCTGTTGCATTTTTAGCCGATTCAGCTACTGAAGAAATATTCATTTGGGAGTGTATTAATTGAAGGCTGGATGAAGTAACATTATTCGCCTGAGTTTTGTGATGGAGAAAACAGTATGCATATAGCTTTGGGGCATCAATTTAATTTACGAATTGGCACGAAAGGGCGCACGTTTTGTGCTGAAATATTTAATATTACATCCTCATATAATCATTTCCCCAACCAGTAACGTAATGGAATGAAGAAAAACAACAACAACAACAACAACAAAAAAACCCATTAATAAGAACAACAACAACTACTACTACAACAGCAATGACAAAAATCCCCCAAAACAACGAAGTAAATATTACTATTTTCCTGTCATTGGACCAGGCCAGATTGTCCAGCCGAATGAAATAGTGGATTGCCATGAAAATAAATTGATACAAAATTGCTTAATATTCGCCTCTTATTTCCTTATGAGTAAGCGTTTGGTAATTCACGCTCACTTTTTTCAGAAAATGAAATGATTCTATATCACTGACAATACTTGGAGATGGTGCCGGCCAGTTCCTCTCAAAAATCACCTCAGCACGGGCGCTTTGTCCCACTTCGAGTTTCGTACCGGACGATTCGTCCAGAAAGCTGGGTTTTTAGGGGAGACTGAGGTGTTTTGTGTGGAAAGGGTGCCTTTCGAAGAAATACATTAACCCTTTACCCAACGCAGACGATATCAAAATTTATTATTTTAAATATCATTTTTTTAAATTTTTCAAAAAATGTCAACAAAACCATATCATGTGACCCTTCGTTGGAACGAGCTCGACGAGCTCGTTCCAACGAGGGGTCACATGATATGGTTTTGTTGACATTTTTTGAAAAATAATATTTTTTCAACTGCTGAATTTGCATATTACGCGGGCGGATGCGGGCGATTCGTTGGGTAAAGGGTTAACCCCCATAATCATGAACCATGTCCAATAAACTCGAAATTATTTTAAACTAATTTCTTGTGATTAACTAGTCAAACTGCTTTGCGATACGGTAGTCACCTTCTTTTAGTGATAGGGACTCCACTTTGTACACAAAATATTTCTTGTTTATGTTGCAATACGAAAAGATTGCATGATATATGCACAAAATAAGTATTTTCACGGGCATTCTATCGCGCGCTTGTGCTTGCACAAAACTTTTCTTGTGTCTATTTGTTTCGTCAAAAAGAAATGTTATTGTGGAAGATAATGTATGAAACATCACGAATGCTCTCGGTGTATTTATATTGCGTAGAAGCGTTTTTTGCTGAATATTAAATAACGCGAGCAACCAGATATTTTAATTTATAGCTTGCCCGTTGGAGCACAAGGTAAGTTGTGTTATCAGTAGGGGGAAAGTGGAAAGATTTCCACCTCACTTTTTCATACAATTGCCCAAAAACCACAAACAATCTTTCAGCACAGAAACCAGTCGACGAAACTAAAGTATGCTAGTGCTTCTTGTATTCCATTTCATAGAACTTGTAAATATTCGGCCGGTGGAAATCCGCCCACACAATGTTTTAGCAACAATGCCCTCCTTATATACAGTGATTGGGAGCGCGCTGGCGCAGTAGTTAGGCATTGGACTTCAAATCGAAGTTCGATCCCCGCCTGGGGTAACTGTGTTGTGCCCTTTGGCACGGCACTTACTCCCTGGATGCACTGTGTACTGAGGCGTACTGCACGTCGATGGTGCACTTGTCATCAACCAATGCTACCCCTGCTTCTATGGAGTTAGTACGTTGGGGAGTCTGATAGTTGTTCTCCGCTGTTCGGTGGTTCTCTCCGGGTACATCTTAGTCTCCCATAAAACTGTCCTACACGAGGGGACCCTGGCTGTCCAAAGTATCATTAAATACCAATAAGTAAATAAACATACAATGCAAAACATGGGAGGACAAATTATCACCAAAACAGACACATATCACAGTTCTCTTCTGGACAGTGTGGGGGAGGGGGCACGGAATAAAATGCGTGAACATAGGTGGACATTTTTAGTTTGCAGATTTTTTGACCCACCCATCCTTTCCTGCATGTTTTGTCCATAACATTTTTGGAGACCCACCCCCTTTTTATACACTTTATATGCAAAACTTCGGCACTCGAATACCAACTTGAAACGCGTAATGCACACTAATCCAACGCATATTTTTATTTCTTCAAACATATTTCCATTTCCTCTATCAGATGCATTTTTTCAAGACATACCAGATTCACATCAGTTCACAAAGACACATTACTGTCTAGCTTGAACCCTGTGTGGGCCCGGGTCCACATTTGATAGCCAGGTTGTTAATGCACAGCAGCGATGGCCTGGCTGTTGATATAGACATTTTACTATACTGAAGTAGGACATTCTAAGGAATTTGTTTTATCCTTATATTGAGATATCTGTGTGGATGAGCTTGTTAGTTCCTCCACAGTGGTTGGTGGATTCCTTTGGCCATCCAGCGGATCTGTTTATGGAATTATGCCTTAATCGTGGGAACTAACAACGTTGTGATATAGGCATCATATAACCATAGTTGTTGAAAACGATGTAAAGCTCTAATCAAACAAACTAAATGTATAGCGTAATATTTCTGAAAATCTAGTTTCTCGGTGTTTACCTTGCAAATGAAGCTCAATTATTCTTTTTCCCTGAAACATTACCATGATGTGACCTTCTGTCTATATAACGCTCATATAATGATGTGTTGCTACCCATGTCAACTCCAAAACACGAACAATTATCTCGTACGTAAGAGACACTTACTCCTACGTAAGTGATACTAACTCCTACATAAGACATACTAACTCCTACATAAGAGTAAGTGTTTCTTACGTAATACATACTAACTCTTACGTAGGACATTCTAACTCATACGTAAGAGATAATCTCTTACGTTGGTGATAAACATTTTTGTCATGTGACACGAACAGACTAGGTTAGCGCGCGTGCGCGCTTAATATTTGTGACGATTCTGAGAAAAATCCATGGGGAATTCAATGCTCTATAAGTTTCAATTTACGGAAGATAAAATGGACATCTGCAAAATCCGAAACGAATATTTGTAATTCTCCTTTATTTTGTTTTTCTTTATTTTCATTTCTGCAAAATACATGCAAAAAATCCGTAATAAATATATGTGCTTTTATGCGGTCTCCTAAAGTGTTTTTGCAACAGTGACATGAAAGCAATCCGACGACAAAGTCTGACCCAATTTGTTTTTACAGGTGACATTGAATATCGTTGGTCTTGTTCCATTTGTCTACACTGCGGTACCTAAGTATTTCGGGAATAGAAATAAGTGTCTTCGGTCCTTCCTAAATACTCGCCTTCATTAACGCGGCTTGGTGGGTCGTTTATGGATTCTTTATGTTAAGTAGGCATCCCATTTGTTTTTAGGGTTTGTTTTCTTCTGATTTTCAAGGATACGCACGTATCAGATGCAAGCCATTTCGGCAACTGACAATTTTAGTCGGTTGGGTGTCAAGTCAATACGTTTCGGCCTGTTGCATTTTTAGCCGATTCAGCTACTGAAGAAATATTCATTTGGGAGTGTATTAATTGAAGGCTGGATGAAGTAACATTATTCGCCTGATTTTTGTGATGGAGAAAACAGTATGCATATAGCTTTAGGGCATCAATATTTTTTACGAATTGTTTATGGAATTATGCCTTAATCGTGGGAACTAACAACGTTGTGATATAGGCAACATACACTGCAAAAAATATAGGTTCTCTTTAGAACCGAAACTGGTTCTAATCTTGTCCCTGAGATGGAACCAGTTCTGTTTAAGCAGTATTTATTTCAAATCAAATAAATTTACCAAGATTAGCATTGAATTTTAACAGAATATTACATGAACTGAAGTAGATTCAGCAGTAAACTTGGAGCTTATTCAACGCAGTCGCCAAACATTTTGAAACAAAGGAGATATGAACAGTTGGCATATCGAACCAGTTTTGGTTCTGAAGAGAACCAAAACTGGTTCGATATGCCAACTGTTCATATCTCCTATACTTAACAATGATTTGAGACAACCTCGTATAAGCTCTAAAATTACGACTGAAACCCCATCAATTTATGTTTAATTCTGTTAATATTTAATGTTAATCTTTATAAATTTATTTGATTTGAAATAAATACTGTTTAAACAGAACTGGTTCCATCTCAGGGACAAGATTAGAACCAGTTTGGGTTCTAAAGAGAACCTATATTTTTTGCAGTGTATAACCATAGTTGTTGAAAACGATGTAAAGCTCTAATCAAACCTGATCAGACAAACTAAATGTATAGCGTAATATTTTCAAATCTACTCGGTGTTTACCTTGCAAATGAAGCTCAATTATTCTTTTTCCCTGAAACCTTTGATTTTAAATCAAATTTAAATAAGCTTTTCCTTTTCCTCCACCCCCATCCTCAAGTCAATTTTTGATGATATTCTCCCATTTTTTCATATTAACCCTTTATCCAACGCAACGGCCAAAATCGGCCAGCGCAATTCACAAAATTCACCATTCAATGTTTATTACTTTCTCATTTTTGTCACAAAAACATAGCTTATGGCCTCTCATTGGAACGAGCTCAACGAGCTCGTTTCAATGAGGGGTCATAAGCTATGTTTTGACGCAAAAATTCAAGAAAATTAGTGCTTCAAGAATTTTATTTGCAAGTGTCGTCTGCTTTTCGTGTTAGGTAAAGGGTTAAGGGGGTTACTTTTGTTGATAATGCTTCTAAATAGGCTTTTATGATCAACTGGTGACATTTTGTCACTGTTTGGGGTACAAATGATGCCATAATAGTGAAAAAGGGAACAAATTACATTAACTGTTTACACACATTTTTTTCTGTTGGCACTTGAACACCCACCCACCCTCCACCTATGTTCGCGCAATTGTTTCGTGACTCCACAACCCCCCCCCCCCCCACCCACCCCCCCTCCCCACCGGCTGTTCTGGACCCCTCATCTGTATTTGGTGTGAATGTTCTTATCATGCCACCCGTACAATTACCCTTTAGCAAACGTGATGAAAATGTTCTACCATTATTATTCACATAAAACGCTATTCTAATTTGATATGTTTGTTATTTGTACAGCTAATGACTCCTCATTGGAGCGAGCTCATCGAGCTCGTTCCAGTGTGTGATCATAAGCTATTCATTTGCAGAAAAAAAATTTGGGGGGGGGGTAAAATTTCTTTTCAATTGTCGTCAGTTGGTCGTGTTATATAAAGTGGTAACCTCGGTTTCTACAGAAATCATGCAAGAAGCGCATGTAAAGTACTCCGAGGTCCACTCGCTGAAATATTGCTTGTGCTTTTTCAGATGTAGGACATTGCGCAGTTTAAAATCTCCACAAGTGAATTTGAAGGAAGTCCTCTCTCCTTAAAGTGCATTATTAGTTTTTTTTAGGCATTTTCCTTTTGTATTGAATACGTCAATAGATATACTCGTTAAAGGGTGAGTGACCTCCATCAAACAAATGGACGACCGAGCCAAATTTTATGGCTAACATAGCAACACGCGATGCGCATGCTATGTAACACCACCGTGGTAACGACGTGACAGCAACAACATGGCTGCTCACGTGGACTGCCACTTCAACACACGCGACACCCGTCAAACACCTCAACATGGCGTTACTACTAGACCCAGAAGAGGGATCCAGAAGAAAAGGCCTAAACCGTGCCTGGTATGCACTACTAACAATTCAAAAGAAAAAGAGATGGGGGTGGGTGAGGCTACCGAGGCTCATTCGGCAAGGGTAAACAAAACATTTCCCCCAAACGGAACTGTGTATTCTAGAATCGCGCAACTCGCGAATGAAAGCTAAAATTTTCGAAATTTGACAACGCAGTTTGATAATTTCTACACATTTGTCACACATATACATTACCGAATGGGTAAGTACGGGATACAAACTCCGAAGATTCAACTGAATTCCATTATTTATTCGTTTACTGCCCAAAACATACAATTAAATAGCGAAATAATATGAGCAGAGAAACAAACGATTTTTCATTTCCGGAAGCGTTCTCATGAATGTTGTACCCAGGTATGGATCATTCTCTTCGTAACGAGATATGGATCATCTCAAGGAATAAAATGAACGCCTCGGAAAATGTGACTTCAACAATGGAAAAGCGATACATTTTTCCACAATGATTTCTTTCCGGGTCGTTTTGTGGATGTTGTGCCTCTGTGAATCGATATTTAAATTTAGCCTGATTAGTTTTATTCGCCCAGTATGAAAAGAAAACTGATATAGTAGTGTGCTAAAAATAGAAAACGTGTAGGGCCTGGGTGTAGTGCCTGGTCAGTTCTGTGGATGCAAACTACACGAAATAGGGATGCAGCATTCGTCCAATCAGGAGCCTAGAAGGTCACGTGAGATATAATATTCCTCGATATAAAATGTTACGTGGCATATAATAAAAAGAAAATCTACGCTATTTTCGTGAATATTGTGAATTATCTCATTCGTGTGGACTTGAAAAGTATTATTTTTCACTCTCGCAAGCGCTCGGGAAAAATAAAACTTTCAGATCCACCCTCATGAGATAATTTTCGATATTCACGAAAATAGCGTAGATATCCTCTATATCAAATTTATTATTTAAAATATTATTTTTTCAATTTTTTCAAAAAAGTTCAACAAAACCATATCATGTGACCCCTCGTTGGAACGAGCTCGACGAGCTCGTTCCAACGAGGGGTCACATGATATGGTTTTGTTGAAATTTTTTGAAAAATAATATATTTTCAACTGCTGAATTTGCATATTACGCGGGCGGATGCGGGCGATTCGTTGGGTAAAGGGTTAAACTGAGAGCACGGTGGCTCACTGGTTGCGGAATTGGACATCAAACCAAAAGGTTCACTGTTCGGTGCCCGCCAGAGGTAACTGCGTTGTGTCCTTGGGCGAGCCACTTCATCCCGATCGCCCACATGTGGGCACGGTGTCGCCGTGTACTGAGGCGTACTATACATCGATGTGCACTTGTCTTTAACCAATGGTAACCCTACTTGTGTGGAGTTAGTTCGTTTGGGAGTCTGGAAGTTGCTCGCCGTTTCTCAGTGGTTTTCTCTCCGGGTACTCCGGTTTCCTCCACCCGTAAAACTCTCCGACATGCGGGTGACCCTGGCAGTCGAAAGTGTCGTTAAACCCCGATAAATAAATGAATACCAAAATGTATTAAAATTAACTACTAAATATCAAGATTTGTCCTTAGATTTTCCAAATGCTTTTCGCCATTACAGTACGTGGAGAGTGAATTGTAACTAAATCTCCCGTGGATTGGAGTTATCACCCAAAGTATCACTTTCATTTTCTGTACAAAAACACAAGCAATGTTTCAGCCACTGGACCTCCGGGTTTAACCCGCAGGTCCATTGTCTGGAACTTTGCTTGTGCTTGCTATGCTTTGAAACAAATTTGCAATTATTGCTTGGGTGAAGTCTTCACTCTGCGGGCGATTTAGTGATAATACACTCTTCACGAACTGTATATTGATTTGAACGCTAGACGATAGACTAAATTGAAAGTTCAGAACACAATTAATATTCTACACAACACACCCAAAGGACGACAGTAAGACAGCACGTACGGATCGCCCCATTTCTTTTAGGAGTTTTGCCGGAGCCAACATGAGGCATATTTTTGGTCAGTTGGGGTGAATTCTGTCAGTGGTATTCATATTGCATATATATTATATACACAGAATATCACGATGTGTGAATGCGTTCGTCAATACTGAAGGAGTGCCAGTGCAGAAGGATAGAATGTGAGGCACATGAGTGTCATATTGACGAATGCATTCGCACATCGCTGCAAAATGTGTTTATTGTACGCCTCCATGGCATAGTACCCATTTATTGAAAAACGCAAACATCTGGCATAATTTATTCCCACTTTTTTTATTAGAAGAGGTCTATACACGAGGCACTGATGATAAATAATAATTGTAGTCTGCAGCTGTCCGGATGCGACTGGCTTGATATTGGAAACAGACTGCAGTCATTATTTTATCCTCCCTGTATATTGATATTGGACTGCCCCATCTCACTGTAAGTGGACGCAAATGCGATACCATTCCAAAAAACGAGGATTCAAAGAGCTAAAAGGTTTCTGCATAATTTATACTATTCAAAAAAAAGTAGGGGATATTTGATAAAAGTGAGATATATGAAGAGATATATTTAAAAAGACAGACTGCTCTGTGACATCTGGTGAATCATTTCAGCGACAGTTGGGCGTCTGACAAGCAGGCATTCCACGCACTGAGCTGTAGAAGACATGGACGGTCAGTCAGAGAATTTACTACATTTAGTCCAAGACCTCAATACCTTGTAAATTCTCCTCGGTTCGCGAGGCAAGCTCAGATACGACGTGGCATACTCCTCACCAAACGTCTAAAGTCAGCTTGCCTGAAGTTATTCCATTCTTCCTGTAGTGCAGCGGCGAGTTCCTAGACATTGGTAGGGGCTGTTTTCGTTGTGTCGTAGGCGCCTGACAGGCATATCCCATACGTGCTCGATTGGTGAAAGGTCTGGACTTAGTGCAGGCAAAGCAAGTGTAATGATGTTCTTTTCATGGAGGAACTTTGTAGCGACACGGGCCCTGTGTGCACTTGCATTGTCATCTTGGAAAATGAATCGACGGCCGTGACGTCACGCAAATGGCACCACGTGAGCTGCTAACATGTTGTCACGGTAGTACTGCCATGTGACACGCCCTTGGATGACATGTAATGCTGTTCTGTTTGTCATGGTTATGCCTCCCCACACCATTGCCGACCCACCACAAAACGATTGAGCTGCCTAACGGTTACGTCATGGTATCGTTCGTTCCGCCGCCGCCGCCACACTCTGTTTCGCCTGTCGTGGATGTAGATAGTGTACCTCGATTCATCGGAAAACATGACGTTGCTCTACTGATGATTGTCCCAGCTCTGTTGTGCTCCACACCAATTACGCCTTGCTGCGACGTTACGTTCAGTCAAACGTGGAATTATTCGAGGTCGTCGAGCGTGCAAATTCCAGGTGTGTAGACGATTTCGGATAGTTTGACCACTGACTCGCACATCTGTAGCTCGGTGCAGCTGCTAATCACCGATTGAGTATCGTTGAGAATTTGTGTCACTGCAATTTAAATTGTATTTTTTAGGATCAAAAGTCATCAAATCAACCCTCTTTTTATCTGGAATATTCATCAATAATGCAAGATGTCGATAGAATGCTTCAAACGTTTATTGAAACAATTTATTTTCCCAAGGCTGTTTATTTTAGAGATTGCATCACTTCCGAGTGCAACATTGCAAGGCGGGTATTTCTATTTCAAATATTTAGGTCAGTGATACCTATTTTACAGTGCAGTCGCCGTGAACGGGTCGTAACCCACGCGTGGACAGTGATATCTATGGATGCGTTTACCAGGTAATAAAAATCAACATCAGCAAAATTAATGAAGAACCGGATTGGTCCCTGTGCTTCATTAATTAAATTTTTGATGATTGTTCCTGTAATTAGTGTTTGAAATCTAATATTATATTGCCTAGTTCAGCGATCTGAACGTAGTGGCTACCCCTCTAGTTCAGATTCCTCTCATTCAAATTTGTGGTAAACGATCGCTTCGATATCGTCCAAGTTTTTGCACAACCTGGGGTTGCAGCCGAAAGAAATATCGATGCGGAAACGGAAATACGATCGCATTCGCACAAATGAGGTCGATTTTGATCATTGCGTGTGGGCTTTTTATTAGGAGTTACCGTTTCCGCATCAATATTTTGTATTATTGTACAGAAACAATTGTTGGGTTATCCATTAGAGCTGGTTTTTGATAATTAAAATGGAGAAGTAAAATATAAATTGAGTAGAATGATATACAATACTGTTCGAAATGGTTCTATGGAAAGAGCCGTTTGTAAGATCCCACAGAAATCGTCTCTTGGAATAGGTTAGACCCTGGAGCTAGCCATGGTAGATAATCGTACTTATTTCACTAGCACATGAATCTAAAGGAGCCTTTGACTCTGTTTCCGTCAGTTCGTCCACTGAGTTCCAATGCGTTCTATGTGCCAACTGGCACATAGAACGCATTGGAACTCAGGGGACGAGTTGTTTGGAACAAATTGGAAATTGTAGCTGAGAGAGTTTGCCTTTGTGTACAAATGTACTTTAGTCTTGTTTCTTATTTATTTATTTTATTTATTTATTTATTTATTGGTGTTTAAGGTCACATACTTAAGCACAATGGCTAATCGTGACCGTGACAGTTTTACGGATGGAGGAAGCCGGAGTACCCTGACAGAACCATCGAGCATCGGCGAACAACTGTCAGCTCCTCCACATTCTAACTCTGCTCAAGCTCCGCTCAAGCAGGGTTACAGGGGTTGAACACATGTGCACCATCGACATGCAGTACGCCTTAGTGCATTAGTGCACGTTGTCATCGTGCCCCCATGTAGGCAACCGGGAAAAGGTGCCCTGTCCAAGGACACAACGCGGGTCGTCCCGGGCGGGGATCGAACTCGGGACCTCCAACATAGAAGGCCAACAGCTTACCACTGAGCCACTGCGTTCCCAAGTCTTGTTCCGCAAGCAAACCAAGTAAAGGAAGCCTATGACCTTTTGTCTTTCGGTTGCTTGGAAACAAACTGGAAATTGTGGCCCGAGGAATTGGTCATTTACTGTACCGGTATTCTATTATTGTTTCGCAAGCAAATGAAATGAACATGGACGGAGCCTTTGTGTCTGTCTCTTTCGTTTGCGTGGAAACAAAGTGGGCAATGAATTATTTAGTGCTTTGCCTGTTAGTGATTTTCTTAGATACAGTATAGGGTTATGACAACTTGAGCGATTTATTAACAAACACAGTCACAATATTTTTTTAACATGCAATACGTTTGTGAGGAATTCACCACATTTTTCTCGCGTGACCTTAACAGGTTGAGTGACCAAGTGTTCTGTCAACCCTCCCTCTTCCCTATCCTGGGAAAATGGAAGGTATGGGGCTGAAGAAAATTAATCTTTTGATTCTCAGGCTCCGCATTCGTTTTTGCCGGCCCGCGTTCGTCACATTTATTTTGTAGGCAAAATTCAAAATGTATGAAACTATCATAGGGTGTGATTTTAGCGGAATCACAGCGCGATTTGTGATGCATTGTGTCGTATACATTGATACAATATTGTTATTGTCTTCGCGAGATGCGACACGATTTCCATATGTACACGTATGTACAAAGTAAATATTTATTTAACTGGTTGAGAGTTAGATTAGTTTTAGTGGTCTAAATTTATTCATCAAAACCTGTTTTATTACAAATTATTGGAGAATGCCAACAGGTACCCTCCAATAATTTGTAATAGAACAAATTTTTGTAAACAACCTGTTATTTACGTTTGATTGAATAAGAAACATGGGTAAAGAAAATGTTGGCTTTTGACCTGGTACCCTCATTTTTTTTGTGTTGTATGATCACTGTTACAAAATAAAATTATTAGTGAAATCAACATGGAAGCTCTAGTATTTAATTTTAGGCTCTCACAATTGGATTTTAGGCACCGGCGAGCATTCCATCAGGAATAAAAAATAAAAATGAAAACCGCCTTCCCTCAAAAAATTGCCTGAGAATCAATTATTTAATTTTGTTTGGCCTTAAGTGTGTCTTAAGTTGGTATGGATGGAAGTCGGGACATTTTCCTCTTCATTATTCCGCCATTTGCTTATGTTACTCGCACCCTAAGGGTAGGGCACACAGGTAAGCTGGGTTCATTTTATAACATTGTACTATATCAGTTATATTTTTGACCATCTGTAGTTTGACCATTGTGTGTTGCACTCCATAGATAAACGTGCCCCACAATGACACCATTTCTGTACATATCAGTGAAATGGGCGTGGCGTTGCAAATTGGATGTAAATGTTTAATTTAGGGCGGTATTAGATAGTTGATTAGGAGTATACCCAGCAATGTTAAACAACTACTTCCGCCCAATGGGGGCCCCGTAATTGGTTTACAATTTCTTACAAAATATTTAAAAAGTCGGGATGAGTTCTATTGACAACTCGTCCCCTGAGTTCCAATGTGTTCTATGTGCCAGTAGGTACATAGAGCACTTTGGCACTCAGGGGACGAACTCTTCGCCCGTGGTTTGAATCTCTCACCCCAAACCGCTGGCCCCATTCCAATCTTATTTCATGCGGTTGGTGAATGGGAAGAGGTATTTTAATTTTTGTTAAACTCAATGTGGACAATCCATCCCCATGGGCATGGTTGGAGAAACATCACAATTTACAAAACAACCATGTACCGATGGACGCAATGCATTGATCTTTAGTATTCATGTTCCAATGAGGCGTTGATTGCAGTTTGTTCAAAGCAAGGTCGATGAATTGTAATTGAGAGAGGTGAGATCTTCGGCTCTGGCCAAAGTTTAGGTTATTTGAATGCGTGGACCGATTTGAATGAGATTAAGAAAGCAATATAGGTTGGTAACATATAAATTGAATTTGATTTTTGCCAAAAATAGCAGCCATCTGAATCCTCCTTGAAACGTTTTTTTCTGCAAAAATGCACAGCTCCAGTAACTGATATTCAGTTGGAAGCATCCGCGGGATGAGATAATCCGAATGGTAAAACATCCGAATCGATTTTATTGGTGGGATCCATGCGGGATCTCCTTTTTATCACTGAATGTTATGGGGAAACCATTGAAAGTAAGGTAGGGAGGGGCTGACCTATCTCCTCCCAAACTACGATTGCAATAAAAGTTCACGTAAGTTATATCTGCGGAAGAGTATTTCATTTTTTTTTTAAATCTTCACAAAGAAGGGGTGGAGGAAAAACCCTCTCAATTTAAAAGAAATCTCGTAAATCGTTGGGGGCAAAAACTTGATATTTGGTATTTAACTTGCTTTTGAGGTTTACATCGAATGTAGTCCAAATGAAGTTTAGTGGGCCCTATTTGAAGTTGTAATGGACGTAGCAAGTCTATGACCATGTCCAAAGCACAGACTTTACAAATAACTCTCCCACTGGGGTATATTTAGAGGTGTTGCGGTCCCCCTAGCTTTCGACACCGTCTGCAATGGGGAAAAACAGCTCTCAAAATTACGACTTCAAACAGTTCCATGTTAAAGGGCTCAAGGTTTCATATCTACATGCAGGGGTGTTAATGGGCTCAAGGTTTCATATCTACATGTAGGGTGTTAGAGGATCAAGGTTTCATATCTACATGTTAGGGTGTCAAAGGGCTCAATGTTTCATATCTACATGTAGGTGTGTTAAAGGGCTCAGGGTTTAATATCTACATGTAGGGGTGTTAAGGGGATCAAGGTTTCATAACTGCACGTAGGGGTGTTAAAGGTCTCAAGGTTTCATATCTACATATAGGGGTGTTCAAGGGCTCAAGGTTTCATTTCTCCATGTAAAGGTGTTAAAGGGCTCAAGGTTTCAACGCTGTGGATAACGAGAAAAACCTTTTAAAATCATCTTCTTCTCTTTCGCATTCCATGTGACTCCACATTTTACATATGACCTTTCCCCAGGCCTTTAAATTCTTCCCAAATAACTACGGTAAACGCTGTGCCCATATAAGATAATTGCCCCCAAAATGTGCAGAGTTTGAAACTTTTTCCAAAGTTTTGCAGTGTTTCGGCAATATATTGTTTGGCCAGGTTTCCCTGATGCTTGCAATGTAGCTGAGAGCTTACCTTAGAATCAAACAACAGATAAATAATAATAATAATAAAAACCCACAGAGTTCGCCAAATGAACAGCAATCGGCGTCGACAGGGTCGTATATGACACTGGCGACGTCAATTGCTTTTCTTTGGCAAATTCTATATGATCATCTTGAAGCTGGAGATCTATTATATTCATGTTTGTGGCATTTCCTATTAAACGTCATTTGTAATTTACATTCAAATAAGACTTTCGCTCTACACTGGGAAACTAAGAAGCCTTCTCGAGTAAACTTACGTCAAGTGGTGGTGGGAACCAGTGATAACGGTGAAGACCTTTAACAAGCGGTTGTAAACTATAATTTTATGAGGTCACCTAAAACAGACACCAAGAAGACGAAAATACCTGCGAGTTTTCTTCATCCATGCCTGCCACAATATGGCTGATCCATATTTGCCGCTGTGCCCAAATTAGACTGATCTAAAGGTCTGCACCCCCACCCCCCACCCCCATAATTTGTTCAAACACCGCCACCACCTTCTAAATGTCATATTATGGGTTTTAAGGGGCCCGTGGGGAGAACTAGAATCCCCTCCCCCCCCCCCCCCCCCAGAATGCTGCATACCAAATATCAAAACATTCCAACTACTGGATCTGCAAAAGAAGATTTTTAAAGAAAATTCCTCATTTTGAACTAAGTTATAATTTGGGCTCCAACAGTGAGCCCAAATATGAACCCAGGAACTTGGCTTAAACAAACTTAAATTTCACTCCCCCCCCCCCCCCCCCCACACACACCTAAAACCTAAAACAGATACCAAGAAGACGAAAATACCTGCGATTTTTCTTCAACCATGCCGGCCACAATATGGCTGATCCATATTTGCCGTTGTGCCCAAATTGGACTGATCTAAAGGTCTGCATTTCTCCCATAATTTGTTCAAACACCGCCACCACCTTCTGAATGTCATATTATGGGTTTTAAGGGGCCAGTAGGGAGAACTAGAATCCCCCCCCCCCCCCCCCCCAGGATGCTGCATACCAAATATCAAAACATTCCGACTGCTGGATCTGCAAAAGAAAATTTTAAAAGAATATTCCTCATATTGAACTAAGTAATAATTCGGGCTCCCACATGGAGCCCAAATATCAACCCAGGGATTTGAATCTCACCTCCCAAAGGATGCTGCATACCAGTTATCAAAACATTCCGACTACTGGATTTGCAAAAGAAGAATTTTAAAGAAAATTCCTCATTTTGAACTAAGTTATAATTGGGGCTCCCACTGTGAGCTCAAACATGAACTTAGGGACTTGGCTTGAACAAACTTGATTCTCACCCCCTAAGGTTTGCTGGATCTGAAGAACAAGATTTTTAAAGACACTTCCTCATTTTGAACTAAGTTATAATTTGGGCTCCCACAGTGAGCCCAAATATGAACCCAGGGACTTGGCTTGAACAAACTTGAATCTCACTCCCTAAGGATGCTGCATATCAAATATCAAAACATTCCGACCACTGGATCTGAAGAAGATTTTTAAAGAAAATTCCTCATATTGTACTAAGTTATAATTCGGGATCCCACAGGAAGCCCAAACATGAACCCAGGGACTTGGCTTGAATACACTTGAATCTCACCTCCCTAAGGACGCCGCATACCAAATATCGAAAGATTTTGATTGGTGGATCTGAAGAAGATGTTTAAAGAATATTCCTCACACTGCACAGTTTTAAACATTTGGGCTCCGATAGAGACCCCAAATATAGACCTAGGGGGTTGATTTTAATACACATGTGACGCAATCTTCCAAAGATGTTATATGTGAAATATTTGAAAGCTTTTGGAAGAGTGGTTTGGGAGAAGAGTAGTCTTAAATGTTTTTCCCATTACTCTCAGTGTTAAAAAATGCTAACTCAGCAGTTTTTTAAAGTTCCGAAAAGGTACTCTATGATAAAAAGGATAGCAATTTTTGTGAACCATTCCATTCTGTTGGTGCTACGGAAGTTTCACACCAAATAAGAATTCTCAGTGCCGTGTAGTTTTGGAGATATGGGTGTTTTAATTCTTTTCTATTTTTAGCTCCTGCGGTCCCCATGAAGCAACGAGAAAATCTTTCTTAGCATAAATTAAGTACATATGACCCAATAAGTCCTCATATGAAAGGTGGTTCAAATCAGCGTCTCGGTTTGGAAAATAACAATTTGGGGCGGGGCCAATTTCTTGCCCCACCCACAACGACGGCAAATATAGCTCCTTGAAAAACTCGTATTTTACACCTCAAAAGGAAGCCGCACACTAAATATCAAGTCTCTGCTACTGCTGGTTCCTGAGATGATTTTTTAAAGATTTAAGCACACTTTTTGGGTGTGGCCCTACCGAAGGGCGAGACAACATGATTTGAACAAAATCAAAATTCAGTGTCATAACAAACAACTATCTCAAATTTCACTTAAATCGGTTCAACGGTTTTGGAGGAGAAGACGCAAACACCAGGTTCACGGACGACGAACGGCGAGTGATCACTATAGCTTGCCTGATTTTCAGTCATGTGAGCTTAAAATAGGTAAGGAACCATTAAAGGGAACAATAAGCCGTGATTTTGAAAACAAAATAAGTTGATCACTTAGCACCACTTTGGTTGTACAAATGTATCATGTATCCGCCGTCCATCTTGTAAGCTAGAGATCGTAATCTTGGTTTCTATGTCTGTACTTGGTTGATGTGTGACCCAAAAAGCGATTTTCAAATTTCAAAAGAAAAATAAATATTCAACAATACCATATAATGTGACCAATCATTGGAACGAGCTCAATGAGTTTATTTCAATGAAAGATCGCATGAGTTGCTTTTGTTGAAACATTTTGGAATCTTTTTCAGCTGCTCAGTTTAAACTATGTTTTTGTCTCTGTCTAATCAAACCTCTTCGATTGTTCCAGAGTATACTCCGGTAGCGTAAAAGACCCTTCCAGTTGAAACAACTTTAGCTTATTGTTACAATTTTAAGCTTTGCATGCCTCTTCTGGCTAGTTCTTATATACATCGGGTATTCCTCTTCTTGTTTCTAAAGCCGTAGAACATGTTTCCCAAAGCCGAGATGTTCAATCGTGTCACTTTCCAGCAGCCCTAACTAACAAACGACTGGGCATCGGCGCCCTTTTCTATCGCGTAGGACCATTAAGGCGCGCAGAAGCCTCTATCGTATGTACTCTGCCAATCCCCTTATCCATATCTCGATATTGGATGGCACGTCTCATGGCGCCCCCACTTCCAACACCAATAAGTCAGAAACGGCAGACCTTTGACACCCCTTTCCCCTTGTTATTGTATGTGGCCACAAAGAATAAAGAAGTTTCTCAATGGGATATTATCTTCCACCCATCATATCCTCATCTGGGTATTAGGGGACTGAAGACAAGTTTGATTTGAGGTCTGCTGGGGACTATCGGAGAATTCTGGCTGATACAAATATTAAAAATAATCCTTAAGCTAAGAATTCCTTGTTTTTCTTTTACGTAAAGGCAGGCAACGTGTTTTTCTTATCTTGTTAGCCGATCACTAGAGGAAATTTCGGTGCAAGGTCAGTTTCCATGCTCGTGGAAATTAACTCCCTTAGAATGACAAAGGCAAACTTTATGTCCGATACAGCCGCCGTGGACTGGTCACTTTCCACGGGTGGACAATATTTTCCACGCACGCAGTTATATTAGATGCCATACACTAATTAAAGGATTAATTGTTGAGGAATAATCATTAAAAATTTAATTAACGAAGCACCGGGTACCACGCGGTGCTTCATTAATTAAAATTTTGCTGCTGATGATTTTTTATTATCTGGTAAACGCATGCGTGGACATCATTGCAACCCACAGCGGTTGTACTGTGTACAAACGTTTCTATTTGAAGCGTACGCGTTCGTGTCGTGTTTTTCGGATTGTCGTTGTCGACAAACATGCTGTGTGTTTTACTAGAACAAAACAAATATTTTGATCTTATAACACCGAATTAATGCTAAACTATTGTACCTTTGCCCATGTAGATTATTCCTGCTGACAGCAGCGAAGCTAAAATTAGAAACTTTGTGTATTCAGAAATTATGTTACGCTGCATACGATCCTTCTCGTGTAACTTAATATATATCTTCGCAATATCTTGTCTTCTGAAATACGTCTCTACATTAATAAGGTTTTTTTTATTTTCAGATTTACTTAATTTCTCGTTTCTTCTCGTGTCTTATACTTGATATATAATGTTTATTTACAAGCTCCTTCACAAACAAGAAAACTTCTGCAGGCTGATTTTTTTTCTGACCATCGGCCTATCTTCTCTTTAAAGAAACCTTTAGAAAATATTTTTTCAAAATTTAATATAGCAATTTAGTGATAATATCATGAAAGGGTTTGTGAACTAACTTTAACAAGTGTTGTTTCTTCAAGGGTTATTGCCATTGTTAGACTTGATGGAGGGTGGGGTGTGATCAGATTACTAAATGGGGCTAGGGGTCACAGCACGACATGACGAAAACATGTCCCGATAGCCATAGTCAGCAAATTAAAATGTTGAAATCCGGAAATTCAACGGAATCGGGAATCAGAGCACAGCGAATGACTAAAACCAGTAACAGCAACCGTAGTGGAAAAAAACATGAGCACGGTTTGAAAATTCAAATCGACTGGTCTGAAAAGTTGAAAACACGAAGGAAACTGATTTCTTTGAATTTGCAACTATTAGAATTTATACCTTCGAATTTGGAACTATTGAGATTTATTATGGTTATTTGAGGGGAGGCATCCCCGCCCCAACATATACACTCACACCTATATATATATTACATTCAGGTAATAATGTCATGATAGGGGTGCGATTCAGCTCGTTCCATGTATTTCTTTGAGTCATTCGTCTTCTTGGACTCAGATGGCGGGGGATGACTATTCCATGGCATTGCGTGGACTCAGTGTCGGGGAATGTCTATTTCATGGCATTGCATGGACTCGGATGACGGAGAATGTCTATTCCATGGCATTACACACTTGTTTACAGCTGCTTCTCATCGGAATTTTTCCAAGACTGCAACTGGGTGGAACTTTCCCCTTTTCCCATCTGACCCCACATCTATGTCCTAACTACCAATAATTAAATACCTGCATTTTTTTATTTCAGGTTACATTCGAAAAACCAAAGAATGAGTGACACGGATGATAATGTTGTGCAACAGACTGAAAACACAGTCATCACAACAGATTTACTACAAACGGTTATACAACAAAGAGAGGAGACACAAAGTTTCTCTGTTAAAAGTTTTACTGTCACACCCGGATGTGAGAAGGGGAGTATTTTTGCCAGTGTGGTTTTATCAGTAAAGACAGTATTGCAAAGCGGAGAAAATGAAGTGATACTCCATTTGATTGTGAAAATTCCACACAAAGAAGGCTTTATGAAAAACTTGATGGAAGAAAGAGCTGATATTTTTGCAAAAGAAACCTTCGCCTACATGTATATAATTCCTGCCATGATTCAGCTTCAGACAGAAAGAGGGTTAGAACCTGTTCAACCACCATGTCCACTTCATTATTATAGTAAGCTCGGCGGGACCAATGGTCTGATTGTTTTAAAGGACCTCACTCCAGAAGGTTATGTATTGCCAGACAAGATGAGTGGACTTGATGAAGCTCACTGTAACTTGGTAATGAAAGAGACAGCTACTCTCCATGCTTTGGCCTTCGGTTTGAAAAAGGTGAAATCAGGTGAAAAGCTGCATTACGACCCAGCTCTAAAGGAAGGTCTAATATTTTCTCCTCTCTCGCCTGTTTTCATACAGTCTTACAAACAGTCGCTTATGCTGGCAAAACAATTTACTAAAGACCTTGGAATAATTGCTGCTATTGAAAAATTAGAAGCTATAGACATATCTGATGTTTTGGTTGGTATGTTAAAACCGATTGAACCATACGCGGTTATCTGCCATGGTGACGTCTGGTGTAACAACACACTTTTTAAATATGACATCATTGGTAATACAAATGTGCCAGTTGACGTAAAATTGCTTGACCTGCAATTCATACGCTATGCACTCCCAACTACGGACCTAGCCTACTTTTTCTACACCAGTACAACGAGAACAATGAGGAAGGAAAAAATGAAAACGTTTCTCACTCAGTATCATATGCATTTTACTGAACATTTAAAACGACTTAACATTGATTGCCCAGACTTTTCACTTGAACGTCTCGTGGATGTGTTCAAACAGTCTGCTTTGTATGGAATTATTATAGCGTCTTCATTTGTAGTCACAATGTTGAGTACTACAGATAATGTCATTGATATGACTCAAAGCGACGAAAACATAATAGAACAACTGAATCAACGGAAGAAGCAGCTCCTTGCAAATAAGGACAATCATTACATCATCCAAGAGAGACTCATTGGAGGCATTGAGGACGCTATTGAAATGGGTTTAATATAACGTTTTTCAAGTGCTGAAGACATTGCTCTTTTATGTTATATCAGTGCATCAAGATAATGTACGCGGAAACACCGAACAATGCCTAGCATGTTGGGTGGGGTGGGGTGGGGAACATGAAGACAGGGATGGCCGTTTATTCATTTACAATTTCAGAACAACAAAGAAAAAAAAATATAAAATTTATCATTGAAGAGTACCTTTTACAAATAACTTTGACGCGTCTTGTGAAAAATATGAATTCCTTTCAAAGTGGTATATCACAGGTCATTTTGTTTCTCTGAGCGCCAAGTAATAGTTACGCCAAACTATATCCTGACGTCCACATAATTTTAGAAGCACGTTTTTGACATCAGAGACAACAACTGTGGCTGATAGAAGTAAGGGGAATCAAACCATTATACTACATTTTGTGAATTACGCATAAGTGAAATAAGTGCATGATATAAACGGTATACAGCAGTAATCCCCGAAAGCACTTCGTGGATCAGCTTCCTAAACACATGTTCCCTCCGCAAGAGAACGAATTTGACAATTACTTTTAATGCATTGTTCCGAGATCTAAATTAAAAAAAAACGCTATTCAGAACTTTAATCAACTCATATTTGACTCTTGTTAATTGCAACAATTCAAATCGCTCCGACTGCGTGAATTATTATCTGGTAGAGTGCTGGAAGCCCATATTTGGGCTTTATTTTGAAGTGCAGGTACCACAACTTGAAGGCTTCATATTCAGTGGATGTGCCTCATATTATTTTTGAAGTGCACTTATATGACCTGTAAGGATTTGCCATGCTACAATTTATGGAAGAGTGCCTGTAGGCACTCTTCCATAAATTATAATAAGGCAAAGACATATAAACAAATTTTGATGACTAAAAATAATTCAGCACTCTACCAGTTAAAGACACAATCGGTAGAGACGAGGATAGCCATCAGTTTACTGATGCTCGTCCTTTACTGGATCCATTTGAATATTTGAATAATCAAATCTACAGCTTACAAGACCTATTCACCCAAAATAAAAAAAGAAAAAAGAAAGAAAAGAAAAATGGTCATTCATATCTAATTCCCTTTTGAAAGCATTTAGGTAGAAAAGGAGAGGAGAATAAGTCATACAAGAGATTGTTATATTATATTTACGAGCAGGTTGAATATTGTATAATCCTCAATCTAAGACAAATACCCAATCTGCACAAATAACCCATTCAGTATGTTCGTTGTTTGATTCCATATTATGTTTACCTCCAACTATTTTGCGACCAGAAAACAAATTACCTAAGTACCTGTAAAGTACTTGCACTGTTCTGTTCCCACAATGACAACTTCTGTAAGGGGACAGCAGGAAGACGGCCTAACTGGCCATGTTGTCTCCCAGCAATGTACCATATATACTACTCAAAGTTTGCTAAGCACCAAGTGTATCCAACTACCTATTTTACGTTTTAGTTGAAATATTGTAATGAAAAGTTTGTTTTTTTTTTTTATTTAATTATATCTTTAATAATTTAAGTACACAAATTAACATTTTATTTGTGTTTGACATTATTTTTTAGCTTTTGAATACGATAACCATGGAAAATGGATATTATTGGTAAAAGAGGAAATTTTCAAATTTGCCAAAAAGTTGACGGCGCAAACTGGTATGGGTTCAATATCGAGTACGAGACTCATTACAGTTAATTACAGCTTGACAACGCCTTCGCATGCCCCCAATCAGGTTCCTTGTGGTCCTTTGTGGGATGTTGTTCCATTCTTGGTCCAACATGGCACCATTCTCCTGGACACTTCTTGGCTGGATCGGACGGCTGAAATTGCAAGCTGCAAATCATTCCAGACATGTTCGATTAGATTGAGGTCAGGAGATTTTGCTGGCCAGTCCATACGCTCGATCCCCTCCCTTTGCTCCCTTTGTCGGTACTCCCGACAGCATGGGCAACAAGAGGACGGGCATTATCGTCCATCAGAATGAATCTATCACCCACTGCACCTGCATACAATCTGACGTGGACATCCAGGATCTCATAAATATAACACTGTGCAGTCAATGTACCACGTTAAAGGACACAGAGCTCTGTACGTCCATCCCTGCTGATGCCGCCTCCGACCATGATTGACCCTCCATCATAGCGGTCATGCTCCGCAATGTTGGCTACATGGAATCGCTCTTCTGGTCTTCTCCATACCCTAGAACGCCTATTTGTGTGGTCTAGGCAGTACCTTGACTCATCAGTAAAAAGGACAAGTCACATTGACTTATCTGGAAAAAGGACAGGTCACCAATCTTCTCTGGTCCATCCAACTTGGTTCATGGCCCATTCATATCGTGCCTAGTTGTGGTTCGGGGACAGCGGAATGCAAATACATGGTCTTCTCGATCGGAGACCACCTTCGTGGAACCTTGCCCGGATAGTTTGCATCGAAACATTTACCCCGGATGCATTCTGGAAGTTACTGCGAAGCTGGGTTGCTATGGCAAAGCGGTTCCTACGGGCCTGAATGATCAAAAACCTGTCTTCAGCTGCAGATGTTGCCCTGTCTCTGCCACCACCATGCCGCCTTACTGGTGTGCTATACTGCTGAAATCTTGCCCAGGCTCTGGTGATCACCATATGGTGCACACCAAGGGCTTCACCAACCTGACGATCTGTAGCCACTTGCTCCACCATCCCGACATCCCGACACATTTCTGCTTCAGACAAATGTCTTCTTACATTTGCATTTGCCATATTCAGTCATTAAAGCACAAGGGTTTGTGTTGAAATGAAGAATACCCTACACATGTCAGTACACGAAAACATCATGAAAGTCAAGTGGTACATGCTTTCCATGACTGTCATGAAAAGTCTACCTTTCAAGAGAGCTATTGTAAACACTGGGGACTATCTCAATACATTCCTCAATCATGTCCACCAAAAATATCGCAAATATGTCACAAGCAAATTTCACAATGATGTGTCAAATATTTGGTGCTTAGCAAACTTTGAGTAGTATATTAAAATTGTTATTTGTGTATAATATTGCTTAAACATTGCTATAATGCTCAGTGTAAGAGCGTCTCCTGAGTTCCAAAGTGTGCTGTCGTCACGTGCCCATGTGGCGCCTTGTTGTGCTGTCATGGTAGCCCGTGTGAGGGCCATCTTGTGACGTCATCCCCATAGTGATACGTGGTGTTAGTGCGCATGCGCAGGGCGTGTTGTTAGGGTGATACCTGTTTCCGTCGTCCATTTTGTATACTAGAGGTCGCCATCTGGGTTTCTATGGTAGCACGTGGGTGTTATGTGACCTAAAGCCTTCTTATAGTACCGGGTTATGTTCGGAGGGTATGTTCCATTGTACAAGAGTAAATCCCCGGTTCGCAGAATTACCCAAATAAACCCGATAATCCCTCCTAATCACCAAAAACGACATTATTGATATAAAGTCTCCCCAGAATCCTTTTTAGGACCGCCACACCACTGATTTTAACAGTAGCGCGTAGTGTTATAGTACCGGGGGGGGGGGGGGGCTGGGGTAAGTCCGATTGAACTAGAGTATTTTGTCTGGTTCGTATTTTCCCAAGTCCTCGTATACTTCGTAGAATTATCACAAACAACCTGGTAATTGTTCATCTGGCTCGGATCCGTCAGAATCCTTTTAGGACCGCCAGACCATGGCCCCCGGGTCCATATGTGTACATGAAGGCCATGAAGCTAACCGCAAGTCCCTCCATATACTCATATGAGGAATTATCCGTATGTTAAGCAAAGAGAATCCTTTTTGTCGTATGAGGCCGTGAGGACCATACAAAATCCCTCAACGAGGTCTAATTTACCATCCCTTTAAGCCTCATTTCGGTATTTGACGATACCTATGACATGGTAATATATCATTTGAGGATACCTTTTGAGGATACCATTTGAGGATACCTTTTACAAGATACAATTGGACTCACTGATAACAACACAACTTTTATATTTTAATTTATTTTAGTCAACAACAAAAATACAACTTTATATGGAAACAGTTTCTTCTCTGGTATGTAGATTGTAAGATATTTATAAACAGGCTTTCTGCAGATTGGACATCTTTACAAGAATCTTTGCACAGGTACAAATGGTTACATGGTTGCCGAGCGACATTGGCTCCAGCTAATAAACACACACTGCATTTCGTCCTCCGCGAATATTCTTCTTGAACTGATGTGTCCATTTATTTTCTTCTTTAACGTTCTTGAACTTTTTCAACGTACATGAATTCAGGTGGTAAATTATGAATGTAATAACAGTCTGGAGAATATTTTCTGTGTTCTTCTATAATGCATACTTGATGTGTTTTGGTGGCCTCTGTTCTGGGGTTTTTCTTATTATAGTTCCATCTTCTTCACGTAATAGCTGTTCCAGTACTGGAGGTGGAAAATCTTAAAAAATGTTTCGAATGAAACGCTCATTCTCTCCACAATGTCTCTTGGATTTCTTGTTTCTTGGTTTCTGGATTGATAATCATTAAGCGCCATCCTGATCAAACATGGAATAGTGAACATTCTCTAGTCCTTTTCATCTTCATTCTTCTTTAGTTTTCTTTCTCTCTTTGGTTTGGGTCGTCCTATTTCAAGCTCCTTTTCTTTGCAATATCCACTGCTTTGGTCACTTGTTCCCAATCTCTCGTCGTAAACTGGAACCCAACACCGTTCTTGAACAGTTGTATCTGTAAATCGTTATTGAGTTTGAAGACGAACACATTAGTAGACATCCTTCTTCTTTGGCTGTCGAAATACAAATGAGCTGAAAGCCAAATACACCTTTTTATAGTTTTTCGTCAATATAGCGACATCTAGTGGAAGGTTTCATCTATGACGTCATTAACCAACACATCATTATCCATTAGATCAGTCGTAAACATGTTGGATATGGTTTTCATCGGTACAGCGCGACAGCGATGTTTCAAGTAAAACAGACAGTATTGTCCATACACTGGTAATGGTCCTTGGAGGCGTTTTGTATTATACTTCCAATATCTGGAATTCTCCTTCAGGAAATTCTCGAATGGTCAGTGTGGTGGTGGTAATCCATAAGAATCAAAGTACTCACAAAGAGAGTCACCCAATGTTCTCCTTTTCTGTGGTCTGGACCCGTTTTGGCTATCAAAGCCACTGGTCTGTGATCTGGTAATCTTCTTGGTAATCTGTTTCTTGCAAATACACCAAAACAAATTCTCTTCAAAAAACTATCTGATCGAAGGGCATTCTTTAACTGCAACGTGTTCATGTCGAGGAATCGAAGATTACTTGTCTATTCTTATCCTCTTCTGTGATGTACTGGAATTCTGCATACACCAGTACTTTGATTGTGGTTGGTAATGGGGTTTCGAAATGAATTTCTAGTCTCAAAGTTCCTCTCTTCACCAGATCGAAGTTTTGTTCATGTGATAGGTCTGGAGTCAGGTCGAATATGAATAGGGGCGTATCCATTTATGTACTCTTCTCGGCTGATGTGGTTTTCGTCATCCTCGTACATTTGTCCAGTCCCTTGGAAGAGGGTCGCATAACATCTCGCCACTTCTTGTTGTTCGAATCGAGGTTGTAATGGTTTGGCAGAAATCTGCTGTCCATCCACGTGCAATGCCAAGTAATTGATTTTGTAGTTCTTGAAATTATATGGATTTTTTGAAATGTTTCCATTGAAAGCATCGTGGTCTACACATCCCACCACGATGCGTTTAGGTAGTTGGCCTAAAAATACATTTTCTTGTGTTATGCTCAGATTTCCTTTCGGCACTGAAAACACCTTGTTTTCCACACAGTCGATTGGATATTTTGCCGTTGCTTTTGTTAGTGCTTTCTCGTGAACCATTCTCACGAATGATTGGAGTTTCTCTTTGCGTACAAAAATGGATACATCTAGAATTTTAATCTTGTATGTTTCGGCATCGGCCATCAATGCGAAAGCATCTTTGGCTCTATTCATTTTAACATGGACGTTAACTCCATTCAGCAAGTATCGAGTTTGGAAAAACATGTCCAAATGTAATCTTCCAGTCATGTCTACCATTGTACTTTTCTCTATAAATTTCTTTCGAAGAATAAATTCCCTGTTATCCTTTGTCAAATCTCCCATGTGTCCGGCGGTATCCTTGTACCACAATGCATTAGTCAGTTGTGACTCCTTGGCAGCTAGTCCATAACTCAACAAAGTTTTTATGAAAGCTCTGTAGTTATAAGTGTTGTTGGAAGGAGATACCAGTTTTTCATTCACGTTGATATCGATTTGACAGAATAAGGAATGCATCCATAAATTGCCTGGTCCCACATTGGCATCGGGTGCAACTGACGCCACATTGGAATCTACAACCGTTGCTTTAACATATAAGTATGCCCGTGCTAAATTCAAATAATCATCTCATAATCCAGCAATATGTGATTTCTATTGGGCCACTGTTTCCTATGGGTGCCAATGGCCTGTGTTCTATTCATTGCCCATGTCCCACACTAGTCTGCTTTGGTGGTATGGAAAACAAGTCGAGTTCGCTGTTGACGCACTCACACGAGTTTTCATTGATCAGAGACATCATACACCGAGAACGTCTTGTGACTGTACAATTCTTCTTTTTGTCGATTTGCCAGTTTTGTGTGGTGCGGGCCTTTTTATACCTTTCCTGCCGGGTGATTTCGACCCTCCAACTTCTTTATTCCAAGCACTCACACCAGCCTTCATGACTCTCTTGATTGCTGCCTTTTTAACATTTTTCCCTTCAATGACATCTTAGGCAAAGGCCTATCCTTGTTTCACGAGTTGTCTTCCCACGGTCCTGGCTCAGTTTTCAATAAGAGTAACACAATGTTCTTCAGTCCTCCCAATATACTTCCCAAAACCATAACCTCTCTTTATCTTACAATCAACATGTATTTTGTCTGCATTAACTCCACAACTCTCGTGTATCCGACCCCCTGATACAGATGTTGGTATTAGGGGGGTCGGATACAAGCACGTTCCTTTCGCGTGAGTTCCATTTTTTTTTTCTTTTTTGTTCATCCATACGAATAAATAGTTCGTTATATATGCGTCTACATTCCTGACTTATCCCTAATATATTGTAAGATAAAATGATTATTTCCTTTATGCGGATGTACAAAATATGTATCCGAGTCTCGCTCCGGGTTCTTAGGGTAGATCACGACTCGTCTTCGACTCGCTGTGATCTGCCCGTAGAACCCGGAACTCGACTCGGATACATATTTTGTACATCCACATAATGGTAATAATCTCTATGTATTTGAGCTCCAGAGAGAGCTGGTAGACCGTTCCCAGCGTGTTTCGTGTATAATTGGGACTTATAACAGTAAGTCATGTTTATGTGGAATGAAGAAATCTACGATTTCTGAAATGAAGTGTCACTGTCACTTTCCCGAACTCGAATGGCACTATGGTTCCCATGTCGTCCCTTATACACACCTGGACGGTGCTGAATTTTTTTCGTTCCACCGGTACATAATACACATTCTCAAAAGTTTTGGAGATGATGTTCCCATATTTTCCACGTAGAGGTACGATAAGCCGAAGTGGTATTCTTTTATCTCTCACGACTTGGTCACAAACCAAGTCACAGTATACGTAGAGCGAATAAAATCCATGGTTGACATCAGCGACTCTGGAAGAATAGTAATTTGACTTCTTAATCTTATGTGTTCAGGAGTATCTGTTTTGATACCGATTAAAAAGTAACCATATGGGGTCAAAGTGGCATCTTCGAAAACTTCTCTCAGAAACTTGGAATGACCAGGATACATCTGTGCTGCCAAGTGTGAGATCTGAGAACGATCTCTACGATTTTTAAACAAAATCATGTAATGACTATTGAGGGCTACAGTCCTGCGGACTTTATTTTTGTTGAGCAAATTTTGAGCAATGTACACCATACTAATCTTACGGTGATGACTACCTTTAGTAAATAATCTAGACACTCGAACATCTGCATCGAGCATGAGATCATCCAATATGACAAAACTATCAGATTTCATTTCTTGAGGGAGACCCTCTACGAATTCTACGTGGGGTAATGTATTGTATAATGGTTGTCATTCACTATAATACCAAATGATGTGACTTGGAACAGGTGAGATAATATCTTGAATAGCCAGATTTACAAAGGACGATTTACCACTAACCGTGGAACCACACAATAACCAAGTAAATGGATGCTTCCAACGAGGATCCATTTTTGATGTTGAATGTGGATGCTGCTCCCCTGCGCCTTGGTGGCCCTCTGACTTACTGGCTGGGGACAGATTAAGTTTGTTTTTGTCCTAAGTCCATAACTTAGGGGTCATAATCATCTTTTTTCTTTTTGTCTTCTTTTTATACTTTTATACTTTTTTCTTCTTTTTTTCTTTCATTTATAACAACAAACATTTGTTTACAACATCTATCTACATCTTAAGACTGAGTGGTTTCTTGAGTGTCATGAATTCAATCACCATTTTCATGATACAAAGACTCTGTTCATTTGTGAGAGGTTTCTCGAACATATCTTCATACTCTTTCTGTCCTGGCGGTGGATTCATTCCAGAAGTATTATGGTGCCACAGTAGATGGACGTCATTCTTGTTAACTCTTTCAAGTGCTTCATTAAAATATGTGATGATCTTCTCTTCTTGAGTCATCTTCTCTGGTCAATGGTTCGATCGTGAATGATTCCAAGTCCATGCTTTGCCTAATCTTTTATATCTCTAACGGACGTGTTTGAAAACATCACACTAGTTGAGTAAATTTTGATCAATTATTTGATTCTTGGTTGGGGTTTGTGTTTGTTTACTATAACATTATAGGTTAAAGTTGGGAAATTTAGAAAATCAGTATAGAAGTCAATGAAAAAAAAACATAATGGGAATACACTAATCTGATTGGTCGATTTATTTTTATCTGATTGGTCAACTTGGCGGTCAGACTGCAATCTTGATCATTAAACTCCAGGATATGGCCCTCTGCATTTTATACTCGCTTGGGACAAGTCAAGCTACAAACCCCTATTCAATGGGGTTAAGTCAAATAGCATTCACACCTCCTACAGTTCGTACAAGAACCCTTTTTGGGGATTTTTTTTATTAAAATACATGCCCAACTAAGCAATTCAGACGTTTTGTTCATTTCTCATTTCTTTTAAATATTCACAACAGGGAATTTCTTAGAGATGATGATGATGATGATGATGATGATGATGATGATGATGATGATTTCTTTGGTTATACAATAGGAGTAGCCTAAAAGACACCAGGAATCAACTTCTTTTTTTTAATGAAAATGAAAAAGTTTGAACAAAAGATGTATAATCTGGTTCCAATAGGGGTAACCTAAAAGATACTATGAATCAGCTTTTGGGAAATAAATGGAACGAAACTAAAATGTTTGAATGAAACTAAAAAGTTTCAAGTGAAACTAAAAAGTTTGAAAGAAAAACAAAATGTGTATCATCTGGTTCCAATAGGGGTGACCTAAAAGATGCCATGAATCAACCTTTGGGATATAAATGGAATGAAACTAAAAGGTTTGGAACAAAAACAAAAATGTGTATCATCCGTTCCAATAGGGGTAACCTAAAAGATACCATTTATCAACTTTTTTTAAATAAATAGAAATGAAACTAAAAAGTTTGGAATGAAAATAAAAGTAAAATGTATCCTCCACTTCCAATAGGTTAACCTGAAGAAACCAGGAAATTACAACATGATGATGATGATAAAAACTCTCTGTATTAGAATAAATAAAAATTGAAAAACAAATTTTCAATCCATTTCCGTGTATTGCCTTGTAAGACTTTGTGTTAAAAATTGCCATAAAGGACTTTTTGAGGAATTGCCATATAGGACGTTTTCAATGAAAGAAAGAAACTGTCATACGGGACTTTCTGAGGACTTGCCATACAGGACTTTTCATGAGGACTTGCCATATAGAACTTTTTAATAAGAGAAAGAGACTGCCATATAGGACCTTTTAATAAGAGAAAGAAATTGCCATATAAGAATTTTTTAATGAGAGAAATAGACTGCTATATGGGACTTTAAAGAATGCCTACAATTACGACTTTAGTGAACCTAAGAGGACTTTTCACAGTAGACCACCTAAAATCCATTACGGCTTTTAATTTTTTTTTTGGTCAATCAAACGAGACTTTTTAGAGTAGACCACCTAAAATCCATTATGACTTTTAGGAATTTTCGGCAAACTTAACAGGGCTTTTTTAGGCAAAAGCTAGACTTTTTCTGGTTGTAGAAAATATGACACTCACTGAATAGATTCTTCTTCATTGTTCTTGACTATATTCTTCATCGTTGGTTAAATCTGTAGTGGTATGGTGCTAATTCCATCTTCTAAAACTCTTCGTTTTGGGTAGAAATACGATAGTCAATCTCTGCTCTGCTGGTAAGTATACATGATGTTGTCATTCATAACAAATCTTCGGTTGATGCCGCATCCATTTGTTGAGTCATCAAAAGTTGCAAATATTTCTCTTCCATCAAATTATTGTTGGGTTTGCTGATTCCTTTACAACTAATTTTTTGGGTAGCACCGAAACAGAAATACGTTTTACTGCACAGCCCAGCAATGCCTGTTCCTTGCCATTCTACGTTGAATAAACCTGGAGTTCTCCTGTAACATGCTTTCGTTCTTGGCCACATGAGAGAGACAGCCATTCTTTGCCTTCTAATGTGGTCTTCACATAATCATCTCTGTGGAAATCACAACACTCGGATGGAAACCACTTGTGAATCTCTTTGTAAAACTCTACTCTCTTTTCTGGTTTCACTATTGCATCTATGGATGGTGACGAGGTACATAGATATGCATAATCTGTGTCCATTTCAGCATATTCGAAATCTTGGTGTTTGACAAAAGTATCGATGACATCATAGTAGAACTCATGCATCCGGAGTTTCGCATACTGGTATACAAAGAATCCAACGTGGAGTGGCAGATCCAACCTGATGGTCTTCTTGTTGAGTTCAACTTCATATAAAGTTTCATTTAATGGATTCACTGCTCTGAAGGACATGTCATTTACAGCTCTGATACCTTCTTCATCATTGTAATAATACACACGTCGATGCTTCTCTTTGTTGGTAACTGTTTTGCCATATCCAGAATTTTCCAACAGCTCCGTGGTGTCGGCAACGGTCGACTTGTCAGGGTCCACATTTCCTTGTGTTCTAGCTTCGGATCCGTCATTTCCAAATTTATCAAAACATCTTCTTGGTTTATACTGGATAACCTGGTAGACGTGATCAACTTCTGTACCATGCTGGAGGTACCACTACAGCAAAGGGGTTGCAAACAACATTTGTTTGCTACATGGCTTCCGATCAAACTTCTACGGGGTTTATGCATCATTCCATTCTTCTCAGCAAAGGACTTCATGTGGTAACCAATATCATCTATGGAGATATCTGTTTTCTTGATGATAGGTGTCATCTCTTCAAAGCACTCTTTCGGGTGATCTGGTACGTGTATATCACATTCAATCAAACCAAACAGTTCACTGGTCTTCACTTTCTTCGATACCTCTTCTCCTGTCACCGCACCATCTATTTTGTTTGAATATTTCTCTTTCAGGAAGGCTTTGAATGTGGCATCGGTCCTCTTAATCTCCCTCCACCCACGCTCCCAGATTTCAACGAGTCTGTAGCCCAAATCTGTGATGTACTTTGCATCGGTACGAGTGTCTTGTAGCAGTTCTTTCATGGATTTATCTCTAACTTCATTATGGATGATGGGAAGGCCATTCTTATCTTTCATGCGGGTATGTCCGTGCCAGAAGCAGCCATGGAATTGGTATACAGTCTGTGTCTCTTTGCACCAACCATCAACAGGCAACTGTTTTTTCAGCTCCGTTAAACTGGTAAATGATGTGGATGTAATCTGTCATCGATAGAAACTCTAATCATTGTTCAGCCATTTTACCCTATATCATGGGAGGTTCTGCTTTAAACTGGGCTTCTGTGCGTCGTCTAATACTCCAATCCGTTGGCATCTCTTGCATCAAACATCATAGATATAATGCATTCGCGTGAAAGCCTATAATACTTCCACATGGTTTTGCTTCATCGGCATATTTTGTTTCTCAGCTTCGGGTGACATCGTTCTCATGGTACCGGTTGAAGATAATTGAAGGCCACCAACGATATTATCTTTCACTAAGTGATGCAGGTCTTTGTTTTTAGGGTTAAATAACGTGAAGTAGGTGTCATCATTCATCGTCTGGAACAGGTATTTCAACGTGAGGCCCGGAACACTGATACCATCTTTAAATATGCCGATTTGGCGTTCTTGGTAGAAAGCAAACTGTTTGTCAACTGCTTAAAGGAATGGTTTTACATCTTGGTTATACACCAGATCACATTATCACGGAAAGTTGACATCTCCAGGTCGTTCCATACCTGTTGGCAGTACTGGTATCCTTCTTTGGGTATATTTTCTTTCTTGAGAGAACTGTAGAAGGCTTCATGGTCCGGTAAGTGGTCTTGGTCCAATTTGTCCAAGCTGTCGATCCATTAATATGGTAAAAATCCCTTTGTCACGAAACATCTAAATGCTTTCAAAAACTTGTCATAGTTGAATCCTAGAGCGGGGTAGTTGCAAATATCAACAACTTGAAAGATTGGATGTATCTTCTCCCGTAGCTCTAGCTTCCGCTTCCAGCGTTTCTTCAGTTTTTTCTCTGAGTTGAAGTAAAGTCCAAGCATGGTAGTTCAGCAACGAGAGGTGGCAATGAGACGAAATATCTGTGAGGTAAGTCATCATTTCTTCAACAAGTTCTTGGGAATTTCCGTTGGTAGTAAAACACTTTGGTTCTTGGTATTCTGGAACATTACTACATACGCTCACACTCAGTGGTCGGTGTTATGCTTCCCACATCAGTTTGTCACTCCCTGCAGATAGGCTGGATCAAAGTAACTTTCAGTGTCAAAGGCTGCACGGTATGGGTAGAACTTCTCTCCAGGCATTTCTATACCTTCATCTTCAACAGATCAAATAAGGACTGCAATGGATGGTATACACCGCCAACATACTTGTAATGCACTTCATCTGTTCATATCTTCTCGTGACGATTTAGTCAAAATCCATTTTTCCATAATTTGCCGCATTTGCGGCATTCAAATGATTTACAGTATTGGTCTATATCGATGATGTAGCTAAAATAGTTCTTGCAGACGTTTACATATATTGTGTAGGCATTTCTTCTATGGGATCTCTGGACTAGTTTCTCAACAATTTGGTCATCATCATTCTTGAGAAGCTCTTTTACTTGAATGTTTAATTCGAAACATTTCTCCAAGTCGGGTAATTCGGCTAACGTTACTCGACGGAATTCATTCTTTGGCTTCTTTATATATTTGTTGTACGTAGAATCTGTTATATTATTCAAATTGCGTGGTGTTGAACCAATCCATAAAGCTAAACATCTGAAGATGCACAGGTTGTCCGTTGTTTTGTGATGGGTGGTAATACTTCAGTTCGTTAGGTTCATTGTGTCTCAGAATAAAACCAAAACTAAGATTAATTTTTTAATCTTAGCTGTTGTGGCAAAAATAAGGTAGTTATCAATTCATCATTCATCATCTTCAGGTTCACATCGTTGATCCGGTAGTTGTACTGGTCCAGGACACTTCTATTCATCATATGGCGGGTTCTAACAGAACTCCAGTTATCTTCGTATACCCTCAACATCTCATCGGTCTCTTCTTCGGACATCATATTCTGATCAAAATCGATCGGATCAACATCATAACGGGTGGTCGTCGTGGTCCGTGGTTGTTTGGTTTGTTTTATCTTGGGTACATCGGTCTTCCTTTTAGCTGGTACAGGAATTGGTCTGTGAGTGACGTTCTGGTGCCGGTTAAAATGGAGTAGTTGGTTACACTCCTGGCCGCACTCCATGCATGTATATAGATCTCCAAACATTTCTTCAGATGTTGGTCTAGTTTCTCTTTCCTTGTAAAGGTCTTGTTACAACTGCTGCAGTTGCAGGTGTTCTCTCCATGGGTATTTCTGCGATGGTGATCCAGATTCGTTCTTGTAGTAAAGGCCTTCCCACACTCTTCACAGGCATAAACGCCAGTCTTGGTAATGGAAATGGCAGCAGCATCAGACTCCATCTTCATAAAATTTTTGCGAAGGCAAAATTGCGATAGAAAACTCTCTAGTGATGTGTTCAGTTCCAAGGTTTGAAACAGAATGACGTGACTTTACTCTTCTACGGAATTTATCTCTACGTGACGGATGTTTTTGAAAACGTCAGGACGTCGCAACGTTTTTTCATAAAATATAGTTCCAGGTAGAAGCAGAGGATTCTGGGTAATGGCTCTTATACAAAGGAACGTGCCTTTTATTGGGAAAAATGTTTTGGTATGACGATCCTAAAGAGGATTCTGGGGGGAATCCGAACCAGAAAAACTACTCCTATTCAATAGAACTTACCCCAGCCCCCCCCCCCCCCCCACCCCTCTCGGTGCTATAACACTAAGGCCGACTACTAAAATCCGTGGTATGGCAGTCTTCATATCAGAAAAATGTCATGTCGTTTTTTGGTGATTTGGAGGAATTTTCGGGTTTATTTGGGTAATTCTGCGAATCGGGGATTTACTCTTGTAGAAAGTAACATACCTGCTAAACATACCCCTGTCCTATAAGAAAGTTTTAGGTCACATATCAACCACGTGCTACCATAGAAACCAAGATGGCGGCCTCCTGTATACAAAATGGACGACGGAAAACGTATCACCCTAACAACACGCGCTGCGAATGCGCACTAAAACCACGTATCACTATGGAGGTGACGGCACAAGATGGCCGCTCACGCGGGCTACCATGACAACACCACATGGTGCCACTGGATTAAGTGACTATGACGTCACATGAGAACCCCGATGAGATCCCCCAAATGTGAGGTGAAACATACGAGACACACTACTCCCATCCATATCCACTAACCTGATATCCAAACAAAAACTTGTAGCGCGGAGGTACAGTTTAACTGGCCCAAAACGGATGAAGGCTTGGGTTTTTGAATGCCCTTATTACTTACAAAAAGTATCGTACTGATGATCAATGGCTGTGTAGGCTATACCCAGCCTCGGCCAAGAACGATGCAGTTTTGACTGTGCTCTATATCATTCGGATCACCCGATCCCCAAGCCATCCAGGTGATGCTTCTGTTTTCGAAGTTACGAAATCCCCCCCCCCCCCTTTCGTCTCGTCAGTACCATCAACATCCATCACTACTAGAAACCTGTAATTTAACGTATGGAAGAAGACAGAAAACTTTAACAACATTTTTAGTTCTTGTGATGAATTGACGGTAACATTGTCTGAGGTTTGCGCCTCGGAGCTTAAGTTCAACAGAGATGCGTATATGTTCCAATAAGACTCTACCCATAGACCCAAACCCACATCGTGAACTAAACCGGGCAACTTGAATGAACAACGCAACTTTAACGATAACAAATATAGTATTATTTATTTATTTATTGGTGTTTAAAGTCATATACTTATGCATAATGGCTAATCATGACCGTGACAGATTTACGGGTGGAGGAAGCCAGAGAGAACCACCTAGCAACGGCGAGCAGCTGCCAGCTGCCCAACATCGTAACTCCGCACTGCAGCACAGACAGGGTTAGATTGGTTGAAGACATGTGTACCATCGACGTGCAGTGCGCCTTATTACACGGCGTCATCGTGCCCACATATGGACAATCGGGGTGAAGTGCCTTGCACAAGGACACAACGCGGGAGTCCGAATCGATCAACAAATATAGTAAATAAACCTCTCGTGTCCCCCAGGCGTCATTGAACAACACAATAACATAGATAAAGTTCGAGGTTATCCATCTCAATTCAAATCATGAATTTAAAAGTGAGTTGTGAATATACATTGGAGAATGATCACTGGTCTCTAAAAATACCATTTTGAAGGCATTATGCAGTTTGACTCTCTTCCCATTGTTATCAACTTTTTAAAGTATTTCACACGGTGACGTCAGACAGTAACATTTGCCACTAGAGCCGTAAACATTGGTCAAAACTAAGCGAACTCTCGTCCACTCAGTGGTCGAGGATTACGGCTTATTGAACCATAATATTTGTTATGGGAATTTCAATCAGATGCGTCATTAAGGGGGCGGTTTAGGGGTGTGTATAACCCCCTCCCAACAATTTTTTCAGTCGGGACATTTTCGTCATGATTGGAGATATCAAATCTCTCTTGCTAGTAATCATGTACTTTCTAAAAATGACTAGATTTGATACACAGTCAGCCATTCTAAGGGAGGGCTGTAGAACCCCCTTCGAGCTGTTGGGACCCATTATGAGAATTTGTAGTATTGGTATAACACGTGTTATTTAATAAGTAGTTGTATCACTATTACTACATGTATATTTATTTATTCGTTAATAAATTTCCTAGAAGAATGTTTTAACTATAATCCCAACTGACTAAGCCATCAGAGTCCGGACAAATCTGATTTATTCTCCTAATGTGTCATCTTCACGACGCCCCTGGTTTCAATGACAATTCCAACAGCGAGGATTATATCGTGTCTGATATTTTTACGGCTGGGAGAAACTAAAGTGCGGCCGCCGTGAACTGGTTGTAATCCACGAGTTGACAGTGATGCCCACTCATGCGTTTACCGGGTAATAAAAAACAGCATCAGCAAAATCCTAATTAATGAAGCAGTTGTACCCCTGCTTCTTCAATTAAATTTTTGATGATTATTCCTATAACTGTATCAGGAGAATATCACCGAGCAGTGATAAGTAACTATCTATCTAACATGCAAACCAGGCAGTGATAGTGTCCCATCAACATGTTGTTCGCCTCCGCCCATTGCGCATCCGTGTTTCCACTTGGATAGATAAAATTACTTATTATATTACCAGTAAAGATTTTCTCAAAATAAACTTCCAACTGTCAGTTAAATAAAATGTTATCTAACTCTGTCGTGGGGCGCGGTGGCATTGCGGTAACCGGTTCTCCACATGGGGTGCACGATGACGCCGTGTACTAAGGCGTACTTACGTCGATTGTACGCATGTCTTCAACCAATCTAACACTGCCCTGTGCTGCAGTGCGGAGTTACGATATTGTGGAGCTGGCATCTGCTCGTCGTTGCTCGGTGGTTCTCTCCGGGTACTCCGGCTTCCTTCATCCGTAAAACTGTCACGGTCATGATTAGCCATTGTGCATAAGTATATGACCTTAAACACCAATAAATAAAAATAACTCTGTCGTGTCATCTGACTGGAACTTTTTCTCAGCTTGATGTTTCAGAAGAGTTATTTCCCTTTGATCATACTCCAATGTAGTCTGCTTTTCACACAAATATACAGATCAACAACAAATCATTGATTTATTCACATTTCTCTTAAAAATGGTATCGTTTGAAGAATATGGTATCACTTTTGAAGATATGTTGATTGTGAAATGTTTGACCCTGAGCGACAGAGCTTAATAAGTTTGAGTTTGGATTGTACATTGATGAACCTAGCCAGCCCTCACACTCACAGTTTCAAGAAAGGTTTTCTGTTGTTTGTCATGATGAACTTAACTCTTTGAACCCCAGAGGTCGCTTTTCCGTCCCAGTAACATGATACTTCATAATTTAATTAAGTAGGTTGACGTTTGAGTGAAGGTGTGGTATAGACCAATCAATATTTTCAACGTGCAGCCCTAAGGCTGCACGTTGAAAATATTAATTGGTCTAACCCCAAATAAAGAATATGGACTCTTCCCGTTGCTGCCATTGAACTGATATGGAAGATACCACTAGGGTTCAAAGGGTTAATAAAATTCTTAGTGATAATGAAAATGTAAATACAAAACGGTAAACCAATGGTGATATCAGATTATTTAAAAGAGTTTTGAATTCTAGATGTGATTATAATGGAGACGAAAATGAATTACCACCAACTGTACTTTGTGACTATATCGGCCATTTTTGATATCAGTTAGAAAGAAAAACCAATGTGAATAATGTTGTAACCTTCACAGCAGTTTATTCAAATATTACTCGTTATTTAAAGAACATTGGATGTAAAACATGCCTGATAAATGAAGTAATATTTTCAGAGGCACGAGAAACAATGAAAACAAAACAAAAACAGTTAAAATCACCGGGGAAAGGGAATAAATCGAATGCAGCTGAGAAAATAACAGACAATGAAATTGAAAAATTATATTCCAGAAAAGTTTTCGGACCTCATTCACCAAACTCAATTATCAATAGCCAGTGGCTGACCCTCATAACACACTGTGGAATGCGTGGTGGGCAGGGGCCATATGACATGACGCGGGTGATATAAAGCTTGGTGATGATGAGATGGGCTGACAGTTTATTGTTTTTCAGCGGGATCGACAAACTAAAACTAGTACAGGTGAAGATCCACTCAATACAAGGTATTTGAATCTCAAAACGTTTGAACAAGCTATCCTTGAAAGAAATCCTGGAGCGATTTACAAAATATTCAGTGGGAAACGCCCTTCAGCTACGTCAAGGCAAGATTCACCATTTTATATTGTGGTCGTTTCAGAGACACAGAAGGAAATTAAAAAGGAAAATATATTCAATGTGGGCAGAAATGGCTTAAAAATCAAAGGATGGGCATGAACAGTGTCTACAGTATTATACAAAATATCAGTTGATAAGTGACTTACCAACCACAGCTCCAGGAAACATCTTGTTCAGAAACTGGGCGATTGCGAAATTCCACAAATTCGAATTTTGTAGATATCAGGTCACAAAAATGTCATCAGCATCAATAATTATTCCAAACTCAACAGCCATCAACAGGGAGATATATTCTATCCAATTCTTCAACCGCAACTTGCATGCATTACTGACACAAATAACCTCACACTGTCAACAGGCACAACATCTGCACGAAATCCGACAATTCCTGCACAATTGTTTCCAACGCAAAACACACATTAGTCACCTGCTAAACATGCAAAATATTCACCATCGCCATCCATATCTGTCCGTGATGATAATTCTATAGCAAAGTATACAAATACAGCATCAATTTCGAGTATCTCCGGAGAAAGGCCGATCAACAATTCCACTATAAAAAGTGCGATAAGCCAATGTGCAAGTCCTGGCGACAAATCCGTCTCTCGTGTCAAAAACTCAGCTCAAACTGAAATTGATGTCTTTAGACAGTTCGATGAATGAACAATTCTGTATTATCGTTCCACATTCAGTAACCTTTTCACATACTTGTAATTTTTATGCTGACACTTGTTTTTCATGTTAAATAATTCTTAACCCTTTACCCAACGTAATGGCCAAAACCGGCCAGCGCTATTCACGAAAATCGACAATTATTTTCATTATTTTTTCATTTTTTGTCTCAAAAACATAGATTATGACCCCTCGTTGGAACGAGTTCGTTGAGCTCGTTCCAACGAGAGGTCATAACCTATGTTTTTGAGACAAAAAATGAAAAAAAATAGTCATTCAAGATTTTTTTGCAAGTGGCGTCTGCTTTTCATGTTAGGTAAAGGGTTCATAGTATAATTTAATCGAAGTAGAAAATTTACATTTCTTCTTCCGTATTTTTCTCGACTTCCCTAAGATTGATTTAATTGGCTAACAATCGTGTCATTTGAGTATCATGAACGCAGTCGAAAAAACAGCTATTCTTGTAAACAGTGAACAGCTGAAAGCTGATTGAAGCTCTTCAAAAAGTAAAATACATTTTAAGTGTTTATGAATAACTTTCTCCGGCTCTTGAATTCTATATATGAATTGTAATATAAAAACACAATAGCTAACTGTTTTGTTTTGATATAATTTACATTTTCTCGTGGAACGCACGGGATTATTTTCACGACACCAAAAGATGCAACGCAGACGGCACTAATTAAGATCAAACCAATGATCCTTCTATCTGAAGTCCAAAGATCTTTCTAACTAATGAACTACCATGCATCCAGAAGAATAATCCACCGATGTCGAGGAACTGCAAAATACAGTATGTACTGGCAGATTTAGTACTCGCTACCTGGTGGGCGAGCGGGCGGGCATCAGTCCACTCCTAACTTGACTTTCTAGCCAGACTAACAGCCAATTTTACTGTTAAGCCAGGTAAGTGTCGGAGTGGTCGATGCCACTGATCAGCTGCTTGTTGAGTCCTCACGTTTCTTCTTGGCTAGTAAGTGAGACGACCTAGCAATAAACGGCTTAGCTCGTTATCAGGTTACGCTGTTCTCGATAGTGGTGACCTATAGGGAAAGGGTGGCGATGCTTTCTCCCTTCTCTGTTTTACTAAACCAGACATGCTGTTTAGTTTTACATTTTCGCCAAACTAAGTAGCAACAAGAAAGCTCGACCTCGCCAAAGAGAAATCGCGTGTTCGTTCTTCCTGCTCGTTCTGGTGGTACTTCTGTTAATATATATGTCATTCTATTTATTTGTAGATGCAATGTGCAGTCGTTGGGTCGAGTTGGTCTCGAAAAATTGTAAGTCTGACTGGGAAAACATTCTTCGGTACAAATTTGGTTTATGTTATATTTTGTTGTAACCTGTAGTTCGTTCACGTATTTTACATTTGAAGCCCCGCCCCCCCCCCCCCCCTCCTCCCCCTCCCACCCCCGGACGTAACCTAAACCATTGTTCGAGGGTTATTTCCAGCACTGAGTAAGCTCACACAATTTTAAACTTCGTGATATTTAAATTTCAGGTAAAAATAAAAAAATAGTTTATGCACTCAATGTCCCCGTGTTGTTGAATTTGACGCTCATAGCGTAATACTCTTCATCATGACACCCGCGTCACATAGATTGAGCTCGTTTTGATCGAAATTTTAGTTGTCAACTAAGTCATGGCTACAGAAAACACCCGCAGGTCATTTGACAACGAAATGAAGAAGTGGCATCAGGTAAACACAGGACACAATCAGGTGGAGATAACCTATTTATAGATAAAGCCTAGAGTCGCGAAGACTTCGCAGCATCTAACACCTACCCTCATAAAATTGTATTCCCAAAAACCAAAATCAAACATATTTGCACAGCTATTCAATTTGCACCTGTTTTTCATATAGTTCTTCTCGTTGTACCCTTGAATTTATAAACCAATCTCGCACCAGTGGCATATTGTAGTAAGTGAATTAAAAGAAATTATGATATAGCATGAGGCCAATGGCCATTCAGGTGCCTACTGGCCACCCAAGATAATGCGTTTTATTGATAAATGTGACAAATATCAGATTTACCCCCCCCCCCCCCTCCCCGAGACAGTACATCCTACGTATGAAAATGTTCCTTGGTTAATTAAGTGAATCAAAAATCAATCGATGTCGAGTTACTTTCTCTGTGTCGTGTGAAATAAATAATGGCAACGTTTTGATTCTTGGGAATGACATTAAACGTTCTACTGCTGAGCTCAGTGCGACTGTGAGTTGAGATTTTTGTGAATATATATCGGTTGAATTCCTTATCTTCGCTGGACGGTAAGTTCGTTATTGCTTGATTCCAATATATGGAATACGTAGAATTCAGCGCCACCCCCACCCCACCACCACGCCTGTCTTAAAAAATCTAAGACAAAGCAATAATTTCAACTTAATCGATCGTAGCATTAACTCGACAGTTTTTATTTCGCTAACAATCATTTGCTTTGATGCCAGGGGAGCTACTTTTTTTGTCATTCATCCAGAATGCTTTAGAGGAGAGTTCCAACCCATTATTTTCCTTCTGAATGGATATATGGCATTACCAACTATGAGTAGTGTTCGAGATTTATTATTGTGTGGTCTTTCGTCACTGGTCGAGATACATTTCTCTTCACTTGTCTACTTGTCACCTTGATTCTTATCATTTGTGGATCATCTGAGTGGGAATGATAGTACGTAACGAATGAGAAGGAAACACTAAAAAAAATACGAAAACAAGTGATGATGGGTCTATACTTAGAGATGTTAACCCTTTACCCAACGCAGACGATATCAAAATTTATTATTTTAAATATCATTTTTTCAAATTTTTCATAAAATTTCAACAAAACCATATCATGTGGCCCCTCGTTGGAACGAGCTCGACTATCACATGATATGGTTTTGTTGAAATTTTTTGAAAAATAATATTTTTTCAAATGCTGAATTTACATATTACGCGGGCGGATGCGGGCGATTCGTTGGGTAAAGGGTTAAATCCTTGATAGCAGACCTTGATAAAGAGATCACTGTAAATTTTGACAACTGGGTTCATGAAAGAGATGTTGGAAATCAAGGGGTAAATTATCACAATTAATAGGACAATATTTATCAGATATGACTTTCTCTCTCAGAATTGCACATATCTCGCTCGGACAATATGACTTCAAACTCGGCAGATATGACGCTGATCTAGGCCTATATGAACCAAACCAAAGTTGTTCCCGTTCATGCATTGCAAGGCGCAACCAGTTTGGTTACAGAGAGATCGTTCACAGTTGTTTGTTGAACGCAATCGGGAAAATTGGCGTCACCAGGCAAATGGGTGTAGTTTCGTTTGGCGAAGAATTAATGATGGCAATAAGTGAGAATTAGGTGGGTGAAGAGAACAAGAAAGAGCTTTGTACCCAAAATTCAACGCAAACTAAGTTTCAGTGCCGTAAGCGGAAATTTTATGAAGTGAAAGAAGAGATGATTCAGCTAGCCGAACGTCTCGGCTTCCCCACTGGGGAAGCCGAGATGTTCGGATAGCTGAACTTGGAGAAGAGGAAACTTCGGACTTTATGAAAAGAATGAGAAACAATAACCCGGTCAGAAAATTATAAAAGATCTGAGAATATTTTGTAATTATTTGTTTTGGTTTAATGAATAGAGAGGTCATTACTTGATTAGTTTCATATCGGCCAAGATATCAGCTTCGGTGTAAGGTAGATATGAAGTTACCTCCGACTGATATCTCGGTCAATGTGAAACTAACCAAGTAATAACCACTAAATATTTGATATGAGAAAATAACATAGTGAACAGGTCAGAGATGTTGACTCTACAGCCCATGGGATCGAAGAAGTGGAGACGATGAAAACACCTGACATGCAACTATCTTCCCGAACGAAAATTTGTGAGATTTACGAAAAACTGCTACCTTCGAAAATTCATGATCGAAAAACAATTTGCTTTTATATGGTCTACCATCTGTGAACGACGACAACCCCTGCGTGACTGCAAAAGTGTTTCTGAAAGATAATCATCAGCCCGACGAGCCTTCAGCAACAGGCACCATATAACGAACTGTCAATGGCCACTGAATCACTCCGTATAACCAAATCAATAATGTGTCCTAGTCACCGAAACCGATGATAGAGCGATTGTGCATTGACAGAAATAAGGTCACACAAAGTAGATCTTCTGTTTCTCATTTCATTATTTGTAAAATTGCGTATTTTTATTTCATTTTTTATTTCTGTAATTATTTCTTTGCCATCAATCAAAAGTTCGTGTTCTTGGTTTATGTTTTAATAATCTACGGAATAGCATGGGTAGTGGTGTATTTAGTCCCTTGGGAGCAAGAAGGATTTGTAATACTAAAGCATTTCAAAGCCTTCTTGCACTCTAGGGATAAATTGATCAGGTTTATCAACTTGGGTAAAATAACAGACACAAAACCTTTAATTTTTATTTGTTTTAAATTTACATTGGTTATAAAAAGAGAACATGTGGCGGCCAAAAGGCCTGAGAAACATATTTTTATTTTTTTAGGCCTAGCCAAACGTTTTTCAAAAAATGCAAACAAACTCGTAAGAAACAAGAAAAATGTACGAACTGACTTGCTCCCTCCATGAAGAGAGAAGGGGTTAATTTGCTAGCTTTGCATATAAATACTGATCGAAAAGAGTTATAAAACGAGAATAATGGTTTTAGCTGTTAGAGTTAAGTAGAATAGATTTTTTACTTGAAAACTCTTTTCGTTTATTCTATATATATATAACCCTTAAAACTGCCTTGTTATTGCTTAGTGGAGATGGTTAATTGACACTCTCCAACAGTCTTTAACAAAACAATTATTTATGAACAAAATACTGCTCAATTAAAGTACCACAAAATTATCCAAGCTCGTCTAGGTTATAGGCCTTCAAAGACTTCCTGAAATATTATTCGATACACATTTCTTAACATTTGCAACCTGCAATTACCATTTTGTCAACTAACAATCTAAAACAAAACAAAACCTTAATTTGTCTATTGATATTTGGTTTCAATAACTATAACAAACAATAAAGTTAAAAACTAAAACTTCCCAATAATAACATGCAGGCTTTTTCGTCTTTTAGTAAGTTTGCAGTTTGTAAAGTTGTGGGCAAATATTGGCATGTAGAACTGTTTTCTACTTATATATTTAATTAATTGGGTTTTAACTACACTTTCGCCAGCCAGGGTCACCTCGTGTCGGACAGTTTTACTTGTGGAGGAAGCCGGAGTACCCGGAGATAACCACCGAGCAGCAGAGAGCAACTGTCAGACTCCACAACATACTAATTCCACACAAGCAGGGTTAGCATTGGCTGAAGACAGGTGCACCATCGACGTGCAGGACGGAATAGTACACAACGCCACCGCGTGCCCCCACGTGGGCAATGGGGTGAAGTGTCTTGCCCAGGGACACAATGCGGTTGCTGTAGGTGGGATTCGAACCTACTGAGCCACTGTGCCCCACTGTTTTCTTCAATTTGTTGGAGATGCTGGATTGACAAACCCCAATATCTTGTAGCAAGGTCGTTATTTATTAGCAATATCTTGTCAAAATAAAGGTACTCCATAAATTATTCAATATCACTTAAGGCAAAGATCTCAAAGAAATCAAAGAAATGTTATTTTATTTACTTGTAAACTAGCAGTTGGAACACATTGATATATAAAGCTGTTCCACAGTTTGTTGGAGATGGAGGACTGATTCTACCCCAACAGACTGTCGCAGGACATTTATTACTTTATAATCCACCCATTTGTTGCAATAATGAATCTGAACTGCTGTCAGTTGACCGGAACTGACAACGACAATTCACCAAGACTGATGATGATAAAATATCAATAAAAACAAATAAACCGGACACGAAACCATTAAAATAGGTTTGAAGGAACCATTAATGGCATCATTGGATTCAATCTGTGTTATAAAAATCATTTGATACTGAAATAAAAAACGTGATAGCCCCTGATAACCCATTCCATTGCCTTCACTATTTTGATCTTTCAAACCAGAATAATGGCCGGCTGTTTCGCCCAAGAAATATCCCACAAGGAAGGGTTCGTTTCAGCTTCTGTGGGAATTTATTCCAAAAAGTAAGACTCAACGGTTCCATAGCAAATTTCTCTTTCCGCATGTTCTATGTTTCTTTCCAAATATTCTGGTATATACTTTATTGGGGTTATTTCTTTTTGGCATTTTTCGGACTTTGGAGAAAACGTCTTTACATTTGACCAATGTTAGTTTGATCGACCCCGTAACTGGTATGCAGGTTGTGTATGTGTGTGGAGAAAGGGGTGTTGGAGGGTAATTTTGACCACCTACGTTTGTCGGCATTTTCAAGCTTTATTAGCTTGCCTGACTTTCAGTCAGGGGAGATATAGTGATCACTCACCGTCCGTCGTCCGTGAACATGATGTCTGCGTCTTCTCCGAAACCGCTGAACCGATTTGAGTGAACTTTGCAATCATAGTTTGTTATGACATCGTATTTTGATTTTGTTCAAATTAAGTTGCCTCGCCCCTCGGTAGGGCCACGACCAAAAAGTGTGCTGAAATCTTAAAAAATCTTATCATGAGCCAGCAGTAGCAGAGACTTCATATTTGGTGTGCATCTTCCCTTTGAGGTGTGGACTCTGATTTGTTCAAAAGAAGTTAGAGGAGCTATATTTGCCGTCGTTATGGGAGGGGCAATAATTTTCGCCTCGCCACAGATTTCTATTTTCCAAACCGAGAGACTGATTTCAACACAATTTGATATGAGGGCTTAATTTGTGCGAAAAAAATGTGGGAACCATGGGAACCGCAGGAGCTAAAAATAGAAAAAACTTAAAACGCCTATATCCCTAAAACTACCTGGCACTGAGTATTCTTGTGTCGCTTCCTTAGGACCAACGGAATGGAATGGTCCAAAAAAAATTCTGTCGGTTTTATCATAGGGTACTTTTTAGGGACTTTGAAAAAGTACTGAGTCAGCATTTTTTAACACTGTGGGTAATGGGAAAACATTTAAAACTACTCTTCTCCCAAACCGTATAACATCTTTGGAAGATTGTTTCACATGTTTCTTCGTTTCTTCAAATCCCTGGGTTTATATTTGGGCTCTCAATAGAAGCCCAAATGTTTAAATTAGTGCAGTATGACGAATATTTTTTTAAAAATCTTCTTCTTAAGATTCGCCAATCAGAATCTTTTGATATTTGGTATGCAGCATCCTTAGGGGATGAAATTCAAATTTGTTCAAGCCCAGTCCCTGGGTTCAAATTTGGGCTCCCTGTGGGAGCCCAAATTATAACTTAGTTCAATTTTTCAAAAATCTTCTTCGCATCAACCAGTCAGAATCTTTTGATATTTTGGTACCTTATCCTTAGGTAGGTGAGATATAAGTTTGTAAAAGCCAAGTCCATGGGTTCATATTTGGGCTTACTGTGGAAGCCCGAATTGTACCAAAATTTCTATTTTCCGAACTGAGGGGACAATTTGAACCAAATTTGATATGAGAGTTTGTTGGGTCATAAGTACCTAATTTATGCCAAAATAATGTTTCCCGTCGCTCCCGCAGGACCTAAAAATAGAAAAAATTTAAAACGCCCATATCTCCAGAACTACACGGCACTGAGAATTTTGTTTTTATGAAGCCTCCTTAGGAACAGCAGAAAGGAGTGGTCCAAAAACAATTGCCATGCGATTTATCATAGGGTACTTTTCCAGGACTTTTGAAAAAGTGCTGAGTCAGCATTTTTTAACACTGTGAGTAATGGGAAAAACATTAAAGAATCTTCTTCCCCCATACCACTGCTCCAAATGCTTTCATTTTTCACATATGAAATCTTTGGAAGATACATTCACACGTTTGTTGAAAGCAAACCCCAGGGTCCATATTTGGGCTTTTTGTGGGAGCCTAAATGTTCAAATTAGTGCAATATGAGGAGTATTCTTTAAAAATCTTCTTCCGATCCACCAATCAGATTCTTTTGATATTTGGTATGCAGCATTCTTAGGTGGTGGGTTTAAAAGTTGTTCAAGCCAAGTCCCTGGGTTCATATCTGGACTCCCTTTGGGAGCCCGAATTATTACTTAGTTCAATATGAGGAATATTCTTTAAAAATCCTTTTTTAGATCTACTGGTCAGAATCTTTGGATATTTGGTATAAGCTTTTCTTAGGAGGGGCAGATGCAACTTGTTCAAATCAATTCCCTGGGTTGATATTTGAGCGTTCACAATAAAAGTGGGAAACGGATAATCCGGGGTGTGGGGGGGGGGGGTCGTAAGTGAAGTGATGTCAGTACATTGCAGTAATGTCATTAACAAACACATTAGGGTACGAAATTGGATTTATGGCGAATTTTCAAATTACCCGAGTGTTGATTAATGAACATGAGTATATCCACATTTGGTACGTGTATGGATGGCCACCGTAACGAAAGTTTAGTCAGTGCGCAGTTACAACCTTGACTGCTCAGTTTCCCCAAAACATAAAATCAGCGACACACTTGCAGCTATTGCTGATCACAAAGCTACGAAAACCCAGCTTTCGTTTCAGCACCAATGCACGCTTCTACTCAGCCAAGTTACATTTCGGGAAACCCTTCGCCTGTCGCTTTTTCCAGTCATTCAAAGAACACCCAATGTACTGTCTCGTGGACTTATTTCCAGTTCAACATTTAAAGAGTGTACATTTAATTTTAACGATAGCGTTTGAAAGTAACTTCGGACACGTCACGTTAAAACCTTAAAATACAGTGTGAAGCTGACCAGTGGAAGAATGCTCAGTGATTTGATTGACGTGACCCATATTTGTCACGGGCAGCCGAGTTGACGAAAGAAAAAATAAATTAGTTTTATTTAAATAAACGCCAATTATATACTTTATTTATCTTTCCAGATATCTCTCCTTTAAATTATAAGAATTAACTGTTGTTTCTGTTCGGGTAACGCGACAAAAACTGAAAATTTTCAGCACATGCTTAATCATAACTCGCTGCGCACTTTAGGAACCTGGTGATGAGAACATTAGCATTGCAGATGACACATTGATGCACTCAGGGGATAAAACATTGTTATTTATTTATTTGTTTTTATTTATTAGTGTTTACCGACACTTTAACAGCCAGAGTCATATCGTGTCGGTGACCGTTTTACGGGTGGAGGAACCCGGAGTGCCTGGAGAGAACCACCAAGCAACGACGAGCAGCTGCAATCTCCCCAACATAGTAAGTCCGCACTGCAACACAGGCATGGTTAGACTGGTTGAAGACATATGCGCCATTGACGTGCAGTACGCCTTAGAACACGGCGTCATCGTGCCCCCATGTGGACAATCGGGGTGAAATGCCTTGCCCAGAGACACAACACGGGAGTCCGAATCGATCGTTCAGATGGTCACCCATCCAATGATTAATCGGGCTCGACGTTGCTTAACTTCGGTGATCTGACGAGAACCGTTTACCGCAACGCGCCCCTAAAATATAGATATAAAGCACTCAATAATTTTCTCCTTTATCTTTTCAATGGCGATATACCATCTGCTCCAAAATGAAACAGAAGACACCTCACTGTAACGATGGTTTTGGAACAGGCCTTCCCGGTAGGCTGTTATTGTCTGCATTATTTATAAGATAGCTGCACGGCAATTAAGTGACAGTTAAAAGGGCCGACCTAAAAGCTGATAAAGTATGCAAGTTTTCTGGCATTTGTAATTTAACCCTTTACCTAATATGAAAAGCAGGCGAGACTTCCCTAAACATATTCTTGAATAACTACTTTTTACATTTTTTGTCTCTAAAACATAGGTTATGACTCCTCGTTGGAACGAGCTAAACCAGCTCGTTCCAACGAGGGATCGAAACTGATGTTTTTGAGACAAAAATGAAAAAATAATGAAAATTAACTGGCGAATTTTAAGAATAGCGCTGGTTGGGTGTTGGCCGTTACGTTGGGTTAAGGAGTAAAATGCAAATAATATGACACTTACTCTATTTAACTGAATTACGACACGAAGCTGATAAAACGAAACACCACTGTCAAAGGTGAGTAGTGTCCAAATTATAAACACAACTATAACCTGTTGTCCTGAATAAAGTGCGAGGCCGGACAGAGGCCGGACAGAGCAATCCGTAGGTGTTAAATTCAGAAAGTGGGACAAACTCGAATAAACCGACAGAGCGCCAAACAATGTATTTTATTGACATATCTTTATTGGTTTAGGCTTGCCGTAAGAAAAACAGTAACTTCACAAAACAAGCATCAACATTCAGATGTTACAGTTTCCATTGATCAAATATCTATTTGGCACACGTATCCCTCGTGATGACTCGTATTGTTGTTGCACTCATGATCGATGGCCATGTATCCCCAGCTTCCGCCAAGAACGATGCAGTTCTGACCATGATTTCTATCATTCGGATCATTCGGCCCCCAATCCATCCATGTGATGTTTTTATTTTCGAAGTTAAGAAATTCTCTCTCTTTCTTCTCGTCAGTACCATCAATATCCATCACTACTAGAAACCTGTAATCTAAAGTATCAACGAAGATAGAAAACTTCAACAACATTATAAGTCATTGTGATGGCATGACGGTAACATGGTCTGAGGTTTGAGGCTCGGAGCTTATGTTCAACCTAGAGGTGAATATATGTTCCAGTAAGACCCTACTCATATCGTCTTCCGAGTTCCATTGTGATCTATGTGCTAGTAGACACATAGAACACATTGGAACTCAGTGGAAGATATCCCAAAACCACATCGTGAAATAAACAAGACAACTTGAATGAACAAACTATAACAAATTGAGTAAATAAACCTCTCGTGTACCCCACGGTATCACCAGACAAAAAACTTCAATAGCTAAGATAAAGATCGGTTTTACTCCATCTCATTTCAAATCATGAATTTATAATTGTAAGTACACATTTAAAGAATGATCACTGGCCTCGAAAATTACGATTTTAAAAACCGTAAACAGAGAAAGAGTTAAAAGAAATCCGTCCAATCAGAGGGCGAGAATTTTCGTCTTATTGGAAAACATAATATTTGTTAATGGGGTTTCAATCTGATGCGTCATTAAGGGGGTGGTTTAAGGGTGTGTATTACTCCTCCCAATAATTTTTCCAGTTGGGACATTTTGGTCCTGATTGGAGTCCAGAATACCAAATCTCTCTTGCTAGTAATCATGTACTTTCTAAAAAGATTAGATACACAGTCGGTCATTCAAAGAGAGGGCTTTAGAACCACTTTCGGGCTGTTGGGGCCCATTATAAGAATTTGTAGTATCGGTATAACACGTGTTATTTAAATAAGTAGTTCTATCACTATTACTACATGTATATTTTATTTATTCATTAATAAATTTCCTAGAAGAATGTTTTAACTATGATCCCTACTGACTAATAATAATAATTCGTTGATCTTCCGTCGATTTGTCACGGTCCTCTAACGAGGAGGCCTATATTAACCCAATCCCCTCCGGGCTTTTCCTCCCCACTCCCCCTCCTAATCCCCCAGTATTCAGTCAAAACGTGTTTTATAATTCCTCCCGTCTGCGCTTTTACGATCTCCCTAACTATAACATTGACTCTTCCCCTGAATGTCATTCCTCATTCACTTATCTTTCATGTTTTCGTCCCATTTTTTCCGTTATTTTTCTAAGGAGTCTTGTTCTACTTGGCAAATATTTGGGGCATTCTAAAATGAAATGTGCCAGGGTCCTCGTTCCTCCTAATTACTAATTGACTAATATTACAACTTCATAGTCTTGCAATGCCTTCAACTTCATAATATTAGTATGCCTTCGGCAAATTGTTGGAATGTTAGTCAGTCGAGACTTGAGCCACCAGAGTCCGGTCAAATCAGGTTTATTCTCCCAGTGTATCATCTTCGCGACGCCCCTGGTTTCAATGACGATGTCTACAGCGGGGATTATGTGGTGTCTGACATTATTGCGGGGGAGGAAACTAAAGAACCAGAACAGAATCACCGAACAGTGATGAGTAACTATCGTCTAACTAACTAACTAACAGTCTATGTAAGTGGCCTATCAACATGCTGTACGTCTACGTCCCTGATGCCACTTAGGCAGATAAAATTACGCATCTTACTAAATGATGCAAATGCAGACGACATGGATCAAGAACAAACCAACGATCTTTCTATCTGAAGTCCAAAGCTCTATCTAACCAATGAACCAATGAAATGTCGAGGCACTGCAGATACAGTGTGTACTGGCAGATTTGGTACTCGCCACCTAGCGGGCGTTCATCAGTTCATTCCTTACTTGACTTACTTTCTAGACCAGACTAATAGGAAAATTTCCTTTTAAACAAAGTAAATGTCGTAGTGGTCCATAACACCACAAAGTTGCTTGTTGACTTCTCACATTTCTTCTTGGCTACCAAGTAAGCCGAACTTGCACTAAAGAGCTTACATCATAGCTCGTTAGTAGGTTACGCTTTTTCCGATGGTGGTAACCTATATGGAAAGGGATAACGATGCCCCCACCCTTTCTCTGTTTTACTAAACCAGCCGTATAAAAGGATATATATAGATGGATCTAAAGATAGTGACAAAGTATTATCAGCCGTTTTAATGGTGATCAGATCACCTCAATCAGAACACCACATAAATGTTCTGTTTTCACGGCTGAAGTTAAACCTTTATAAACTGGCGCTTGAACACATCGAAAATGTATAGGAAAGGAAGTCGATTGTATTGTCCGACTCTCTTTCCTCTTTGCTAGCTATAATCAACTCCAATTTGAAGAAGCCTCTTTTTTTGGAACTTCATGAGACGTTAAATACTTTCATATCTGACCAATATAATATTGTATTCTGCTTGTTACCTAGACATGTTGGTATCTCCGGTAACATAAGAGCAGACAGGCCGCGAAACAGGCTTTAAACAAGCCTATCACTGATTTTAAAATTCAATTCAGTCTTTACAATTCACATATCAATAAATACATCAAAACCATGTGGCAGGCGGGGCGGGGTGGAATTAGGCAACGAATAACAAACTCCATCGCTTCCGACCTAATATTATTAGTAAATATACGTCTGATAATCTTTGGAGAAAACACTTTTATTTTGACAGAATGTTATATTGGTCATACGAGATTTATTCATTCCTTTTTGTTAGAATATGGTATGCGACCAGAATGTGTTCCTTTCCAGCAAGTGTTTATTTTTTTCAGACGGCAGTATTTTATTGCAGTGTCGTTTGGAGACTTATTTTACGACAAAAGCTCAAATAAAATTCTCTCGTTTCTTAGGGAAATCAACCTTTTTATTTTCTTAAAATCTTATCTCTATCTATTCATTTCTATTCAACAGTTTGATTTACACAGTATTCTTTGAAAGGAACTGGTCTTATTTTCTCATTATTGTTCGCACTACTATTTTTATTTCTCCTGTACTTTTCCTATTTCATCGGCTCATTTTACTTCAGAGAAGATGATAATTTCTTTTATCATATGACTCGTCCGTTTTGTTCACTTTAAAACATTTGATATTTTGTTTTCATATTAATCAGTGATAAATAAAGGCTTCCGTCAATTTCATTGGTCAGTTTCAAAACTAGACAATTTGATTGGCTGAACAAAATACAACTGGGCCACATTTTCATAATTTGCATAATTAGAGTTGGGAGCTTTCATTGGTCAATTTCAAAACAGGACAATTTGATTGGCTAAACAAAATACAACTGGGTCACATTTGCATAATTTCAGTAGGGAGAATTTACGTTTTCTGTCGTATTTAGGGTGGGTTATATTGTATTAATCTTTTACCCAACGTAACGGCAAAAACCGTCTCGCGCAATACAAGAAAAACGCCATTCATTTTTTTTTTATATTTTCACTTTTTGCTTCCAAAACATAAGTTATTACCCCTCATTGGAACTAGCGTGTCGCGCTCGTTCCAATGAGGGGTCAAAAACTATGTTTTGGAAGCAAAAAATGAAAAAAATTAGTTATACGAGGATGTTTTTCCAAGTGCCGTCTGCAACTCAATCTAGGTGATCGGTTAAAAAGTCATACTAAGTGGCTAATTTGTGCGTGTGTGTGTCATATGATAAATAGAATATGAAATGAGTGTTTTTCTCATATAACATTTATGAAACTCGTCCGAATTTTCCGTTTGGGATCGCCAGAGGCTCGCCCAAACGGAAAATGTAGCGTAAAACGCCAATAATTAAATAAATAGTCTTGCCACACAGAATTACAAGCCAACTAAAGACTGCACCTTGCAATATATCTGGATTTCTCAAGAGCCTTTGAGACCATGGAACACCAAATTCTGAGTAAAAACTTGAGTCCTATGGCATTACAAGAGTGATGAACGTCTCATTCTCTAACTGCAGAACAGAGAAAAAAAATTATTTGTTCCATTCTTAAACACATCGTCAGACTTTGAAGATATATCTTCTGGCTTTCCTCAAAGTTTTATTCTTGGACAGACATTATTTTTATTGTACTTGACGGCATAAATAGATCAACCTTACCTATCCTTCGCTGACGACAACACTGCCTGTACCTATACCCCATGGAGTAATTTACACAGGTCATTTTCTGAAGCCAATAATCAACTTTCTAATATCAAAGAATGTCGCACCACTAACAAGATATCACCCTATGCGAATGAAACGAAATTTATCCTACTTCATTCAAAGAACAGCCAACATAAAATTGGCGAGGAACTGTTAACCTTAAATGATGTAAATATATCCTTAGTTAGCAGCAACCAGGGCGCCAAAGGCATTCAATTATTGGGGATCCATGTGGATGAACCATTGAATTTCAAACAACATATCTCAATAATCTGTGGCAAAGGGAGCACGGGCAAACTATGCTATTAATCAAGCCGAAATTTATTCCACATGATGCATTGCAGCGGTCCATATTTATCTACTCTATTGCATACTTTTGTGGGGGCAATCAGAATGTAAAACTAGAAATTTCAACCTACAAAAATAGCCGTTTGAATTATTGCTAATACAAAACATAATGATCACACAAATCAAAGTTTTCTTTAAAAAAGATCGTATCCTAAACCTTGGTTACCTTTTTGAACACCATGTCCTCCTATTCACGCATGACTGGTTCAATACGAATTTACGAAAAATATCTACTTAATATCTACACAAACCCATCTGCCCTGGATATACGACAATCTGGAGAACTGCAAACACTGAAACTCGAACCCATTTTTCTGCCAAAGTCCCTTTTCATTCCTTCCCAAAGATCTGGAATGATTTCGATCTTGCACTGCAAAACTTAACTAGACCGCTCTTCTAGAAATACTTGACCGATAAATATCTTAATTCATATCTCCTGCTATTAATGTAGTAATCTAATATGCCCAGACTGCTCGTCATAGTAGAATCCTTGTATGCTGTCTGTGGATATCCCTTCCCAGGATAGGAAATCTCCTGCCATTATAATAAGAAACTTTGAGCAGATCATACCAAAGTTTCCCCTCCAAATTGTATCAATATTTGACCAGCGATTTCTTGCATCAAATTTTAATGATGCTTTCATCATATTGTAGTCATGACAGCTGTACAGAAAAATTATTTTAAAAATACTCAACGGGTTAATAGTTAAAAATCTATCTCATCCATTACGATGTCTTGAATGCTTTCCTTGTCTGGTCCTGAACCACGGAACAATTATATCCTGATTAGATATTATAAACTCCTACTTTTAGAGCATTCATCTCGGAATTTGTGCCCAAAACGCCGTTTTGAATTTAAAATAAACAACATGTGACCTTGCTTCGAAAATACAACTTCACGTCAAAGGTTTATCATTATACTTCCTGTTGAAACCCAAGGCAGTGGCGCGGTGCTTGATTGCTGTGGTAAGTCAGTTCTGGTTTATTTCCTCAGATAGAAGTCATCTAAAGTAGGCAGTATAGGTATGAAGGTTTTGATAAGCTCGACTTCATATCTATGGCGTGGTCATCATATAGCCAAAGATGTTGAAAGTGACATTGAATGCGAATACATAAATAACAAAATTGTACCATTTTACCTAGAAACTTTCGTGGAAATCTGTAACGGGTTCAAATCTGAGTTTATGAAAGGGCTTATCGTACACAATACCGCTCAAAGCAATTGGCTCAATCAATTTTGTGTTTGTGTGTTTGTGGAGAGGTATGAGTGCAGTCTGATCCGACAGCATCATTGGTTTGTTCAATGTGACTGTCTCCGAGCCTCCCCGTGAATACAGGATGAGATGTCAAATACTGAATGGGTGTTCCTAAATCGTAAATTGCGCATCCATGTGACAGAAAAGATTTTCTGTTTAGTTTCGAATCTGTTCGTTGTTCGTGGGTCCTTCTTCTTAATCGACTTGGTAGGCTTCAAATGCTCTCATTTCCTATAGATTCCATATGGACTGAAAAGCATCTGGAGCTCCTTATATATCCCTTACATATTTCTGAGAGTCCTACTCAATTCCACTTTATTATGATAATATTGTGTAATATATCGCTGTTGTTCTGATGGCGTTTATTTTCATATTTTTAGGAAGTGACACGAAGACAGCCATTTCGGCTATGCCATCTCCTTGCAGAATAGTTGTAATATATTTGATAGAATTTACAAAAGTTTTATTTGATTTTTACTGCAAAATAACGATTTGGTTTGATTTGATTTGGGCGTGTAATGTTTAAAACATTCAGCATCAAATTTATCAGAAAAACTTTCTAGATAGAGAACCGTTATATAGTAACTAAAACCCAAGATATATCTATGAGTTAAAGAGAGAACCTAGGACGAGCCATTGAAAGCGTTTTCAAGAACTTCCCCTAAAGGCAGAATAACCTAAAACCATCTTCATCAACATGTCAACAGCGATAATGTAAATAAAGCTTTATAAACTGAAAATTGAACAAGTTTGTGACTCAATCCACTCAACTGTTGAAATTGATTGTGTTAAACTTTACTCTCAAGGCATCTCGATGACAGAAATCACATTTTCTATTGTGAACAATTGTATACGCGATTCTAATTTATATTCTAAATGTGTCACACACGTCAAACAATAAGACATCTTTGATGCCAAGAAGGATGTATGAATGTTCTTGAAGCTGGAAGGACAAGAACTTAGGACATTATTGGACTTCGCAGTTGGGTTTTAAAACATTATCTTCAACAATAACCTTATATGTGTCAATACGCTCGCAGGGAGATGCCTGTACAATTTAGAAATGTAGAGAACTTTGATAAGGATAACATTTAATTGTTTCAGCAAATCCGTTCTTGGTTTTGTTTAACCCTTTATCTAAAAGGAAAGGCAGGCGCCGCTTGCAAACAAAATTCTTCAATAACTATGTTTTTTTATTGTGTGAGTCTAAAACATAGCTTATGACCCTCATTGGAACGAGCTCAACGAGCTCGTTCCAATGAGATGTATAAGCTATGTTTTGAGACATAAAATAAAAAAATGACAATTATATGATGATTTTATGAACAGCGCAAGCCGGTTTTTTACCGTTATGTTGGGTAAAGGGTTAGCCCTCTGTAATCTAGTGTCAAATTTCAAGCAGTAAATAGTTCCCAAAATCCAATTAGGGACTTAACCAATCCTATCGTGTTGACAGAGATCGCTGGGTTCTGGCATACAAGAATAAATTGATACAATTTCTCATTGCAAGATTGAAAATATTTATTGCTTCAAATTTAATTATCAGTGTTCAGATGGTTAAGCATGAGAAGGACAATCCTGATATGTGTACCCGAGTGAGTTCAAGGTTGAGATGAATATCTAGAATACCACCGCTTATATTTTAGAAAAAAAAACTCCATTCGCTGATAAGGTGTTTTGATCAAATACACTTTTACAAAGGTATCTGAAAGCCTTTCTCCAACGGTATTTTCCTATGTCATTAAAAAATAAACCATGGCTCCGGGAAAATGAACAAATTAATACTGAGAGCAATCGAGTATAGGTTTTGCTATACATTTGTCTTAGGTCCAGTAGTGTAGATGGGTCACCTTATTTCTTTTGAGGGAAACGAAACGATCGATTACACAAATTGCTCAGTCATGAGAGATTGCATGAGTTATGACAGGACATATATTATATATAAGAATACGGGAGAAAACCTTCGGAAAATCCATACCGACTTCAACAAAGAGAAGTCAGACGAAAATGAAAAGCGTTGAAAAATGTAAAGTTATAGAAGGAAACTGCTGGCGGGGAACGATGAATAAAATCCAAGTTTCTCTAACTCCCATTTTCTGTGCGAGTTGACATATCCTTTGGAAACTCAAAAGAATCAAGAATTACTGGAAGGTCTGTTGAGAACAAGAGGTCTGTATGTATAAAGCTGTTCATTCCAAAATGTTTCTCCACAAACCCACTCAGTTTTAGTCCAGTTGGGTTTAGTGGTAATAATAAATGCCTGGAATGAAATGAATTAGTGGAACGTTCATGCCATACAATGTTGTGTGACAGAACAGTCACGTTCCATTTTCTTGATTGACCTGTGGTTGTTCACTCGTTTATGAAAGGGAGTGCACACTGGGGCAACATACTGAATTTCACAAACTCAACATTTGAGCAGGTAAACCAAATTGGTGCTTGAGTAGTATGCTCGTCAAAAAAAATTTTTTCTCCAGTATTGGTGCCGGTGTGACAGGAATGATAGTCCGTAGGAACGTTAGTCCCTCTGGACTATTATTCCGCGGAATTATAGTCCTAGGTCTAACATTCCTAGGAATAGTAGTCCGCCGGACTACTATTCCTAGGAATGTTAGACCTAGGACTATAATTCCGCGGAATAATAGTCCAGAGGGACTATGTTTCCTACGGACTATCATTCCTGTCACATCGGTAGCTATCATCACACAAGTTTTACAACGGGCCTTTCTACGAGCTTTGCTGACTGCAAGTTCGGAGCTAGCTGACTCGAGTCCAGTAGGAACAAGAATGCCGCTAATATTTTTGGTCGTTTAAAAGCAACGACAGGTAGCTTGGGGAATATATAATAAATGGAATGCAGTAACAAATGTTATACACATATATATTGTCGCGTATATTCTGTGTATATACTCCTACGAAGCTTTCGGTCTGGTAGTCCAGCAGACACATTAGACATAAAAATGAGAAAGTAAGGAAAAAAATCGGAGAAAGCTGATTTTTTTATATGTTTCCGGGACACACATTGCGGATAAAGTGTGAAAAGCCCCCGCGAATCCGAGTTGAGCTTTTTTAATTATAGTGTTTTTTTGATAAAAATTTTTTTTGTTTTTAAAATTCGACCCAGCTCCATATTTCTCATTCTTATTCGCCTTAGTAGGGTGAGAATCATAAATATCGTGCTGAATTATATTGAGAATACATATCCCCAACAGAAAATACCAACTTTGTACCAATCCTCACACTCAATGGTGAAATATTCACGAAAATGTACAAAATTACGAAAAAAAATTTATTGTTTTCATACACACAACGGTACACAACGTCCATTAAATCAAATCTACGACTACTTTGGGAGTTAAATTATATATCAAAAATTGCAGAAAAGCAGTGGCTTTATAATGATATATAACAATAGTCATTTATTCCATAATGAACTGGTGAAACGTGTGAAATATTAACCATACCCCCTAAACTCAAATTCAAACGGCATCGACTTTTCTCATTCAAATACCGTATTATAGCATCATTGAACGTTTGTCCAGTGACGTTTGACCAACCACTTTATATCAAATCAGTGGAGATTGTGTCTTCGTCAGATAAGTTGACAAAAGTTTTCGTTAGACTCGGCGGCTTCCATATGATTATGTCATATTTAGGGGCAATTGGTTCGATCATGGCTGGTAGCGGCTTGGATGAACTTTGGGGGACTGTTTATGCTGGTGGGTCAATCCATCATTTGATCAGTGGTCATGCATATTCAAGAGCAGTTAATGCCCATTTGCTAACACAAATTGCCATTACAAAACTTGTGTTTGAAGAAAGCCGAACACTAGATAACATAGACTGCACAGAAGTCAATGAAATATTCTGTGGACTTGCCAGAGGTGACTGTACAACAGCTGACGCTGTCAATCAAGAAAGTGTCAACCATCTACTGTCAAAATTACACGAACTGCCCCAGAATGCGTCCGTAGGACGCACAGGAAAGCTTTGGGTACAATACTACGAGCAAATAGGTCTTCTCCAGTTGTTCTTGAGAGCAGAGCGCACAGGCGACTGGGAACTCCACACATATTGTGTTCGCAATATGATTCCAGTATTTCACGCAGGTGGTCATTTTGCATACGCAAAAAGTTCTCATCTCTATTTGCAGCAGATGAATGAGCTAACAGAAATAATGCAACAGGATGATTTGAAGTTGTTCACTGAGAAAGGTTACTTTACCATAAGGCGCTCAGATAAATTCTGGGACGGGATATATTCTGATCAGACCATAGAGCAGTGTTTAATGAGAATGTTCAAGCTCCCTGGTGGTCTCACACATGGCAGGGGAATAACCGATAGCACTGTTGCGAAATGGGTACATGGACTACCTCTTTGCCTTCCGATATGTAATGCTCTCGAAAATTTTGTTCATGTTCACACTGGTCATGGCGAACAACATCGGGATCTCCGTCAAAGTTCACAATTGACTGATGCCAATGATATCACCAAATTATTGAACTGGCTCAGAGTGCATTCCCCCTTTCAGAATAGAGATCCACTACAATTAGTCTCTATAGCGACCGGGCTTGTGGCCGACGAAACTGTGAACTGTGACCAAGTTCGCAAAATTGGTGAATGTTGCGTATCGAATGTTGTAAGCAAAACGTTCAACAGCATCAAACTACGACGTGTTGACACTGTGAAGTCTTTCGCATCGATGGCAAATAGCATCAAAGTCCGTGGAAGTAAGGTAGTGATTGACCCCACAATTCTGTTCAACCGCATCACATGTGTTATTCAGTCACAAGCAGAGATGGAAGAGTATCTCAAATATGAACTCGCCCCGAAACCACCAGCATTGTTTGATTCTGCTGGAATGAGGAAGACACAGAAAAGCACGCTCGGTAAGATCCTCAAAACATACGGTTCCGAGCAAACTAAAATCCCAGAACATTCTCTGTTTGTTGTAGATGGTGGATTTTTATATTTTAAATGCCAAGAACAAAACCCAACTGATCGATCTTCTAATGCAGGAGCTATCTGCTATCAATATTCAGTCCAAGCAGGCCGAGGCTGATACTGATGTACTGATAGCCGAAACTGCACTTGACATCGCTCAAGATGACAACAATGTTGTCGTTGTGGGAACAGACACAGACTTGTTAGTCATTCTTACCTCTCGAGTTCAACCGGGATGTAATATTCACATGATGTATTCCATTACCCCAAACTTACTAGTTTCAGTTAGTGAAATAGCAACCAAAATGGGTGACCATAGAAGCAACCTCCTTGTAGCACATTCTATAAGTGGTTGTGACACTACTTCTGCACTCTTTCGAGTTGGTAAGAAGAAAGTATTCAGTACAATTGTCTCCGATGTTACTAGCGACTCACAACAGTATGTCAACACAATTTTGGCGGATGACAGTACACCAAGTGCAGTAGCCGCTGCCGGGGAACAATTTTTCCTGATCTTATACGGGAGTAAAACTGTTTCCTCTCTCGACCAATATAGATATGTCACTTACAAGCGTTATGTAGCAAAATCTAAACTGAATAAACCCATCAACCTAGCCTCACTCCCACCAAGCAGCGATGCTGGACAACAACATGTCTACAGATGTTATCTCCAGGTCCAACAATGGCTGGGCACTTCGCTTCCTCCGACGGATTGGGGGTGGTCGCTAGACAATGGACTTCTTGTACCGACTGCAGCCACAAAGCCATGTGCCCCCGATAACCTACTGAATCTGATCAGTTGTGGTTGCAAGAGTGCTTGTACAAAAAGGTGTGGGTGTAAGAAGGCAGGACTCTCTTGCTCAGGTTTGTGTAATTGCAGTTCGGATTCTTGTAACAACCACAGAAACACTGTCCTGTCAGAAATTTCTGAGTTCGATGAATAATATGTATATAGGTCATGTCATTTCTGTATATAGCGTTGATAATAGTCAATGTAACTTAATCCATGTTGATTGATTTGTACATTCTGTAAATATTATTTATTGATTTTTGTACATTCTGTAAATATTATTTATTGATCTAATGCTGGCAGACACAGACGTGTCTGTTCGGTCCCAAGCCCGAAAATAGTTGAGTTCTCATGCTCACGAATTTTATGCCAAAAGGGGAACTCGGCCAGAGGGGGTCTTCCATAATGTCTATTTTGTAAGCAATGATAAAAGTCTTCAAATGGTGGTGGATTTTTTATCGTCTGTCCAACTAACATCCCGTTCTGTACTACGACCCTTTGGGCCAATCCGTTAGAAAAATCGTCATTTTTTGCGTAAATCCGATACTTTTTTGTGAATTTTCAATAATTTTTCGCAGAAATTGTCACAGAATGCACATTTTCCTCTAGGTAAATGTATATTAGACATTATGTAGCTCGAAATACGCGTAAACAAAAAATACAGTTGGATCAATTCGAGGTTACAAAGTTCGTGCGATTTTTTTTGATTTTTTTCAAACGCGTTTTCGAAAAAAGGCTGTAGAAACAAAAGCTCAACTGGGATTTTAGGGGACTTTTGTCTAATCGTTCAGTGACATGTACTCGACATTCCCTGAAAAAATCAGCTTTCTCCGATTTTTTTCCCTAGTGAAACCTAATGTTCTTGGGCTATAGATCTACCGAAGAACTTCATCAAGGTACCACTGACTTAAATCCCCCCCCCCCCACCCAAACCCACACAAAAAAATCATTTAGTTAGAATATGAAGGTAAACGTCTGGACAATTAGTAGCGACACAATTTCCCCAGTTGCTCGAGATTTCAGAAAAAAAGTTTTTCATAACACTGGATCTGAAATTCAATATTTGGATTTTTTTTTTTTTGATTTTTTTTATTTTTGTTCATTCTTTCAATGATTCCGAGAAAACAGCCTGCATGATTTTGTTGAAATTTGATACAAATATAGAGCTCGATGCCGTCGTTCTCACCTGAATCGTGTTATTTTTTTAGCGTTTTCCTTTCTGTTCAAACCGGCCAACATCGGCCATTTTGACACACTTCTCAAAATTGTGTTTTACGATTTCAATGAAATCTTTACTATATGTAGAGCATAGCATGATGCTGTTCACAACAAAAGTGGTCTTGTCCACATTAACCTTAAATGAGAATTTGCCAGCAATGGGATAATGTATTCTCCAACTATTGACTATCGCAAGATAGAGAATTCATAGTTGAATAAAGTCACAGGTGTATGTTTTGCTTTCTGCCTTGGCCCTTCCTCACATTTGGTGTTTGAATAATAGTGCCGTCTCGTTTTCATCAAAATTAGCAAACTTTGTATTCACCTTTCTATCAGATCGAATTGAATTGTTGTTTTTTTTTTTGTTTGTTTTTTTGCTTATTTTTGTTTATCATTGACTGTTGAACAAAGTATACTTTTGTAAGTTTTGTTGTAAGATTTAACCCAATGTTAAGTCTGACTGCATAAAAATTGGTACTGTGAGATAAACATTAGTTTATTCAGAATGTGGTATGTTTATGTTTAACCTTTTGAGACTTTAACCCTTTACCTAACATGAAAAGCAGACGACACTTGCAAAAAAAAATCTTGAATAACTAAATTTTTTCATTTTTTGTCTCAAAAACATAGGTTATGACCCCTCGTTGGAACGAGCTCGACGAGCTCGTTCCAACGAGTGGTCATAACCTATGTTTTTGAGACAAAAAATGAAAATATTTTGAAAATTAATTGGCGATTTTTGAGAATAGCGCTGGCCGGTTTTGGCCGTTACGTTGGGTAAAGGGTTAAATTAGCCTGGCGTTCAAACGTCACTGGGAATTCAACGTTTTTCAAAATGCGACGTCAAACGTCAGAAAGTACAAATAACAAGATATTTTTTCACATTAGTGATTAACTGGTTGAGGGCTAGATTATTAATGGTGATCTGAATTTGTTATTCGAAATTTGTTTTATTATATATTATTGGAGAGTGCCAATAATAAGTGTAATAAAACAGATTTATATAAACAAACTATTATTTGTGTTCGACTGAATATGAAATACAAGCAAGAAATGTGTTGGCTTGTGCTTTGGTATCCTCATTTTTGAAAGCCCTGATAGTGGCTTCTAGCACTCAACCAGTTAAGAGGTCTTGACAGCAGGATTTATTAGTATTTTAAGCTGCGATAACATTTGGCTCAACGGTTATCACTGAGAACTATCCTGGAAAAAATAGGAACTGACTTTAAAACTTTACAAAATCGCAAAAAATAACAAAATAAAAGACCACAAAGTATCAACGCGCTGTTTGATTTTGTACGTCATAAGACATACAAAGGTATCGAAGGGTTAATTATTCATTTAAGAAATGGCAATACCCAAAGTGGTGTGCAAAGCTTCATGCAACAATGTGTGTGGAACAATTTTGCTGTTGTATGTTATTATGAGAAATTTAATGCTGAGCAGCCATGGTAGCTTGAATTGTAGTACTGTCAAAAACAGTGTTTGGCTTGTTTTTTGCAGTCAGTTCTGAATGGAAAATCTGAAAACAATTTCTTTTTCATTGTATATATATAGAATATACCTCAGTAGCTTGGTGTACCAAATGTTCACCGCGAGTGGTGAACATTTGGTACACCAAGCTACTTTGGGTATATTTTATTTATACCAAGATCGTCAGATTATACCATTTCGAGTTGTGGGTGCTTTATTAACATGAGACAATGTTTGTTAAGTTTTGTTGTCTTATGGGGTAAACTCATTTAACAACGTAATAAATAATTGTCACTTTCATTTCACTCTTCCTGAGGCGACGTGCGATAAATTTAGACAAGTTGCATTCAGGTCGACGCCACCAAAGGTCAACTTGGACGTACTTCTACTGTAGGTGTAAATTTTAACTACTGAAATCCCATTGCTGGCGTGTTCACCACGGTTGGTATATAAAGCAAAAAATTATGTCATAGGCTTTTTATATATAGTAGAATAGGTAATCATGGTATAAATCATTACCTGCAATATTTGCTATCTTAAGTTATATTGTAAATTTTAACCCGACTCCTCTAGCTACATGAAGATCTTTACTGTATGCAGAACGCTAGATGTTTTAAAATTTGGTAAGTGTAAGAACCGATTTTCTGTACAGTATACATGAAGATGGGTCCTATCAGAAAAAAGCTCAGTTTTTAAGAATTTTGTAAGATTAAGTAACCATTTACTCCATTGAGTAATGGGAGCTGTCAGAATCCTTTGTTTCGCTCCATTCTGCATTTAAAACTGAGGTATCTTTGCTGTTATAAGTTATTATGAAAATCCCAACTCTGGACTGTTATGGTAGTTCGCATAGGCATTCTGTCCGATAAAGGCAATTTTCACAACCTTTGCTAACTTTTGTTCGTGGTTTCCCAACAGTTGGGAATGGAATATCTGAAATACCTTTGCATATATATTTGCAGGGTCATGTGTTAAGAATATCTGTTGTTGTAAGCTTTCTTGTAAGGTTTAACACAATGTCTGTCCAGGCCACATGATGACTGATGTTGTTAGAAAACAAGTCGTGTTAATAGATATTTGTTGGTTTAAGAAATCATTTCGTGAAGCTTTTTTCAAACGTTAGTGCAGGTGCTCTATCCTAAAGGGGTTGTTATTGTACTTTGACTTATGGTTTAACTCTACAGCATTTGTACATGCAGGAATAACACAAACGTACTGTCAGAAGAGTTTTTTTAAATGCGGTTTTCTATCGGATATCATCGGAATGACATTAAAGCTTTCCAACTAAGTTTTCAGGCTGATTTTGCAAGTGCTAAAAAATTCAGGTGAAATAGGTGTATTTCTCGATTTCTTGAAATCGAAATCCTGGTCTCATATTCTTTTTTCGACGAGTGAGACGCTACAGCATTGTTATGGGGTAAGCGGACAAAAAAGTACGATCGACTCGACTGGGTTGCCAGCCGGTCGAAATTGTCTGGTCGCTTTTGTGATCACAGTATCGAAGGTAGTGAATCCCCCAAAACTGGCATTTCCAACATTGTCTTACTTACCTGCTTTGTAAATGTTCAAGATGAAATCATTTACTTCCTGGTTTTCAATAAACAACAAGTGCCCTCCTTCACTCAAACATATGTCTCTGTGTTCAGCCCAGCTGCCATCATCAGTGCCGATTCTGTAACACAGGTTCAGATTAGGTGCATTTTTGTAACCCTTCATAGTAGGACAAAGACCTGTGAAGACAAAGGTAAACGTTCAGCCGAGGGACCAGAATGGTTACCGGATAATAAATTTTCGTAATTGCTGGCAATAAAAACAGCCGTATATTTTGTTTGTTTTTTTTTTTGTTTTTTTTGTTGTTGTTGTTTTTAAATATCTTCAAACAACAATAAAGTTCAACTCTTGTACAGGATACTTTTTAAAATTAGATAGGTTTGGTTCTGTAAGTAGACATCGTCTATATTTTTTGGATGAAATTCGAAACCTCCCGTTATTTAGCAACCAACGTTGGAACTGTCCTTTTGAGTTTAACAACAAAGGAGTACTCTCGAATCAGAAGGCCTTTTAAAATTATTAAAATAAGTCACCGGGAAAAGCGTCACCACAATTTATTTCGGTGAACGTTTTTTGGGGGATAATCCGTTTTCTGATTTTTTTAGCAAGAAAATTAATTACAAAGTAATACAGACATGTTTACCCGTGTCAGTGCAATGGTAAGAGGGTGGACAGTTTTATTCATGCAACTAGGCTACTGCAGCTTGTCACTCATGCCGCCACTGTAGAGTTCAGTACAACGCGTTTGAAATTTAGAGCAACGGCAACAGATTTTGAGATATGGTTTCTCAGGAAGAGAATATTAAAATAATTCGCCTCATCAGTCATGATACTGAAAAAATAGGAATAAACATATTTGTGGTAGAAATGTCGGACCTGTTCAGAAAATGAACATTACTGTAATCAGATCGCGATCGCATTGTACTCACTTACACACTAGCGGGTTGAGATATCATTACTCAAATATTACAAGCAAGAACAAGGCAGAACCACACACAACAACCGAAAATAGCTTCTCCGGTTCGATGTCTTTGCACTTCTTTTCGGACAGGTGCGATTCCTCATCGCTATGCGCAAGCACTCGGGCCACCAGTCTAATTCGATAAGGAATTCGACGCTGTTATGGTCTAGAACTAGTCTGGCCCCAAAATAGTCTCTCCGGCCTCTGCTACTACCATTCTACTTCTGAATAAATTCGACGCTGATATAGCCCGGAAACAGTCTAGTCTTTAGAAAGCCTGTCGTCTATGTTTAGATTCACTCGTCTGGAATATTTCAGTTGGTCTGAAAAGCGAACCCTCTGTTCGCTTTTCCTACCAACTAACATATATTCCAGCCAATTGTACCTAAAAATTACCATAAACATCCATTTTCTTTGAATCAACACCAGTTCCATGGTTACGTCACGTATTTCCAATAATTGTGTTAATATCGGGATAGTTAACCATTAGGAATGAAGACTCACCATATAGACCATAACAGCGTCAAATTCCTAACCGAATTAGATTGGTGGACTGCGAGCTTGGGCTTTGGGATGGAAAGCGGAATGTAATTCTCGCTCGCCTTTTTGACCACAAACCTGTACAAACCATGTCAGATAATGGGTTTTAACGAATTACATAAGCTATGTACAGTTAAAGATAGGTGTATGCAGTTATAAACTATTGTTATCCCAGGGATTGAGCAATTCGAAAAACTCATCTACAAAACGGTGAACACAATCTCGATCATTCCAGTTGGAGCATGTCACAAAATCAATCTGAAAATGTAGCATTGAGATACGTCACGCGAGATGCGGTATATCGAGAACGAAAACCACACCCTCCAACTAACAGCAGTGAAATCACATTAACAAGTAAAATAGAAGACGAAACCTGGAAAAAAAGTTGTTTGAATACAAATTATCAAGTTGTTTGCCTCAAATCATGGCTTATAACCCTTCGTTAGAACGGGTTTTTAGACCTCGTTCCAATGAAGGGCCATTCTCTATGGTTTTGAGACAAAAATTGAAAAATATAATGAAAAATTCAAATGTTAATACTTGTGAATATCATTGGCTGGTTGTGATCGTAAGGCTCAAAAAGATTAAAGGGTTTAAATAATAAGGTACAGACAACGGCTCTTTCTCCGTTGCCATCGGAAATGAAATAATATTCTGTATCTTTGTATGAAGTTGGGAAACTATTTGTGCCCATTTATGAAATAAAACTTACACGAGAAATTTAATAACATTCGGGTACAAGGGCCGTGAAGATTCTGAGAATGGAGAGCCTAAATCTGAAGTACCACTATGTGTACGTGTGTGTGGGATTGAGGTTATTTATTTATTTATTTATTTATTTATTTATTTATTTATTTATTTATTTTATTACGCCTCATCAGAATCTAAGGCTATATCGTGTTGGTGAAAAGTATGTGTTACAACATAGGTCATTATTTTCCATGAAATAAATACAAAAAGTCGATGAAATATGAGGAATAAAACTAAGGCGTGAACATAGTAATGAGAAAATGAGACCAGTTGTTTAACAAATTCCGTGTAAATCAACCAGTTAAATAGAGGTGAATAGAGAGTTTAAATTAATAAAATAAATTAAAATTTATTTAAAAAAGTTGATCTTCTTGAGAAACGACAGAATTTTATGAGCACTTGTATTGTAAAATAGGTTTTGAAGAGAGGCAACATTGAAACACTGCCATCTGACAAGACTAAAATCTATACAGTACAAAAAAAATGTGCTCCATGCTAACAGGGAACACATTCTGGTCGCATATTTCCCTTTAACCCTCTACCCAACGTAACGGCCAAAACCGGCCAGCGCTATTCTCAAAAATTGCCAATTAATTTTAATTATTTGTTCATTTTTTTGTCCCCAAACCATAGGTTACGACCCTTCATTGGAACGAGCTCGTCGAGCTCGTTCCAACGAGGGGTCATAGCCTATGTTTTTGAGACAAAAAACAAAAAATATTAGTTATTCAACAGTTATTATTTCTTTTACAAGTGTCGTCTGCTTTTCATGTTAGGTAAAGGGTTAACAAAAAACGAATGTGTAAGTCTTGTATGACCAATGTAACATCGTGTCAGAATTACGTCATCTTTTTGCCAATGTTTCGAGTAATGATTGAAAATATCTGGCCGGAAGCGATGGAGCTTAAAAAATTATTAGAAGGACACTTAGTAATTCATTCGACAACAATCAACTAAAAGAACACATGTTATTGTCAACCAAATTTGCAAAGGGAACCCGTGTTACTATTTCGTACCCTGAGTTCCAACGTGTTTCTGTGCCTGCTGGCACATAGAACACATTGGAACTCAGGGGACGATTTTCAGCTCTCGCTAGCGATTTAAATTGTAATTGTGATGCACCATTTGCAGAAAATTCCAGTGAAATTCCACTTCTATTTAAAAATAGGCCGTCGACGATTTCTGCGGAACGGATTTTCATTTTCCGCATGGTTTAGTGTTGCTGTAGATGGGGATTTTGAAGAACAGGCGTGTAATAAATATCTGGCCGGAAGTTATGGAGCTTATTTGCTGCTCCATCCCTCTCCGTCTGCACACAGATTTGACGTACTTACTGATATGTGGCTTGTAATCACTACATGGAATCTTGAAATCAGCGATAGGCCTATTTAAAGCCTGTTTTACTGCGCTGTCTGTCATACAGATACCAGCACATCCAAGTAACCAGCAAGTCACGATATCATATTGGCCAGACATGAGAGTAATTAACTTCTCACGCGGTTACAAAACAGAGGGTTCTTCAACTTGGGACTGAGTAAAGCTAATAAGGAGGAAATAAAGTCAAAAAAGATAATCGACTTCTTTTCCTGTACATTCTCGAGGTGTTGAAGTGCTAGTTGAAAAGCTTTAGCTTCATATATGGAAATAGAACTTTATTTGGTAATCTGATTGATAGAACTTTATTTGGTAATCTGATTGAGGTCGGTCGTCTGATCATCACTAACAACGGCTGAAGAACTTTATTTGGTAATCTGATTGAGGTCGGTCGTCTGATCATCACTAACAACGGCTGAAGATACTTTGTCACCATCTTTAGATCCATCTGTATAGATCATTTTATATGCACTAAACTTGGACTTTATTTCAGCATATTTCTGCTTAAACTGTAAATAAAAATTGTTTTAGACGTGTTTGGTGGAAGTATGGTCCAAAATAACTGTAGGTATTTAAGATACCAAGGAGGAATATTTGGTTCACTGTTCTCTTTTATCATATCAGAGTCAAGTGTGACGGGCTCCAAATGGGGTTTAATTCTGAGACGCAGTTATAAGCAGGGTTTGATGGATTACAAATTAATTGGAGTGACAGTTTAATTCTGCACTTCTCAAGAGAAGATTCCTCTACTTCAACAAGCTATGAATTTATTGATGATGTTCTGAAATCACCCAAGCTAATTCTAATACCACCATTATGAAATGCGCAAAGTGGTTTGAGGTATGACTTCTCTTTTATCATATCAGAGTCAAGTGCGGCGGACTCCATTTGGGATTTAATTCTAATTCCCAATGGAGGAATATGTTTCTGGTGTCGGTTAAAAAAGACAAAATTTTAAGGTTTTGAGGCACAGTTATAAGACGTTTTGATGGATTACCAAACAGTTTACAAATTAATTGGAGTGACAGTTTAATTCTGCACTTCTCAAGAGAAAATTCCTCTACTTCAACAAGCATTGAATTTATTGATGATGTTCTGAAATCACCCAATCTAATTCTAATACCACCATTATGAAATACGTCAAGTGGTTTGAGGTATGACTTTTTTACACAACCGTAAGCCACACAACTGTAATCTAATTTTGAAATTACAAGTGATCTATACAGATGAAATAATGTTTTTTGGTCAACAACCCAATCGGTGCTAATAACTACCTTGATAATGTTAAGTGTCTTTTTGCATCTCATTCTTACTTCTTCTTCAACAATAAACCAAAGAATATCACTTCTTTAACAACATTAACTTTTTGAGTTAACTGATTCTTCATGACCTTACTAGGAAGACCAGGGTGTAGGATAGTAAGATGAGCTTTTAGTTTTCTTCTCATCGAAGTTCACTTGGGCTATCACCAGTTACTATCACTCTGAGGAGTTGCTCAATATTTGAACCTAGTATCTTTTTCATAAATATTACTCCCAAAGTCTACATGAATTCTGCTCCAAGGTTTATCTGGCCGTTCCCAAGAATGAAGTGGTGCCAATGTAGGCATATTACGTGAGGTTTGACATGCACTACAAGAAGTGACTAAATTCTCCAGATGACTGGCTATTCGAGACCACTGCACTTTGACACCGGCCAATGCTTTTATTCTTACAGTTCCAATATGAATATTACACAATTCATTTAAAATTCAGTGTTGTAACTTGCGAAGGATCACAACCAATATCGATACTTATTTCACTCCGGAGCACATTATAAGGTCTAAGGTTGTCATCAACTTTTTCTAGCCAATCATTCAACACATAATGATAAATCTTCTTTCAGTTCAGAATCCTCAAATCGATGTTTTGCAACATCATCGGGCGTACACATGTCCATTACTGAGTGTCTCAAACAACTGGAAAATATTTTCTGGCACTGGACCATGATGTGAACTCTCGGGTAGCGGTAAACGACTTAAACCATCAGCATTGCAATTCATTCTGTTTGTCAATTCTATATAAAGTTTCATAATCATAGCCTGAAAGTGTAATTGCCAATCTTTGTACACGCGATGTTGCTATGTTAGAAATAGATTAATGCTCAGCAAATAGAACTGGTGATAGCCTATGATCACTAAACATTTGTATACGCCGACCATATATGTATTTCTGGAATCGTGTCATACCAAATATCAATGCCAGTCCCTCTCGATTTGCGCATACATTCGCTCTTCGGAGTTAAAAGTTCTTGACGCAAAGCAATAGATCTTTTTGTGCCGTCATTAGTGGGCACGAACTGTACCAGTATCATAAGGTGAGTCATCACATGCAAAGTTAATGTCTTATTGGGGTCACAATGAATCAACACACTTTACGAACTGATAAGTTGGAATTTTCAACTGCTGTTCAGTGTACATCTGTCCATTTGCATTTAACAGATTTTTGAAGTAGTTCATACAAAATTTCAAGATGCGTTGAAAGATGTGGTATGAAAGAACTATAAAAAACAAAAGTCCTACTAAATAAGACCGAAGTTACTGCACATCTTGTGGTACTGGAGCATCACGAATAGCCCTAACTTTTTCAGGTGTAGGCTGAATTCCATTCTATGATTTAGAAAATCAACTTCGTCTTGCAGGAAAGAATACTTCTCTTCATTTAATCGTAACCATTTTTGCTTACACCGGAGAACATTTTCCATTGTTGCGTGATGTTCTACAGTAATTTTACCCGTGATGTACACGTCGTCAAAATATATAACAACATTTTCTATGTCGCAAAATAAACTGTCTATAGTTCTTACGAACAAACTTTGCGCGCATAAAATTCGAAAATGGTAGGCGTCGATAATGAAAAAGTCCATGGTGAATATTGATTGCTGTGAGTTCTTTGGGTGTTTCGTCTATTTCTAACTGGTTATAGGCATTATTAAAATCATGTCTAGTAAATGTTTTACCACCAGAAAATCTAACGAGCATATCATCAATTTAGGGAATTGGAAATCTATCAACAATAGCCACTTTTTAACGGTTTGTTTGTAACCTCCGCACATAAGAATAATCTTATTGGACTTAAGAACTGGCACTATTGGCGAAACCCACTCTGAAAAATCAACTTTCTCAATCATTGCCTGAGGTTGAAGACGATCTAATTCTACTTCTCTGCCCTCTTTGATTGTAAATGGTACTAGACGCGTGTTACAAACTTTTGGTACTGCAATCCCGCGAATGTTTTTTTTTTTTTTTTTTTTTTGCTTTAAAGTCGTTAAAGTGACCTAGATCATCATCAAAAACTTCATCAAAATTTTGCAACAGTTTATTTAGCTAAATCTCCTTTAAATGAGTCAATACTACACTGAAAATGTTTGTTCAGTAAAGTTTAATCTGGTATAACCAATTCTGTCCTATCAAATTAGGACCAGCTCTTTGGACAATATAAAGTGATAATTGTTCACTTTGGTTTTCGTCCTTTATGTTTACAAAACAGTGCCCAAGTACTTTAAGCTTTTCACCGGAATATGTTTGCAAATGAACGTTTGAAGTAATGATATTTTTATTCGGAAGCACCTAATGAAACTTATCTGCATTCATAACACTTCACGAAGCATTACTTTTAGGTTGAAACTGTGATAAGTGAAAAATTTACGCTGGAATGAGTAGAATTAGATGACAATTGTAATTCTTGTGCACCCAGAAAGGTTACAGATGCAATATCAACAGCTGTACATTATTTCAAATCCCGTCCAGATAATAAACGGTTCTGTATTCTCTCATCTTGAATACCACAAACAAAGCTCTCACAGAGACATTCAACTAAAAAATCACCAAATTCACAATATTCACTGTCTGGTTGTGATCACGGTTTGTAGAGTCAAATGTTTTTCTTAGTGAATATACAGAAACGCACATACGTTTGAAAGGGTTAAGAATTATCGCACGAGATTGGATTGGCCCAGGATATCACTCGAGCCTCTCCAAAGCAATCTCATGCGATAATTCTTAACCCATTCAAACGTATGTCGGTTCTGTATTTATCACATACATCCATCCAACAACCAGTCTACACGCACGACAATTGAACTAAAAGCACCTTTCGACTGGATAATTTCCACGTTCCTCTAAAAAATCACTGTCTCCTCGTGACCTCGTTTTGCAGAGTCAGTTTTTTTTCTTTGTAAACATTTGGTGATTTTGTAAAGCAGATGTTAGCCCCTTCGAAGCTCCTATCACGCGGATTATGTGGTGTTATTAAATCACAGAGCAGCTGAAATTCATTAGGCCTAATAACAGTAAATAAAATTGCACGTTTGCAGTCGACCCCGTCGACGCCATTGGCCTCTAAATACAATTCAAGCCTTTCACGGTATTCCGAGAAAATAGATTTTGATGGGTTGATCTGATTAATGCTACCAAATAACGACATCAGTGTGGGAGTTTTGTAAACCTCGTCGTCATATATTATGTTTTTAGCCCCTGTGGCTCAGTAGCCATAACTCACAAAAGAAAATGCAACAGTTCTTGTCTTGTATTCAGAATGCCAGATTTATTTCAAACCACATATTGACAAGAACCAAGCCCGGACATGGACACACATCTTACAATGATGGACAACAGTACATAACATGGACTATGGAAGCATTCAGCTAGGCAATACATTACACGCCAGTAGTATGTGATGTGGTTTTCAGGGACCATTTGGGGGACCAGGGTAGGGGATCCTGGAAGTGACGTCATGTCACGTTACCTAGTGGCGCCATGTTGTGTTGTGATGGTAACCCGCGTGAGCGGCCATGTTGTTACGTCATCTCCATAGTGATACGTGTTGTGGGTGCGCATGCGCAGCGCGTGTTGTTCGGGTGAAACGTGTTTCCGTCGTCCATTTTGTATACCGGAGGCCGCCATCTTGGTTTCTATGGTAGCACGTGGTTGCTATGTTACCCGATTTTTCTGCAATGGGACGGGGTATGTTCGAAGGGTATATTCCTTTGTAGAAGAGTAAATCTAATTACCACAAACAACCCGACAAATCCCTCCAAATCACCAAAATCACCGAAATTGACTTTATTTGATACGGATTTCCCATGTTATTGGTTTTATTGACTTAGCACGTAGTGCTATAGTACCAAGGGGTCCCCTGGGGTGTGTTCGATTGACATAGAGTATATCTAATTACCCAAATAGACCCGACCACCATTACAGACCACTAAAATCTCCACCAAACCGCCCAAACGGACATGTGAAGCCCCATTTTGGGCATATAAAAATAACACGTTATGCTATAGTACCAAGGGTACAGGGGTATGTTCTATTCAATAGGAGTACAGGGCCTGATTTTACCAGAATCCCATTTTTAATGCCTATTGGATATGTTTCTCTATCACTAACAGTCTATCCAGTCCAAACTATCTCTGGTTCTCTCGTCCAAGTTTTATAATTACCAGTGCTTGATTTCCCATAATGCAGTTATCTCCCTTGTGTATATCAAAAGCATTCCCAAACCCAATAAGCAATCGAGCAGTTACTGATAAACCATTGCTCGAATGACTCGAATCCCGTCGAGCAAATGAGCTTTAGAGTAATTGCTCGATCGAGTGACTCGGCATATTGCTCGAACGACTCGAATCCCATCGAGCAAATGAGCCAACGAGCAATTGCTCGAGCGAATGACTCCTCGAACGACTCGACGACTCATTTCAGAAAAAAGGGATTCCATAGCCACAGGTGTTTTCGAAAAAGGGATTCCACAAATGGGATTCCAAAAAGGCATTCCAAAAGTGGGATTCCGTCTTATGTCGAGTGACTTGCAACTATTGCTCGAACGATTTGAATCCCATCGAGCAAATGAGCCAACGAGCAATTGCTCGATCGAGTGACTCCTCGAACGGCTCGACGACTCATTTCAGAAAAAAGGGATTCCATAGCCACAGTCGTTTTCGAAAAAGGGATTCCACAAATGGGATTCCAAAAAGGGGATTCCACAAATGGGATTCCGTTTCCATCTTGTGGCCAAAGCTCCAAGGTCACTACAGGTCTATGGTCTATCTGTCCTATCATTAGCTTCTACAACAGTCTTGTTCCATTGCGGCCTTGTACCTGTACTATTGACAAAACTACCATCCATTTATATTGACTTGTATCACTACTTCCTAGCCATACCTTTGCTCAAGCCTTCAAAATGTTCCATCAAATTCCCCCTGTATACATATAAAGCATTCCGTAATTGAGATTCCTAGCCTATTCCGTAAAATAAGAGTTTAGTATCTTATACGTTCGTTTCAATGACGTTTCGAATCCAGCTGGGTGTTTTTCTTCTGTACATTTTGCGGATTACCGAGTCGCAAAAATATTCAATGATGGAAATCTGACGCAGACAATTTTTTCGATCGCCTACCGCTCGCGCAATTTTAATCCTACGTAAGTTTTTTTTTTTTTTGTTTTGTTTTGCCTGCCCAGTTTCAGTCGTGTTCGACATCGCCGTTATCTCGGACAGCTGCCATCGCGAAGAGTAACCCAGAAGTGGCATTAATCCCCTTTTTATCTTAAACCCTCAAAAAGTAAATTTACTATGTCTGATCAGTCCGTGACGAGTCGGTCTTTTCAGAATTCCTGTTGAGCCTTCAATAAACGCAGTGCCCTCTAAAATCATGTTATTAATTGTTATATTATTTATAATAATATTATTTTAGATTTGTTGGAATTTTTACAAACCCCTCTCTCCTCAAATGGACCAGCTGAGTTAGAATTCTGCTTGGAATGCAGGAAGGCGTCTTGCTCAGTAGTTCATATTGGGGTAGAGGGGATTGTGAAAAACAAACACGTGTTCAACAGCAGTTTATTGGCATTGTTTGGATTTAATGATTTCCGTGGAGAACACATACCATTACCTACTCGGCATTCAGATTGTCTTCGGAAGCAAAACAATGAAAAATAGTTCTGTTACTTTAACATGAGTGACTAAGGTTCATATATTTCTAGGTATATTTTTTGTTTCGCTGAGCGACTTGTAACTATATCATTTCTGAAAGGACTTGTTTTAAACAAACCGAGCGGTTACTGAGTCTAGTTTCCTAGCGAAATAAATATACCACGGCAGAAACAATCGAGTTGTGTGTGTCGTTGGGTTATGAGAGTTGCGTTTCCCACTCGGTCTGGATTCATCAACATGTATGTACAGGGATACAAAAGTCAGGGGCACAAGCAATCTATACGTTTTGTTCAGACCTAGTGTGCCCAACGTTGAGTGTAGAATGTGGCTGCGAATGCTGCCCCTCCGCATCCCCCCCCCCCCCCGCCCCCATGAACTACCAGGGTTAACTTCAACTTGATGCACATTACCTGGAAGTTAATAAAAGTTTTAATTTCTAGGCTAATGCTGCAGCTATAAATAACGATATTGATCCACTAAGTACTTTAGCACAGATCTCACTTCAATGTGTATACCCTGTCCAGAAACCGAGCGGAGAAAGTATACACAGAAATAGAAAGTCTTCATAAAATCATCATTTTAAGATTTTGCATTGTTAATAATACCAAGATTACATGCGCGAAGCCCATGTAATAAAAGCTTCAAATAATTGTTATTTTTTAATGATTAAATTTCGAAAATTTGTTGCAAAACTCGCTAGAAAGGGTGACATCCTGTTTGTCCCACTTTCTTAATTTGAGTAGGAAAATGCAGTGGGACGATATGGAACTGTTAATTCGTTCTCTATCGGCTTGACCAAAGGTTACGACTTATAGATCATTTCACGTTAATGAGCGTTAATGAGTGGAATTGCCGTGTGAGCAGTCGAAGACGGATGGATTGGCCCTCATGTCCGTCATAGTCATAGTCATAGTTACTCAGTGGCGTCATGCTGGTTTGTGGTGGTAGCTCGTACGGGTGGCCATGTTGTAACATCATCACCATGGTGATGCTTGATTTAAGTGCACACGCGCAGCGCGTGCTGTCGGGGTATCGCGTGCTTGCATCGTTCATTTTGCATACCGAAGGCTGCCATCTTGATTTCTGTGGTGACACGTGGTTACTATGAGCCCGAAGTCCTACAATAGGATGTTGGTGTGTTGGGGGGGGGGGGGGGGTATGTTCGATTCAATAGGACTGCATATAATTATCCAAATAGAACAGACAATTTTTTTATCTAATTCGGATTCCTACAGAATCCTCAGTTTAAGCCTGTCCAGACTGCCGTCTTTGGTGAGACTTGGTTAATAACGGACCCCAAAGTAATCTAATAGGACGGATGTGTGCTCTGAGTGTTAAATTAGATTCGATGGGAGTATTTGTGATGGCTAGAATTCTTTCAGAATTGTCGTTTTTCTGCTTTCGTTCACCTCTTCCTGGATCTGTTCCACCTATTGATGACCCTATTCCGACTATGTTATCATTCCGATTAGTCTTAGCAATATCTAGCCCGAGTTCAACAAATCGGATTGCTTCATTTACGGTAGTCTGTATCTACACATACACAGTTATCTCCCTTCTGTATAGGGAAAGCCTGTGTGGTTTCTATGAATAAGTTCAACAATTAATCGAGGTGTTACTGGAATAGGCATTGTTCCAACGACTTGAATCTCATTGAGCAAATAAGCAATTGAGTAATTGTTCAAAAGAGTAACTCCTCGAACGACTTGCATTCTCATTCCATAACCACAGATGTGTCCTAGAGATGGATCACGGAATGGGATTCTACACGCAGCAATCCCTTGGTTTCTAGTACAACAATATCCCGTCATTACACTGCTAGATACCCCTCTCCCACTCTCCTGGTAGTCCTCTAATTAGCTTCTTACGATGATTTAAGTTATCTGTTCTATGATTGGCTTCCACTTGTTCCACCGATGTAGTCTCCCGATAGCGATGGTTTATGCCATGGCTATAATTGTCTGTCCTTTTTAGAGCCTCCATCTATTACTACTGACTCGTAGAAATACGAATGCCTTCCTAACTATACCTGACTCAGTCTTGATCTCTCCCTTTGGCTGGCCATTATTTGGTGGACGCTATCAAATTACTTCCTTCATCAGTCTATATAGTTCAATGACATAGTACAAACTGAGGCACCTTACATGACACGGATTGTCTGTTGTATACTATACCTGACCCTGTCTTGACCTCTCCCCTCGGCGCCAAGCCATTGGGGGACGCAATCAGATCACCCCCTTCATCAGTCTATACAATTCACTGTTCTAGTACAAGTTAAGGCAGCATGCATGATAGAGGCGGTCTGTTGTCCTACATGGATGTAGTTATGGCTCATGCGGTAGTTAACGATGAACGTACAATATGTACAGAACATGAGCACTTGCTTGAAAGACCGATAAGAGATGTTGTGAAAATGCACAATGCGTCCTACAAACATATAGCACACGAGCTCAAACAACGAAAGGGGGTTCTATAGGCATGGGCAGACCAGATTCTGCAAGTGGAATGCCTAGCGGATTCTGTGAAATAAGATTCTTTGATTTGGCATACACTTTCGAGGTTATTGCTCTTCCGAACTGAAAAAAACAACACCAATATTTATAGTTCTAAAATTTTATTGATCTCACTATGCAATATATGTTAAAGTTCAAAGGTTTTTGTATAGCTCAGTCTTTGTTCTGCTCAGCTTCACTTTCTATTCACTTCTCACTAAACTTCATTCTCTTCGATCTTCCTTCTGTTCAGTTCATTTTGATCCTCTCTTCGATTACAATTATATTCAGCTCTCAACGATTTCGTTCGCTTTGTTCCCCCGTTGTTGTCATTGGCTCTGTATGATGATCATTAACGGTTGTGAAGCTTTGATATGGAATTCTCTGTGGCTTTGTTATTATTTGTAGAATTCTGTATTTTACACTTTTGTAAGATTTTATTATACTGAGGTATAGCGTTGTTCTCTTGCATGGTTCGCGATTCTATGCTCTCTCTCATTTGTCTGCCCAGATCTGATACAACCCGGTTGCTTGGGTCTCTGTTGATTGAACGCCTTCTCTTAGATGGTGTCTCTTTTTAAACATCCTTTTACACCTTAAGTATTGAATCTCTTGGGTTCATAGGCGATCCGCATTGAGGTGGGATACATTTAAATGACTGAATGATTTTCGACACTCGACGCAGATGTGATGTTCATCCATCATGGTTAGAAACCAAACGGTAACGTTTAGGAAATCCATCCTTTTTATACCCTCCGGAGCTTAGCCAAATCAAGGAATCCCATTTCACGGAATTAGCTAGGAATCCCACTTGCGGAATCCCTTTTAGAAATTGTCTACGTTTGTTGTAGATTCCCTTTTCATCATATGAAGGCTCGATGGCTATGAAAAGTACCTCATTGGGGTATAACCTCCACGGCCCTCGCATCACCATCTGGGCATTGAATGGCAATTTCCGCCGAATCCCACTTATGGAATCTCTTTTATAGTCTATGTATGTTTGTAGAATCGCTTTTCATCTTATGAATGAATAAGGGTTATGAATAATACCTCACTGAGGTGTAATAACCTCATAACCGTCACACCCTCATCTGGGTATTGAAAGACCACATTCCGCGGAATACCACTTACGGAATCTCTTTCGTAGTCTATATATGTTTGTAGAGTTCCTTTTTATCATAAGAGTGTATTAGGACTATGGGAAATACCACATTGAAGTATAGACTCATAGACCTCACATCTTCACCTGGATATTGAACGGCCACATTCCGCGGAATTCCGCTTATGGAATCTCTTTTATTGTCTCTGTATGTTTGTAAAGTCCATTTTCATCATATGAGTGAATTACGACTATGAGAGATACCTCATTGAGGTATAAACTCTTGGACCTCACATCTTCACCTGGATTTTGAACTCTCATATTCTCCGCAATCCCAATTGTAGAATCTTTTTTATAGTCTGTTCATGTTTGTAGGATTCATTTTCATCATGTGAGTGAATGGGAGCTATAGTGCAGCCGCCTTGGACTGGTCACTTTTCACGAGTGGGTAATATTTCCACGGACGCAATAGTATTAGATTCCAAAAACAAATTATAGGAATAATTAGCACAAAATTAATTAATGAAGCACCGGGTACAACCCGGTGCTTCATTAATTAAAATTTGGCAGATGATGATTTTTATTACCTGGTAAACGCACGCATTACGACTAATCCACGGCGACTGTACTGTATGAGAAATACATCACTGAAATATAGCCTCACGGCCCTCGCGTCCTCATCTGTGTATTGAACGGCTGCGTTCCGCAGAATTCCACTAACGCTATCCATTTAATGATCTGTCTATGACTACAGACAACCTTTCCATCGTGTGTGCCCATGTGCTATATGTTTTGTGACACATTGTACATTTTCACAAAAGCACATATCGGTAATACAGGCATGTGTGTTTCCACACAGGACATTTTCGTCAGGAGTTAAGCCTAATATATCAGTTTTGTATTGTAAGCACGTCTCAACACGAGCAACAGACAGTCTCTAATAAATAAGGTACCCTAGCTCGCAGACCACCTCAGAAGCGTCGCGTGAGCAGGGTGGTGTCACACCCCCTCCAATATGTTTTTTCACGCAGGACATTTTCTTCAGAATTTAAGCCTAATATATCAAATCTGTATTGTTAGTAATTAGGGACGTTCTCAAAAGACTGAATGTGATACTTGGAGTTGTGTCACCTACACAATTGGTCATATAAATAAAGGGTTGTAGCAACCAATTCGGGCTGTAGGGTGATGTCGGGGGGGGGGGGGGGGCAACCTGACAAATTTCGAGTTGGCCTACCTGTATACACGATATCAAAAATTGTTATTTTAATTTTTATTTTTTTTACATTTTTTTAAAAAAGCCTCAAGAAAACTATATTATCCGACGAGCTCGTTCCAATGAGGGGTCGCATGTAATGGTTTTGTTGAATTCTTTTAAAAGAATATTTTTTTCAACTGCTCAGTTTGTAGATAACGCGGGTAGATGCGGTCGATTTGTTAGTTAAAGGGTTAATTAAATAAGAAGTTACGCCACGACTACTACTTTTTATTTTATCTATTCATTAATAAATTATCAAGCAGCCTTGAGTTTTTTAACAATAATCCCGACTATTAATCTACCAATGGAATCACCAACGCATGCCTTCGCCGAAGGCATACCTTAATGATGTACTAGGAATATTGTCAGCTTCTACAGTTGGGACAAACCAGATGGACACCCCACCCCACCCCCATTTCCAAATAGTCATCTTCGCGACTCCTCTACACACAACAGGCTGTTTGAGGCGATATCAATTAATGAAAGATAAAATTGCATATTGCAGTTACTCCTACAGGTACACCCGAAATCCTAAAGCCGATGGCCCTCCTTCTTTCTCGGGTCTTTCCAAAACGCGGGCAACGGGAAAGCTTGAAATAAAGGAAGTGTTTTAGCGTCTGCGTGGCAGGTTTTCATATGAAAAAATGATCTGTCTTCATTCCATATTTGGGGCGAACTGAATCTGAAAAAATCCCTTCCCCCAAAACAACATACTTAATTTAGGAGCATCTCATTCGGGCCAATTTCGAAATATAATCTGCATTTTTCTTGTCGGAAAAACACGCTGACAATTAGCCCATAACGGCGTTGTTCTGCTGCGTTCCCAGAGTGAACCACTTATTACGAAAATGGACTCTCCTGTGACGCCAACATAGTGTTAATTCAACACAAAATCCGTTTAAGGATGCGAAAATATTTCCGGGTAATGTAAACATTAAAAAGCATATTCTTTTCATATTTATTTCAAAATCATGTTTTCAAGGCAGAGTATGGAGGGACAGACAATAATTTTCAGACTCCGTGAGGGGAGCCTCTTGGAGAGGTAATACTGAACTGATAAAATACTTACCAGTATTAAAATATCTCGTACTCAAGTTTGTTTCATTCAAAAACACTGGATCTTTCCCTTCTTCCAATATGCACTTGAACATGTTGCAGCTTTTATTCGTGTTCAAAAACGAAAATGTGTAACACTGCGGGAATGTTAGACACTGTGCTGCGCAGTCCTCTACAATGACAGCATTGGACTCATGCAGATCACAAGAAGAAGGCATTTTTGCTGAAAATGGTGGTACAACCCCCCATGCTACAGACTATCTCGATCAATAAATAAAAGGTAAGAGAAGAGCGGAATCGCGTTTTTCCAACCTGAAGCGTGGATGTTGGAGAAATGATTTGATTTGAAGACTAAACGTATCTCTTCCCAGTTGACCATTAAGTGTCGATTAGCAACAATTGTGAAATATGTGATTACAGACTGTGTGTTATAGAAGGATGAATATTCAAATTACAGCTATTTTGCACGATGGAATCATATTACCGTTCTCAACAATCGTAGAAACCTAGCCTTCTAAATCCTGTATAAATATCAGCAACCAGCGACTATACCGACTATACCAACCTTTCTGTTTTTCATATTTTTTATTCAAATATCGAGTTAATGTTTACAGAATGAAATAGTTTTCCCATACAATTCGACCATTTAGTCAAAGAGATTGATCTGAGATATGCAGATTGTCATATAGGGACGCATTGTTAGTAATATGGGAATGGTCGCATCAAACTGCTGACCCCAAAACAACTGGACTGCTTGAAAGTCGGCGAAAAATCCCCCCCCCACCCCCATTGATGACCTGGGCCTACGTGAAACTGTTATGCTATGACTACAATACGACCGCCTTCGACTGTTCACTTTCCACGGGCGGGCAATATTTCCCCTGAGGCAATAATATTAAATTCCAAACATTAATTCTAGAAATACTCATCAAAAATTTAATTAATGAAGCACTGGGTACAACCCGGAGATTCATTAATTAAAATTCTGCTGCTGATGATTTTTATTACCTGGTAAGCACATGCGGGGACATCACTGCCCACGCGTGGATTACGACCACTCCACGGCGACTGTACTGCAGAACAGCTTTCAATTCATCAAACGTCACGGTGTTTACCTAAGTAATATATCATATACCCGGACTGCCCACAGTGGGTGTGGGGGGGGGGGAGTGACGTCATATTCATGTGACCTGGTTACGTCTTGTTTATTTCGTGAGCGACCATTTTGTGACGTCGCCCCCATAGTGATACGTAGCAGCGCATGTTGTTGGGGTGATGAGTGTTTCCGTGAAGTAGGTCGCCATCTTGGTATCTATGGTAGCACGTGGTTGCTATGTTACCCAATGGCCTTAAATAGGACGGGGTATGTTCCGAGGGTCGGTTTCTGTGAATGAGAGTAAATTTAATTACCCCAAATCCTCGTTTACTTCGTAGAATTACCCAAATAGATCCGACAGTTTCCCCTGTCACCAAGAACCAACCATTATCACCGAAATGGGTTCAGATTCTTCTAGCATCCTCTTTTTTCCAATAATAGGCGCGTTCGTACTTTGTCTAACCCTTCTTGTTGGATTTGTGGTATTGGTTAAAAAAGTTGGAATTCCGCCTCACCGGAATGGCTTCAGCTGACGTGAAACTTCCCTTGTCGCCCTGAAACCCCGTTGTCACTCTCTGAAACGCCGCGTTGTCATTCACGTTTTACACCATCCCCAGAAAATCGTAAAAGTATCAATATTTAGGAGCAGTGAAGGGCATGTAACCTGTCCGTCTCAAATGGAAAGATGTTCCGCCGTGATTTATAAGCCTATAAGTCGATATGAAAACCCCGTATTTTTTATAAAAGGTGTTTCGAACTGGAGCAAAGCCAGAAATTCAGCAGACCCTTCTTTTTGTGCAGCCTATTTTTCCCATTTAATGGACAGTAACAGATACTATTCGTGAACAGAACATCGAGTGGATAGTTAAACTACTGGATAAAGGTAAATGTATTGATGCCTACCTTTCCATATACCTTCTATTTCGATAAAAATGTCAAAATCTTGATTAGAGGCTATCGATTTTCCACGAGTATTCTCTGAGAATCCCATATTTACTCTGCGAATCCGGTTTTCGATTGAGCAGTGAGATCGTATGATTCCGACACGAGGTGACCCTGGCAGTCGAAAGTGTCGTTCAACCCCAATAAATAAATAAATAAATACATTAGCATGATATGATATGAGATGATACATTCTATATAGTTCATTCAATCGCATACATGACGTCTCTTGCGATGCTGGTAGGTGGAGCCCTAATGAACACACTTGCCTTCAGCGGATGAAAGTATTTCTCAACGTCACGAAGATCGGACATCGACGCTGAGCGAAAGTGCCACGATAAGGCCACAGAAGTATTCCAGGATGTCTAGGCCCTATGGTCTCGACAAGGCCACGCTGTATACACTTTCGATGATGATGACGAAGCAATGACACTCTGACAACTAATGGTGGTGGTGACCACCCACTACACCCCGAGCCTCAACTTCCAGTTTTTAATACGTCATCAGATAAGCAGAAGAATCACAAACTTGCCTTTGTTATTCAAGAATTTGGCGTTACTGCGATTGTTACCTACAAACCAATTAGCTGTTTCTGTTTGCTTCTGTTCGATTACCTCACGGGAACACAGGAAGGAACTGGAACAAGCACAAATAAAAACGAGATTTTTGAGTGAGCCATGTTGGAAGCTCATCAATTTTGGTGGAATACATCGCTTCAGTGGACGAAGATGCAACTTACTACTAAGGTCGCGACCAACTTTTTGCGAATATACTACTGGAAAAGGTTTTCAACCATCATAACTTTCCAGAGGCTGCCAACGTATTAGAAGCTGTAGCCCATGTGTGGTTAAAAATTAGACTATTTAGCAGATCGACCTGTTAGCTAACGACGCATTCCGAGACTTAAATTTGACGTCTCTGTGCTTAGCGTAGCGAGGTCCAACAGGCTGACCTCCTACTTCTATCTCAGGATCGCCACCGAGTGGTCGAAAGCTCTTTAAGAATTCCCCGACCGTGGTTAATACGACCAGCTGATTCAACGGGGCCGAGCCCCTGACCTCAAATAATTTAACCGAGGTAACAGGCGCTTTTTCACGCATTTACAGTTGAGAAAACCCACCCCACCCCACCCCATTCGGTGGCCTACCCACCTTCAGGTGGATCCTAAACGAGAGTTTATAGAGTCCCTGTAATAAATGACTGATCGCTGTGGGCGTCCAGATAGATAGTCGCCGAACAAGAAATTAGCTACACATCTTATCCCATATAACTGATGTTTTCTCAATGGAGTGCAGTGGCACATCGTATCTAATGCTTTGTAGAAATCTAGAAAAAATTGAGTGCACAATCCTTGGTAGGTTTGTCGATCATCTCTGAAATGTTATTAATTAGGTGGAGGAAAGGATGGATGGCAGAGTGCACCTTACGAAATCCAAATTAGTATGGGTATAGGTGATTTTCTTCTAGGGAATTTGATAATTTTCTGTGCATAATCTTTTTAAGGACTTTAGAGAAGGCAGGAAGGATAACACTAAAGGGTCTTGCCAGTATTAAAAATTGGTATGATGTTTGCCACTTTCATTTTGTTGTAGACTTTTTCAGCAGAGAAGGAGAGGTTAATTATGCCGGTTACTGGTTCCCAATTATCGCGGCCCTTGTTCACTTTTGCTCGTAGACCATTCGGACATAAGACTACTTCCCGTATATTTGGAAGCGAGACAAAAAGCGATTCCCAGTTCTTAACTTAATACAGTCAGAAAAATGGTAATTTCCACTCTTAATTTTGTTAATATATTTTTACAGGTGATAGCAAAAAAATAAGTTAAATTTCTCTGCTAGGTCTTTAGGGTGAGTTAGTTTCCTACTCTCATCTTTAACCCTTTTTACTGCCACGCCCACTTTAGCCGTATATGGAGAACATCTATGTACGCCTGTATGCGAGGAAGTTTAATGGTATTTATGACATACTTGAAACTCTATCATCTGATTAATTGTTGGAAAAGGCTCTCTGAGCCCTTTCCAACAATTAATGAGATGGTATGTGTGATCTGCATATACCAGGAAGTAGAGATAATCAACATAAAATGGGTGACAATAGTCGCTTTCGGCAGCGTAAATGTTAAAGGTGCGGGGCTAGTGTGGGTAGGATTTGATTAGTTAATAACATTGCGTAGGATTTCTCCCAACTTTTTGACATCGTGTTTATACTCCATAAGCACGAAGTAATAATATTCTGTATTCAAAGTATGCTTCGGACGGATGAAAATGCATCAGTGGTTTTTTATATCGTTCAATATTACGGTTTGAGGAATTTTTCATTTTTTCTTTCCATATAGCATTTGCTTATTTAGTGGGGATTACAGCAGGCCGGTGGTCATCCACGGTTCACGTCTGATGTGTTTGGACGACGCGACTATCTTTTAAGGGGAATGCTACGTTAATGGCTTGGAGAAGTTTCTCGATAAGCTCACCATTCACTTCCTTGGGAGAGATTGCATTATATTCACTTGTGGCGTCACAAATAAACAGAATCGTTTTAAAGATGGATGTGTTGTCTTCTGTGAATTACCTTTTTAGGATTTCTGTACTTTTAAAACTGCTATTACATGATATTTCGACGACGTGAAATGTTGGAAAGTGGTTAGTTACGTCTGTGATTATTATTCCTGATCTGTGTTATTGCAGAAGACATGGTCTATTAGCGTCGCAGAATAACCGTAACTCTCATTGGTCGCGTGATGGTGGGTGCGAAGCCTCCACTGAACATTATTCGATAAATTGGGGGTTTTTTATTGTGGCTACCAAAACTTACGTCTATATTGGAGTCTCCCATTAAATATGTTTTGTCTAATATTATTTTCCTTGTTTATCTCACTGTCCAACGGGGTCAACGTTGTCAAGAACAAATAAAGGTAAGCTTTCGGGACTGCGTTGGGTCTATAAATTATACCTACAATATATATTTGCGGTGAAGTGGTTTCTTTGAACTGGGACTCAAGAAACATGCGTGATGAAAACTGAGAGATCATTACGAATTAAATACCGTATATTTACTTTCTCGAACATTGCAACTCCTTCCCGGCCATCGTCTTGGTGAGGGCGCATGTTTCCAACGGTTGGTAACAATCTACTATTTAATCGTTACCCTTCACGTTATAGCGGGGGAGGAATTCGTCACATACAGGTGAATTGTGCACTTGGTGATACCTTCTTGAAATTTGGCACACTGTTAGTGTAGGCTATGAGGTTCTCAAAAACGATCGGCTACAAGTTGACACCAACCGGTGGCGACCAGTAGCGGCACAATCCAAAATGGCCGCCAGCGGCTGAAGGGAACCTCCTTTTCGACGGTCTACCGACTATACATCCGATTGTAAGGGCGCGAAAGTGAACTCTGATCCACGCACGTGTTGGAAACAGACGTGGGAGATGATGTAGAATAAAACGAGATTCTCTATACGGACGCATCAATTTCTTGGAACTTGAAAAGAGCGTTGTTTCTCCGGGATCAGCGTCATTCAGGCAAACCTGAATGACGCTGATCCCGGAGAAACAACGCTCTTTATGAAGCAGTCTCTTTGCCATACAATCTCTTGTTTGGCGTAATTCCGCAAGCAATTCTGATTTGTCTGTCGAAATTAATTCGAGAACGCGATTGTTCACAAAAATCATTCACAGAATGAGTGAGAATCCTCTTCGTGTACGGACTAGTACTGACTGGGAACGTTGTTGCTTTTGCCAGCAAGACAGTTCCAAGAAATTGATGCGTCCGTATAGAGAATCTCGTTTTCATGACGCCTATAAAGCTATTGAGGAAGACATAACGCGCTTCCTAGATAATGGCGTTGAGCTTCCATATAATTTGACCATTGATTGTTTGATGAGAGAGAGTGATGAGTGTATGTCGATGTCACTGTTGACGAATAAGGCAATATATCATAAGACATGCCGTGACAGTATTCGGACTCACATCGTACAGCGCGTGCTACACAAGCGAGAGCGAAATGAGGCAGTGGCATCCTGCTCCACGCTGAGTCCTAAAAGAACACGGACAAGTTTTGAATCTGGCTGTGACAGGAAACTGCCCCAGTGTGTTTATTGTCACAAACGCGAAGGTGACAGCAGTGAGCCTATTTGCAGATCAATGTCTGATAACAATAAACTCAAAATTATGGCAAAGGAAGCCGAGAACTGGGTTGTTTTTTCTCGGGTCAATGCAGCATTTGATTCCGCTGCTAGTGATCTTTACTATCACAAAACCTGTTATTGTAAGCTTGCCAATGAAGCACGAGCGGCTAAATCTAAAAAGTCGAAGAACGCCGAACATTCCGCGTCAGGCCTGCCCTATGACCCTCTCGTTATGGCAGAGCTCATAACATTTGTTGAACACAACGATTCCGCGATGAAGCTTGTCGATCTCAAGAATCTGTACAGTCGGAGGTTGAAGCAAGTCGGTTCTGATTGGCTTAGTGAAGAAATACATTCCACTCGATTCAAAGAACATTTGTTGCAGAAATTGGGCGATGGCTGGGACGCCTTCACACAGGGTAGAGATGTGTTTATTTCAAGTAGGTTTCGAGTTGGCTCCTTGTTGTCCGAATCTTTAACTCGTATAGTGTCTGAGGAAGAGGCAAAAAAGATAGTTGATGTGGGTCTTCTTCTGCGTAAACACATACTCATATCTCAAGCTCCTTTCACGGGATCATTTTCATCTTATTGCTTGAGCGAGCCTGTACCCAACTCACTCCTGACTCTTCTTAGAGTTCTACTTGAGGGCACATGTAGTATACAGAACTTAGGCGATGATGAGACTGTTAATGCCAAGACTCGAGTGGCTTGTACTATTTCACAGATGTTGATCAGCAATTCAGCGAAACGCTCCGAACATGCACAAAATGTTCACCAGAGACGTGACAGAGAAACTCCAATGCCTCTTTATGTGGGTTTGAAGTTGCATGCCCATGATCGTATGAAAAATCTTATCAGAGATTTTCATCAAATGGGACTCTCTGTCTCTTATGATCGCGTAATGGATGTTCGCAGGAGTTTCGCGAGAGCTGTTTCACTGCGGTTCAAGAACGAAGGTGTTGTAGTCCCAGCTAACTGCAAACGTAATGTTTTCTCGATAGGAACCACTGATAACATTGATGTATCTGGTAGATCTGATATGCATGGTACGTCCATCACACTCATTGGTCAACTGAGCAGGGACAATGTGGGTACTGATCCCCCACCACTGAGTTTAGATGTTCCAGAAGACACACAAATTGAACTCCCAGACGACTATGCATTTGTTCCTTTCGTTGAAGACTTTGGTGGGGACATCAGGCTTGAATCTCCAGATGAATGTAATGTACGGCCCAATGAATATGCAGATTTGAACGTGGGAGAGAATGACTGGTTGTCTCATGTGTCACAGATCAGCAATAAAGGGAAGGTTGATGGCAGCTGGCAGCTTGATGAAGTCCCTGTGACCTTTTCAGGCTTCTTTTCAAAACATGAAGATCAAGACAATGTCAAACCTCGTGCAGTTATTGGGGTATTCCCTGTTTTCAGTGAGCAGAAAGCGGACTCACTCAGTATGCAGAAGCATGCTATGTATGTGGTCAGGGAAGCTACTGCTTTCGTAAACCCCGGCCAGATACCTGTCATTGAAGGTGACTGTCCGTTGTATGCCAGGCAGAAAAAATGTCAATGGCTGTTCCCAGAGGAGATAGGTGAGGATCGAATGGTGTGTATGATTGGATTCCTGCATCTTGAAATGTGCACCCAAGAAGCTGGTGGTAAGCTTATGGGTGGTTCTGGTTGGGAGCGAATGTTTCACCTCGCAAAGATATTCACACCCGGTGTAGCATCATCCCTACTTGGTGGGAAACATGTCAAGAGGACGCGACAGGCATATCTTCTCACTCTAGCTTGGCTTGAGATCCTCAGAAAGAATGCTTATGAGATTTACTGTCAGCAGACTGGGCCCCATGAGTCATTTGAAATGTGGGAACAGAGGATTCTTTCACAATCTCCAACTGCGCGCTATTGGGGTGAAATCGTTCGGAACTTTCTCTTGACAAGCTGTCAATTCGTTCGGAACCAACGAATCGGTAACTGGCCTGGTACACTGTGTTCTATCGATGAGTTGTGCAGTTACTTTTTTGCCCTAGGACATACAAATTATTGTCGGTGGGTCCCCGTATTTCTGAGAGACATGTCTCAGCTACCCAGGCGGCATCCTTCAATCCACAACAAATTCATGGAAGGCCATTTTGTGGTCCAGCGTAGTGAGAGGAAGTTCAGTATGATGGGTTTAGATCAGAGCCAAGAACATAGTATCCAACTACTCAAAGAAGACAGTGGTCCAAAAGGTCTCTATGGCCAGGCTGAAGAGAAAGTCGTTATTGAGCTTTCAAGGTCAGAAGTTCTGCGTGTTATAGATGAGTATGAATATGCAAGTTTCCACACAACATCATCAGATAACACGGAACACCCGGAAAGTTCGGTATCAGAGCAGAAAAAATTTCTGAATCAATTGAAATCTCTCCTCGATCTGGTGAATCAGGGACTCATTATCAACCCTTATGATGAAACTAGTGGTCAGCTGGTGACATTAGATACTGGTGAATATATGGACCCCGAAGTTAGTAAGAGTTTACGGTCATTACCCGAAAGGGGCAAGCATTTATATTCCACTTTCTTGAAGGAAAGGCTTGTGGAATGCACCGTACCCCTGAATGATGTTATTCCCAAGGCAAATATATATACCTTCCTTAACCCACCCCCAGCCAACCTGGACAAAGGCCGAGACAAACTCATGTCAAGTAAAGCAACTGCCGCAATAGTTACCCAGATGTTCGTTTCACTGCAAGCCCGGCCTGATTCAAACATGGATGAGTTTTTCATGCACGAGAATGCACGTGATCCGCCAGCATTATCCGATAGAGGTAAGCTACGGAGTGGGACAAAATCTCAAATTCTCAATTGTTTACCAGCTATTCCTGCACAAGGGAAGAATTCAGCAGCTAGACAAGCTTCAGTTGTCATCTTGGATATGCCTGCTGTAGTCCATGTAATCAAACCACAGAAAGCGGATCTGTTTGGAGAATATGCTCGATTGCAATTATTGCCATACATCGAATCTCTGATTAACACGAACACCACAAGGGTTGATGCGATCTATGACTGTTACCCCGAAGGCAGTTTGAAGAATCAGACGCGAGCAAAACGCCTCGGTGAGACAGCAGTTAGGTTGATACGGGTGTCCGAGAACGTCCCTTTACCTAAAGGGAAGAATTGGCAGGCATTCTTGAAAGTTAGTGAGAATAAAGACGAATTTTTCAAGTTCCTGTCTGCTGAACTGCTGAAATTAACATCAACATCCGAGTACCAGTTGTTAACGACATCAGGAGAATATGTACTATGCAATAAGGATGTTAGCTTATGTGACATATCTCCATCGAACCACGAGGAAGCAGACACGCGCATGATGCTTCATCTCAACCATGCAGTCTCACAAGGTCACAAAATAGCTTTTCTTCGCACGGTTGATTCTGATGTCGTCATTCTGTCTTTGCACCATTTCGCAACATTCCGTGACCTTGGACTCAGTGAGCTGTGGATTGGGTTTGGAATTGGAAAGGCATATAAAGATATGCCAATTCATGAGATAGCTTCACAACTTGGACCTGATTACTGTAAGGCCCTGACTTTCTTCCACGCCTTCACAGGTTGTGATGTAACATCCAGCATGCTCGGCATTGGGAAGAAGACAGGATGGAATGCATGGATGAATTTTCCCGCATCAACTGAAATGATGATAGAATTGACTGAGAATCCGCAAGTCTTTTCAGAGGATTCCCCTCATATGCAGCATATCGAAAAACTCACCATACAGATGTACAGTAACAGTTGTGTCAGTACACGTGTCAATGATGCGAGACGGCATATGTTCACACATGGCCTTAAGTCTATGGAAAACATCCCGCCCACCAAAGCAGCTCTGTATCAACATGTAAAAAGGGTAATTCTTGTGTCATCTTTCATTTGGCATCGTGCTCTGCAGAAACACTTATGTGTGCCAGACCCATCACAGTACGGATGGGAGTGGAATCCACGTCTCAATATTCTGGTCCCATTTTGGACTCACCTAGGAGACGCAAGTGCTGCATGTGCACTGATGCTCCACTGTAGTTGTGCCAAGGCCTGCAAGGGCAATTGCAAATGCTTGAAAGCTGGATTAAGGTGCACACCTTTGTGTAAGTGTGAAGGTGGCTGTTGTAACAATATTGAGTAGTATACTGTCATGTTAGGACCAGTCATCTCCTATTCTGGTATTTTTTTTTCCATTTTCGGCCAGTTAACACATGTCATGTTTCTAGTTGAGTTGATTTTGCTAACAAATGTTCATCCCATGTGGCTTGCTACATTGTCCGGGGTATAGGAATACAGTTTTAGATTTCGGAAAATAGTCTGTTATTTACTGCACAAGACGGTGTTAATTCATGCATAGCATGATACAATATCCCCAACTATTTTGCCTCTGTACAACAGTTGATACCTTCGTTCACCCGTGTGTTCATCTATGGTATCCTTGTCTTTCTCTGGCCATAGGCCACATGTGACTAGTCAGTTCCTACTCCATAGCAAATCAACTTGGAAATCCTTCATCTTGTAGCGCACTCATGTCTCAATGAATCCATACCTGAGTTGATCTAATAAATCTAACGTAAGGTATCAAATTGCCATACCGGATCATATTTCGATAAGTTATTCGCTAAAACATTTCGACCACTCATCGACATCAAAGGTCATGTTTTGGCTCCCAGTGGTGGCTATATCTCTATATCCCTGGTAAAGTAGCATACCATGAGGGATGGGCATTAAGTGTCGGCAACATTAATCCTGACTTGGAACACACCACATCTTAACTGGCCGAAAATGAAGAATACTACTTGTAGTCAAAAAATATTCCTGTACCTCGAATGACTGCAAACATACACTCACCCCTTCTAGTCCCATTTTGCCAATGTTCTATACTGGCAAGATAACATTGTATAATTAACAACGGGAACTAATGCATCCCGAGTTCATTCCAGCACTGCCCTTGCTGGCAGACGTGTCGCTATGGTGTTGAGATTGAACCAGAACTCCTCTAGAAATTTGATAGTTTTATTTTCTTAGAAAATAAATCTATCGAAAATGCCGGAAGTTGAGAATAGACTGTCACTTTAATTGGATTATCAAATGTCCAAGTATCCCCACTGCTGCATACTATCGAGTACCCTTGTTCATGTGTTGACAGGAATCTCTCATACCATGTTCATTTGACCATTGCATTCCCGAGAAACATTCAACACTAATTTATCTACGGACGGACGATCATACTGACAGTCAGACACACAGACGCACACATCGACGGAAATTCTGATCCCATTATCCATTAATCTTCCCCCCAACTTGTTCCAAGGGCTTCACTCCATCATTCACATCAATTACAGCACATGTATGGTGTTAGGTTTGGAGCTTCAGTTGTGCGATCGGCGAAAATAGCTTTTTTTCGATCCGCTTGGCGGCCATTTTGGATTTCGCTGCTAGTGGTGGCTAGAGGATGGTGCCAACTTGTAGCCGATCGATTTTGAAATCTCTGATGCCTACCCTTACATCATGCCAAATTTCAGGAAGGTATCACCAAGTGCACAATTCTAGCGAATTCCTCCCCCGCTATTAAGGATTCTGTTATTCCAACAACGTCTGGAGAATTGAATGGTGGCTGTAAATCTCAGATTCGGTTGTGGAAGTTGTCCCAGTTTCCTTTCTGTCTTCGACAACTGGTGTTTAGCAAGGAGAAGGTTTTGTTTTTATTTACTATGCAGTTTTGCAAACTCTTGTGGACTGTAATAAATGCCGCAATTTCTGTAGGTCTCGTATACTGGATTTGGCTCATCGGTGAGCTTTGAGATGGTTTAGGGATTGCAGTGGAACGTACTGATATAATCAAAATTATTGCTCTGTATCTCATCAAGAGTGATGTCGTTAGCCATGATCGTTTGTAAGGAGGGGGCGAAGGCAAGTCCCGTGGTCAGTTATCAGGACAAGCGATGATAAGTTAATTTCTATTGATTTATGTTAGGGTTTTGGAGCATATTACATTGCTGTCAAGAATATATAAATTAAATGATAATGACAAGGTTTGAAGAACATGCTAGTTTTTTCTGTGGATTTTGATAGTCAGGGCCAATATGTTAAGAAACTGTCGGATGCCATCATGTCATCATTGGACATTTTCATATTTGAACACTTTATGCTGTTGTGGTGAATTTTCAACAAGTGTTCAAAATCGCCTTCAAAACTTAAACACTCAACCATTATGTTGTATTGTATTCTTCTGTGTTTCATTTGAGTTTTCTTTTACTGATATGAAGCATAAACGTGAAAACACTTTTCCTTAAAAATGGAAGCTGCAGAGTTCTTTCTACAACAACGAGTCCACTGAGGAGAAAGAAGAGGAAATTTATATCATCACGCCAAGCAAGGATTCAGAACATTTTCAGACATAGCAAGGTATATGGTGATGATTTTCAGGATATTCTTGAGGTCAAAAGGAAAAAGGAATCCTGACCTGACTATTTAGTGCCACAAAATCTGTGAGTCTACCCCAACCTCTAAGGTTCAATGGCATAAACTAAAAGACTCACACTTAGATATGCATACAGAACATGCCCCGCCCCCACCCCCACCCCCCTAGACACGGTGAAGTTCTATTCCATCAGAAACATGTTTAAATTTCCTGAACATTGTTTAATCTGTGGAAAGCCTTGTGCCATAGAAAGAGAATCAACGATGACATGGTGTCACCCGATAGTTTCTTGAACATATTGACCCTGAATTATCAGAATCCAAACAAAACAATCATAAGATAATTATCATTTCAAGGTTGGGCTTGAAATCTGATTTTGTTTTTCTTTGGTACCTCACCGTCCACACATCAAGAGCGTGTTTTTTACCCTTGTACAACAAGTATATTTGTAGTTTGTCAAGGTCTCGTTATATAAGGGTTGGGGTTAAACACGTATATCTCATCAGTTGTCTGAATTGATTATTAACCCTTTGAGCCCTAGCGGCCGTTTTTCCGGCCTGAAACATGATACGTCATAACGTCATTATATAGGATGGTTGTTCAGTAAATGTGTGGGATAGACCCGAGGCTGCACGGTGACAATAATGATTGGGCGACCCCAAATAATGAATATGGACTCTACTAATTGCTGTCATTGAACTGACATGGAAGATACCACTAGAGTTCAAAGGGTTAAGAACAACGTAAACCTACATTTGAGAAACGTGTTTCGAAATATTTCAACATAGACAGCTTTATAATATTGACAAACCATTGAACAAACAAACAATTGAACAAAGTACGGGTAGCTGGAAAAATGACGTCGATTTGAACAATGTATTATGTGTGTGCATTACGGATATTCGAAAGCTTGGTATAATGTCATTCTTTTCAAACAGGATAAAGGCCCTCTTTTAGGCTGTAAACAATGTTAAAAATTATAAAGTGTGCTTTATCGACTCATGTAAAACTGAGGGTCTGCCAACTAATGCATCCCGTTGATTGCTGTATAGAAATGAACTGTGTGGGAAAATGCATTTAAAACATAAACAACACGATCCATTACAAAACTGAAAAAAATCTAACATCTTTCAAAAAAAGTGTTTGATCTACGCAGATGTTGTGAACACCCTTCCTCGCAGATGCAGAAAATATATACAAAACCTCTATGTGTATTTGTTGGACCATTTCCCACCTAACAGCCGACCGAACAACGAACATCATTTCTTGAGAAAAAAGACAAATTTCGTTGGTTCGCTCCGTGAGCGCGATTAATGGGGTGGGGTGGGGTCACACAATTTGAAAGAAAATGAATTAGTATGGCCAACGGATTAAAAGTTCCATTCAGAAGCTGAATATTTCGAATCCACGTTTTTGTAAGACTTCAAAAAGAAAATATGAAGGAAGAAAAAATGTCTTAGGATGGTTTCTTTCTCTGGGGACAGGTCTGACAAAGTTTGATTGTTTGTGCTCGTGAGGGTGTATTGGCGACTGTGAGGTGGGATGAAAGGTATATCTGTGAGTTTGCGCGTGCATGTGTGTGTGGAGGGGGGTGTTTTCCCCGATTCTGTGAGATCTTAGACAATAGTGTTTGGGTTTTCACAAAGATTTATTTGAGATCTCTGCGAAAACAATGGTTAGGGTTTGTCTTACCTATTTGTAGGGACTTGTTTTTCTCAGACAACAAAAGAAAAAACAAAAAGTTCACCGCAAAAGTGGTTATACAAGACTGCGTGCGTGCGTGCGTGCGTGCGTGCGTGCGTGCGTGCGTGCGTGCGTGCGTGCGTGCGTGCGTGCGTGCGTGCGTGCGTGCGTGCGTGCGTGCGTGCGTGCGTGCGTGCGTGCGTGCGTGCGTGCGTGCGTGCGTGCGTGCGTGCGTGCGTGCGTGCGTGCGTGCGTGCGTGCGTGCGTGCGTGCGTGCGTGCGTGCGTGCGTGCGTGCGTGCGTGTTTTTTCGCCAGAGTGCCATCGACCGATGGCACTAAGGCTAACAAAATGTCTAAGGGAATTTTCAGTTTTCAATTTTTACGCTCATTTCGTTTTACGCCAATTTTTATGCCAAATCTAAACTCTATGAGAAATTTCAGTGTTAAATTTTTACGTCCAGTTCCTTCTAGTTTTGGATTTTCTCCGGCGAACCAATGTCTATGAAGATTTCAGTGTTAAACTTTTACGCCTAAGTGCCTTCCCTTTCTACTCTCAAATGTATTTTTTGCGTTATCCGGACACTTAGTGCCGTAGACAGGAAGAGGAGACCCGGTGAAAACCTCACAGCGGCTGCAGGTAACTATCAGGCTCTCCGAATTACTAATCCGGCACAAGTAGGGTTAGCAATGGTTGAAGGGATGTACGTTATTGACGTGCAGTTCGCGTTAGCAACCATGTATCGCACGCCCAAGCAGACAAGATTGGATTTCTTGCCCAAATGACACAATGCAGATGACGGGGGCCGCCGTCAAACTGTTAAGCTTGCCGTCGACCCCAACGTGCTAACCAATAAGTCGACGCGCTTGAATTGAAAAATTACAGACCAAACTTCATTGAGGCGTTGGTGAACATTTACTAAGCGCTGAACTATAGGCTATACCAGGGACGTGGCGACAGGGAGGGTGGAGGATTGTGCCCCCCCCCCCTCTCCCAATTCTGATCCTGGCCAAACTTTCCTATAGTTGGAAATTCGGAAGGCAAGTCATGAGTAGTTGCAAATAGATATGGGTATTAAAGCTTCTTTGGCGATGCTGATGTCTCCTTTACTTCCCAAAATTCCACCTCGGTTTCAAATCGGCAAAAATTCCAACTATTCACAAATACAGTGTACGCAATATCCAGCTTCATGAGTATGCATGATGTCAATCGGTACGAGATTTCTATAGTACGTTTACTTATCATAATAAAAAAATCCTCGAAATGCACTTCAAGAAAATCGCATCAAGTAAAATCATTATCCTGAGTTTTTCCATCATTCACAGTTACAAAATGATGAAACATCGAAAATTGATCATTCCTGCATAAGATCTGATATAATGTTAGGACAGTGTGAATTGCTCAAAGTTCTAAGCTTGAGCACATATTCAATTCCCAGAATAATACCAAATAATAATAACCTGATAATTCTATCATAAATGTGTTGGCACTTCAGTTACTAGAATCAATTTTATGCCCACTTTCGTGGCTTCAATTTTTCAAATCTTTTCTCGGTAGTGAATTTCTAACTAGGGGGAGGGACCAGGAGGTGGGTTTCCCCCACCAGGTCCCTCCCTCTAGTTGGAAATCTCACTATCCTACATCCCCCCCCCCCCCCATCGGAAACCTCTAGCCACGTCCCCGAAGAAAGTATATGGCTGCTTTGCAACCAACTACTCCTGCTGCTTCAAATCTAATCAATCATATTTGGGTACCCACCATTAACTTCCACTTCGCAAGTGTAAAATATTTCAGGTCTCCTGGTGTTTGTTCGAGAGAGCAATGAAAAGACAACGTCTTTGACTGACAAATCTTTATAAATTGATGACTGAAGTAACAAATACAGTAAGCAAAGAAGACAAGCATTAAAGCATTAACATTAAGATGTTAAAATCGCCATTATCTCTGGAGCTGTCGATGCTGGTCCTTGTTCTCCGACTGAGTGACAAACCGATAACGTCTTTTATTGACACAGTTTTATTTGTCTATGCTTGTAGTAACAAAAAGAAAAACAAACAAAGCAATCGGTGATACATGTATTAAGATGATAAAATTACCGTCTATTTGGCACACGAACAATTCGTGTTGGAAATCTAATATTACTGCGCCCGTAGAAACATTGCCCAACCGTAGAAAGTGACCAGTAGTAAAGCTGTATTGCATAACAGTTACCACTGTTAAAATCACTGCGACCTTACATTGAGGTACGGAAAAAGCGAAATACACACATCTACATACATCTACATACATCTCCATTTGACCGAGTTGCCAGGTCATTTTCACGAATTTTCACACACCAACAGGTGTTGAGCTGCATCAATTTTGCGGTCCCCAGTTGGAACCCAATAGAATTTTCCCGGTGGGTCAGATGGCCAGTCCGTCTCTGGGTATAACACGGGACTTTTTACGGATTGGAATTTTTGGATCGATGTCCTAAATGTAATGTAAACAGTCAGCTAACTACGGACAGGGTGAAGTTTTAAATACTTTTGGTAACAAATTAATAAATTTATGTAAACCTTCGGCATTTTCTATAAGTAACAGGAGAGTCGGACAACTTCACAAGACAGTGTTGAGGGAAAAGTTACGTGTAAGGGGGTCGATGCCATTGACTATCTTTTTGCATCACAGTGCTTGTCAACGTTGTTGATGATTTCCACGTGCACGATTTTAACGAATTACTGTCCGGCGTTCATGGCCCTGTCCAATTCGATTTAATAATAGAAGCAAGCCAATCAGTCGAACAAACATAAAACAAATGAAGAGAGCAATTCCCAAGTGGATTCTAATGAAGTCGTAATAGGCAAACGGAGTGGGTCTAAACAAATCGGAATTTCTTGAGGAAATTCATTTTTTTATTTGTTGGGGTTTAACGACACTTTCGACAGCCAGGGTCACCTCGTGTTGGCCAGTTTTACGGGTGGAGGAATCTGGAGTACCCGAGAGAACCACGAGCAACGGCGAGCAACTATCAGGCTCCCCAACATACTAACTCCACACAAACAGGGTTAGCATTGGTTGAAGACAAGTGCACCATCGACGTGCAGTACGTCTTAGTACACAACGCCGCCGTGTCCCCACATGGGTAATGGGGATGAAGTGTCTTGCCCAAGGACACAACACGGTTGTCGCAGGTGTGATTTGAACCGAGGACCTCTCGTCTTGCAGCCTACACCTTTACCTACTGAGCCACCGCGCCCTCTCCTTGAGGAAATAAATGAAACCACGCCTGGTGCACAGCATTCGGAACTTATTGATCTTTAAAATCAAGGTAGGGTCGGGGCGAGAGATATTGAAAAAAACGGTTAACGTTCTGAAGGATGTGCAAATTGAATCGACAATGAGCACCTTTGGATAAAGATAAGTAAAAAACCTCGTCGCACTGTAAAACGTTTCAAGTCCAGTCTGTTTTGGCGCGATTGTGTCAGTGCTAGAACCGAATATATACTGCTCAAAGTTTGCTAAGCACCAAGTACATCCAACTACCTGTTTTACGTTTTGGTTGAAATATTGTAATGAAAAGTGTATATATTTTTTATTCAATTATATCTTTAATGATTTAAGTACAGAAATTAAGATTTTATATGTGTTTGACATTATGTTTTAGCTTTTGAATACGATAACCATGGAAAATGGATATTATTGGTACAAGAGGAAATTGTTCAATATGCCAAAAAGTTGACGGAGCGAACTCGTTTGGCTTCAATATCGAGTATAAGACCCATTACTGTTAATTACAGCTTGACAACGCCTTCTCCTGCTCCCAATCAGGTTCCTGGTGGTCCTTTGTGGGATTTTGTTCCATTATTGAACCAGCATGGCACCGAGGTCCTGGACACTTCTTGGCTGGACTGGACGGGCTGAAAATGCAAGCTGCAACTCATTCCAGACATGTGAGATTGGATTGAGGTCAGGGTATCTTGCTGACCAGTCAATACGCTCAATCCCCTCCCTCTGTCGGTACTCCCCGACAGCATGAGCAACATGTGAATGGGCATTATCGTCCATCAGAATGAATCTATCACCCACTGCACCTGCACATAACCTGACGTGGACATCCAGGATCTCAGCAATATACCGTTGTGCGGTCAATGTACCACGTTCAAGGACACGGAGCTTTGTACGTCCATCCCAGTTGATGCCACCCCAGATCATGATTGACCCTCCACAATAGCGGTCATGCTCAGCAATGTTGGCTGCATGAAATCGCTCTCCTGGTCTTCTCCATACCCTATAATGCCTATCTGTGTGGTCCAGGCAGTACCTTGACTCGCCTGTAAAAAGGACGGGTCGCCAATGTTCTCTGGTCCATCCAACGTGGTCCATGGCCCATTCATATCGTGCCTGGTGGTGGTTCTGGGACAGCGGAATGCGAAAACATGGTCTTCTCGATCGGAGACCACCTTCGTGCAACCTTGCCCGGATAGACTGCGTCGAAACATTTACCCCGGATGCATTCTGAAGGTCACTGCGAAGCTGGGTTGCTGTGGCAAAGCGGTTCCCACGGGCTTGAATGATCAAAAACCGGTCTTCATCTGCAGATGTTGCCCTGTCTCTGCCACCACCGTCTTACTGATGTGCCATCCTGCTGAAACCTTGCCTAGGCTCCGGTGATCACCGTATGGTACAAACCAAGGGCATCACCAACCTGACGATGGTAGACCCTTGCTCCACCATCCCTACAGCCCGCCACATTTCTGCTTCAGACAAATGTCTTCTTACATTTCCATTTGCCATATTCAATCATTAAATCACAAGGGTCTGTGTTGAAATGAAGATTGAATACCCTACACATGTCATGTACATGTAGACAGTACACGAAAACATCGTGAAAATCAAAGGGTACATGCTTTTCATGACTGTCACGAAAAGTCTGCCTGTCAAGAGAGCTAACGTAAACACTGGGGACCATCTCAATACATTCCCCAATCATATCCACCAAAAATATCGCAAATATGTCACAAGCAAATTTCACAATGATATGTCAAATATTTGGTGTTTAGCAAACTTTGAGTAGTGTAGAAGGGCACGTAAGCAAGCTATTAAATACCCCACGAAAGATAATATTGAAACAGTGCTAGCGACAATACAAATATATAAAATGGCGACACGGAACGGTAAATAATATAATAGGTATAAAAATGTAAATAAATATTATGAAATCTGATAATGTAAAGGATTTTTGGAAAACCGTTAAAATGTGAAGGGATAACAAATGTACACATAAAACACCCTCCCTCATGTACCGAATTCTATAATTACTATAAGTCTGTCGAATATAGAATAAATAGGTACTAGGGTCGGTAATCAGATTTAAACCACGAGTAGGATAAGGGTTTTAACCACTCGGCTTGCCGAGTGGTCAAAACCCTTATTCTGCGAGAAGTTTAAATCTGATTACCGACCCTAGTACCTATTTGTTTTATTTATACCATGCTCTTAATAAATACTTGACTTTGTCACATAAAATGAAGATAAAACGACACTTTCTATCGCAAACACGCGGGTTTGTTTTGTTTACATCTGCGCCGGTGGGCAGTACTACCCGCTGTACGTGATTGCTTGATTGACAGCTAGACACATTGTCAAACTTGATTGAATTTACCTTGCTTTTTCAGGCAAATTATTATTAACTATTCTTAAATTTTATTTTAAATATTTAATTGTAGGTATTTTAAACTTAATAAGTCATTTACACGAAGTAGATAGTACCGCAAAATGTCGTATTGTTTTTGAAGTGGTGCATGACTTCATTTTGTCAAGTGGACGTTTCTAGACTGCTAAGGATTAAACCACCAGGTACGACCACTACTTTATGACGAATTTACCGCCAATCCTATAATCTTGCTTTCCTTTCCGTTTTCTTCGCATGGATCACCATCAAGGCTGCTTCCGTCTCACTTCTCACTAGCAGTGCTTCCGCTGCCTAATTGCGAGTGTCTTGAATGCGAAGGCAATTTATTGTGCTTTCAAGCTGTCATCCCCTATTTTGTATTGCTCCTTTTCTTTGTACTTTCTTTTCACCTTTTCCTTCATTCACAAGCAAGGTTTAAACAATATCATGTGCCACCGCCTGGTTGTTTGACTTCCTGTGCTTACCTTTCTTCGACTAGAATTACCACCAACTTTCTCACCTGTTTTGTCCCTGGCCGGGGTGCCGTGTCCTTGCACTCGATGTTACCTGCTAGTGTCGACAACGATGCTGACAAATCAAATCTGAATGATCTCTCGGGTATTTGCGCCCAGGTCTACGTTTTAGGGCCTACAGGCAGCTCTCGGTGTGTGGATGGATGCGGTGCCCCAGCTTGGCACGTGGCTGGAGATCAAGCTGGCGACCGACCACAGTCTATGGGTTCCAGGCGGCGATACATGAGTCCATCTACTACATTATACCACCTTTTGAGTAAATTTCTGAATGATCCCGGGAGATGACTAACATAAGCTCCCAACTTTCTGTCAAATCCCCCATTACATAATAATATGTTGTTTTTTTTTGTTAGTATATGGTATATTTTTCGTGTTCACTATATATATTGTCACTTTTATTGGTGTTCAGTACTGTAACATATAGCATTTTGAATAAATATTGTTTAAACTAAAATGTCGTATGTTTGAATGAAACATCACGAAGTGTGAAAGTATCGAAGTTGGCAAATTGCGTCATGCCAAAGGTCAAGTTGGATGAACTTCCGACGTTAGGTGTAATTTTTTTAACAGCAGTAGAAGCTTTACACCGGTAGTGTGGTTAAAAGCTAAAATTTAACATACGGGCTTTTCACAGGCAGTAACAAAGTGGGCCATGGTACAGAGACGAATGTGTAGGTACGTGGAGTACAATCTCGGGTGATAATATTAGTTATACGGTGTTTTAGTGGGGTGTTCGGGACTCTCCTCTGAGGTTCAAAGCCAAAAGGTTCAAAGCCAATAGAAATAAGAATCTCAGAAGGGTAGAACAGTCGCGTACACCATGCCGAAACACCGTGTGACGAATGTATTACACTGCCCCTTCAGTGTGTCGAGTTTTGTTTTATTATATAATCCATAAACTGTATACCAACGAGGAAAGCCTTGATAAAATTAATAATTATCCCGTTTTTATTAACACAAGCAAAGCGTACAGGAGACATTTTGACAGGAAGATGAGTTGAATTTTATTTGATTTGGAGTTATTTTAAGTCGATTGGACTCGCACATTTGGGGGTCTTCTTCAAGCACATTGGGAAATTGCGCGGCGTTATTATTGTGAGACAGAGGTTGACATTATAAGTGTTTTATTCGATACAGTGGTGCGTTGTGTGTCTTGGAGAATCAGGGACACAAAATTTAAACTTGTACTAAAAGTGCTTTAATAAGTTCCACTGAAGAGACAACTCATATAACGACATTGGTTGCATGCTTCTCGAAACCACAACGATCTATACATGTAGTGTAAAAACACCGCAGCAGAATCCCTCTTTTTAGCAGTAAAATTGGACGATGGGTGTTTTTACACATTTTTTATTTCAAGCTCTCAGAATTGTCTCAACAATTTTGTTCTCACTTTGTTTGTGAGTCCGAATGTTTATTATTACTGACGAAAATGTTTGAAGCGATGGGGGAAAGGCAAATCAGAAAAGTGTACCAACTACCATGCAATGTCTGTACACACCCTTTAACTGTCATGTGATATTCTCATACACCTCGTTGAACTTCGAAAACCCCGTGGGGGTTAAATGTACCGTACTGGATGCATTGGTTACTGACCGATCAGGAAGCTTGTATAATTTCAAAAGGGTAATAATGAGAGTTTACAGATACTGATAAAAATGTACTAAACTCTGATATTACAATGCCGTCTCTGTCAGGAGACATCTCCGGTTTACTGGCTTTCACAGCTCTCTCCAGGGGCCAATACTAAAACTTTTACAATTGTATTTTCTAGAATTGTATTTTCTAATTATGACTTTAAATGGGTTGAAATGAGCAATTAGCAGTTTCAAAGATGTGGCAATTTGCCAGTTGTAAACTGTCATATCTTTTAAAACGCTAATAATTCATTTTAGTCAGTTATATTAATAGGTAGAAAATACAATTCTAGAAAATACAATTGTAAACGTTTTATAGTATTGGCCCCTGGAGAGAGCTGTGAAAGCCAGTAAACCGGAGATTCTCCTGACAGAGACAGCATTACAAATGCAAAAAGACCTCTTTCCCAAAAACTGAAGCACTATTAAAGCTATTTAACATGATTTTGAAAATTGGTAAATTGCCGCCGGATTCGACAGTTGGGGGGATCACTAAACCTGTATTTGAACAAAAAAGGAGATTCCTTAATCCCTGACAACTATATGAAAATAACACTACTGAGCTGCTTGTCGAACTTTTCGTAAGTGTACTTAGTTGTACAAAGTTAAAATCAAGTGACATGTTTGATCTAGACACCTTCCCCTTGGAGATGGGTAAATCATCGTTGGTCCTACTTCATTGAATGTCATCTGTACATTCACTTTGGGATCTCATATCGTTCTAGCTATCTTTGAGGTCGGTTGTATGATTCTGGAAGAATTCTGTACATTATTTATTTTCAAATTCACGAAAATCGGCGAAATTTATATTCCAGTGCAATGTGATTATTTTATATATTTATTGGAGTTTAACGACACTTTCGACAGCCAGAGTCACTTCGTGTCGGACAGTTTTACGGTTGGAGGAAGCCGGAGTACCCGGAGAGAACCATTGAACAACGGCGAACAGTTGTCACCCTCCCCAACGTGCTAACGCCACAAAGCAGGGTTAGCATTGGCTGAAGACAGGTGCACCATCGGCGTGCATTATTTCCGGGTGGCGGAAGCCGGAGTACCCGGCGAGACCCACCGACCAACGGCGAGTATCTGTCAGACTCCCCAACGTACTAACTCCACACAAGCAGGGTTAGCATTGGTTGAAGATAGGCTCACCATCGATGTGCATTACGCCTTAGTACAAAGCGCCACCGTACACCCCCCCCCCCCCCCCCCCCCATGTGGGAAATCGGGATTAAGTGCCTTGCCGAGGAAACAACGCAGTTACCCCTGGCGGGGATCGGACGTGGACCTCTCGCTTTGAAGTTTAATGCCGTAACCACGGAGCCATCGAGCTCCCACATATTTCATAATTGCTGCTAATCGATACGTAACAATTGACTGGAAAGAAGTGTGTTTGCTTCATCTTCAAATCATTTCTTCACCATCCGCGCTTCAAGTGGGAAGAATGCGACCCCGCTCTTCTCTTATCTTTTATTTGTTGGTCGAGATAATCTGTTGTTCAAATGAACGAAGTTCTAGTGTAACATGGAAGCCTGTACCGCCGTTTACAGCAAAGATACCTCCACCCTGTGATCAGCGTGAGTCAAATGCTGTCATTGTAGAAGACTGCGCCGCACAGTGCCTGATGTTCCCACAATGTCTCACATTTTTGTTTTGGAACACGAATAAAAGCTGCAACATGTTCAAGTGTATTTTGGAAGGAGGGAAAGCCCCAGTGTTTTTGAATGAAACCATCTTGAGTACGAGATATTTTAACAGTGATTTTGGTAAGTACTTTATCTATTATGTGCAACTTTTACAAGAGGCGAGCTCTCGGACTATACAAGAACGCTCAACTATAGATCATAGAAATTTTCACTTGCACTGTATCGAGAAAGTTACAAAAATCAATTCCGCGTCTCAGTGTTATTGGGGTTTTTTTTAAATGATGAAATATGTTAACTGTTATTATTATACTTTTATTAAATATACTATGTTAACCCTTTACTTGACATGAAAAGCAGACGACACTTGCAAACAACATTCTTGAATAACTCATTTTTTTTCATTTTTGTCTCAAAAACATAGGTTATGACCCCTCATTGGAACGAGCTCGACGAGCTCGTTCCAAAGAGGGGTCATAACCTATGTTATTGAGACAAAAAATGAAAATCTAATGAAAATTAATTGGCGATTTTTGTGAATAGCGCTGGTCGGTTTTGGTCGTTAAGTTGGGTAAAGGGTTAAAATTTGATACATTGGTGGAGTATACTAACGGAACTATAATTTATTATCGTGGCCTATTAATGTGGAAACTGCCTATTGATCTCTAAAACTATCAACTTCTTCCGAAACGGGTATAATAAAAAGAAAATCTGGTGTTTTTGATTGGATAACGAAAATTTTCTCATTAGTGACCTCGACAGCCACTAGAAAAACAATAAACATTTTTCTCGGACACTCGGGAAGATACTTTTCTGTCACTCTGTATATCCTGTATGGCCTCTTGTCCAAAATTAATGGCAGATTCTATTTTAATAAAAATGAAAAACAAAAGCTTGAAAATATTTCAGTCCCACAGGTTTTCAAACATATATTAAACACCAGTGAGGCATTTTCTAATTTCCGCCTGCCTCTATTTCTGGAGTTTGACGAAGGTCTTCCAGGCACATTTCGAAAACTACTCTTTTATCTCGTGTTAGAAATTTTTTGTTCCCATATTTTTCTTCTTAAATCACAACATTTTCCTTCTTTTGTCCTTGTTCATAACAGTATTTCTGGAAATATTGTATAGCTGTTTTCCATTTAAAGTGCTATGTCTTTCTATATTGCTTTCGTCTGCATAAATGCACATTTTGAAACCGGGAATGAAGACAAAGTCTTGGTCTTCTGATTGAACAAATCCTTTTAACCCTTACCCAATGTAACGGCGAACACCGGCCAGCGCTATTCTCAAAAATCGCCAATTAATTTTCATTTTTTGTCTCAAAAACATAGGTTATGACGCCTCGTTGGAACGAGCTCGTTCCAACGAGGGGTCATGACCTATGGTTTTGAGACAAAAAAATGAAAAAAATTAGTTATTCAAGATTTTTTTTGCAAGTGTCGTCTGCTTTTCATGTAAGGGAAAGGTTTAAGTTTCATTATTTTTTCGGAACCCGTGAACTCATGATTTTCTAAAATCTAAACCTTATAAATATCCTAAATAATTGTTTCGCTGTTTGTTTTTGTTTTTGTTTTGTTTTGTTTATTTAAATTTAGGAAAATGCAGGAATTGTTACAGTCAGTCTAACAATCTTTTTTATTACTCTGGTAAAAGGTAGCGCAGTTGCATATTGATATATATTAGATGTCACGTGACTTTCCCGCGTTCTGATTGGTTGAACAGAAACACCCTATTTTCCGATAGTTCATCAGCGAAATCGCACAGACCTACTATCATTTTTGAAAAAAGAATAGTGCACGGTAATAGTGCACGGTTATAAATAGTAACATTCGAATTCGCTTAGAAAATTCCATTGAAGCGTAAATACTTTACAAGACATCTCGTCCCATATATATTATTACATTTAGTTTGGAGAAATAAAAATATGTGTATCGAAAGTGATGTTTGTAGTAGTGTTGGGGGCGGGGAGGGGGTTAATGGAATAATGGTATTGTGTTTCTTGGGGTTTTGGTTCTCTACCTTTCTATCCCAGAACTATGAGTGGCAGAATTAACTTAGTTTACCTGCTTAAACCCTGAACCATTTTCTTTTCTCTTTGGCTGTGAATAAGAATATTATCTTGCATATATGACTGATGAAGAACCCCCCCCCCCCCCCCCCCCCACACACACACACATACATCTAATATAATAAATATAGCATGACTTTTCGTTGACTATGCCAAAATAGTGGTCCTCGAGGAGAGAATAGTCCCTCCGCTACGCGTCGGGACTATCCTCTCCTCGAGGACCACTATTTTGGCATAGTCAACTCAAAACCATGCTATATTTATTAAATACAGATTATCATGATTATGTGCATGTCACGTAATTTGATATATTTAATGATGAATATATAATATTTGCGATTTCCGTAATGTGTGATGCTCTATGCTGGTCAGCTCTCAACAACAACAACAACACACTGCCCCTCATTCATATGTACACTCACACACATATATTCATTTGAACACATGTATATACACATACTCACCCCTACACATCATAACACACACACACACACATATGATGATCCGCTTGAATTTACGAGTGTGCGACGTAGGCACATCCTCAGGAACTGGTTAGGTGTAATATTGAATTGTGCAGTTTATATTTTTTGGTGGGGGAGTGGTCATTGGGTATTAATAGTTCTGTCGCTAACTCTGAAGAATTTTGTTAGCGATCAGCTGAGTCGATCAGTCGATCACTGAAATGCACATAGAAGAATGTATTCATTCGCCAGTTATGATAGCCCGTCGCGTTACCGGAAATGAGTCGTCTATATGATACGTAATCAGAATGAGTCGTCTATATGATACGGAATCGGAACACATTATGTGATACGTACCGTTTCTCGTGGTTTTCAGGCCAAAATCTATATGATTGTTAGATAAAAAAACTGTGAATGGTTACCCCGTGAAGGTTGGTAGATTCTCAGCGCATTCAGTTTTCTTTTTGTTTGTATCAAGATTTGAATCATCTCCTGCATTATTTTAAAATAACAAACATATTTTTCAAAGTCATTTTTAATTTCTTAATCGTATTATCAATAGAAATTACCAAACTAACGTGCCCCTTTAGAGAATCGTGATTATTTATTAATTAAACATATTTTATTTGCCATTTGACAATGCAAATCAGGATTGGGGGACAAGTGCTTACCACTTAGAAGCCCCTCCGTTCCTGTACAAAGACTAACAATTTACAATATGGCAGAACGTATTCCATAAATAACAGAAATCTAACAAAATCTAAATATTATAAACATTATAGACAAACACAACACAAATTAAACAGAGAGAGAGAGAGAGAGAGAGAGAGGGAGAGAAAGAGAGAAGATATCAAAAAAATAAATAGAATATAAAGAAAAAAAACATGAAATACAACATTAGATCCAGTGATGATGCCCGCCACCCACCCATTTGCATTCTATAGTATCTTGGCCGTAATGTGAGTCTAAATTAACATCTTGATTACTGCCACTAAGCATACGTTTTCACTTCTGGAGATGTTCACACAACTATTTCGAAATTCATCTCGTGGTCAAACCCTTGATAATCTAACTTTCGCCGTGGGTACATTCTTATTTTGTGATTATTTATAATTACTTGAGAACTACTCACTGGAGATCTCGGACTTAGAAGTTGGGACAACCCAGGGTATAAAAACCGTCAAAAAAAAGTCGTGATGGATGGTAACATTAATTGGCGAGAGGGGGTCAAATCAAAGAGGTCTTTGGATGGCCTGTGTGATGAAGAGAAGCCATGTTTTGAAGAGTGCCTTGATGGCACGTTGGAGGTGGCACTGTTGTTCAGGCTGGGTCGTGATCCCTGAAGCTTAAGGGAAATATTTGGAAAAACAATGAAAAGGCGTGTCAGATGTCAGATGTGTAATATAGGCGTGGTGAATACTTTTGAACACTTTCTACTAGAATGCCCAAAATACCAGTCCAACAGAATAAGATTCCCTGGGAGTATAATGGGGAAGTGATGTGGGAGAACGAAGGACATGTGGTTAGTGGATGATACAAAGGAGAGAGTTAGTATGCTTATCGGGGAGATTGGGAAGAATGGGACACTGGGTGTCATCAAGCAGGCAGGTTCCGATTGTTGGGAGGAGACAATAAGCCTGGAAATGGGGAGACAGTTGGGAGCATAGAGGTAACCATGGCCTTCTCACCTGAGAACCGCGACAAATCAGTGGCCGGCCAAAGTGTTATTATTGTTATTATACTTATCCGACAACCATTGCGCGCGTTTGTCAAAACCCATTAATAATGAGAATGTTTATGAAAAGAATATTCCAAACATGTGTCAATTATTTCGAAAAACTACAATGTGCTATTAATTTTGGCATGTGTAATATTTGATAACTAGATTTATCTTGTAACAAGAACGTTATTTTCCCCAATATTAGTGCAAACGTCCAGACAAAATGCAAATCGGTATTGATTGTATCAACAGCACGTGCGATAATTCGATTCAGAAAGAGAACGTTTTTACCTGCACTTATCAAAAACTGATATCACATGCGTCGAGGCCACCGTTTTGATAAAAAATAATTAAATGATAAATAAATCACCAACTCATTGAAATAAATTAGATTAGATAATTTTTTCCATGATGATATTTTTGTGTAGGCCTACAGTGTGTTAATGCTGAAAAATAATACACAGAAACACACAGGTGAAACACTACTATAAACTTCAAAGGTTATAGCCACTGATCTCAATATAACTGGATTGCTGGAACGTTCCTTGATGACGCACCGAAAGTGTCTCCGCCGGTGGCGTCCATGGTAGGGGCACTTACTAAAAATAGACAGCGGAAAGGAAAACAAAATTTTACGATAATTTTTTTAGTTGGCGACTCGAGTTCGCACTTTTCTTTGAAAAGAAGAGTAGTGCGGTATTTATTGAAAATGCTCATATCAACAACGAATATGAAGTTGGCGAGCGTCCAAACTGGAAATGTCTGAACTTTAATGTTATTATTAAACCCCAAAATGAACGCCGAATTATAAACTGGCCAAGATGTTGCCAGTTTTCGCGATATGTTTACATTGGAAACCCGAAGCCGACATTTTCTCGCAGCAATAACTTTTACATATTTTTGAATAAGGCCAGGTCATTTCTTTTCAGTGAACGGGTATTATGTGTAATTGAGAAAAAATTCAGTTGGCCATTCCTGGGTGGTTTTCTTCAAACAAATTATAAAATGTTCACTGCTTTTTTTTTACTCGAACTTTAACTTGGCTTACTTTAGTTTAAGATAAAAGTACGAAAACAGAAACATGGTTTGGAACTTGAGTGGAAGTTATAGTCCAAACTAGGACCACACAGTCCACAGTACAAGTTTTGGTTTGGTACATCCTGTGGCTGTGTCACAGGACATATCCATAATATAATGTTTGGTTTAGTACATTCTGTGTACATATAAATTGTAATCAAATTACAGACCGTGGGTCCAAGTTTGGACAAGGAACTTACAAGTAGAGTTTTACCATGCCATACTGTTTGAATAAATTGAACCTTGTTTGAATAAACATTAAGATGTGCAAAACACCAACATGATTCTCTTTTATTCATTGCTTCATCTTACTGTAATAATAACCAATTTTCTGGCAAGTGACCCAATAATTTAACATTTTGACATCTTGGTCCAGCCAAAACTTTTTAGTGGATCTGAGGGAATCCCAAATTTAGTTTAAACATTATTTATTTCCAAGTTGCCTTATTATACAATAATACATAGAATACATATTTGTAGATTCAACAAAAAGCTAATGTTAAGCTGTTTCCACACTATAAATATATTTCACATTTTTGGCAAATGTGGCAGCATTTTACAGTCAACTTTGTAACAACACACAAACAGATTTAAAGGAGATCAAAAAGAAGAAAATGAGAAAATGTCTGAATGAAGCAGGAGCAGGGACGTGGCGCCGAGTGGGGGTGGGGGGTTACCCCCACCCCAATCCTGATAAAAAATTTTCTACAGTTGGAAATTTGTAGGGTAAATCATGAGTAGTTGGAAATTCCACCTATCTGGATTTTAGAGCTTCTTTCTTGATGCTGATGTCTCAAATCAGCAAAAATTCCATCTGGTACTATCTACAAATACAGCGTACGCAATGTCGAGCTTCAAAGGTTATGTAAGATATCAATCGGTATGAGTTTTCTATAGTACATTTACTTTTCTCAAAAGTCGAAATGAACTTCAAGAAAATCACTGCATGTAAAATCGTTATCCTGAGTTAATTTCATTATTCACACTTCCAAGATGATAAGAGTTCTGAGTTTGTGCATTTGTTTAGCACATATTCAATTCTCAGAATAATACCAATTAGTAACCTGATAATTCTATCATAAATATGTTGGCATTCCAGTTACTAGAATGAATTTTATGCCCATTTTCATGGCTTCATTTTCAAATTGTTTCTCTGATGTGAATTTCCAGCTATGTGGAGGGACCGGGGATGTTTCCTCTCCCAGACCCTCCTCAGCCCGAAATTCACTACCCTATACCCATTCCCTCAAACGGAAACCTCTAGCCATGTCCCTGAGTAGGAATAACAGGGAAAGTGATATACATTTATAGAAAAAGAACAAAAGATAGCTATTGGGGTGGAGAATAAAAAGAAACTGGAGAGAGAGAGAGAGATTGCAAACGAGAAACAAAAAAAACAAAAAATGGATTGGAATATTAACACGCCCTAACCAATGCCTAACCAGTATGTAACCAGTCTCGACACAATTCTAACGTTCAAGACATGTTTGGACTCAATGATAACTTTAAAGGCAGATAACACCCAACACTGGATATTTAAAAATGAAATTCCTATCTATCCGATGTTTGAGATCCAAAACTTGAAATTTAACCATTATTTGTTCACATGATTTGATTACAAGTTTCAACTCTGTTTTCTTTTTTTTGTTTTTTAAAAAAAAAGGAATGAAATATTGCACTATACAATACAATACAAATGTACCAGCCTACAAGAAAACAATTCTGAATTAGTTCTGATCTGAGCAGGGCTATGGCATGCTATACATGTATATACCCTACATGGCACAAACACTTAGTGTGACATACCACTGTGGAAACTAAAACATCATGATTTTGTATTGTTTTGGTATGTTTTGTGGGGTGGGTGTCTTAAATCTTCACAGATAAAATTATTTTATTTTTACATATTGAGTGGGTGGGTGTCCAAAGTGCTGTAAAAAATGTTTTTCTGCCTTGGGTATATAACCTTTTTACGCCCCCCCCCCCACCACCCCCTGATTGGGTAGAAAGTTTCTGGAGGACCTAGTCCTACCATAATATTTTGAAGGTTGTTTTGAGGAGTCCTCCTCTAGTTCTAACTTTGGCGCTACAATCGTCTGAAGGGAACTGGGAGGAGGTGGTAATGATTGGAGGGTCTTAGTTAGGACAGGAAATTAGGTGGAGGGGGAAATGACCAGAGGGCACCCTCCCCTCCCCCCGAGAAACTTTTTGCAGAATTTAGTGCTCCAAGATAGGATCTGAGGCAATTGTTAATTTGTAGCATGTGTACCTCAATGTTGGAGAGCATTTTTGGGCTGTTACATTATGTGAAAAATGCATAGGGTCAATGTTTTTTTATCGGAGGGGGAGGGGAGATTCCCCCCCCCCCCAACCCATCCCATGGCCCCACCACTGCATACTGAAACAGTATGCCTATACAATCTTTGGATTGGTGGAGGCAACAGCAACATTCAATTTTAACACCAAATGAAGATGAACAATTTTTCAGTGAAATATTTTAATTTGGTCATCTTATAAACTTGAACATTTTTAACAATTTCGAAACAAATAAATAAACATTTGTTTAACTAGTGCTTAAACATGAATTCACTGTACAATTTCTTTACATGAAGATATGTGTATTTACATTATATTATACAAGCATCTGTGCCCAAGTGGTCTGCTGCTAATTTACCAAAATTGTCTGCAACAATTATACCAGACACGTCTGCATTAGATTATAGTGGCAGTCCCCAGGAAAAATTTCCCCCACCTGATGTTGGCCATTTAGTGTTACAATGAGAGAAGAAATTCATCAGCTAGAGAGTTTATGCCATATAAGCAGATAATACGACAAAAACATTTTCTTCTCAGAGGGTGGGAAAGATTTTTACTAGCCAGTGCCCCCCCCCCCCCTCTCCACACACACACACGCATACACTAAACACTAACCATGTTGAGACTCCCCCCCCCCCCCCCCAAAAAAAAATATATTTTGGTCAAAGATAAATTTTCTCGCCAAATTAGCAAATCATTTCAATAATAGTACAGTCAAAAAAATTTCTAAATGGAGATATACAATGTAGTGCGAAGATTTCATTGGCCTGTGAAAATTGCCCCCATCTGACACTGATCGTGTCGAAAATCAGAAAAAACAAATTTTGTCAATGAGAGTATTCCTGCCATATTAGCTAATAATGCAACAAAAAACTGAAGAAAAAAATTTGAAAAAAACTTCCCCATGGAGATGGTATAAACATTTCAGGGACATGTGAAAATTGTCCCCGTTTGACACTTACTCTGTCCAAAATTTGAAAAAAAGTTTTTGGCAATGAAAAGTTTTCTTGCCATATTAGGAAATAATATGACATGCAAAATTGATAAAAAATAAAATTTAGGTGGAGGGCAAAAGAATCAGGGCGGGGAAGTAAAAACTAGATACCAGTATACAATTTAGTTTAAAATTATACTACTGTATTTCAAAAAAGTATTGGTGTTTCATATTTTATTACTGGATTTCAAATTTTTGTGCAGAATTTAAAATTCAAGATGCCAAACACTTGATAATTTTAAAATTTAAATAATTGAAAGATTAAATAAAACACACAGTAACTCTCTTACCACAACACCACATTGCATATTCATGAACATGAACATATATCATTAACACTCAGAAAAAAAACAGAATTAGAAAACAGTAGCCATTCAAATTTATGTATTTTCTTTTCATTTCTCTTCTTTATAATATACCTGGAGACCTTTCATTGGTTTGTGCTTGAGTTTATTCAGGCCTTTTAATTGGACCTGATTCACAAAAATCAGTTTACAACCTTGTAAATTCTTGCTGCGAGAATAAATTTTAAGTAAAATAATTTAGAATTTGAGAGTACCTGTAGTTACACTGTTGTGCATGCCATCAGTACATATTCAACTTAATAGCAAAAACAAGCCTCATATTTTTATATTCACTGAAGAATAATCCTTAAGGATCAAGTTCCAATTCTGGAGAGTTTGTTGTCTTACATGTACATGTTGAACACACATTCCAACATGTAGGCTTGATAATGAAAATTGAAAGTATCATGGAAATGGTGTCTAGTGAAGTCTTGGCTGCCTGAACAGACAGCCAAAACTTCACTGGACACCAGTGCTAAGACAAATTGTTACATCATGGAGGAGGACAGAGAAAAGTCCTTTGAGTTTAGTGTCAGCTGAATCATAGGAGATAGGTCTGGATTGGAAATAGTTACAGGAAATTCAATAAAAGGGGCACCATTTTAGTAGCATCTGCAGGTAAGTCATAAGACATGGGACAGCCCTTGGATAAGCCCCACAAGAAAAATCAGGAAAAAAATTATTCTGTGGCCCAAATAGACACCCAAACTTGCATATGTGAAATTTGTGGTTACCCAGATCCAGAATTAACCCTTGAAATGTCACTTGGGTTACAGGGGAATAGACAACAATTTAAAATATGTGAATTTTTGCTATTGTGACTTGACAGTGTTTCACAACTAACTTGTCTCGACAGCCAGGATAGATCCAGGTATTTTTGGGGACACCTCTTTGTCAATTGATGATGTTCCCCCACCCCAAAACAAATTGACAGTCTTAATATTGGTGACTGAATAGCTTTGTATCAATGATATAAGTATTCAGTTAAACTGAATGTCAGAAACAGTTGCCACATTCTTAAGATTACAAAGTTGAATGATATTTATCAGCAGGAATTTAGGGGACATCTGGGCAACAGAATTTGGGTGCCTAACAGTTAGCGAATCGCTCCTGGATGTATGCTTGACGGTTGCATGTCGCAGTAATGCACCAACATATAAACTGGAAGGTATCTTGTTTACCTCGAAACAGAATTTATGGATAAATAAACATGTATAAAATATTTATAACAATCAATACACATATAAAATTTAGAAACTTAAAAATGTTTCTTAATACCAACTTGACCTATGTTCAGTGTACCACAATTAAATTTAAATAATGCTTCTGATGTACGTAAATTTATTGAAAATTTGCTATAGTGTTGATTTTCTCTTCATTTACCAATGGAAAAAATTTGAATAAATAATCTTAAGTTTTACCATTAAAATCTGATAAGGTAAAGTTAATGTAGTGAGAAATAGGAAATAACAATTTTAAAAGAAAATCAGGACAATAGCAGAGTTTTCAATAAAATATAGCTATTACATCCAGTACAAGTGTAGTATCAAAATATAAACAAAACCGGAGTCCCAGTTTTTTCCACCCCCTATTTCACTCCCCCCCCCCACAATCCTGATTTTTTGCCCCCCATCTGAATTTTTTTGTTTTTCTTCATTTTTTATGTCATACTATTTGCTAATATGGTGAGAAAAACAGAAGCTTTCTGTTGTTTTCTCCAATTTTGACAATGGTCATAGAGGGTAAATACAGAACAGATAATAAATGATGAGATTTATGGAGATGACAACTGATTATAACTCAGCCAAGCTAGTAATCTGTTGCTTTGAGGAGGATTATTTGAAATTTTTTTTTTTTGTCAACGAAAGGTTTTCCCGCCATATTAGCAAATAATATGAGAAAAAAAAATTGAGAAGAAAACAAATTCAGGTGGGGGTAAAAAAAATCAGGACAGGTGATAAAAAAAAAAAATTAGTCCCCCCCCCCCTCCCTCCGGGGGAAACTTTCGCAGGGGATAAAAAAGTCTGTTACACCAGTAGGACTGATAACATGTTTTCCTCCTTCAAAGGCCTTTCTTTGGACATTTCTCAAGAGCACCACCTCCACCCACAGCATCCCTTCATGGAGTTTGGTTACTAAATCCTTGGCCAAACTCTTTGGACCCAATTTATTTATTTATTGGTCTTTTTGTCATTGTCAGCATCTGGGCTATGTCATGAAACAACATAAGTATAAAGTCAAGTTCTGCCAATTGCTTATGCATACACTGGCCACATACTGAGGGTGGTTTGCACCCCAATGACATTGGTAACCAGGTTCTATTTTGAAAAATAATAATTTTAATGGAGGAAAATATGCTCCCTGATTGTTAAATTCCTTAATATTAGGAAATTGTAAGATTTTACAGCAACCGTAACTTTGAAACAAGCATATAAGGGGAAATAACTCTTCATCTATTATGGTGAAATTTTTTTCAAAATTTCTGTCATGCGAGGATATTTTCAATGAAATACAGGTATCAAGGTAAGAAATGAGTGAAAATGGAAAATGAAACATGTCTATGCCTTCCAGGGAGCTTTCTCCATCATAAAATGAACCTCTCTATACTGTCCTTGATGATAAATTTATTTGGGTGAAATATGAAACAAAATTCATCTCCTCTATTTTCACAATATTTTTACATGAAGACAGCCAACAAATTTTGAATTTAATTTGAGTGATGATAGGAATCTTTTTATGAGGCTGAGCATGACTTTTCAGAGAAAAGTTTTCACATCCTTTGGTGGTAAACATTTAGGATTTCATTGCAATTTCGAAATATCCATCGCACATGGTAGTGCCTGACAGATTAATTTCATTTTTCAATCCACAATAACATGTATGTTACTGAAGGTGCTGAATGGGCTTCAGCATAGAATCACGTATGCTAGGTTAATTATGAATGATATAAGTGAGTAAATTTAAGTAGAAGAACAAATTTGCAAAGCTCATCTGAGACTGAAACTTGTGACATTAAACACCAATTGGTAAATAAGGGGTCTTAGATTTTATTGATGCCAATTGAGCTTACTCCTCAAGGTTCCCAATAAATGATAAGTGTTATATGTACATGTATCACAGCAATTTGATTCAGTCAAGTTCTGTGACAGTTAATAAAATGAAAGAAAATGTAGAAATGGTAATCATATTAATTAACATTGAAAATATATGACTGAAATTTATAATATCTATTGGCATTTCAGAATACATGTTAAAAGTATTATTTATCAATAAATTCCCATCTCTTCCATGCTAGGTGGACAGCCAATCTGGCTATGTAATCTTCTAACAGTATATATTGTATTGTTAATAATTATCATATCAAACAATTCTGCATGTTGTAAAATGTATATACCATTGAATAAAATATCTAGCTATATCTTCTGATCAGATGGTAAGTAATTTGTAACCTTTTACATACATAATCATGCAAGACAGAGGTTATGAAATAAATTGAAACCTGCTTAACCGAATACCTACTTTGCCAGGTAAAATTATCTAATTAACAGGAGTATAAAATTAACAGAACTTCAATCAATTTCCCCACTTGTATTGGTAGATTAAGTATTGTCATCAAACCATATAACAGACTAATTGATTGAACACCAATTCAAGATTGGGTGTGAGGGGCTGGAAATGCCCATCAATGTGGGATATCTGCTGGTTGTCAGCTTAATTTTTTTATTCAATTGACCGGAGTTTATTCAATAAACTATGTAGAGTGAAGATATCAAATTTGTGTTAAAGATATGGAATTTGGTTTGGTTTTGGGATTATTTTTTTTTCAATTATCTAGGATATTCAATTAAAAGATACTCAATTAGGTGGGCTCCACTTTTCTACTCAAGAAATATTTCGTAAGTGCTTTAAAAGTCTGCAGAAGCACCTGCAAATTTCCTCCACGACTGATGCTTTCTGTACTGAACTGGTGGAGAGCTAAATTAATTTTTGTAAACAAAATTTCTTCATAAATTTTTGCATTGTTACAACTTATGGGAAAGTGCCTATAGACACTCTCCCATATATTTTAACAAGGCAAAAGCAACCAGACTAATTAACTTCACTTCAAAGAAGATATGAAGCGCATCAAGAAAAATATGTAATCTTTAAATTGCAGCTCTGACACTTCAGAATGAAGCCCAAATTTGGGCATTCAACACTCTATCTGTTGAAAGTATATTGCTGTGTTTTAGGGATAAGCTACCCAGCACAAACATTACTCATAAAGAGTTTTACATCCTATAAATTTTCACTAATACATGTACTGAAATATTAATGTAGAGGCGCCTGACCTCCTTGTACATAAATGAATATGATTTGACCATGTTTATAATTAGTAAACATGTATACAAACAGACATTATTGATTAATAAAGTAACATTCCACATATTTCCTTGAAGTAAATTAAATATAAAGAAGTATAAGGCTGATCAATATTGAAAGAAAATTCATAGCACTTAATGTGGTGATCTGGTGGTCAGTGGTGGAGGTCACTGAGACAATGAAATAAATGGTAATGATTTTCAATGAATGAGTCCCAAAACACCTCACACAGGATCTGGTGTCCACTCAGTTTCATGAATGTGATTGATACCATGTGGAATGGTAGTACAAAAATGATGGCTACAGTAGGTCACCATGACCTGACCACAATCCCCATGAAATTGTCTTCCATGATATCTTATTCAATTTAAGGTGCAGCAAGAGCGATGTCACATCCTGGTCGCTCACCTACATTGATACTTGATACAGTCGATCCAATGTCAAGAAAGCTCAATAGTCACATACAGTATGCAAACTTCAAAATAAGCAGCCTGTCAATGTTAGGCTCAAGTTGTATGTCTGACAGGCACCAATTCACTTGTGCCTATCATAATGACCAGTACAATTTTTAGAACTGAATAGAGGTGTAAAACTTGAAAACATTGTTCGCTATATGTAGGTTTTAACAGAACCAAATTCTTCACTTATTAACATTTATTGGAAAGTTCTCTTAAACAGAGGTTTCTAATAACTGATAAGTCAAGATTATTGTCAGATCTGCATACACAATTAACAAACATCTCCACAATACTATGGACTAATAAGATTCTGTAGAATTAACCCTTCAAATTTAGGTGCTGAAACAAGCCTCAAAATAAGCATCTAGTGTTCACAATCAATAACTGGCTCAAAATCCATAATGATCGACACGGAATGCCTCACGTCTGACATTGTGTCTGGGACAGATTGTTTTTAGAAATAAGCTAATGTACGAAAAAAAAATTTTGGGGGGGGGGGGGGAGGGGGTTGAACATCCATGTATGGACAATTAATACTACACTAATATGTGCAATATGAGACATTACATAATCAGCATTGTCTTGATTTGGATTTTTACATTTCTTCTTATAATAAATGAAACAGAAAGGAACAATAAGAAATATTGGGGGTTTCTTCCCATTAAATACATTCATTTATACTCTTACGCATCAATCCTCAAATACCTTTTTAATCTATTGCAGTTACAACAGCATAGCATAACAAACTAACATGTAAATCTTGGTCAAATTTCTTGACAGACTCAAACTTGAAAATGACAGGCACAGTCTTTTTGGTACATGTCATGGTGACAGGCTCACATTTGGAAATTATTTTGAGGTTTGACAGTAGGGTTAATACCAAAAAATGTTATTAAAATTAAAAAAATACACAGTAATGAGAAGTTACAACCCCATAATCTGCACAAATATTGACTTTAACACTAATTCTTACAACAAAAATACTAAATTTTGGCTAAACTTTGGCAAATATTAAAAAATGAGGGTTAAATATTACTACAATGGAGTTCAGTAACCCAAGTGTACAATATCAATCGCCTGGAAAGACACATAGAAGCAGAACTCACTTTAACACAAACTTTTACAACTTAAATGTGACTTAAGTCAGATAAAAACATGAAAAATTAGACCAAATTCGAGCTTCAGGGGCCAAAACCCCATTTTGGGGGTTCTGCCCCTTTTCTCACATTTGATCCCTGAATTTTGATTTTTTTGGTCAATTTCATATTTATGGGATGTAGTTGCATTATTTGTAGTGTTTAACAAGAGATGGACTGCCATCCCTAGCATACCTCCATCGTGGCATAACACCTTGTGTGAGTGACTGAAAAGGGGTATTCAGATTTTCTAAAGGTATGGTAAATGGTTTGGTGTTTGCATGCTGTATGCATTGGAAAACATCATTGAATGACCCCTACCTGGGATTTTGGCTGAACAGATAAAAAAAATGGCTATTTTCAGTATTGTGTACAATTTCTAATTCAAAAAAGGGGTATAACTCTCAAAAGGAATGGTCCATGTTACAGTGATCTCTTTGGGAAATGGTGTTTACTTTATACTGAAGGTGATTTTTAGAGTTTTTTTTCAATGACAAGAAATCCAATGGTGCCAACAGACATTTGAATAAATAGTCCCAAATTAGGGTTTTGGGGGCTGAACCCCATTTGGGGTGTTCTTGCCTCTTTTATCCAGATTAGAAGAAAGGGGAGAACTCCCAAAATAGGGTTCCAGCCTCTAAAACCCCAATGTGGTCTAATTTTTCCAATTTTCTGATGAAGGTTACAAATATGATTCAAAACAATATGCCACAAAATGTTGGAAGAAAGCACTATGCCGTATTGTCCTAAATATTAAAACCAGTTTGACCTAAATATTTAAACTGATGAGGAAATGTTAAAATTCCTTAACATTATATACAAGCAGTAAAGTAGAGTTTATACAAACTGCAATCATGCATGCCCAATGATTGATCTTTTCCACTGACATCTTCCTTGGGTGACAACAAGTGAAGATGCTTCCATGCATAATGGTGTTTGTTTCAACTTTGTATTACTGCAAACAATTTAAGATAATATAGACAAACAAACAACAATCAAACTCCCCCCAAAAAGTACCTTCCTTGGGTTACAACAAGTGAAGATACATCTTTAGAAAGTTTTGTTTTGAACCTTTTCAATCAAGAACTCCCACTGGTAACAGAGGCAAGTCCCAGAATGTTACCGGTAAGTTCTTTTTTTCAAATCTGCAGTCTACAGTCAGTGATACAAAATCTTTATAATAATAACATGCAGAACAGTAAATATAAATTGAAAAGTTTACTATAATTTTTTTCAAATATAAATTTTTCGGAAAAATATTTGTTGAATTTGGGAGGTGTACGTGTTTGTGAATCATAAAACTGCACCCAAGATTGAGAAAATTATTCCTGTCAGGCCACTGGCTTCGATTGGAAAAGTCCAGATTCTTTATTTGGGAATAGAGCAATCAATAATTTTCAACAGGCAGCCTTTGTTCCATAGAATACAGAACTGCTTACTGCAGTTGTGGAGTAGATCACTAAGGATTTATCAACCTGTAGCTTTTGAAATATATATATTGATTGATCTACTCCACAACTGCAGGCAGCAGCACCCTGTGTTTCAAGAAATTACAATGTGCCTTGGTTCTGTCGGAATTGGAAATACAATTTCAGGTTCAAATTGCTCATTTTTGAAATGTCTTTGAACCTAAATGTAACATGCGTGGTCTGATTAGGAGCTTGCACTCCTGCATTTTCTTTAGAGTTCAAGTTATGAAACTGGATCATCATACTATACTGAGTAGCTCCTGCATTTTCATTTGAGTTCAAGTCATGAAAACTGGATCATCATGCTATACTGAACTGCCCAGTTTTCTGTTTACCACAATGTTTTTGGTGTCCTCAACTTTTGTGCCCGGATGTCTAAATTCACCACCAACCAACATCAGGCCCGGACAATAACCTTTCGATGGAAAGAGAAAACTCAATAAGATATATACACAATGTATTATTGTGTTTGGGGGATTACTGATTACTGAAGAGAATAATTTTTGATAATTTTTTTCTAATTAGTTCACCATGAAGCATTTCTGTGTGTTTTCGGGCTAAATGATGCATTCTAATTTTACTATACGATTTTGAAATGCATTTAATGAGACCAAAAATGTGGTTATCGTTTGGTGTGGAATCAAACATATGTTCATTGAGGTCTGAAAAAATTTTTGCTCCAACCTCAGACAAAACCAAAGTTGCAATTGCATCGGAAACATTTTTACATGTTGGTAGCTTGTTTTCAGTTGAGACAAGTAGTCTTTGAAAACACTGTTCAGTATTTTGACACACAGTGACGACACTTTTTGAAGGGATAATTAGCCCACCACGATTTTTTTGTTTAATGAGCCTGTATCCAAAAGCAGGTTCATTTACTGTTTTGCATGTTAATGAGTTGATACAAGTAGGACATTTTATGATTTTCTTCACCATATGTACCACAAATCCTGAAATATAACCAACAACCTCTTTCTTGTATATTGATAAAGGTTGTAGGTTTGGGACATCAGCATAGTCATGATCTTCTTGAGCTGGATTTCTTGGCTCAAGGTCATAACGACGCATAACATTTACTTCCAGAATACCCTGTTCTACCCCATGAACAGAGGCATAGTCTCTTGTTGCATGGAGTAAATCAGTAGTATCCTGAGAAGTACAATTTCCACTGTTAGAGGACACTTCGCTTCTCATAAGTAAGCGTTTGAAAGACGCTTTGAACTGTCTCGAAGTGGGGTTATTATTGCAGCCACCAGAAGATCTTATTGCTGCAAAAAATAACTCCACATGATCTTGGCTGAATTTATAATTCAGCAAATATTTCAAGGGGCTGCCTTCAGCTTCAACTAAGTCTCTGTACAAAGAGAGTACACTTTTAATGGCAACCATGAAACCCAAGAATGTTGTCTTCCGTCGTGTTTGGAACATGGGTTTCTCATCTCCTGAATTGTCTTTCAAAAGAGATATATAGTTGAATGCTTCATTCAGGAAAGGTTCCCAATGAGCTCTATTGGATGAACGCATGGGTGCCTTATAATTTTTAGCAATTGGATTTCTTGAATTTAAGATATCAAACAATTTGTCAAATAATCTTATAAATTTTACTGTTGCCTCACACCCCTGAAATTGTGGAAGATTCAGCTTATTGCAGCAAAACTCTAGTGAATCTGCTACACTGGCACTTAGTGTCTGTGCGGCTAGATTCACTTTCATTTTTTGTTTCTGCCACAAAATGTGCATTTTTTTCAACTTGTTTCCCAAGTGGAGACCTTCATTTTGTTGGAGTTTGTTCAATTCTTCTATATAGAACCACATGATTTTACCCCCATCTTGATCTTTCATGATGCAGTATTCAGCCAATGTGTTTCTTAATAACTTTAGCATGTGGCATATATCTAGAAATACATAAATTTTTTGTGTAGAATCAGAGGGGTGGGCAAAGCATGGCTTCAAGTCAGGCATAACTAAAGAAGCTCCAAGTGACTTGAGTAGTGATATGTGTGAACTGGGTCCATCACATGTTAAGGAAACAACATTGACACCAATATCATGTAATTTCCGTAAACAGATTTTCACCAAGTTTGCCATTTCTTCGCCAGACATTGTTGATATAAAGAAATAGGCACATGGTATTTTCCAATTGCTTTTCAAAGATACCACCATGAACACCAAGGCTTCACTAGCTTCTGGCGTCTGGTCATCTTCAACTATTTCAGTCCCAAGATCAGTATATCCTAAATATTTGGAGCCGTCGTATTCAATGTGCTTTCTTATACTCATTTCATCCAGCATAAGACTACAGAAAATTTTTGTATCGGAATTCTCTACTAAACACTTCAGAGCTGAAAAAGATTCTTGTGTGAAGCCTGGCTCAGCATTGATTTTACTGTACCAGGATCTTATGACAGATGGATGAGGCAGAGCGAGATGGAACGTTTTTCTCACGTAGTTGTACGCTTTAGAGGAATAGAATTGTAGAGTTAGAGCAAATGATCTGAGATTGGATGGGTATGCTTTACTGGAAATTTTTTTATTTTTGTGCTCAACAATTCTTTTCATCAGCTCTGAAGGCACAGAAGAGTATGTACACTTTAATATTTCCTCACAGTTATTTGAAATCAAATTTTTTTTCTTCAAATCATCAACAATTAGGTTTAGACTTTTAATTTTCTTTTTTAAACGAATGATCTTTTTCTGTGCAGATTTTTTTTTTGTTTTCTGATTAACAGCAATTTGTAAAAATTTCTCGGCCTCTTTCTTCCAAAATCTCGGACTTTTCGAGTTACTGTAAGAATGATCAGACAGATCAGTTGGTGTAATATCATTTTGCAGCTCATGATCTGTTGATGTACCATCATTTGGCAGCTCACTATGTGTTGAGATGTTACAACCTTCCGATAGATGTTGTTCATTGCTGTTGGTGTTGTTAACAGGAAATTTGGATTTACAAGAAATTCGTCTTACCTGTGAAAAGCATATATAACAGAGTTAAAAATGATGACATGACATGACTTCTTGTTGTGATACGACCATTCATTTGAGCAGGTCGAATTATGGTATGGGAATGCCTGTCCATTCATTCATCTGGCTGTTCGCCAGTTCGATTTTAGTTGTTCTGGCTATTACTTTAAACCTATATATCAAACAAATCCCGCTTTTTTGTGGTGGTTTGGGTTTGGGAAGAGAGAGGTATCTTTTCGATATCCAGCAGTGTTGCATGTCAAATAATGGTCTTCATGGCAGTTATCTTTGATTTTGTGTGAGGATTGTTTATCCGACCATTATTTTGTGATCAGACTTCACATTATACATGTAGTATCATTACACAGGGGTTTATTTTGACCATCACTCACAGTTGTCATTCCAAGGTTAAGAGGTCCAAGAAATTTTACCTACATCTACTCCAAATTTACTCGACCCTTGGTACAAAAGCATTGGGGTCATACTGAGGGTGTCACACACCCTCAATACAGAGAATTATGCAAATAAAAATTGAAAAATCTAATGCTTCAATTTTTTCAAATTCATTAAATGTGTAAGTGCAATGGAATGAAAAAGTATGAAAATGAGGATTTTTTTACAATTAAATTGATATAAAAACTTCCAAAATTCTTGATACATTCACATTGTGCCTATGCATTCAACATGTCTGTGATGATCGTGAGCACCCTCAAGTAAAAAGAAATGTAAACATTTTTTCTAAATATTTCAACCTTCAAACATAAGCTCTGGGAAACCCTAGAAAACCAACAAGTGAAGCAGTGCTTCATTACTGAGGTGAACAAGTTGTGTTTTGATGATATAACAGAAGCCAGATTGGAAGACCTCTAAAATGTGCAGCACAGGTATAAACGATTTTCTGAAGTTTGCATTTTACTATTGTTGCTTTCAAAATTAATTTCTAAATATTCAAACCTACAAACACACCTCTGGGAAACCATGGAATTTAAGCCGAGAACTGAAGCACAACTAGTTTACTAAGGTAAACAACTTGTGTTTTCAAGGTATGATTGGAGACGTACTGGAAGACTTCTGAAATGGGCAGCACAGATAAAAATGATTGACTATACTTGATCTGATACTATTGTTGCTGTCACAATTACCCATTGTTGCAAAAAAGCACCTAAATAACCTTTTACCCGAAAGTAACTGCAAAACCAGCCAGCACTATTCACCAAAATCTCAATTGAAACTCTGTTATGTTTTCATTTCTTGTGTAAAAAATCATAGCTTAAGACACCTTGTTGCTCGAGTTCATTCCAATGAGGGGTCATCAGTTTTGTTTTTTTATATAAAAAATTGAAAATTTTGCATTATTGGAGAATTTATTTTACATGTGTCCAGTCGTCTGCTATTCTTGTTGAGTAAAGGGATTATACTCCAGTAAATGAATGATTTCAATCTAAACCATTGTTCCCCAGGCTATTTTATTGCAGTTATTTGAAAATTTTGTTCCATTTTTGCAGGGATTTTTCTGGGTGACGAATGACGACAGGGAATGAATATGGGCCCCAATCCCAATGAAATTTAGGCATGATTTTTCCCAATTTCTAACATTAAATTCCCAATTGGTACCCAGTATCGGCTTGGCCATATTTCTTATGAACTTTTGCTGTGAAAGTAGGCCTTGTTTTGCTGATAAAAGGAGCTATCAAACCCACAATTTAAAATAAAACCTTCTTCTTCATTTTCAATGTGACTATAGAAGAAATGGGCAATTTTCTAAACTCTACAAAGTCAACAGGATTCACAATTTGGTCCAACAACATGGCTATTTTCCCAATTGCATTGTCCCCTGGCCCCATTCCCAATACACCCAGAGAAGTCCCTGTTTTGATTGTCACCTTACTCAAATATTGTACAACCCAGGCTAATGTGATAATCCATAACGATTCTCCAAAAAAAGAGTCTTCTACTGTTTGCAAATTTGGCATAAGTGTTTTGTTTATCTTTACCAGAGTTTGTTCAAATTAAACCCATGTTGTCATAGCTTAGGTGTGAAGGGGTGGGGTTTGGTCAGGATGGACCAAATCAATTTGGTTGTTGGAGGTGCACTTACTGCTAGTCTTGCATATAATTTTTCATTTATTAATCACTATTTGCAGATATTAAACAGTCACATCACACATTGCTTCTACCATTTTTGTGAAAGGGTCCCGGGCCCTTGGCATTGGGGAAAAGAATCCAGCCATAGTGGCTAAAACAGGGAATTTCCATAACAGTGAGAAATATATGAAGATTTATATTTGGGTTTAAAAATTAACAGAAATGGTCCACTTTCACATTGATTCAACTAGTATTTCTTAATTTAGATGTTATTGTATATGGATTGTACTTGTCATGACCAAAAATGTAAAGAAAAGAAATAGAAACAAAAGTGTTTCAGAATTGGGAATTTTGGGGTCTTCAATTTGGAACAACTGTGCCTATTTTGGATTGGTAATGAGGCCTATTTTTGCCCCTGTCATTGGCCAGAAACATCCCTGAAACTATGTAAGCTATAGTTTAGAAAAACCTGACAAAGTAAGGCCATTAAAATAAAATAACCAGGTTCTTGGGCACCTCCCTCGTCACTGAAATCCGCCATAAAAAGCAGCCTCATGAAACATTTTTTCCACTTTTCTGAGAGAAATATTGGATTTTAACCATGAAAGTGATGAAATATTGATTCTGGAGTATACTATTTAAGATTTGTAGAAAAAAATAAAAATAAAAAACCTCCCTGCCTCATATCAAAATTGAAGTATAATTGCCTGAGAATTTGGCCCTACCCCTCCTCAATATGAGCAGAAACCAAATTTGAAGAAAAACCAAAATGCCCCTATATAACCACTACTCCTGAATTTTCATTAAATTGCAGCCAGTGGTTTAGAAGACAATGACCTTCAGGACCAATGGATGACGGACGGGCGACGGACAAAAAGTGATCAGAATAGCTCACATTGATTTTCAGTCAGGTGAGCCGCTAACAAGCAATGAATATGAACAGTTCAGCCTAGTTCCCTCACTTTTCGTAAAGCCATGACATTGGCTTCCAACATTCCTCCAGTTAATATTGTTTTTCAAATGAGTACATGTATTAAAATAAAATTCTAATTACCTTACATGTGGACTCAAGTACACTTGGAACTGCGTCATCCTTCAATCTAATTATTTGACCACTCCTGTCAAATGCCTCTGACGAGAAATGTTTATCACATAGTGATGTCCATTTGCTTGGTTGCCATGTAGTTGTACTGTTTTTCTCTTTAACCCATGTCACCCATTTCGAAAAAAGAATAGGATTGCTGACAGGAAATCTGAAATGTAAAAACATTATTTGTAACTTCAGCTCCTCGAAAATAATTTTCAATTTCGTAATGTTCAGTCTGACACTTATTGAGAGCTACAATAAGAAAAGACATAACATTAGATACATGTATTAAACAAATCTTTCTGAAATCATTTTTTTGGGGGGTCTATCCATTAGATCTGAAAATGTTGCTCTGTTTATTGATGTGTTCAAGGAAACCTAAGTGATCCCTATATATAAGAAAGCTTGTCAGTTACGGGAACCGTAAGGGGACTATAGGATTGCACTCCGTCTGTCCGTCCGTCCGTCTGTCTGTCTGTCCGTCCATCCATCCATCCGTCCATCTGTCTGTCTGTCTGTTTTTTATGTTACCACCCCCTCCCACCAACATGGTCCAAGCTACACCTTTCATATTTAGTACATGGATGAATGGTTCTGAGGGGATGATGCATGATGAAATTTTTTTTTTCAAAATCCAAGATGGCAGAATGGCGGCCATTTTTGTTGTGTTTTTAAGCTTTTTTTCTCTATTTTCATGTTACCACCCCTCCCACCAAAATGGTTCAAGCTACACCTTTTATATTTGGTACATGGATAAATGGTTCTCAGGGGATGATGCACGCTCAAATTTTTTTTTTCTAAATCCAAGATGGCGGAATGGCTGCAATTTTTGTTGTGTTTTTTAAGCTTTTTTTCTCTATTTTCATGTTACCACCCCTCCCACCAATATGGTTCAAGCTACACTTTGCAAATTTGGCACATGGATAGAGGGTTGGGAGGGGATGATGCACGTTCAATATTTTTTCTTCAAAATCCAAGATGGCGGCTTGGCGGCCATTTTTGTTGTGTTTTTTAAGTTTTTTTCTCTATTTTATGTTACCACCCCTCACTCCAACATGGTTCAAGCTACAATTTTTATATCTGGCAAGTGGATAGAGGGTTGTAATGGAATGTTGCATGTTCAATATTTGTTTTCCAAAGTTCAAGATGGTGCCATGGCAACCATTTCTGTTGTGTTTTTAAAGCTTTTTTCTCTATTTTTTGTAACCACTGCTCCCTCCAACATGGTTCAAGCTACACTTTTCATATATGGTACATGATAAAAGGGTTGTGAGGGGATTATGCACGCTCAATATTTTTTTTCAAAATATAACATCTGTCTGTTTGTCCATCTGACTGTCTGTCTGTCTGTTTTTATGTTACCACCTCTCCCTCTAATATGCTTCAAGCTACACCTTTCATATTTGGTACATGGATAAATGGTTCTGAGGGGATGATGCACAGTCAATATTTATTTTTCAAAATCCAAGATGGCAGAATGGCGGCCATTATTGTTGTGTTTTTTAAGCTTTTTTCTCTATTTTATGTTACCACCCCTCCCTCCAACATGGTTCAAGCTATGCCTTTCATATATGGTACATGGATAAAGGGTTGTGAAGGGATTATGCACACTCAGTATTTTTTTTTCAAAATCCTAGATGCTTATATACTCTAGTGTCTTCTGTGGCAAAAACACCTTATGTCACAAAAGCGCCGTAGGGGACTAATACCACCTCGGTGGTCAAACACTTGATGTAGTTTAGAAAGATTCTTCTCCAATTCAACCAGTCAAAATCTTGGAATATTTTGTTACAGCACCCTTTGGAGGTAAGAATCAGGTTTGTCCAAAGCAATTCCCTGGGTTCATCTTTGGGCTTCATTTGAGAGGCCATAGTTTATCATAGTGCAATATGAGGAACAATCTTTTAATTGGTAGAGTGCTGGAAGCCCATATTTGGGCTTCATTCTCAAGTGCAGGAACTGCCACATAAAGGCTTCAAATTCAATGGGTATGCTTCATATTATCTTTGAAGTTATATTATTTAGTCAGTTAGGATTTGCCTTGTTACAATTTATGGGAGAGTGCCCATAAATTGTAGCAAGGCAAAGACGTGAACAAATTTTGATTGCCAAAAATAATTCAGCACTCTACCAGTTAAGAACCATCTTCTTCAGATCAACCATTCAGAATCTTTTGATATTTGGTTTACAACAAACTTTAGGTGGGAGGAGTAGGGGGAAAATTAAAGTTTGTTCAAATCCATTCCTGAGTGTTTTTTCATCAATTTTCCCTTCAAACTGCAGTGACATAAGAACCCTTGAAAATGTGGAAGTGCTTGTCTACGGCTGGTCGAACTGGACCCAGTTAGCAAGACATATGATAATAATCATTCAAAATGGACACCTGAGTTATGAATAATTTTGTGACATCATTCCTCTGTTTTGTTGATGAACCATGACTAGCTTAATGTAAACCAAATTACTTCTTTGAACCACTTTGTCAGCTGAGCGATTTAAGGCCCCTTGTGACCTCTTGTTTATTAACACTATTTCAATGACATTTTAATACCCATGTTTAAACTTGACTCAACACATGAATCAAACGCACATTTGGCACACTCACATCATAACACATGAACCCTGTGGGACCCATGGAAGTGAAGGTTCTGCATCTCCACTGAGGTAGATTTGTTTTCCTCCGCTGGTAATATAGGAATTGGTAACCAATGTCTCTGGGGTGCGATCCCTCAGTAAGTGGGCAACAAAATGTGAGCATAAACGATTCGCAAAACTTAATTTTATATTTGTTTTCTCACGATGTAGCTCAGATGCTGAAAATGATGTTAAACAACAGTAAATAAATAATTACATGTGAAAGGTCTCATGCCACCTCACATAAGTACTAACTGAACGAAATTTGTTGAAGCAATTTTGTTTTTTTTTACCCTTTGCCGAACGAATCAACGAAATTGGCATCCACGAAATAAAAAATTCACTTTTCATACTTATTTTTATTTTCTCAATCTATGGACAAGAGCTTATGACCCTTCATTGGAGTTAATTCCATTGTGTTGATCATAAGGTATAGCTTGGAATTAAAATAGGGAATTTTTAAAAATATTGTAACCTTTTTTGAAGGTTATGCAATCACCTGTGGGAATACTCTAACCCCTTTTTTAGGTTAAACCAAAGAAATCCCCAAATTCAGTTCACATGATTTTACTGTGATTTATTGGTGAAAAATAACTAAATGAATGCATATAAAAAACTTTAATACATTTACAGACACACCAGTACATTAAAATGATATACTGTTGTTCTCGTAAAAAAGGTTGTGCAAACCTAAATGGGTTAAGTAGTGGCTGCTTTGCACAACCTTCTCAAAGGTTATGTGGAATTTCAATTTTTGAAGGTCTGTGGTAATATTTCAACTGGTCAGACAAAATTTAAAAGATTATCATTAGTGAACAGTAAGTAGTACTGCACAAAAAATCAGAGAGAATCAAGCTTTTGTGTCTTTGCATTTATGATCTAAATTTATTTTGGATTGCAAAATGAACATTTTCAAGTACTTGTTTTTGGATATGCTAATAGGTTTGTGGAAACATTGTAAACTTTCCTCACTAGCTTCAATGCCATGTGCAGTCACTGAGATTTACTACAAATTTAAAATTTAAGTGCTAAATGCACATCAGGGGAGCTAATTTTGAGCACCGACGTCTTTGACAACAGTAATGAAGCCGATGAAAACTTTCGCGGTCGCCTAACAACCCAGAATGGAACGATTCACAACATAACATTTTTCACCTCCCCCCCCCCCCCCCCCCCCCCCCCACTGTAATCTTCTTTACAAATCATTCTTTTGTTGAAATGAATCGACCTTAAATCATAAAGCATACCGTACTTGTATTTTTCGGCACAAGCGAGACGGAACTCCAAGCACCTAAATTACATCACAGAGAAGTGGACCGATGATTTACCCAATACCTACACGAAGAACCGCATGGATGAAAACCCAGATCTCGCCTTTTATTGTAAGACTCCTCACAACAACAGACCTTCTCACGAGTAATATACAGCGGGAGCAATAACTTGCTCTTGCAAAACCATTTACGAGAGCAATTTGCGCTCGTCTCCCTGAATTTTTGACGAAAGACTATGTCTGACCTGCCAAATTCATGCAATTGACGGGAGCAGATTTTCGCTCTTGCAAAATAGAAATTGCGAGAGCAGGCGGGTGCGAGAGCAATTGCTCTCGCCTCGTGAGAAGGACTGCAACAAGGCCCCGGGTGGCCAAGGTAGCCCAGGGGCGTAGCCAGGATTTCAACATAGGGGGGGATGGCTGAGCTCTTGGTTTACAAGCACGCCGATCAGCCGAAATTCGCTCTCATAACACTCTGACAGTACGGACAGACAGTGGCGGATACAGGAATTCTCAAAGGGGGGAGGGCGGATCGTGCCGAAGGCACGAGCTTTTTGTAGGGGAGTCTCCCAGAAATTTTTTGGAAATGAGCGACCAAATGGGGCATTCTGGTGGTTTCTGGGGTGGAAATCCTCTTGAATTTTTGAACGGCTAATTAACACTTTTTAAACAGCATGTTTCAGAATTTCAAATTCTGTCATACGTTCAAGACAGAATTAGAAAATTTGAAATATGCTCTTCAGATCCGTTTACCATAATATTGTATTTTGGACACATTGTTTACAGTCATAGCCGACTTAACCTCAGGAGAACATTGCGATCTGCCAGCGTTTGAAAGTTTTCAGCAGTCATGGTACGCCATGGCTATGCCAATTAAGATCATGACCCATAATTGGCATAGCCATGGGGTACCTGAGGCTAGGGGCATGTAACACCACAAAATCATGCTGTGTCGGTGACGCTATAAATGTAGGCGACCAGTAGATATATTTTGCATAATTTCAACGGTATATTTGTTTTCCATAGCGAATGGTGATGGAGGAAATAAATGTCGCTGTATGTTTTTACTTCAATTCATGAAAATCCTGGCTACGCCCTACATGGGAGACAAACATGAGCTAAAGGGGGGGGGGCGATCGCCCCACCGCTCCCCCCCCCCCCCCCCCTCTGTATCCGCCATTGCGGACAGACACCAAAGATTCTTTTGTCAAGCGTAAACGAATGATGGTTATTCGGCAATAGTGAGATGATGTGTGCATTAGGAACCTATTCATAGGAAATATTTTTTTGGGGGGGGCGAAAAACTTTTTGCCCCCCCCCCCCCTCTCCACCCCCCCCCCCCCCCCCCAGCTACGTCCCTGAGGTAAGCATAGGATGATGGAATCTTACAAGATTATCCAGACGACACTGCATTGACAGCACTCACTTTCATCGACAAAAATTCAAAATTGATTTGATACAAAAATGAATCGCGACACGCTTTCGCCCGAATAGAAGTGGATGATTCGTGCAAAATTGGACGAGGTTTAAGCCTTATATCGCGAGGCCCCCTCTACTTGTTGAACTTTTCAATTGAGAAACATGGTGAATTCAATCATTGGAAAGGCCAAGCATTCATTCATCAGTCAGTGGTGAGTTCACCACTTGGGCATTTACTTATTAACATTATTTGGGTGAGAGTGACAGATTCTAGGGATGTTCCTCCAGCGAGTCTATGCTCTAGTCCAAAGTTCTGCAAAACTGACAAAACGACACGCCCCTGGCTGTTGAAAGTGTTATTAAACCTCAATTTAAAAATGGGCGAGAGTGCAGTGCTTGAGAACTAAATTTGAAATCCGAACTAGTTTTGGCCTAGATGATTTTTTAATATTACATGACTGTGTGTGGATAAAATGTATGCTTGGTAATCGGCAGATTTTTTTGCAAAATATCTCTAGGCCTTGGGCTTATTGTTTATTGCTCGATGATGACCGAATCCCTTGAAAAAATTACTAGTAAAACGTTAAGCTTAGTAAAATAATTATTTTTAATACAAATACTACTCTGCGACTGCAACACAATAGTAGCCTACAATATCTCTTCATTTATAAAAAAAAAAAATAAATATCGTGGCTGTGTGTCTGTTGATGCAATGATGGGGTAATCCCCCCCCCCCCCCCACACTTCCACACACAATTCACCCGCTTTCGACACAACTAGCACTGCAGTAAATAATTTATCAATTAATCCATCGCACGCTTTCTTTCACTCATAAATAAACATTTGTTTGGAAAACATTAATTGTAGACGACGCTACAGCCATGCGAAGAGAAGAAATAATTTTTTTTATTTTATTTTTATACTTACATGTGGAATGTTGATTTTTCAGATTTCTTCCTTCTTTTGCCGCAACTTCTAATACAACAGGTTCTTGGCATTGTTATTAATTATATAGATATAAGTTAAATTATCAAAAAATTAAATCAATATAAAAATTAATTCTGTTACAAAACAGTCGACGGACCGGCCGTTCATTGTGTATTTTTCCGTATAGTCGTCTGCAGTGCTTTCATCTGCAGTCAAAGGTGAACAGGTCAAACGTCACCTATGGGAGGAGTTACCGCGTCGATTGACGTGACGCCATGGTAGGGGCATTTCTGGTGGCGACGTTTTCGATTACGTTCCAGCAATCCAGTTATATTGAGATCAGTGGTTATAGCACAAGAAGAATAATGAATGGGGCTTACGTCATGCCCAGCACAAGAACGTAATACTATGACGTCATGATCGTCATTCATAAACGATTAATTCATAGATGCTGAATGATTGTCAAAATATAGGCGAATAAGTCAAGAAAGTGGGGAAACAGAAAATGGCTATTACCACCAAGTGGGTTTCCAAGATGGTGTCGTGAAGACTCGGCCTCGCATCTGGGTCATATATCGACGAGTCCTGGTGGACTCGTCGATATATGCCAAGAGACAAGGTCTTGACTTCAATAAATTATCTCGGAAACACACTTAGTGGTAATCACCAATATGTATGTATCCAAAAGGTAACTTGTAAACTGTCTGGAAGCCACCGAGAAGCTCAATTTTCTATTCACTTTAATCATTTTGTTTGCATGAGGGATGTGTCGGTGGCAACGGGAAATGTGTTAATAAGCCGATAGAATCAAAGTTAATTAAGCACGAAAGCCACACAGAGAATCTTTCAACTTTTACATTTTGTTCCATCGCAGAACCATTATAACTTGCATATTAATCAAGTGTCTTATGCTTGAGAGTAAGTTTGGTCTAATTAAAACCCGTAAATACGTATTAGTTCGCCCCAAAGCATTGTAGATATAGACAATAAACATATAGTGTGTTTTTATATCTGTGTTATACAACGAGTTGAAATATGGTTTATTTTTTCGAGGCTTCGCCGAGTACTTTTGATCGAGGCCGTGACTATAAATAGTTCGCAGTCGCCGCATACTAATTACTATTAACATTCAAGTAATTTCTACAATGTTTTGAAGCAAAATTTTAGGTTGCCTTTATTGAAGCAAAATAAATAAGAAATGACACCATCAGAGGATTTTGACAAAGTGCAATAAGCGTACAATTAAAACCTGCCCTGTGATATAACGATGTTTCATGAATGAATGAATGAAAATGGAATTGAAAGAGGTCAGAGGTCGTTCGCATAAATTATAATTATATACAACACCCGTTGTATATACTTCAAGTATATACAACGGGTGTTATACTCTATGGTTATCAGATAAAAAGCCATGTTCTCCTGAAGTGACGATATCCTCAGCAAACAAAATATCACGAGTATTCGGATGCCCTCAGTCCGTTGAGTCTGTGTCTCTGTGATTCAAAGCTCTTTTAATCTCTAATTTTTTCAGAAAGTATCTTCCTTTTTTTATAAATCACACAGCATTAAAACTGCAATGAACATTCATAGTGTTTACCTTCAGTTCCTCACGTGTTTACTTGCAGCTACTCGCGTGTTTATTTACAGTTACTCACGTGTTTACTTTCAGTTACTCACGTGTTTAATTGCAGTTACTCACATGTTTACTTGCAGCTACTCGCGTGTTTACTTGCAGTTACCCACGCGTTTACTTGCAGCTACTCTTGTGTTTACTTTCAGCTACTCTCGAGTTTATTTGCAATTGCTCACGTGTGTACATGCATTAACTCACGTATATTTGAGGTTACTCGCATGTTTACTTGCAGTTGCTCTCGAGTTTACTTGCAGTTAATCACATGTTTACTTGCAGTAACTCACGTGTTTATTAGTGGTTAGTCACGTGTTTACATGGTGTTACTCACATGTTTGCTTTCCGCTACTCGCGTGTTTACTTGCAATTACTCGCGTGTTTATTTGCGGTTACTCACGTGTTTATTTGCGTTTACTCGCGTGTTTATTTTCAGCTACTCTTGACTTTATTTGCAGTTAATGACATGTTTACTTCCAGTTACTCACGTGTTTATTTGCGGTTACTTTCAGCTATTCTAGAGTTTACTTTCAGCTACTTGCGCGTTTGCTTGCAGTTACTCACGTGTATATTTGCGGTTCCTCTCGTGTTTATTTGCGGTTACTCACGTCTATACTTTCAGCGACTATCGCGTTTACTTGCAGTTACTTACATTTTTGCTTGCAGTAACTCACGTGTTTATTGACAGTTACTCACGTGTTTACTTGCAGTTACTGACATGTTTACTTTCAGCTACTCGCGTGTTTACTTGCAGTTACTCACGTGTCTACTTAGTTTAAACTCTATATATTTCCAAAGTGTGGGGGTACAATTTATACGTACAATAAAAGCATACAACTAATAAGGAAATGTATACAGCAGCACGCTAAAAGTTTATACTCGGCTGTCTCCAGTTTGCCATTTAGCTAAAAGTATATCATATGCGGATCCGCAAGTATACAGAAGAAGTCTCCTTGGTTACGAATCGAAATTAAGTATTTTTATTGTTTACTAATCATATATATTTCATTTTCAGGTTATTTTATTCAACTTTGTGGGGAGTTAGTTTAGTATAGTAACTGGGACAAAGTTAGGAGGTCTTAAATAAAACTGTGAGCGCTAAGTTGTCGAACGGTTCGTCGTGTTGCCTTTTGTCGCGTGTTTACAGTTTTCCCTGTCCGATCGCGTAATTTTGTCTTGATGATGGCGAGCAAGTCTGTTCAGACGGAGGTAAGTATGGAGGTAAATACGTGTAATATCGCGGTCCAGGTCAACGGTGCCAACGGGGTAAGTATTGGTGTGCAGACAGAGGTCACTGGGGGTGTCGGTCAGAGCCGGGTTGGTGGGGCCACCGATGGCGATATTGGGCTTGAAGTTTGTAAACAGTGTTCTATGATGTATGGGGACTGTCGCTCGATGGGATATGGAGAGGTATGTGCAAACTGTCAGGAAATCCTCCGCCTACTTGAGACAATTGTTAAGTTTGAGGGGGAGATTGCTGATCTGAAGGGAAAACTTGGTAGGGCGGGGCTGTCTGGAGTTACGCCTGTGAAAGTAGCTTTCCGAGAAGGATGGAAGGTTGTCGGTGGTTCTAAGAGTAAACATGGGGGTAGAATCTTTGATGTGAATGGGGTAGGTGATGAGGTGGGGGCTGCTAGAAAAGTACGTAGGACAGATGAAGGGGGCCCAGGCCGGAGCAATGCTGTAAAGCGTTTGGCGTGGACTATCAAAAGTGGTAGGAAAGGGGGGTCAGAGAAGCAGGTAGATAGGGGTGTAAAGTCCAAAGGCAGTGGGGAGTGCAGCACCAGAAACAGATTTGATGTGCTCGATTCGGAAGAGACAGAGGGGGAGATGGAGGTAGTTGCAACAGATAGTAGCTTGGGGTCCAGGCCAGGAAAAAGGAGGAGGGATCCGGGAGAAGACCAGGGGAGCAGTCCAGGTAGTTCAGGGCCTGGAAAGAGACGGAGGGACAAGGATAGGAGTAATCCTAGGTCAAAGATACCGATACCGATATTGATTCCGAGTGGGGCTGTTGGAGAGGAAGAGGACGCTGTAAACAATAGGAGACTAGAGGAGATAAATAGGGCGAGGGCCAAAAGTAAGTTGGTGGTTGCGGGAAGTAGCATAGTTCGGGGGATCGACAAGGTTGTCTGTGGTCCGGACAGTCAAAATAGAACAGTTCTGTGCTTTCCGGGGGCTAAAGTGGAGGACCTGAGGGATAGAGTGGACGGTATTGTAGCTGGGTCGGGGCCTGATCCGGTAGTGGTATTACATGTGGGGTCCAATAACATCAGGGAGAGGAAATCAGTTCGTTTGGTGGACACATACAAGGACCTAATTAGTAAGCTACTTAGCAGGAATGCTCGGATCATCGTTTCAGGGGTGCTCCCCGTTATGGGTGGTGGGAATGAGAGGAACTCGCGGATTATGGCACTAAACGAGGAGCTGGAAGAGCACTGCAAAGACTTGGGAATACATTTCATTGACCACTGGGATTCATTCTGGGGACAAGGAGAGTTGTATGGGCGAGACGGATTGCATTTAAGTAGGATGGGTACAGACCTGTTGGGCCAAAAAAATTTACAGGTGACTGGGCCTTTTTTGGAGGAAAGGGGGGTAGGGGACCACAGCCGATAACCCAGAGGGGCACAAATGATGGGAACATAGGAAGAACAACAAACATGCACAATACAGGGACACACCAGGGTTATAATAATGTGCCAGTGATGACAAAAAAACAAAGATTCATTAAGTTTGGGTACTGCAACATCCAGGGTCTGCACAAGAAAGTAAGCGAAATATCAACAATGATGGACGAAGGAGACTTCGATATAATGGGTCTAAGTGAGACGTGGATACGACGGGATGAGCGGGTTGATCAGATGAAGGGTTGCGTGTGGATAGGAGCTGGGCGAACTGAAGGTCAGAAACGGGGTGGGGGTGTTGGCATCTACGCTAAAGAGGAATTACAGCCCTCATTGATTACAGATCTCACAGAAGCAAGGACTCAGATTCCAGTATCCAACGAAATAGTCTGGGCAAAAATCAAGTTAGGAAGCAGGAGTGTTGCCCTTGGTGTTGTATACTTAGCAGTGGAGGGAAGTAAGCCCGAGTGGAATGATTCAATATATACAACTCTTAGATCGAATATCACAGAGCTTGGAAGCAGAGGGTTCAGTATTGTCCTAATGGGGGACTTCAATGGGCACATCGGGGATAAGGAGGAGGGCATACAGGGAGGTGATAGGAAAATTAACACGAATGGGAGGAAGATGTTGGACCTATCAAAAGAGCTTGGTTTAAAGATCCTGAACAGGGATGCGAAATGTAAGGGTAAATGGACCTGGGAGAGAAACGATAAGAAAACAATAATTGATTATATACTCACTGACATTAGCGTATGGAGGGAGGTTATAGATGTAGAAATAGATGACGAGGGAAAAAATGACTTGGGTAGTGATCACAACCTGATAACAGTTAAGATTATGGGCAAAAAGACGAATAGAGACAGAAATACCTTCAAGGAAGTTTGGGGACTAAAACAAGGAGCCGACTGGAAGCAGTTTCGGGAAAAACTAAAACCAAAGCTTGAATGTATACCTAGGGATGCAAATGTCCAGAGTATTTCAGATGGCATAGTAAATAGCCTAACAGAGGCAGGGAAGGATTGTATAGGAAGGGTGAGGGTCCCAACGAGAGAGCTTGGATACAGGGTTAACGAGGGACTGAAAAAGGCTATAAAAGAAAGGAAGGTAAAATGCGCTGCTTACAGAAGAAGTAGGAAGCTTAAAGGGGTGGATAACAATGACACGAGACTAATGAAAGGAGAATATGAACTGGCACGGAGAAAGGTGAATGAGATAAAGAATAATAATAGGAAGGAGCGCAATTGCAGTCTTGCCAGAACAATAAAGAAAACGGGGGGGTTCGAGCTCAAACGTATTTTGGAACTGGGTAAATAAACGGGGGAAAAGTAGTGTGCAGAGTATCAAAGTGGATGGGGAAAGTACAGAAGATAAAGGCCGTATCGCTTCAGAGTTAGTCAAGCACTGGGAAAAGATAAACGATAGGCGATGGGGCAGTGGGTCTCCACCAAAAAGAAATACACTGGTGGAGGAGAACCTATCCAATCGTGTATGTAGCGAAATAACGGCAGAAGAAGTGCGGAACGTGGTCTCGAAATTAAAAAATGGTAAAGCGGGAGGGACTGATGAAATTCCGAACGAATTCCTCAAAAATGGAGGGGAGGCACTTATTGAAGTCCTGACAAACCTTTTCAACCTGGCTCTGCGAAAGCAAGAGGTCCCCAGAGAGTGGAGGGAAAGTAAGGTGTCGTTCATACACAAAAAGGGGGATAAGGAAGTTCTAGATAACTATAGGGGGATATCAGTTAGTAGTAACATCGGAAAAGTATTCTGTAAGGTCATATACAGTAGACTAGAGGAAGTTATTGAAGAGAAAGGTTTTTTAGGAGAAATTCAAAATGGTTTCAGGAAAGGACGAAGAGTCACTGATCACCTATTTACACTCACCCAACTGATAGAATCAACAAAGGCTGAAAAGAAAAAGATGTTTCTGGCATTTCTAGATGTGAAAAAAGCGTACGACCGAGTGTGGAGGGAAGGTATGTGGCGAAAGCTCGAGGGCATTGGACTGGGGGGTGACTTTGTGGGAATCATGAAAGCACTGTATACAGATGTGCAAAGCCAACTCAGTCTAGGGAGTATCACTACAAAACGAGTCCCTATGGATATAGGCCTCAAGCAGGGGTGTATCTTTTCACCGATTTTGTTTGCATTGTATGTTAAAGATTTAGGGGACGAACTAATTCAGAGTGCGGAGGGGGTAAATGTTGGAGACATAAAGATACCAGGCTTATTCTTTGCGGACGACATGGTGTTAATGTCTAGAACTGAACAGGGGCTAGAGAAACTGCTGGAAATTGTTGGTAGATATGGGAACACTTGGCGGCTCGAACTAAATGAAAATAAAAGCAAGGTAATACCCGTTGGACGCAAGGTGGATATGACGAAGAGATGGAGAGTGGGGGAGTTCTCAATCCCCGAAGGGGAAAGCAAACAAATCACTGTAGGAGAAACGGGAGAGTATGAGTATCTAGGGGTAAGCATAAATATAACGGGAAGAGGGGTGTACAGAAATTACTCAGCCAAACTGATGCTGAAGGGGAAAAGAATTCTGAACCAACTAAAACTTTTAGGGAAAAATAGTTTCAATAAGGTCTTTGTGGGGAAAACACTGTGGGAGAGGGTGGGTTTACCGAGTATAACGTATGGCACGGACGTGATTCCATTAAACCAAACCGTTATTAAGAAGTTGGAAAGTACTCAGAATGATGCCGGCAGATGGATAACAGGGTCGAGTAATGCTGCAGCTTTGGAAGCAGTAAGGGGGGAGCTTGGGTGGATGAAAATCAAGGACAGGGTAGATTTGGGAAAACTGTGTTACTTTAACTACTTGAGAAACCTGCCTGACAACCGGTGGTGCAAATTGATGCTCGATACCATTTGGAATTCTAATATAGAAACGGGGTGGTCAAAACATGTGAGGGAACTAATGGACAATTACTCTATAGAGGTCACAAACATAGAAGTAGGAATGAAAGAAGGCAAAAGGTTTGTCAAAGAGAGAGTCATGGAAGATTGCAATCGAAACTGGCGAGCAGGGGTTAGCGTGAAAAGATCACTGCAGGGGTTACAATATAAAGAAAAGCCAGCTTTTGAGAAGTACCTAGATGGCACCTTTGGAGGGTCACTGCTGTTCAAACTGAGATCAAGATCACTGGAGCTTCGGGGAAAATTGGGAGAGATGGGGAAAAGGGATGCCAAATGTGCCACTCTGGAGTAGTGGAGACCCTGGAACATTTTCTCTTGGAATGCCCACAGTATATACCTCATAGAATAAAATTTACTGGAAGAATAATGCAGAAGTGGGGTGAAGAAACAAAGGATAGATGGCTGAAGGGGGACACGAGGGAGAGGGTAGGAATGCTTATTGAAGAAATTGAAAAAGAGGAAGTGAGGGACACTATTAAGCAGTTTATATCTGAAAGCAGGGAGGAGAGGAGGGGAAGAGGGGGTGGGGTGCAGGGGGAATGATGGCCTTCTCTTATGAGGACCGCGACAAATCAGCGGCTGGCCAAAGAGTTATTATTATATGCGGCTACTAGTTCAAACAATATTTATTTAGAAAAAAATGATCATGTAATTATAAAACAGAATCATGTTACAAACATAGAAAAGAACACAACGATATGGACAACTATAATTAGAACATCAATATTTGTGGATTCGACATCAAGCTGAGTAGCTTATGTTGGTCGTCTCCAAGGTGCTGAAAGCCAAATATCACGTAGCAGGTGATTTTCGTGGGAGGTGAACTACTTTCATGAGATATTGTATCATTACATGATAATATTACAAAAGTTAGTCAACACTAAAAGGTATGAAGATGGTGAAGATAAAGGGATATGCGGCTAATAGTTATGCACACACAATTTCACTCGCACGATCGGGACCTGCACAGAGAGAGGGAGGGGGGGGGGGGGGGGCTGTATGACTATAGTTTTCTTCTTCGCTTTTCAATTTTTGGGTAATAGCTGGGTAATAGTTGGTCAGTTCACACCGAATGATGGGTCCTGGCCATGGGTGTGTTGTACTGTTCTTACACTTTGACTATGTTTGAAGTGGTAGAAAAACACCAGAATGACTGAGAATGGAGGCTGTTTGGAGGCTGTTTGTGGAGTAATGAAGTGTGCATTGCGGCGGAGCGTTCCAAACAAGAGTATCATCGGAAGACACGATGGATAGTTCAATAAGGCATGAATTGGTAGTGGGCCCCTTCCCCCGCAATGTCAAGCAACGCTGGCGCAACGTCGTTGGGGTTGTGAGAACGATACACAACGCTACAGCCACGCTGTGCTTTTTTAGATTGTTTACTTGCAGTTACGTGTTTACTTGTAGTTACTAACGTGTCTACTTTCAGCTACTCGCGTGTTTACTTGCAGTTACTGGCGTGTTTACTTAAAGTTACTCACGTGCTTACTTGCAGCTTCCTGTGTGTTTACTTGGGGGTTACTCACATGTTTACTTCCAGTTACTCACGTGTTTACTTACAGTTACTCACGTGTTTACTTTCAGCTACTCGCATGTTTACATGCAGTTACTCACGTGTTTACATACAGCTACTCGCGTATTTACTTGAGGTTACTCACATGTTTACTTACAGTTACTCGCGAGTTTACTTATTTTAAACTGTATTTATATCCAAAGTGTGATGGTTGTTTACTTGCAGTTACACACATGTTTACTTGCAGCTACTTGCGTGTTTACTTGAGGTTGCTCACGTGTTTACTTACAGTTACTCATCCGTTTGCTTTCAGCACTCACGTGTTTACTTGCAGTTACACGCGTGTTTACTTACAGCTACTTGCGTGTTTACTTGAGGTTGCTCACGTGTTTACTTACAGTTACTCACCCGTTTTCTTTCAGCTACTCGCGTGTTTACTTGAGGTTGGTCACATGTTTACTTACAGTTATTCACGTGTTTACTTGCAGTTACTCGCGTTTTTACTTACATTTAATCACGTGTTTACTTACAGCTACTCCCGTGTTTACTTGAAACTATTCACGTGACATCGCAGTATTAGTTTGTGTTTATCTTGCTAAAAAATAAGAAAACCATTATCCGAACAAAATGTTGCCTGAAAAAAAAAATTGGGTAACGGCTTTTCTGGTTGCCTTATTTTCTCATTTGCATCATTCGAGATAGTCTGGTACTGGATGTGTCGAACCTGGAAATTTTGGGGTGGATAGCGGGTGTTTTATTGCGTTTCAAGGGTATCTCTTGTGAATCCGAATCCGTTTGATACCATTTGGAGTTATTTGTCTTTTCTCAAAATGGCCGACAAAATGACGCCGGAATTTTGGTATATCTTTGGCAACCCTCGCTTGAGCAACATTTCTAGCTTTGACTCAAAGAAAATTCAAGTTTATGATATTTTTAGGTTCAATCGTCTGGAATACATCAGTTGGTCGGAAAAGCGCACCAGGAAAAGCGAACCATTGGTTCGCTTTTCCGACAAACTTAAATATTCAAGACAAATATCCACCTTCGCCCCCGCGCTCACAAAACATCTACGGCTGAAGATGATTATGCCAGCACATCTCATATATTGCTTGACGTGCACCAACACCAACGCTCTTTGTTCGCAAACGTTCCTCGTCTGTCACTCGAAGGACGCGTGATTCTCGATTTTCTTTATATTTCTCCCGCTCAAACATTTAGTTTAAACAGTATTTATTCAATAATTGACATGTGTATACATATCACAATAACAAAAGAATAACAAAAAATTCTGAACAGCACTAGATACAATAGTATACACAAAGCAAGGAAAGCAGATTACTACGTAGGGGGGGGGGGGGATTCGACAGAAAGCTGAAGCTTATGTAAGTCGTCTCCCTGACAAATTATGACTTACTCCTGTAGGTGGTAGAGATCAGCAGAAGAGCTCACGCGCCGTCGCAAGATAGCCGAGACCCTCCCTCCATTATAAATTAAGTTACAAATTAATTGCTTCGATCGGAGGTCAAGTGGAGGATAGTTTAAGCGTCACATCGGCGTTGATGCGAGGCAGAGGGAAGCATCTCGACCGCCAGGCAACGACTTTGTGGAAATGTTTAAACTACAACGTGAAAAGAAAGGAAGAACGAAGAGAGAAGAAAGAAGCACTAATAAAAACAAAAGATAAAAGGAAAAAAGAAAAGAAACTAATATGTTGAAAACAGCTTGAATACTTGATACATAGACACTATCACCATTATGCGGATTCACGGCGAGTCTAAAACAAGCCACGATCTATCTCCAGAAACCAGAGCAAGACTCATACACACACCCTTCACATATACACAGATGGTAATAGTGTGTTTACACAACAATATCTTGGGAATAAATCAGAGTTAATACAGACGAGATACATGTTAAATATATGTTAAATAGATTTAACACTCAAGAGAATAGGCAACTTATTTACTTTTGGTTATTTGATAGCGAATTAGGCCAATCAAATAGGCGGAAGCAAACTTCGAGGTGTTAAAAGATTGAAGGCGTGAGGGGGTATTTCACAGCATGCATTCGTCGAATGGGTCCTATTATGTCAGCTAAACAATACCTGTTTGATGCAGTGAATAATCACTATTTCAATGTTGACTTTCCCACGTAGAGTGGGGATGGGGCGTAGAATTGTGTTTCAACTTAATGAAATCGCTTGCTTGATAAAATGAAGTCATGGACAACTTCGAAAATAAGGCGGTTGTCATCGTTATTCAAGAATTCAGAGCCAAATAGAAGTGTGGATGTATCAGCTACATATGGGAGTAAATTAATCGTATAATTACGAGCGTTTGAAAACAAAGGACAATGATAGAAAAGGTGATCAGTAGTTTCAAGTTCACCACACTGACAAGAGGGACTAGTTGATAAGTGATTAACGAAAAGGTGGGAATTAAGACTACTACAATGCAACCGCAGCCTACAATGATATATTTGAGCCCTACGAGATTTCGCGTTTCTATAGAACCTTGGTGGTCTTTGGTTACCATTACTGAGAAATGTTTTAAAGTTAATCAAAGATGAGTTCTCGCGGACAGGTACCGGCAACTTATTCCACTGGTCAGTAACACTGGGGATAAAAGAAGACTGATACAATTGCGTTCGGCAAAAAGGAACTCGGTGGTTTTGACTAGATCGGAGACTACGTGATGAATTCATCCAGGAGATAAGTGGGGGAACTTTGTTAGAAATATATGGGGGTGACATGTGATGATACATTTTGAAGAACTGAATTAGTTTATGTTTTTGGCGTCTTTCTTGCAGGGATTCCCACCGTGTTTCAGAATATAACAAAGACTTACTGGCACTAACTGTTGCTCCGGTGATAATTCTTGCCGCTGCCATTTGTATTTTTTCGAGTTCCACGACGTTGGTCGCAGAACAATTATCCCAGACAGTGTCCGCGTATTCAAGAAGTGGCCTAATAAAGGCAAAATATATTTTTTCCAGGACACTACGATCAAGGTTAAATTTATGCCTCCTCAGCAAGTCTAAGCGAGACCAGGCTTTGGAGCATATGTGGTCAATGTGGTTGTTCCATGTGCATGTACTATTTAGTACGTGTCCTCTAAGTGTTTATGGTCACGCACTTCCGATATCTGTGAGTTGCCTAAATATAAAGGTCGATGAGAGTTGGGGTTGCTTTTACGTGATATACACATACTTTCAGTTTTGTTGGGATTGAACTCGACCAACCATGTTTTGACCCAGTGCTCGATTGTAGCCAAATCGTTATTGATTATGACCGCGGCTTGCTCTGGGTTTTCAATAATTAGATATAAGGACGTATCATATGCGAAAAGGCGAATACTGCTGAATAAGTCGCTGGTTATGTCATTTATGTATATCAAAAACAGTAACGGTCCAAGTATTGACCCCTGGGGTACACCGGCATTAATGGGTCTCCATGAAGATGACTCCGAGGCTATCACAACTCGCTGCGACCTATCCGCAAGATACGATTTTAGAAATAGGAGAAGTTCTCCTGAAATACCAATACTCTCCAGCTTGTGGATAAGACCAGCATGCCAAACCTTGTCAAACGCCTTACTGACACAGAAAACCACCCTAACCTCTTTGCCTTCATCAAGCGCGCGACAGAATTCATCATAAATGTCAGTCAGTTGGAGGACGGTTGAATCTCTAGGGGTAAAGCCTGACTGAAATTGGCTAAGGACATTATTTTCGCTCAAAAACTGCCACAAGCGTTTGAATACACATTTTTCAAATAATTTACCAACACAACTGATTAACGATATCGGGCGATAATTAGTGACTGTATCTGAGGGTTGTTTCTTTAGGATTGGGGAGACATTTGCTTTTTTCCACAATGAGGGAAAGTATGAATTATTCAGTAATATATTGAATAAGATTGAGAGTGGTTCGCAGAGAGAGAATTTACATTCTTTTAGAAGACGCGGACTTATTTGATCGGGACCAGACGCCTTGGACACCTTTAACGACTTCATTGCGGCATACACTTCACTGCAATGTAGGGTGATACTATCAATGTGTTGAGAAGCATGGGCCGGTGGATCTGGTAACGAAGCATGCGAATCATCAACTGTAGAGATGGAACAGAAGTATTCATTGAACACTTCAGCTTTCTCGACACTTGAGGAATAAATTTTGTTTCGATGAATCAGGGTGGGGATTCATGTTGCGTTACCGCTACCGATTAGTGTTTTTAGGGTTTTCCACCACAGTGATGCTGGGGTTTTGTTGCTGCTCAATGTGGACTGGATTTTTGAAAAATGCTGGGCTTTGGCCTTCTTGGTGGCCGATACAACCTCATTCCGTTTAAGTTTGTATTTGGCCCAGGCGTATGCGAAATTGGTACGTTTGGCAATGCGATACAGACGTTTTCTCTGTCTCATTAATAGTCTGATTTCATTATGCATCCATTTCGGTTGATCCATTCTCGAAGTAATAAATTTGTTGGGTATATGTTTGGATGCAGTATCGAGTATTTTGTCAGTGAGATTGGTAACTATGGTATCGAGACATTAAACATCAAAGACGGAGTTCCAGTCAGTGTTAGGGAAAGCCTCGTTCAATACGTCATAGTTACCATGGGAGTAAAGCCATATCCTCCTCCTGAAAGAAGGAGGGTTTGGTTTCAAAAATTCGATTTCAATTGAAATTGGGCAGTGATAGCGGGTCATGTCTGGAATAATTGGTTCGAGAACTTCACATGTTTTCACGTTGATTGTGTAACTGGCAGCAAAGAGATCTAACAATGAAGCGGATGTCTCAGTAAAGCATGTTGGTTCACTCACAAGCTGCCTGAGATTAAAGTAATTGATTATTTCAGAGAAGTCACCTCTTGAGGAAGACAATTGGTTATCGTTGAAATCACCTGTGATAATTAAGTCACCAACTGACGTGTCTCTAGCTTTTTCGATTGATGCTGATATGGCATCCCATATGTCTGGAGGACTGTTGGGTGGACGGTAAAATACTCCTAACAATAGCGATCTACCTTGTTTCGTGAATACTTCAGCCCATAGGCACCATATTCGGTGTATCAAGATCCGGTCTGTGTCGAAACGAGATACCCTCTTTAATATAAATGGCAACCCCGCCTCCCCTTGACGAGCGATCAAATCGCAATGGTTCATGAAACCCAGGAAATTGGACATCGGATGAGGTATCATTGTTATGAAGCCATGTCTCGCTCAAAGCCACAATATCATGGGGGCCAAATTCACATTGTACAATCTCCAGTTTAGGTTTGAGGCTTTGAATGTTAAGATGAACATTTTTTGGTGTTTTCTGATTGTGGTCTGAGTTAAGAGAATTTGGACCAGGGATGGTTTCAATATCCCCTGACAATAATAAGCTTGTGACCAAAAAAAAGAAACACGACGTTAATAGGAGAGATGTAGTTAACACTTTTATTGATGACGTAGCCCTCGAGGCATTCAAACAACCGTAGTGATATGGAATTGCTTCATTCGAATTTTCAGATTGGGGGGTAATAAGCCCATTTGATTGGCCAATGAACAGAGCAAACAAGGCAGTGAAGCTTTCATGCAGCTCAGCACCACTGAGACGCACGAGCAAATAAATTAAGATGCATATAAATCTATCTTTCGGCAGGCAATGCCTTAAGCTTCTCGAATAAACTGCAAGGTTGTAATTTCCTATCCGAGCACGGTATTGTTCAAGTGAGCACATGGAATATAATTGTAGTATTGGAGGCAAAAAGTATTCAAGCTGGCGTGAAAAGAAGAAATGTAATCTAGAGTAAAGAGTGTTAGAGTTTAGACTTGGAAAGTAAAAGTTACAAAAGACAATAAAAAAGAGGTGAGAGTAATAAAATATTTACAAAATAACTTGAGTGTTTATATGGGGTTAGATTACTTATTCGAAGTCGTAAAGCATAGAACTTTGGGGTGTATATTACTAGCAAGGGAAATCAGGGTAAGTCTTAGCACTTAGTAATTATATCTAATGAGAGATTAGATAGTAGCAACCAGCAGAAGGAGTATGTACTTGATAGTGGAGTACTCATCCAGAACGAAACAGTGACTCTGTCTAAACCCCAATTTTCAACTAGTAGGTACAGTAGGAAAAGAAAGAGAAATCCTTCCGGCACGAAAAGTCGAAAGTTGCCAGGAAGGACTTCCAGCTGTATCCCAAGGGTATAGAGGCAAGTGGGACTTATCCCTTATGCTCATCCACCTTGCAACAAATAGAGACTATGGCCAATACTAATAACAATAAAAATAGTAATAATAATAATAGTAATAATAGTTATAAAACTAATAATAATAATAATTGTTTACGTCCGAGCTGTATATGTAGTTCTAATAAAGTTGTCTGCAATGAGGAGAAAGGGACATCCCACTAGTTGTAAGATGTCTCGCGCAAATAAAATGCAACTGTGTATAATTTTGAGGTAGGGACATTGCCGCGAACAAGATAAGAATATTAGATTCCCGCTACCGGTGGTAGGTGCATGTACCGGATGGTGAAGTAAACATCAGATAAAATGGATTAGTAATCTAGAGCGAAGTGAAAGTGAAATGAAGTGATAAAATAGAAGATGAACTAAAATAAGCACTTTGGTAATAACTACCATTCCGGCTGTTACAGATCTGGAGACATGTGCTGCGAGGATATTCGGAGGGGCAAGCGTCAATGTTGCTTTAGGATCCTGTCGTCAAAGATTTTACGTTATCTCGCCATTAAAATATTTATTAGAAGCACTTAGTCTCTAGTCTAGTGGAAAAGTACGATCGACCAGACAGGTCACCAATGATATTAACGTTGTCCCGTTGGATAGCGCCACACAAACTTCATAATACCATAAAACCTTAGCAGATCTGGGGGAATGTGTTACGAGGATATTCAGCGAGGCATGGGTCAGCATTGTTCAAGAATCGTGTGAACAGAGATTTGTCATAATCTCGCTGCATGGCATTTAACGGTAAAATCTAATCTCGAGTCGTATTTAATTAGAATTTTAAAAATATTACAACAAACCCAGCTATGGCTGCCACAAAGCAGTCGTGACTGGATTTGTTGAAAGACATTCAAAAGTATTCACTAACAACGCATAATTCAGTGTCTCAAGTAAGTTCGATTTAAAGAATATTTGAAAAAAACATTTCAACAAGCTGCTGATGAGCAGCCACAACTGAACTTGTTGAAGAAATATTCACAATTCCGCTCAGCTAGCGAAAAAGTACGATTGGCCAGACAGGTCACCAAAAATATCAACCTTACTCTGTTGGATAGCACCACACAAACTTCAGAACAACATAGAAACCTGGCAAGAAATGAGGGAACGTGCTATGGGGATAATCCACGGAGCATGGGTCAACTAAGTTTTAAAAACGTTCTAGAAACTTGTTCTAGAATCGTGTTCTCACAAATTTGTCATTATCTCGCTACATGGTATTTAGTAGTAGCACTATAACTCTGTTAATAAGTGATTTGAGTTTCAAAGATATTGCAACAAACACAGTCATGGCTGATGCAAATCAGCCAAAACTAGATTTGTTGAAACACATTCAAAACTTACTCAAATGAGGAAAAGTAAGTAATCTTGATATGTTCGGTTAATAAGTGATTTGAGTTTCAAAAATATTGCAACAAACCCAGTCATGGCTGATGTAAAGCAGTCATAACTGGATTTGTTGAAAGATATTCAAAACTCACACAACTGATAGAAAAGTAAGTAAACTGGATATGTTCGGTTAATAAGTGATATGAGTTTAAAAAATATTGCAACAAACCCCGCCGTGGCTGATGCAAAGCAGTCATAACCGGTTTCGTTGAAGGACATTCAAACCTCACATAACTGACAGAAAGGTTAGTAAACTGGATATGTTCAACATAGATTAATCAAAATGTGAGGCTGATCGGACGGAGAGATTACCATATAATTTGACGTTATCTTGTCGGTTAGCTTAGGATCATATACAACTTCACTGGGTCATCTTCGGTAAACATTGCGAAGTGTTACTACAGCCATTGGCTAGTAGCGTTAAGTTTCGGTTAGTAAGTGATTTGAGTTTCTAAAATATTGCAACAAACCCAGTCATGGATGATGCAAAGCAGTCATAACTGGATTTGTTGAAAGACTTTCAAAGCTCACACAACTGATAGAAAAGTAAGTAAACTGGATATGTTCGTTTAATAAGTGATATAAGTTTCTAAAATATTGCAACAAACCCAGTTATGGCTGATGCAAAGCAGTCATAACTGGATTTTTTGAAAGACTTTCAAAGCTCACACAACTGATAGAAAAATAAGTAAACTGGATATGTTCGGTTAATAAGTGAGATGAGTTTCTAAAATATTGCAACAAGCCCAGTCAAGGCTGATGCAAAGCAGTCATAACTGGATTTGCTGAAAGACTTTCAAAACACACACAACTGATAGAAAAGTAAGTAAACTGGATATGTTCGACTTAGGTTAGTCAAAGAGTGTGGTTGGTCGGAGAAATCACCAGACAACTCAACGCCATCTCACCAGTCAACCACACACAACCTCACAGTCGGCCTGTGATCACAATTCAACACGCCCAGTCATGGCCGCCGCCATTATACTGGGCATGTTGAATTGTGAACACAGGCCGACATCATATCACTTTTTAGTCATTATTAGCAGACATTTAATCTCAAGTCACAATTGAAATGAATTTCAAAAATACATTTAAAAATATATATTTCGACAAGCCCAATCATGGCTGCTGCAGGGCAGCCACAACTGGACCGAGAATGCGCTACAAGGACACTCGGCGGGGCAAGCGTCAACGTTACTCCAGTATCATGTTGTCGAAGATTATACATCATATCACTTTTTAGTCATTATCAGCAGATATCCATTCTCAAGTCACAATTGAAATGAATCTCAAAAATATTACAACAGACCCAGTCATGGCTTCCGCAAAGCAGACATAACTGGATCTGTTGAAAGACATTCAATAGCATCCGCCAGCAACACACAATCCGGCGCCCCAAACGAGTTAAACTTTCGATAAACCCAGTCACGGCCACCCGCAGGGCTCAGCCAGCGAACGAGCACGATCCTCCAGACAGTTCACCAAGGATATTAACGTAATCCCGTTGGACAGTGTCACCTGAACCTCATAATGTCATAGAACCATGGCTAGGAACGCGTCACGAGAACACCCAGTGGGGCAAGCGTCAACGTCGCTCTAGAATCATGTTGACAAAGGCATTAAATCATCTCACTGTATGGCATTTGATTACCGCACCCAACCCCGAGCAGCAGTTGAGTTGAATTTTAAATATATTACAACAGACCCTGCCGCAGAGCAGGATTTGCCAAAGGAAATTCAAAACCATTCACCAACAACGCACAACCCAGCGTCCCGAGCCAGCCAGATTTCAGAAATATATAAAGAATCTTTCAACAAGCACAGCCAAGGCTGCCGAAGAGCAGCCACACCTGGCCCCACCGAAAGAAATTCGCAGTTCCGCTGAGCTGGTAGAACAGTACGATCGACCAGACAGGTCACCAATGATATTAATGTTATCATGTTGGATAGCGCCACACAAACTTCATAATATCATAGAACCCTAGCAGATCTGGGGGAATGTGTTTTCGAGGATATTCAGTGGGGCATGGGTCAGCACTATTCAAGAATCATTTGACATTTTCTCGCTGCATGGCATTTATTGGTAACATCCAATCTCGAGTCGTAAGTGATTAAAATTTTAGAAACATTACAACAAACCCAGCCATGGCTGCCACAAAGCAGCCATGACTGGATTTGTTGAATGACATTCAAAAATATTCACTGATAACGCATAATCCAATGTCTCAAGTAAATTCGATTTAAAGAATATTTGGAAAGGCATTTCAGCAAGCCGAGCCATGGCTGTTGAGGAGCAGCCATAACTGGACTTGCTGAAAGATATTCACAATTCCGCTGAGCTGGCGAAAAAGTAGGGTTGACCAAACAGGTCACTAAAAAAATTAACCTTACCCTGTTGGATAGCGCCACGCAAACTTTACAACAACAGAGAAACCTGGCTAGAACTGAGGGAATGTGCTATGAGGATATTCCGCGGATCATGGGTCAACTTTGTTCTTAAAACGTTCTAGATACTTTTTCTAGAATCGTGTTCTCACAAATTTGTCATTGTCACGATGCATAGTATTTATTAATAGCAGTTTATCTCTGTTAATAAGTGATTTGAGTTTCAAAAATATTGCAACAAACCCAGTCATGGCTGATGCAAAGCAGTCATAACTGGACTTGATGAAAGACATTCAAAACTCACACAAATGACAGGAAAGTAAGTACACTGGATATGTTCGGTTAATAAGTGGTTTGAGTTTCAAAAATATTGCAACCATCCCAGTCATGGCTGATGCAAAGCAGCCATGACTGGATCTGTTGAAAGACATTCAAAACTCACACAACCGATAGAAAGGTAAGAGAACTGGATATGTACGACATAGATTTGTGGAAAGGTGTGGTTGATCTGACGGAGAGATTACCAGATAATTTAACGTTATCTTGGCGGATGGCTTGTGATCATATACAACTGCGTCATCATCGGTTTTAATATTGGGAAGTGTTACTTCAGCAATTAGATAGTAGGACTAAATCACGGTTAATAAGTGAAGTGAGTTTCAAGAATACTGCAACAAACCCAGTCATGGTTGATGCAAAGCAGTCATAACTGGATTTGTTGAAAGACATTCAAAACTCACACAACTGACAGAAAGTGAGTAAACTGAATATATTCGAAAAGTGAGTAAACTGGATATATTCGGTTAATAAGTGATTTGAGTTTCAAAAATATTGCAACAAACCCAGTCATGGCTGATGTAAAGCAGTCATAACTGGATTTGTTGAAAGCCATTCAAAACTCACATAAGTGGTAGAAAAGTAAGTAAACTGGATATGTTCGACTTAAATTAGACAAAAAGTGTGGTTGATCGGAGAGATTACCAGACAATTTAACGTTAACGTTATCTTGCCAGTTGGCTTGTGATCATATGCAACTTCACTGGTTCATCTTCTGTAGATATTGAGAAGTGTTACTACAGCCTTTAGTTAAATTGGATTACTGCAATTGACTGCAATTGACGGGATTGTCAAAATTCACGGTTGTTATGGAAACTAATTTTAATGAGTATGAATGGTATATTTACCAGTACGTGTGACGAGGAATAACATCACCACCGGTGCCCGGCAGACACCGAGGACCAAAATAAGACTCTGATAATTCCTAAGATTAACCAACAATGTATGATTGAGATGTGTTCAAATTAATCTTATGTACAATGCGGTACTTTTTTTCAAGCCTATCAATCTGCCAGGGGGTTATGACCCTTTCGACGGAGTCATCCCTGTGTTTCACAAAGATGACTCTGTCGAAAGACCACGAATCCTGTAACTTTTTCTCCCGAACCATAGCACGAGCTCGCCGAGCTATGGCAGCACGAGACGCAGTCAGGTCCTCATTGAGGAAGACACCAGGGCTATGATTATGTTGGCGATTGGGTTCAGATGGAATCTTAACAGATTTAAGTTTGGTTCGTGAACGATACAGATTATTACGTAATCTGTAACTGTTTAGACGGAAGATGATAGTGCGAGAATTTACAGGCTTCCGATTAATAACTTTCTGGCCCACACGATGGCTCCTGGAAATATCATCGATCGACATCTTAACACCTAATTTGCCGGCTATATCAACAACAATTTTATCTGTATCTTCATAAGACGTTTCAGGAATCCCCGATAGGCGTAGATTGGTTCTGCGACCGTACTGCTCGAGGTCATCGATCTTATCCGCGAGCTTCTGGACCTCCTTATTTATCTTTGGAGTTTAGTTCATCTTTTAATGTCTTAACAGACTTTTCTAGCTCACTAAATACGTTCGTTGGCTGCCTCAATGAACACGGATTTCAAGACTTCCCTGGCCGGCGGATTTTGCAGCAATCTGGTGAAAGCGATAGCCCTTCGTTCGTCGTTACCCATTCGAGACGTCTGATCCCTGGGAGAATCAGGCTCAGAGGTAAAAAAGTCAGACAGGTCATGCTCCTCTTCGGAGCTCAGATACTCACAGTATTTCTTATTCCCAATAGGAGAGGGTGTCGAACTTAATTGAGACATATTTCTTTTAATATTATTTTTTGTTGTTAGTCGATAAGTCAAGTAACCCCCCATTGTCATTAGAAACGGATACTGTGACATCAGTCACCACCTGAGAGCACTCCATACTTGTCGGTGCTAAGGCCGACTCGAGGGTTAATTTGGCACAGATCAGTTGGAGTGCAGTTTGGTTTCGTTTTTTTTTTTATCACAATTGATATCCAAAGAGATCTTCACATTAATATAGTCAATGAGCACAATGAATGTTTTCAATAACTTGATGAATTATCTGAGCGACAGCTCAGGACTATAAAATAACACGAGTGAATGGAACTGACCACGTCCGTTTCAATACAACTGCAGTCGAAACTAAGTAGGACAATGAGTAATAAGACAGTCAGCAAAAATTTTCATGCTCAGTATTCCTATGAATTGCACATCGGTTCGTTAGATCGTAAGATCGTTAATCCTCCGTTAATCCTATGAATTTAGATCAGTCACCAAACACCAGTACCAGATTTCGAATAGAAGCATCTTTTTCAAAAATAGCAAGCAAGTTACACAGGTAATCACAGGGAGCCGCACATTACTTGACAGTTCACAGGCGAAACACTGGTAGACCGTTGCTAATGAAAACAAGTATGGCCTCCATTGTCAGGATACCACCGACACATAAAATACGAATTTTCCGGTCCTCTAAGACCACTATCCTCAAATATCAGCAAAGGTTCGAATCAAGATTACTTAACACACATCCTGTCCAGTAAATATCACCGCCACAACATTAAAAAACACCAAAAAACGACTTCGAAGCAGGAGCTGATCTATCAATGATCAACAACCATCAAATCACGTGATAAGCAAACATTTCTGTTGAGTTTTCAGTTACTTGTGTGAACGTATCTTCCTTTTCAGTTTAATTACGTTTGAACGCGGGGCTCATTGCTCATATTCATAGGTTATCAGAAGAAACCTCTATGTTGCCTGGTGTCGTGCATTCTTGGTCTCTACAATAACGTGGCGAGTTAATTAACATTTACTTTCTCTCTCTTAAACCTATAGTTCCACACAAATACATAGTGACCCAGCTCCTTGATAAACTTAATGATTAGTATACATTTGCTATCTGTCATATCTGATCTACTCTTTAAAACCAGGCTTCTCTATATATGGAAACGACAACAATAAGCCTTCAGCTTACCATCGAATCCAATCCACATACTATTGTACATTACTATCAGATACTATTGGAAATTAATATTGTTTAAACTAAGCTAATTCAAGCGGTCGGTGACAATTCTGACACAACAATCTCCGAATGGATGTAAACTAACCCACTGCAGCGCATTAATTATGACCCACGAGTTGTTATCCGTGGTTGCACAAGACTTGAACGAAAACGTTATCTCGACGGCTTACTGGGCTACTACATGTACTAATTCCGATTTCGAATAGAGGTTGCAATATATCGATATAGAGGACCAAAAGAACCTACCATGGCAGCTTCAGAGATTACAAATGCGGCCATGCATATTCGTGGACTTGCTCACTGGTTAGTTTCGTTAATTTGAGCAAAACAATCCTGATTTTCTTTTCCCGAAAGCGATTTCCTCAAAAAAGAAAACGCCAGAAGATAATGGGTTCAACACACAACATACACATGAGTCTGGTGTTTTCCTCAACCAGCAACCAGCTACTAAAGTACAGTATCTTCCCCTTCTAGACATGAGCCCAGCTGACACTGATAGTGTGTTGATAGCAATTAAACACGTAAAAAGATAAGTGAAGTCACAGTGAAAGAGTAAACAATATATACATGCGACCAGTAATTGAGGGATGTGGTTGAAATTCGTTGTCACTCCTTCACTGTTGAGTACTTTCAGTGAGATGGCAGAACATATAACCTCGCGCTGGCCTGTCTTCAAGCCAATTCCCATCATGATTTTATCATTGAAAGGATGAATGACCACTTCATTTACTAGCAACGAAACTCACGATGCCTTACTTCGCTTCTGTCGGACGCTGGAACTATTTCTGGTGTGCCACTGTTTACATCTTGAAAACGTGGAAGTTTCCGCCAGACCTCTAGAAACTTTTAAACCGAAAGCACGTTTTGAGACACAACTCTAGATTGTGGAACGGTACCTGGTCAGATATGATGATAGAGGTGACGTTCATGAGGTATGGTAAGGGATTAAAGTCATAGCATTGAGTCCGAAGTCAGTTCAGAAATTAAGTTGAACTGAGGAATCTGTAATGGCGGGGGTTGCATGTCATGCTTCTGTGATGGTAGAAAGTTCAGACCTCAACCCAATGTCGAGACAAGAAATAAACCCTCTACATGCCTCAGGATCACGCTGCATATCTTCAAAAACCAGAGCATTTGTGCCGGAAAAAAAACATACCAGATTCTGCAGCACCCCGACACGACAACCCTCTCACATATCACCAGATCTCCTATCTAAACGGTGGCGGTAGTACAGGGAAGCCGACTAGAGTAAACGATGTTTTCCGGATCAAGGACGCTCTGATGTTCACTCCGACTCATCGAATAGCCAAAGAAATGAGGGGCAGGGTGTTAAGGTCCATACCTATCACAGCTTCTTCCGGTGGAGCCGACAGAACGACTGGATGCCAGAGACAATGGACCAGAACTATGTCCAGCGAGTCATCATTCGGGACAAAGTATGTACTATTGCAAAACGATACTTGAAACCTTCCGGAACTAGCTAGATCAGTGGGGTGTTCAGGTAGTCTCTTGTGGTGACTAGGGCCAACCACCACATATCACATGGAATGCCACACTACTGGCTCCAGCAGCCCAACGATTACTACGAAGAGGTTGAGTTTGACTACATGGCATAGGTTGTAGCTCTCAAAACCCTAAAGAGAGCCTCAAATCAGACAGATGTCAGTGCAAAAGGGTGGGTGAAGCTTTCCCTCGCATTCTTGGATGTGACCGGTTTGTGGAGCAGTGGAAGCCAGGCAACCTGATCCTTATCAGCCACAAGAAAGTCTGATATGAAGCTCAGGAGTTGCTTTTTCCAGAGACAAAAAAAACATTTCTCAACCTCCCCCGTTCCGCTCCTGTACCATCCCCAAGATAGTTGGCGACAGAACATTCTGGCCACTGTTCCTGATCTTCTTATCGACGAGCGGCCGGACCAGGAAGTCCCCGGTTTGAACGATTTTGAAGTGGCCCACCTCACGCAGTTAAAGCGAATGAACAAAATATATATTGCGCGAACTGACGCCTCAAGCACGCGCTCAGTCCACTCCGGCCAGGGACTTACAATATAAACCCCTCAGAGAAGGTTTGAATCGTTGACGACTATTTCGAGTGGTCCTATATGACATACTCAGCGGTGTCCAGGGTGGAGTACTTGAGTCAGCTTCAGAAGGTGGCCCGTCTATCCGAGAAGCAAGAGAGAATCGACTTCAGACAGCCTACTGGGCGGAGACTTCGGAAGATCATCTAGAAATAGCTTGTGGACCACAAACTCAATGACCATCCGAAACGAGTTCACTTAATGCCACCTCATGTTCATTTATGTTATAGCAGTGATTCCGTTAAATACAAGGATTTAAAGTTTAATGGATGTGTAATAAAGTGTGAATGTCGATTGAGCGTATGGAGTAGGTTTTGTGCAACATGAAGACCTCCAAACTAGTCTCGCTGATGGATTCTATCGCCCATTCAGCAAGAAAATGATGACAATGGCGCCAAAGAAACATACAATCAAAGTGACAGATACAACTTTGGTTGATACTTCTCTTATATATTCGGGAATCGTTGAGCGTCCGTCATCTGGCCAGAACCTGCAAATGAAGGATTTACTCAAATACGCGCATGCACAGTTCCCATTGTCCAAGTTTCTTGAATCAGGTGACTTAAGTGGTGCAAGCTCTTAGTTGATTTGAAGAACACACTTGCAGAAAGCTGTCTCCACCAAGGTTTATTATTATAGACAGTTGTGCCACCATATGGATATTGGACTGGACCACAAATGTAGCTGTCACAGATTCCATATCAACATCCGCAAATTATATCCTGTCGCAAGTGAAGAAGTCAGATACAGTACGGTCGCCGTGAACTGGTCACTTTCCAGTTCACGTTGGTTGTATCTGACTTCTTCACGGACGCAGTAATAGTAGATTCCAAACACTAATTATAGCAAAAAATCATCAAAAATTTAATTAATGAAACACCGGGTGTAACCAGGAGCTTCATTAATTTAAATTTTGCTGATGGTGATTTTTATTACCTGATAAACGCATGCGTGGGCATCACTGCCCACGCGTGGGTTATGACTAGTGCGCGGCGGCTGTACTGTACCTCGTGTTCATCGGGTACGTTGACGTCATTATTAACCCTTTACCCAAAATAACGGCCAAAACTGTCCAGCGCTTTCACAAAAATAGCCATTTAACTTTTATTATTTTTTCATTTTTTGTCTCAAAAACATAGGTTATGACCCCTCTTTGGAACGACTCGTCGAGTTCGTTCCAATGAGGGGTCATAACCTATGTTTTTGAGACAAAAATGAAAAAAATTAGGTATTCATGATTTTTTTTTTTTTTTTGCAAGTGTCGTCTGCTTTTCACGTGAAAGTGAGTCACTCAAATTCTCTTGTTATCACGGGTGAATCGTACAAACCAATAAGCAATAGTTCAAGTATTGTGCGGAACTTGTCAGGTTATATACCGAGCACGAAGTGGCTGACTTCATTATATGCCAACGGGTCAATTATATTCAGAAGTCCCACAATAAAGTAGGTTGCATTAATGTCATTTCTGATGGCAGAGACGTGCTTGCCCTCCAAACCTGATTCTATTGGAAGAATAAAACGATCAGTTTACTGACAACGAAAGCCACGAGGGGGGTGGAGGGGGGTAGGCAGGCTATTGATATTGGCGAAACCGTTAAGGCAAATGCAGAAATTGTCCCAAAACTCATCGCAGCTCATGCAACTACTGCTGTTTGGGGTTGCGACACTGTCGTGCATGTGTTGCCAAAGTAGGCACACTGAATAGACAAACGAAGCACTTCTTGGACAGCATTGGTGATAGTCAACGAGACATGAAAATTGTGTTCTTTCATGCCAATCAATTAATCAACACTTGCTATTGTCATTCAGTCACGAAAATGACGGAAGCAGGAGTGAAAGTTTGAACATCAAAATAGTAAAGGCGCTGCTTATCTGCTCCCAAACTAGTTAGCCATCCTCTCAGAACCGAATCTTTTCACGAGAATGTTAAACGTGCGCATCGTCAAGTAATCACTGGTACGTTTCTGAGTCTGAGGTAACGTTGAAATGTGACACAACGTATTACGGATGGATCATCGATGATCAATCGAGGGCATTGATCCCATTAGGCATTCCAGAGTATAGACACCCTGCTCCTGCTGGGGTATTGATGCTGTGTGACTCGGTGAAGGCATGTTTTTCTAAGAGAGCACATGTGTTTCTGGAAACATACTAAACATGATGGTGTGAAGTTGCAGAGGAGATTCGAATTTGAATCACAATGAGCTGACTTTTAAAAATGTTGCATCACGTGATACTGACATGAAGCAGCGTCTGTTTTTTATAATGCCTATTCTTTTATACTACATGATGTGGGAGCTCTTTCGAGGGAATTTATTGCATGTTGTGGGAGCTCTCTCGTGGGAATTTCATAATTTGCAGAATGGGTCATAGCATCAATTGTTTTTTCATTTTTGCTCGTCATTTAAATTCTCGGCCATCTCTAAAAAATAAAAAAATAAAAAGCATTTATGAACACAAAAGATGCCTGATTACTTTCAGAACACGAGTCATGGGCATGTCTTTGAATTTTTAATCATTCTTCTGTATAAGATAGAAATTGATTGACTTGGGCATATTTGTTAGATTTGCGGCCATTTTGGCGCCAACTGGGATATCAGCTAATAGGAATAACTTGATTTCATTCTAGAGTATACGCCTACGTGAAAATATGGTTCAGTTTGACCCATGTAGAAGAAAGCCTTTGGAGATTTTCGCAAAACTAAGTTTTCAAATTTACATAAATTTCGCGACCAAACTGGAGGCCATCCCGGTGAAATAGTTCAATAACTCGCACTTTTGTGCTCAAATGGCATGGACTGATGCCATTTATATTCAATGAGATAACTTATCCTAAACACGATGAAATGGCATAGAAATCCCGTGTTCTCGATGCAAATATTCTGGCGCCATTTTGTCAGTCATTTTTAAGAATGGCAAATAACTCAAAATGCCCAAGGTTTACAGAGTGGTCCAAACGTTTTCGGGGTTCATTACAACAAGTTGCCGTAGAAACGTGGGAAAAAATTATTGTTCACTCCAAAATTCCCAGGTTCGACCCAAAATCGGTTACGTTTGTTGCTAAATAGGTGGAAGTTTCGATTTGTTCTCCAAAATATGGAATTATGCTTATACAGTTAAAACCAGAAGTCCAGTCACGAACTGTGCGCTTATCTAGGTTAATTGCGCGTAGGAACTGCGCGCAATTGCCATATCGAATGGCATCCAATGCATGGCAGGTTCTCCTGGTCACTCATAGCAAACACAGGCAATGTTTCTGCCAATGGATCTGCGGGGTTAACCGGAGGTCCATTGGCTGAAACATTGCTTGTGCACAGGCCATATGTACAGAATTTGATAGCCTTACTATGGTCATAACGTGTAGATTAATGCACAGATCGACGTGCTATTTGTGCGCATTTTATGACAGGACTTCTAGTTTTAACTGCAGAACAAAACCTGACGATTTTATTTTAATTAGAATTTGCGAATGAAAGATGATCTCTATATATATTGTTGGTTTAAGATATTTTTAATAAAAACTTACTGACGTGTTTATCAGCAATTACGAATATTTATTATCGGGTAACTACTCTTTTCCTCCACTTCGACGTTTTCTTTTGTCTTTATAGATCTTTGTCCAACTAGGAAGGGTTACAAATATGCACCTGATTTCAACCTGTGTTACAGAATCGGGTCTGATGATGGAAGTTGGGCTGAACACAGAGACATTTGTCTGAGAGAAGGAGGACATCTGTTGTTTATTGAAAGCCAGGAAGTAAATGATTTCATCATGGATATCTACAAAGCAGGTAAGTGAGGCAATGTTGGAAATGCCAGCTTTCGAGATTCATTACGTACGTCAGACAGAGTTAGATGGCAGGGTTACAGACGATCAAGATCAAATCGCATTAGAACTAGTCAAGCACTGGGAAAAGGTAAACGATAAGCGATGGGGCATGGGGAACCCACCGGAGTGTCCGAACCAGGTCGAAGAAAATCTATCGAACTTCGTGTGCAGCGAAATTAAAACGGAGGAGGTGCGAAAGCTGATCTCAAAATAAATTAAGGAATGGAAAAGCGGGAGGGATGGACGAAATTCCTAATGAGTTTATCAAAAAAAGGGGAGAGGAACTCTTGGAAAACCTAACTGCCTTATTCAATTTAGCCATAGAAAAACAAGAGGTCCTAAATGAGTGGAGAGAAAGCAAAGTGACATTTATTCACAAAAAGGGGGAAAAAGATGTTTTGAATAATTATCGAGGGATCTCTGTCAGTAGCAACATTGGAAAAGTTTTCTGTAAAGTCCTGTATGGGAGATTAGAGGAGGTGATTGATGAGAAGGGTTGTTTTGGGAGAGATCCAGAATGGCTTCCGGAAGAGAAGGGGAGTCACTGACCATCTTTTCACGCTATCCCAAATGATAGAATCCGCGAAAGCAAAAAAGAAAAAGATGTTTATGGCCTTTTTGGATGTTAAAAAGGCATACGATAGGGTATGGAGGGAGGGTATGTGGCGCAGGCTGGAGGCTCTGAGCTTGGGAGGCGAGTTTGTTGGAATTATGAAAGCATTATATAAGATGTACAGGGTGAACTTAGTCTGGAAACATAACAACAAAACGTGTGCCTATGGAGATAGGCCTAAAACAGGAGTATGTCCTTTCGCCAATTCTTTTTGCATTGTACATCAAAGGTTTAGGAGATGAACTCCTGCATAGGAGAGAGAGAGACAGAGACAGAGGGGCTAGCAGTTGGGGACCTGAAGATCCCAGGGCTTTTTTTGCAGACGATATGGTGCTAGGGTCAGAAAGCGAAGTGGGACTAGCGAAAATGCTGGGAATTGTCGGGAAATATGGGAGCAAATGGAGACTCGAACTTAATGAAAGCAAGAGCAAAGTTATACCTGTGGACCGCAAATTGGACCCCATTCGAAGGTGGAGAGTGGGGGAGTTCTGTATTCCGGAAGGTAGCAGCAAACTTCTTAGTGTAGGAGAGACAGGTGACTACGAGTATCTGGGGGTAAATATAAACATCACAGGAAGAGGCATCTGCGGAAACCACACAAATAAATTGATTTTGAAGGGGAAGCGAATCCTTACCTAAATGAAACTTATAGGGAGAAACAGTTTCAATAAGGTTTTCGTGGGGAAAACCATTTGGGAAATGGTGGGTCTGCCAAGTATAACATACGGTACGGAAGTGATACCCCTAAACCAGACGGTTGTAAAGATCTTTGAAATCCTGCAGAACGATGCGGGCCGATAGATAACGGGGTCGAGTATTGCCGCAGCACTAGAAGCAATCAGGGGTGAGCTTGGGTGGATGAGGATCAAAGACAGGATAGACTTATTGAAACTCGGTTATTTTAATTATTTGGTAAATCTCCCCGACAGCCGATGGTGTAAAGTAATGTTTCTGAGAATTTTCAACTCAAACATCAAGATAGGGTGGATGGTCCAAGTGAGGGAGCTAATAGAGAACTACTCATTGGAGATATCAGACCTAGACGTTGAGGCAAGCCAGGGTAAAAAAATCGCTAGAGAAAGGGTCATGGAGGATGGTAACCGTAACTGGCGAGAGGGAGTCAAATCAAGAGGTCTTTGGGTGGCCTGCGTGATAAAGAGAAGCCTGGTTTTAAAGAGTACCTTGGTGGCACCTTTTGCGAGCTCACTGTTGTTCAAGCGGAGGTCGCTGTCCCTGGAGCTGAGGGGAAACATTGGGGAAAACATTGAAAAGCAGTACCAGATGTGTAATTTGGGCGTGGTGGAGACCCTGGAACACTTTCTTCTAGAATGCCCAAAATACCAGTCTAAAAGAATAAGATTCACTGGGAGTATAATCGGGAAGGTTGATGGGAGAATGAAGGACACGTGGTTAGTGGGAGACTCAAAGGAGAGGGTTAATATGCTAATCTGAGAGATTGGGAAGAATGGGGCAAGGGATGTCATCAAGCAGTTCGTTTCCGAGTGTTGGGAGGAGAGAAGAAACGTGGGAATAGGGAGGGAGTTGGGAGTACAGGGGTAACCAAGGACTTCTCATCCGAGAACCGCGACAAACCAGCGACCGCCCAAAGTGTTATTATTATTATACGTACGTCATTGTGGATCACAAAACCGGACAGACAATTTCAACCGGATCTTGACTGGGTCGCGATCCGGTCGAAATTCTTTGTCTGCCTACCTTACAACAACGCTTTGGCATCTCAACTGTGAAAAGATAAATGTAAGAATATCTCTCTCTCTCTCTCTCTCTCTCTCTCTCTCTCTGTCTCTCTCTCTCTGTCTCTCTCTCATCTCCCCTTCTCCCCCCCTTCTCCCTCCCTCTGTCTCTCTCTCTCTCTCTCTCTCTCTCTCTCTCTCTCTCTCTCTCTCTCTCCTCTCTCTCTCTCTCTCTCTCTCTCTCTCTCTCTCTCTTTGGGATATCATTTGACATTTATAACCAAGAATCAAACCTCGCGTTATTTATTTTATTTATTTGAAGATTTTTTTGTTTTCTGCGATCTTCATAATTATCAAAGTTCATAATAAAGTGCTGCTCAGCTTCAATTTTGCCGGAGTCAAGGCGCCTACATATATACTCGTTGTGCGGAACAGGAGGTTGCCAGTGTCGCCCCCTTTCTGTAGCTAGTGAGCGACTGCTTACACAAAGTCTGGTAAATAGCTGTTTTGCACTTAACAACTTGGCAAGTAAAGGCTACCATTACATTTCTTATGTCTTGTAGTTACTCACTGCGCTTGCAATCTTCCAAGGTTGAGCAAATTGGGCAAACAATAATTGTTTCCCCCTCCCCCCTCAAGAGGAAAAAGGCGTTTTTATTGCCTAAACTACTGGACATCAGACAAATACCACATAGCAAAACGTCTATTCGATTGTATTCGGTATTCATATGTCCGCCTTTCTGGAGCCGTGATTTATTTATTTATTGGAATTTAACGACACTTTCGACAGCCAGAATCACCTCATGTCGGACAGTTTTATAAGTGGAGGAAGCTGGAGTACCCGGAGAGAACCACCGGGCAATGGCGAGCAGCTGTCCGACTCCCAAAATACCAAATCTACACAAGCAGGATTAGCATTGGTTGAATACAAGTGCACCGTCGACGTGCAGTGCGCCTTAGTACACAGCGCCACCGTAGCGCCACCGTGGCCCCACGTGGGCAATGGGGGTAAAGTGTCTTGACGCAGGTGGGATTCGAACTGAGGACCTCTCCGTTTGTAGCCTGCACATCTATCTACTGAGCCATCGCGCCCCTTGGAGCCTTGATTTACTTTTTGATGATGATAAAACTTAAGTGTTCTTTGATTGTGTAGGTGTCATGTTGTGATGGAAAACGCCGTTGGAAAGAGGCTTTCAGGGCCCCTTCTAAACGTGTATTAGATTACAGCACCTTATCAGAGCATGAAAAAATAATTTTCCTACAATATAAGCGGCGGTAGTCTTGGCTGCTCCCTCTCCAGACCATGTCTGTGGGGAAAAGTTTTTGTCCGTTGGAAAAACTTCTCTCGAATACAAAGATTTTCTCTAAAATCCGCTAAATTTTTTTTAAAAGTTTACCATTTTAACCTTTAACCCAAAACACAATTTCAAAATTTGTTGTTTTAAAAAAAAAAAAAAAATTAAACTGTATAATATATCACCCCAACCCCCTCATTGGAACAAGCTCGATGAGCCCGTTCCAATGAGGTGTCACATGATATGGCTTTGATGACATAGAAAAAAAATTCTAAAATATAAGCAGCGCAGTTCTAGGCTACTCCCTTTCCTGACCATGTCAGTTGGAAAATTTTGCTGTTCGAAATATTTCTGCTCGCTCGAATGCAAACATTTTCTCTTAATGTCGCTAATTTGAAAAAAAACGTTGACCATTTTAAACATTTACTCTACGGACACGACATTAAAATATGGGGGAGGGGGTTAAACGTTTTGAAAAACTTTTGTAAAAACTATATCATATGATATCTGATTAGAACGAGCTCGACGAACTCGTTCCAATGAGAGGACACATAATAAGGCTTTGTTGCAATCTTTGAAAAATTTCCTTTTCTCAACTGCTTAATTTGTTACTTCCGCTGGAGCATTCGTTAGGTCAAGGGTGAAAGAAATATATTGAGTGCCGATGGTCAACGACAGGGAACACTATCGAAAAATTGTAAATCTTGCTCCACCGTAACGGAAGATTTCAAGATCATGGCTTCCAGTCTGAGCATTGTTCTGTAAAACACAGATGGAGAGGTTTTCAGAGACCTTTCCAAAATGCATTAGATCACTGCACCTTATCAGTGCCTGGAAGAAAACAATTTTCCTAAAATATTTGTGGCGGTATTCTAGGCTACTCATCTCAGTCTTACACTCGCTCCATTTTTTATATCAGTGTTGTCTTTCTCTTGCTTAATCCACCGCACAATGATATGGAAATATCAAAATTCACCCAGTATTTAACCAATTCAGTCTTGTTTGACAGAGCTCATTGAGCCCTGTCAAACAAGATTGAATTGGTTAAATTCCAAGCAGCAGTGTGGTAAATATTTCTTGCTTGGAAATATCGATATTTTGACATCAGGGTGCAGTGAGTTAAACAACGAACTGGTTGCTGAAACAGTTGACGTTATCCATATCAAGGTTCTTGACATATTTAAGTTCTTCACATCTGTTCCTTGTAAAAATATCGTCACACACAGATCTATTGTTGATATTTTATAACCCATCCACCAAGTCCCAATGGGCCCATTCATGTCTTTCCATTATGGCGTACGAACAGGTTCGAAAATAATTATTGAGGTACATACTATATTATTTGAGGTTCATCCTATATTATTTCAGGTTCATCCTATATTATTTGAGGTCCATCCTATATTATCTCAGGTTCATCCTATATTATTTCAGGTTCATCCTAAAATAATATTTATGACCCTCTCGTACGCGATCAATAATTTGTCCGATCCTGGATGGACTATAATTATTGTTTCATGTTGAACCAGGTTCGACATAAATATTTGAGGTTCATCCTATATTAATTGAGGATGAACCTAGAATAATTTGTCCGACCCTGGATCGGCCATAATTGTTGTTTCATGTTGAACCAGGTTCGACATCAATATTTCAGGTTCATCCTATATTAATTGAGGATGAACCTGAAATAATTTGTCCGATCCTGGATGGACCATAATTATTGTTTCATGTTGAACAGGTTCGACATAAATATTGCAGGTTCATCCTGTATTAATTGAGGGTGAACCTGAAATAATTTGTCCGACACTGGATGGACCATAATTATTGTTTCATGTTGAACCAGGTTCGACATCAATATTTCAGGTTCATCCTATATTAATTGAGGATGAACCTGAAATAATTTGTCCTATCCTGGATGGACCATAATTATTCAGGATTAGTGCCGGGGTGGGGAGAGTCACCCAATGTCATGACAATTTTTCATTTCACCTCTAGATCTTGAAAGGGGCCTTCCTGAGGTAATTTTTTACTGGGAATATTATGGTGCGGTTAGGGCCGCAGGCCTGCCCAAGTTACTCTTTTGAAGTCAGGGCTGTGGTTTTATGAACTGTTTTTTCTTAGAAATTTACCGTACAGCATCGGGTAACCCTGCTAGTATTTGTTAAAACCTGTTTTGACTCATCATTTTCACACAGGTAACAATGTTGGGAAGCAGTTTAGTATGCCAGAATGCTCGAAATGCATCCCCACCCCCTCTTCCCCCCACAGAATTTCAAATTGCTCTGCGGCTCCTGGGTCAGCATGTTTTCGGTGTCATTGTGGGGCATGTCACGGTGTTATGTTCATGGAAGCAGGTGCCTGTTTTGAACAAATCACGCGGTAATGCCTTAGCTGTAGGGTCGTCGCTAGAGCCTTTTAATGGGGGGTGGGGGCGGTGAGAGCCCTTGAAATTCCAACTGGGTAGTGGGCGCATTCTTGGCAAACTATTAGAACTGTAGATCCTCCTAATTCGGCGAGCACGGTCGCGCCGGGCCGACCATGGTTCGGCCTGATGTGAGAAAATTTTCAATCCTGACTTTTTCAATCCATGACTCCCGGTGTAGAAAAAAAAACCCTAGCAGAACCAGCTTGTGCACTGTGGATGGCTCCGTATGCCTTTTTATAGTGGCCATGAGACATACAACAAAATCCACAAGTTTTGCCCCTCCCCAACACCACCATCGGCAATTTTTTGAAAGCTTTAAGATTCCTGATAAGTAGTAGACCCCTTTGAGGACCTATATCAGTAAAAAACAAATTGGTCATAGCTTTTGGTGCCGCTCTCCAATCCCACCCCTGCACTTTTTTAAACCCGACAATGACCATCAAGTAGGTCAATTTTGGGCACTATGGATGGCCCCATATTTATTTCTATAGCAGACACACAGACAAACAAACACACATACGAAATCCATCATTTTTGCCCTTCCCCACCCTACCCTACCGAGGCACTTTTTTGAACTGCTCCATTAAATTTTTAAACTTCACGAGACGTTTGCCCGATATGTTGGTTAGCAGTGATGTGGACCATGCCGGACCGCCAATGGTGTTCCGGTCCGTCCGGTCCAAGAAATAGCGGTCCGATATTCGGGCAGGCGGTCCGTTTTTTTTCTAGATGGACCGGTCCAAGGCGGTCCAATTCAGGGGCACAGGTCTCTCTCTTTAGAGTGTGTGTGTGGGGGGGGGGGGGGGGGGGGGGGGCTACACAATGCGCAGGGCCAACCATGTTTTGGTCCTGCGGGCGGAAATTTGAAAATGTAAGCTGAAAATACACGATTTCCGCCTATCGCAGTATTGCTCGGACACACAACGCCCAGGGCCAAGCATGGTTTAGCCCTGCGGGAGGAAATTTTCAAAAAGCAGGCTGAAAATACGCGATTTTCGCCTATTGCAGCATTGCTCGAACAATATCAGCTGCTATCGGACCTATATATGTGGGAGGAGCGCGGGGGACATAACATGCAAAGCCCCTCCCCCTCCCGAAAAACTTTGTGGGGCACACGCCCCCTCGCCCCCCCCCCCCCCTCGCCCCCCCCCCCCCCCCCCCCCCCATGATCTGCGCCCATGGTCCAATTTAATAGGGTCACCACACCAAACCTACCAGATGAAATACAGGGACCAAGTTACTACCAACTAAATAGTTTCCATGTGCACATAATCCAGATCGGGGTTTATAGAAATAGATACACAACACACATTGAAATTCTTTGTCGACAAAGGAATTGAATGACAGCTTCTTGTCACCGAATTTGAGCGTTCACTATTTTGGGAACTTTTTTGTAGAACCGCTCATCGCTGATACCTTCACCCGACAACGGTGACAGGAATCACAGGATGCAGGTGGTTGATTGGTGACAGATTGGCTCAATATAGTTGACAGTTACTTCAAACTAACTCGACTTCAATGTATTCACCGTCTATCAAGATGAAATTATCAGTTTGTGTATCAATTGGGAGAGTGCAAAACTTCCCTTTGTGTCTCCCTGGCCCGGACCGGTCCAGCGTGCCTGTTTACCAATACAGCAGGGACGGCCCGGTCCTCATCGGACCGTACCGCGGACCACGCCTGGACCGGTACCGGACCGTTTGTTCGCGGTCCGATCCGCAACACTTTTGGTTAGCGAGTCATATTTCAATATTAAAACACAACTTGTTTGTAACAGTACAGTAAACAATCAACACTGCCCATTTGACATTTTCATGGGAAAAAATCTTATTTATTTTGCGTGATTACAAAGGGTCGAAAAAAAATCGTGTGAAGCGCATACAAAACAATCTCTCAGCGGGATTCTTTGTCTGAAGCTGTGTTCCTGCATCAAGTTTATCTTGCTTTTTTCCCCCAGTTATGTCCCATTGTTCGGGTTTGTAACGACTCAACTGATTGGCTCGTGGAGAGTATTGCATCGTGTGATTTTAGCATCATCCTGAATAATTATGGTCGATCCAGGGTCGGACAAATTATTTTAGGTTCATCCTCAATTAATATAGGATGAACCTCAAATATTTATGTCGAACCTGGTTCAACATGAAGCAATAATTATGGTCCATCCAGGGTCGGACAAATTATTTCAGGTTCATCCTCAATTAATATAGGATGAACCTCAAATATTGATGTCGAACCTGGTTCAACATGAAACAATAATTATAGTCCATCCAGGGTCGGACAAATTATTGATTGCGTACGAGAGGGTCATAAATATTATTTTAGGATGAATCTGAAATAATATAGGATGAACCTGAAATAATATAGGACGAACCTCAAATAATATAGGATGAACCTGAAATAATATAGGATGAACCTCAAATAATATAGTATGTACCTCAATAATTATTTTCGAACCTGTTCGAACGCCATATTCCATTTCCTGGTACTGAAGGAATTTGAATAAGTTAAAGTTGTTCATGCTTGCTGGCGTTTTAAATGCGTTGTTCGTTGACACGTGTCGACATGTGTGTGTTTTATTGAAATTGTTTGAAAAGATTGAAAAAATAATGTTTAAAATAAAATATTTTGATATCGTCTGCGGTAGGCAAAGAGTTTTAAGAATGAAAGATCGTAGGTTTGATCGTGACCCATGCCAGCTGTTTTGCATCGTTAGGCAAAGATACTTAATTCTGTCTACCCAAGTGGGAGCAGGATAGCGAAATAACGAAGAAATAGCCTCAAACATGTTGACGATACACTTAAAAGGCCTTAGGAGTAAGCTGGGGAGATCGACAGTTACTCGCAAGTGCCCGATGGTTTTCTCCTGGAACTTTGATTTCTTTCACCGTAAAACACCCTGTCACGATAAGATCCTAACTGTTGGAATTGGCATTGAACACCCCCCCCCCCCCCCCCCCCTTCACAATATGAAGTCTTTAGCCCTAAACAAGTTAAATATCCGTTTCTCAGGCCCATTTGGCTGCCTCATGCTCCTCTTTTTATTCCCAATGCAAACTTAAAAGAATAAAAATTAAAAAGTGTATGTTTGATATTTTACCCAAGTTAACCCTTTACCCAACGTAACGGCCAAAACCGGCCAGCGCTATTCTCAAAAATCGCCAATTAATTTTCAAAATATTTTCATTTTTTGTCTCAAAAACATAGGTTATGACCCCTCGTTGGAACGAGCTCGTCGAGCTCGTTCCAACGAGGGGTCATAACCTATGTTTTTGAGACAAAAAATGAAAAAAAATAGTTATTCAAGAATTTTTTTTGCAAGTGTCGTCTGCTTTTCATGTTAGGTAAAGGGTTAATAGAATTGATAAATTTGTCTCTTGAGTGCTACTTTGCTTTGCAATTTAGTATTGCAATGCCTCCTTCCACTCAAGGAACGAAATACACCACCAATCACCATCCATGCTAAAATATTGATTATGAGGTCTAAAACATAAAACAAACCAAGAACATGAACTTTTGATGGCAAAGAAATAATTACAAAAATAAAAACTAAAAGACAAAAATGACCAAGCGCCCGCCCGCCCGCCCGCCCGCCCGCCCGCCCGCCCGCCCGCCCGCCCGCCCGCCCGCTCGCTCGCTCGCACAACCGCCCGCTCTCACAACGGTCCGCCAGCCCACACACCCGCCCACGGCCAATTTTACAAAATTGGCCTGAGAAACAGAAGATCTACTTTGTGGAGCCTAAAGTTTTCTTTTTCCATCTTTTTAGATTACTCATTTTTGGAGGTGATACACATTGATGGTACCGACGAAAGGAAAGAAGGCACATTTCGGAACTTTGAAAATAAAGTTATCACATGGATGGCTTGGAGAGATGGTGATCCGAACGGTGAAGACTGCATTGTTCTTAGCGCAAAGTGGGGATACACGGTTATAGATCTTTTTTGCTACAACATCCCGTATCTTCACGAAGGATACGTGTGCCAAATAGATATATGATAAACTGAAACTGTAACTGTAACTGTAACATCTCAATGTTAATGAGTGTTTTGTTTGGTTGCTGCTCTTTGTCTCTTTTCGGGACTGCAAGAATACACAAATAAAGGTGTGTCGATAGAAGACGTTATCTGTTTGTCGATATGTCTACGCACAAGTACCAAGATCAAAAATACAGTCGGGGCAACGAAACGTGGGTGGTGTTCACGTGTCTTCCTCCATTACACCATCGTCCGCCACAAATCCACCCCCCCCCCCCCCACCACACACACATATATATATACACCCTCACCCAACACACCCTCGTTGTCTAGTTTAACTGCTTCTAGGTGGACGTGTTTATATTGGAGATATTGGACACGGAGAAAACAAGAGAAACCTTTGTGAGAACTCAAACAATATTGTCCAGCTTCTCGCATAATCGGCAGACCTCAAACACCCTCAGTCTTGTTTAGCCGACGTTATGAGGACTTGTTGATTTTTATTTTCTTCTCGGTGACAAACAAATCACCACAAAATCGGGAAGACAAATCCTAATATTGCGATTAATAATGAATAGAAGAAAAAAAATAATCTTAAAGAGAAGAAGTAAAAAAAAATAAAAATAAAATAAATATAAAATTTTTAAAAAAATGTTACGACAATAGGAAACTCAATTATTAGAAAGGATATCCGAGAACGCGGAAAGGACAACTGATAAGGCGACCGCAAAACATTTTTTTTTCGATCGCGGTGAGCGATGACAAGACTCGATTCATGACGAAATCCAATCCACCGATCGATGAAGAGATACGAGATGGCACTGGTGAATCTCGAGACGTACTATTCGTTTCCCAACATCACGGAAAAAATAATACGTTCAGGTATTCCGACGGAATGGATTGGTTCACGATTCGAATTCTCAGGCAGTTACCACAGAGTCGATCTGAACGAACGCATCCAGACTAAAATGAAGATCGACCGAGCTGCCATCAACATAACTGCCAACATCAACGCTCTGTAAACGATAGTGATTGAATGGATTTTGGGAGAAACGACACTTTCGTGAAGATGTTGGGATTTGTTCGAAAGACGAACGAGGGACACGCGACATCCGAAAACGTGGTAGACATTCTCTCCATCAATAACATCTTAGTGAGCGTGGAAGTGATCTCTGAAAGTTACGTGAACGGTGGCACACAGCCCCCGATCTACTTTTTCTTTCAGGACAGCTCTCGGGCTACAAAATCATAGCGCGACTACGAAATCTTGTCTATCTACCCGTAATGTACCTGTACAGCATCATCATCGAATTGACGGACTGAAATGGAGAGTTGGTAGATCTTCGCGGCAAACGTGCGACGATACGATTTCACAGAAGAGAAATTAAAAACTGTTACATATATATATTTTATTAAATAAAACAAAACAAAAATTTTACATAATGTTTTTTGGTTTTTATCTTCTAGAAATTTACGCATAATCTCTTCGCATCTTTTCAAAGTAGCTAACTTTCCCTTACGGCAGCATTTATGTGTATCTAAGAAAAAAATTATTTGATGGAAAACAAAAACAAAACAAACAAAAATAAATAAAATGTGATAAAAGACACACATAGTTTACTTTTTCTGGTTTCAAATAATTTTTCCACAATAAAAAAAATAACTTCATTCAAAACACAGTTATATATATAACAGTTTTTTACGGAAACGTTGAGGCGCCATTTGAGTTTTATTTCTATCTTGCACGTGCAGGTTAGCTATCTTGCACGTGTAACTTACTATCTTGGACGTGCAAGATAGCTGACCTGCACGTGCAAGATAGCTAACCTGCACGTGCTAGCTAGCTAACCTGCACGTGCAAGATAGAAATAAAACTCCATGGCGCCTTAACGCTTCCGTAGTTTTAAATTTTTTAAATAGTTTTAGTTTTTGTTTTGCCAGCCAAAAAAAACAACAAATTACACCAACAGAAACTGAAAAAAAGAAAAATTAGTGAATAGATGATTTTGTATCTCGTTATAACGATATTTCTTTTTCTTTTTAATCCACAAATTATTTTTACTTTCAAATGGGGACTCTGCTTCTACGGAGGCCCTTCTACGGACATTCTAAAAATTAAAATAAGTAAAAACAAACAAGAACAAAAGGAAATGAAACAGATAAATTAAGTTGTGCCCATGACATACTTGCATGCGATATACTATCTCATGTGTACGAGATACTATTTCCTGCACACAGCATACCAAGTCCAGCGCACGACATACTAAGTTGTGTGCACAAAATATCGATGTTCCAATAAGACTAAAATTCTCGCCCTCTGGTTGGACGAGAGCTCGCTTAGTTTTTTCTATGTTTACGGTTCCAGTGGCATATATTAAGTCTGATGTCACCACGCGAAATATTTGAAAAGAGGAAAACAGGGGGTGGATTTAAAGTACTTACTACTTATAAAGTCGTATTATTCGAGGCCAGTGGTCATTCTATTAATGTAAACTTAAAACTCACTTATAAGTACATGATTTGAATCGAGATTCCGTAATCTTGACCTTTATCTAAGTTCTTAATTTTTTGTTGTCCAATGATGTCTTTGAGTACACGAGAGGTTTATTTATCAATTTTGTTACCGTTAAAGTTGTCTTGTTCTTTCAAGTTGCCTTGTTCATTTCACGATGTAGGTTTCTGGGCTGTGGGTGGGGTCTTATTGGAACAAATACGCTGTTGTGATAAATCGACAGTAACACGGTCTGAAGTTTGCGGCTCGAAGCGCATGTTCACCCGAGACGCAAACCTCAGACCTTGTTACATCAGTTCTTAACAATAACTTATTACGTTCCAATAATGATATTTAAAATAATACATTTTGATATCGTCTGCGTTGGGTAAAGGGTTAAAGTAGGATGGTCTGTACAAAGAGTACTTTGTGTGATTGTCGGATACTTGGTCGTCCCATGAGTTTTAATGTGTTCCATGTGCCTACTGGCAGCCTATTGGCACATAGAACACATTGGAACTCAGGAGACGAAGTATTAGGGTGAACTATTAATGCATTGTGTTGTCCTATATGCATGTGGAGTGCAAATATTACTGACACCTTTCTGTGCATTCTGGGAAGGGGCGCTCCTGCTGGTATTTTGTTGATGGATTGGAACGAAATTGAAACTTTCACTTGCAGTAGTAGATTTTATAGTTGATGGAATTACCGCAGTAAATTGTAACTTTGTGTGTGTGCGGGGAGGACATTTATTTATGTGGTGTTTAAAATTCTGCATTTATATTGGTTGACTTCGTTCCCTTGAGACATCCGTAGACGAACTAGAGGCCAGTGTTGTCCGCAGTATTATACAGCAATCATGGGGCGTAATGCTACATCGATATCGTTAATGCTGCTCTTGAGGTAAAACAGAAATACGAGAGAAGTGTTAATGATACGTTTATTTATTGGGATGTAAGGATAGTGGCGTAGAGGATGGGCCCGCAGGGCCCGCATTGCGGGGAGGGGCGGCTAGAAAGGGGCCCCCGTCTTGAAGGACGTCCCAAAGCTGGAAGAAAGAGGAAAAGGGAGAGAGAAAGAGCGAGAGAGAGAGAGAGAGAGAGACAGTCAAAAAGCAATTTGTGATGGAATTTGCACACAAGAACGCAAGGAGGAGAGGTCGTTTCTCCCATCAATAGGGTAAGAAAGTATATGTCTTAACAAAGACGTAGTCAATCCTGATTTGGTTCTATTCAGCATTTAATAACTGGTAAATATCACGAGTGTCATAAATGTTAATTTTATGAACTAAATTCAGGATTTAATTCGCTTCATGTAATTTTACGGGAAGCAGAAATCCGAGGACCCGTCTAAAAACATCGAGCAGCAGCGAATAACTGAGTCTCTACAACTTACTAACCCGTCATATGCAGTGTTAGCAATGGCAGACAGCTCGAATGTTATCGAAGTGTTGTACACTTTAGTATACAGCACAACTGTGTACCTTCACCCAAGTAGGCAGGGATTAGGTTTCCTCCCAAATGACATAATGCAGATGGGGGGGGGGGGGGGGGGGGCACGTCACAGTCAACCGGTTTCAGATATAAAGTGCTAATCAATGAGTTCACGAGGGCCTAATGAAAAAACTCTATAAATATTGAATGTCTTATTCGTAAAAAAATCTGAATTATAAGCGAATGAGCTCTACCCGCCCATCACACCAACAGTAAATTTATAAATTATCAGGAACCGAGGAATAATTAATGCACATTTCCGGAGCATATCAGAGTATGATGCTGTCCTCGGATGATTAGTAGCCTAACTCTTACTTGTAACGACTGTTTATTTTTTGTTATGTGTGGCTCCCCAACAATCTGTTTGCGACAACCTAACAACCCATTTTCAAATCGTCTCTATCTGTACACAGTTTGAACTGCAACAGGCAATTGTGCGCTGTTTGAACGGCAGCAATTGACACTATTCCTCTGGAGTACATAGCGCAACCGTACCTCCTTGGAGACACTCGGGATTAAGTGCACTACCCGGGAAAGGACGCAGTTAGCGTTGGTCGGCATTGAGCCGTGGTCTCTTCAGTTTGAAGCCCAATGCCCAAACCACTGAATCAACAAGTTCCCTTCTGGGATGGTTCCAAAAGTGGAAATTTCTATTTTTAGTACCATTTTTTTATTCCCAAAATAGATTTTTTCTATTTTTAATACACATATTTTTTTATTCCCTCAAATTTTTATTTTATTTTTAGAGATTTTTTGTTTAAAATCAGCAAATAGATTTTTGTTTTCAATTCCAGAATTAGGTAAGTTCTACTTTAGCACATAATTGTTTGGGTTTTTTTTTATTTCCAAAATAGATTATTTCTATTTTAAGTGATTTTTTTTTTCTTTTGAAGATCTACGAATGGATACGGAAGACAATTACCGACATTTGCGAAAGTACTATATTTTGCATTATTACGCAATACTTTTGCGAATACTCGCAATAACATTGCGAATACACGCAAAACCTTTGAGATTATAACTTTTAGATTATAAACAATACACTTCCTTCATGTCGTTAAACTTAACTCACGAAGAGGCTTCCTGGAGGGAATGGCGGTATAAAAACTGTCTTGTGCACTTGCCTGATGCCAAGTATGAAAGTGACCTATCAATGTTTTGTGTGTTTTACTACACGTGGAGTGAGAAGATTAATGACACCTCAATGTGTATTATGAAGAGGGGCACTCCTGTTTATGTTTTGTTGATGTGATTGAAACATTCACTTGCAGTGCTAGCCTTTGCAGTTGGTGAAATTGCAGTGGAAGGGGGGGGGGGGGGTTCCATTTCCTTGTATATTAAGTTGTTGATATGTGTGTGGGGCGGTGGGGGAAATTTTTATTTATTTCTTTAAAATTCTGCATTTATATTGGATATCTTTATTTCGTCTAACATTCGTACACGAACTAGAGGCTAGTTTTGTCCGCAGTATTACACGGCAATCATATTTTATAGATGATAACAATATTATTGGCGAAAACCAGTTTGGATTTTGCAAAGGAAAAGGGACCACAGATAGTGCCTTTGTTTTGAAAACGGTTATTGACAAATACAAATTTTCAAAAAAACCACTGTATGCTGCTTTTGTTGATTTTCGCAAAGCATTTGATTCGGTGAACAGGGAATTGCTCATGTTGAAACTTCAACATATAGGTGTGAGTGGTGAAGTATTCAACGTGATCAAATCTATGTATGAATCTAGCTTTTATTTGACTAAAACTTCTATTGGGTTGGGACCAGCCTCCCTCTCTTCTGTAGGTGTCCGTCAAGGGTGCATCTTATCTCCCTCTCTATTTAAAGTTTTTATTGAAGACATAAAAGACATTTTCGACAATTTGTGTGATCCTGTGTGGATTCGTGGTTACAAACTAAATCATCTTCTTTTTGCAGATGATCTTGTAATGATATCTGATAGCCAGAAAGGGCTTCAACGGTGCCTCAACAAGCTCCACAATTATACTGAAACTAATATGCTGCAAATAAACGTAGGAAAAACAAAATGTTTAAGATTTGGATCTGCGTCAGTTAATGAAGCACAAAAGCAACCAATATTTTTTATCGGAGACAAGCGTATTGATATGGCTGACGAATTTACATATCTAGGAATAAAATTCTCAAAAGATGGTACATTCTCTAAAGCCCAAAATGATTTGGTTGTTAAAGCCCAAAAAGCTTTATACTCACTTGTTCGTGCATTTAACGAAACTTCACGGGTTCCAATAAAGACAATGTCAAAGCTGTTTAATTCAACCTATAGCCTTATACGGGTGTGAAGTCTGGGGATCAGAAATAACGTACGGTAAGCGTTACAACATAGCTTGTGAAAAATTACACACTTCCTTTTGTAAAAAGTCTTGGGCGTTGGGAAATTTTCCTCCAACCATGCGGTCCGCGCAGAACTTGGTCGATATCCGCTATATATCGAGGCGGTAAGTAGGATGGCTTCTTTCGCAATCAAAATATCTGAGAATCAAAATGACCTGATGTGGAATGTGGTAGCTGAACAAAGAAATCGTAAAGGCAAACCGGAATCCCCTTTCAAATTACTGGAAAGATACGGTCTCGCTGTCCCTCAACATCCAATTATCACTAACACTAATGTTATAGGTAAGCTCAAGTACAATTTGCGCTTGCAGCATGTAAACACGTTCAAGAAGTCAATGTTTGAGAACTGCAAAAAGAATGGAGATAATAAACTGAGAACTTACAGGCTGTTTAAAAATGACTATTCAATGGAAACGTACTTAGTGGAAACGAACACGACGGAAGACCGGGAAATTTTCATTAAGCTTCGTATCAGTAATCATAAGTTAGCTATTGAAAAAGGGCGACATTATCAGCCGCCGAAGCCTGCTATCGACAGGATATGTACTCACTGTGAAGCAAACCCCGGGAAAATAGAAAACGAATACCATTTTCTTATGGAATGTACACATTATTCAGAGCTTCGATCAGAACTATTTGTTCTGATGAACAGTGAGATTGACGGTTTTATTGATCTGAGTATATTTGAGAAATTCAAATTAATATTTGAAAATAGAACCCCCAGTTTATGCCATAAAATCTGCAGCGTGATCCGGGATTTTTTCGCCAGACGATTATGATATGTTTAGTGATGTGTATTGGAAATTCTAGTTCACGTCTCCACGATCTTTTTCGTATCAAATTAATAAAAATATAGTACTTTGATCATGGAAAATTGGTGGATGAAATTGTAATATTTTGAGTACTACTTTTGTTCATGTTACTTGTAGATTATCGCATACTGTCCTGTATAGGATGTTTTATGCTAATAAATGTTATGTTATGTTATGGCTTAACGGCACCACCAATATCGCCAATGAAACTTTTGAGTTAAAAACAGAAATGTGAGATAAGTATTAATGACACATTTGTTGTTGTCGTACAACGACACTTTCAGCAGCAAGTTTTAATTCGCTTCATGCAATTTTACTGGTGGCAGAAAATCCGAGGGCCCGTGGAAACCAACGAGCAGCAGCGAATAGCTGTGGGGCGCTCTAACTTACTAACCTCTCACAAGTAGGACTAGCAATGCTTGACGGCAAGTGCGTCATCTACGTGTTGCGCCTTAGTAAACAGTTTAGCACAACCGTGTACTCTCACCCAAGTAGGCAGGTCGGGATTAGGTTTCCTGCCCTGACATAATGCAGATGACAGGGGTCACCGTCAAATTGCAAACCCTTCGGTTTAAAGTATAATATGCTAAATCATTAGTTCACGAGCTCCAAAATAAAAAATTCCTATCCAACACTGAATGTCGTATTTGACTATACATTTGCAAAGGATATGGATTATAAGGAAATGGCCTCTGCCCACACATCCCACCAGCAGTGAGTGTTTTGACTCTCAGGAATTGAGGAATAATTGATGCACATCTCTATAGATCTTATCAAAGTATGATGATGGTTTGATGAATAGTAGATTTTTTCTTACTTGTAATGACCGTGTCTGTCTGTTATGGTTGGCTTCCTAACAATCTGTTTATGACAACCCAACAACCCACTTTCAAATCGACATTACATGTACACGGTTTGAACGGCAACTAGCGCCTCTATTTCTGTGGATGGATATTTAGTTTATTAATTGTTGGTTATTTATCCAGGTTTAATGACACTTTCGACATCCAGGGTAACCTTGTGTACTAGCTGATGACAGCGAATATCACAAATTTATCTTTTTTGATGATTTTTTACTGATATACTCATACTCACGCCAGATGGCCCGGTGCATGCGAACTATTGATGCTTTTTATGTAGCAGTCATTTATGCAAACGAAGGTAAATGAACCGCCACTATAATGTCATGGAGAGAGGCGCGTTTCTTGTGGTATTTCAGTTGGTGACTCGCCATTATTATATCATAGAGAGGGGCGCGTTTCTTGTAGCGTTTCAGTTTATGACACGCCATTATTATATTATGGGGAGAGGCGCGTTTCTTGTAGTATTTCAGTTGGTGACCCGCCATTATTATATCATTGAGAGGGGCACGTTTCTTGTGATATTTCAGTTGGCGACCCGCCATTATTACATCATGGAGAGGGGCGCGTTTCTTGTGATATTTCAGTTGGTGACCCGCCATTATTATATCAGGGAGAGGGGCGTTTTTCTTGTGGTATTTCAGTTCGTGACCCACCAAATATTATATCATGGAGAAGGGCACTTTTCCTGTGGTATTTCAGTTGGTGACCCGTCATTATTATATCATGGAGAGAGGCACGTTTCTTGTGGTATTTCAGTTTGTTACCCGCCATTATTACATCATGGAGAGGGGCGCGTTCCTTGTGGTATTTCAGTTGGTGGCCCGCTAAAGATTATATCATGGAGAGGGGCACTTTTCCTGTGGTATTTTAGTTGGTGTCCTGCCATTATTATATCATGGAGAGAGGCACGTTTCTTGTGGTATTTCAATTGGTGACCCGCCATTATTATATCATGGAGAGGGGGGTGTTTCTTGTGGTATTTCAGTTGGTAACCCGCCATCATTACATCATGGAGAGTGGCGCGTTTCTTATGGTATTTCACTTGGTGACCCGCCAAATATTTTATCATGGAGAGGGGCGCTTTTCCTATGGTATTTCCGTTGGTGATCCGCCATTATTATATCGTGGAGAAAGGCGCTTTTCTTGTATTTCAGTTGGTGATCCGCCATTATTATATCATGGAGAGAGGCACGTTTCTTGTGGTATTTCAGTTGGTGACCCGCCATTATTATATCATGGAGATGGGCGTGTTTCTTGCGATATTTCAGTAGGTGACCCGCCATTATTACATGATTGGAGATATCAAATCTCTCTTGCTTGTAATCATGTACTTTCTAAAAATGACCAGATTTGATACACAGTCAGCCATTCCAAGGGAGGGCTGTAGAACCCCCTTTCGAGCTGTTGGGGGCCATTATGAGAATTTGTAGTATTGGTATAACACGTGTTACCACTATCACTACATGTGTATTTATTTATTCATTAATAAATTTCCTAGAAGAATGTTTTAACTATAATCCCAACGGACTAAGCCATCAGAGTCCGGGCAATTCTGATTTATTCTCCAAATGTGTCATCTTCACGACGCCCCTGGTTTCAATGACAATTCTAACAGCGAGGAGGATTATATCGTGTCTGATATTTTTACGGCTGGGAGAAACTAAAGTACAGCCGCCGTAAGCTGGTCGTAATCCACGAGTTGACAGTGATGCCCACGTATGCGTTTACCAGGTAATAAAAACCAGCATCAGCAAAATCCTAATTAATGAAGCAGTTGAACCCCTGCTTCTTTAATTAAATTTTTGATGATTTTTCCTGCAACTGTATCAGGAGAAAATCACCGAGCAGTGATAAGTAGCTATCGATCTAACATACAAACCAGGCAGTGTTAGTGTTCCATCAACATGTTGTTCGCCTCCGCCCATTGCGCATCCCTGTTTCCACTTGGATAGATGAAATTACTTATTATATTACCAGTAAAGATTTTCTCAAAAATAAAAAAAAATGTATCATTCTACCAACTGTTAGTTAAATAAAATGTTATCTAACTCTGTCGTGGGGCGCGGTGGCGTTGCGGTAACCGGTTCTCGTCAGATCACCGAAGTTAAGCAACGTCGAGCCCGGTTAGACCTTGGATGGGTGACCGTCTGAGCGATCGATTCGGACTCCCGCGTTGTGTCCTTGGGCAAGGCACTTAACCCCGATTGTCCACATGGGGGCACGATGATGCCGTGTACTAAGGCGTACTGCACGTCAGTAGAAGGAGATGGCCTTTTCATGCCTGTTTACCCGGACCTCGAGGTCATTTGCGCCCAAAACGCCCAGGCCTTTTTTGGACCCACCTCACCCCCTCCTGTGCCCAAGCCCGTTAGCCCCCCCCCCCCTCACTCCCATTGCGCCCAATGCCACTTAGGCACCCTCCTTGCGCCCAAACCCAGTTAGTCCCTCTTTCGTGCCTAAAACCTGTTAGGCGCCCCTCCCCATGCCCAGAGCCCTTTTAGGCCAGTCGTACCCTCTTTGTGCCCAAGATGGCGATCCAATATGGAGGCTTCCCCCATGACGTGGCTACCATAATACACAAAGTGCGAGGGATCCCCTTCCCTGTACCCAAAGCCTTTTGGGACGCAAGATGGCGGCCCAAGATGGCAGATGACAAGATGGCGGCTTCCCCCATGACGTGACTACCATAATACACACAGTGGGAGGGATCCCCCTCCCTGTACCTAAAGCCTATTGGGACCCAAGATGGCGGCCCAAGATGGCGGATGACAAGATGGCGTCTTCCTCCATGATATCTGTGACGTAAACAAGCTACTCTGCCAGTGATTTAAATATTAAAATTAAAAAAAATTCAAAACTCTCTTTCCTGTTTTCCGAAATATATAAGGGGTTAATATTGTACCGAGATATTTTCAAAGTACTCAGTTAAGAGGATTATCTTTTTTGTGTAAACACTTATTCTGATAAGAAGTGCTCTACGGGTGTACATGTACCTCTTATCTTCAAGACGTGTCTGAACTTGTTTCTCGAAATATGCTTTTATGTGCAGCAGCCATATTTCTCTACGGTATTATTGCCGAGAGCGTATCTGGGCAAGAAGAAGAGTATTAATCTGTTATACAAACACGTAGCAGTTTTCTTCTGTTGGGTAGAGAGTTACATGATGTCGTCTATAGACACCTTGATGGCACCTTTGGGGGGTCACTGTTGTTCAAGATGAGGTCGCCATCCCTGGAGCTAAGGGAAAAATTGGGAAGGACAGTGAAAGGGAGTGCCAGATGTGTAATTTGGGCATGGTGGAGACCCTGGAACACTTTCTTCTAGAATGCCCAAAGTACCAGTCTAAAAGAATAAGATTCACTGGGAGTATAATGGGGAAGTGGGATGGGAGAATAAAGGACATATGGTTAGGGGAGACTCTAAGGAGAGGGTTAATATGCTAATCGGAGAGATTTGGAAGAATAGGGCAAGGGATGTCATCAAGCAGTTCGTCTACGAGTATTGGGAAGAATAGGGCAAGGGATGTCATCAAGCAGTTCGTCTACGAGTGTTGGGAGGAGAGGAGAAGCATGGGAATAGGGGGACAGTTGGGAGTACAGGGGTAACCAAGGCCTTCTCATCCGAGAACTGCGACAAATCAGCGGCTGGCCAAAGTGTTATTATTATTAGTCAAAACGGAATGAACAACTCTAAATTTTTCTGTCTGTTCAGTTTTTTTTTTTTTTTCACATAAAATCAATTTTTTTTTTACAAAGTAGTTTATTGGTTTTACAAGCAGTTAAAAATGGATGGAATTTTAATCAGTTGTAAAAGTGATTTTTCAATTGCACCAAAAGTAATTTTTTTACAACAATAAGTAGTTCTTTTTACAATAATTTTACACTGGTAAATCATACAAAAGCACATAATTAAGTGTTCAGTAACTGACTCGTGGTCAATTTTTTGTTCTTTTTTTCTGGACTTTCTCTGGTTATCATCTGAAGCTGTCTGTACATCCAAAAACGTGTATATTCTTAATAACGGATCCAAAAGGTATTTTCTTTTCTCAATTGCGAATATTTCAGCTTCGTTCATTCCGTAACCTTCCTCATCTCGAAGTCGCTGAGCAGTTTTTCTAATTTTTCCATAGACATGATGTTGTCTGAAGTGCCTTACTCGACTCATGGCCTTAAATAATTTCTTACAAAGGGAAGCTCTCAAGCTGTCACTAAGAGCTTCCTCGGCCGCTTTGGTGGCCTTGTGTCTGGGCATGCCATTTTCTACGTACGGCACTTTCAGTCTCTGAAATTCAGCTGTATTATCGTCATACGCGCTTATGATTAAAGTGTCTATTACGCTCGTTTCGCCATCTTCCTCATCCTCTGAATATTCACTTTCAGTGGTTGTATCACTATCGTCTGACTCTGAATATGTGCTCTCGTTAGAATCAGACGAGTTGATACGCCTCATTTGACTCCCAGTATGTGCTCTCGTTTGACTGAATGCCTTCACTCGTCATCCCAAACCTCTTGAGGCAGTAACCAGCTTCGTGTCTTTTGCGTGTGAAGGTTCTTGAGAATGCTTTCCTACAAAATTTATAGTTGTGGCTCGGCATGTCTTCTCTCTTTGAACGCTCTGAGAACAAATGAGAATTGGGGGGGGGGGGGGGGGGGGGGGGGGGCATCACGATTTATAAGACAGTGGAGAGTACCCCAAATACCCGCATATATACATCAGTTTCACATACGGGCACATCGGTTTTCATCGGTTTTATTCATGTGCACATCGGTTTACTCGTGTGCACATCGGTTTTTACTCATGTGCACATCGGTTTTCATCGGTTTTTACTCATGTGCACATCGGTTTTCATCGGTTTACTCATGTGCACATCGCTTTTTACTCATGTTCACATCGGTTTTCATCGTTTTTTACTCATGTGCACATCGGTTTTCATCGGTTTTACCAAGTGTTTTCATCGGTTTTACCAAGTGTTTTCATCGGTTTTACCAAGTGTTTTCATCGGTTTTACCAAGTGTTTTCATCGGTTTTGAAGCACAACATGATCACTTTGCCATACAGATAGGATCACTCGATATGATCACTTTGCCATACAGATATGATCACTCGATATGATCACTTTGCCATACAGATATGATCCCTCGATATGATCACTTTGCTAGACAATATGACCACTAAAATGATCACTTTGTCATACAATGTGATCACTAAAATGATCACTTTGCCATACAGTAGGGCAAAGTGATCATTTTATATGGCAAAGTGATCATTCTGGTGATCATATTGTATGGCACAGTGATCATATCGAGTGATCATATCTGTATGGCAAAGTGATCATATCGAGTGATCATATCTGTATGGCAAAGTGATCATATCGAGTGATCATATCTGTATGACAAAGTGATCATATCGAGTGATCATATCTATATGGCAAAGTGATCATGTTGTGCTTTAAAACCGATGAAAACCAATAAGAACCGATAAAAACACTTGGTAAAACCGATGAAAACCAATAAAAACACTTCGTAAAACCGATGAAATCCGATGTGCACATGAGTAAAAACGATGAAAACCGATGTGCACATGAGTAAAACGCGATGTGCACATGAGTAAACCGATGAAAACCGATGTGCACATGAGTAAAAACCGATGAAAATCGATGTGCATATGAGTAAAAACCGAAGTCCACACGAGTAAACCGATGTGCACATGAGTAACACCGATGAAAACCGATCAAAACCGATGTGCCCGTATGTAAAACTGATGTATACATGCGCGTATTTGGGGATACTCGCCACTATCGAGCCACAGCTGTAAATTTTGTAGGAAAGCATTCTCAAGAACCTTCACACGCAAAAGACACGAAGCAGGTTATTGCCTCAAGAGGTTTGGGATGACGGGTGAAGGCATTCAGTCAAACGAGAGCACATACTGGGAGTCAAATGAGGCGTATAACTCGTCTGATTCTAACGAGAGCACATATTCAGAGTCAGACGATAGTGATACAACCACTGAAAGTGAATATTCAGAGGATGAGGAAGATGGCGAAACGAGCGTAATAGACACTTTAATCATAAGCGCATATGGAGATAATACAGCTGAATTTCAGAGATTGAAAGTGTCGTACGTAGAAAATGGCATGCCCAGACAAAGGCCACCAAAGAGGCCGAGGAAGCTCTTAGAGACAGCTTGAGAGCTTCCCTTTGTAAGAAATTATTTAAGGCCATGAGTCGAGTAAGGCACTTCAGACAACATCCGATCTATGGAAAAATTAGAAAAACTGCTCAGCAACTTCGAGATGAGGAAGGTTACGAATGAACGAAGCTGAAAAATTTGCAATTGAGAAAAGAAGATACCTATTGGATCCGTTATTAAGAAAATACACGTTTTGGATGTGCAGACAGCTTCAGATGATAACTAGAGAAAGTCTAGAAAAAAACAAAAAAAAATTGACCACGAGTCAGTTACTGAACATTTAATTATGTGTTTTTGTATGATTACCAGTGTAAAATTATTGTAAAAAAAAATTACTTATTGTTGTAAAAAAATTACTTATGGTGCAATTGTAAAATCACTTTTAAAACTGATTAAAACTCCATTTTAACTGCTTGTAAAACCAATTAACTACTTTGTAAAAAAAAAATTGATTTTATGTGAAAATAAAAAAAACTGAATAGACAGAAAAATTTAGAGTTGTTCATTCCGTTTTTGACTAATAATAATAACACTTTGGCCAGCCGCTGATTTGTCGCGGTTCTCGGACGAGAAGGCCCTGGTTACCCCTGTAATCCCAACTGCCTCCCTATTCCCATGCTTCTCCTCTCCTGCCAACACTCGTAGACGAACTGCTTGATGACATCCCTTGCCCTATTCTTCCCATCTCTCCGATTAGCATATTAACCCTCGCATTTGAGTCTCCCCCTAACCGCATGTCCTTTATTCTCCCGTCCCACTTCCCCATTATACTCCCGGTGAATCTTATTCTTTTAGACTGGTACTTTGGGCATTCTAGAAGAAAGTGTTCCAGGGTCTCCACCATGCCCAAATTACACATCTGGCACTCCCTTTCACTGTCCTTCCCAATTTTTCCCTTAGCTCCAGGGATGGCGACCTCATCTTGAACAACAGTGACCCCCCCCCCCCCCCCAAAGGTGCCATCAAGGTGACTATAGACGACATCATGTAACTCTCTACCCAACAGAAGAAAACTGATTACGTGTTTGTGTAACAGATTAATACTCTTCTTCTTACCCAGATACGCTCTCGTTAAAAATACCGTGGAGAAATATGGCTGCTGCACATAAAAGCATATTTCGAGAAACAAGTTCAGACACGTCTTGAAGATAAGAGGTACATGTACACCCGTGGAGCACTTCTTATCAGAATAAGTGTTTACACAAACAAGATAATCCTCTTAACTGAGTACTTTGAAAATATCTCGGTGTTGTATATAGGGGGTTGGATTTGCATAAGAAGTCAAGCGGCGCTTGTTTTGTTATTCAAATCCAACCCCCTATATACAACATATTTTGGCGACGACTCGGGATAAACGGAGATCATGGCAACATTTGGTCGTATCGACGAATTTGACACGGAAACGGGAGACTGGATCACATATGAAGAGAGATTAGACCAATATTTTGTGGCAAACAACATTGACAATGAAAACCGGAAACGAGCAATTTTACTCAGTGCAATTGGAGCGTCGGCTTACAGTCTTGACAGAAATTTATGAGCACCCATTAAACCAGCAGAAAAATCATTTTCCGAACTTTGTAATGTTTTGAAACAACACCAGAACCCCACGCATAGTGTGATAGTGCAACGTTTTAAATTTAATACACGAGCTAGGAAGCCCAGTGAGTCAATTGCTCAGTATGTATCAGAGTTAAGAAAAATTTCGGAACATTGTAACAACGGCGAAATGTTACGCGATCGTTTGGTTTGTGGTGTAAACAATGATGCAATACAAAGAAAGTTGCTTGCAGAAACTCATTTAACATTCGACAATGCCTTGAAAATAGCAGTTGCAATGGAAACGGCGGCTCGGGACATAAGAGATATTCAAAAGCCAAACAGTGCACAACCGGTTCATAGCATGAAAAGCACAACTCAACCATTTACTAAATCCAATAAAAGCCAAAGTAATCCAAAGGAAAATAAACATTATGTTGGTACTTGTTTTCGATGTGGGGATCAACATTCTCCAAAAACATGTCGTTTCCGAGACTTTGAATGTAGATATTGTTCAAAAAAGGTCACATAGAACGTGCTTGTTTATCAAAAAGCGTAATTTGTCTGCTACAAAGTCACACCAATCAGTTTCTAGAAACCGCGTGCGCTTAAATACTAATGGTCAGACAGTGCATAAAATAGTAACAGATAAGCCTTCTAATGAAAGTGACTTTGATTCTGATGTCCAAGAGTGGGCTATTTTTACCTTGATTTCTGGGGAAAACTCTCCCATTAAAGTTTTCCCCGAGATTCGCGGTAAAACTGTACCCATGGAACTGGACACAGGGGCTGCAGTTTCAGTTTTACCCCTCAAGCTTTACGAGAAATTTTTCTCCAACATAAAATTGCGAAAAACCGAGGTCTTGTTGAAAACATACTCAAGTGAGAAAATACTACCGAAAGTGGAAATTTTTGTACCAGTCACTATTAATAAGCAAACTAAAGAGTTACCTCTAATTGTTGTTGATACTGATAGGCCTGCACTTTTTGGCAGAAATTGGCTGGAAAAGTTGAAACTTGATTGGTATGATATCAAGAAATTGAAAGTCGCAGACATGAGTACTGATCTGGATTTGCAAAACCTTTTTGAAAAATTTGGAAATGTTTTCAGTGGTGATTTGGGTCAGTTGAAGGGCATAGTTGCCAAAATTAATGTGAATGAGAATGCCACACCTAGGTTCTTCAGAGCAAGATCTTTACCTTTCTCGTTGAAAGATAAAGTAGATACGGAAATTGACAGGTTGTTAAAATTGAAAATCATAGAGCCGGTTCAGTACTCAGATTTCGCGGCTCCCATAGTGCCAGTTTTAAAACCCGACGGAACTGTAAGGATTTGTGGGGACCATAGGTTGACCGTCAATAAAATCTCGACCCTTGACAAATATCCAATGCCCGTGATCGAGGACTTGCTTTCACGGTTAGCCGGTGGTAAAAAGTTCACTCGTCTAGACTTGTCAAATGCATTTTTACAATGGTCTTGATGAAAACTCAAGAAAGTATACAACTATTAACACACATAGGGGCATTTTTCAGTACACCAGATTGGCTTTTGGAATTTCTAGTAGCCCTGCAATTTTTCAGCGTACCATGGAAAGTCTCATGCAAGGTTTGCCGGGTGTTGTTGTTTACCAAGATGATATACTCATTACTGGTGATTCTGAGGAACAACATTTGTCAAATCTTGAAAATGTTTTGAAACGTCTTTCGGATGCTAATCTCCGTGTGAACAAAGATAAATGTAACTTTATGTGTGACAGTGTTAATTATTTGGGCTATCAAATTTCATCAGAAGGCCTTACGCCAGTACCCGAAAAAGTTAACGCAATCCAGAATGCGCCGATTCCTACAAATAAAACTGAGCTCAGAGCGTTTCTAGGTCTTATAAACTATTATTCCAAGTTTTTGCCCAAAATGTCTACATTACTTGAACCCTTACATAAACTGTTGAGAAAGGATGAACATTGGTTTTGGGGTACAGAACAACAAAACTCATTTTAACAGTGCAAAAGTTTATTGTTGTCTTCACGTGTGCTAACACATTTTGACTCATCTAAACCTTTAGTATTGTCGTGTGATGCTTCGTCCTACGGTGTATCAGCAGTGCTTTCACATACATTCCCAAATGGAGATGAAAAACCTATCGGCTACACTTCACGTACACTTTCTTCAGCAGAAAAGGGATACTCGCAACTTGAAAAAAAGGGACTTGACATTGTATTCGGCATTAACAAGTTCAACAAATATGTTTTTGGTAAACATTTTACTGTGGTTACTGACCATCGACCTCTCATCAGTTTATTCAGTGGTGGAAAGGCATTCCCACAAATGGCGTCGGCACGTATCAAACGTTGGATTCCGTTTCTTTCTAATTATGAGTATGACATTTCTTTCAAACAAGGAAAGCTACATGGAAATGCAGACGCATTAAGTCGACTTCCCCTACATGTGTCAAAGAGCAGTGATCAAGTTCCGGAACTAGTACATTTACTAGAGATGATTTCAAATAGTCCAATTACCTCGTCAGAAATAAAAGCTCACACAGCTAAAGATCCGACATTGTCTGCAGTTCACCGCTATGTTTTGTCAGGATGGCCACACCAAACCCCAGATAGACTCATTTTTTTCTAATTATGTCAAAATTCAAGATGAACTCAGTAGCTTGAATGGTTGTTTGTTACGAGGCAACAGAGTAATTATTCCTCCGCCATGCAGAGGCAAACTTTTAGAAGAACTTCATCAGGGACACCCTGGTATATGTCGTATGAAAAGTTTGGCTCGTTCGTACGTGTGGTGGCCCAGTATTGATAATGACATTTTACAGACAGTACAAGAATGTACTTTGTGTCAACAACAACAGAATAACCCTCCAAAGTCTCCTTTACAACCGTGGCCTTATCCACACCAGCCTTGGTCAAGAATACACATTGACTTTGCGGGACCCATTGATGAAATGATGTTTTTGGTCATAATTGACGCTTATTCTAAATGGATTGAGGTTCACCCAATAAGATCGGCTAATGCGAGAAACACAGTGGAAAAAGCAACATTTGCTTCACATGGCATTCCTGATGTCATTGTTAGTGATAATGGTAGTCCGTTCGTGAATGAACAGTTTCGAGAGTTTACAGGAAAAAATGGTATTGAGCATGTTCGTGTAGCCCCATACCACGCAGCCTCAAATGGTTTGGCCGAAAGGGCCGTACAAATTTTTAAAAGGGGTCTTAAAACTTTCCGACAAGGTTCACTAGAAACTCGCATTTCTAGGTTTTTGTTAACCTATCGTAGACTTCCCCAGACATCCACCGGTATTTCTCCTGCAGAACTTTTGATGGGTAGAATGTTGCGCTCAAAACTTGATAGGATTTTTCCTGATATGCAATCTAAAGTAATACACAAACAAAATGTGCAAAAGAAATATCATGATAAGCGAGCACGTCATCATATTTTCAAGGATAGTGATCCTGTATTTGTTCGTAACCTCCCAGGTAAACAACCAACTTGGTTACCTGGTATTGTTATACAAGTAACAGGACCCTTGTCAGTTGTAGTTGAATTGTGTGATGGCCGTAAACTAAAACGCCACATAGACTGTGTCTGTAAGCGGACGTGTGCTGTAGAAAAAGATGATCCCATCATCATCAGTAGTTGTTTTGAGAATAACAACTTTAGTATACCTAATGATCAGTCCGCTGTAACTGCTGAGTACCAGGAGTTAGATGTGGGATCCGATTTCAGTCCTCAAGCTAGTAACAGCCCCCAAAAGCAAAGTAGCAACATAAGTGCTAATACTGGTCCTGCTTCAAGACCCAGGGAACAACTTAAACCACCAGCTCGTTTAAACTTGTAATTTTTTTTTGTTTTTGTGATTTACATTATACATGTTGAACTTGACTTTTTCACACAACTTTTCAGGGAGGGATGTGTAGTAGTTTGCATTTCCGTATTTGTGTTTTTGTTTCGTTTCGGTTTCAGGTCATTGTATCAGTATCGAGAGACCTTGAAAATAAAAAAAGGTTATTGAATAACAAAACAAGCGCCGCTTGACTTCTTATGCAAATCCAACCCCCTATATACAACACTCGGTACAATATTAACCCCTTATATATTTCGGAAAACAGGAACGAGATTTTTGAATTTTTTTTAATTTTAATATTTAAATCACTGGCAGAGTAGCTTGTTTACGTCACAGATATTATGGAGGAAGACGCCATCTTGTCATCCGCCATCTTGGGCCCCAATAGGCTTTGGGTACAGGGAGGGGATCCCTCCCACTGTGTGTATTATGGTAGCCACGTCATGGGGGAAGCCGCCATCTTGTCATCCGCCATCTTGGCCGCCATCTTGGGTCCCAAAAGGCTTTGGTTACAGGGAGGGGGATCCCTCGGACTTTGTGTATTATGGTAGCCACGTCATGAGGGAAGCCGCCATCTTCTCATCCGCCATCTTGGGTCCCAAAAGGCTTTGGGTACAGGGAGGGGAATCCCTCGCACTTTGTTTATTATGGTAGCCACGTCATGGGGGAAGCCGCCATCTAGGATCGCCATCTTGGGCACAAAGAGGGTACGACTGGCCTAAAAGGGCTCTGGGCATGGGGAGGGGCGCCTAACAGGTTTTGGGCACGAATGAGGGACTAACTGGGTTTGGGCGCAAGGAGGGTGCCTAAGGGGCGATGGGCGCAGTGGGACTGATGGAGGCCTAACGGGCATGGGCACAGGAGGGTGAGGGGAGCCCAAAAAAGGCCAGTCGTACCCTCTTTGTGCCCAAGATGGCGACCCAAGATGGCGGCTTCCCCCATGACGTGGCTACCATAATAAACAAAGTGCGAGGGATTCCCCTCCTTGTACCCAAAGCCTTTTGGGACCCAAGATGGCGGATGAGAAGATGGCGGCTTCTTGGGTGCCACTAGGCTTTGGGTACAGGGAGGGGGATCCCTCCCACTGTGTGTATTATAGTAGTCATGTCATGGGGGAAGCCGCCATCTTGGGCACAAAGAGGGTACGACTGGCCTAAAGGGGCACTGGGCATGGGGAGGGGCGCCTAACAGGGTTTTAGGCACGAAGAAGGGACTAACTGGGTTTGGACGCAGGGAGGGTGCCTAAGGGGCGTTGGGCGCAGTGGGGGTGAGGGGAGCCTAATGGGTTTGGGCACAGGAGGGGTGAGGGAAGCCCAAAAAAGGCCTGGGTGTTTTGGGCGCAAATGACCTCGAGGTCCGGGTAAACAGGCATGAAAAGGCCATCTCCCTACTACTCACGTCGATTGTACGCATGTCTTCAACCAATCTAACACTGCCCTGTGCTGCAGTGCGGAGTTACGATGTTGTGGAGCTGGCATCTGCTCATCGTTGCTCGGTGGTTCTCTCCGGGTACTCCGGCTTCCTTCATCCGTAAAACTGTCGCGGTCATGATTAGCCACTGGACAAAAGTATATGACCAAAAACACCAATAAATAAATAATAACTCTGTCGTGCCATCTGACTGGAACTTTTTCACAGCTTAATGTTTCAGAAGAGTTATTTCCCTTTGATCATACTCCACTGTGGTCTGCTTTTCACACAAATGTACAGATCAACAACAAATCATTGATTTATTCACATTTCTCTTAAAAATGGTATCGTTTGAAGAATGTGGTATCACTTTTGAAGATATGTTGATTGTGAAATGTTTGACCCTGAGCGGCAGAGCTTAATAAGTTTGCTATTGGATTGGACAATGATAAACCAAGCCAGCCCTCACACTCACCGTTTCAAGGAAGGTTTGCTTTTGTTTGTGATGATGGACTTAATAAATTTCTTAGTGATAAGGATAACGCAAATATAAAACGGAAAACCAATGGCAACATAAGATTATTTAAAAGAGTTTTGAATTCTAGATTTGATTATATTGGAGAAGAAAATGAATAACCACCAACTGTACTTTGTGACTATATCGGCCATTTTTGATATCAGTTAGAAAGAAAAACCAATGTGAATAATGTTGTAACCTTCTCAGCATTTTATTCAAGTATTACTCGTTATTTAAAGCACATTGGATGTAAAACATGCCTGATAAATGACGTAATATTTTCAGAGGCACGAGAAACAATGAAAACAAAACAAAAACAGTTAAAATCACCGGGGAAAGGAAATTAAATCGAATGCAGCTGAGGAAATAACAGACAATGAAATTGAAAAATTATATTCCAGAAAAGTTTTCGGATCTCATTCACCAAACTCTATTATCAATAGCCAGTGGCTGACCCTCATAACTCACTGTGGAATGAGTGGTGGGCGGGAACCATATGACATGACGCAGGGAATATAAAGCTTGGTGATGATGAGATGGGCTGACAGTTTATTGTTTTTCAGCCAGAAATTTTTTTGTGGGGGGGGGGGGCAACTAGGGGGCAGACTCCAATGAAGGGGGACAAATACGTAAAGGATCATATCATTACTTTGTTATGAGGGAGTCCAAACTTGGACCAAAAGTCTGTAATATACTTTTTTGGTTTGGTACGTCCTGTGGACGTACCAAACCAAAAAATTATATTACGGACTTTGGGTCCAAGTTTCGACTAAATGTAATGGTAATTAGCGGTCCTCCTTTCAAAAAATCCTGGATCCGCGTCTGGTGGGTCTGTGCGTGAGAGAGAGAGAGAGAGAAAGAGAGAGAGAGAGACTTCAAATAATTGAACAGTGCAAGGGAGATAATGCCCGTCTGTCATAATGCGAAATCCATGAATTTTTTTAGACAAGGGATATGGATAGACATGACTTTGTTGGCTCATAACTTAATTATAACTTATAAGTATCTGCATCCGAGTCTTTAAATCTCTACTGCCTGGATGTGTTCATCAGCTAGCCTGAGGCTTTGGGCTAAGTGTGTATGGGAAATTATTGGGAATAAAAAAAGAGAGGGGTGTGTGTGTGTGTGAGAGAGAGTGACTGAATGTGTTTGTGTGTGAGGGTGGATGGAAATGCATGCGAGATGGTTGGGGGGGGGGCAACTGGCGGGGGGGGCAAAGCCTTCGTTTGGGGGGGGGGCAAATGCCCCCCATGCCCCCACGTAGCGCCGCCACTGTTTTCAGCGGGAGCCACAAACTAAAACTAGTACCGGTGAAGATCCACTCAATACAAGGTATTTGAAACCCAAAACGTTTGAACAAGCTATCCTTGAGAGAAATCCTGTACTGATTTACAAAATATTGAGTGAGAAACGCCCTTCAGCTACGTCAAGGCAAGATTCGTCATTTTATATTGTGGTCGTTTCAGAGACACAGAAGGAAATTAAAAAGGAACATATATTCAATGTGGGCATGAAATCGCTCAAAAATGAAAGGATGGGCATCAACAGTATCTACAGTATAAAACAAAATATGAAAATGGAGAGACAACTGTCAGTTGATAAGTGACTTACCAACCACAGCTCCAGGAAACATCTTGTTCAGAAACTGGGCGATTGCGAAATTCCACCGAGTCGAATTTTGTAGATATCAGGTCACAAAAATGTCAGCAGCATCAATAATTATTCCAAACTCAACATCCATCAACAGAGAGAGATATTCTAACCGCAACTTGCATGCATTACTGACACAAATAACCTCACACTGTCAACAGGCACAACATCTGCACGAAATCCGACAATTCCTGCACAATTGTTTCCAACGTAAAACACACATTAGTCACCTGCTCAACATGCAGAATATTCACCATCGCCATCCATATCTGTCCGTGATGATAATTCTATAGCAAAGTATACAAATACAGCATCATTTTCGAGTATCTCCGGAGAAAGGCCGATCAACAATTCCACTATAAAAAGTGCGATAAGCCAATGTGCAAGTCCTGGCGACAAATCCGTCACTCGTGTCACAAACTCGGCTCAAACTGAAATTGATGTCTTTAGACAATTCGATGAATGAACAATACTGTATTATCGTTCCACATTCAGTAACCTTTTCACATACTTGTAATTTTATGCTGACACTTGTTTTTCATGTTAAATAATTCTTAATAGTATAATTTAATCGGAGAAGTAGAGAGTTTACATTTCTTCTTTCGTATTTTTCTCGACTTCACAAAGATTGATTCAATTAGCTAACAATCGTGTCATTTGAGTATCATGAGCGCAGTCGAAAAAACAGCTGTTCTTGTAAACAGTGAACAGCTGAAAGCTGATTGAACCTCTTCAAAAAACAAAATACATTTTAAGTGTTTATGAATAACTTTCTCCGGCTCTTGAATTCTATATATGAATTGTAATATAATAAACACAATAGCTAACTGTTTTGTTTTGATATATTTTCATTTTCTCGTGGAACGCAAGGGGTTATTTTCACGACACCAAAAGATGCAACGCAGACGGCACGAATTAAGATCAAACCAATGATCCTTCTATCTAAAGTCCAAAGATGTTTCTAACTAATGAACTACCATGCATCCAGAAGAATAATCCACCGATGTCGAGGAACTGCAAAATACAGTATGTACTGGCAGATTTAGTACTCGCCACCTGGTGGGCGGGCGGGCATCAGTCCATTCCTAAATTGACTTTCTAGCCAGACTAACAGCCAATTTTACTGTTAAGCCAGGTAAAAGTCGGAGTGGTCGATGCCACTGATACGCTGCTTGTTGAGTCCTCACTTTTCTTCTTGGCTAGTAAGTAAGCCGACCTGGCAATAAATGGCTTACATCGTAGCTCGTTACCAGATTACGCTGTTCTCGATGGTGGTAACCTATAGGAAAAGAGGTAGCGATGCTTTCTCCATTCTCTGTTTTACTAAACCAGACATACTGTTTAGTTTTACATTTTCGCCAAACTAAGTAGCAACAAGAAAGCTCGACCTCGCCAAAGCGAAATCGCGTGTTCGTTCTTCTGCCTACTCGTTTTGGTGGTGATTCTGTTAATATATAAACGGCATGCCATTCTATTTATTTGTAGATGCAATAAGCAGTCGTTGAGTCGAGTTGGTCTCGAAAAATTGTAAGTCTGACTGAGAAAACATGCTTCATTAGAAATTTGGTTTATGTTGTATTATTTTGTCGTGACCTGTAGTTCGTTCACGTATTTTACATTTGAAGACCCCCCCCCCCTACCCCCCCCCCCTCGCCCCCGTTCCAGCACTGAGTAAGCCCACACAATTTTAAAATTCGTGATATTTAAATTTCAGGTAAAAATAAGGTAAAAATGAAAGTGTCAATGACACTGTAGCTCAACTTGTCAAGACATGTACATGTATAGTATGTGACACAGCAATGACAAACATCTAGGTAATGACCTGATAACAAAGGTACATATAAAGTATTGTAACGGTCTGTACATAAATACTGACCGTAGCCTGTAACAAATGTATAGGTAAAGTATTGTAAAGGTGGGTGACAGTCAGAAGCTAAACTAGAAAAGAAATCTTTGAGTCCCAGAGTGAGACTGACTGAACCCCAAAATATTTATTCTCATAGCACAGTGATAACAAATGCATCTCAAAACGCACTCATTCCTGTCCCAAGGTGAAAACAAAGGTACCCAAGAAGTTTCGTGAAGATCAGTTCATAAATACGAGCTGTATAGAAGTTGTGACAAAAAACTGATTGGACCTAATTTCGGTACAAAATGGCCACTGGCAGCCATCTTGAGTTTTGTACCGCACTCAGAAACACTCTTTCTCGTCCCAAGGTGATAACAAAGGTACCCAAGAAGTTTCGTGAAGATCGGTTGATAAATACAGCCTCTAGCCCGAGCCGTATTGACATGTGCACTTACAGTGTATAAGTATCACTAAATAAATCAAAATTCATCTAATTTGCATAATTTCTGAACGAGAAAAAAACCGTACTGTATGTGATGTATTCCATTTTACTAAACATTCATACAAAAATTTATTCAAATCAGAACTTTCATACAGAAGTTCTGTACAAAAGACTGGTTGCACTAATTTGGGTTCAAAATGGCTGCTGGTGGCCATCTTGAATTTCGGACCACACCCAAAAACACCCGTTCTCATCCCACGGTGATAACAAAGGTACCCAAGAAGTTTCGTAAAGATCGGTTCATAAATAAGGCCTCTAGCCTGAGCCGTATAGAAGTTGTGTGCAAAAAAACTGATTAGACCTAATTTCGGTACAAAATGGCCGCTGGCAGCCATCTTGAATTTTGGACCACACTTAGAAACACTCGTTCTCGTCCCAAGGTGATAACAGAGGTACCCAAGAAGTTTCGTAAAGATCGGTTGAAAAATACAGCCTCTAGCCCGAGCCGTATTGACATGTGTACTTACTGTGTGTAAGTAGCACTGAAAAAATCAAAGTTCATCTAATTTGCATAATTTCTGCACGAGAAAAAAACCCGTATTATATGTGATGTATCCCATGGTACTAAACATTCACACAATTTTTTTTTTCAAATCAGCGCTTTCATATGGAAGTTCTGTGGAACAATCTGATTGCACCTAATTTTGTACAAAATGGCTGCCATCGGCCATCTTGAATTTCGGACCGCACCCAAAAACACTCGTTCTCGTCCCACGGTGATACCAAAGGTGTCCAAGAAGTTTCGTAATGATCGGTTTATAAATACGGCCTCTAGCCCGAGCCGTATTGGCATTTGCACTTACAGTGCTGAAAGTAACACTAAATACATCAAAGTTAGTCTAATTTGCATAATTTACGTACGAGAAAAAAACCTGTATTATATGTGATGTATCCCATGGTACTAAACATTCATACAAAAAATTATTCAAATCAGCGCTTTCATATGGAAGTTCTGCGCAAAAATCTGATTTCACCTTACTCTATACAAAATTTTACATTCGGATACTTGAATTTCGGATAGGACCCCAAAACACTCGTTCTCGTCCCACGGTCATAACAAAGGAACCCAAGAAGTTTCGTAAAGATCGGTTCATAAATACGGCCTCGAGCCCGAGCCGTATTGAATTGTTGACGGACAGACGGATAGACGGACGGCTGGCCATGGCATAAGCTCAAATTTGGCTTCGCCAAAGTTGAACTAATAAAAAGATAGTTTATGCACTCAATGTCCCCGTGTTGTTGAATTTGACGCCCATAGCGTAATACTCTTCATCATGACACCCGCGTCACATAGATTGAGCTCGTTTTGATCGAACTTTTAGTTGTCAACTAAGCCATGGCTACAGAAAACACCTGCAGATCATTTGACAACGAAATGAAGAAGTGGCATCAGGTAAACACAGGACACAATCAGGTGGAGATAACCTATTTATAGATAAAGCCTATAGTCGCGAAGACTTCGCAGCATCTAACACCTACCCTCATAAAACTGTATTCCCAAAAGCCAAAATCAAACATGTTTGCACAGCTATTCAATTTGCACCTGTTTTTCATATAGTTCTTCTCGTTGTACCCTTGAATTTATAAACCTATCTCGCACCAGTGGGATATTGTAGTAAGTGAATTTAAAGATATTATGATATAGCATGAGGCCAATGGCCATTCAGGTGCCTACTGGCCACCCAAGATAATGCGTTTTATTGATAAATATGACAAATTTCAGATTCCCCCCCCCCTCCCCGAGAGAGTACATCCTCCGTCTGTACATGTTCCTTGGTTAATTAAGTGAATCAAAAATCAATCGATGTCGAGTTACTTCCCCTGTGTCGTGTGAAATAAATAATGGCAACATTTTGATTCTTGGGAATGACATTAAACGTTCTACTACTGAGCTCAGTGCGACTGTGAGTTGAGATTTTTGTTAATATCTATCGGTTGAATTCCTTCTCTTCGCTGGACGGTAAGTTCGTTATTGCTTGATTCAAATATATGGAATACGTAGCATTCAGCACCACCACCACCACCCCACACCACCACCCCCACCCCACCACCCCGCCCGTCTTAAAAATTCTAAGACAAAGCAATACTTTCAACTTAATCGATCGTAGAATTAACTCGACAGTTTTTATTTCGCTAACAACCATTTGCTTTGATGTCAGGGGAGCTACTTGTCATTCATCCAGAATGCTTTAGAGGAGAGTTCCAGCCCACTATTTTCCTTCTGAATGGATGTATGGCATTATCAACTATCAGTAGTGTTCGAGATTTATTATTGTGTGGTCTTTCGTCACTGGTCGAGATACATTTCTCTTCACTTGTCTACTTGTCACCTTGATTCTTATCATTTGTGGATCATCTGAGTGGGAATGATAATACGTAACGAATGAGAAGGAAACACTAAAAACAATACGAAAACAAGTGATGATGGGTCTATACTTAGAGATATTAAATCCTTGATAGTAGACCTTGATAAAGAGATCACTGTAAATTTTGACAACTGGTCTCATGAAAGAAATTATGAAAGAATATTCCTCATATTGAACTAATATGAAGAATACCCATAAATTCAACGCAAACTAAGTTTCAGTGTCGTAAGCGGAGATTTTATGAAGTGAGAGAAGAGATGATTCAGCTAGCCGAACGTCTCGGCTTCCCCAGTGGGGAAGCCGAGACGTCCGGCTGGGGAAGCCGAGATGTTCGGATAGCTGAACTGGGAGAAGAGGAAACTTCGGACTTTATGAAAAGAATGACAAACAATAACACTGTCAGAAAATTATAAAAGATCTGAGAATATTTTGTAATTATTTGTTTTGGTTTAATGAATAGAGGGGTTATTACTTGATTAGTTTCATATCGGCCGAGATATCAGCTTCGGTGAAAGGTAGATACGCAGTTACCTCCGACTGATAAGGGGTAAATTACCACAATTAATAAGACAATATTTATCAGATATGATTTTTTCTCTCAGAATTGCACATATCACGCTCGGACAATATGACTTCAAACTCGGCAGATATGACGCTGATCTAGGCCTATATGAACCAAACCAAAGTTGTTCCCGTTCATGCATTGCAAGGCGCAACCAGTTTGGTTACAGAGAATTCGTTCACAGTTGTTTGTTCAACTCAATCAGGAAAATTGACGTCACCAGGCAAATGGGTGTAGTTTTGTATGGCGAGGAATTAATGATGGCAATAAGTGAGAATTAGGTGGGTGAAGAGAACAAGAAAGAGCTTTGTACCCAAAATTCAACGCAAACTAAGTTTCAGTGTCGTAAGCGGAGATTTCATGAAGTGAGAGAAGAGATGAATCAGCCAACCGAACATCTCGGCTACCCCAGTGGGGAAGCCGAGACGTTCGGCTGGGGAAGCCGAGATGTTCGGATTGCTGAACTTGGAGAAGAGGAAACTGCGGACTTTATGAAAAGAATGACAAACAATAACCCGACCAGAAAATTACAAAAGATCTGAGAATATTTTGTAATTATTTGTTTTGGTTTAATGAATAGAGAGGTTATTACTTGATTAGTGTCATATCGGCCAAGATATCAGCTTCGGTGAAAGGTAGATACGCAGTTACCTCCGACTGATATCTCGGTCACTGTGAAACTAACCAAGTAATAACCACTAAATATTTGATATGAGAAAATAACATAGTGAACAGGTCAGAGATGTTGACTCTACGGCCCATGGGGTCGAAGAAGTAGAGACGATGAAAATACCTGACATGCAACTATCTTCCCGAACGAAAATTTGTGAGATTTACGAAAAACTGCTTCCTTCAAAAATTCATTATCGAAAAACAATTTGCTTTTATATGGTCTACCATCTGTGAACGACGACAACCCCTACGCGACTGTAAAAGTGTTTCTGAAAGATAATCATCAGCCCGATAAGCCTTCAGCAACAGGCCCCATATAACGAACTGAACTGTCAAGGGCCACTGAATCACTCTCTGTCCCTGTCACCGAAACCGATAATAGAGCGATTGTGCATTGACAGAAATAAGGCCACACAAAGTAGATCTTCTGTTTCTCATTCCATTATTTGTAAAATTGCGGTTTTTTATTTTATTTTTTATTTCTGTAATTATTTCTTTGCCATCAATCAAAAGTTCATGTTCTTGGTTTATGTTTTGATAATCTACGGAATAGCATGGGTGGTGGTGTATTTAGTCCCTTGGGAGCAAGAAGGATTTGCAATACTAAAGCATTGCAAAGCCTTCTTGCACTCTAGGGATAAATTTATCAGTTTTATTAACTTGGGGAAAATAACAGACACAAACCATTTAATTTTTATTTTTTTAAGTTTACGTTGGTTATAAAAAGAGAGCATGGGGCAGCCAAAAGGCCTGAGAAACAGATTTCTATTTTTTAGGCCTAACCAAACGTGTTTTAAAAAATGCAAACAAACAACAAAAATGTACGAACTGACTTGCTTCCTCCGTGAAGAGAGAAATGGTTAATTTGCTAGCCTTGCATATAAATACCGGACCGAAAAGAGTTATAAAACGAGAATAGTGGTTTTAGCAGTTGGAGTTTTCCTCCGTGTGAAAGAAAATGTTAATGCCACTTGGCAGGATTTCTCGACACTTCAAAATTCGAGCCAATATCTCACAAGAATTCTGATTTATCCCATAAATGGATGTTTATTCGAACAATAAAACCCTTGGATAAAGTTTTGCTTTATTCACTAAGTAGGGTGATAAATTTTCCCCACAGGTTTAACACTGAAAGAATTTATTCCAAGAGTAAAGACGGACTTGTTGACCTCTGACCTCTACCGCATTCGTGTAGCATAATTAACAGTTCAGTTGTTGTTTTCTTTGAACCTTTTAGAAAGTATTACACAATGCCAGTAGAAAACACTACGCATTGTTCATTTAATCAAGTATTTTTGCAAGTTTAGCACAAGTTTGTAGGGGAATTATTTTTAGACATAAATGTATCACTGCGTCTTTTTTATTTTTAGTAATAATGCTTGTCATCGAACTGGACCTACGTGCTCCTCGTTTCTGGCTGTGGTTTGCAGCGAGTTACAGAACCATTTTACCGTCGGTTTCATTCTTAATCCTACTCGTAGAATACATTTTTTACTTGAAAACACAAAACGTTTATTCTACATGTATATATATAATCCTTAAAACTGCCTTATTATTGTTTAGTGGAGATGGTTAATTGACACTCTCCAATAGACTGTAACAAAACAATTATTGATAAACAATATACTGCTCAATTAAAGTACCACAAAAATTATCCAAGCTCGTCTAGGTCATAGGCCTTCGAAGACTTCCTGAAATATTATCCAATACACATTTCTTAACATTTGCAACCTGCAATTACCATTTTGTCAACTGATAATATAAATCAAAACAAAACTTCAGTTTGTTTATTGATATTTGGTTTCAATAACAATAACAAACAATAAAGTTAAAAACTAAAACTTCCCAATAATAACTTGCAGGCTTTTTCGTCTTTTCCTTAGTTTGCAGTTTGTAAAGCTGTGGGCAAATGTTGGCATATAAAACTGTTTTCTACTTATTTATTTAATTATTTGGGGTTTAACTACACTTTCGTCAGTCAGGGTCACCTCGTGTCGGACAGTTTTACTTGTGGAGGAAGCCGGAGTACCCGGAGATAACCACCGGGCAACAGCGAGCAACTGTCAGGCTCCCCTACATACTAACTCCACACACGCAGGGTTAGCATTGGCTGAAGACAGGTGCACCATCGACGTGCAGTACGGCTTAGTATACAACGCCACCGTCCCCCCAGGTGGGCAATGGGGGTGAAGTGTCTTGCCCAGGGACACAACGTGGTTCTCGCAGGTGGGATTCGAAGCGAGGACCTCTCGGCTTGCAGCCTGCACCTATACCTACTGAGCCGCCGCACCCCCACTGTTTTCTACAATTTGATGGAGATGGTGGATTGACAAACCCCAATATCTTGTAGCAAGGTATTTATTTATTAACAATATCTCGTCAAACTAAAAGGTACTCCATACATTATTCAATACCACTTAGGACAAAGATCTCAACGAAATGTTATTTTATTTACTTGAAGGCTAGCAGTGGGAACATATTGATATATAAAACCCTTCCACAGTTTGTTGGAGATGGCGGATTGATCTCCACCAACAGATTGTCACAGGACATTTATTACTTTACAATACACCCATTTGTTGCAATAATGAATCTGAACTGCTGTCAGTTGATCGGTATTGACAACGACAACTCACCAAGACTGATGATGATAAAATATCAATAACAAAAAATAAACCGGACACGAAACCATTAAAATAGGTTTGAAGGAACCATTAATGGCATCATTGAATTCAATTTTTGTTATAAAAATCATTTGAATACCGACATGGAAAGCGTGGTCGTACCAGATAACCCATTCCGTTGCCTTCAATATTTTGATCTTTCAAACCAGAATAATGGCCGGCTGTTTCGCCCGCGAAACATTCCACAAGGAAGGGTTCGTTTCAGCTTCTGTGGGAGTTTATTCCAAAAAGTAAGACTCAACAGTTTCATAGCAAATTTCTCTTTCCACATGTTCTGTGTTTCTTTCCAAATATTTTGGTGTATATTTTACTGGGGTTCTTTCTTTCTAGCATATTTTGGACTTTGGGGAAAACTTCTTTAAATTTGACCAATGTTAGTTTGATCCACCCCTTAACAAGTATGTAGGTTGTGTATGTGTGTGGAGAAAGGGGTGTTGGAGGGTAATTTTGACCACCTACGTTCGTGGGCATTTTCAGGCTTTATTAGCTGGCCTTACTTTGAGTCAGGGGAGATATAGTGATCACTCACCGTCCGTCGTCCGTGAACATGATGTTTGCGTCTTCTCATCCAAAACCGCTGAACCGATTTGAGTGAAATTTGAGATAATAGTTTGTTATGACATCGTATTTTGATTTTGTTCAAATCAAGTTGCCTCACCGCTCAGTAGGGCCACGCCCAAAAAGTGTGCTTCAATCTTTAAAAATCTGCTTATCATGAACCAGCGGTAGGAGAGACTTCATGTTTGGTGCGCAGCTTCCCTTTGAGGTGTAGACTCTGATTTGTTCAAGAGAAATTCGAGGAGCTATATTTGCCGTCGTTATGGGAAGGGGCAAGAATTTTCGCCTCGTCCCAAATTTCTATTTTCCAAACCGAGCGCCTGATTTCAACTACATTTGATGAGAGGGCTTAATTTATGTCGAAAAAAACTTCCCGTCGCCCCATGGGAACCGCAGGAGCTAAAAATAGAAAAAAAATAAAACGCCCATATCTCCAAAACTACATGGCACTGAGAATTCTTATTTGGTGTGAAGCTTCCTTAGGACCAACAGAATGGAATGGTCCAAACAATTTCTTTTGGTTTTATCGTATGGTACTTTTTCGGGACTTTGAAAAAGTTCTGAGTCAGCATTTTTTAACACTGTGGGTAATGGGAAAAACATTTAAGACTACTCTCCTCCCAAACCGTATAACATCTTTGGAAGATTGTTTCACATGTTTATTGAAATCAAATCCCTGGGTTCATACTTTGGCTCTCTATGGGAGCCCAAATGTTTAAATTAGTGCAGTATGAGGAATATTCTTTAAAAATCTTCTTCCTGAGATCCACCAATCAGAATCTTTTGATATTTGGTATGCAGATTCCTCAGGGGGTAGACTTAAATTTGTTCAAACAAAGTCCCTGGGTTCATATTTGGACTCCCTGTGGGAGCCCGAATTATAACTTAGTTCAATATGATGAATATTTTTCAAAAATCTTCTTCTTCGCATCCACCAGTCAGAATCTTTTGATATTTGGTATACCTCATCCTTAGGGAGGTGAGATATAAATTTGTAAAAGCCAAGTCCCTGGATTCATATTTGGGCTTACTGTGGGAGCCCGAATTGTACCAAAATTTTTTTTTCCGAACTGAGAGGCCGATTTGAACCAAATTTGATATGAGAGCTTATTGGGTCATAAGTACCTAATTTATGCCAAAATAATTTTTCCCGTCGCTCCAGCAGGACCTAAAAACGGAAAAAATTTAAAACGCTCATATCTCCAAAACTACACGGCACTGTGAATTTTTATTTTGTATGAAGCCTCCTTAGGAACAGCAGAATGGAATGGTCCAAAAACAATTGCCATCGGATTTATCATAGGGTACTTTTCGAGGACTTTGAAAAAGTGCTGAATCAGCATTTTTTAACACTGTGTGTAATGGGAAAACATTAAAGAATCTTCTCCCACCATACCACTGCTCCAAATGCTTTCATTTTTCACATATGACATCTTTGGAAGATTCATTCACACATTTGTTGAAATCAAATCCTATGGTCCATATTTGGGCTCTCTATGTTCCAAATGTTCAGATTAGTGCAATATGAGGAGTGTTCTTTAAAAATCTTCTTCCGTTCCACCAATCAGATTCTTTTGATATTTAGTATGCAGTATCCTTGTGGGGGGGGGGGGGGGTTAAAGTTTGTTCAAGTCACTGGGTTCATATTTGAGGAAAATTCTTTCAAAATATTTTTCTTCAGATCCAGTAGTCAGAATCTTTGGATATTTGGTACACAGCATCCTTACGGAGGTGAGATTCAGGTTTGTTTAAGCCAAGTCCCTGTGGGAGCCCGAATTATTACTTAGTTCACTATGAGGAATATTCTTTAAAAATCCTTTTTTTTAGATCCACTGGTCAGAATCTTTGGATATTTGGTATAAGCTTTTCTTAGGAGGGGCAGATGCAACTTGTTCAAATCAATTCCCTGGGTTGATATTTGAGCGTTCACAATAAACGTGGAAAACGGACAATCCGGGGGGTGTGGGGGGGGGGGGTCGTAAGTGAAGTGATATCAGTAAAGTAATGGCATTAACAAACTCATTAGGGTACGGAAATTGGATGTATGGCGAATTTTAAAATGACTCGATTGTTAATGAACATGTGTCCATCCATATTTGGTATATGTATGGATACGGATACATTTGTTCCAGTAAGAGGAACGTAGTCAGGTTAAATGAAATAAAGAGTAAATGCACCTCTCCCCCGGGCTCACACACACATACGCTTCATTTTATTTCGTATTAAGTAGAGAGCGTGTATTCCACAGAGCTGGAGAGCCACAGACTTACCAAAGGAAATAGTAACATTTCATGCCACCTAGAGAACGCCGAGTATCTTGTAAGGTTAAAATGACGTAAGAAATATTAGGGAGAGAGTACATAAACCAGTTTCAGGAATGCCTGGCTACGCCCATTCACACTATGTTTAACCTTTGTTTTGGGGGGTTCATAACTCAAGAGATAGACAGAAACAAACGATCATTCCTTATAATTAAACTTGGGGGGGGGGGGGGGGGGGGGGCAATACATTTAAACACTCACTACGTTGCGGAGTTAAAATAAAAAAACCAAGTCGCATCATGCTTCCTAGCGATAACGGAATAAAAAGGCATAGTTTTCTGAAAATCTGTTTGAAATAAAGATACATTTCACTGAAATATGTTCTTGTGTCATTAAAAATTTTATTGACCAAAGAATTGCGTAAGTTAAAAGGAGCGTCCTAGGCCACACCCACACAAGACTTTCATCTTCTTCTCCACTCGACCTGACGGTGCTGTCATTCAAAGCAACACTGAATTAAATTTAATTCTGATTTTGACAATTTCCTGAGAAACTGAAAACACAATTTGAAAATGTGGAGTTAGATATAAACCTAGATGACATGAAGTTGGTTGAACTTTGTCTTCAGGCTATTTGGAAATTGGAAAATTTTATAGGCTTGAGTTTAGTTTGTGGATTATCATGACCGGCCATTGTTTACGTTTGATTTGGGTAAAATGTTGAACGCAGACGACCATCTATTGCATATAAACAAATTGAACATGGAATAAAAAGCATTATAAGGATTTCATTCTTTATTAAATTTTATTTTGAAAGTCTTTTCAATGTGGTGAGATATATTTTAATTACTTTTCTTGTTGAAACAACATGAGCGTACAGGGGTTCTTTTCCATTCACCCCATGCAACGTAATCTTTAAGATAGATATTTGGGGCATGGTTTAGGATGGGCCTAAATGCGGGTTTTTTTTCGGTTTATTGTGTTATGAAAAGAAAAAAAGAAATACTTTAGCCAATAATTTGCCTGAAAATGCATGAACAGAAAAAAGGTTTAATTATACTCGTCTGAATTGTTTTGGTGCCAAGCGGAGTTTTTGTTCGATGCCAATTGAATTTGTTGTGCCAAATGAAAGGTTTTAGTACCAAATGGAATCTGATTATAAATGAGAACAAATTAACTATTTATCGTCCTTTGGGTGCAACAGGGCGCCATATGTAGTACTAAAGCATTGCAGATAACAACTCGTTACACTCAAAGTACATTAAATTGTTATATTTATTTATTTATTGGTGTTTAAGGTCACATACTTATGCACAATGGCTACCCATGGCCGTGAGAGTTTTACGGGTGGAGGAAGTCGGAGTACCCGGAGAGAACCACTGAGCAACGGCGAGAAGCTGCCAGCTCCCCAGCATCGTAACTCCGCACAGCAGCACAGGCAGGGTTAGATTGGTTGAAGACATACGCACCATCGACGTGCAGTACGCCTTAGTACACGGCGTCATCGTGCTCCCATGAGGACAATCGGGGGTAAGTGCCTTGCCCAAGGACACAACGCAGGAGTCTGAATCGATCGATCAGACGGTCACCCATCCGAGGATTAACCGTGCTCGACGTTGCTTAACTTCGGTGATCTGACGAGAATCGGTTATCGCAACGCCACCGCGCCCCCTCGTTAAATTGTAACCGAAAAATTCGTCGCATGAGTGCTAGAATGTTCTATGTCCCATAGGGGACATAGAACATTCTAGCACTCAGGCGACGAAGTATTGTGGAATGAATTGGATGATCTGCAATATGGGTGGCGGAATAATTTGAAGTTAAGTGGAGTGTCTGAAACTCCAGGTGAAAAGAACTGATGATATAATCATACAAGCAGCCAAATCAATAGGTGTTGACCTAGATATTTCGGATGTCTGTAGAAGTCATAGACTTGGTCTCGGACCAACACAGTCTCAAACGTTTAGGATGCAACGGCCTATTATTTTTCGTTTGTCAACATACCGGATTCGAGACAAACTATTTCGTTCCAGAACATCGTTGAAAACACTATCATCTACCCAAAGTCTATCTGTATATATGAACGAGGATCTTACAAACACAAGGGCTGCTATAGCCAGACGGGCACGACAGTTGTGAAAGGATGGCAAAATTAAGGAGACATGGACTTTTGACGTGTGTATCTTCGTCAAGGAAGGGAATGAAGGAAGCGAAAATATCAGCCGCCTAATTAAAGTTTCTGAAATTACGGCCTTGGAAGAAACGTTTAAACTTACCTTAACATTACCTCTTCACAGTACCCCAATTCATGGATAAGATTTAACCCTTTACCCAACACAGATGATATCAAAATTTATTATTTTGGATATTTAATTTGAAGCCCGAAGATTCTGCTCACAAATACTCCTCACGTTGGAGCAGCAACAAAATAACGACAGTCTTGTGGAGGACAAGGTGTGAGTGGCTGAGGAGTTCAAAATAGGTGTTTTGCCATATTTTAATTGAGCTAGCCTCTCTTTTTATAGAACAAACATTTTTAATTAACATTGTCCAAGTTGCTGAGCAGCAACAGGTGTTTTGCCAATTCCTGCTAACTCCATTTGGCAAAATGCAGTTCCATATGCCCTTTTGTGCCTCAATTCTGATGATATTGCCGGTCTAAACTCAAGCATTATATTCAATGGCGACCCACTTGTTCAACTCTATCTGGCGAAATGCAGTTCCATATGACCTTTCTTGTCTCAATTCTGATGGATATTGTCAGTCTCCACTCAAGTATTGTATTCAACGGTGACCCACCTGTTTGGGAAAATGAATCAAAAAGTGGAACATTCCAGAAAAGGAATCAAAGAAATTTCTTAAGCGGAACAACCTTGAACTCTTCTCTATCATCAGGATTCCTATCGGAGATAACAGAATAACAGTTCAGGTAACACTATTATTCTCACTCGTCAGTAGTGACAGTTGAGTAGATGGCATCTCTGTTGGTACGTTTGATGACTGCCCACAATTAAAATCAACAAAAAAGTGTACATACAGTTAAAATTAAAAGTCCTGTCATGAAATGCGCACAAATAGCACGTCGATCTGCGCGTTAATCTACACATTTTGACCATAGTAAGGTTATCAAATTCTGTACATATGGCCTGTGCACAAGCAATGTTTCAGCCAATGGACCTCCGGGTAGCCCGGAGGTCCATTGGCAGAAACATTTCCTGTGTTTAGTATGAGATACCAGGAGTACCTGCTGTGCGTTGGATGTCATTCGATATGGCAATTGCGCGCAATTAAATCTAGATAAGCGCACAGTTCATGACAGGACTTCCAGTTTTAACTGTAATGGGGGATGAAAATGTGTGACAACCACTGCAGTGGAACTCTGGGTAAAACAATAGACATGCATTTAATACCACCACCCCCCCCCCCCCCACACACACACACACACACACACACACACCAAAGAACTGAATGAGCATTTAAAACCTTTTGTATTAACCCAAACCACCGACTTCAGAAAGATGCACCCAAATACCAGAACAGTCGAGTGTTTACAAAAAAAAACACGATAAAATCCGTCAGTTCTGCTATAAATAGGTATCTGAAATATTTCAAAAGGGATGCAGATATCGTGGGGATAAAGTGTCTAAAGACGCTAATAACATTCATGGAAGGACAATTAAATTACAATTTAAAACATGGATTATCTATACTCACCCAACATAAATCAATTATTGGCAGATGTGATTTGAAAAAAATAAAGTCTGGCTGCACATTTTGTCTCCAGGGGCCTTGAATGTTATCAACAACTAACTGTAAATTCCTTCAACTTCGAGGTTGATGAACAGAATAGACACTATGTAAAAATAATCCATGAAACAACATAGAAAAACTACTAGGGGTGGGTGGGGGGGGGGGGGTGATGAAGCCCATGTTCATAAATGCATTTATTACATGCCCATGCAGTCTCTCTTATGCAATACGGCGTGCAATACGGCTGTGCAATACGGAATTCCGTATTGCACACCAACCTGTTCCAACCGGGACTTTTTTTATGCAATGCGACTGCATAAAGTGCATGGTGTTTACCACCGTTGATAGAAAAGAAAAATTAGCTCAGTAGGTGCTTGGGTCATGTAATAAATACAAAACCACATGTATGTTTCAATGAGTCGTTTTGTATTCAATTCGTCAGATGTGCGTAGAAAGAAAACGTCTCGACCTTGGGTCTCGACGTTTTCTTCCTACGCATATCTGACTCATTGAATACAAAACGACTCATTGAAACATACATGTAGTTTTGTCTATGTATGCCACATACGATCAGTTCTGTCCAGTTACTTCACTGCAACTTTTCATTGCGAAAACGGATCCAAATGCAAGAAGTCTCTTTAACTACTGTTCCAAAAATGCAATGGTAAATCCCACGTCTGTGTCGATATGGTACACTTCAACTCCAGTAAAGGAATACCAGTTTTCAAGATTTATGGGTGATATATCTCGAAATTCCAAGTGTTCACAACTTTACACGACACACTGCATTCAAGCAACAAATATCCAAGCAATGTATGACTCGGGTCTTGAACTTAGGTACATAACGCACATGAGTGGCCACCGTAACGAAAGTTTAGTGAGCAACTGTGACTGCTCACTTGCCCCAAAACAGAAAAACAGCGGTACACTTGCACAGCCATTGCTTGTCACAAAGCTACGAAAACCTTGCTTTCGTTTCAGCACCAATACACGCAGCTGCTCAACCAAGTTATTCAGGAATAAACAACCAGCGATTTATATTTCCATGCATTCCGGGAAACCCTGCACCTGTCGCTTTTCTCAGTCATTCAAGAAGAACACGCAATGTACTGTCTCGTGGACTTACTGGACCAATTCAACATTTAAAGAGTGTACATTTAATTTTAACGGTAGCGTTGTAAAGTAACTTTGGACACGTCGCGTTAAAATCTAAAAAATATATTGTTGAAGCTGGCCAGTCAAAGAATGTTGTGTGATTTGATTGACCTGACCCATATTTGTCACGGGTGGCTGAGTTTACAAAAGAAAAAATAAATTATTTTCGTTTAAATAACGCTAATTATACACTTTATTTATCTTTCCGATATCTCTCCTTTAACCCCTTGAACCCTCGTTTCCAGGAATGGTATCGCCGTTGTGTACACGTACAGTGAGGTGGGCCAGTCCAATATCAATACACAGGGAGGATAAAATAATAACTGCAGTCTTCAGCTGTCCGGCTGCAGACTGCAGTCATTATATTATCATCAATGACCCGTGTATTGACCTCTTATAGTAAGACAAAAATGAGACGAAATTATGCCTTGGACCGAGCAATCGGTCTTCCGTGTTCAAAGGGTTAAATTATAAGAATTAACTGTTGTTTCTGTTTGGTTTACACGACAAAAATCGAACATTCTCAGCACATGCTTAATCATAACTCGCTACGCGATTTAGGAACCTTGTGCTGAGAACTTTAGCATTGCAGATAGTACACTGATGCACTCAGGGGATAAAACATAGATATAAAGCAGTCAATAATTTTCCCCTTTATCTTTTGAATGGCGAAATACAATCTGCTCCAAAATGAAACTGAAGACACCTCACTGTAACGGTGATTTTGGAGCAGGCCTTAGTGGCATATCTGTTAATGTCTGCATTATTTATAAGATAGCTGCACGACAATTACGTGAAAGTTAAAAGGGCAGACCTAAAGGCTCATAAAGTATGTAAGTTTCCCGGCATTTATAATTTAACCCTTTATCTATAAGATGAAAAGCAGACGGCAAAAAAAAATATTCTTGAATAACTAATTTTTTTCATTTTTTGTCTCCAAAACATAGGTTATGACCCCTCACTGGAACGAGCTCAACGCGCTCGTTCCAACGAGGGGTCGTAACCTATGTTTTTGAGACAAAAATGAAAAAATTAATTGACGATTTTTTAAAATAGCGCTGGTCGGTTTTGGCCGTTACGTTGGGTAAATGGTTAAAATGCAAATAATATGACACTCACTCTATTTAACTGAATCACGATACGAAGATGATAAAACGAAACTCCTCTGTCAAAGGTAAGTGGTGTCCAAATTATAAACACAACTACAATCTGTTGGCCTGAACAAAGTGGGAGAACCAGAAAGAGCAATCAGTAAGTGTTAAATTCAGAAAGTGGGACAAACGGGAATAAACCGACAAAGCGGCAAACAGACAATGTATTTTATTGACATATCTTTATGAGTTTATGCTTGCCGTAACAAAAACAAAAACAGAAATTTCACCCAAAAAAGCATCAACATTAAGATGTAACAGTTTCCATTGATCAAATGTCTATTTGGCACACGTATCCCTCGTGATGAATCGGATTGTTGTAGCACTGATGATCCATGGCCATGTATCCAAAGTCTCTGCCAAGAACGATGCAGTTTTGACTATGAGTTTTATCATTCGGATCTCCTGATGTCCAATCCATCCATGTGATGTTTTTATTTTCGAAGTTAAGAAATTCCCCCTCTTTCTTCTCGTCAGTACCATCAACATCCATCACTACTAGAAACTTGTAATCTAAAGTGCGAAAGAAGATAGAAAACTTCAACAACATTTTAGTTATTGTGATAAATTGACGGTAACATGGCCTGAGGTTTGCGGCTGGGAGCTTATGTTCAACCGAGACGTGAATACATGTTCCAGTAAGACCCTACCCATATCGTCCCCTGAGTTCCAATGTGTTCTATGTGCCAGTAGGCACACAGAACACATTGGAACTCAGTGGAAGATATCCCAAAACCCACATTGTGAAATAAACTAGGCAACTTGAATGAACAACGCAAATTTAACTACAACAAATTTAGTAAATAAACCTCTCGTGTACCCCGCGACGTCACTGGACCAAAAAAATCAATAGCTAAGATAAAGATGGAGGTTCCTCCATCTCATTTCAAATCAGGAATTTATAAATGGGTTGGGAGTATACATTGACAGAATGGTCACTGGCTTCGGAAATTACGATTTTATAGAGCCGTAAACAGAGAAAGAACTAAACGAACTTCCATCCAATCAGAGAGCGAGAAGTGTCGTCTTATTGGAACACATAATATTTGTTATGGGGGTTTCAATCAGATGCGTCACTAAGGGATCGATTTAGGGGTGTGTATTAGTCCCTCCCAATATTTTTTTCCAGTCAGAACATTTTCGTCATGATTGGAGTCTTAAGATACCAAATCTCTCTTGCTGGTAATCATGTACTTTCTAATAAGACTAGATTTGATACACAGTCGGTCATTCGAAGGGAGGGCTGTAGAACCCCTTCAGGCTGTTGGGACCCATTATGAGAATTTAGAGTACCGATAGATCACGTGTTGTTTAAATAAGTAGTTGTATCACTATTACTACATGTATATTTTATTTATTCATTAATAAATTTCCTACAAGAGTTTTTAACTATTATCCCCACTGATTAATAATAATTAATTAATTAATATCCCCCCCCTACTCCAACTCCTAATATTTCAGCATTCAGTCAACAAGTATTTCATAATACCTCCCATCAGTGCTTTCTCGATCGCCCTAACTATATAATTGACCATTTCCTCATGTCACTCCCCATCCACTTACCATTCCTGTTTTCGTCCCATTGTTTCCATTAGTTTTCTATGTAGACTTTTTCAACTTGGCAAATATTTGGGACATTCTAAAATGAAATGTGCCAGGATCCCCCTTACTCCTCATTACTAATTTACTAATATTACAACTTCTTAATCTTGCAATGACTCCAACTTCATAATCTTCGCATGCCTTCGACGAATTGTTGGAATGCTAGTCAGTCGAGACTTGAGCCACAACAGTCAGGGCAAATAAGCTTGTAATAAACAACATGTGACCATGCTTTGAAAATACCAACTTCACGGTCAAAGGTGTGTCATTATACTCCCTATTGAAACCCAAGGAAGTGGCGCGGTGCTTGGTTGCTGCGGTAAGTCAGTTCTGTTTTATTTCCTCAGGTGGACGTCATCTAAAGTAGGCAGCATTGGTATGAAGGTTTTGATAAGCTCGGCTTCATATCTATGTCCAAAGATATATATATATCTATAGCCAAAGATGTTGAAAGTGACATTGAATGTGAATACATAAATAACAAAATAAATTTTCGTGAAAATCTGTAACTGGTTCAAATCTGAGTTTCTGAAAGGGATTATCGTACACAATACGGCTCAGAGCGATTGGGTCAAACCATTTTGAGTGTGTGTGTTTGTGGAGAGGTATGGGTGTAGTCTGATCCGGCAGCATCATAGGTCTGTTCAATCTGACTGTTACCGAGCCTCCCCGTGAATACAGGATGAGATGTCAAATACAGAATGGGTCACCACACCCATTGAGCACATATTTAGGAGTGCTCAGCATGTGCGCTGACCGACGAGTCCTGCGTCACAGCAGGGAGTACATGTATGCGTTATGGTACATCCAAATGCGAGAGTATAAGCCTGGTGGGTATGCTTCGGTTGAAAATAGCTGAATATTGATTGGAGGGGAGGGGCTACGCGGGGCGTGAAGGCGTGGACACGAGCAGCAAGTTTAGATCGGACGAGGGGTCCAGATTGTTGTGCAGAGTACGTCAGTTGCCTATAACTATATAAAGAGTTGCCAAACACAATATTGTTCAATAATCCTGAAGATTTACAAGTTTAAAATGTGCAGTCTGGACAATAGGGATTATTACAACGGACATCGGTTGAGTATGATGATATAAATTTTGAAGTCAGTGTTCTCTTGAGTATGTTTCTATCATTGATATGACGAGTTTTATTGTCTAGGGCGTTTTGGGAACGCATACAGAGGAAGTTTGTCCGGAGCTTTGGTTCGCGTATTTTTTCTATGTGTAAGAGACCCGACTGTCTGGTGGCCCTACCAGACGAATTGTCCACGATGCTGAAGATATCGCTAAAGGTTGCAGGTAGTCTACCATTTTTCCAGTCAAAGACAAACAAGCAAGCGTGAAGTTTAAACAGGTCGTCAACCTTTAGTATTTTATCTTTTTTGAATAAAGAGTCTGTGTGGGCGTTATATCCTTTATTGTTGATTATTCGCAAAGATCGCTTTTGCAAGATCACTAGTTTTTTTTTACTTCCTTAGCGTTACCCCAAGTCTGTATTCCGTACAGCAGATGGCTATGTATTAAGGCGTAGTAGAGTGTTTTCATGGACCCATGTGTTATGACTTCTTTGTTCTATTTATTCTGACTTCCCTAAACAATTTATGTTCTATTGTTTACATTAAGTGTAGCACAAAAGCACATGCTGGATGTGCCAGTATGTGCTTTATGTGAAAAGTCACAATGTGACACATTGTGCACTAGCACATAGGCACACGCTGGATATTCCAATATGTATGTGCTTATGTGAAAACACACAGTGTGACACATTGTGCACTAGCACATAGGCACATATGACTAAAAAGGGTTTCTATAACTACAGACATATCCTAAAAACGGATTCCAAAAAGGGATTCCAAGGAACGTGGGTGTTTGGTGGAATGTGCTTGTGTGTTGTTACACATTGTGTCACAATGTGTACACATTACAGGTAGCACATAGGCACATGCTGGATGTTGCGATATGTGCTTATGTGAAAATGCACAATGTGACAAATTGTGCACTAGCACATAGGCACGTGCTTGATGTGCCGATATGTGCTTATGTGAAAATGCACAATGGGACACATTGTGCACTAGCACATATGCACATACGGGTATTTGGGGATACCTATGACCTGTTATTGTATTATTGGAGGATACCTATCTAGGATACCTTTTGTAGAACCCCTTTTTGTCGTATATGCTTATGTGAAAAGGCACAATGAGCACATATCGGCACATCCAGCATGTGTCTATGTTCCGGTGCACAATGTGTCACACTGTGCATTTTCACATAAGCACATATCGGCACATCCAGCATGTGCCTACCTGTAATATGTACACATTGTGAAACAGTGTGTCATAACACACACGCACATTCCACCAAACACCCGCATTCCATGGGAATCCCTTTTTGGAATCCCTTTTTAGGATAGGTCTGTAGTTATAGAATCCCTTTTAGTCGTATGTGCCTATGTGCTAGTGCACAATGTGTCATATTGTGTGTTTTCACATAAGCACATATTAGCACATCCAGCATGTGCCTATGTGCTAGTGCACAATGTGTCACATTGTGCCTTTTCACATAAACGCATATTGCCACATCCAGCATGTGCTTTTGTGCTACATGTAATTTGTACAATAGAACATAAACATGTTTAGGGAAGTCAGAATAAATAGAACAAAGAAGTCATAACAGAGTATGTAGATATCAAGGCAGAAACCGAGAATTTACTGGGAAATCAGAGCCAAGTAAACAATTATGGGATTGTTTGTGGTAATTCCACGAAGTAAATATGGAGTCTAGAAGAAATCCGAACCAGAAAACCTACTCTAGTTCAATAGAACTTATCCCCGGGGACCCTCTCGGTCCTATAACACTACGTACTGCTCTACTACAACATATTCTGGGGGAATCCGAACCAAAAAAACTGCTCTAGTTCAATAGAACTTACTCCCGGGTAACCTCTCGGTCCTATAGCACTACGCGCTACTATTAAAATCTACTTTATGGTGGTCCTATATAGGGTTCTGGGGGAAATCCGTACTAAATAAACACTACGTGCTGCTCTACTACAACATATTCTGGGGGAATCAGAACCAGAAAAACTACTCTAGTTCAATAGAACTTACTCCCGGGGAACCTCTCGGTCCTATAGCACAACGTGCTACTATTAAAATATACGGTATGGTGGTCCTATATATGGTTCTGGGGGAAATCCGTACTAAATAAAGTCGTTTTTGGTGATTTGCAGGGATTGTCAGGTTTATTTGGGTAATTCTACGAATCGGGAATATACTCCTGTACATAGGAACATACCCTCCGAACATACCCCTGTCCTATGAGAAGGTTTTAGGTCACATAGCAATCACGTGCTACCATAGAAACCAAGATGGCGGCCCCAGTATACAAAATGGACGACGGAAACACGTATCACCATAACAACACGCGTTGCGCATGCGCACTAACACCACGTATTACTATGGGGATGACGTCACAACATGGCCGCTCCCGCGGGTTACCATGACAAAACAAGTCAAGTGACTATGGCGTCACTCCCGGGGTCCCCCACCGGGGTCCCCCATAATTGACTTGTCCAGGTACATGACATACTACTAACGGCTTATCGTGAAACCACCTTCATCTACATGTCAACAGCGATAGGGTAAATAAAGCTTTATAAACTGAAAATTTAATAAGTTTGCGACTCAATCCATACAACTGTACAATCGATTGTGTGAAGATTTCTCGCAGAGAATTTCGATGACATAATTCACATTTTCTATTATGAACAATTGTATTAGCGATTCTAATTTATATTCTAAATGTGTCACACACGTCAAACAATAAGACACGTATGACACCAACAAGGATGTACGACAGTTATTGAGGCCGGAAGGACAAGAATTGGGGACATTATTGGTCTACACAGCTGGGTTTCAAAACGTCATCTTCAACAATAAATCTGCATGTGTCAATATGCTCGCAGGGAAATGCCTGTACAATTTAGAAATGTGAGAACTTTCACAAGGCTTACCTTAGTTGTTTCAGCAGTCCGTTCTTCTATTTATTTAACCCTTTGCCTAACACGAAATGCAGGCGCCGCTTGCAAACAATATTCTTCAATAACATTTTTTTTTCATTTTGTGAGTCTAAAACATAGCTTATGACCTTCATTGGAACGAGCTCGACGAGGTGCATAAGCTATGTTTTGAGACAAAAAATTTAAAAAATGACAATTAAATGGTGCTTTTTGTGAGCCGCGCTAATCGGTGTTGACCGTTACGTTGGGTAAAGGGTTAGCCCTCTGTAATCTAATGTCAATTTCAAGCAGTAAATCTTTCCCAAAATCTAATTAGGAACTTAACCAATCCTATCTTGTTGACACTGCTCGATGGGTTCTGGCATACAAGAATGAAAGGGTCAAATTCCTAGATGCATTATGGTAAACATTTACTGCTTAAAATTTAATTATCAGTGTGCAGATGGTTAAGCAAGTGAAGGACAACCCTGACATGTTTACCCGAGTGAGTTCAAGGCTCAGATGAGCTGTCTGGAATACCACCGCTTATATTTTAGAAAAAACATTTCCATTCGCTGATAAGGTGTTTTGATCTAACACACTTTTACAAAGGTCTCTGAAAGCCTCTCTCCAATGGTGTTTCCCTACGTCATTATAAAATAAACCATGGCTCCAGAACAACGAACAAATTAATACTGAGAGCAATCGAGTATAGATTTTGCTATACATTTGTCGTAGGTCCAGCAGTATAGATGGGTCGCCTTATTTCTTTTGAGGGAAACGAAACGATCGATTACATAAATTGCCCAGTCTTGGGGGATTGCATGAGTCATCACAGGACATATATTATATAAAAGAATATGGAAGAAAACCTTTGGAAAATTCATACCGACTTCAACAAAGAGAAAACAGAAGAAAATGAATATCTTTGAAAAATGTAAAGTTACAGAAGGAAACTGCTGCCGGCAAACGATGAATAAAATCCAAGTTTCTGTAACTCCCATTTTTACGCGAGTTTACATATCCTTTGGAAACTCTAAGAAATCAAGAATTACAGGAAAGTCTCTTGAGGTATATATGTACAAAGCTGTTCAATCCAAAATGTTTCTCTAGAAATCCGCTCAGATTAAGTCCAGTCGGGTTAGTGCTAATAATAAATGCCTGGAATGAAATGAATTAGTGGAACGTATAAGACATGCAATGTCGTGTGACAGAACAGTCACGTTCCATTTTCTCGAAAGACCTGTGGTTGTTCATAAACTGAACACTTGAGCAGGCAAAACAAGCCGGTTCTTTAGCAGTGTACTCGTCAAAAATATTTTTTTCTCCAGTACTGGTGCTGCAGAAGGAATCGGCGGAAGGCATCATTACACAATTTTACAACCGGCCTTTCTACGAGCTTGGCTGACTGCAAGTTCGGAGTTAGCTGGCTCGAGACCAGTACGAACAAGAATGTCTCTAATAGTTTTGGTCTTTTAAAAGGAACGACGGGTGGCTTGGAGAATGTATAACAAATGGAATGCCGTACGAAATGTTATAAGACCATTTACGCTATGTTTGGCCTTTGTTTTCTGGAGTTCATAACTTTGTGGAGTTATAATGAAAACCGGGTCGCATCATGCTTCCTATTGAGAACTGAATAAAAAAGGCATAGTTCTCTAAAATTCTGTTTGAAATGGCATCACATTTCACTGAAAGATGTCCTTGTGTCATTAAAAATTTTATTGACCAATGAATTGCGAAGGTTAAAAAGAACGCCATAGGCCATGCCCACACAAAACTTCAATTTTCTGTTTCACTTGACTGGAAGGTGACGTTAATCAAAGCACGACTGGGTTAAATTTAATTCTGACTTTAGTCATTTCCTGGGAAACTGAAAACACAATTGTTAAATGTGGAGTTCGATATGAAAACTGATGACATGAAGTTGGCTGAACTTTGTCTCAAAAGGAGTTAATTTAGGTTATTTGGAAATTGGAAAGTTTTGATTGCGCGAGTTTCGTTTGTGGTAGCCATCGACGTCAGTGATGTAGCGTTTTGTTCATGTTGACATTGTTGTGCACGAGGCTGAATTGTCACGGACGACAGTTTTTGACTGATATTTTGTTTCTTTAAAGTGGGACACTCCCTATTGGAACCACGGGCGGAACATTCATTTCGATGTCCACTCACTTACATAATGTGTCTTAGTTCAAATCAAACATCACGCATTCTCTGGATACCAGTTGCACGTGAACCGTGTGTTGTGTATGTTGTGCTGCAATGCTTACATTTTGCATTTCGTGAAATGTCGGGCATAAATTTTGAGAACTGATATTCTTTTACAAATTACACTCTTGTCAGTGAACCACATACATTCAGTTGATAGTGAAAGGAGAGCACTTTGGAGTACAGGTTGGTGGCAATTTTATTTAAATCAGACCGATCAATTATATCCTTACGACAGGTTGGTATTGATTTTGACCGGCCATTGTTTATGTTTGATTTGGGTAAAACAATGAACGGAGACGATCATCTATTAATTGTAATAGCGTATAAAAAATTAAATTAAACATGGAATAAAAAGCATAATAAGGATTTTATTGTATATTTGATTTGATTCATCATGTGTGGAAGCTTGTAATGGTGACAGCAAAAAACTGTTTAAAGTTGTTAAAAATCTGTGTACAGAAAAACAAAGTGTGTCATTTCCACCACACGATGATCCATCAAAGCTAGCTGATCAATTTGGTGAATTCTTCATCCAAAAAATAAAATTAATTTAGGAATAAATTAAGAACATAAATGTAGACAAAATTGACATCAAACAGAGACCATCAGAAAAAGAGCTTTTAACTTTTCGACCTTTAGAAATTCACGAGGTAACCAAATTAATAAAAGAATCCTCAAATGCCTCATGTCAACTCGACCCAATGCCAACATCTATTGTCAGATCATGTGTAGACTCATCACTCCTGTTCTGGGGGATATGCACTGGCTGCCAGTCAAGTACAGAATAATTTTTAAAACTTTATTATTAGTTTTTAAGACACAAAACAACATGTCACCAGCCTACTTAGAAGAACTCCTTAATACCAAGAATGTGTGTCAATACAACCTGAGGTCCGATGGTGAAATGCTGCTACATGTTCCATAACATAGGTGTAAGACATTTGGAGATAGGTCATTCTCATTTGCTGGCCCTCACTTGTGGAATAATTTACCAGAACACCTAAAAAGACTGTCAAATGTCAACCTTTTCAAGAAAGATCATACCTGTTTCAAAACGCCTATAAGTGATGTTCTGGACTGTAAGATACTGTATATATTCTGTTTGTATATTTGCATGAGCTCAGTAACATGTACAGTGCCTTATGGTTCTATATCTTCTGAACTATAATTTTGGCGCTATATAAATGTGTATATTATTATTATTATTATTATTATTCTTATTATTATTATTATTATCAAGTAATTGCATCAATTATATCAATTCTAAATACTGCACTGCAAAAGGTGCATTATGGCATGCGGAAATTTGATAGAGAAGTTTTCACCGATTCCCTTGCAGAGCAGTATGTAGAATTGGGTAAAGCTGAAGAATAGGGGACTTTTCCATTTACGTAAAAACTACGCATTTTTCTCATCTTTTTTACATTTTCCTATTACTAGTCATGTTTTCGATAAAATGACAGCAAGATATTCAATTGTACTGGTAATTATAACCGCCCAACAAACGTTTTTAACCCGTGCGATTTGTGACATTCGCATTCATCTTTCCTCCATGTTGTTGGGTGTTTTTCGGCGTCTGCTCGGTGTATTGGTAGTTTTGGGTGCGCTTGTTTGTTCTGTTCCCGACATGGTCTAGGATCAGTGTAGTGAGGGCTAGGGTTAGCTTACAGGTTAGCTAACCCTAACCCTCACTACATTGACCCTAGACCTACAATCGCCAGCCAAAGAGAAAACGAAAGTTATAAAATGGCGAGAATGCAGAAGAAGCTCTGGCACCGTAACATTAAAAGGGTTTAAATTATCTCTAACGTTAGTCAAAAGTGAATATCGTTCGGTCATTTTATCGAAAACATGACTAGTAATAGGAAAATGGAGAAAAAAGGCGAGAAAAATGCGTTGTTTTTACATAAAAGAAAAAGTCCCCTATTCTTCAGCTTTACGTAGAATTGATATAATTGATATAATATAATTATAATTATTTGACGAATAACTTAACAATAACTGAGAGAGAATTCCGTGTGATCTGTACTGACCTCGTATATACTTGGTTAACTAGCATCCCTTTTGGGGGGTCTGAGTGGATTGCAGGGTTCAGTATAGTATCGCATGGCGGTTGGTGCCGAAGGAAACTCTCTCGACGTGGGTTCGAACTTTCCGTATGCCACTGTATTTGATTTTATTTTGAAAGTATTTTTAAAATGGTGAGATATCTTTTCGTTTTGAAACAACATGAGCGTGCAGAGGTTCTTTTTTCTTTCACACTGTGCAGCGTAATTTTAAGGACTGACATTGGGGCGTGGTTTAGGGCGGGCCTAAATGCGTTGTTTTCGGTTCATTGAGATATGAACAAAAAAAAAGAAATAATTTAGCCAATCATTTTTCCTGAAAATGCATGAACAGAAAAAAGGTTTAATTACATTATCATATATCAGCCACTTGGATTTTATAAATCGTTCTCCAGAAGCACATTCCGTCTATAACTGTACATTGTTCAACGGCTTTTATTTTTTCTGACTCCACTTTGTTGAAGTCGGAAAGAATTCTCCAGAGGTTTACCTTCATATTCTTACCAATTGTAGTTTTTTTGTTTTTTTTTGGTTTTCGTTTTTTTTTAGTCTATGGTTCCTTGATGAAGTTCTTCGGTAGACCTAGGCCGAAAGCTTGGTAGGAGTATATATATATAAAAACACGATGCCAAATTTCTACAATACAGAGTGGAAGTATTTAGAAGTTTCTTAAAGGTCAAAAACACTTGGGCGAAGTATGTTAGTATTGCTGTTGCGAATCAATCGACAATTTATAAGAAAAGTATTGTGATCCAAAGAGTGGCTTCTCTCTTGAACAGATCGCGATCTAGTCGCGACACAATAACCCTATTTGCTCGAGATTTCAAAAACAAAATTTTCCATAACACTGAATCAGAAATTCAATATTTGGATTTTTTTTTTTTTTTTTTGATTTTTTCTTTCTATTATTCCGGAAAAACAGGTTGTATGATTTTGCTGAAATTTGGTACAAATATAGAGTTTGATGCAACCATTCTCACATAAGTCATCTCATTTTTTAATGTTTTCGTTTTCTGCCCAAACCAGCCAAAATCAGCCATTTTGACACACTTCTCAAAATTGTGTTTTACGATTTCAATAAAACCTTTACCATGTATAGAGCATAGTATGATGCTGTTCACTACATAGTGGTCTTGTCTACATTGACCTTTGTTAGCCACAAAATTAATAAACAAACTGCATTTTTGGCAAAAATGGCTTACATTAACATGCGGTTTCCCAGCAATGGGACAATGCGGTCTCCAAATATTGACTATCAAAAGATGGAGCATTCACAGTTGAACAAAGTCGCAGTTGTACGTTTTGCTTTATGCGTTGACCCTCCCTCACTTTTGGTGTTTGAATTGTAGCACCGTCTCCTTTTCATTGAAATTCGCAAACTTTGCATTCATCTTTCTACCAAATCGAATTGAATTGTTTTGCATATTTTTGTTTACCATTGACTGTTGAACAAAGTGTACTGTTGTACGTTTTGTTGTAAAATGTAACCCAATGCCAGGTCAGGCTGCATGAAGATGGGTACTCTGAGAAAAACATTAGTTTTGTTAGAATGTGGTATGTTTGTGTTTACTTATCCATTTGCTCCATTAAGAAATGGTAATGCAATGTAAGTGGAACAATTTTGTTGTTGTATGTTATTATGAGATGTTTAATCCTGATGCGACATGGTAGCTTGAATTGTAGTACTGTCAAAAAAAAACAATTTGGCTTGTTTTTGTTTTGCAGTCTGTTCGAATTGAAAATCTGAAAACAATTTGTATATCATTACCTGTCGAGAATATATTCTGTCGTAAGTTATATTGTAAAGTTTAACCCAATACCTCTAGCTACGTGAAGATCTTTACTGTCTGCAAAACGCTCGATTGTTTAAAATTTTAAAACCGATTTTCTCCAAAGAGAAATGGGAAAGGACCAAATATTGTGTACAACTTTATGCAGCAATATTAGTGAAACAACTTTGCTGTTATATGTTGTTATAAAATGTTTAACCCTGGATCGCTATTGTAGCTTAAATTGTAGAACTGTCAAAATGGTTATATTTTCTAAAGTTTAACCCAATACAAACTGGTTGAATGAAAATCGGTACTAGAAGCAAGATGCTCTTTTTGAGAGTTTCGTAAGTTTAAGTTGTAATTTTCTCCACTGAGAAATGAGAAACGACCAAATGTTGTGCATACATCTCTGCACTAGTTTAAGTGAAACAAATTTGTTGTTATGTGTTATTATGAAAAATTTTAACCCCCGGCCATCATGGTAATTTGCATAGTAATACCGTCAATCTTTTTGTACAGAATTTTACAAATTTGTCTAGTATTTTTCGTCGTTCTGAGTAGAAAATCGACAAACATTTCGCATATCTGCTTGACTCATGATCTTTTGAGAATATTTGTTATTATATTGTAAAGTTTAATCCATTCTCTGTCCTGGCGGCATGAAGATCAGTACTCTCAGCAAAAGGCCTTATTTTAGAGAATTTGGCAAATTTATGTGCCCATTTTCTCCACTGAGAGACGGGAAAAGACCAATTGCCATGTACAGCTTTATGTTGCAATACAAGTGAAACAATGATGGGACACAGGACATTCTATCACTCAGGCGACGATATGTTATTGTGAACAGTTTTACCATGAGCCGTCATGGTAGCTTGAATAGTAATACTGTAAAAAATAGCGATTTTTTACAAAATTCGGACAAGTTTGTTTTTTGTTTCCAATCAGTTCTAAATGGAAAATCTAAAAACACATTACATAAATAGTTGCATAATTGCTTGCCAAAACATTTACTGTTGTAAGTTATACTGAAAATTTTAAGACAATACCTGTATTGGCTACATGAATATTGCTCGTGTCAGAAAAACGCTCGTTTTTGAGAATTTTGTAAGATTAAGCACTGATTTTCTCCTTTGAGGGATGGAAGAGTATCAAATGTTATGTATAGCTTTTTGAAACAATGTTAGTGGAACAACTTTGCTGTGATATTGTATTATGAAAAAGTTAAAATTGGATCTCTATGGTAGCGTGTGTAGCAGTACCACCAAACAGTAGTGATTTGCGCACAATTTGCCAATTTTGGCTGGTGTTTCCATTATTGAAAATTAAAAATCCCCAAATAAATCTATATCTGTCTGCATTATCACCTGTTAAGAATATTTGCTGTTGTAGGTCATCTTGTAAAGTTTAGCCCAATGTCTATACAGTATACATGAAGATGGGTCCTATCAGAAATAAAGCTCAGTTTTTTGGCGAATTTTGTAAAATTAAGTAACCATTTACTCCATTGAGGAATGGGAGCTGTCAGAATCCTTTGTTTCGCTCCTTTCTGCAATCACAACTGAGGTATCTTTGTTGTTATAAGTTATTATGAAAATTCCAACCCTGGGCTGTTATAGTAGTTCGCATGGGCATTCTGTCCAATAAAGGTAATTTTCACAACCTCAGTGGTTTCCCAGGAATTGGGATTGGAATATCTGAAATACCTTTGCATATCTATTTGCAGAATCATGTGTCAAGAATATATGTTGTTGTAAGCTTTCTTGTAAGGTTTAACACAATGTCTGTCCAGGCTGCATGAAGACTGATGTTGTCAGAAAACAAGTCGTGTTTATAGATGTTTGTTGGTTTAAGAAATCATTGCGTGAAGCCTTTTCCAAAAGTGGGTGTAGGTACTATATCCTATAGGGGTTGTTATTGTACACTGAGTTATGGTTTAACTCTACAGCGTTTGTACATGCACGAATAACACAAACGCACAGTCAGAAGAGTTTGTAGATGCGGTTTTCTATCAGGTATCATCGGAATAACATTGAAGTTTTCCAACTAAGTTTTCAGGCTGATTTTATCAGTGCAAAAAATTCAGGTGAAATAAGTGTATCTCTCGATTTCTTGAAATCGAAATCCTGGTCTCGTATTCATTTTTCGACAAGTGAGACGCTATAGCTTTGTTATGGGGTAAGCGCACAAAGATGTACCACCGACGCCATTGGATTGTGATCGGGTCGAAATTCTCTGGTCGCTTTTGTGATCACAGTATCGAAGGTAGTGAATCCCCCAAAACTGGCATTTCCAACATTGTCTTACTTACCTGCTTTGTAGATGTCCAAGATGAAATCATTTACTTCCTGGTTTTCAATAAACAACAAGTGCCCTCCTTCACTCAAACATATGTCTCTGTGTTCAGCCCAGCTGCCATCATCAGTGCCGATTCTGTAACACAGGTTTAGATTAGGTGCATTTTTGTAACCCTTCATAGTAGGACAAAGACCTGTAAAGACAAAGGTAAACGTTCAGCCTAGGGACCTGGATGGTTACCGGATAATAAATTTTCGTAATTGCTGGCAATAAAAACAACCGTATGATTTGTTTTGTTTTTTTGTTTTGTTTTTTTTTTCTTTGGGGGGGGGGTATTATCTTTAACTAACAATAAAACAATAAAGTTCACCTCTTGTACGGAATAGTTTTTAAAATTATATCGTTAGATTTGGTTCTATAAATAGACATCGTCTATATTTTTGGATGAAATTCGAAACTTCCTGTTATTTAGCAACCAACGTTGGAACTGTCCTTTGAGTTTAACAACAAAGGAGTACTCTCGAATCAGAAGGCCTTTTAAAATTATTAAAATAAGTCACCGGGAAAAGCGTCACCATAACTTATTTCAGTAAAGGTTTTTGTTTTTTGTTTTTTGGGGGGTTTTTTGGTGGGGAGGGGGGGGGGGGATAATCGGTTTTCTTATTTTTTTAGCAAGAAAATTAATTACAAAGTAATACAGACATGTTTACCGGTGTCAGTGCAATGGTAAGAGGATGCGCAGTTTATTCATGCAACTATGATACTGCAGCTTGTTCCTCATGCCGTCAGTGTAGAGTTCAGTACTACGCGTTTGGAATTTTGGCCAACGGCAACAGATTTTGAGATATGGTTTCTCAAGAAGAGAATATTAAAAGAATTCGCCTCATCAGTCATGATACTGAAAAATTAGAAATAAACATGTTTGTGGTAGCAATGTCGGAACTGTTCCGAAAGTGAACATTACTGTAATCAGATCGCGATCGCATTGTACTCACTTACACACCAGTTGGTTGAGATATCATTACTTAAATATTACAAGCAAGAACAAGGCAGAATCACACACAACAACCGAAAATAGCTTCTCAGATTCGATGTTCTCTCACTTCTTTTCGGACAGGTGCGATTCCTCATCGCTATGCGCAAGCACTCGGGCCACCAGTCTAATTCGATAAGGAATTCGACGCTGTTATGGCCGAGAGCCAGTCTGGCCCCAAAATAGTCTCCCCGGCTATGTTTAGATTCAATCGTCTGGAATATATCTGGAACCTTTGTTTCGCTTTTCCGACCAACTAACATATTCCAGCCAATTGTACCTAAAAAATACCATAAACATTCATTTTCTTAGAATCAACACTAGTTCCATGGTTACGTCATTTAGTTCCGGTAATTGTGTTAATATCTGGATAGTTTACCATTAGGAATGAAGACTCACCATATAGACCATAACAGCGTCAAATTCCTAACAGAATTAGATTGGTGGACTGCGTGTGGGCTTGTTCTATGGGGTGGAAATCGGAATGTAATACTCGCTCGCCTTTTTGACCACAAACCTGTACAAACCGTGTCAGATAACGGGTTTTAACGAATTACATAAGCTACGTACAGTTAAAGATTGGTGTATGGAGTTATAAACTATTGTTATCCCAGTCATTGAGCAAATTCGAAAAACACATCTACAAAAAGGTGAACACAATCTCGATCATTCCAGTTGGAGCATGTCACCAAATCAATCTGAAAATGTAGCATTGAGGTATGTCACGCGAGATGCGGTATATCGAGAACGAAAACCACACCCTCCCACTAACAGCAGTGAAATCACATTAACCAGTAAAATGGAACACGAAACCTGGAAAAAGGTGTTTGAATACAAATTATCAAGTTTTTTGCCTCAAATCAAATTTTAACCCTTCGTTAGAACGAGCTCTGAGACAACGTTCCAATGAAGGGCAATTCGCTATGGTTTTGAGACAAAAATTGGAAAATATAATGAAAAATTCAAATGTCAATACTTGTGAATAGCATTGGCTGGTTGTGATCGTAAGGCTCAGAAAGATTAAAGGGCATGAATAATAAGGTACAGACAACGGCTCTTTCTCCGTTGCCTTCCAAAATGAAATAATATTGTGTATCTTTGTATGAAGTTGGGAAACTATTTGTGCCTATTTATGAAATAAAACTGACTCGAGACGTTTAATAGCACTCGGGTACAAGGGTCGTGGAGATTCTAGGAATGGAGAGCCTAAATCTGAAGTACCACTATGTGTACGTGTGTGTGGGACTGGGGGTATTTATTTATTTATTTATTTATTTATTTATTTATTTATTTATTTATTTATTTATTTATTTATTGGTGCGTTACGCCTCATCAGAATCTAAGGCTATATCGTGTTGGTGAAAAGTATGTATTCCAAAATAGGTCATTATTTTCCATGAAATAAATACAAAAAGTCGATGAAATATGAGGATTAAAACTAAGGAGTGAACATAGTAATGAGAAAATGAGACCAGTTGTTTAACAAATTCCGTGTAAATCAACCTATTAAATAGAGGTGAATAGAGAGTTTAAATGAACAAAATACATTAAATATTATTTAAAAAGGCTGATTTTCTTGAGAAACGACAGAATTTGATGCGAATGTGTATTGTAAAATAGGTTTCGAAGACAGGCAACATTAAAACATTGCCATCTGACACGACTAAAATCTGTACAGTGCAAAAAAATGTGCTCCATTCTAACAAGGAACACATTCTGGTCGCATATTTCCTTTAACAAAAAATGAATGTGTAAGTCTTGTATGACCAATGTAACATCGTGTCAGAATTACGTCATCTTTTTGCCAATGTTTCGAGTAATGATCGAAAATATCTGACCGGAAGCGACGGTGCTCAAACAATTATTAGAAGGACACTCAGCAATTCATTCGACAACAATCAACCAAACGAACACATCTTATTGCCAACCAAATTTGCAGGGGAACCCGTGTTACTATTTCGTCCCCTGAGTTCAAACGTATTCTCTGTGCCTGCTGGCACATAGAACACATTGGAACTCAGGGGACAATTTTCAGCTACCGCTAGTGATGCACGATTTTTAGAAAATTCCAGTGAAATTTCACTTCTATTTAAAAATAGTCCGTCAACGATTTCTGTTCCGCACATATGTACGGAACGGATTTTCATTTTAGGCATGGTTTAATGTTGCTGTAGATGAGGATTTTGAAGAACAGACGTGTAATAAATGTCTGGCCGGAAGTTATGGAGCTTATTAGCCGCTCCATCCCTCTCCGTCTGCACATAGATTTGACGTATTTACTGTGTGGCTTGTAATCACTACATGGAATCTTGAAATCAGCGAGAAACCTATTTAAAGCCTGTTGTACTGTACCGTCTGTCATGGTATTACCCGAGATATCAGCATATCTAGGTAACCAGCAAGTCACGATATCATATTGGCCAGACATGAGAGTAATTAACTTCTCACGAGGTTACAAAAGAGAGGGTTCTTCAACTTGGGACTGAGTTAACCCTTTACCCAACGTAACCACCAAAACCGGCCAGCGCTATTCCCAAATATCGACAATTAATTTTCAAAATATTTTCATTTTTTGTCTCAAAAACATAGGTTATGACCCCTCGTTGGAACGAGCTTGTCGAGCTCGTTCCAACGAGGGGTCATAACCTATGTTTTTGAAACAAAAAATGAAGAAAATTAGTTATTCAAGAATTTTTTTTTGCAAGTGTCGTCTGCTTTTCATGTTAGGTAAAGGGTTAAGCTAATAAGGAGGAAATAAAGTGAAAAAAGATAATCGACTTCTTTTCCTGTACATCCTCGAGGTGTTCAAGCGCTAGTTGAAAAGCTTTAGCTTCATATATGGAAATAGAACTTTATTTGGTATTCTGATTGAGGTCGTTTGATCATCACCGACAACAACTGATGATACTTTGTCACCATGTTTAGATCCATCTGTATAGATCATTTTATATGCACTAAACTTGGACTTTATTTCAGCATTTTTCTGCTTTAATGTAAAAAATTTGTTTCGGAAGTTTTTGGTGGAAGTATGGTCCAAATTAACTGCAGGTATTTAAGATGCCAACGAGGAATATTTGGCCCACGGTTCTCTTTTATCAAGTGTGGCGGACTCCATATGGGGTTTAATTCTATTTCCCAGTGGAGGAATATGTTTCTGGTGTCAGTTAAAAAAGTCAGTTAAAAAAGTCAGCATTTTAAGGTTTTGAGGCACAGTTATAAGAAGGGTTTGATGGGTTACCAAATTAATTGGAGTGACAGTTCAATTCTGCACTTCTCAAGAGAAAATTCCTCTATTTCAATAAGCATTGAATTTATTGATGATGTTCTGAAATCACCCAATCTAATTCTAATACCACCATTATCAAATACGTCAAGTGATTTGAGGTATGACTTTTTTGCACAACCGTAAACCACACAACCATAATCTAATTTTGAAATAACAAGTGATCTATTCAGATGAAGTAATGTTGTTTAGTCAGCACCCCAATCAGTGCTAACAACTACCTTGACGATGTTAAGTGTCTTTTTGCATCTCATTCTTACTTGTTTAACAATAAACCCAAAAATGTCACTTCTTTAACAACTTTAACTTTTTGAGTTAACTGATTCTTCATGACCTTACTAGGAAGACCAGGGTGTAGGATATCAAGATGAACTGTCAGTTTTCTTCTCATCGAAGTTCACTTGGGCTATCACCAGTTACACTCACTCTGAGGTGTTGCTCAATATTTGAACCTAGTATCTTTTTCATAAATATTACTCCCAGTTAAACGTTTCATAGCATTGTTAAATGTTTGTTCCGCTCTCTCTGCCAAGCCGTTGGAAGCGGGGTGGTAGAGTAAACAAATGATATGCTTAATCCCATTATAGTTTTCCCAAATAGGCAGAACTCGGTGCTAGTTAATACTTTATTGGTGTTTAAGGTCATATACTTATGCACAATGGCTAATCATGATCGTGACAGTTTTACGGGTGGAGGAAGCCGGAGTACCCGGAGAGATCCACCGAGCAACGACGAGCAGCTGCCAGCTCCCCAACATCGTAACTCCGCACTGTAGCACAGGCAGGGTTAGATTGATTGAAGACATGCGTACCATCGACGTGCAGTACGCCTTAGTACACGGCGTCATCGTGCCCCTATGTGGACAATCTGGGTTAACTGTCTTGCCCAAGGACACAACGCGGGAGTCCGAAACTCAGTGCCAGTAAAAGAAAGCCCATTAACACTGACCACCGCGTCTGGAATACCACGAGTTGGAAAAATAGTTCTTAGCTGTAATATGGTTGCTGATAAAGTAATAGTTTTCATAACATGAACATCAATCCATTTGGAATGTGCGTTCACTACTATTAATGCAGCTCCAAGGTTTATCCCCCGGTATAAAGTGGTGCCGATACAGGCATATTACATGGGGATTGACATGCAGTACAAGAACTGACTAAATCTTCTAGATGACTGTTTATTCGAGGCCACCACACCATGCCACGGACCAATACTTTCATTCTAAGAATTCCAATGTGAAATCATGTAATTCACTTAATATACACTATTGTAACTTGCGATAAATTATAACTCTTCTTACTAGGAATACCAAGGTGTAGCATATCGAGATGAATTTTCAGTTTTCTTCCCATCAGAAGTTCACTTGAGCTGACACCATTTACTCTCTGAGGAGTTGTTCTATATTTGAACAGGAATCTAGTATCTATTTCATAAATTTTACCCCCAGTTAAACGTTTCGTAGTATTTGAAATCTGTGTACCGCTCTGTCTGTCAAGCCCTTGGAAGTGGAATGGTAGGGTGAACAAGTGGTATGATTAATCCCATTATATTTCATAAAGAGACGGAACTAGGTGCTTGCTTTTGGGGAGTTCTTTGGATTTGTCATTTATTTCTGACTGGTTGAAGGCATTACTAAAAGCAAGTCTAGTAATGATTTTACCACCAGCCAAGCTAACGAGCACATCGTCAATTTGGGGAATTGGAAAACTGTCAAAAGTAGCCACTTTATTAACGGTTTGTTTGTAATCTCCGCAAATATGAATAATTTTATTGGACTCGAGAATTGGTATTACTGGCGAAGCCCAGTCTAAAAAATTAACTTTCTCAATCATCGCCTGAGACTGAAGACGATCTAATTCTACGTCTTTGTCCTCTTTTGTTGTAAATGGTACTAGACGCATGTTACAAACTTTTGGTACTGCATTCCCACGAATGTTTATATTTGCTTTAAAATCCTTTAAGTGACCTACAGTTAAAACTAGAAGTCCTGTAATGAACTGTGCGCGTATCTAGGCTTAATTGCGCGTAGGAATTGCGCGCAATTGTCATATCGAATGGCATCCAAAGCACGGCAGGTTCTCCTGGTTACTCATAGCAAACACAGGCAATGTTTCTTCCAATGGACCTCCGGGTTACCTGGAAGTCCATTGGCTGAAACATTGCTTGTGCACAGGCCATATGTACAGAACTGGATAGCCTTACTATGGTCATAACGCGTAGATTAACGCGCAGATCGACATGCTATTTGTACGCATCTCTTGACAGGACTTCTAGTTTTAACTGTAGATCATCACCAAAAACTTCATCAAAATTTTGCAACAATCTATCTAAATCTACTTCAAATGAGTCAATACTACACTGAAAAGGTTTGTGTAACCAATTCTGCCCTATCAAATTAGGACAAGCTCTTTGAACAATATAAATTGATAATAGTTTACTTTGGTTTTCATACTTTATGTTATATAACCGTTACCAAGTACTTTAAACTTTTCACCAAAATATGGTTGCAAATAAACCTTTGAAGTATTGATCTTTTTATTCGGAATCACCTTAGGAAAATTATCTGCATTCATAACACATCATGAAGAATTACCTTTTGGTTGAAATTGTGAAAACTTTACTGGAATGAGTTGCACTGGATGACGATTGTGATTCTTGCACACCCAGAAAGGTTACAGATATTGCCTTTGCAATATCAAGAGCTGTACATTATTTCAAATCACGTTCGGGTAATAACCGGCTCTGTATTCTCTTATCTTGAATACCACAAACAAACCTCTCACAGAGACGTTCCTCTAAAAGCACCAAATTCACAATATTCATTGTCTAGTCGTGATCACCGGGGCTAAAGAAATTGAGTGCGATATTTCTTTACCCATTTAAACGTATGTGCGGTTCTGTATTTATCACATGCCTCCCATGTAACAACCAGTCAACACGAAATGTGAACTAAAAGCACTTTTCAACAGGATAATTTCCATGTTCCTCTAAAACAATCACTTATCCAAATAGACCGGGCAATTATTTATCTAATTCGGATTCCAACAGAATCCTCACTTTATGCCTATCCAGACTGCCATCTTTGGTGAGACTTGGTTAATAAGGGACCCCAAAGTCATCTAATAGGACGGATGTCTGATCTAAGTGTTACACTAGATTCGATGGGAGTATTTGTGATGGCTAGAATTATTTCAGAATCGTCGTTTTTCTGCTCTTGTTCACCTATTCCTGGATCTGTTCCACCAATTGATGACCCTATTCTGACTATGCTAGCATTTTGTTTAGTCTTAGCTATATCTGGTCCCGTGTTCAACCAATCGGATTGTTTCATTTTCGGTAGTCTGTATCTACATATACAAAGTTATCTCCCTTCTGTATAGGGAAAGCCTATGTGGTTTCTACGAATAAGTTCAACAATTAATCGAGGTGTTAATGAAACAGGCATTGCTCGAACGACTTGAATCTCATTGAGCAAATATGCTATCGACTGATTGTTCAAAGGATTAACTCCTCGAACGACTTGCATTCTCAGCTCGGAAACGGATTCCATAACTACAGATGTGTCTAGGAAAGGGATCACGGAAAGGGATTCTACAACCAGTACTCCCTTGGTTTCCAGTACAAGCTAGATACCGCTCTCCTATTATCCTCCCATTAGCCTCTTACTATGACTTCAGCTATCTGCCCTATGATTGGCGTCCACTTGTTCCACCGATGTAGTCGTCCTCTAACGATGGTTTATGCCATGGCTATCGTTTTCTGTCCTTTTCTGGAGTCTCCATCTATTACTACTGCCTCGTAGAAATACGAATGGCTTCCCAACTATACCTGACCCAGTCTTGATCTCCCCCTTTGGCTGGCCATTATTTGGTGGACGCTATCAAATTACTTCCTTCATCAGTCGATATAGTTCAATGACAAATCATTGGGGGACGCAATCAGATTACCCCCTTCATCAGTCTTTCTATTTTCCTGATCTAGTACAAGTTAAGGCAGCATGCATGATAAATCGTTTGTTGTCGTACCGGGATGTAGTTATGGTTCATGCGGTAGTTAACAATATACGTACAACATGTACAGAACATGAACACTTGCTCGAAAAAACCGATAAGAGCTGTTGTGAAAATGCACGATTCAGTCTTCAAACATATAGCACACAAGCACATACAAAGAAAGGGGTTCTATAGGCATGGACAGACCATAGATGGAATTCCATAGGAGGGATTCCACGAAATGTGGCCGTTCAATAGCTAGATTATGATATGAGCGTCATGAGATTATACCTCAATGAGATATTTTTCTAAAGATTCATCGGATGAAAAAAGGACTCCACAAACATCGACTATAACTGGGATTCCGTAAGGTGGATTCCGCGGAACATAGGCGTACAAATCCAGACGAGGATGCGAGGGCTATGAGGTTATACATCTATGAGGTATTTCTCATAGTCCCTATGTCCTCCTACTATGAAAGGGGATTCTACAAACATACAGAGACCATAAAATAGATTCTGAAAGTGGGATTCCTAGCAGATTCCGTGAAATAAGATTCCTTGATTTGGCATACACTTTCTAGGTTATTGTTCTTCCGTACTGCAAAAACAACAATTTTTATAGTTCGAAAATTTGATTGACCTCACTATGCAATATTTGTTAAAGTTCAAAGATGTTTGTACAGATCAGTCTTTGTTCTGTTCAGCTTCTCTTTCTATTCACTTCTCACTAAACTTCATTCTCTTCGATCTTCCTTCTGTTCAGTTCATTTTGATCTTCTGTTCGATTACAATTATATTCAGCTCTCAAAGATTTCGTTCGCTTTGTTCCTCCGTTGTTGTCACTGGCTCTGTATGATGATCATTAATGGTTGTGCAGCTTTGATATAGAATTTTCTGTGTCTTTGTAATTCTTTGTAGAATTCTGTATTTTACACTTTTGTAAGATTTTATTATACTGAGGTATAGCGTTGTTCTCTTGCATGGTTCGCGATTCTATGCTCTCTCTCATTTGTCTGCCCAGATCTGATACAACCCGGTTGCTTGGGTCTCTGTTGATTGAACGCCTTGTAAGCTTTCCAATATTCTTGGTTCGGCCAACACGTGTTTCTTCACTTCAGTTCTTGTACAGCTCTGGTTCTATTTAGTCCTGTATTGTCTGCGTGAGGTAATGTTACCTACGGGGTTATGTTTGTTTTTTTTCTGGAACGGGTGTGTGATCTCCATTCATTCCAGTGGGTTTATCTTCGGTACTACTTTTCTGCATAGCTGTGGTAGTTCCTTTGTTGAGTAGGCCTTCTCGTAGATGGTGTCTCTTTTTAAACATCCTTTTACACCTTAAGCATTGGATCTCTTGGGTTCATGGGAGATCCGCCTGTGAAGCAGGATACATTTAAATGACTGAATTATTTTCGACACTCGACGCAGATGTGATGGTCATCAATCGTGGTTAGAAACCAAACGGCAACGTTTAGGAAATCCATCCTTTTTATATCCTCGGGAGTTTAGCCAAGTCAAGGAATCCCATTTCACGGAATTAGCTAGGAATCCCACTTGCGGAATCCTATTTAGAAATTGTTTACGTTTGTTGTCGATTCCCTTTTCATCATATGAAGGCACGATGGCTATGAAAAGTACCTCACTGAGGTATAATCTGCGTTGTCGCATCCTCATCTGGGCATTGAACGGCCACTTTCGGCCAAATCCCACTTATGGGATCTCTTTTATAGTCTATGTATGTTTGTAGAATCCCTTTACATCTTATGAATGAATAAGGGTTATGAATAATACCTCATTGAGGTATAATAACTTCATGACCGTCACACCCTCATCTGGCTATTGAAAGACCATATTACGCGGAATGCCACTTTCGGAATATCTTTCATAGTCTATATATGTTTGTAGAGTCCCTTTTCATCATATGAGTGGATTAGGACTATGGAAAATACCCCATTGAAGTATAGCCTCATAATCCTCACATCTTCGCCTGGATATTGAATGGCCACATTCCGTGGAATTCCACTTATTGAATCTCCTTTATTGTCTATATATGTTTGTAGAGTCCATTTTCATCATATGAGTGAATTAGGACTATGAGTTACTGAGGTATAGACTCTTGGACCTCACATCTTCATCACGGTATTGAACGGTCACATTCTCCGCAATCCCACTTATTGAATTTTTTTGTCTATACATGTTTGTAGAATCCCTTTTCGTCGTGTGGGTGAATGAGAGCTACAATACAGCCGCCCTGGACTGGTCACGTTTCACGTGCGGGCAATATTTCCACGGACGCAATAGTATTAGATTCCAAAAACTAATTATAGGAATAATCAGCACAAAATTAATTTATGAAGCACCGGGTACAACCCCGTGCTTCATTAATTAAAATTTTGCTGATGATGATTTTTATTACCTGACACCACTGCCCACGCGTGGATTACAACCAATCTACGGCGACTTTACTGTATGAAAAATACATCACTGAAATATAGTCTCCTGGCCCTCACGTCCTCATCTGTGTATTGAACGGCTTCGTTCCGCGGAATTCCACTAACACAAGCCCTTTTATGATCTGTCTATGACTATAGACAACATTTCCATCGTGTGTGCCCATGTGCTATATGTTATGTGACATATTGTACATTTTCACATAAGAACATATCGGTCATACAAGAATGTGTTTTTCCACACAGGACATTTTCGTTAGGATTTAAAGTTAGTATATCAGTTTTGTATTGTAAGCACTTCTCAACACGAGCAACAGACAGTCTCTAATAAATAAAGTACCCCAGCATGCAGACCACCTCAGACGCGTCGCATGAGCAGGGTGCTGTCAAACCCCCTCTAATATTTTTTCACTTGGACTTGTGTCACCTACACAATTGGTAATGCAAATAAAGGTCTGTGGTAACCGATGTGTGCTGTTGGTAGGGGAGGGGAGGGGGGGGGTGCTGTCGGGGGCCCAACATGACAAATTTCGAGTTGGCCTACCTGTACACACAATATCAAAAAATTGTTATTTTAATTTTTATTTTTTTTTTTACATTTTTCTAAAAACCTCAAGAAAACTATATTATCCGACCCTTCATTGGAACGAGCTCGACGATCTCGCTTCATTGAGGGGTCACATGTTATGGGTTTGTTGAATTCTTTTTAAAAAAATATTTTTTTAAACTGCTCAATTTGTAGCTAACGCGGGAAGATGCGATCGATTTGTTATCTAAAAGGTTAATTAAACAAGTTAGGACACGACTACTACATTTTATTTTATCTATTCATAAATAGGGGGCGCGGGGGCTCAGTTTATAGAGGTGCAGGCTGCAAGCCGAGAGGTCTTCGGTTCGAATCCCACCTGCGGCAACCGCGTTGTGTCCTTGGGCAAGACACTTCACTCCCATTGTCCACCTGGGGGCACAGTGACGTTGTGTACTAAGGCGTACTGCACGTCGATGGTGCACCTGTCTTCGACCAATGCTAATACTGCTTGTGTGGAGTTAGTTTGTTGGGGAGCTGACAGCTGTTCGCCGTTGCTCGGTGGTTCTCTCCTGGTACTCCAGCTTCCTCCACCCGTAAAACTGTCGTGGTCATGATTAGCCATTGTGCAGAAATATGTGACCTTAAACACCAATAAATAAATAAATAAATATTCATTAATAAATTATCAAGCAGTCTTGAGTTTTTTTAAACAATAATCCCGACCATTAATCTACCAATGGCACCACCAAGGCAGGCCGTCGCCTAAGGCATACCTTAATGATGTACTCGGAATACTGACAGCTACTGCGGTTGGGACAAATCAGATGAACACCCCACTCCACCCCCATTTCCAAATCGTCATTTTCGCGACTCCTCTACACACAACAGGCTGTTTGAGGCGATATCAATTAATGAAAGATAAAATTGAAAATTGTAGTTACCCCTACAGGTACTCCCGAAGTCCTAGAGCCGATGGCTCTCCTTCTTCCTCGGGCCTTTCCAAAGCGCAGGGCAAAGGAAAAGCTTGAAATAAATGTAGTGTTTTGGGGTCTCTGTGGTAGGTTTTCAAATGAACAAATTGAACTGTCTTCATTCCATATTTGGGCGAACTGAATCTGAAAAAATCTCTTCCCCCAAAACAACATACTGGATTTAGGAGCATCTCATTCGGGCCAATTTTTAAATATAATTTGCATTTTTATTGTCGGAAAACCAGGCTGACAATTAGCCCATAACGGCGTTGTTCTGTTGCGTTCCCAGAGTGAAAAATGCTTATTATGAAAATGGACTCTCCTGTGACGCCAACATTGTGTTAATTCAACACAAATCCGTTGGAATTGAAAAATAGTTAAACGTTATAGCGGGGGAGGAATTCGCTAGAATTGTGCACTTGGTGATACCTTCCTGAAATTTGGCATGATGTAAGGGTAGGCATCAGAGATTTCAAAATCGATCGGCTACAAGTTGGCACCATCCTCTAGCCACCACTAGCAGCGAAATCCAAAATGGCCGCCAAGCGGATCGAAAAAAAGCTATTTTCGCCGATCGCACAACTGAAGCTCCAAACCTAACACCATACATGTGCTGTAATTGATGTGAATGATGGAGTGAAGCCCTTGGAACAAGTTGGGGGGAAGATTAATGGATAATGGGATCAGAATTTCCGTCGATGTGTGCGTCTGTGTGTCTGACTGTCAGTATGATCGTCCGTCCGTAGATAAATTAGTGTTGAATGTTTCTCGGGAATGCAATGGTCAAATGAACATGGTATGAGAGATTCCTGTCAACACATGAACAAGGGTACTCGATAGTATGCAGCAGTGGGGATACTTGGACATTTGATAATCCAATTAAAGTGACAGTCTATTCTCAACTTCCGGCATTTTCGATAGATTTATTTTCTAAGAAAATAAAACTATCAAATTTCTAGAGGAGTTCTGGTTCAATCTCAACACCATAGCGACACGTCTGCCAGCAAGGGCAGTGCTGGAATGAACTCGGGATGCATTAGTTCCCGTTGTTAATTATACAATGTTATCTTGCCAGTATAGAACATTGGCAAAATGGGACTAGAAGGGGTGAGTGTATGTTTGCAGTCATTCGAGGTACAGGAATATTTTTTGACTACAAGTAGTATTCTTCATTTTCGGCCAGTTAAGATGTGGTGTGTTCCAAGTCAGGATTAATGTTGCCGACACTTAATGCCCATCCCTCATGGTATGCTACTTTACCAGGGATATAGAGATATAGCCACCACTGGGAGCCAAAACATGACCTTTGATGTCGATGAGTGGTCGAAATGTTTTAGCGAATAACTTATCGAAATATGATCCGGTATGGCAATTTGATACCTTACGTTAGATTTATTAGATCAACTCAGGTATGGATTCATTGAGACATGAGTGCGCTACAAGATGAAGGATTTCCAAGTTGATTTGCTATGGAGTAGGAACTGACTAGTCACATGTGGCCTATGGCCAGAGAAAGACAAGGATACCATAGATGAACACACGGGTGAACGAAGGTATCAACTGTTGTACAGAGGCAAAATAGTTGGGGATATTGTATCATGCTATGCATGAATTAACACCGTCTTGTGCAGTAAATAACAGACTATTTTCCGAAATCTAAAACTGTATTCCTATACCCCGGACAATGTAGCAAGCCACATGGGATGAACATTTGTTAGCAAAATCAACTCAACTAGAAACATGACATGTGTTAACTGGCCGAAAATGGAAAAAAAAATACCAGAATAGGAGATGACTGGTCCTAACATGACAGTATACTACTCAATATTGTTACAACAGCCACCTTCACACTTACACAAAGGTGTGCACCTTAATCCAGCTTTCAAGCATTTGCAATTGCCCTTGCAGGCCTTGGCACAACTACAGTGGAGCATCAGTGCACATGCAGCACTTGCGTCTCCTAGGTGAGTCCAAAATGGGACCAGAATATTGAGACGTGGATTCCACTCCCATCCGTACTGTGATGGGTCTGGCACACATAAGTGTTTCTGCAGAGCACGATGCCAAATGAAAGATGACACAAGAATTACCCTTTTTACATGTTGATACAGAGCTGCTTTGGTGGGCGGGATGTTTTCCATAGACTTAAGGCCATGTGTGAACATATGCCGTCTCGCATCATTGACACGTGTACTGACACAACTGTTACTGTACATCTGTATGGTGAGTTTTTCGATATGCTGCATATGAGGGGAATCCTCTGAAAAGACTTGCGGATTCTCAGTCAATTCTATCATCATTTCAGTTGATGCGGGAAAATTCATCCATGCATTCCATCCTGTCTTCTTCCCAATGCCGAGCATGCTGGATGTTACATCACAACCTGTGAAGGCGTGGAAGAAAGTCAGGGCCTTACAGTAATCAGGTCCAAGTTGTGAAGCTATCTCATGAATTGGCATATCTTTATATGCCTTTCCAATTCCAAACCCAATCCACAGCTCACTGAGTCCAAGGTCACGGAATGTTGCGAAATGGTGCAAAGACAGAATGACGACATCAGAATCAACCGTGCGAAGAAAAGCTATTTTGTGACCTTGTGAGACTGCATGGTTGAGATGAAGCATCATGCGCGTGTCTGCTTCCTCGTGGTTCGATGGAGATATGTCACATAAGCTAACATCCTTATTGCATAGTACATATTCTCCTGATGTCGTTAACAACTGGTACTCGGATGTTGATGTTAATTTCAGCAGTTCAGCAGACAGGAACTTGAAAAATTCGTCTTTATTCTCACTAACTTTCAAGAATGCCTGCCAATTCTTCCCTTTAGGTAAAGGGACGTTCTCGGACACCCGTATCAACCTAACTGCTGTCTCACCGAGGCGTTTTGCTCGCGTCTGATTCTTCAAACTGCCTTCGGGGTAACAGTCATAGATCGCATCAACCCTTGTGGTGTTCGTGTTAATCAGAGATTCGATGTATGGCAATAATTGCAATCGAGCATATTCTCCAAACAGATCCGCTTTCTGTGGTTTGATTACATGGACTACAGCAGGCATATCCAAGATGACAACTGAAGCTTGTCTAGCTGCTGAATTCTTCCCTTGTGCAGGAATAGCTGGTAAACAATTGAGAATTTGAGATTTTGTCCCACTCCGTAGCTTACCTCTATCGGATAATGCTGGCGGATCACGTGCATTCTCGTGCATGAAAAACTCATCCATGTTTGAATCAGGCCGGGCTTGCAGTGAAACGAACATCTGGGTAACTATTGCGGCAGTTGCTTTACTTGACATGAGTTTGTCTCGGCCTTTGTCCAGGTTGGCTGGGGGTGGGTTAAGGAAGGTATATATATTTGCCTTGGGAATAACATCATTCAGGGGTACGGTGCATTCCACAAGCCTTTCCTTCAAGAAAGTGGAATATAAATGCTTGCCCCTTTCGGGTAATGACCGTAAACTCTTACTAACTTCGGGGTCCATATATTCACCAGTATCTAATGTCACCAGCTGACCACTAGTTTCATCATAAGGGTTGATAATGAGTCCCTGATTCACCAGATCGAGGAGAGATTTCAATTGATTCAGAAATTTTTTCTGCTCTGATACCGAACTTTCCGGGTGTTCCGTGTTATCTGATGATGTTGTGTGGAAACTTGCATATTCATACTCATCTATAACACGCAGAACTTCTGACCTTGAAAGCTCAATAACGACTTTCTCTTCAGCCTGGCCATAGAGACCTTTTGGACCACTGTCTTCTTTGAGTAGTTGGATACTATGTTCTTGGCTCTGATCTAAACCCATCATACTGAACTTCCTCTCACTACGCTGGACCACAAAATGGCCTTCCATGAATTTGTTGTGGATTGAAGGATGCCGCCTGGGTAGCTGAGACATGTCTCTCAGAAATACGGGGACCCACCGACAATAATTTGTATGTCCTAGGGCAAAAAAGTAACTGCACAACTCATCGATAGAACACAGTGTACCAGGCCAGTTACCGATTCGTTGGTTCCGAACGAATTGACAGCTTGTCAAGAGAAAGTTCCGAACGATTTCACCCCAATAGCGCGCAGTTGGAGATTGTGAAAGAATCCTCTGTTCCCACATTTCAAATGACTCATGGGGCCCAGTCTGCTGACAGTAAATCTCATAAGCATTCTTTCTGAGGATCTCAAGCCAAGCTAGAGTGAGAAGATATGCCTGTCGCGTCCTCTTGACATGTTTCCCACCAAGTAGGGATGATGCTACACCGGGTGTGAATATCTTTGCGAGGTGAAACATTCGCTCCCAACCAGAACCACCCATAAGCTTACCACCAGCTTCTTGGGTGCACATTTCAAGATGCAGGAATCCAATCATACACACCATTCGATCCTCACCTATCTCCTCTGGGAACAGCCATTGACATTTTTTCTGCCTGGCATACAACGGACAGTCACCTTCAATGACAGGTATCTGGCCGGGGTTTACGAAAGCAGTAGCTTCCCTGAACACATACATAGCATGCTTCTGCATACTGAGTGAGTCCGCTTTCTGCTCACTGAAAACAGGGAATACCCCAATAACTGCACGAGGTTTGACATTGTCTTGATCTTCATGTTTTGAAAAGAAGCCTGAAAAGGTCACAGGGACTTCATCAAGCTGCCAGCTGCCATCAACCTTCCCTTTATTGCTGATCTGTGACACATGAGACAACCAGTCATTCTCTCCCACGTTCAAATCTGCATATTCATTGGGCCGTACATTACATTCATCTGGAGATTCAAGCCTGATGTCCCCACCAAAGTCTTCAACGAAAGGAACAAATGCATAGTCGTCTGGGAGTTCAATTTGTGTGTCTTCTGGAACATCTAAACTCAGTGGTGGGGGATCAGTACCCACATTGTCCCTGCTCAGTTGACCAATGAGTGTGATGGACGTACCATGCATATCAGATCTACCAGATACATCAATGTTATCAGTGGTTCCTATCGAGAAAACATTACGTTTGCAGTTAGCTGGGACTACAACACCTTCGTTCTTGAACCGCAGTGAAACAGCTCTCGCGAAACTCCTGCGAACATCCATTACGCGATCATAAGAGACAGAGAGTCCCATTTGATGAAAATCTCTGATAAGATTTTTCATACGATCATGGGCATGCAACTTCAAACCCACATAAAGAGGCATTGGAGTTTCTCTGTCACGTCTCTGGTGAACATTTTGTGCATGTTCGGAGCGTTTCGCTGAATTGCTGATCAACATCTGTGAAATAGTACAAGCCACTCGAGTCTTGGCATTAACAGTCTCATCATCGCCTAAGTTCTGTATACTACATGTGCCCTCAAGTAGAACTCTAAGAAGAGTCAGGAGTGAGTTGGGTACAGGCTCGCTCAAGCAATAAGATGAAAATGATCCCGTGAAAGGAGCTTGAGATATGAGTATGTGTTTACGCAGAAGAAGACCCACATCAACTATCTTTTTTGCCTCTTCCTCAGACACTATACGAGTTAAAGATTCGGACAACAAGGAGCCAACTCGAAACCTACTTGAAATAAACACATCTCTACCCTGTGTGAAGGCGTCCCAGCCATCGCCCAATTTCTGCAACAAATGTTCTTTGAATCGAGTGGAATGTATTTCTTCACTAAGCCAATCAGAACCGACTTGCTTCAACCTCCGACTGTACAGATTCTTGAGATCGACAAGCTTCATCGCGGAATCGTTGTGTTCAACAAATGTTATGAGCTCTGCCATAACGAGAGGGTCATAGGGCAGGCCTGACGCGGAATGTTCGGCGTTCTTCGACTTTTTAGATTTAGCCGCTCGTGCTTCATTGGCAAGCTTACAATAACAGGTTTTGTGATAGTAAAGATCACTAGCAGCGGAATCAAATGCTGCATTGACCCGAGAAAAAACAACCCAGTTCTCGGCTTCCTTTGCCATAATTTTGAGTTTATTGTTATCAGACATTGATCTGCAAATAGGCTCACTGCTGTCACCTTCGCGTTTGTGACAATAAACACACTGGGGCAGTTTCCTGTCACAGCCAGATTCAAAACTTGTCCGTGTTCTTTTAGGACTCAGCGTGGAGCAGGATGCCACTGCCTCATTTCGCTCTCGCTTGTGTAGCACGCGCTGTACGATGTGAGTCCGAATACTGTCACGGCATGTCTTATGATATATTGCCTTATTCGTCAACAGTGACATCGACATACACTCATCACTCTCTCTCATCAAACAATCAATGGTCAAATTATATGGAAGCTCAACGCCATTATCTAGGAAGCGCGTTATGTCTTCCTCAATAGCTTTATAGGCGTCATGAAAACGAGATTCTCTATACGGACGCATCAATTTCTTGGAACTGTCTTGCTGGCAAAAGCAACAACGTTCCCAGTCAGTACTAGTCCGTACACGAAGAGGATTCTCACTCATTCTGTGAATGATTTTTGTGAACAATCGCGTTCTCGAATTAATTTCGACAGACAAATCAGAATTGCTTGCGGAATTACGCCAAACAAGAGATTGTATGGCAAAGAGACTGCTTCATAAAGAGCGTTGTTTCTCCGGGATCAGCGTCATTCAGGTTTGCCTGAATGACGCTGATCCCGGAGAAACAACGCTCTTTTCAAGTTCCAAGAAATTGATGCGTCCGTATAGAGAATCTCGTTTTATTCTACATCATCTCCCACGTCTGTTTCCAACACGTGCGTGGATCAGAGTTCACTTTCGCGCCCTTACAATCGGATGTATAGTCGGTAGACCGTCGAAAAGGAGGTTCCCTTCAGCCGCTGGCGGCCATTTTGGATTGTGCCGCTACTGGTCGCCACCGGTCGGTGTCAACTTGTAGCCGATCGTTTTTGAGAACCTCATAGCCTACACTAACAGTGTGCCAAATTTCAAGAAGGTATCACCAAGTGCACAATTCACCTGTATGTGACGAATTCCTCCCCCGCTATTATTGAGAAAGTGAAGATGATAGTACAGAAGTTTAAAGATACGAAAATATTTCCGAGTAATTTAAACATTAAAACGCATAATATTCTTTCCATGTTTATTTCAAAATCATGGTTTCAAGGCAGAGTATGAAGGGACAGACAATAATTTTCACAGACTCCGTGAGGAGAGCCTCTTGGAGAGGTCATACTGAACTGATAAAATACTTACCGGTATTAAAATATCTCGTACTCAAGTTTGTTTCATTCAAAAACACTGGATCTTTCCCTTCTTCAAAAATACACTTGAACATGTTGCAGCTTTTATTCGTGTTCAAAAACGAAAATGTGTAACACTGCGGGAATGTCAGACACTGTGCGGCGCAGTCCTCTACAATGACGGCATTGGACTCATGCAGATCACAAGAAGAAGGCATTTTTGCTGTAAATGGTGGTACAACCTTCCATGTTACAACAGATTTTCGTTCAGACGAACAGCAGACTATCTCAAACAACAAATAAAAGATAAGAGAAGAGCGGGGTCGCATTCTTCTAACCTGAAGCGTGACTGGCGGAGAAATGATTTGATTTGAAAACTAAACGCATCTCTTCCCAGTCGATCATTAAGTATCGATTAGCAACACTTGTGAAATATGTGATTACAGACTGTGGGTTATTGAAGGATGAATATTCAGATTACAGCTATATAACACGATGGAATCATATTACCATTCTCAACAATCGTAGAAATCTAGTCTTTTAAATGATGTATAAATATCAGCAACCAGCGACTATACCGACCTTTTCTGTTTTTCATATTTTTTATTCAAATATCGAGTTATTGTTTACAGAATGTTTACAGAATGAAATATTTTTCCCATACAATGCGAACATTTAGTCAAAGCGATTGATCTGAGATATGCAGATTGTCATTAAGTTTATTTTTCATATTGGGACGCACTGTTAGTAATGTGGGAATGGTCACATCAAACTGCTGACCTCTAAACAACTGGACTGCTTGAAAGTCGGCAAAAATCCCCCCCCCCACCACCACCATTGATGACGTGGGACTACGTGAAGTTGTTATGCTAGGATTACAATACGGCGGCCTTCGACTTTTCACTTTCCACGGGCGGGCAATATTTCCCCTGAGGCAATAATTTTAAATTCCAAACATTAATTCTAGAAATACTCATCAAAAATTTAATCAATGAAGCACAGGGTACAATCCGGAGATTCATTAATTAAAATTTTAATGGCGATGACGTTTATTACATGATTAACACATGCGTGGACATCACTGCCCACGCGTGGATTACGACCACTCCATGGCGACTGTACTGCACAACAGCTTTCAATTCATCAAACTTCACGGTGTTGAAATTTATTAATATATCATATACCCGGACTACCTACAGTGGATGGGGGGAAAGGGAGAGGGGAGTGACGTCATATTCATGTGACCTGATTTCGTCTGTATCTGTATCTGTATCTGGAAATTCCTCCTCTGTCAGGAGCACCAATATATAAATATTGTAGTGTTTAATCTTTCTGGATATGATCATAATAACAATTATTGGATGATTTTGTATGATTGTTTCATTTGATGTAAAGTTTCAATTAAAGTTAATTATAGATCTATTTAATTTTATAATTTTTCTCCCCTGGCTGCAGCTTCATTTAACACTTGTGTTCTCTTTAGATGCAAGTCAAAAATTAAATTTCTGGACAAGTACTCTATATGCAGGATTTCACTGTAGTCAAGATTTAAACAGGATAAAGAAACATGTAATGGGCCAAGAATCAGATGAAGAGATAGTTCAGTTAAGGTGATTGTTTATTTCGCGAGCGACCTTTTTGTGACGTCGTCCCCAAATTAATACGTAGCAGCGTGTCTTGTTACGGTAATACGTGTTTCCGTTAAGGTGGCCGCCATCTTTGTATCTATGGTAGCACGTGGTTGCTATGTTACCCAATGGCCTTAAATAGGGCGGGGGTATGTTCCGAGGGTGGGTTTCTGTGAATGAGAGTAAATTTAATTACCCCAAATCCTCGTTTACTTTATAGAATTACCCAAATAGACCCGACAAATTCCACTGTCACCAAGAACCACCCATTTTCACCGAAATGGGTTCAGATTATTTTAGCATCCTCTTTGTTTTCCAGTAATAGGCGCGTTCGTACTTTGTCTAACCCTTCTTGTTGGATTTGTGGTATTGGTTAAAAAAGTTGGAATTCCGCCTCACCGAAGTGGCTTCAGCTGACGTGAAACTTCCCTTGTCGCCCTGAAACCCAGTTGTGACTCTCTGAAACGCCGCGTTGTCATTCTTGTTTTACACCGTCTCCAGGAAATCGTAAAATTTTCAATATTTAGGAGCAGTGAAGGGCATGTAACCTGGGCTTCTCAATTTGAAAGATATTCCGTCGTGCTTATAAGCCTATACGTCGATATGAAAACCCCGAAATTTCCATAAAAGGCCTCTCGAACGAACTGGAGCAAATCCAAAACTTCAGAAGACCCTCTTTTTGAGCAGTCTACTTTTCCCATTTAATGGACAGTACCAGATACTGTTCGTGAACAGGACATCGAGGGGATAGTTAAACTACTGGATAAAGGTAAATGTATTGGTGCCTACCTTTCAAGATATCTTCTCTTTCGATAAAAATGTCAAAATCTTGATTAGCGGCTATCGATTTTTCGCGATTCATCTCTGATAATCTCATAGTATTCTCTGAAAATCCCAAATTTACTCTGCGAATCCGGTTTTCGATTGAGCAGTGTGATCGTATGATTCCGACATGAGGTGACCTGGCTGTCAAAAGTGTCGTTAAACCCCAATAAATAAATCAATAAATACAATAGCGTGATTTGATATGAGATGATACATGCTATATAGTTCCTTCAATCGCATACATGACTTCTCTTGCGATGCTGGTAGGTGGCGCCCTAATGAATACACTTGCTTGCCTTCAGCGGATGACTGTACTTCTCAACGTCACGAAGATCGGACATCGACGCGGAGCGAAAATGTCACGATAAGGCCATAGAAGTATTCCAGGATGTTTAAACCCTATGGTCTCGACAAGGCCACGTTGTACACACTTTCGATGATGATGACGAAGCAAAGACACTCTGACAACTAATGGTGGTGGTGATCACCCACTACTCCGCCACGCCCCCGAGCCTCAACTGCCAGATGTTAATACGTCATCAGATAAGCAGAAGAATCACAAACTTGCCTTTGTCATTCAAGAATTTGGCGTTACTGCGATTGTTGCCTACAAACTAATTAGCTGTTTCTGGTTGCTTCTGTTTGATTATCTCACGGAAACACAGGGAAGGAACTGGAACAAGCACAAACAAAAACGATATTTTACGTGAGCCATGTTGAAAGCTCATCAATTTTGGTGGAATACATCGCTTCATTGGAAGAAGATGCGACTTACTACTAAGGTCGTGACCAAACTTTTGCGAATATATTACTGTAAAGGGTTTGCAACCATCACAATTGTCCAGAGGATGGCAATGCATTAGAAGTTGTAGCCCATACGTGGTTAAAAATTAGGCTATTTAGCAGATCGACCTGTCAGCCCATGACGCATTCCGAGACTTAAATTTGACGTCTTTGTGCTAAGCGAGGTCCAACAGGCTGACCTCCTACTTCTACCTCAGGATCGTCTCCGAGTGGTCGAAAGCTCTTTAAGAATTCCCGACCGTGGTCAATACGACCAGCTGACTCAAAGGGGCCGAGCCTCTGACTTCAAATAATTTAACCGAAGTAACAGGCGCTTTTTCACTCATTTACAGTTGAGCCCCACCCCACCACCACCCACCCCACCCACCCCACCCATGCGGTAGCCTACCCACCTCACCTTCAGGTGGATCCAAGACGAGAGTTTATAGGGTCTCTGTAATCAATGAATGAGCGCTGTGGGATACCCATAATTACAGGCTTAGGGTCAGAAGACATCTTCACGTATGAAATGGAGTGTGTGCGTCCAGACAGATAGTTGCCGAACCAGAAATTAGCTACACATCTTATCCCATATAAATGAGGTTTTCTCAATAGAGCTCAACGGTACATCGTATCTAATGCTTTATAGCAATCTAGAAAAAAATTGAGTGCACAATCCTTGGAAGGTTTGTCGAACGTCTCTGAAATGTTATTAATTAGGTGGAGTATAGGATGGATGGCAGAGTTCCCCTTACGAAATCCAAATTGGTATGGGTATAGGTGATTTTCTTCTAGGGAATTTGATAAGTTTCCGTGCATAATCTTTTAAGGACTTTAGAGAGGGCAGGAAGGATAACACTAAAGGGTCTTGCCAGTATTAAAAATTGGTATGATGTTTGCCACTTTCATTTTTTGTAGACTTTTTCAGCAGAGAAGGATAGGTTAATTATGCCGGTTATTGGTTCGCAATTATCACAGACCTTGTTCACTTTTGCTCGTAGACCATTCAGACATAAGACTACTTCCCGTATATTTGTAAGCGAGATAAAAAGCAATTCCCAGTTGTTAACTAAAAACAGTATGAAAAATGGTAAGTTTCCACTCTTAATTTTGTTACTTATATTTTTACAGATGTTAGCAAAAGAATAAGTTAAATTTCTCTGCTAGGTCTTTATGGTGAGTTAGTTTCCTACTCTCATCTTTAACCCTTTTTACTGCCACGCCCACTTTAGCCGTATATGGAGAAACTCTATGCACGCCAGTATGTGAGGAAGTAATGGGATTTATGACATACTTGAAACTCAGAGAGCCCTTTCCAACAATTAATGAGATGGTAGGTTTGATCTACATATACCAGAAAGTAGAGATAATCATCATAAAAAACGTGACAATAGTCGCATTCGGCAGTGTAAATGTTAAAGATGTGGGTAGGATTTGATTAGTTAATAACATTGCGTAGGATTTCTCCAGACTTTTTGACATCGTGTGTATTCTCCATAAGCACGAAGTTATAATATTCTGCATTCAAAGTATGCTTCGGGCGGATGAAAATGCATCAGTGGTTTTTATATCGTTCAATATTACGGTTTGAGGGATTTTTCATTTTTTCTTTCTAAATAGCATATGCTTATTTAGTGGGGATTGCAGCAGGCCGGTGGTCATCCACGGTTCACTTCTGGTGTGTTTGGACGACGAGACCATCTTTTAAGGGGAATGCTACTTTAATAGCTTGGAGAAATTTGTCGATAAGATCACCACGCACTTTCTTAGGAGAGATTGCATTATATTCACTTGTGAAGTCACAAATAATTTATTTATTTATTTATTTATTGATGTTTAAGGTCACATATTTATGCACAATGACTAATCATGACCGTGACAGTTGTACGGGTGGAGGAAGCCGGAGTACCCGGAGAGAACCACCGAGCAACGACGAGCAGCTGCCAGCTCCCCAACATCGTAACTCCGCACTGCGGCACAGGCAGGGTTAGATTGGTTGAAGACATGCGTACCATCGACGTGCAGTACGCCTTAGTACACGGCGTCATCGTGCCCCCACGCGGGCAATGGAGATGAAGTGTCTTGCCCAAGGACACAACGCGGTTGCCGCAGGTGGGATTCGAACCGAGGACCTCTCGGCTTGCAGCCTGCTCTACCTACTGAGCTACCGCGCTCCCCAGTCACAAATAAACAGAATTGTTTTAAAGATGGTTGTGTTGTCTTCCGTGAATTACTTTTAAGGATGTCTGTACTTTTTAACCCTTTACCCAACGTAACGGCCAAAACCGGCCAGCGCTATTCACAAAAATCGCCAATTAATTTTCATTATTTTTTTCATTTTTTGTCTGAAAAACATCGTCGAGCTCGTTCCAATGAGGGGTCATAACCTATGTTTTTGAGACAAAAAATGAAAACAATTAATTATTCAAGAATTTTGTTTGCAAGTGTCGTCTGCTTTTCATGTTAGCTAAAGGGTTAAACGTCTTTTACATGGTATTTCGACGACGTGAAATGTTGGAAAGCGGTTAATCACGTCTGTGATTATTATTACTGATTTGTAATCGTCTGTGTTATTGCAGAAGACATGGTCTATTATTGTTGCAGAATAATCGGTAACTCTTGTTGGTCGTGTGATGGTGGATGCGAAGCCTCCACTGAACATTAATTCGATAAATTGTTTTTTTTATTGTGGCTATCAAAACTTACGTCTATATTGGAGTCTCCCATTAACCCTTTACCCAGCGTAACGGTCAAAACCGGCCAGCGCTATTCTCAAAAATTGCCAATTAATTTTCATTATTTTTTTCATTTTTTGTCTCAAAAACATAGGTTATGACCCCTCATTGGAACGAGCTCGTTGAGCTCGTTCCAATGAGGGGTCATAACCTATGTTTTTGAGACAAAAAATGAAAAAAATGAGTTATTCGAGAATTTTTTTTTGCATGTGTCGTCTGCTTTTCATGTTAGGTAAAGGGTTAAATGTGTTTTTCTATTATTATTTTCCTTGTTTATCTCACTGTCCAACGGGTTCAGCGTTGTCAAGAACAAATAAAGGTAAGCTTTCCGGACTGCGTTGGGTCTATAAAGTATACTTACAATATATATTTGCGGTGAAATGGTTTCTTTGAACTGGCACTCAAGAAACATGCGGGATGAAAACTGAGAGATCATTACGAATTTTACACCGTATATTTACTTTCGCGAACATAGCAACTCCTTCCCGGCCATCGTCTTGGTGAGGGCGCATGCGTGTTTCAACAGTTGGTAACAATCTACTATTCAGTCGTTACTCTTTGCGTTCAGGATTCTGTTATCCCAACAACGTCTAGAGAATTGAATGTTGGCTTTAAATCACAGATTCAGTTGTGGAAGTTGTCCCAGTTTTCGTTTAGGCTTCGACAACTGGTGTTTAGCAAGGAGAAGGTTTTGTTTTTTATTTACTATGGAGTTTGCAAACTCTTGTGGGCTGTAGTACATGCCGCAATTTCTGTAGATCTCGTGTTATGAATCTGGCTCACCAGTGGGCTTAGAGATGGCTTAGGGATGGCAGTGGAACGTACTGATATAATCAACACCCTTGCTCCGTGTGTCATCAAGAGTGATATCGTTAGCCATGATCGTTTGTAAGTGGAAGGGGGAAGAAGGCAAGTCCTGTGGTCAATTATCAGGACAAAAGTGATGATAAGTTAATTTCTATTGATTTATATTAGGGTTTTAGAGCATATTACATTGTTGTCAATAATATATAAATTAAACGATAATGACACGGTTTGAAGAACATTCTAGTCTTTTCTGTGGATTTTGATAGTCAGGGCCAATATGTTAAGAAACTGTCGGATGGCACCAGGTCATCGTTGGACACTTTCATACGTTAACACCTTATGCTGTTATGGTGAATTTTTATCAAGTGTCTAAAATCGCCTTCAAAACTTAAACACTCAACCATTGTGTTGTAGTGTATTCTTCTGTGTTTCGTTTGAGTTCTTTTTTTTTACTGATGTAAAGCAAAAACGTGAAAACACTTTTGATTAGAAATGGAAGCTGCAGAGTTCTTCCTACAACAACGATTCCGCTGAGGAGAAAGAAGAAGAAATTTATAAAATCAGGCCAAGCAAGGATTCAGAACATTTTCAGACATAGCAAGGTATATGGTGATAATTTTCTGGACATTCCTGAGGTCAAAAGGAAAAGGAATCCTGACCTGACGATTTAATGCCACACAATATGTGAGTCTACCCCAACCTCTAAGGTTCAAAGACATAAACTAAAAGACTCACACTTAGATATGTATACAGAACATGCCCCCCCCCCCCCCCCTCCCATGACAAGGAGAAGTTCTATTCCATCAGAAACATGTTTAAATTTCCTGGACATTGTTTAATCTGTGGGAAGCCTTGTGCCATAGAAAGAGAATCAACGATGACATGGTGTCACCCGATAGTTTCTTGAACATATTGACCCTGAACTATCAAAATCCAAACAAAAAAATCATAGGATAATTATCATTTCAAGGTTGGGCTTGAAATCTGGATTTTTTTTAGTACCTCATTGTCCATCACATCAAAGCGTGTTGTTTTACCCTTGTGCAGCAAGTATATTTGTAGTATGTCAAGGTCTCGGTGTATAAGGGTGCGGGTTAAACACGTATATGCTCATCAGTTGTCCGAATTGATTATTAACCCTTTCGATCCTATCGGTTGTTTTTTCCGGCCTGAAACATGATACGTCATAACGTCGTTATATAGGATGGTTGTTCAGTAAATGGGGGGCGAGGTGGTTCAGTTGGTAGAGGTGCAGGCTGCAAGCCGAGAGGTCCTCGGTTCGAATCCCACCTGTGCCAACCGCGTTGTGTCCTTGGGCAAGACACTTCACCCCGATTGCCTACATGGGGGCACGATGACGCTGTGTACTGAGGCGTACTGCACGTCGATGGTGCGCATGTTTTCAACCAATCTAACCCTGCCTGTGCTGCGGTGCAGAGCTCAGAGTTACGACAGCTGCTTGTCGTTGCTCGGTGGTTCTCTCCGGGTACTCCGGCTTCCTCCACCCGTAAAACTGTCACGGTCGCGATTAGCCATTGTGCATAAGTATGTGACTTTAAACACCAATAAATAAATAATAAATATAAATGTTCAGTAAATGTGTGGGGCAGACCAATCAATATTTTCAACGTGCAGCCCCGAGGCTGCACGTTGACAATAATGATTGGTCTACCCCAAATAATGAATATGGACTCTACTAATTGCTGTCATTGAACTGACATGGAAGATACCACTGGAGTTCAAAGGGTAAAGAACAATGTAAACTTACATTTGAGAAACAAGTTTCGAAATATTTCAACATTGACAGCTTTATAATATTGACAAACCATTGAACAAACAATTGAACAAACTACGGGAAGCTGGAAAAAATGACGTCGATTTGAGCAATGTATTATGCGTGTACATTACGGATATTTGAAAGCTTCGTCTAATGGCATTATTTTCAAACAGGATAAGGGCCCTTCTTTAGGCTGTAAACAATGTTAAAAATTATAAAGTGTGGTTTATCGACTCATATAAAACTGAGGGTCTGCCAACTAATGCATCCCTTTGATTGCTGTATAGAAATGAACTGTGCGTAAAAATGCATTTAAAATATAAACAACACGATCTATTACAAAACTGAAAAAAATCTAACATCTTTCAAAAAAAAGAGTTTGATCTACGCAGATGTTGTGAACACCCTTCCACGCAGATGCAGAAAATATATACAAAACCGCTATGCGTAATTGTTCAGACCATTTCCCACCTAATAGCTGACCCAACAACGCACATCATTTCTTGAGAAAAAAAGACAAATTTCGTTGGTTCGCTCCATGCGTGTGATCAATGGGGTGGGGTGGGGTGGGGTGGGGTGGGGGCACACAATTTGAAAAAAACGAATTAATATGTCCAACTGGTTAAAAGTGCCATTCAGTAGCTGAATATTTCGAATCCACGTTTTTGAAAGACTTCAAAAAGATAATGTGAAGGAAGAAAATATGTCTTAGGATGGCGTGTTTCTCTGTGGCCAGGTCTGACAAAGTTTGATTGTTTGTGCTCGTGGGGGTTTATTGGGCGACTGTGAGGTGGAATGAAAGGTATATGTTTGAGTGTGCGCGTGTGTGTGAGGAGGGGAGGTGGGGGGTGTTTTCTCCGATTCTGTGGGAACCTAGACTATAGTGTTTGGGTTTTCACAAAGATTTATTTGTGTGCTTTGCGAAAACAGTGGGTTAGGATTTGTCTTATCCGATTTTGTAGGGACTTGTTTTTCTCAGAGAACAAAAGAAAAAACAAAAAGTTCACCGCAAAAACGGTTCTATGAGACTGTAGAAGTGTGAGAGTGTGCGTGTTCAAGCCACCAAAAATACGCGCTGAAACATACATTTCCTACTGGGACGTTTTTTTTCTTGTAATATTCCGCCAAAATAAGGTTTTCTTGAAAATAAATATTTATCTAACCTTCATAGGTTTCGAAACATGAAACAAATTACACAAATTTGCTTTAACACTTGCGCTGCCGAAAGCGACTATTGTCACCTATTTTATGGTGATTATCCGTACGTTCTGGTATGCGCAGAGCAAACCTACCACCTGATTACTTGTTGGAAAGGGCCCCAGAAGGCCCTTTCCAACAAATAATCAGATGATAAGAGTTTCAAGTATGTCATAAATCTTATTAAACTTCGTCGCATACAGACGTACATAGAGGTCATCCATATTTGGCTAAAGTGGGCGTGGCAGTAAAAGGGCTTGTTGATCATAAGAATTGGTTAAACTGACTGGTAATTATTGATGGTATTCATTGGTGGGCTCCAATTTAATCCTTACACGGACGTTACGCAAGTTGTTTTTTTTCTTATAAGCAATAACAGATCGAAGATTTAAAGGTTCGTTTAATTTAGATTTGGTTAAATCAGATTTACCTTTTACTGGTTTTGCTTTTTTGGATATTCATTCTGTTGTTAACACTTTACCTAACCTGAAAAGCAGACGACACTTGTAAAAATAATTCTTGAATAACTAATTTTTTTCATTTTTTGTCTCAAAAACATAGGTTATGACCCCTCGTTGGAACGAGCTCGACGAGCTCGTTCCAACGAGGGGTGATAACCTATGTTTTTGAGACAAAAAATGAAAAAAATAATGAAAATTAATTGGCGATTTTTGAGAATAGCGCTGGCCGGTTTTGGCCGTTACGTTAGGTAAAGGGTTAAAGTGAAAGCAACGATGAACCTCGCTTTGCATTCTTTCACTGATATGTTCATACCAAATGGCCAGAGGGTTTGAAGCGTATTTTTTCTCTAAACCCATCTATTTCTTCAAATGTGTCTTTAAATGGTGGTTGTTCAATTGGATGGATTTTAAAATCGCCCAAAGAATGGCCATGAAGGTTGAAACGCTGTGTTACTGTTTTATATCCTGTTGGAGTTGAGTAGCGCGCATTCGGAAAGGATTTTAACTTCGACCCACATACTGCTTCCTACGGCGTTTATAGGTAATACGGTAAATGATATTGGTTGAATCACAATGGGTGGAGAGTTTCGGATCTGATAATGCTTTTTCGTTTGTTCAGAAGAAAATTCCTCTTTCGGACCAGGCGTCAAAGTATATAATCTACAACGAGGCTTTTTACAATTTAATACCGTGCTATTGCAATTCTACAACGGTCTTTTGTGTTAAATTTTCAGTGGTTCGAAATCTGTAATTTCTGCAGGACTTTCCATTTTTTCAGAATTTGATATTTCAGGCCACGCAAAAAGCGCATGAGTACCCCCTCGATCTGAGGGCGCCAAATAGAGTAGAACAAGTCTCTTTGAAATTTACCGTGTCAGTGGAATTGCAGGGGAAACGAATGTGCTGTGATTTGATGATACCTTTAGATGTGTGTGGTGGATGAAATGATTTCGTATGTAACAACTAATGCGAATCAGTTGGTTTAAAATACACGTGATAATATAATCTAATTGTTTCTCTTTATACACAAGAACGTCAACAGAATCTTCATTGATAGTAGCTTTCATTTTTTTTATATTTTTCGAAATTTTCAACATAACTATATCATGTGACCCCCTCATTGGACGAGCTCGTTCCAAAGACGGGTCACATGATATGGCTTTGTTGAAATGTTTTGAAAAATAATACATTTTTTCAGCTGCTGAATTTGCATATTCGGATAAAGGGTTAAAGTTTCTAAAAATGCACCCAAATCTTTTGAATGCTCCCAGATGATAAAAACAATGGCATCTAAATATCTGAAATACACGAGAGGATGCTTTGCACGTTTGCTTAAGCATTTTCCTTTCATTCCGTTACATATATTCTTGCAAAATTAGCACTGAATCTTTTGCAAATAGGACAACCATTATTTTCAACTGAAAGTTATTACTTTTTAAGCTCACCTCTAAAAGATCAAAAATTTGTTCATCAAGTCGTTTTGCATCAGGATATTTTTCGAAAGATTTTTTAACATATTTTCAGCGTTGTCAATATCTCATGTTGGTATATATACTGTTAATATCCAAAGTAGCCCAAATCGCATTTTTCGATATTTTCAACTTAGAATCTTTTGACAGGAAATTCTGACAGTGTATTTTTGAGATAGCTGGGATGTCTATTAACTATAGGTTTCAGATGATAATCAATTAGTTCCGAGACGGCATAAGATTCTGAGTTACAATCTGAGACAATTAGACTCCCGGGTGGAGTTATGACATCCGTTTATGAAGGAACGTCCTTGTGGATCTTTGTTAGTTCATAAAAGTGTCTTGTTTCTGCACTGAGCTTAGCTATTAAATATCTCAACTGTTTTGTTCATATGACCTTCGTCGAGGAGAAATGTTAAGATCTCATTGAATTTTTCAATATTACTGGGCGAAATAAGTGAATCTGTGTGTTTGTGTGTGTGTGTGGGGGGGGGGGGGTGCATGTGCATATGCGTGTTTGTGTATTGAAGGACACAATCATGTTTTCGAAGAATTTGTAATGTTGATTTCTGATCCCCGGCCAGGAATCGAACAGTCGGCAATCCCGTCAGGCATTCAGGAGTCCAACACCTAAACCGCTACACCATTCCCACTGTCGAAAAAACGATAGCTGGAATTCAGCTTACTAGATGATGTTCTCATGAATACTTGGGTCACTTTCCTTATGGTAGCTACATGAAAGTGTGAATCGCGCGGTCTCCAGTACGAAGAAGGTGTTGTGATTAGCCTCAGTCGAAGACTGGCACGGGCCTGTGTGTATATATTGAAGGGCACAATCATGCTTTCGAAGAATTTGGAACGTTGATTTCTGATCCCATCGAACCGTCGGCAATCCCGCGTGGCATTCAGAAGTGTGTCTTTTAAGTTGTTCTGCCACTGAAAAATAGACTGGACATCAAAATAGCATAGGTCTTGTTCATTGCAATGCCAGCAGAGATGTCCGCATGCGCACAAAGTTTAATTTATGCCTTCCAGTAAGACTTATGTTATTTCGACAGAAATGCTTGCTCTGTGTCGACAAAGATAGAAGAATCCAACACAGGGGTTGAATTAAAAGTTTTGAAGACGATTTTAAACATTTGAATCCAAGTTCACCATAATAACATAACGAGGTTAATATATGAATAATAATAATTATTAATATTAGTAATTTATAAAACTAAAATCCACAAAAGTACTGTTTGGCTTTACAAGAAATTGGTTATTCAGGGGTATTGCAAATGGAATGCCTGTTGGAAGGGGAGTTTTTTCATACTTAGTTTAAATGAATTCAGGACCCGGACAGTGTTTATAACCTTCGGGGGAGAGTTCCACAAAGTGGGAGTAGCCACAGAGAATGATCTGTCGCAGTCTTCAATATGGACTTCGCCTGTACCAGCAAAATTTAATTAATCGACTTAGGGCTCTTGGCGGTGCTTACTAGTTCAACAATTCGGTAATGCAACATGGTGAAAGTCCGTGCAGACATTTCAAACTTTAGACATAATTTGTATTGGATTTTCTGATACGCTGGCAGCCAATGCAGTTCAAAAAGGACTGTCGTCATATGCCATGTTTGTTTTCTGTTCCTTGTGACCACTCTGGTCGCACAATTCTCTATGTGATATAGTTTTTCGATGTTAGTGTTTGTTGAGCCAAAGCACAAGGAAATGCTGTAATCAAGCCAAGTCGTCACAAACGCATCTACAAGTTCTCAGTGGCGGCTCTCCCGTTGGGAGTACCCTGGACAAGTCCGGGGGGCCCCCGACCCAGGGGGGGGGGGGGGCCCAATTTTTTCCCAAACAAAAAAAAAATTTTTTTTCGTGGAAATTGCGCATATCACAGAGGTCAAATAAAGTGTCGTTCGGCAACTTTGGCGTTGTGGGGCCCCTACTTACTCAGCGAGGGGGCCCTACTTGCTCAGCCACGGGGCCACACTACCTCAAGTTGTGTGGTCATTGGTGAATCTCAAACGTTACGCTCGGGCGATCTGGCCATTGTGTGTTTTTTCCCCAAGGTTGCACTTTGCAATAGAGAAAGGACGGGGCCCTCCAATGCGAGCGGCCCCTCTCCACGATAAACCTGTAACTATCCGCTTCCCATGGAGTCGGGAACAAGGAACCTATCCGTCGAATCAATGCATGTATCTGATGACTCAATTTATCTACCTCTCGCAGTGGTACCTCAGTGAACGAACTTCAACGAAGGACAACTCTATGAAACATCTGACGTTGTCCTAGCCGGAAATACTTAATACTTTCAGTTTCAGTTTGCGTTGGTTTCAAAACATCAACATGACAACATGCTTTCTATGAAAATTTAGATTTATTCCCTGTAAAATTTCGAAGACCATGAAACGGAGTTATGCTTCAGGTTCTCAGAAGAGAAAAGAACGTAGAGATAAACAGAAGCGAGTGGATGAAACGGTATCAAAGTCTGGGAAAATTTCCGATTTTATTTCGAGAAAAGTCACCAATGGTACGCCCGAGGGTCACGATGGGGGGTCTACTTCAAGCCAAGGGGCCCAAGAAGAGTCGCCATTCGTCGGAACTGCAGAGAATGAGATGAAAACATCTCCCAATGAAGAGTGCAGACAAATTGATATTCATGATGACAGCCCTTCCTCCAGTGGACTTCCAGATCACGTCGAAATGGCTCCACCCGAAACACCCGCCCCCGAACAGAAGAAAAAGGTTTCCGTTTTCGACCCTACGAGGGAATTCCCTACAGATCGTGGCCTCTATGGACAATCGCTCACCGATACAAACCTGATCAACATGATAATGAACCACGGTCCTTGCCAGCCTAAGATCAAATTCCCCAAAAGTGATGATGGGTTCTTCGTTTTCAGTGAGAAATACTACGAATTTGTTTCGAAGACCGGGATGAGGGCCCCGCGTACCTGGCTGTGTTATTCGCCGACGCTGAACAAACCATATTGCCAAGCGTGTTGGTTGTTCGCCGATAGATCAAATAGTTTCCTCAAATGGGAGTGGATAGATGGTGTCAGTGGTTCGTGTAAACGCCTAAGTCAAAAGATTAGGGATCACGAGCATAGTGATGTTCACATTTCAGCTATGGCTGTAGCGGAGAGGTTGCGTTCAGGCAACAGAATCGACGATATCCAAATGAGAGAGATAGCCAAACAGAAAAGTTTCTGGCGTCAAGTACTGATGCGGATAATCAACATCATAATCACATTAGCTCGACTTTGTTTGCCTTTCAGTGGCCACAGAGAACTCACTTCTCAAAACCATTGCGAAGGAGGAAATTTCCTCGATATTGTTTCTATGCAATCTCAATTCGACCCAGTCCTCCAGAAGCTAATCAGTGCACCGGATCGAACTACAAAATATCTGAGCAAAACTATTCAAAATGAAATAATTCTCCTAGTCTCTTCAGAAACGCGCAAATATATCGTACAGAAGATAAACGATGCCCCTTTTTTCTCATTGATCTTGGACACTACCAGTGACATTTCGCGCGATGACCATATATCGCTAGTAATTCGATGGGTCAATATCACCGAAGGGGATGCTTCTTTGAACGAGAGTTTTTTGGGATTCATAAAATGTACAGATTCTACAGCTAAGGGTTTGACGAACACGGTCTCCGAAAGCCTCGAATCCTGCAATATCCCTCTCAGTAAAATCCGCGGACAGGGCTACGATGGAGCCAGTGTAATGAGTGGTGTTCGCGGCGGAGTACAAACTTTGATCCGAGAGCGCGTCGACAACAGTACGCCCGTGCCATATGTACATTGTGCAGCACATAATCTCAATCTGGTTGTGAACGATGCAGTTTCTCATAACGTGGAATCCGTTTCTTTCTTCGGGACAATAAGTGAAATTTTCAAATATTTTGGCGGCAGTTTGAACAGATGGGCGGAATTAGCTTTCAGTTCGGGAAGAACCGACGGCTTGAAACTCAAGAAGCTTTGTCCAACTAGATGGAGTTCGAGGATAGACGCTGTCCGGGCTTTGAAAAACAGATATGTCGACATAACGAAAGTTTTGGCGAGGATTTGCATTGAGTCGAAGAAGGGGAAAGAACGATCAGACGCGGAAGCTCTGAAATCACAGATGGAAAAATTCGAATTCATCGTTTTCATTGTCATGTGGGAAAGGTTGTTGTTGGCCATTAATAAAGCCTCAACTGAACTACAATCTAATAACATGGATCTGGGCCGTGCAATCAGACTCCTCTCTATGGCTAGGGGGGAACTCGTTTATTTGAGAAATTCATGGGAAAGTGTGATTCTAACATCAACGGCCCTGGCCGATCAGTGGAAGATACCCGCGGACTTCCACGCAGGTCGTGTGAGACGTACGAAGAGACTTTTTGACGAACTATGTGCCGACGAACGCCCATCAAACCCTGAAGCGTTATTCAGGATACGCTGCTTTAATGCCGTCATCGATATGGCCGTCTCTCAAATTGACGAGCGATTCAAAGACCAACTATTGGTCAAGGAACTATTCTCTTTCATCCAACCCGATAATCTTTCGAAAATTTCCGACATAGACCTCGAGGGTGCCACTTTAAAACTGATTGCGTCATATCCGAAGGATTTGGACCACGAACTACTAAACCAGATACGAGCGTTCCGCAGGGAGTTTGACTCTGAAATCAAGAATTCTTCCACCGTTCGAGACCTGCTGAATTTCCTATTATCGGCTAATAAACTTGTGTCATCAATGCCAGAACTTGTTGCAACCTTCGTATTATTCTTAACTCTGCCTGTCACTGTGGCTACCGCAGAGAGGTCGTTTTCAAAGCTAAAACTCATCAAAACCTACCTGAGATCTACTATGTCGCAAGAGCGGTTTGATGGATTGGCCATGATTTCAATCGAATCGGACATTGTTAAGCGCCTGGATATGGAGGATATAGTCGACAGGTTCGCAGAACAGAAAACCAGGATGGTTCCTTTCTCATAGATGTCAAGTTTGATTTGACGATGTCCTGTACTTTTGTTTAATTTCGTATGATAAATGAGAAATTTACTAAAATATTGCCAATTTCTCAATCAGATTACATGCCCATTTCTGTCTCCAAATGCACGGAAAATGCACCGTTTGGACTCCGAGAACCAAAATTTTCTCCCACCGGGCCGAACCATGGTCGGCCCGGTAGGTCCTGGGGCCCCAAATCGGATTAGTCCGGGGGGCCCCCATAACTACTGAGCCGCCACTGCAAGTTCTTCTGCTGTTTTATTATCTATTATGTTTCTAATCCTGCTTATGTTCCTGAGATGGAGATATGCCATCTCACAGATATGCTTAATATGTCTGTCAAGTGATAGGTTTTCATCCAGGAGAAAGTCAAGGCTAAGAATTGACTGGCAAGGAGAAATAATGACATCTTGAATTATTAAATCAAGTTTTGATAATTTAATCAATTTTTGTGGAGTTCTGAAATAGATGATTACTGTTTCTTCATGGTTCAATGTCAGTAGGTTAGCAGGTATCCATGAGCTGATTTCTTGAATGTACTGTTCAAGCTGTTGCACTGAACAGACAGCACTATCTTTATGAAAAAGTATATATAGCTGGGTGTCATCAGCACAGCAATGGTAATTACTCCATACTTTCTTATTAGGTCATCCAGAGGCAGGACATGTATGGTGTATAGAATAGCACAGACCCTTGAGGGACGCCGCATAAAAGGAGACGTTTTCAGATCGCTCGCCATCGATTACAACGCACACAGTACGACCTTGTAAATACGAGAGGAACCACTGAGGGCTGTGCTTTTGATACCAATTCTATTTTCCAAACGCCTGATGAGGGTAGGGAGATCAATGGGGTTGACGGCAGTACTGAGATTCAGGACCACGAGACATAATAGCATCTGTTTGCCAATAGCCAAAAGTAAATCCTTCTACACTCTCAAAACTGCAGACTCGGCGCTACAACATGGATTGTTAACCGACTGGAATGCTTCAGAAAGACTATTGGATACCAGTGATGTCACCCGATAGTATTTAACTCTGCACTTACAGAATACCAATTTAAAGGAACATGAAAGAACGTTTCAAGGATGGGCTAAAAATCTAGTTTTGGCTGCTAGACCAATAGAAAAATAACAGATTTCAACAGTGGAAAAGTACAACTCAAGGTTTTGAACAGTACTGAAATTTTGTTTAAGAATGCAATGCATTATATAATAAGTTATACAGTGTATGGTCACGTTCCGGTTTAGAATGAATTTAGATCCACCGTTCAATTTTTAAAATGACACTGCCCAGAATAAATCAGAATCTCCCTTGCAGTGTATATCTTGGTTCAAAATTGTATTCCGTTAAAGAATTATTTTCTTACATCTTATTAGATAACGTGGGCAGGTGTTTTTCAATAGTTTTAAGTGAAGCAAAGCGTTGCATCAGGTTTGTGAGTGAGTTCTCTATCATGCAGGCAATGACTGTCTGGATTTCAAATTATATTATATTAATGAAGCTATTTTCGTGTAAATTGGCGTAGTAATTGTCTCTGCAATATAGTAAATCAGTGGGTCAAACATATAATTTGTTCTTTGTAAACATTAAAGATGGAACTTGGTGATGGCAGAGAGAAAGACGAGAGAACAGTAAAGGAGTGATTGCTATATATTAGATTTCGTAGTTTTCAGTTGTAGTCTGTACCAACGCAGACTGAGTAATTTAACGGAAGTACATAGATAAGATACTCTGTTGTATTAAATCAAAACAAATTATCTCTTGACGATTGTTATTATGTGTACTCAATATTATATGTCAATGGATTACCTGTTAAGCCTGCAGAAGTTCCTCAGATCCTACAGGGAAGCATGCATGATCTGTTACCGCAGTTCCCGGTCAAGACCTCGGGCATCTATGGTCGCCACTAAAGCATGGCCCTTTCCTACAGAGAGCGTATGTGCTAAGACGCTAATCAGCGCGAATCTTTCAGACAAAATGAAACATATCTGCAAGGCCACCACAGTATAATGTCCTTAGTCAAGAAGACTCGCAGTTCTGAATACCTGAATGGAAGCACAGTGGCGAGTTGCACTAAGACACTATGCACGTTGATATTACATATGTCTTCAACCGATGCTAACCTTTTGTCGGGTAGTTAGTTGGAGACTAAAATTGCCAAAACGAGCTAAAAGCGGTACATTTTATTTAGGCCTAAAAAAGTTTAAAATCTGTTTCTCCGGCCCGCCCGCATTGTCCTTTTGGCTGCCGCATGCTCTCTTTTTATAACCAATGCAAACTTGAAAAAAATAAAACTATTTTACCCAAGTTAATAAAATTGATAAATTTGCCTCTTAAGTGCAAGAAGGCTTTGCAATGCTTTAGCGTTGCAAGGTCTTCTTGTACTCAAGGGCCTAAATACACCACCACCCATACTATTCTATTGATTATGAGGCCTAAAACATAAAATAAACCAAGAATATGAACTTTTGGTGGCAAAGAAATAACTATAAAAAATAAAATAAAAAACGCCCGGCCGCATGCAATTTAACTAAAAAAGGCCTGAGAAACAGAAGATCTACTTTGTGGGGCCTTATTGCTACATTTTATTCAAATACAGATAATTATAGTGAAGTGGAAAAACATCCACAATGCGATCTTGTAAACTTTACATTTCCCGTTCACACCCCACAGTATATGTTCATCTATGATATCCCATATTGCTATCTGCAAGACTCAAGTATTAATTGCCCGTCCACACCTCACAGTGTATGTTCATCTTTATTCTATATTGCGATGTGCGGTACTCTAAGTGTTAATTGAAATAAAAAAAATAGTACATCCCGAATAATGTGAAATTGTTTTGTCACCTTGGGTTTATTCAAAGCACCATTTGACCGTTTTAGACAGATGACCTATCCTGAGGTATGTGTTTTCTCAGCTATCAGTTATGTCCAAAAAATAATAAATAATTGAATGGTTATCTAGAATGTGTCAACAATCTCTGGCACAAAAGGGGCGGAGTCGACGGACATTATATATCTTGATTACACATAGGCCCCTTGTTGCATTTAACCCTTTACCAACTCAGACGATATCAAAATTTATTATTTTAAATATCTTTTTATTTATTTTTTTTTTAAATTTCAACAAAACCATATCATGTGACCACTCGTTGGAACGAGCTCTCGACGAGCTCGTTCCAACGAGGGGTCACATGATATGGTTTTGTTGACATTTTTTGAAAAATAATATTTTATCAACTGCTGAATTTGCATATTACGCGGGCGGATGCGGTCGATTCGTGAAGGGTTAAATTAAAATCCTATGTACTCATTATAGTGTCATTGATGTGAGAGTTCACTTTATATTCCTTAGTTAATGTCTGCTGTTGTCATAAATGCAGGAAGCGAGTTGGCTCGTTGGTTAGTACACTGGACTTGGAATTAAAAGGTAGATGGATTGATCCTGAACTGCATCGATTCAGCAAGACATTTCATCCTGATTGTCCATGTTTGAGCTCGGCTGCGCTGTGTACGAAGGCGTAACACTCGTCGTCGGTACACTAGACTTCAACTGATGCCAGCCCTGCTCGTCCTGGGTTAGTATATTGCAGTTACTCGCCATTTCTCGATGGCCCTCCCTAGGTATTCCAGCTCCCTCCTCCCCTAAAACTGTCCAACTCAATATGACCCTGGATGTTGGAAGTGTCGAAGAATAGAGAGTGATCGCTTGACTGGACTGGTTTCGTGAAATAATTCATGAGAGGTGGGGGACTTTGTACAAACACGAGTGCGCGAATGCGCACGAGTATTTTACAATATAGTCCCCCGCCTCGAAAGAATTATTTCACGTAACAAGACCAGTCAAGCGATTGCTCTGTTTATTACTTTCCATTATTAACGATAATTATATTATTTAACCCTTTACCTAACGTAAAGGCCAAAACCGGCCAGCGCTATTCTCACAAAATCGCCATTTTTTTTACTCTAAAACGTAGGTTATGACCCCTCATTGGAACGAACTCGTCGAGCTCGTTCCAATGAGGGGTCATAACCTATGTTTTTGAGACAAAAAAATGAACAAATTAGTTATTCAAGATTTTTTTTTGTAGGTGTCGTCTGCTTTTCATGTTAGGTAAAGGGTTAAAAAAAAACAAAAAAACAATGAAGTCCCCATTACACCCACGGCAAAGCGTCTTCCTTTGCGCGCATGGATACATGACCAAATTGTTGATTGCATAATTCACCTGTTAAGTTATCGTTTATAATCAAACCCGGAAATCCCAGTAAATTACACTTTGGAAAGTAATAAATTCCAATAAACAAACAAACAATTCGCGAATGCGAAATATTGAGAATAACTAGTGCACGATCTCATATATCACGAGCAACAGATGGGTAGGGTGGATGAAGGCGAGTTTACTTCCCATAAACACTTGTCTTTGCAGAAACAGAACGTATTCCAATGTGCTTTTTTCAAATGCCCAGGAGCTTCTTCAACACATACTGTTGTCGTCACACACATACTAAAGGTATTCTTCATAATATAATAAAGCTCCAACCCCCCCTCCCCTTGGTTTCTGATCCCGTAATAAACTGGATGACACAGAAGACCCCTGCCGCCCCCTCCCCACATAATCTATACATTCTTTTAATTGCCCTGCTCTGTAATTACATTGTAGCCTATATATTAAAAAAGTTCCAAATTCCCTAGATCCCTAGATCACATAATAATCTAGAGGGCACAGAAGAGTTTCGGCCCATCCTACACACTCTTATAGCTGCCCTGTTCTGTAATTATAAACTGGGCTAAATACTAATAAGGCTCTCAAGACCCTCTGATCCCATAATAAACTTGAGGATACGGTAGACCCTTGCCCCCTCTTACAAATTCTTATGATTCTCCAGATCAGTAATGGCAACGCAGCCTGCATCTTAATAGGTTTTCCAAGATCCAAGACCCCATAATAATCTTGAGGATAAAAAATAACCTGCCCCTTCCCTACACACTCTTACGGTTTTCCATTTCTGTAATTACAAGGTAACTGCACTTAAACTCCCCAAGATCATAGATCCCATAATAATATTGAGGATACAGAAGACTACTCTACACACACTCTTACGCTTTTCATTTCAGAAATTACAGTGTAATTGCACATAAGCTCCCCAAGATCCTAGATCCCATAATAATATTAAGGATACAGAAAGCTCATACCCAACCCCACCCCCACCCCCAGACTTTTATGGTTTTCCATTTCTGAAATGTAATTACACTTAAGCTTCCAAAGATCTCAGATCCCAGAATAATCTTCAGGATATAGAAGACTCCTACCCCCATCCGTTTACTTATAATGTTCAAGTTTTGTAATCACAAAGTAACCTACAGCTTAATAAGGGTCCCGAGATCCCAAGTCTAAACATCTTAAGAATACAATGACCCCCTCCCTCCTCCCCATACACTCATAAAACTGTCCACTGCAGTAATCCCAGTATGGCCTACATCTTAACAAGGTTCCCAATATTTGTGAATTAACTCGAGTACGTAGAAGAAGCCTGCACCCTCACCCCACTCCCATCCCGATACACTTTTCCTGGTAGTCCAGCTCTGTAATTACATAGTAGCCTACGTCTGGTAGTCCAGCTCTGTAATTACAAGGTAGCCTACATCTGGTAATCAAGCTCTCTAATTACAAGGTAGCCAACATCTTAATATTTCTAAGATCATCGATCCCATAATAAACCCCGGGATAAAGAAGACTCTTGCCCCTCCAACACACTTTTATGACCGTCCAGTTATGTAAATACTGTAGACTACATATTAAATAAGATTAAAGAGACCCTACTCGTGATATTAAACCTGAGGAAATAAATGTCTCTCAAACATATATTGTGAACTACTGGGCTGTACGGAAGTAATCACGAACCCTGGTGATGTCATACCCTGGCTACAGTAGACACCTATCCACTTACTTTCTTCTGCTTCGGTTAACTTCTGTTCCATGATGTACTCGGACAACAACTAAGTGCAGCTATACCGAGATGCGTAAACCACTACCCGGAGCCCAAAACCGCTTCTAAAAGAGATCTCGGCCGCTTGGCCTGGCTACATTATTATAAGATGGAGACTTCGTTCCCTGAGTTCCAGTGTGTTCTTTGTGCCTATTGGCTTCTAGAACACAATGGAACTCAGGGGACGACTTGTTGTGTCACTCTTCGATTCTGAACATAACGGAACTTTGTACAACATGATCCCAATCAAGTCACTTTTGTTTAGTACTTTTTATGCATTAAACTATCAATGGCTGCGGTCATTTTTCTATGTTGTCAGTGAGATAACGTTGCCCCTCCCCCCCCACCCCCCCCCCCCTTAAAAACAAGTAGGTCTGCTGTCGTGAAATTTTGTTTTGACTAAGGAGCGCGAGGAAGACAGCTAACTTTGTCATGTCGATTACTTTCAGTGTATCAAAATAAGTTAAATGATTTGTTAATTTTAATTATTGTATTTTCAATGTAATCGATATATTACGAATAAAGGTTTCGATTCAATTCATTAAATTCATTTTCTTGTGGCCTATTACAGTACATGGAGAGTGGATTGTAACTAAATCACCCGCAGACTGGAGATTCCACCCAAATAATTGTTGCAAAGCATAACAAGCACAAGCAAAGTTTCAGCCAATGGACCTCCGGGTTAAACCCGGAGGTCCATTGGCTGAAAAATTGTTTGTGTTTTTGTTGATATGTACAAAATTTGAAAGTTATAGTTTGGGTGATAACTCCACTCCGCGGGTGATTTAGTTACACTCCACTCTCCACGTACTGTACATAAAAGTAAAATAAATTTCAACACTCCATCCAAAATCTAGTTGTAAGAGCTCCTGAAGCTCAGAATTAACTAGAAAAGTGCCAATTTTAAATTTGTCCTCATAATTTCATGTCCTATCATACAATTCAAAATTCGTCCAGAATTATCGAAAACTTTTCTGGTAAAAGTTGGGTAGTTTGGACACTCTGGCCGCGAGCCTACATAGGAATGACCTATAAATTTCACTTTTCATTGAGGGAGAGAGAGAGAGGGCGGATTCCAAAAACAAGAACAATTCACCAAAATATTACCCTGTCTTAAATATTCAAGAGTTTCTATAGCTCACACGCATGTTGTCACAAATAAACCCGAGGTATTCCTCAAACCAGTTTCTTATGACCTCTTACACGAGAAAAGAATTCCCCAAACCCACAAAAAGAAAAACAGTATGTCGTTCGCTATTGCCAGAGCTGCCAGAGATCACAATACATGAACTAGTACCGCTCTATTTAACAACATAATTTCATATTTCTATCAATTACGGGAAAGAAAGTTACAAAAAATATTCTACAATTTGTTAGGGTTTTGAGACATTTTATTTTGGCTATAAACATATCACAGTTCTTTTTCAAACATCACAAAGTATCTTGTTCTTCTTCTTCGGTCTCTATTACAGCATCTGAAATCGTGGAACATCTCAAGGGAATTGCTCGGCGACTTCCCGTGTCACTACTCAGTGCGAAGTCGCCGAGCAATTCCCTTGATTCTCCTGAAAACAGGGTGTCGTATGAACTTTCACACTCGACTATTCCAATCGAAGGTAGTGCGGTGGCTCAGTGGTAGACTGTTGGTCTTCCATGCTAGAGTTCATGAGTTCGATCCCCGTCAGGGACGACCCGCGTTGTGTCCGCGTTGTGTCCTTGGGCAAGGCACTTTACCCCGGTTGCCTACATGGGGGCACGATGACGCCGTGTACTAAGGCGTACTGCACGTCGATGGTGCACATGTCTTCAACCGCTGTAACCCTGCTTGAGCGGAGCTTGAACAGAGAATGTTGAGGAGCTGACAGTTGCTCGTCGATGCTCGGTGGTTCTCTCCGGGTACTTCGGCTTCCTCCACCCGTAAAACTGTCACGATCACGATTAGCCATTGTGCATAAGTATGTGACCTTAAACACCAATAAATAAATATTCCCGTCGAAGAAGTGTTCACTGGGGGAATTTCTCATAGATTTTTTAACCCTTCGAGACTTTTGATTTTCCTGACGTTCAAACGTCTCTGGGAATTCAGTTTCTTCAACGTTTTTCAAAATGCGATGTCAAGCGTCAGAAAGTACAAATAACAAGATATTTTTCACATTAGTGATTATCTGGTTGAGGGCTACATTGTTTTTGGTGGTCTGAATTTGTTATTCAAAACTTGTTTTATTACAAATTGTCGGAGAGTGCCCACAGGCACTCTCCAATAATTTGTAATAAAACAAATGTATATAATAAAATATTATTTGTGTTTGACTGAATATGAAATATAAGCAAGGAAAGTGTTGGCTTTTGCTCTGGTATCCTCATTTCTTGAAAGCACTGTTAGTGGCGTCTAGCACTCAACCAGTTAAGAAGTCTTGACAGCAAGATTATATTAGTATTTAAGCTGCGATAACATTTGGCTCAACAGTTATCACTGAGCACTATTCGGAAGAAAATTGGAATCGAGGTTAAAACTTTAAAAAATCGAAAAATAATACAACAAATGACCACAAAGTATCAAGGCGCTATTTGATTTCGTACGTCTTAAGACGTACAAAAGTATCAAAGGGTTAAGAGATTCTCTGATTATTTCGCTGGCCACCAATCTTGACAAGCATCTTTCTATATACGAATTACAGCTCTACAGAGCAACAACCGCTACCATGGCATTCAAAACATGGGCGGGAAATACCTAAGATTGTATTACCTTTGTTAGAAAATGTCACACTTTTGCGGATTTTATAAAAAAAAAGAAGTTTAATTGAAGCTATCTCATGGCATGGGTACCAACCAGCATATTGCAGGCGTATACAAAAAAAGTTCCCATTTTTACCTGCACAGAGTTCTGAGAGTAACACCAGACAGAAGCAGCTAAAAGTGTGTCAAATAGAAGTTGTGATCCCCTAACCAATCGCCCTCTGTATTCTCCATTCAATATTATTCCGTCGTAGTTACTGGCCGTGGTCGCAGCTGTCTGCACATACACAGCCAAAGCATGAGGATTCAGCTCATTTACATATTTTTCTCTGCATCTAACAGTACGTGTCCGGGTAATGTAAAAAAGACATTTGAGTTGTGAAAAGTTTAAAATCTACCTTCATACTAGTTAACTTTATTCCATGCAAACATTCGTAGACGAGTTAGAGGCTAAAATTCTCAGCAATAAATAAAGGGTATCTATCTTTATCTATTGACTAAAGTGAATTTGTTTGATTTGATTGGTTGATAGATACGTGGTATGAGACCATATTCATTGAAACCCACGATACGTCCGCCCAGCCACTGACAAATTTCCCATACCCAGTGGAAGCCTCGTTCCGAAATCTACAAATTGTCCATACCCCGTAGAAGATGCGTCATTCCAGTTTTACAGTGTACATGTATTATATTTTAACTTTTTATCTTCAAAATATAGCTCATGATCCCTTATTGGTATGAGCTTGTCGAGTACCCTCCAATGTGGGTTCATAAGCTATGTTTTTGAGACAAAAAGAAAAAAAGAAATTCAATAATTTTTTATACTAGTCATATCGGCATATTTTCACAAAAACTCTTTTGCACAAAAATTCCACAGAAACCTGTATGGCTCAACAATGGAAGATAAAAGATCTCATGCTGTGTGTGTTCACACATGAAATAGATTGTACTTCTAAAACGGAAAGTCAATAGATAAATTCGTTACCCCGTGTCTGATCACGTGGTACGGGTTTTTACCTACCCGAAGCCAGTCGTATCCCATTCGGCCGAATGGGATACGGCTGGCTTCGGGTAGGTAAAAACCCGTACCACGTGATCAGACACGGGGTAACTAATAATATCATGAGTGTGGACCTGAAAGTTATATTTTTCACGAGTGTTTTTCCCGATATTCATTAAAATAGCGTAGACTTTCTTTTTATTATATGCTGCGAGACATTTTATTGCACAATATTCAGCCCAATTCGACCCCAAATGCGTACGTTTCAAAACAATAACAAGATCAGCTGATCGTTCCATCAAGGCGACGTGATGCGGTGTCATTCAGGAAGCTACTGGGGGATATTCCTCGATATCCATCGAGCCGATAGATATCGAGAAATATATTTTAGATAATTTGCGATACTTCACAGGCTAGCATTTAATAATACACGTCAACCACAGGGCTAATAGTCGCACAGAAGTTCTAGAATACACCCTCAATATAATCAATGGTACTATTGAATTAAAAAAATAAATAAGAGAGAAAGGGTAATGATATGTTTCTTTATTTGAGTCTAACAACATTTTTGACAGTCAGCTTCAATTTCCTACATGCCGTATACGGATAGAGAAGACCCGGTGAAAACCGTGGAGAGGCGACAGGTAACTATAAAGCTCTCCGAATTACTAATTTGGCTCAAGGAGGGTATGCAGTGGTTGAAGGGAAGTTCGTTATTGGCGTGCAATTCGCGTTAGTAACCATGCATCGCACGCCCAAGTAGACAAGATGGGAGTAAGTTTGATTTTTTGTTCTCCAGTGACGTCTTAGGGTTCACAAGAGGTTTATTTATCACATTTGTTATCGTTAAAGTGGCCTCGTTCATTCAAGTTGCCTTGTACATTTCACAAAGTAGGTTTTCGGCTACGGGTATGGTCTTATTGGAACATATACGTTGTTGTGATAAAGTGACGGTAGCACGGTCTGTGGTTAGCGTCTCGAAACGTATGTTCAACTGAGATGCAAACCTCAGACCATGTTACCATCAGTTCATCACAAATAACTTATAATGTTCAAATAAGACTAAAATCCTTGCCCTCTGATTGGACAAAGTGTTCGCTTAGTTTTTTGTCTATGGTTTTGGCTCCAGTGGCATATGTTATCAACCTTTATCTAAGTTACTGATTTTGCACACGACATATTTATGGGACTCAGTATGTCGTGTGTATGACACGGTATCCTTTGCGCATGATATAGTATGCCAAGCGCATGATATAGTACTTTGTGTGCACGACATAGTATGTCATGCGCACGACTTTTTATTTCGTGCACTCGACTTAGTAATTCATGCACACGACTTAGTATTTCGTTCGCACCATATTGTATCGCATGCGAACGGCATACGTATGTAGTACACGTGTCATAAGTATCTCGCGTGCACGACTTAGAATGCCGTGTGCGGGACATAGTACAGCGCGTGCACGAGATAGTATATCATGTGCGTGACTTTGAGTGACTTATTATCTCGTCAACGCGATATAGTATATGGTACGTAGTACGCGCGCATAACTTATTTTCTTTTTTTAAGGTGACTTTTATTTTTACGGCTTATTTTATTTTTATACAATGGTTCCAATGGACCTTCATAGTTTTCAGTTTCCCAAATAAAAGATTTTTTTTCTTTTCCAGTACACTCTGAAAAGGACCTGCCATTGTGAGAGCATTCGCGATGCGTTCAGGTCGGGACGCCAGATGGTGTTTACTTTATGTTGTTTATTTAGTAGGGATTCATGCAGGAGAATGTAAGAAGACTTCTATACCAAACTTTATTCACAACATATTGTACACAAAATCAATATCCTTCTCACTCTTAATCAATAAGTGCACACCCTTCAAGCATTGTGACCAATCATATCACTTGAACGATACTCATTGTAAATTTCCACTGGAGCACTCTATTACTAATTAACCCTAACCTTTGGATGACTATATACAGAACACAATATATCCCTTCTACCCACCAAAATGTAGTACTTACTGCCTGTCATAATCGTTTAATCAAATGGGAGGCTTTCTCGTTCGAGTACTTCTTCGAAGACATGTATCATTCTGTGGCACATGTGTTGGAGAAATGTTCGACCGATTATTTTCTTCAGTATCACCATTAAATGTCAACTGTGCTAAATGTGACGCATTCCAAATCCGCCCATCATCTAACGTGGAAGAATGCTTGCCTTTACTCTCAATTACAACTTTGTGTTGGGAAAATTTAAAATCGCACTTGCGAACGATTCCTGCATTTCTAGAGCGTACTAAATCTCCCTTTACAAATTTATTTTCTTTAGCAGAGCGTTGTCTGTCAGTTTGAGCTTTACTTTTGTTCTGGTATCCATTTACACGACAGGGAACGCTTGAAACCTGCTTCTTGTTTTGTAAAAGATGGGAAATATTCAATTGTGTACACATTTGGCGATTGTGCAGTAAATATGAAGGAATTTCTTGAGTCGCAGCATGTGGAGTAGATCTATAGTTCATCGGAAATGTTGTAGTGTACTCTCTGATAGTAACACCTTTCAAATGAGCTGATTGTAAACAATCTTTAAGGACTGTATTGAATCGATCTATCTCCCCATCAGCTCTTGGGTAATAGACAGATGAACGTAAATGAAAAATGTTTCTTGACTTTAAGAAATTTGAAAATTCGGCTGAAACAAACTGACTTCCGTTATCCGAAATTAATTGTAATTAAGTAACGAAGCTGCTCATCTCGCAATATGCATACCAGCTCTGTTGTCCTTTTATTGAGAGCAGGGTAGTCAATGCCTGATGATCAGTTCGAAGAGTAAACTGATTTTTCCATAGCCACGTACGCCATTTTCCAACAGACCATACACACGCAAATGCTTCTTTCTCTACTATAGAGCATTTCCGTTCAGTCTCAGACAGAGTTCGAGAAGCAAATGTTACTGTATGTTCTGTGCCGTCATGTAACTGTGTAAGCACAGCTCCTAAACCATAATCGGATGCATCAGTTGATACAATGGTAGGTGAATTTGGATCGAACAATATTAATGCCGGACTATTCACTATGGGAGATTTAACCTTCTCAAAACTCTTTTGAGCCAATTTATTCCATTCAAAATTTTTGTTCCCACGAGTTGGTGAATTTGAATTTTCTTTCCCAAAGTGGTCTAAAAGATTATTAACATTATGAGGAGGTAACTTCAATTCACCCCTGAAAATATGAATATCAAGTTTAGACACTAGGTCCATGCCTAAAATAGGATTTCCATTTTCAACAATGTAAAATTCAGTTTGTACAGTTTTTTCACCATATGAGACAAAACCTGTTAAGCACCCCAGCACTGGTAAGCTTTGTTTTGAATAAGTAACAAGTCTAGCATGAGCTTTTGAAAGCGGACGATTTCTGAAATGCATGTGATAAACGTCTGCTGGTAAAATCGAAACTGAGGAACCTGTGTCGACCAATAAATTAACTGGAAACGTTTCTTGATCACCTGGTATCAAAAGAGTTTACCGTTAAACTTTACCGTACAGTTGTTATCCAAACAAAGAACAGTTATGTCGGGTACCGTTACTTCGTTCACTGCAGGAGATTTCGATCTGTACACCCGAGCACAATGACCAGTTTTGGAACAGTGTTTGCATTGTACTGACTAAGCTGGACACGCATTTTACTATTCGCTAAATGTGAAGTGGAACCACAGTGAAAATATTTTAGTTGTTCTCTCTGCTGAAAATTTGTTGATTTTTAATACTTATTTTTCTTTTGATCAAAGTGTTTTGGTTTGATTTTGGAAGTTCACAGGTTGTGATTCGCCTTCGGCAATAATTTTTGCTTCGTGCATAGCAGATTCAATGTGCCTCGCAAAACTAAGTGCTTTTGTTAACCCTTTACCTAACCTGAAAAGCAGACGAAACTTGCAAAAATAATTCTTGAATAACTAATTTTTTTCATTTTTTGTCTCAAAAACATAGGTTATGACCCCTCGTTGGAACGAGGGGCCATAACCTATGTTTTTGAGACAAAAAATGAAAATAATAATGAAAATTAATTGGCGATTTTTGAGAATAGCGCTGGCCGGTTTGGCCGTTACGTTAGGTAAAGGGTTAACGTGATGTCATATTCCAGTAATAGTCTTTCACGAATTCATGGAATATTTGGGGCTTTTTCGATCAGCTGATCACGGATCATTTCATCGGTCATCACACCACATTCAGATGTCGCTACAAGCTCTCTGAGTGACGAAATATAATGTTCAGTTGATTCATTAGGTTGTTGGGCTCGTTGATGAAATTTGTAGCGTTCGGCCACAACACTGGCAGTGAAAGAAAAGAAATTGTTTAAAGTTTCAATGGTACCTTTGTATGTTTCGTCGGAAAGAGGCAAAATGTAGAAAATTATCTGGCCTTCAACACCCAAACAGTTTAAAAGTATTGCCTTCTTTCGTAGATCAGGAATATCATCACTTGAAGTAGACATTGCAGTAATGTAGTTATCAAACATTTTCATCCATGTTTTAAAATCAATTGAAGGATTTTCAGGACACAAGAAATGTGGGTGGTGGATTTATGAAATTAGTAGCCATTTCGTGGGGTCTCTCGTCGCAAGAAATGTTGTGTATTTAGTAGAGATTCATGCAGGAGAATGTAAGAAGACCTCCACACCAAACTTTATTCACAACATACTGTACAGAAAATCAATATCCTTCTCACTCTTAACCCTTTACCCAACGTAACGGCCAAAACCGGCCAGCGCTATTCTCAAAAATCGCCAATTAATTTTCATTATTTTTTTCATTTTTTGTCTTAAAAACATAGATTATGACCCCTCGTTGGAACGAGCTCGACGAGCTCGTTCCAACGAGGGGTTATAACCTATGTTTTTGAGACAAAAAATGAAAAAAAATAGTTATTCAAGAAATGTTTTTACAAGTGTCGTCTGCTTTTCATGTTAGGTAAAGGGTTAATCAATAAGTGCTCACCCGTCAAGCATTGTGACCAATCATATCACTTGAACAATACTCACTGTACATTTCCAATGGAGCACTCTATTACAAAGTAACCCTAACCTTTCCATGAGTATATACAGAACACAACACTTTATTATAGCATCGGGGCATTAATTCCCCGATGTTATTTGTGGAAATGATAGGGCCAGTAAAATGCACCGTTGTATTTACCAGAAATTCACGCGCAAAAAATTGGCCAAATGACCAATAACAGTAGCAGTACACTTGTTGATAAATTTAAGGGTTTCGCGGATATTACAATAAGTTTAATTAAAAGCAAGTCACGGGTACCAACCAGCACGTCTCATGCATCCACAGCAAAGGTCCTATTTCTGCCATAACAGTCTTCTTGTCCAATATTTGGGTAAAGATAAGTAAAAAACCTCGCCGCACTGTAAAATGTTGTAAGGCCATTTGGTTTAGACGCGATTGTATTAGTGCTAAAACCGAATATAGCAAGGCACGTAAGCAAGCTATTAAATACCCCACGAAAGATAATTTTGATACAATGCCAGTGGCCAGACGAATATTTAAAGTGGTGACACGGAACAGTAAACTAAATATAAAATAGGTACAAAAAGGTAAATAAATAATATGAAATCTGGTAATGTACAGGGATTTTTGGAAAAACGTTAAAATGTTAGTGGGGTAACAAATGTACACATAAAACACCCTCCCTCTTGTAACGAATTTTATAATTACTATATGTCTGTCGAATATAGCATAAATAGGTACTAGGCCCTCTAATCAAAATGAGAACAGTACCTCTCACCAAAGACCAAGCTTCGGTTCAAAGAAAGACACTAAAATGAAACAAAGTCCATTTTTATCAAACCAAAATAAAAGGTTTCTGCACAGACATTGTGGTAACAATCATGAAGTGCGTAAATGCCCTGCGTTTGGGAAACAATGTAAAAAGTGTCATAAATACAACCATTTTGCATCTGTCTGTTTGTCACAAAAACAGTCATTTCATTCATCGAAGAAAATGAACTTTCTTGAATTAAATGATACAGACAGTGTTGATTTCTTGTTGGAATGCTCACCGAGGCTCATATAAATGTTAATTCAGTCAACCGTGATGAATGGGTGGAAAATTTATTTTTGAAAGATAAGCAAATAACTTTTCAATTGGACACAGGTGCTAAATGTAATGTTTTACCACTGTCAGCATTGAAACAGATTGAACCAAATGTTAATTTAAATAAGGTCGAGACTCCTCTGAGATCATATTCAGGACATATTATAAATAGTTTGGGTCCCGTTGGCCTTCCTTGTAAATATAAAGAAAGAATTCACCAGCTCAAATTTTATGTTGTTGATAAAGAAGTACTTCCTGTTATTGGCGCCAAATCATGTAAACAACTAAAGGTTGTCGAAAGAATTCACAGTGTTTCTCCTGATAAGAAAACGAACACTTTTGAAAAACATATCATGCCTGATAATACTGAGGGACAGTATTCTGAATTGTTCAAAGGTCTAGACTGCTTGCCAGGCACACACACCATTCGCATTGATAAATCGACTCAACCAGTTGTCCATGCTCGCAGAAAAATTCAACTTACTTTAAAAGATCGTGTTAAAGCCGAACTTGATAGAATGGAGCAACCGGTGTAATAGTTAAACAGAAAGAACCCTCTCAATGGGTTAACTCGACGGTTACAGTTTTAAAACCAGCTGGTCAGATTAGATTATGTATTGACCCACGTGACCTAAACAAGGCAATTTTCCGCTTAAAACGGTTGAAGAAGTAGTTTCACAAATGCCAGATGCTAAAATATTTTCCAAATTAGATGCTACAATTGGATTTTGGCAAGTCCGACTTGATAAACACAGCTCGAAACTTTGTACTTTTAATACGCCATTTGGACGATACCGATTTGTGCGTCTCCCTTTCGGAATAAAATCTGCACTCGAAGTTTTTCAGAAAATTATTTCCAAAATGATTACAGATATAGAAGGCTCTGAAGCTGTTATGGGTGACATTCTAGTCTGGGGTGACAATCGTGAAGAACATGACAGTCGTTTAAAGAAAGTTCTGGATAGAGCTCAAATTTATAACTTAAAACTAAGTCCTAGAAAATGTGAAATTCGCAAACCAGAAATAACTTATGTTGGACATCGCCTTACTGCTAATGGGGCTAAACCTGATCCTAAAAAATAAGAGCTGTTGAAGCTATGGAACGACCTAATTGTGTTAAAGAACTTCAAACATTTATGGGTTTCATTCAGTATTTGTGAAAGTTTCTACCCAACATGTCAAGTGTTAGTGCACCTTTAAGAACTTTACTAAAGAAAATACAGTATGGTACTGGGGTGATGAGCAAGAATATTGTTTCAATGAACTCAAATGTTTGGTGACAAATTCTCCAATTCATCAGTATTATGATCCAAACAAGCCACTTACCTTTAGTGTTGACGCAAGCTCAAAAGGTATGGGTGCCGTGTTAATTCGGGATAATAAACCCGTTGCGTATTGTTCGCGTGCATTGACCGAAACTCAACAACGTTATCCACAAATCGAGAAAGAAACTTTAGCTATTGTTTTGGTTGCATGAAATTTCATGAATATGTTTATGGAAGATCTGTTACTGTGGAAACCGACCACAAGTCATTTCCATCCATTTTTAAGAAGCCTATTTTACAAACGCCACCTAGATTACAAAGACTTCTAATTCATCAGAGAAATATGATATTAATGTAGTTTATAAACCAGGAAGAGAAATCTTCCTTGCAGATCAGCTTAGCAGATAATTTTTACCCGAGACAAAGGAAGTGGTAATTCCAGATCTTTATATAAATGACATTCATTTAGCCCTTTACCCAACGAATCGGCCGCATCCGCCCGCGTAATATGCAAATTCAGCAGTTGAAAAAATATTATTTTTTTTAAAAATTTCAACAAAACCATATCATGTGACCCCTCGTTGGAACGAGCTCATTCCAACGAGCGAGGGGTCACATGATATGGTTTTGTTGACATTTTTTAAACATTTGAAAAAATGATATTTAAAACAATAAATTTTGATATCGTCTGTGTTGGGTAAAGGGTTAATATTTTGTTTACCAGTATCAACTGAAATGTTTAAAACACTTCAGAAGGAAACTGCAAGTGATTAACACCTTCAAGATTTACTTCATGTTCTTTTAGAAGGATAGTCTCAAGAAAAGACTGAGTTAGTACCATCTTTTCGTACATATTGGACTTATCGAGATGAGATATCCTGTGTAGATGGTTTATTTTACAAATCAAATAGACTGAGTGTTCCAAAATCTTTACAAAAAACTATGCTTGATAAAATTCATGATTCTCATCTAGGAATAGTGAAATGCAAAAGTAGAGCCCGAGATGTTCTATTTTGGATAGGTATATCTCGTGATATAGAGGACAGAGTCAGGTCTTGTGATATATGTTATCAAAATCAAAATTTGAATTCTAAGGAACCTTTGTTACTTCCTGAACTTCCAGATAGACCATGGTCAAAACTAGCTACAGACCTCTTTGAATAATATAGAAATCAACATTATCTTCTCGTTGTTGACTATTTCTCTAAATTGCCAGAGATTGTTAAACTTGATAACCTAAGTAGCAAACATACAATTGATCACTTGAAAGGACTGATTTCTCGCTATGGATATTCTGATTTTGTTATAAGTGACAATGGACCGCAATTTTCATCGTCTAAGTTCCAAACATTTACAACCAACTACGGTTTTCAACACATAACAAGTAGTCCTCACCTTCCTCAAGCAAATGGACAAGCAGTACGTGCAGTACAAACTGTCAAAAACTTAATAAAGAAGTCTTCTGACCCACATAAAGCCTTATTGGATTATCGCAACACACCGTTAGATAGTGGACTCTCTCCTTCTCAACGTTTCCTTAATCGAAGATTAAGGGGACGACCAACCTAACTTCGGTCAAATTTCATGTAATTTTCTTTCAAGTCTAAAAAAGGCCCAAAATCAAAATGAATAACCCCAATAAATTATATACCAAAATGCTTGGAATGAAACATAGAACATGTGGAAACAGAAATTTGCCATGGAACTGCTGCCATGTGTAAATAGCACCACCTGAAAGTCTGCTATGGCATAAGTAAGAGAACAATTTTTTTACAATAAAATACCTCAAAATAAAATAACAGCTGTATTCTATAAACATTTAAGTACATACTCGAAGAAATCTTTTCCTCATTCATGAAAGTAATGAAGATTGAGACCAAATGTTATAAGTGGAGTGCTCACTGATTGAAGGCAGACATTTCCTTTTGTTTATGTTTTGATTTGGGGAGTTCAACAAAGGTCAACTTGAAGGAGTCCAGCAGAAGAAGTATGGAAGGACAAAAGAGTGTCTCCCAATATAAAGATGTATGTGTTACTGTGGTGGTTTGGAAACTATGATATTCTCCTATGTACAATGCACTGCAAAGTCATACATTGTAGTTGAATAAATATATTTACAAACTCCTTGCACTGTAACCCCCTTTATCCCATGCATCAATTTGATAGTGATTAAATTGATAAATTTGTCTGGTTTATCAATAAGTATATTAGCTTTGTTTAACTCTTGGACACCAATACACTCAGGATATCTGTTGGAGAAGAAATAAGGGTAACTGTAACCTGTCACTGCAATAAACCATCTAAAGTACTTAAAAGTACATTGTCATTCAAAACATATCAAATCAACCTTACATAGCCATTATTGCATGTACTTTCCCCAAGGAGGCTTATTGACATATTGAGATCAGAAGGGCACATCCAGAGGGTCTCACATATTTTTTTCAAGAACGCAGTACACAAAGCAATCCCCAAAAGATTACAAGTGAGCTCCATTTGACACAAAAAATTTCGGGGGGGGGGAGGGGCTCTTTTTGAAGATCCTGGCCACAAATGTTCCAAACACTATCAGACAGGTAAACCTCCAAATAAGTGTATCTGCAAAAATCATGTTACATTGCAAAACATTCTTTTTAGAGTTTTAGTTCTGGACCTTTCATGCTTCTTACTTCCAACTATAACACTTAATTTATCGATTAATGGGTGTATTGGGTGAATAGAAAAGTCCTGCCACAATCAACATTTTGAGTTCCATAAGCCTTCAAAACAGCTCCGATAAAAGTGTCAAACATCAGATTGGTGGCTTTATACAGAATATTCATTAGGTTGTTGCTTGATAAGTAATAGGAACAAAATCTTCACAAGAAAATTCTGTAGCAATACAATTGAGAGTATTAGCAGGCACTTTGCAACAAATTGTAACAAATCAACTAGTTCTAAACAAAATTTTCTAACTCAAAAGAGTGAAAAAGTACCACAACTCTGAAAAAATGTGGGAAGAAACACATGCTACAGCAGCTACACAGGCATTGTTTCCCCATGATGCTCGATCACAAAACCAAATATCCTTCAAATTGGAGTAGCAATGGTTGAGATACAAGGGGGAATGTTGGTATATGTAATGATGAATGGGTAAGATTAAGAGGACAGGGGTCACCACTGGACGGCCCTAGATGCACCTTTGATTTTCCAACTTCCAGGTCTGGGGCATAATAATGGCAACACACCCACCTTATCAGTTCATAATTTCAGTAAAATAAAAGAAATTATCAATTTGAATTAAATAATAGATGATGGAAAATATTTGGCTTCCTTCGCCTTCTCGTACTATTTAATTACCACAAACAATATCAGTTAAATGCCGACAAACGAAACTGAACGCATGTGGTTTGGTTAAAAAGTAACTCGGCATGAATAATGAAGAAATTGCGAATATTTCATTTATTTAAAAGCCAATTGCAGCTAATATTGACCGTGCATTCGATAATTCGTTTCGGTTTTGACCACACGGCCACGCTGACACTCCGTGACAGCGGTTATGTTTATTGTGATATGCAAATTGGGGGATGGTTTCCGGTGAAGGAGATTTGTCACATTTGTCAGTGTAAAACGATCATAAAAGACACTGATCGACGCTTGTATTACTGTGGTTGGTTGCAAGAAAAAACTAAATGCTCAGCATCGTCCAAGCGCACCTTATTTAAAAGCACGAATGCATCATTTTCAACCCATCTTCAATCGGTCCTTTGCAGACATCAAACATACCCGCCTTCAAATTCCATGGTTACTAGGAAGTAAATAACTTCGCAGCGACAGGGGGAAATTAACACACTCAATATAGTTCCAGGTCACTTGGAATATATTTCGTGAAAAAGTAATTTCTGAAGCAGTCTGCTTACTTTGTTATGAATATTGCCTTATTTTATGCGTATCGTCCCGATTTTATACACTCGGTTATTTTTTTTACAAGTGGTTCATGTTGTCTTTCTAGTGCGCAATAATTCAGATTTTTTGTCAACAAAAAAGTTCAGACGGCCTGTAAACACGAGAGGGAATTTCGAACCATATTTTGCAGTTATGACATTAACAGCTCAAGTACTTGCTGTCACCTGTTTGCAAATCCGCTCATACATTGTCTCGAACAAATAAAGGGCGTGATCACGTCCTTGCATTCTTACTATTGCCCAAATTGAGTATTTCTGCAAGAACCACATCGTAATCACATGACCGGAAAACATCGTTGAAACATGGCCACATCCGGAACATCAAAAATTTGTGTTGGTGTTATTACATTCAAACGTCAAAACCCACCAGAGTGTGTGTCAAAAAAATACTTTCTCCGAGTCTGTAGTATGTTATCATTATATTGAGGACAAGGCTTTCGAATTACCGATTATTTTGTGGTTTTACCGGTTCGTTACTTATGCCATTCGCAAATTAATCTTCTTCAAAATCATAAAATTCACTTTTTTTCCTGAAAAAAATTATATGTACCTTTTCTATGCACTTTACTCATTATTTTGATATATAATTTGCCTTTCCTTACTTCTCTTATCTGTTTCTGAGGCATTGGGAAAAATGTCAAAAAATTGACCAAAGTTAGGTTGGACGACCCCTTAAAAACCTCATTACCAACAGCTACTCCATTGTTAATGCCACAGGTAATCAACCTGAAAGATGTTCATACATGTAGCAGGCTTGAAAATCGTCAGATGAAATCAAAAAATAACTTTGACAAACATTGTGGTCGAGAACTGAAACCACCTTCAACGGGTGATTCAGTGATGTAAACGGAAACAAGGAATAATTGCAGAGAAATATGCTACACCACGTTCATATGTTGTACAAACATCAGATGGTTTAAAGTTGAGACTAAATCGTAAACATTTGAGAAAATTCAACAAAATCAGGCAACCAGAAGATTATAATTTTGACATTGACCAAACCGAAGAATCAACTGTGAGTGAACATGCTAACAGAAATCAAATAACTGCTAATCATCCAACTAACACCCCAAACATGAAGAGAATCTGTTAACCAACAGATCAGTTCTAATGATTCCATTTCTAAAACGTCTCGTTCCGGCAGATATATTTGGTCACCCACAAAATACAAAGGTTTTGTTAAATGATAAACTCTGCTTGCCGGTGATAGGAAATAACAAACAGCTTTTATTTGTATTATTATTTGCTTTGAGGAAAAAACAAACAGTTTTTCTTTGCATTGTCGTTCGTTGGCTACAACGAAAAATCTGCTTTTCTTTGCTGTGTAATTGTAACGTGTCATGTTGCAATGTTTCATTTCTAGTCATGCTTGTTACACTTCATTCTACCCAATGCTCAGCTCACAGCTCATTGAGCTCATAACAATATTAAAAAAAAAATAATAATAAAAACAAAAACAAATTTTATAAAGGAAAAGATGTTGTGTATCCCGGTTTCCGGTTACGTAGTCCTGTTACCATTCCACATTTTATATCTCTCTAAAGGTAACTCTTCTTTTGTTGAAAACTAAATAAAGTGTGTCTATATCATCATGGCGTGTTTTCCAAACTTAATATGCAACAAACTTCGTACACCCCGTGGGAGTTAAGTGTATCGCACCGGGTGCATTGGTTACTGACCATCAGGAAGCTTGTATAATTTTAAACGGGTAATAATGGGAGTTTACCCACTTTACCGATACTAATAATAACATACTAAACCACTGGTTTTCGACACAAGCTGCGAAATTGAAATAAAAATATCTGATAGCATTTTTGAATCGATACTGACGTGCCCCCATAATGGTATATAAATATTAACAAGGGACACAACTCGCTTTTTGAAAACGATAGCACTCATCTTCATTATATCCCCTCAAATTTGATTCACCCAACGTATCCAGCAGTACCCGGTGTGAGTGGAAAGGGGAAAGAATAAGCTTTACAATGGCGTATTACACGACGACCATTGGGTGTTCTTGGGTTATTCATAATAACTAGGACAGGTCGCTGAAAAGGCCAAAAAATACTTACTCGGACAAGTTGCTGTTCAGTGGAAAGTGGGAAACCAGCGACAGTCTTCCAACTTATTATAAGAATTCGAAATCCCATTGTCTATGGGGGAAGATTCAAATATTAACCTATTCCTTTATCAATTACTCATCTTGGATCCCCATTCATTCATTTCTGGTGTTCAAGTTTATCTTTTATACTTTTTTTATCCTTCATTTGAAAACTCAACAAGCTGTTGGCGTCCGTCGATACGGCGAGACTCGCACAAAAGGAATCCCCATTCTCCCATTGGCTTCTTTTCATGTATGATTTTTTCGGCATAAATAGTAGCCAGTGGGAGAATGGGGATGTTTGTGTGATCATTTTGTCGCTTCTATGGATGCCGACAACTTGATGAGTTTTCCCTTTCCTCTTACACCAGGTACAGCTGGATTCGTTGGGTTTATCAATGTTGAAGGGGGTATAATGAAGAGGAGTGCAATCGTTTTCGAAAAGCAAGTTGTGTACCTTGTTAATATTCATATACCATTATGGGAGCACGTCAGCATCGATTCAAAAATGCTATCAGATATCATTTTTCTTTCGATTTCTCAGCTTGTGCCGAGTACCTGCGTTCTAAACTCTGATATTACAATGTCAGAACTGGGGCCAAAAATGTAAAACCTTTACAATTGTATTTTCTAGAATTGTATTTTGTAGTTATGACTTTAAATGGGGTGAAATGAATCATTAGCATTTTCAAAGATGTGGCAATTTGCCAGTTGGCAAATTGCCTTATCTTTTAAAATGCTAATGATTGATTTTAGTCAGTTATATTAATAAGTAAAAAATATAATTTCAGAAAATACAATTGTACAAGTTTTACAGTAATGGTTCCTGGAGAGAGCTGTGAAAGCCAGAAAACCGTGGAAGTCGCCTGGAATAGATGGCATTACAAATGCATATATTAAGACCTCTTTCCCAAATCTGAAACACTTACTATTAAAGCTATTTAACATGATTTTGAACATTTATAAATTGCCGCAGGATTCGACAGTTGGGATCATTAAACCTGTATTTGAACAAAAAAGGAGATTCCTTAATCCCCGACAACTTTATGAAAATAACACTACTAAGCTGCTTGTCGAAACTTTTCATAAGAGCACTTAGTTGTACAAAGTTGAAATCAAGTGACATGTTTGATCTAGACACCTTCCCCTTGGAGATTGGTAAATCATCGATGGTCCTCCTTCGTATAATTACATCTGTACAATCGCTTTGGGATCTCATATCGTTCTAGCTATCTTTGAAGTCGGTTGTATGATTATGGAAGAATTCTGTACATTATTTATTTTCAAATTCACGAAAATCGGCGAAATTTATATCCTAATGCAACGTGATCCTTATTTGATTATTTTATATATTTATTGGAGTTTAACGACACTTTCGACAGCGAGGGTCACCTCGTGTCGGACAGTTTTACAGGTGGAGGAAGGGGGAGTTCCCGGAGAGAACCATGGAACAACGGCGGACAACTGTCAAACTCCCCAACGTGCTAACTCCACACAAGCAGGGTTAGCATTGGTTGAAGACAGGTGCACCATCGGCGTGCATTATTTCCGGGTGGAGGAAGCCGGAGTACCCGGAGAGAACCACCGAGCAACGGCGAGCAACTGCCAGACTCCCCAACGTACTACCTCCATACAAGCAGGTTTAGCATATGGTGAAGATAGGTTCACCATCGAAGTGCATTACGCCTTAGTACAAAGCGCCACCGCACCCCCATGTGGGAAATCGGGATCAAGTGCCTTGCCCGGGGACACAACGCAGTTACCCCTGGAGGGATCGAACCGTGGACCTTTCGCTTTGCAGTTTAATGCCATAACCACGGAGCCATCGAGCTCCCACACATTTCATCATCGCTGCTAATCGATACGTAACAATCGACTGGAAAGAAGTGTTTTTGTTTCGTCTTTAAATCATTTCTTCACCATCCACGCTTCAGGACTGGTGGGAAGAATGCGACCCCGCTCTTCTCTTATCTTCTATTTGTTGGTCGAGATAATTTGTTGTTCAAATGAACGAAGTTCTAGAATAACATGGAAGGCTGTACCATCATTTACAGCAAAGATACCTCCACCCTGTGATCTGCGTGAGTCCAATGCCGTCATTGTTGAGGACTGTGCCACACAATGCCTGATATTCCCCCAATGTTTCACATTTTTGTTTTGGAACACGAATAAAAGCTGCAACATGTTCAAGTGTATTTTGGAAGGAGGGAAAGATCCAGTGTTTTTGAATGAAACAAACTTGAATACGAGATATTTTAACAGTGATTTTGGTAAGTATTTATCTATTATGTGCAACTTTTACAAGAGGCGAGCTCTCGGAGTATACAAGAACGCTCAACTATAGATTATAGAAATTTTCACTTTCACTGTATCGAGAATGTTACAAAAATCAATTCCGCGTCTCAATGTTATTGTTTTTTTTAAATGATGAAATATGTTAACTGTTATTATTATAGTTATATAGTTATATTAAATATACTATGTTAACCATTTACTTAACATGAAAAGCAGACGATACTTGCAAACAAAATTCTTGAATACTAATTTTTTCATTTTTTGTCCCCAAAACATAGGTTATGGCCCCTCATTGGAACGAGCTCGACGAGCTCGTTCCAAGGAGGGGGGTCATAACCTATGTTTTTGAGACAAAAATGAAAATAGAATGAAACTTAATTGTCGATTTTTGTGAATAGCGCTGGTCGGTTTTGGCCGTTACGTTGGGTAAAGGGTTAAAATTTAATACATTGGTGGGGTGTATTAACGGAAATATAATTTATCATTGTGGCCTATTAATGTGCGAAACCGCCTATTTATCTCTAAAACTATCAACTTCTTCCGAAACGGGTATAATAAAAAGAAAATCTGGTGTTTTTGACTGAATAACGAAAATTATCTTAATTGTGACCTCGACAGCCACTCGAAAAAAACAAACATTTGTCTCGGTCACTCGGGAAGATACTTTTCTGTCACTTTGCATATCCTATATGGCTTTTTGGCCAAAATTAATGGCAGATTTTATTTTATTAAAAATGAAAAACAAAAGCTTAAAAATATTTCAGTCCCACAAGTTTTCAAAAGAGATGCGTAAAGCATATATTAAACACGAGTTGCGCATTTTCAAATTTCCGTCTGCCTCTATTTCTGGAGTTTGACGAAGGTCTTCCAGGCACATTTCGAAAACTACTCTTTTATCTCGTGTTAGAAATTTTTTGTTCCCATATTTTCCTTCTTAAATCACAACATTTTCCTTCTTTTGTCCTTGTTCATAACAGTATTTCTGGAAATATTGTCTAGTTCTTCCATTTAATGTGCTATGTCTTTCTATATTGCTTCCGTCTGCATAAAAGCAGATTTTTGAAACCGAGAATGAAGACAAGGTCTTGGTCTTCTGCTTGAATGAATGCTTTTAACCCTTTCCCCCGCGTAACGGTCACAACCGGCTAGCGCTATTCTCAAAAATCGCCAATTAATTTTCATTGTTGTCTCAAAAACATAGGTTATGACCCCTCGTTGGAACGATCTCGCCGAGCTCGTTCCAACGAGGGGTCATAACCTATGTTTTTGAGACAGAAAAATGAAACACATTAGTTATTCAAGAATTTTTTTGCAAGTGTCGTCTGCTTTTCATATCAGGTAAAGGGTTGAGTTTCATTATTTTTTCGGAACCCGTGTACTCATGATTTTCTAAAATCTAAACCTTATAAATATCCTAAATAGTTTTTTCTCTGGTTTTCTTTGTTTTTCTGTTTTTATTTAAATTTAAGAAAGGGCAGGAGCTGTTACAGTCGATCTACAAATTATTACTCTGGTAAAAGATAACGTAGTTGCATATTGATATATACAGATTATCATGATTTTGTGCATTATCCAGTGATTTGTATCAGCTTCGAGGTGGTGTTCAGAATGGGATTTCAACGAGCCGGCTTTACCGGCGAGTTGTGATACAATTTTTGGACACCACCGAGAATCTGATGCAAGTCACAGGGCATGCAAATTATCATGAAAATTCATTTATCTAACAATTCTGTCACATAAACGGATTAAATCTTAAATTATTAATGCAGTTTTGAGCCATAATGTTGGGCGAGAAAAAGTTTTCAAAAAACCCATATTTTATGGAACTATATTTTGCTGCACCCTAACAAACAATGAGTAACGCGGTCACCGCAATTTTCAAAGTTGTGTTGACAAATTATTCACTCTCAGTGTCATTTCCTATGACTAGAGGGGAATAGAATAAAACTTTATTGCAATAAATCGTCCGCATTTGGGCAGATTACATAGATAACAATATACAAATAGTGAACAATAATTAATAACATTTACATTTGGCAAAACATCATCAGCAATAGACTATCCTGTCATGCTTCAGAGTAAAGTCCTTTGATAATATAATGATAAATATATATTTGCGATCTCCGTAATATTTTATGCTCTATGCTGATCTCTTCTCAGCTCTCAACAACAACACACTGACCCTCAGCCAAGTGTACACACAAACACATATATTCATTTGAACACATGTATATACACATACTCGCCACTACACACCCTAACACACATATGATGGTCCGCTTGAATTAAAGAGTGTGCGACGTGGACACATCCACATGATTATGCAGTTTAGATTTTTTGGTGGGGGGGGGGGGGGAGGAGGGGGCATTGGTTATTAATAGTTCTGCCGCTAACTGTAAGGAATTTTGTTTTGGTTTGGGTTGAAAACGATCCGTGAGTCGATCACTGAAACGCACACAGAATCTATCCATGCACCTCTTATGATAGCCCGTCGCGTTATCGGAAATGAGTCGTCTATATGATACGGAATCAGAATAAGTCTTCAAAATGATACGGAATCGGAACACATTATATGATACATACCGTTTCTCGTGGTTCTCAGGCCAAAATCTATAAGATTGTTAGATAAAATCTGTGAATGGTTTCCTCGTGAAGGTTGGTAGATTCTCAGCGCATTCAGTTTTGTTTATGTTTGTATGAAGATTTAAATCATCTCCTGTGTTATTTTAAAATAACACACATATTATTCAAAGTTATTTTTAATTTCATAATCGTATTATCAACAGAAATACCAAACTGACGTGCCCCTTCAGAGAATCGTGATTGTTTATAATTACTTGAGAACTGCTCACTGGAGATCTCGGACTTAGAAGTAGGGACTGTTGCGAAGTTGATCCACAGGAATTAATCAAGCTCGATAGAAGAGCTATAGCTCTTCTAGACTCCTATTAAAAGTGTTGTAGGGTCATGATAGTTTTCATTGACAATTTCTATTTGGTAAATTGGACTCAGATTTTATTAGCAGATTGATTCAAAGCTAAATTACATGGAATTGTCGTAACTTGCGATCAGAGTACAGGCATACTTTGTGTACCCACATTGGAATGGACGCCAGATGTTCTGCTGACACTCTTAGGCATAACATTGCAGGCCAATATTGTCAACAAACACTAATATTGTAGGATTTGTTGATAGATAGTACAATAACATTCTGCAGTAGCTCCTGGGGTGGTATTGTTCGAGCTGTCACCAAATCATAACATGCACCTGGTGGAACATCACCGGATATCAGGTGATGCTTAGTTGCAAATTATGCAATCCACTAGGATATTCCGCCGGTTAACAGGTACCCGGCGGAATACTATCTGCATGTAAAAGTTCCATGAACTGCATGCAGACTGCATGGCAGTATAAGAGTCTACCATATGGCGACCGCCACGTCAAGGGACTTTCCCTAAAATTCCGCGGACTGGTAGTCGCAGATTTGGTATTGCATCAGAAAATTGGTGAATATAAGCACCGTTTTCTGGGTGATCGAGCCATGTTGTCTCCTGGCTCATCACGCGCACGTTACCTTGTCGAAGTACTTGAGATGGATGCTGCCACAATATACTAAGGTATGAACTTTGTCGTTTTGATTTTTATTGTAAATTATTGCCAGGAGATGACGACGGTCAGTCGATAAGTTCTTTATTAAAATTATAGATAATCGCTTGAACTGTTCGTTACGATAAATCATTTCTGATACACGACAAGATTCGTGAGATTACGGAAAACTGAACATTATCTGGAACCTGTGTTTCAGATTCGTCTGTGAAAACTCTAAACGCCACGGGCTGGTGGAGCTTTGCGGTTCTATCAGCTACACAACACTAGTCCTAGCCTACGATCATAGATCCATAGGCACTTCGATACAGGGACAACCCAGGGTATACAAATCGTCAGAAGAAAAGTCGTGGAGGATGCTAACATTAATTGGCGAGGGGGCGGGGTGGGAGGCGGCTCAAATCAAAGAGGTCTTTGTATGGCCTGCGTGATAAAAAGAAGCCACGTTTTGAAGAGTGCCTTGATGGCACCTTGGGGACACTGTTGTTCAGGCTGGGGTCGTGGTCCCTGAATCTGAAGGGAAATATTTGGAAAAACAATGAAAAGGAGTGTCAGCTGTGTAATATAGGCGTGGTGAAGACCGTTGAACACTTTCTACTAGAGTGCCCAAAATACCAGTCTTACAGAATAAGATTCCCTGGGGGTATAATAGGGAATGCTTATCGGAGAGATTGGGAAGAATGGGGCACGGGGGTGTCATCAAGCAGTTCGTTTCCGAGTGTTGGGAGGAGGCAAGAAGCGTGGGAATAGGGAGGTGGTTGGGAGCATAGGGGTAACCAGGGCCTTTTCACCTGTGAACCGCGACAAATCATCGGTCGGACAAGGTGTTATTATTATTATTATTATACTTATCCAACTACCATTGAGCGCGTTTGTCAAAATCCATTAATACATGAGAATGTTAATGAAAAGAATCTTCCAAACGTGTCATTTATTTCGAAAAAAACAATGTGCTATTAATTTTGGCATGTGTAATATACGATAACTAGATTTTATCTTATAACAAGAACGTATTTTCCCCAATATTAGTTCAAACATCCAGACAAAATGCAAAACTGTATTGAGTGTATCAACCGCATGTGCGATAATTCGATTCAGAAAGAGAACGCTTTTACCTGAACTTATCAAAAACTGATAAAACATGCGTCGAAACCACCGTTTTGATAAAAAGTAATTAAATGATAAATAAATCACCAACTCAGCGAAATAAATTAGATTAGATCATTTTTTGCCATTATGATATTTTTATGTAGGCCTGCAGTGTGTTAATGCTGAAAAATAAAAACACAGAAACACACAGGTGAAGCACTACTAGGAACTTCAAAAGTTATAGCACAAGAAGAATAATGAATGGGGATTACGTCATGCCCAGCACAAGAACGTAATACCATGCCGTTGTGATCTTCATTCATAAACGATTAATTCAAAGACGCTGATTGATTGTCAAAATATATGCGAAGAAGTCAAGAAAGCATGGAACGAGAAAATGGTTATTACCACCAATTGGGTTTCCGAGATGGTGTCGTGAAGACTCGACCTCGCATCTGGGTCATATATCGACTTGTCGATATATGCCAAGAGACAAGGTCTTGACTTCAATACACCATCTCGAAAACCCAAATAATAACCAATATGTATGTATCCAAAAGGTAACTTGTAAACTGTCTGGGTGCCACAGAGAAGCTCAATTTTCTATTCACTTTTATAATTTTGTTTGCGTCCGAGAGGTGTCGGTGGCAACGTGAATGTTTTAATAAGCCGATAAAATCAACATTTATTAAGCACGAAAGCCACACAGAGAATCTATCAACTTTTACATTGTGTTACATCCCAGAACCATTATAATTTGCATATTAATCGAGTTTCTTATGCTTGAGAGTAAGTTTGGTCTAATTAAAAGCCGTAAATACTTATTAGTTCGCCCCCCCCCCCCCCCCCCCCCCAAAGCATTGCAGATAAAGCCTTATTCAGAATTCCTGAAGTGACGATATCCTCAGCAAAAATGTCAAGAGTATTCGGATACCCTTAGCCTGTTGAGTCTGTGTCTCTGTGATTCAAAATTGTTTGAACCTCTCATTTTTTCAGAATGTATCTTCCTTGTTTATAAATCGCACAGCAGTAACGCTGCAATGAACTTTGCTTGTGTTTACCTACAGTTACTCACCTGTTTACTTGCAGCTACTCGCGTGTTTATTTGCAGTTACTCACATGTTTACTTGCAGCTCGCGTGTTTATTTGCAGTTACTGACGTGTTTACTTTTGGCTACTCACGTGTTTACTTGCAGTTACTCGCGTGTTTACTTGCAGCTACTCGCATGTTTACTTTCAGCTACTCTTGAGTTTACTTGCAGTTGCTCACGTGTTTACATGCAATAACTCACGTATATTTGCGGTTACTCACGAGTTTACTTGCAGTTAATCACATGTTTACTTTCTGGAACTCACGTGTTTATTAGTGGTGAGTCACCTGTTTACATGCATTTATTCACATGTTTGCTTTCAGCTACTCGCGAGTTTATTTGCGGTTACTCACGTGTATATTTGCGGTTACTCACGTGTTTATTTGCGGTTACTCGCGTGTTTATTTTCAGCTACTCTAGACTTTACTTGCAGTTACTCACATGTTTACTTCCAGTTGCTCACGTGTTTATTTGCGGTTACTCACGTGTTTATTTTCAGTTATTCTAGAGTTTACTTACAGCTAATTGCGTGTTTGCTTGCAGTTATTCACCTGTATATTTGCGGTTCCTCTCGTGTTTACTTGCAGTTATCCACGTGTATTCTTTCAGCGACTATCGAGTTTGCTTGCAGTTACTTACGTGTTTGCTTGCAGTAATTTGCTTGTTTATTTACAGTTATTCGGGTTTTTACTTGCAGTTACTGACATGTTTACTTTCAGCCACTCGCGTGTTTACTTGCAGTTATTCACGTGTTTACTTAGTTTAAACTGTATTTATTTCCAAAGTGTGGAGGTACAATTTATACGTACAATAAAAGCTTACAGCTGCTGATAAGGTAATGTAGACAGCAGCACGCTAAAAGCTTATACTCGGTTGTCTCCAGTTAGACATTTTTCTAAAAGTATATATTACTTTCCAAAGTGGGATTTACTGGGATTGCCCGGTTTGATTATAAACGATAACTTAACAAGTGAATTGTGCAATCAACAATTGGGCCATGTGTCCGTGCGTGCAAACGAAGACGCTTTGTCGTGGGTGTAATGGTGACTTTATTGTTTTTGTTTTTTTTAACCCTTTACCTAACATGAAAAGCAGACGACACTAGAAAAACAAATTCTTGAATAACTATTTTTTTAATTTTTTGTCTCAAAAACATAGGTTATGACCCCTGATTGGAACGAGCTCGATGAGCTCGTCCCAATGAGGGGTCATACCCAACAATGTTGATTAAAATAATATCTTACGCGAAAATTATCTCCCCTTGAGATTACTGAACTTTGCGAGACGAAATCCAATTAAGAAGGCAGTGAATGTGGGTAGTGAGGTGTGAAATTTCTGAGACTTGATTTGGGTGCTTGAATGACAATGAGGTGTGAAATAGCGACACCAATTAAAGCAATTACTATGTAATTTCTCATCAATCTCTGCGTTATTGTACAGTCCGAGAATGTGTTTTCATAGCAATTTGGAAGTTTTAATTCATCAGAGGAAAAAAATGGAAAACCGCATATGACAGACTTTCAGCTTATTAAAAAGAACAGTGTCTGTATTTTATGCAACGATGCGCACACAGTTGATACAATGAATATAAAAAAGTTATAGATCACCAAAAGGGTCTGAAAAGGCAGTTTTCTATTTTCTAAATGGGTTTCTACTGGGAACAATAGTCCAATGTTCAAATTAATTGGGAAAAAAGTGTAACAAGATAGCTTTTATTTGTTTATACTACGCCACAGGAAAAGAACTGTAGTTTGTGAAGTGATGCGCGAATCGATGATAAAAAATACACGAATTAAAAAAAATAAGTTTTTATATGAAGTTCCCATCTCTCTCAGTGTTAAATGCCTGAACAGCTTTACTAAATTAAGGGGAGGTAATGTTATAGAGAATCGCATCAAGGGAAACATTTTCTTGGCCATGCATAACCTATGTTTTAGAGACAAAAAATGGCGATTTTTTTAGAATAGCGCTGGCCGGTTTGGGCCGTTACGCAAGGTAAAGGGTTAAATAATATGATTATCGTTAATAATGAAAAGTAATAAACAGAGTAATCGCTTGACTGGTCTGGTTACGTGAAATAATTCATTCGAGGCGAGGGACTATATTGTAAAATACTCGTGCGCATTCGCGCACTCGTGTTTATACAACGTCCCTCACCTCTGATGAATTATTTTCACGTTACCAGACCGTCAAGCGATTACTCTCTATATCATATGCGGCTACTAGTTTCAACATTATTTATTTAAGAAAAAATTGCTCATGTAATTATAAAACAGAATCATGTTACATACATAGTAAATTACACAACGGAACGGATAACTATAATTAGAACATCAATATTTGTGGATTCGACATGAAGCTGAGTAGTTTTATGTTAGTCGTCCCAAGGTAGCTGAAATCCAAATATTACGTAGCTGGTGATTTTTGTGGGAGGTGAACAACCTTCGTTAAATATTGTATCATTACATGATAATATTATAAAAAGTTAGGCAACTCTAAAAGGTAAGAAGATGGTGAACGATAAGGGGATAAGCAGCTAATAGTTATGCACACACAAATGCACTCGCACGATTGGGACCCCGCACAGAGAGGGAGGGGCTGTATGATTATAGTTTTTTTTTCTATGCTTTTTCATTTTTGGGTAATAGTTGATCAGTCACACCGAGTGATGGGTCCCGGCCGTGGGTGTCTTGTACTGTTATTACACTTTGGCGAATGTTTGAAGTGGTAGGAAAAAAACGCCAGAATGTAAAAGACTTAGGAGTGACTGAGCTTGGAGGCTGTTTGTGGAGTAATGAAGAGTACATTGCGGAGCGTTTCAAACAGGAGTGTCATCGGTAGGCACGATGGATGGTTCAATAAGGCATGACTTGGTAGTGGGACCCCTCCCTTGCAAACACACACCGCAGCAACAATGCCGTGCAACGCTGGCACAACGTCGTTGGCGTTGAGAGAACGATACACGACGCTACAGCCACGCTATCCTTTTGCATGGTTAGAATGTTTACTTGCAGTTACTCACGTGTTTACTTGTAGTTACTCACGTGGCCTACTTTCAGTTGCTCGCGTGTTTACCTGCAGTTACTGACGCGTTTACTTAAAGTTACTCACGTGTTTTCTTGCAGCTTCTTGCGTGTTTTACTTGAGGGGTTACTCACATGTTACTTACAGTTACTTACATGTTTACTTACAGTTACTCACAGGTTGACTTGCAGTTACTGACATGTTTACTTTCAGGCACTCGCGTGTTTACTTGCAGTTACTCACGTGTTTACTTACAGCTACTCGGGTGACTACATAGTTTAAACAATATTTATTACTGAATGTGACAATTGTATAAACAAAATAACACTTTGGCCGGCCGCTTATTTGTCGCGGTTCTCGGGTGAGAATGCCTTGGTTACCACTGTACTTCCAACTGCCTCCCTACTCCCACGCTTCTTCTCTCCTCCCATCACTCGGAGACGAACTGCTTGATAACATCCCTTGCCCCATTCTTCCCAATCTCTCCGATTAGCATATTAACCGTCTCCTTTGAATCTCCCACTAACCACATGTCCTTCATTCTCCCATCCCACTTCCCCATTATGCTCTCAGTGAATCTTATTCTTTTAGACTGGTATTTTGGGCATTCTAGAAGAAAGTGTTCCAGGTTATCCACCACGCCCAAATTTCACATCTGGCACTGCTTTTCACTGTTTTCCCAATGTTCCCCTCAGCTCCAGGGACCGCGACCTCAGCTTGAACAACAGTGATACCCCAAAGGTGCCATCAAGGTACTCTTCAAAACCAGGCTTCTCTTTATCACGCAGGCCACTCAAAGACCTCTTTGATTTGACCCCCTCTCGCCGATTAAGGTTACCATCCCCAATGACCCTTTCTCTGACGATTCCTTTTCCCTGGTATGCACCAACGTCTAGGTCCGAGATCCCCAATGAGTAGTTCTCTATTAGCTCGCCCACTTGGACCATCCACCCTGTCTTGATATTTGAGCATTACTTTACACCACCAGCTGTCGGGGAGATTGACCAAATAATTAAGATAACCGAGTTTCAGTAAGTCTATCCTGTCCTTGATCCTCATCACCCAAGCTCACCCCTGATTGCTTCTAGTGCTGCGCCATTACTCGACCCCGTTATCCATCGACCTGCATCGTTCTGCAGGGTTTCCAAGCTCTTTACAGCCGTCTGGTTTAGGGGTACCACTTCCGTACCATATGTCATATTTGGCAGACCAACCATTTCCCAAATGGTTTTCACGAAAGCCTTATTTGTATTACAATTGGAAATAAATATTGTTTAAACTAAAACTTTATTGAAACTGTTTCTCCCTGTAAGTTTCATTTGGATAAGGATTCGCCTCCCCTCCAGAATCAATTTATTTGTGTGGTTTCGGTAGATACCTCTTCCTGTGATGTTTATATTTACCCCCAGAAACTCGTAGTCACCTGTTTCCCCTACACTAAGAAGTTTGCTTCTACCTTCCGGAATACAGAACTCCCCCACTCTCCACCTTCGAGTGGGATCCACTTTGCGGCCCACAGGTATAACTTTGCTCTTGCTTTCATTAAGTTCGAGTCTCCATTTGCTCCCATATTTCCTAACAATTCCCAGCATTTTCGCAAGCTCATCTTCGCTTTCTGACACTAGCACCATATCGCCTGCAACAAATAGCCCTGGTCAAGTCCCCAACTGCAACCCCCCTCGTCGCTATGCAGGAGTTCACCTCCTAAACCTTTGATGTACAATGCAAAAAGAACTGGCGAAAGAATACATCTCTATAGGCACACGTTTTGTTGTTATGTTACCTAGGTTAAGTTCACTCATCACATCTTTATATACTGCTTTCAGAATTCCAACAAACTCGCCTCCCAAGAAGCCTAGAGCATCAAGCTTTCGCCACATCACCTCCCTCCGTACTCTATCGTATGCCTTTTAGCATCCAAAAAAGCCATAAACATCTTTTTCTTTTTTGCTTTCGCGGATTCTATCATTTGGGATAGCGTGAGAAGATGGTCAGTGAGTCTCCTTCCCTTCCTGAAGCCATTCTGAATCTCTCCCAAAAACAAAAAACCCTTCTCTTCAATCACCTCCTCTAATCTCCCATACAGAACTTTACAGAAAACTGTTCCAATGTTGCTACTGACAGAGATCCCTCGATAATTATCCAAAACGTCTTTTTCCCCCTTTTTGTGAATAAATGTCACTTTGCTTTCTCTCCACTCATTTGGGACCTCTTGTTTTTCTATAGCTAAATTGAATAGGGCATTTAGGCTTTCCAAGAGTTCCTCTCCCCCTTTTTTGATAAACTCGTTAGGAATTTCGTCCACCCCTCCCGCTTTTCCATTCCTTAATTTTGAGATCACCTTTCGCACCTCCTCCGTTTTAATTTCATTTTCCTCGACCTGGTTCGGACACTCCGGTGGGTTTCCCATGCCCCATCGCTTATCGTTTACCTTTTCCCAGTGCTTGACTAGTTCTGATCTTTATCGTCTGTAACTCTGCCATCTATTTTGATACTCTGTGGGTCACTTCCTTTGTTACGTTTATTCACCATTTCCAAAATACGTTCGAACTCGACCCCACTGTCATTCTTATCGTCCTAATAAGACTGCTATTTCGCACTCTCCGGTTATCGTCTTTAATCATATTTACTTTATTTCGTGTTTGTTGGTATTCTTCCTTTGCTACCGTGGCCTCGTTGCTTTCCGCCCCCTTAAGTTTTCTACTTCTCCCGTATGCAGCACATTGAGCTTTTCTACCCTTTATGGCCCTTTTCAGTTCTTCGTTCACTCTGTACCCAAGTTCCCGTATTGGCACCCTGATCTTTCCTACACTTTCTTTCTCTGCCTCCACTAGGCTCGCAACTATGGCGTCGGCCATCTTCTGGACACTGCCCCTCTTGAGTACGGTTGCAAGCTTTGGTTTCAGTTTTTCTTCGAACTTCGCCAAGTCAGCATCCTTTTTGAGTTCCCAAATCTCCTTGAAGCTTCCTTTGCTTTTTACTAGGTTTTTGGCCCTGATCGTCACTGTAATCAAGTTGTAATCACTATCCACCTCCATGTTACCCTCATCATCCACTTCTATCCCTATCACCTCCCTCCATAAATTAATATCTGTGAGAATCTAGTCGATTGTTGATTTTCTGTCGTTCGTCTCCCAGGTCCATTTCCCCCTATACCTCGCGTCCCTGTTCAGAATCTTCAGACCGAGCTCATTTGTGAAGTTCAACAGCTTCCTTCCATTCCTGTTGACTTCCTTGTCCCCACTCTCTATGCCTTCTTCCTTATCACCTGTGTATCCATTAAAGTCACCCATCAGAATTATACCGAGCCCCCCGTTTTCTAGTTCTGTGATATTGGACCTTAGTGTTGAGTATATCGAGTCAGTCCACTCGGGTTTGCTTCCCTCCACCGCACAGTACACAATCCCAAGAGCAATACTTTTGTTTCTCAGATTGATCTTTACCCTTCCAATTTCTTTCGACACCTCAGCCGAGATGCTGACATCTTCCACCCTTTTTTCTGGTCTTCCGTCCGCCCTACACCTATCCACACACACACCTTCACTTGGTCTACACGTTCCTCTTACCCACGTCTCGCTTAAGCCCATAAGATCAAACTCCTCTGTCTCGATCAGTGTAGCAATTTCACTTACTTTCCGGAGGAAACCCTGGATGTTGCTATAACCCACTTTCAGGGTACCGAGATCCATTGGCTTCCACCTACTGGTCCCATTTTTATCTAGTCCCTGTACGTTTGTATATCCTATTTTGTATACCTGTGCTTTCCTTGGGATGCTATTCCTATTGGAGTGAATTTTTTGTCCCTTTTCCTTTTCCTTATCCCCATTATCCCATTTTTTACAACTATGGTTCATAATACATTTCCTGTTTTCATTCCCCCTTCTCTGTTCACCCTCCCCTCCCTATACCAAAATAGGCTCCACTACCTGCAACATATTTCTTCCTAAAACATCTGTACCCCTTGGTCTAAGATGGAGGCCATCCCTCCCATATAGGTCCTTTCTCCCCCAAAATGACCCCCAATTGTCTACACAAAAGGTATCCCAAGTTCCTTACAATACTCCCCCAATTCCTCGTTGGCCCCAATGATCCGCGAATTGCGCTCGCCCCCACCACCTCCGAATCCATTTGATACCATTTGGAGTTTTCTCAAAATGGCCGACAAAATGACGCCGGTATTTTTGTATATCTTTGGCAACCCTCGTTTGAGGAACATTTCTTACTTTGACTCAAAGAAAATTCAAGTTTATGATATTTTTAGGTTCAATCGTCTGGAATACAACAGTTGGTCGGAAAAGCGAACCATTGGTTCGCTTTTCCGGCAAACTTAAATATTCAAGACAAATGCTCACCTTCGCCCCCACGCTCACAAAACATCTGCGACTGAAGATGATTATGCCAGCACACCTTCAAAATTGTTTGACGTGCACCAACGCCAACGCACTTTATTCGCAAACGTTCCTCGTCTATCATTCGAAGAACGGGTGTTTCTCGATTTTCATTATATTTCTCCCCCTCAAACATTTCTGTTGGTGAGTTTTCATTTACTTGTGTGGACCGTATCTTCCTTTTCAGTTTAATTACGTTTACGCGGGGCTCATTGTTCACATTCAAAGCTTATCAGAAGAAACCTCCATGTTGTCTGGTGTCGTGCATTCTTGGTCTCTACAATGACATGGCGAGTTAATTACCATTTACTTTCTGTCTCTTAAACCTATAGTTCCAATATATACTCGAACAAACACATAGTGACCCAGCTCCTTGATAAACTTAATGATTGGTATACATTTGCTATCTGTCATATCTGATCTAATATGTTTGTAATGTTATTATATATATGGAAACTACAACAATAAGCCTGCGGCTTACCGTCGAATCCAACCACATACTATTGTACATTACTATCAGATACTATTGGAAATTAATATTGTTTAAACTAAGCTAATTCACGCGCTCGGTGACAATTCTGACACGACAATCTCCGAATGGCTGTATACTAACCCACTGCAGCGCATTAATAATGACCCTAGAGATGTTATCCGCCGTTGCTCAAGACTGGAGCGAAAACGTTATCCCGACAGCTTACTGGGCTACTACATGTACTAATTCCGATTTCGAATAGAGTCAGAAATAGGTCTGTATAGAGGACCAAACGAACCTCTCATGGCAGCTAGCTACAGAGACTACAAATGCAGTCATGCCTATTCGTGGACTTGCTCACTAGTTAGTTTCGTTAATTTGAGCAAAAAATCCCGATTTTCTTTTCCCGAAAGCGATTTTCTCAGAAAAGAATACACCAGCGTACAATGGGTTCAACACACAACATACGCATGAGTCTGGTGTTTTCCTCAACCAGCTACTAAAGTGCAGTATCTTCCCCCTTCTAGACATGACCCAGCTGCCACTGATAGTGTGTTGATAGCAATTAAACACGTAAAAAGGTAAGTGAAGACAGTGAAAGTGTAAACAATATATACATGCGACGAACAATTGAGGGATGTGGTAGAAATTCGTTGTCACTCCTTCACTGTTGGATACTTTCAGTGAGAAGGCATAACATGTGAACTCGCGCTGGCCTGTCTCAAGCTAATTCCCATCATGATTTTATCATCGAAAGAATGAATGACCACTTCATTACCAGCAACGAAACTCGTGATGCCTTACTTCGCTGCTGTCGGACGCTGGAACTATTTCCGCTGTGCCACTGTTTACATCTTGAAAATGTGGAAGTTTCCGCCAGACCTCTAGAAACTTTTAAACCGCAAGCACGTTTTGAGACACAACTCTAGATTGTGGAACGGTACCTGATCAGATATGATGATAGAGATGACATTCATGAGGTATGGTAAGGGATTAAAGTCATAACATTGAGTCCGAAGTCAGTTCAGAAATGAAATTAAGTTGAACTGAGGAATCTGCAATGGCGGAGGTTGCATGTCATGCTTCCGTGATGGTAGAAAGTTCAGACCTCTAGCCCCAACCCAATGCCGTGACAAGAAAGAAACCATCTACATGCCCCAGGATCACTCGTCATATCTTCAAAAACCAGAGCATTTGTGCCGGAAAAAGACATCCCAGATTCTGCAGCACCCCGGCACGACAACCTTCTCACATATCACCAGATCTCCTATCTGAACGGCGGCGGTAGTACAGGGAAGACAACTAGAGCAAACGATGTTTTCCGGATCAAGGACCCTGCGATGTTCACCCCGACTCATCGACTAGCGAAAGAAATGAGGAGCAGGGTGTTAAGGCCCAGACCTACCACAACTTCTTCCGGGGGAGCCGACAGAACGACTGGATGCCAGAGAGAATGGACCAGAACTATGTTCAGCGAGCCATCATCTGGGACAAGGTATGTACTGTTCCAAAACAATACTTGAAACCTTCCGGAACTAGCTAGATCAGTGGGATGTTCAGGTAGTCTCTTATAGTGATTAGGGCTAACCACCACATATCACATGGAATGCCGCACTACTGGCTCCAGCAGCCCAACGATTACTACGAGGAGGTTGAGTTTGACTACATGGCATAGGTTGTAGCTCTCAAAACCCTAAGGAAAGCCTCAAATCAGACAGATTTCAGTGCAAAAAGATGGGTGAAGCTTTCCCGAGCTTTTCGTAGATGTGACCGATTTGTGGAGCAGTGGAAGCCAGGCAACTTGATCCTTACTAGCCACAAGAAAGTCTGAGAAGAAGCTCAGGAATTGCTTTTTCCAGAGACCTAAAAAAACATTTCCCAACCTTAGCCCCCCCCCCCCCCCCCCCCCCCCCCGTTCGGCTTCTGTACCATCCCCAAGATAGTTGGCGACAGAACATGCTGGCCACTATTCCTAATCATCTTATCGTTGAGCGGCCGGACCAGGAAGTCCCCGGTGTGAACGATTTTTAAGTGGCCCTACCGCACGCCGTTAAAGAGAATGAACAAAAGATATATGGTGCGAACTGACGCCTCGAGCACACGCTCAGTCCACTCCGACCAGGGGCTTACAATATAAACCCCCCATAGAAGGTTTGAATGAATCGTTAACGACTATCTCGAGTGGTCCTGCATGACATACCCAGCGGTGTCCAGGGAGGAGTACTTGAGTCAGCTTCAGAGGGTGGTCCGTCTATCCGAGAAGCAAGAGAGAATCAACTTTAGGCAACCTACTGCGCGGAGACTCCGGAAGATCATCTAGAAAAAGCTTGTGAACCACGAACTCAATGACAATCAGAAACGAGTTCACTTGGATTGGACCACAAATGTAGCTGACCCAGATTCCATATCAACATCCGCAAATTATATCATGTCGCAAGTAAAGAAGTCAGTTACAGTACGGCCGCCGGGAACTGGTCACTCTCCACGGGTGGGCAATATTTCCACGGACGCATTAATAGTAGATTCCAAACACTAATTATAGCAATAATCATCAAAACTTTAATTAATGAGACACCGGGTATAATCCGGAGCTTCATTGATTTAAATTTTGCTGATGGAGATTTTTTTTATTACCTGATAAACTCATGCGTGGACATCAGTGCCCACACGTGAGTTATGACTAGTGCGCGGCGACTGTACTGTACGTCGTGTTCGTCGGGTACGTTGACGTCATTATTAACCCTTTACCCATCATAACGGCCAAAACCGGCCAGCGCTATTCGCAACAATAGCCAATTAATTTTCATTATTTTTTTCATTTTTTTGTCTCAAAACATAGGTTATGACCCCTCTTTGGAACGAGCTCGTAGATTGGCGAAACCGTTAAGACAAATGCAGAAATTGTCCCAAAACTCATCGCAGCGCATGCAACTTCTGCAGTGGGGTTGCGACACTGTCGCGCATGTGCTGCCAAAGTAGGCACACTGAACAGACAAACGAAGCACTTCTTGGACAGCATTGGTGATAGTCAACGAGACATGGAAATTGTGTTCGTTCATGCCAATCAATTAATCAACACTTGCTATGGTCATTCAGTTACGAAAATGACGGAAGCAGGAGTGAATGTTTGAACATCAAAATAGTAAAGGCGCTGCTCATCTGCTCCCAAACTAGTTAGCCATCCTCTCAGAACCGAATCTTTTCACGAGAATGTTAAACGTGCGCATCGTCAAGTAATGCACTGGTACGCTTTTGAATCTGAGGTAAGGTCGAAATGTGACACAACGTATTACGGATGGATCATCGATGATAAATTGATCCCAATAGGCATTCCAAGTATAGACACCCTGCTCCTGCTGGGATACTGATGCTGTGTGACTCAGTGAAGGCATGTTCTTCTAAGAGAGCACATGGGTTTCTGGAAACATACCATACATGATGGTGTGCAGTTGCAGAGGAGATTCGAATGTGTGTCACAATGAGTTGACTTTTAAAAATGTTGCATCACGTGATACTGACATGAAGCAGCGTTTTGTTTTTGTTTTTATAATGCCTACTCTTTTATATTACATGATGTGGGAGCTCTTTTTGGGGAATTTATTGCATGTTGTGGGAGCTCTCTCGTGGGAATTTCATAGTTTGCAGAATGGGTCATAGTATCAATTGCCGAAAAATGTCACAAGTTTTTCATTTTTGCTCTTCATTTAAATTCTCGGCCATCTCTAAAAAATAAAAAGCATTTCTGGACCCAAAAGAGCCGTGATTACTTTCAAAACACGAGTCATGGACATGTCTTTAAATTTTTAATCATTCTTCTGTATAAGATAGAAATTGATTGACTTGGGCATATTTGTTAGATTTGCGGCCATTTTGGCGCCAACTGGGATATCAGCTAATAGGAATAACTTGATTTCATTCTTACTTTCTATACTAGAGTATACGCCTACATGAAAATATGGTTTAGTTTGACCCATGTAAAAGAAAGTCCTTGGAGATTTTCGCAAATCTAAGTTCTTAAAATTTTGCATGAATTTCGCGACCAAACTGGCGGCCATCTCGGTGAAATGGTTCAATAACTCGCACTTTTGAGCTCATATGGCATGGGCTGATGCAATTTATATTCAATGAGATAACTTATCCTAATCCATAAACTCCATATAAACACGATGAAATGGCATAGAAAGCCCGTGTTCTTGATGCAAATATTCTGGCGCCATTTTGTCAGTCATTTTTAAGAATGGCAAACAACTCAAAATGCCCAAGGTTTACAGAGTGGTCCAATCGTATTCGGGGTTCAGTACAGGTTGCCGTAGAAATGTGAGAAAAAATTATTGTCCACTCCAAAATTCCCAGGTTCGACCCAAAATCGGTTACGTTTGTTGCTAAACAGGTGAAAGTTTCGATTTGTAATCCAAAATATAGACTTCTGCTTATACAGTTAAAACTAGAAGCCCTGTCACGAACTGTGCGCTTATCTGGGCTTAATTGCGCGTAGGAATTGCGCGCAATTGCCATATCGAATGGCATCCAAAGCATGGCAGGTTCTCCTGGTTACTCACAGCGAACACAGACAATGTTTCTGCCAATGGACCTGCGGGTTACCAGGAGGTCCATTGGCTGAAACATTGCTTGTGCACAGGCCATATGTACAGAATTTGATAGCCTTGCTATGGTCATAACGCGTAGATTAATGCACAGATCGGCGTGCTATTTGTGCGCATTTTATGGCAGGACTTCTAGTTTTAACTGTAGAACAAAACCTGACGATTTTATTTTTTAACTAGAGTTGCGAATGAAAGATGATCTCCGTATATATTGTAGGTTTAAGATATTTTTAATAAAAACTTACTGACGTCTTTATCAGAAATTACGAAAATTTATTATCGGATAACTACTCTTTTCCTTCACTTCAACGTTTACTTTTGTCTTAATAGATCTTTGTCCAACTAGGAAGGGTTACAAATATGCACCTGCTTTCAACCTGTGTTACAGAATCGGGTCTGATGATGGAAGCTGGACTGAACACAGAGACATTTGTCTGAGAGAAGAAGGACATCTGTTGTTCATTGAAAGCCAGGAAGTAAATGATTTCATCGTGGATATCTACAAAGCAGGTAAGTGAGGCAATGTTACAAAGGTCAGCTTTCGGGATTCACTACGTACGATATTGTGGATCACAAACCCGGACAGATAATTTCAACAGGATCGCGACTGGGTCGCGATCCGGTCGAAATACCCTGTCTGCTTACCTAACAGCAACGCTGTGGCATCTCAACTGTGGAAAGATAAATGTAAGAATCTCTCTCTCTCTCTCTCTCTCTCTCTCTCTCTCTCTCTCTCTCTCTCTCTCTCTCTCTCCCTCCCTCCCTCCCTCCCTCTCTCTCTCTCTCTCTCTCTCTCTCTCTCTCTCTCTCTCTAGAATATCATTTGACATTTATAACTAAGAATCAAACTTCGCGTTATTTATTTGAAGAATGTTTTGTTTCTGTGGTCTTCATAATTATTACAGTTCATAATAAAGTGCTGCTCAGCTTCAATTTTGCCGTTGTCACGGCGCCAACATATATACTCGTTGTGCGGAACAGGAGGTTGCTAGCGTCGCCCCCTTTCTATAACTAGTGAGCGACTGCTTACACAAAGTCAGGTAAATAGCTGTTTTGCTCTTAACGACTTGGCAAGTAAAGGCTACCATTACATTTGTTATGTCTTGTCGTTACTCATTGCGCTTGCAATCTTCCAAGGTTGAGCAAATTGGACAACAATAATTATTATTGTTTTCCCCCTCCCCCATAAGAGAAATAAGGCGTCTATTTTCTGTATTGCCTACACTACTGGACATCAGACAAATACCACATAGCAAAACGTCTACTCGATTGTATTCGGTATTCATATGTCCGCCTTTCCGGAGCCGTGATTTATTTATTTATTTATTTATTTATTTATTTATTTATTTATTTATTTATTTATTTATTTATTTATTTATTTATTGGAATTTAACGACACTTTCGACAGCCAGGGTCATCTCATGTCGGACAGTTTTACGGGTGGAGGAAGCCGGAGTACCCGGAGAGAATCACCGAGCAACGCCGAGCAACTGTCAGGCTCCCCAATATACTAACTCCAAGCAAGCAGGATTAGCACTGGTTGAAGACAAGTGCACCATCGACATGCAGTGCACCTTAGTGCACAACGCCACCGTGCTCCCACGTGGGCAATGGGGGTAAAGTGTCTTGACCAAGGACACAACGCGGTTGTCGCAGGTGCGATTCGAACTGAGGACCTCTCGGCTTGCAGCCTGTACCTCTGCCTACAGAGCCACCGCGCCCCTTGGAGCCGTGATTTAATTTGCAATAATGATAAAGCTTGAGTGTTCTTTGCTTGTGTGGGTGACATGGTGTGATGAAAAACCCCGTTGGAGAGAAGCTTTCAGAAAAGCCCCTTCTAAAAGTGTATTAGATCGCAGCACCTTATCAGAGCATAATAAAATAATTTTCTGAATATATAAGAGGCGGTGGTCTTGGCTGCTCCCTCTCCTGACCAAAAGTTTGTTGTCCGTTGGAAAATTTCTGTTCCCTCGAATACAAAGATTTTCTCTGAAATCCGCTAATTTTTTTTTAAAAGTTTACCATTTTATCCTTTTACCCAAAACACAATTTCAAAATTTGTTATTTTAAAAAAAACACTTTTATAAAAACTACATCTATTACCCCACCCCTTCATTAGAACAAACTCGATCAGCGCATTCCAGTGGGGTGTCACATGATATGGCTTTGTTGACATGAAAAAAACATGTTTTTTTTACTTCTAAAATATAAGCGGCGCTATTCTAGGCTACTCCCTTTCCTGACCAATTCAGTCGGAGAAAATTTTGTTGTTCGAAACATTTCTGCTAGCTCGAATTCAAACATTTTCTCTTAACGACGCTAATTTATAAAAAAAAAGTTGACCTTTTGAAACATTTACACTATGGACACGACATCAAAATATGGGGGAAGGGGTTAAACATTTTGAAAAACTTTTGTAAAAACTATATCATATGACCCCTGATTAGATTTCAATGAGAGGACACTTAATAAGGCTTTGTTGCAATCTTTGAAAATTTCTTTTCCTCAGCTGGTTAATTTGTACCTTCCTCTGGAGCATTCGTTGGGCCAAGGGTGAAAGAAGTATATTGATTACCGATTGCCAACGACCATTGAACACCATCGAAAAATTGTAAATCTTGCTCCACCATAAAGGAAAATTTCAAGATCATGGTTTCCAGTCTGAGCATTTTTCTGTAAAACACAGTTGGAGAGGTTTTCATAGACCTTTCCAAAATGCATTAGATCACAGCACCTTATCAGCGCATGGATAAAATAATTTTCCTTAAATATTAGAGGCGGTATTCTTTGTTGATAAAGTAGCATCTAAATTAGACTTTAGTAACTGAAATCCGGTAAGACCCGGATCCCGTTTCGCATTTTGTATTAACAACCACGTTGAGAAATAGAAATTGATTTGATGTATTGACGCCGAAAATAAAGCTAGTAGCTTTGAGAATTTTGCGTTCTAAATGTATACAAACGTCCTGAAGACGAAGTATCAACATTCTGGGCTATTCATCTCAGCCTTGCACTCACTCGGGTATACATACCAGTTTTGTCTTTCTCTTGCTAAATCCACCGCACAATGATATCGAAATATCAAAAGTCTAAACTATGTTCAAAACAACTAAAACATTTTAGCGAACTAGCCCGGCGAGCAGCTAAGACCACCCGACGAATAATTTATTTATTGCTTTTGCTCATCACTTTCATTTCAAGCTTTGTTATTTTTCCATATAATACACATAATACATAATTTGTGTAAGCAAACATGATAGCAATTCAATACATTTTTCTACCCTTCGTTGACGTAAAGCGCCACCCAGGAAAAACTAGAGATAAAAAACTTTTTCATAAATTGAAAAAATACTCTAGAAACCTGTGTCCAATAGTAAATGCGAGTTACGTCTCAGGGAAGTTACTGGACTTGTAACTTGGAATATATATATATATATATATATATATATATATATATATATATATATATATATATATATATATATATATATATATATATATATATATATATATATATATATATATATATATATATTGGAATTACACAACGTGATCGTGAACTTAAATGAAAGTGTCAATGACACTGTAGCTCAACTTGTCAAGACAAAGACATGTACATGTATAGTATGTGACACAGCAATGACAAACATCTAGGTAATGACCTGATAACAAAGGTACATATAAAGTATTGTAACGGTCTGTACATAAAAACTGAGCGTTGCCTGTAACAAATGTATAGGTAAAGTATTGTAAAGGTGGGTGACAGTCAGATGCTAAACTAGAAAAAATCTTTGAGTCCCAGAGTGGGTCTGACTGAACCCCAAACTATTTGTTCTCATAGCACAGTGATAACAAAGGCACCCAAAAACACACTCATTCCTGTCCCAAGGTGAAAACAAAGGTACCCAAGAAGTTTCGTGAAGATCAGTTCACAAATATGAGCTGTGTAGAAGTTGTGACAAAAAAAAGTTTTGTGAAGATCGGTTCATAAATACAGCCTCTAGCCCGAGCCGTATTGACATGTGCACTTACAGAGTATAAGTAGCACTGAATAAATCAAAGTTCATCTAATTTGCATAATTTCTGCACGAGAAAAAAACCCGTACTATATGTGATGTATTCCATGTTACTAAACATTCATACAAAAATTTATTCAAATCAGAACTTTCATACAGAAGTTCTGTACAAAAGACTGATTGCACTAATTTTGGTACAAAATGGCTGCTGGTGGCCATCTTGAATTTCGGACCACACCCAAAAACACTCGTTCTCATCCCACGGTAATAACAAAGGTACCCAAGAAGTTTTGTAAAGATCGGTTCATAAATACGGCATCTAGTCTGAGCCGTATAGAAGTTGTGTACAAAAAACTGATTAGACCAAATTTCGATACAAAATGGCCACTGGCAGCCATCTTGAATTTTGGACCACACCCAGAAACACTCGTTCTCGTCCCAAGGTGATAACAAAGGTACCCAAGACGTTTCGTGAAGATCGGTTCATAAATATAGACTCTAGCCCGAGCCGTATTGACATGTGTACTTACTGTGTGTAAGCAGCACTGAAAAAATCAAAAGTTCATCTAATTTGCATAATTTCTGCACGAGAAAAAAACCCGTATTATATGTGATGTATCCCATGGTACTAAACATTCACACAAAAAATTATTCAAATCAGCGCTTTCATATGGAAGTTCTGTGCAAAAATCTGATTGCACCAAATTTCGTACAAAATGGCTGCTATCGGCCATCTTGAATTTCGGGCCGGACCCCAAAACACTCGTTCTCGTCCCACGGTGATAACAAAGGTACCCAAGAAGTTTCGTAAAGATCGGTTCATAAATACGGCCTCTAGCCCGAGCCGTATTGGCATTTGCACTTACAGTGCTGAAAGTAACACCAAAAAACATCAAAGTTAGTCTAATTTGCATAATTTACGCACGAGAAAAAAACCCGTATTATATGTGATGTATCCCATGGTACTGAACATTCATACAAAAAAATATTCAAATCAGAGCTTTCATATGGAAATTCTGTACAAAAAACAGATTTCTGCATCGACGGCACAAAATGGCAGCTGGCAGCCATCTTGAATTTCGGACCGCACCCAAAAACACTCGTTCTCGTCCCACAGTCATAACAAAGGTACCCAAGAAGTTTCGTAAAGATCGGTTCATAAATACGACCTCTAGCCCGAGCCGTATCCAATTGTTGACGGACAGACGGACAGACGGACAGACGGACGACGGGCCATGGCATAAGCTCAAATTTGGCTTCGCCAAAGTTGAGCTAAAAACGAGTGATCTAGAACATGGCGCTGGCTAGAATTGAGAATACAACCTTTCCCGCTCTATTCTATAAATATCCCCCATACACTCTATATAACTATTGGCTGCGCCAATAATTTGCATACCGCGTCACTACTCTTTATTTTTCTAATTGGCCAATACTCCCACCTCTCCACACGTGACTACATCCATTTTTTCCAATGGTCCCCTCAAGACCGAACAAATACCATTCTTACAACTTTTAGTTCTGACACACACCGTCAAGACATATATTTTCATCTATTCTCCGAAACGATGAAAATTAATATTCACCCAGTATTTAACCAATTCAGTCTTGTTTGACAGAGCTCATTGAGCTCTGTCAAACAAGATTGAATTGGTTTAATTCCTAGCAGCAGTGTCGTAAATATTTCTTGCTTGGAAATATCGATATATTGACATCAGAGTACAGTGAGTTAAACAAAGAACTGGTTGCTGAAACAACCGATGTTATCCCTATCACGGTTATTGATATTATTAAGTTCTTCACGTCTGTTCCTTGCAATAATATAGTCACATACAAACCTACTGATATTTTAAAACCCATACACCAAGTCACAACTGGCCCATTTATGTCTTTCCATTTTCTGGAACTGAAAGGATTTGAATAAATTAGAGTCGTCCATGCTTGCTAGCGTCTTCGTTGACACGTGCTGACATGTGTATTACGATCAGAATAAATTACAGCCGCTTGTATTGTTCATCAGAAAAGGAAATTTGAAATCTGCCATCGAAATGTCATGCGAGAAATCTTCACACAATCCAACTCTGCGGCTGTATCTGTTGAGTGTCAAAATTATTAAATAATTCTGACGCTCTATTGCCATGATTGTTGATGGTGTGAAGGTAAGGAGGCCAAGGGGATACACTAGCACCGAGGGAGAGGTCGGGGTTAAAGCAGAGTATTTTTTTAAGCAATTTCTACTGGACGACATAGATCTCTAATAGGCACCCACCCTTTACATTATTGTTTCTCAAAAATGATAAGTTCTCAACTGATTCAAAATTGGTCATGCATTTCAGTCTAAATACAAAATTTAATATTACCAATATTTTTAAAAAGAAATAATACTGATAGTTGCATAAATGTCATTACAAATAACAAAATGAAATCACACACTCTTACATGTACAAAAACATCACCCATGTTTGAGTTTGAATTTAAAAATTCAACAACCAGTGTACTACACACAGGCAGAAGAACACACAGGCACCAGTGTAGTACACTGGTTGTTGAATTTTTAAATTCAAACTCAAACATGGGTGATGTGAGTGTAGTCGTGTATTGCATGCCGCCCAGTACCTTGAAAACTACTGTTACTGGGAGACAAATATTCATCACTGGGCGACATTTTGTCGCCCATTGATAATGTTAAAAATCACTCTGGGTTAAAGGGGGACAACTGGGCCGGGGCCCGGGATTTTTGATGTTTTAAAAACGTGTAGGTTGACCTATCGATACGTCTGGGCTGAAAGCCGTGGAAAGGCTTTCGGTACGGGCCTCCGTTAGCAGGTTATACTATATAACATGATGGTAACCTATATTTTGACAATCAAACATTCAACCGTTTTCACGGGGGGGGGGGGGGGGGGGGGTGCGTGGCTCAATGGTTACTGTATTGGGAGACTTCAGCTTTTGAGTGTCAAACATTCAATCGTTTTCACGGGGGGGGGGGGGGTGACTCAGTGGTTACGGTATTGGACTTCAAACCGAAAGGTCCACGGTTCGATCCCCGCCAGTGGTAGCTGCGTTGTGTTCTTGGGCAAGGCACTTCATCCCGATTGCCCACGTGGGGACACGGTGAGTGTGTACTAAGGCGTACTACACGTCGATGGTGCACTTGTCTTCATAAAGTGCTAACCCTGCTTGCGAGGAGTTAGTACGTTGGTGAGTCTGACAGTTGCTCGCCGTTGCTCGGTGGTTCTCTCCGGGTACTCCGATGTCCTCTGCCCGTAAAACTGTCCGACACGAGGTGCTCCGGGCTGTCGAACGTATCATTAACCCCCAATAAATAAATAAATGAATAAATCAATAAGGAATGAACTAATGCCCATTCGGTGGGTGACGATTACTAAATCGCCCTGTACATGTTGTAACTTGCGGTGCCTCGATATCAGATAAAGTGCATGGTAATTAATCGGTACAAATCGCCTTTATTCTTCTGCAGAATATGCAAATTTGGCAGTTAAAAAAAATATTTTTCAAAAAGTGTCAACAAAACCATATCATGTGACCCCTCAATGGAACGAGCTCGTCCAGCTCGTTCCAACGAGGGGTTATATGATTGATATGAAACGGTTTTGTTGAAATTGTTTGAAAAATTTGTAAAAATGATATTTAAAATAATAAATTTTGATGTCGTCTACGTTGGGTAAAGAGTTTTAAGATTGAAAGATGGTAGGTCTGATCTTGACCCATGTTATCTGCGATGCATCGTTTGGCAAAGATATTTAATTCTGACTACCCAAGTGGAAGCAGGATAGCGAAGTGGTCTTAGGCATGTTAATGATACACTTAGAAGGCCTTGTGAGTAAGCTGTGGAGACAGACAGTTACTAGTCACTGCTCGGTGGTTTTCTTCTGGTATTTTGGTTTCTTTCGCCGTAAAACACCCCGACTCGATAAGATCCTAAGTGTTGAAATGAGCATTGAAATCCCCCCCCCCCCCCGCGCCCAAATATGAGGTCTTAAGTCATAAAAAGATAAAAGTCCGTTTCTCAGGCCCACTGGCTGCCTCATTCTCTCTTTTTATGCCCAATGCAAACTTAAAGAAATAAAAATTAAAAAGTGTATGTCTGATATTTTACCCAAGTTAATAGAATTGTTTGTCTCTTGAGTGTTACATTGTTTTGCAATTTAGTATTGCAATGCCTTCTTGCACTCAAGGAACGAAATACACCACCATCCATGTTAAAATGTAGAATATGAGGTCTAAAACATAAAACAAACCAAGAACATTAACTTTTGATGGCAAAGAAAGAATTACAAAAATAAAAACTAAAATAAAAAAAAACGCCCAAAAATTGGTCTGAGAAACAGAAGATATACTTTGTGGGGCCTAATGTTTTCTTTTTCCATCTTTTTAGATTACTCATTTTTGGAGGTGATACACATTGATGGTATCGACGAAAGGAAAGAAGGTAAATTTCGTAACTTTGAAAATAAAGTTATCACATGGATGCCTTGGAGAAATGGTGATCCGAATGGTCAAGACTGCATCATTCTTAGCGCATGGTGGGCATACACGGTTATAGATAATTTTTGCTACAACATCCCGGGTTGGCGAGAAGGATACGTGTGCCAAATAGATATTTGATGAACTGAAAACTGTAACATCTCAATGTTAATGAGTATTTTATTTGGTTGCTGTTTTTTTTCTCTTTTCGGTACTGCAAGAATACACTAATAAAGGTGTGTCAATAGAAGACGTTGTCTGTTATTGATCTGTCGACGCACAAGTACTAAGATCTAAAATACAGTCAGAGGCAACGAAACGGGGGGGGGGGGGAGTTCACATGTCTCTCATCATTACACCCTCACACACCACACATCCATACCCCCCCCCCCCCACACACACACACACACATACACCCTCACCCGGGGACGTGGCTAGAGGTTTCCGATTGGGGGGGGGGGGGGGGCGTAGGGTAGTGAATTTCCAACTTGGGGGAGGGACCGAGGGAAGGAACCACTCCCGGCCCCTCCCCTAGTTGGAAATTCACTACCAAGAAAAATTTTGAAAATGAAGCCATAAAAGGGAGCACAAAATTGATTCTAGTAACTGAAATGCCAACACATTTATGATAGAATTATTAGGTTGTTATTATCATTTGGTATTATTCTGGGAATTGAATATGTGCTAAACAAATGCTCAAGCTAAGAACTTTGAGCAATTCACACTGTCCTAACATTAAATCAGATCTTATGCAGAAATGATCAATTTTCGATGTTTCATCGTTTAGTAACTGGGAAGGATGGAATTAACTCAGGATAATGATTTTACATGATGTGATTTTCTTGAAGTGCATTTCGAGGATTTTTTATTACGATAAGTAAACGTACTATAGAAATCTCGTACCGATTGACATCATGCATACTTATGAAGCTCGATATTGCGTGCACCATAGTTGCAAATAGTAACAGTTGGAATTTTTGCCGATTTGAAACAGAGTTGGAATTTTAGGAAGTAAAGTAGACATCAACATCACCAAAGAAGCTCTAAAATCCAGATGGAAATTCCAACTACTCATGACTTGCCATCCGAATTTCTAACTATAGGAAATTTTGGCCAGGAATTGGGGGTGACCCCCCCCCCCCCACACACACACACACACACACCCTCCCCCCCACACACACGCCTGTCGCCACGTCCCTGCCCTCACCCAACACACACCCGTAATCTCGTTTAACCGCTTCCAGGTGGACATGTTTATATTGGAGATATTGATCTCGGGGGAAACAGAGGAAATCTTTGTGAGAACTCAAACAATACTGTCGTAAAGCGTACAGTATGGGGAAAATTAGCTCACTCAAAGCGCTCGTCAACTTTAAACATTTTTTTACATTTAGCGGCGGAATAACCAATCGTACTTCTTTCTCAGCCGGTATAGCCAGACTACTGGTAACTAGCTAGCTAAAGAATGGTTTTAGCGCGCCGAAGGCGCGCTGGGACGTTATGGGAAAGCCCCTTTCGACCCTCGATTACGGTATGTTATAAATTCGTTAATTTTGAGACAGCGTCATCAGCATCATGTCCAGTCGGTGTAAAGGAGGAAGAGGATTGGAGTTGATGTTTCTAGTTGTTATTCTTCAGGCAAGTATAGTCTGCCGCTTGTGATTTTGTGGTGAAGATAGGCCTTCATCGGCAAGTATAGTCTGCCTTGGGCTCTTAGCTGGCGTGTATGGTTTCGGCGATTGACAATTGAAAGAAACAAAACGGACCTTAACAAGGTTTCACCCAACCTGAACATTCCGTTTTTGTTCAGAGATGACCTATTTACACAAAAACCTTCCAGAAAATGACCAAACCAGCCAAAACGGTTTGCTGCTTTGGCTGGTTTAGTCACTTTTTGGCAGGTTTTTGGGTTTTTGTCTACTGTCGCATATTTCCTTAAGTTGAGGTATCAGTGTGCTGCCTTCGAACCGTTCTAGGTTTTTGACAGCTAGCGTGGCGAGGCGATCTTTGACGGTTGGGATTTTGGCCCTTTGGTGGAGGATCTTAATGGGGGTGTCGTATGGAGCTGGTACTGGTAACAAGAAATTATCAACATTATATACAAAACAATTACTCATAACAACGGTGGATAAACATAACTCCAAAACAGCAATTAAACCTTTTATAAATACAAGATTTGCCAAGCAGCGTGTTGCTGTTATCTGAAGGACTAATCAGCGATTATCAGCTTATGCAGCACTGTAATTAATGCATAAGCCAGCCTATAACAATATTGTCCAGCTCCTCGCCTAATCAACAGACCTCAACCACCCTTTGTCTTGTTTGGCCGACGTTATCAGGACTTGATGATTTTTCTTTTGATCTCGGTGACAAACAAGTCATCACAAAATCGGGAAGACAAATCCTAATATTGCGATTAACCCTTTACCAAACATGAAAAACAGACGCCACTTGCAAAAAAAATTCTTGAATAACTCATTTTTTTTCATTTTTTGTCTCATTATTATTGGTGTTTAAGGTCACATACTTATGCACAATGGTTAATCGCGACCGTGACAGTTTTACGGGTGGAGGAAGCCGGAGTACCCTGAGAGAACCACCGAGCATTGACGAGTAATTGTCAGCTCCTCAACATTCTAACCTGTTCAAGCTCCGCTCAAGCAGGGTTACAGCGGTTGAAGACATGTGTACCATCGACGTGCAGTACGCCATAGTACACGGCGTCATCGAGCCCCCATGTTGGCAACCGGGATAAAGTGCCTTGCCCATGGACACAACGTGGGTTGTTCCGGACGGTGATCGAACTCTGGACCTCTAGCATAGAAGTCCAACAGTCTACCACTGAGCATAGGTTATGGACCCTCATTGGGACGAGCTCGTTCCAACGAGGGGTCATAACCTATGTTTTTGAGACAAAAAATTAAAAAATAATGAAAATTAATTGGCGATTTTTAGCTTAACTTGACAAAGCTATTGCCATCACGCGTGAGGTAGTCTGTTAGTCTGTGAGTCTGTTCACATTTTCCTTTAGCACAGGCTACACCCCGTAGTTCTTGACTGATCATCATGACATTTCTTATGCAGGTTTGGAGTCATGTCTAGATGAGAACGACCCCTTTTGGTCGCGAGCGGTCAACCGGTATGGCTGCCCGAGACCAAAACCCGAAAACCATTAGCACAGTCTACAGGTCGTATTTATGAAGGGATTTCATTGTAATTTGGTAGGATGCCTCTGTATAATGTCTAGATGAGAACGGCCCCTTTTGGTCATGATCTGTCAACCGTGATGGCTGCCCAAGCCCGAAACTCAAAAACTGTTAGCACAGTCTGCAGGTCATATTTAATATGGAGGGATCTCATTGTAACTTGGTAGGATGACTCTGTATAATGTCTAGATGAGAACGTCCCCTTTTGGTCATGATCTGTCAAACGCGATGGCTGCCCAAGCCCAAAACCCGAAAACTTTTAGCACAGTCTACAGGTCATATTTATGGAGGGATTTCATTGTAATTTGGTAGGTTGACTTCATATAATGTCTACACGAGAACGTCCCATTTTGGACGCGATTTGGCAACTGTGACGGCTACAGGGACCCGAAGCCCGAAAACCTTTAGCACAGTCTACAGGTCATATTTATGAAGGGATTTCATTGTAACTTAGTAGGATGACTCCGTATGATGTCTAGATGAGAACTTCCCCATTTGGTCGCGATCTGTTAACCGTGACGAATGTTCGATCCCAAAACCCGAAAACCTTTAGCACAGTCTTCAGGCCATATTTATAGAGGGATTTCATTGTAATTTGGAAGGTTGACTTCATATAATGTCTAGATGAGAACGTCCCTTTTTGGACGCGATTGGGCAACTGTGACGCCTACAGGGAACCGAAGCCCGAAAACATTTAGCACAGTCTACAGGTCATATTTATGAAGGGATTCCATTGTAACTTGGTAGGATGACTCCAAATAATGTCTAGATTAGAACGTCCCCTTTTGGTCGCGACCATTCAGTCTCGATGGATGCCCGAGCCCAAAACCCCAAAACCTTTAGCATACTCTATAGGTAGTATTTATGGAAGGATTTCATTGTAACTTGTTAGGTTGACTCCATGTAATGCATAGATGGTGACATCCCCTTTTGGTCGTGATTGGTCAACTGACGGGTACAGGGGCCCGAAGCCCGAAAACCTTGAGCACAGTCTACAGGTCATATTTATGAAGGGAGTTCATTGTAACTTCGTAGGATCACTCCAGATAATGCCCAGATGAGAACGTTCCCTTTTGGTCACGATCATTCAACCATAATGGCTGCCTGAGCCCAAAACCCGAAAAACGTTAGTACAGACTACAGGTCGTATTTGTGAAGGGATTTCATTGTAACTTGGTAGAATGACTCAGTATAATGTCATGAGGACGTCCCCTTTTAGTTGCAATCGGAAAACCGTGGTGGCTACACAGGCCTGAATCCCGAAAACCTTTAGCACATTTTCATGAAGGGATTTCAATGTAACTTGATAGGATGGCTCGTTTCAGGGGTGGCGCCAGGGATATCTCGACGGGGGGGGGGGGGGGCTGACCTCTCCGACAGGGGCCCTATAATATTTGACCTCCCAAACGAAGGAAAATGAGTGAAAATTGGTAAATTGGAGAACCAAAATAGAAGTAAATTGAGTATGTTTATTGATTATTTAACGTAAACATATTATAATAAGGTCGGGAAATATTTCATCTATAAAGCCAGTTTGACGAACGACATTAAGGAATTTCGTGAGAATCACTATTCTCTATCAAAGTTCCAGTGATGCACGGGTTCGAGTCCACCCGCGTCACATTATAGCGGGACGCTATTGTTGTTTAGATTTCGATAGATTCCAAACTTTTACCATGACGCTAACCGATGATTAGGTATGGAAGTAATGGAACGCCAGTTGGATAACAATTGTCATAATGCCTTACAAAGAAGATCCATATACCTCGTTCTTGATCGACACAAGACAGATATCTACATTCGATTGTCGGAAATTTCTCGTGAAGTCGGGTTTACGAGACTCTCCGACGGACTGACTAAAAATCTCCGACGGGGGGGGGGGAGGGGGGGGGGGTCCTCTCCGACGCGGGGGGGCTGCAGCTGCCCCTGACACACACCCCCACCTTGGCGCCACCACTGACTCGTTTTGGAATAATTTCACTGTAACTTGGTAACTTTCGTTGACATACTTTAATTGTGAGGGCCACATACATACATTAACGGTGAGGGCCACATTAACCCACCCCTCAGTTCTTTAGTACAGTCTACACCTCATATTATTTTTATTAAAAACATAGCATACAGGGACCAGAAATTAACATATACCCAATTATCACAATTCTTGTCTTATTTCATAATCCTTTCATAAACATTGAACATTATCTTTTTCATCAAACTCAGCACACAGACAGTTAAGCTACAGTGTCATTGACACTTTCATTGAGCATAGCTCTGGCCGGTTCTGACCGTTACGTTGGGTAAAGGGTTAATAATGAATATAAGAAAAAAATAATCTTAAACAGAAGAATTAAAAAAAATAAAAATAAAATAAATATAAATATAAAATTTTAAAAAAAATGTAACGACAATACGAAACTCAATTATTAGAAAGGATATCCGAGAACACGGAAAGGACAACCGATAACACGATCACAAACGATTTTTTTTTTTCGATCGCGGTGAGCGATGACAAGACTCGATTCATGACGAAATTCAATCCACCGATCGAATTGAAGAGATGCGAGGTGGCACTGCTGAATCTCGAGACGTACTATTCGTTTCCCAACATCAGGGAAAAAATAATACGTTCAGGTATTCCGACGGAACGGATTGGTTCACGATTCGAATTCCTATAGGCAGTTACTACATAGTCGACCTGAACGAACGTATCCAGACTAAAATGAAGATCGACCGAGCCGCCATCAACATAACTGCCAACATCAACGCTCTGCGAACGATAGTGACTGAGTGGATTTTGGGGGAAGCGACACTTTCGGGTAGATGTTGGGATTCGTTCGAAAGATGAACGAGGGACACCCGACATCCGAAAACGTGGTAGACATTCTCTCCATCAATAACATCTTAGTGAACGTGGGCGTGGTCTCTGGAAGTTACGTGAACGGTGGCACACAGCCCACGATCTACTCTTTATTTCCGAAAGTCCGGACATCTCTCGGGCTTCAAGATCATAGAGCGACCACGAAATCTTGTCTATCTGCCCGTGGTATACGTTTTATTACACGCCTGTTCTATGAAATCCCAATCAACATCAACACTGATTCATGCGGAAAATGAAAATCTGTTTCACACATATGTGCGGAACGGAAATCGTTCACGGACTATTTTAAGGTAGCACGGAACTAAATATTTTCCCATAGGCGACCATTATAATGTTCAGGCGAACAAAAGATGATCGCATCACTTTAATTTTGGCATTCAAATATCTCTCTCAAGTTGAACCCTTTAGTCAACTTTTTCTGATCCGAAACAGGGGGTCATGCAACAAATAAGAGAGAAAAACTGACACAAAGGGAAGTACCGGTCACGTGTACATATTTTTCAGGGAATTCCCAACAAAAACACACGAAAAGTAAATTGTATTTTTTAGGTCCAAAAGTCATATCACCCTCTTTTTTATCAGGAATATTCAACAATAATGCAAGATGTCAATAGAATGTTTCAAACGTTTATTGAAACAACATATTTTCCCAAGGCTGTTTATTTTTAGAGATTGCATCATTTCCAAGTAAAACATTTTAAGGCGGTTAACTCCAGTTTCAATATTTAGTTCCGCGATACCTATAACCATCCCCAACCCCACCAAAATGACATTTCACCACTTCCATGAGATAAAAGAAAAGAATCATTTCTGCATTAGAATCCAACTTTTTCCTTTGGCTGAGTCAAAAACATGGAAAATTTGCTCTTTTAAGGAAAAGTGTCCAAACTTTGTCAAATGGGCTTGAAAACTGGTATTGTGTCCAAAAGATTTTTCTATCCTGTTACTTTATAAATTAACTGAGAGGGATGGGAATTTACAGCTTTCTTAAAAAAAAACTACCCTGATCCCACAATAAAACAAAAATCTGCATCAGCACAAAATATTTTTGGAAAAATCTGCCTCATTTAACTATACCGCAAGCAAAACAGTGTCCCAGCCCCCATGGAACAATATGGATGTCAATTTTGTTTCCAAAATTGGGGATTCAGCTATATATTTCACCAATATAAAAGGACTCTGCCATTTTATCCTAACAACTGATGTCAAATTTTATTCTACCATTTGATGTACTAAAATATAGCCCTGAATAGGACCCCCCGGTATGCCTCTTTTCATCAAAATCTATGATATAATTCATAAATTAATTGATATTGACCCAAAACAAACCTACTGTGATATGAACTTTCCCATCTGTAATAGTTTTTAAACCACATTCTGGCTTCTGAAGACATTTCACATTGCGTTTGATGAATATTTTGCAATTTTTGTAAAGGAAAAGCCTCAGTTTTCTCAGTAAAGGCACGTAGAGGCATTGGTATGGCACTGACAAAACATAAAACAGTGTTTTTTCCAAAAGAATGACCAGTATCTGCTAATGTGATATCTCATAACACTGGTAAGATGCATAAAACAATCAAATATTGATTCTATAGTGCTATGCTTATGCTGCAAGTTCCCATAAGTGCACTTTCATAACCTTTGTTTTAATCCCCACAGACACCCATTCTGGCACAAAGCATGAAATTGTAGAAAATATATTTCCAAAGAGGATGAATCAGACATTTGCCTCAAGAATATAGTGAGATTTGATGTGTTTAATATACTTGTGTGTATGTGTGGGTGGGGGGTGTGTGTGAAAGTTAGTAAGCTGCCAATTATTGAAAACGTAGATCCAGGCAAATGAAAAACAAAGAAACACCATGTCTGATGAAGAGAAAGACACGCAGACAGACAGATAGGGTTGCAGTCACACATGTAGGAGGTCTACATGAGAGTACTGAATGACATACAATGAAAAATGTAGTGGAAGAGCTAGGGCAAGGTTGTTAAATTGAAAAATAACTCAGTGGACCATGAGTGCTGCAGTCTCAAAGTAAATCATAAGAAACTAAAAGTGTATGATATTAACTTCAGCCTCTAAAAACATGCTGTTCAGTCTTTCCAAATGTTTATCATTTGCAGAAGGGTTAAATATGTGTGTGTGGGGGGGGGGGGGGGGACTTGGTTCAGGGAAAGAGCAATATTTCACAGCTGTCACTGTAAATTTGTGCTGTATCATGGGAACCATGACAGCACTAGTACTAGACAACTATATTGGTAGCTATGCACAAATGCCATTCACACACATTTGTAATTTTATTATGTTATTTTCCACTGTAGCTCCACCCCCTCCCCAAATTTGTGTTCCAGGATACTCTTTCAATGAAGGAATTGTTTTCCAACATTTTGAATAGCATAATATAGAAGATAAAAACTTCTAAATACTAGTGAATAGAAGTGCAGTGCAGGTTTTCTGTCTGTGTTTGAATGGTGATTTGGGAGGGGGTTAAGAGATTTCGAATCCTCCCTGCCCCTAGTACTATGAGGGTAAACCATGATTTAAATAAATATGTTAATAGGGTAAGGTAAGATAGGCTGCTAGTTAGCAGCTGTCAGAGGTTATAGTGTGCTCATGGGGAATACACTTGCTCAAGATGTGAATTTGCTTGCATGAACAGCCTTAGTTTTGGCAATATATAGCCTTTATTGCTGACTGTGACAAAAATGTAACTTTTCAAAACAGTAAAATAGTTTGGTAAGGTATGTGGTCCCCAAATAAATATTTAAATGTGAAATAATCCCCCCAAAATAATAATTGAATCTGGTTTGGAAGCCAAAAAACATATTTCCTACAGGTATCATGGAACTAAATATTTTCCCATAGGCTACCATTATTACGTTCAGGCGGAAAAAAATATGATCGCATCACTTTAATTTTGGCATTCAAATATCTCTCTCAAGTATAGCCCTTCAGACAACGTTTTCTGATCAGAAAACAGGGGGTCATGCAACAAATAAGAGAGAAAAACTGACACAAAGGGAAGTACCGGTCACGTGTACATATTTTCTGGGAATTCCCTACAAAAACACACAAAAAGTAAATTGTATTTTTTAGGTCCAAAACTCATCAAATCACCCTCTTTTTTATCAGGAATTTATGGAAACAATATATTTTCCCAAGGCTGTTTATTTTTAGAGATTGCATCATTTCCAAGTAAAACATTTTAAGGCAGTTAACTCCAGTTTCAATATTTAGTTCCGTGATACCTTAAATAGAAGCGAAATTTCACTGAGTTCCAATGTGTTCTATGTGCCAGTAGGAACGAAATAGTAATGAAACTCAATGAAAGAAATAGTACCACGGGTTCCCCTCGCAAATGTGGTTTGCGATAAAATGTGTTGTTTTTGTTGATAGTTATCAAATGAATTGCTTAGTGTCCTTCTAGTAATTGTTGGTCTTAATTCAACAAACAAAATCAAAACGGTACAACTGTATGCAAATTGCGAGTGTTTATTTGCCGTGTCGTCGAGTATACATGTAATGAATACAAATACTGATACTAACTTTGCACCAGAAATACAAATTGAAAATTCGAGCATTATGATATAGGATTGCTTCGTAACAATATAAAAGAGCACAATGAAACTTTTTATTTGCCTCTTTTGTCTTTTAATTTACTGCGACAAAAAAATCTCCGTCAACGGCAATAGGCGATGGCCCAGGAAAAACCCCATTTATGGGGAAACCTGTGTCCGATGTCTAACAAGCTCATACTGCCTCGGGAGAAGATATCGGACCTTATCTTCTTTGTAAATTAAAGAGGCTTGCATCTCGTGCGGCCTAATCGTCTTCAAAGAAAACGACCCAACTAGTACTGATATATACGTTCAGCAGTTGAAAAAATAAAAATTGTGAATATGCTGTTGATGATACATGCACGTCCAAGATCCAAAAAATTATTAGATTGCATTTACACAGAAAACGAGACACATTCGTAAAAGTTAAGTGTGATCAACGGGAGCACTCGCGTAGAACTGATTTCTCAAACGGTCAAACAAACTTGACCACGTGACCTAACATGCTCCACTAACTCTAATTACGATTTAACCCTTGTCTCACCAAGACAACATTTTCCCGTTATACTGCGAAGCACGGGAAAATAAATGTCTTAATTCAACAAACAAAATCAAAACGGTACAACTGTATGCAAATTGCGAGTGTTTATTTGCCGTAGAGAAAAACAAAGTAGAAAAAGGTCGTGCCAGTACACGAAAAAGTATGAGAACGCAAACACTTATAGCTTGAGTTTTTGTGTAATTTCCAAACGCCGTTCAACTGAATCTTGGATGTAACCATCCTTACTGGATGAACACCTCCACCTGCCATGACGCAGCAAACAACGATCATTTACATCCGCCAGAGCCGCAGCAGTGGCTCCACTTGCTCTCAATGAATGTAAACCTAAATTTAAGGCTGGGGCTACAACTTTAAGCCTGGATAAGACACACTCTCTAGTGCGACTGTAGCTTAACGGTTTGTTTTTATGAATAAGACTGCACTTGTCACCTGACCGATAACACGGCCTAAACAAATACAAATCCGAGTCACAAGTCAAACCAGCTAAAGACATGTATCTGCGAAGTAACTGATATGGACAAGCGGAAGTAGAACCCTTAGAGATTAAAATTTCATTTCCCTGGCGATATTGATCAGTTTTGCTACCTTTAGTGAAAATGCGGACATAATCAGTATGAAAATTGATGTCATTACACTGTAAACTGTTCAGTTCATTAAACCTTAAAAAACCTGAAAATGCAATGGTAATCATGCACAAGTCTCGAACAATAAGGAGATCACAACTGTCCGGATACTTGTCACACAGTTCTATCAATAATTCAGAAGAAATAGTGTCTTTTTTAACCACTCTGGTAGAACGGATTCGTTTAGAGGCTTCAAGTTAACCTTTAACAAAAGAGTTGTTTGTTGGATCATCATATCCGTTAACGTCGTGCACCCATTTGATGGAATATATGGTAGAAGTAACAACATTGTATGTAGCTTGTGAATCTAGCAAATGAGTAATATAAACTGCTACCTGTATAGGTTGAGCTGGAACAGCCACGAAACCCGAATGAAAACAAAATCTTTGCCATCGTTGGAAATACGAAAAGTACTTTTGCACTGTGTTGACACTCTTGGCACACATTAAATAATTGGACATGGAAACAGCCAAGCCAGCATTGTGAATCCCAACTGCAGCCAACTGGTTGTCAATATTTGAAATCAAGCCGATGTCTGTTGAAAAAGAAAAAGAAAGAAAAACTGAGCAAAAAACATATACCTCAACTCTTTGTACAAAAACCTATATGAGACTTATTCGAACTGTAACTGAAAAGCTATCATATTAAAAGAGAGCTCGGTGGACCCAAAAATGCCATTGTTTCCTCGTCCTATGCGAAGAACGTTACGCATATTCAGAATTTGAAATGCTTTGACAAAATCCCTAAATGTTCCGCTTGTCGCGCATAAGACCGACCAATAAGGCGCCGATTCCCATTTGGGAACGATTAATGAGCCACAAGCCTTTTCGCTCTTCAGTTTGGCTAAAACGGTAGGAACCAACCTTGGAGGAGGAACCAACCAGTTGCAGTCAAAAGACCAGTCTTGTTCCAAGGCATTAACTCCCTCAGTGCCTGGACACCACCAGCGAGAGTTAAACCTAGCACATTTGGTATTAGTATGAGCAGCAAATCTGTCAATGGTATGTGGTCCCCAAGCCTTATTCAAAAATTTAAAAACCCAATCTTGAACTTCCCAGTCATCACTATCGTGACATAGACTTAGACAATCCGCAGTTGTATTTTTGCCCCTGGGGATCCATTCTGGGGTCAGAAGTATTTTATTTGCGTCACAGACATCATGAATGGATAATGAAACATCTAACAAATCTGATTTGTTACTACCCGCTCGAAGAATTAATTTAACATTTTTATTATCTGTGAACCACTTTACTGTATGACCGCGTAAGGAAGACACATTACTTTGCAAAACTCTGTGCAAAGCCTCTATCTCCCTCCAGGTGGAGCTTTTCAAACACTCCTCAGGGTCCCATGACCCCACCACCTCTGTGCCTTCAGATAAGGCGCCCTCACAAAGGGCAACATAACCTCCATACCCACTGGCAGAGGCATCACTGAATGCTTGTATTTCACATTTATCCGAGACCACAAACGCCATTCCTTTGTTGTTGAGAGATCTTGAATTGTCCCTCCAAAAGCATAACTCGTCCAAAGCTTGTGTACTCACCTGCACCATAGCCTTCCAATTGGCCCTTGACAAAATGCACTTATACAGTTTCCTGGTTTTAAGCCTCACCAGATTTCCAACAACATTTTGTAAAGATATAATTTGGCCAACAATGGAGGCCAAACATTTAACCGGAAGCAAACTACATTCATCTGAACTGAGCTGAAATAAGATTGACTTAATAGACATTTCCAATCTATCAATTCTTTCATCAGTAACAAAAAGCTTAGCACTTGTAAAATTCCAGAAATACCCCAACCAAACAGCAGTTTGTTTTGGGTCCCAAAAGCATTTCTCTTCAGCTAATAAAAAACCAAAATCCAGTAAGCTTTGCCTAACGTATAGAGATGGGCAATATACCGAAAAACCGAACCGATACCGATATCATGGGGACACCGAAAAACCGAACCGACCCAGTCTTTGAATACCGAAACCAACGGTATTTTCAATTTTCCCTGTGCATTCACTATTTATAAGGCCTTGATGAGGATTGATAGCAGTTGATGTGTTCATTTTCATGAAAGAAGTGACTGATTTTATTTTTCAGTTTTGTTAAGCCTTAAGAACCAGTGCAGTTGTACTAAATTATCAATAGTCTACGACCTGTACATGTCCAGTTGCTTAGCAGTGATTTCTAGCCAAGTCTTGGCTGCAAGAATAACTTATTCTGTATTTTTCTGACATGGATTCCCCTACTATCAGTGAATCTGAAGTCACATACCGAATACCGAACCGATACCGCGGTATGCCCACACAAAAATACCGAAACCGATACCGAACTCAAAATTCCAATACCGCCCATCTCTACTAACGTATGCACTCAAAAGCGATGCAGCGGACAGATCACTATCCCCACCAATGCCGTCGTCCAAAAACATAACGACTCTGCGACCAGAAGACCTCCAAAATTTAACCACTACCCTCAATAGCTTAGTAAAAATATACCCAGCAGTCGATATTCCGAAAGGGAGCACACAAAATACATAATACTTTGTCTGCCCCATTTCGGTCCAAGAAAACCCAAGATATGTGGTATGCTCGGGGAAAATCGAGATGTGATGATAGGCACTGTTTAAATCAAAAGTGAACACCCAGTCATTTTGTTCAAATAACTGACGAGCAACACTTACATCTTCGTATTTAAATTTGAACTGAAAAAGGCCTGGATTGATATGCCTACAATCCAAAACTAACCTAGGTTTTCCGTGTTTGTTAAATGCAACAGTCAATGGGTTGATTACATACGGCTTCTGACATAATTGCACAATACAACCTTTGTGGAGCAATTTTCTAATTTCGCTTGATACGAAATCCGGGTGATCCCGCGCCGATTTATTGTTTCTTAATTGGGCTGAAGCTGGGACTTCTTTAAATGGAAGTTTATACCCATCAGTTACCACCTGCAAAATATAGGCACTGACTCCTACTGAAACCCATTTGTCAACTGCTGCCTTAAGTCTGCCAACTGGCGATTCAGCGTTGATAATAGTTCTGCAATGAAGCATGTCATTATCAATTGAATCAACTGAAGACAGTTCTCCATTCAATTCGGGATGACCAACTTCATTATTAAAAAACACATTGGCCGAACAATCGGATACAGTCGTAGACGGAAACAAAGCCGTAACATTAAGTGAATCTGAAAAATCAATACTTATCTTTTCAGTAACTACCGAACGACGCATAGGACATTCGTTCTTCCAGTGATTGGGCTGTCCGCAATGAAAGCATAAGCCTGGTTTCTTTGTCGTTGACTGTAGTACAGTAGATGGAAAATCTGGCGTAACAGGTGGATTAGATTTGTATGGGTGATATCGACTGGAACGAGATAACTTCTTCTGTTTCTCAAGTTTTAATTTCTTTGTAGCCCTAGCTTCTGCTCTGAAGATCTTCTTCTCATCATCACTATCCTCCGCAAGAGGATTTTGAACATATTCCTGAACAACGCGCCAACCTAGTTCAGACGCATCTGCCATTTTAATAAGCTTTTGTCTCTGGTTTAGAAGATCGATACCTTGCGAAATAGCCTGCTTTGAGTTCTCACTGCCTCCTGGAACACTGATGGTACTTTCAGCATCTCTGAATTTTTCCATAACTTTGACATTGAACTTGAATTGGTCCTCGCAACTTTTGCGTTTGAAGTTATAACTGTCATTAGAAAGAATATTTTGAGTAATTTTTGTGAGCTGATTGTCTGATAATTCTTTTTGCGTGGCACTAATTTTATGTTCAAAATTGTTGAGCTTTGTGGAAAATAAACCATCTAATTTGTCTAACAAAGTATTCTGTGATTCCGACATAGCCAGTTGAACTCTCTGCACTTGTGCCATCGCGGAAGGATAAAACTCAGGCCTGCGGACTGTCGTTCTATCCTTCCGCGCTGTCACTCGTGCCATATCGATTAACCCATTCACACGCGTGTGTCGTTCGATGCGACGATACGATTTCACAGAAGAGAAATTTGAAACAAAAGAAAAATCTGTTATATCTAATATACAAATGCGAATGTCTGCATTCATATCTCTATCTCTCTCTCTATCTATCTTTGTTCCGGGTGAACTCCTCCGTTTCTCCACCGATCGATCTCAAATTTGGAACGGGGGTAATTCGTCCCTGCGAGTAACATGGGATGGGTGCCGTGCCCGTGCGGGGTGACTTTGACCTTGAAATTGATGACCTTGACCTTTTATTTCAAAAACGCCTGGGCCGATCGGGCTAAACTTTCATATGTGCGGGTATATTGACCCATCGATCATTTTGACTTTATCGGAGTGCCCGTGCGGGGTGACCTTGACCTTGAAATTGGTGACCGTGACCTTTTATTTCGAAAACGGCTGGGCCGATCGGGCTAAAATTCATATGTGCGGGTGTATTGACCCATCGATCATTTTGTCTTTATCAGGGTGCCCGTGCGGGGTGACCTTGACCTTGAAATTGGTGACCTTGACCTTCTATTTCGAAAACGGCTGATATAACCATCTTCTCCCGTGCAACGCCGGGTATCACCCGCTAGTATATATATATTATTAAATAAAACCAAATTTTTTTTTACATAATGTTTTATTGTTTTTATCCTTGTGCCATCGCGGAAGGATAAAACTCGAGGTCTGCGGACTCTCGTTCTATCCTTCCGCGCTGTCACTCGTGCCATATCGATTAACCCATTCACACGCGTGTGTCGTTCTATGTATGTACAGCATCACCACCGAATTGACGGATTGAACTGGAGAGTTGGTAGATCTTTGCGGCAAACGAGCGACGATACGATTTCACAGAAAAGAAATTTAAAACTAAAGAAAAATCTGTTATATATATATATATATTATATTAAATAAAACAAAAGTTTCTTTTACATAATGTTTTATTGTTTTTATCCTGTAGAAATTTACGCACCATCTATTCGCATCTTTTCAACACAGCCAACATTTCCTTACGGCAGCATTTAAGTGCCACCTAAGAAAAATATTTCTTTAATCGAAAACAAAAGCAAAAAAAAAAAACATAAAAATATAAAAAGTGAAAAAGAGGTACATAAATTATCTTTTGCATCTAAAAAAAAAATAACTCCATTGAAAAAAAAATTCAAAAATGAAATAAGTAAATAAATAATTTTTTCTCGTTATATAAGTTTTTAATTAAGCCAAGAAAACAACTTACACCAATAGAAACTGAAAAAAAGAAAAATTAATTAATAGAGATATTTTGTTTTACTTTCAAATGAGGAACTTGCTTCTACAAAGGCTCATTACGGACACTGTAAAAAAATAAAAGAAGTGAAAAAAAAACCAAAAATAAAAGGAATTGTAAAACATAAAGTAGTTGTATCCATGACATACTTTGTCGTGCACATGAGATATTAAATCATGAGCACGAGATAATAAGTCATACACGTGACATACTAAGTCATGCATGCGATATAGTATCTCATGTGTACAAGATACTATATCCTGCACACACCATACCAAGTTCTGCGCACGACAAACCAAGTTGTGTGCACAACAGATCTATGTTCCAATAACACTAAAATCCTCGTCTTCTGATTGGATGAGAGCTCGCTTAGTTTTTTCTATGTTTACGGTTCCAGTGGCATATGTTACCATCTGATGTCACCAGTGATGTCACCGCGCGGAATATTTGAAAAGAGGATAACGATGGGGGTGGGGGGGGGGGGGTGCTTCAAAGTGCATAATGCCTATAAAATCGTATTTTTCGAAGCCAGTGATCATTCTATTAATGTATACTCAAAACCCATGTATACGTACATGATCTGAAGTGAGATGGAGTAACCTCGACTGTTGTCTAAATTATTAATTTTTAGCTTAACTTGACAAAGTCAAGATAAGCTGTTACCAAAACGCGTGCGGAAGTCTGTCCGTCTGTTCACATTTTCTTTGGCACAGGCTACACCTCGTAGTTCTTGTCCGATCATTACGCAATTTCATACGCGGGTTCATGGTCATGTCTACATGAGAACGTCCAGTGTTGGTCGCGATCGGTCAACCGTGACGGCTGCGAGAGCCCGAATCCCAAAAACCTTTAGCACAGTCTACAGGTCGTCGTATTTATGAAGGGATTTCATCGTAACTTGGTAGGATGACATCATATAATGTCTAGATGAAAAAATTCCCTTTTGGTCAACCGTGACGGATGCGAGAGCCCGAAACCCGAAAATATGTAGCAAAGTTTACAGATCGTATTTATGAAGGGATTTCATTGTTGCTCGTTAGGATGACTCCGTATAATGTCTAGATGGGAGCGTCCCTTTTTGATCGTGATCGATTAACCGTGATGGCTACGCGGGCTTGAAGCCCGAAAACCTTTAGCACAGTCTACAGGTCGTTTTTATGGAGGGATGTATTGTAACTTGGTAGGATGACTCTGTATCATATCCAGATGAAAACATCCTATTTTAGCCGTGATCGGTCAACCGTGACAGCCGCACAGGCACGTGACCTAGATTTGTTTAGCACACTCTACAGTTCAAATTTATGAAGCAATTCCATTGTGACTTGGAAGGATAACTTGGTGTGATTTCCAGATGAGACTTCGTATTTTGGTTACAATCGGTCAGCCGTTACCGCCGCGTGGTCACTTGACCTAGATTCCTTTAGCACTGCTTACATGTTCTTTTTATGGAGGGATTTCTTTGTAACTTGGTAAGATAACTTGGTGTGATATCCAGATGAGACTATACTATTTTAGTCATGATCTGTCAACCGTGACCGCCGAACCGTGAAGTGATCTAAATTCCTTTAGCAAAGTCAACGAGTTATATTTATGAAGGGATTTCATTGTAACTTGGTAGGATGACTCGTTTTGGAATGGTTTTACTGTAACTTCATAACTTTGGTTGACATGCGTTAACTGTTAGGGCCACATCAACCCAGGTCTTAATTCTTTAGTGCAGTCTACACTCAAATTATTCTTATTGAAAACAAAGCCTACAATTATTATCGCATTTCTTGTCTTATTTCATAATCCTTTCATAAACATTCGAACATTACCCTTTTCATCAAACACTACACACAGTCAAGTTAAGTTACAGTGTCTCTGACTCTTTGATTGGTTGTCCAGTGACGTCTTGTGGTACATGAGAGGTTTATTTATGAATTTTTTTTATCGTTGAAGTTGTCTTGTTCACTCAAGTTGCCATGTTCATTTCACAATATAGATTTATTGGAACATAATCGTTCTCGTGATAAATTGACGGCAAGACGGTCTGAAGTTAGCGGCTCGATGCGTATGTTCAATCGTGACGCAAACCTCAGACCTTGTTACCGTCAGTTCATCACGATAACTTATAATGTTCCAATAAGACTAAAATCCTCGCCCTCTGATTGGACAAGAGCTCGATTAGGTTTTTTCTATGTTTACGGTTCCAATGGCATATGTTACAAACCTTTATCTAAGTTATTGATTTTGCACACAACATACTTTTGTGACTCAGTATGTCGTGCGCACGACACAGCATTTTTGCGCATGACGTAGTATGCAAAGCGCATGACATGGTATTTTGTGTGCACGACATAGTATGTCATGCACACGACTTAGTATCTCGTTTGTATCTCACGCGAAGGTCATACGTATGTTGTGTACACGACATAGGTATCTCGTGTGCTGGGGGCGCAGTGGCGTCGCGGTAACCGGTTCTTGTCAGATCATCGAAGTTAAGCAACGTCGAGCGCGGTTAGTAGTTGGATGAGTGACCATTTCAGCGACTGATTCGCGCTCCTGCGTTGTGTCCTTGGGCAATGCACTTAACCCTGGTTGCCTACATGGGGCACGATGACGCTGTATACTAAGGCGTACTGCACGTCGATGGTGCGCATGTCTTCAACCAATTTGACCCTGCCTATGCCGCGGTGCAGAGTTCAGAGTTACGATGTTGGAGAGCTGACAGCTGCTCGTCGTTGCTCTGTGGTTCTCTCCAGGTATTCCGGCTTCCCCCGCCCGTAAAACTGTCACCGACATGATATGACCCTGGCTGTTAAAATGTCTTTAAGCCCTAATAAATAAATAAATATCTCGAGTATGTCGTGCGCGCGACATACTACCTCGCGTGTACGAGATAGTATATCATGCGCGTGATTTCGTGCGTCGTGGATACGATCTGTTATCTCGTCAACATGTAGTATCTTGTGAGCACGACATAGTATGTGGTGCGCGCGCACGACGTATTTTATTCTTTAAGGTGACTTTTATTTTGACGACGTATTTTATTTTTTACAATGGTTGCAATGGACCTTCATATTTTCAATTTTCAAATAAAAGATTTTTTTATTTCAGTACACTCTGAAAAGGACCTGCCATAATGAGAGCACTCGCGATGCGGTCCGGTCGGACGGTAGATGGTGTTTACTTGATTAACGCATGGTGCTTTAATTCCCCAATGCCCTTTGTGAAAATGGAGTTTCCTTTACGGCCTGTTTATCCCCATTTATATGCACAGTTGTATTTACCAGAATTTCACCCGCAGTGAAGCTTATTTTACAATATTGCTATCAAAGTCGCCACGAAAATGATAGAAGGAATCCAACAGGAGGTCGGGAGTAACCTGCTCTTTTCCGACGAGCTCGTTCCAACGAGGGGTCATAACCTATGTTTTTGAGACAAAAAATGAAAAAAATTAGTTATTCAAGAATATTTGTTGCAAATGTCATCTGCTTTTCATGTTAGGTAAAGGGTTAAACTAACTAACAGACGATGGAAATGGGATTCCGTAACAACAGACACATCCTAAAAGGGATTCCGAAGGTGGTATTCCTATATGACTCCGCGAAATCCGATACCCCGATTTGACATAAACACACTAGGGTATATACAGGGATTCATCTCCCTACTTTGTCATTTCACGAACACATCACCGTCCTATTAGAGGTCACATGGCAACCACGTGTCATCATAGAAACAAAGATGGTGGCCTCCAGTATAGAAAAAGCACGGAAACATGTGTCTCCCTAACAAACGCTCTGCGCATGCTCACTGAGACTACGCACCACTATGGAGATGACGTCACAAGATGGCAACTCACGCGGGCTACAATGACAACCCAACAAGGCACCACTGGGTCACGGGGCATGACGTCACTTCCGGGGTTCATCCACCGGGGTCACCCTGAGCTGTCACGTCTGGGTACATAATATATGCCATATCAAGGTCGCCGGAAGCATCCGATGAGAATTCAAAAGGGTGCTCGACTCTGTGTGTGAGTTAAGACTGAGAGTTTACAACGTATCATAAATTGTAAAGTGACACCCAATGGTAATGACATTATATAATTATATTTATTACACATCCATTAAACTTTAAACCCTTAACGGAATCGCCACTATGACATAAATCTTTCTGTATTCAACTAGTGATGTGCAAGCCGGAACTTTTTCCCAGCATCGTTTATACTAGTTCCTTTCCCGTCGAGTCATCAGTTACGCTCCGAAAAGTTCCCAAATTTCGTTATACAATTACCGATCGTCTGTCGTACAGTGTGAAAATGAAAACGTCCAAAGCAAAATAATGTCGGTTCACAAAAATTAGGTAACCAAACAATGAGATGATATTTAAAAAACAATTATTTCCAACCACAACATTAACCTAGTTAGGTGGCGTCTCGTCTGCGGATCCCATTACATCTAAATTGGTTAACTTTATTTCGATAAATCTTCGGACATCCTGCCATGCTTCGAACTTCTTTTAAAAAAGTTCCACACAGCTGTTTTTTTGCAAATCTGCTCAAATTTGTACTTATATTTATAATATCAGTAATAGCCACCATATGTTTAGGCGTGAGTGGACACCAGCCGGAGAGAAACAGCGATACGAGTTTCAACAAACATGCCCAATAGAAAAAATAGCGAATGTAATTTAGACTGGTTCCCAAAAGGTTTTGATTTTTTATCGATCTATTTGATCAGTACAGCTTCAAACAAAACAAACGGACTCTTCAACTTTGGGTTTAAACATCGGAATTAAAATTTGTTTATTTAAATGCATGGGATGTGTAATAAACACAGAACGCGATGCGCGTTTGAATCGGTGGGTGTTTTACATAACTCGTTGAAATGGCGCCTACGGAAATATGACTACGCCATTCCAACTCCGTCGGTACACCTACTCCTCTCTCCATCACCATTAGAATACGTAAAATACGTTAGAAACGAATACTTGAGAGTTTCTCAGTTACAGTTCTGGGAAAGTAATAGTTTCCACTTGTGCACTTATGCCACAAAAGGTCACGCGCTGACCCCGTGCTCCTATCCTAGGGATAAGAGGGTTAGCTACCCCTCCCTCCAACGCTTCCGGTGCGTTTGTGTCACATAAGCAGCTAAGGCTATGTCGTGGCGATAAAGCTTTAGGCAGTAAATTAAAACATAATCTGTTATGAAATTAATCCTTTACCTGACGAATCGCCCGCATCCGCCCGCGTAATTTGCAAATTCAGCAGTAGAAAAAAATTATTGTTTCAAAATAGTCCAACAAAACCACATCATGTGACCCATCATTGGAACGAGCTCGATGAGCTCGTCCCAATGAGGGGTCACATGATATGGTTTTGTTGAAATTGTTTTTAGAAATTTAAAAAAATAGTAATTAAAATAATAAATTTTGATATCGTCTGCGTTGGGTAAAGCGTTAAGTAATGGAGTAAAATCATCATGAAAAATTTAAATTACATTAACAGTGACACGAGCCGGGGCGGGGGGGGGGGGGTGGGGGGGGCAGTAGTGAGCAACGATTCAATTAGTTTAGTGAAAGCGGCAAAATAACCCATGAATTGGAATATATTTGAAAAAGGCTTCTGGACTTTAAGAATAAAAACAATTTAAAATTTTCCAGAAGATTTTGAAATCGCAACGAGAATTTCCAGAAAACATCCAACGAAGCACGGCCAACGCCCCAAGCCGAGGAGAAGGTGTCTGTCGCCCTTTAACCTATTAAATCGTTGAATAAAAGTATAGCCCGTCTCTCATATTTAATGAAATGTGTCAGAAATTGGCTAAACTTTGAAGTTACGTAAAAACCTCAAAATGGCACCAAATCGAAAAACAAAACTAGAGCAACACCGAAGGTGACATATGAACCTTAATATGTGACCTTAAACACCAATAAATAAATAAATATGATGATTGGCAGCTGTATCGTTTATAAATATGCAGTTACATGAATCAGAAGACAGCGTCGTTTTTAACCCATTTCCTAACATGAAAAGCAAACGACACTTGAATAACTATTTTTTTTCATTTTTTGTCTCAAAAACATAGGTTATGACCCCCTCATTGGAACGAGCTCGAGCTCGTTCCAATGAGGGTTTATAACCTATGTTTTTGAGACATAAAAAATGAAAAAAATAATGAAAATTAATTGGCCATTTTTGCGAATAGCACTGGCCGGTTTTGGTCGTTACGTTGAGTAAAGGGTTAAGTGAATATGTCGTAAATAGGCTAAATTTTGAAGCGACGTAAAAACGTTAAAATGGCGCCAAATCTAAAAACGAAAAAAAGAGCTATATCTTAATTTTTGCAACATACTAAAATTTCAGAAAAATCCGACGTATTTTAATTTTTTACCATATTACCCCATTACGTCACCTCGAGTGCGGGTATAACGCGGTTGAGAATTTTGGAAGCCGGCAATACATTTTTGGATAGTTTGGGGGGTGGGGGGGGGGGGGTTGCGGAGATTACAGACCAAAAGTTTCGAAAAGTTGCGTGAAAAATGAGGTTGAAAATAAAAGGTACAGAGACAAGAGGTACGCATCGGAGATGCAGGCATCGAGTTGTGGTGGCAATCAGAGAGTGTTGTATGTCCATAACCCGGTTATCAATCATAGTATGGTTGTCAAATCTGGAACCTTTGTTCAAGTTATAATGCTAACAAGTTCAAAATTCGTAAAAATTATTTAATTAAGGCCCATAACTCTGTTGCGAAATTTCTGCCCAGGCCAGTTTGCGAACTCGTATGAGATATTGTTGCAAAACATATTGCACATATTGTTGCAATGTATGGCAAATAGTAGTCAAAACGGATAACGTTTGTTCAAGTTATTGCGCTTACGAGCTCAAAAGTCGTAAAAATTTATTAATTAAGGCCCTTAAATCTGTAACAAAAAATCGGGCCGAGCCAGTTTTCGAAGGATCTTGAGATATTATTGCAAAAGACCTTGTATGGCAAAATTCATCAAATCGGTGAACATTTGTTGAAGTTGTCGCGCTGACAGTCACAATAGTGTGAGGACGCACTCCGACTCTCGCCAAACCATAGGACTCGGTTATTAACACAACTCGACCAAAAATGTAAAATAGTCATCGGGTGCGTAAATTTGAAATGAAAAAAATAATAGTGAACAATTTCAAATAAGTAGAAAACAGTGTATGAAATTTGGTAGTTGTATGGTTTATAAATAAGGAGTTTGGTGGATCAAAAGATAATTTTCGCTTCAAAATACGCTCAGAAGTTATAATTCTGAGTCTGTTCTATGAAATTATTCTATAACAGCAAACTATTTCGTTAAAAGAAAATATTATTTCGTTATTTCGAAATAATTATTTCGTTATTTCGAAATGTTATTTCGTTATTTCGAAATAATTATTTCGTTATTTTGAAATAATTATTTCGTTAAAACAAATTATTAATTCGTTATTTCGAAATATTATTTCGCTATTTCGAAATATTATTTCGATATTTCGAAATATTATTTCGTTGAAACGAAATAATATTTCGTTGAAAGGAAAGTAATTTCTAAATTGGAGAGTGATCACAGCCTGATAACAGTGAGTGTGAGGCTGAAACGAATAGCAAAACCTAGAGCAACCTTGAAGGACATCTGGAAATTGGTTGTGGAAGCAGAGTGGGCGGACTTTGGGGAGAATTTAAAATCAAAGCTAGAAAATGTGTCTACTGGGGATAAAATTCAGGAGTTTGGCTGACTCAATGGCGAAAAGTCTAGAAGAGGTTGGGAGGGAAAGCGTAGGGATAATTAGAGTGTCTACAAAGGAATTATGACATAGTGTAAACATTGAGCTCCAAAATGGAATAAAAGAGAGGAAGACAAAAATTGCTGCTTTCACAAGAAGCTCAAAACTCAAAAAGGTGAATGGTGCAGTCAATAGACATGCCAAGCAAGTATACGAAGAGGCCATATTATCGAGGACAAAAATGGGAAAACAGCGGAATGGTAATCTCATTAACACAATAAGGAATACAGGGACGGGGAGGGGTCAAGCAGCATTATGTAACATGGCATTCGGAAAGCAAGAAGACCGCATTGAGTGGAAGAAAAACATGGTAACCTTTATTCATAAAAACGGAGACACGAAAGTTTTATTTTATAGACGGATATCCGTTGGTAGCAATATTAGGACTTTATTCTGCAAGATTATCTATGGAATGCTTGGGGGAGTTGTGGAAGAGAGGGGGATTCCTGGGGGAAATCCAAAATGGGTTCCGGATAGGTCGAAGGGTCACTGACCACTTATTTACTCTTTTGCGACTGATAGAATCATCAAAAGTCAATAAGAAAAAGATGTTTATGGCCTTCCAAGAAAACATGAAAACAAGCATACATCCGAGTATGGACGGGGATCTGGCGGAAACTCGGAGAGATCGGATTTGGAGGAAGTTTGGTCGGAAACATTAATGCACTGTGCAGGGATGTGCAGAGTATACTCAACCTGGGAAACATCACAACAAAAAAGGGTTCTCAATGGAGATAGGCCTTACATGAGTGCATCCTGTACCTGAATATGTTTGCATTGTAGACAAAAGATTTTGGAGAAGAATTGATGAGAAGCACAGAGCGGGTGGGGTAAAGTTGGATAGACAAAAATCCCAGGATTACTCTTTGCAGATGATATGGTTTTATTAGACGAGGGTAATGTTAACCCTTTACCTAACGTAACGGCCAAAACCGGCCAGCACTATTCACAAAAATCGCCAGTTAATTTTCCTTACTTTTTCTTTTTTTGTCTCAAAAACATAGGTTATGACCCTCATTGGAACGAGCTCGTCGAGCTCGTTCCAATGAGGGGTCATAACCTATGTTTTTGAGACAAAAAATGAAAAAAAAATAGTTGTTCAAGTGTCGTCTGCTTTTCATGTTAGGTAAAGGGTTAAATTTTGTAGAAAAGTACAGGGAAACAGCGACATGAACTGAACAAAAACAACAGTAAGGTAATACCCGCAGGTCGTATGGCACATTTGTCCAGAAGTTAGAGGTAAGTATAAGTTTTCTGTTGGTAAAGGGGAAAGCAAAGACACGACATTGTGGGAGAGAGGAGAATATGAATATTTAGGGGTGAACATACGAGCATATATAGACACGACACCAACAAACTTGACACAAAAGAGAAAAGAATACTCAATCAGTTAAAACGTCTTGGAAGGAACAGCTTTAACAAGGTGTTCGTTGAAAAAACTATTTGGGAGAGGGTGGGGTTGCCAAACTTATGGAACGGATGTGATTCCTTTGAACCAAACAGTAGTAAGGAACTTGGAGATTCTGCGCAATGATGCGGGTCGGCGAATAACGGTGTCAAATAACGCTCCAACACAGGAAGCGGTCAGAAGGGAACTTGGTCGGATGTCCGTTGAAGAAAGAATAGACATGGGAAAACTTTGTTACTTTAATTACCAGGTAAACCTTCTAAACAGTAGATGGTGTAAGCCTTCATTTAACTATCTACAGGATTCCAACATTCAGACAGGATGGATAAGGCAGGTTAACGAGTTAATGCAGAATCATTCCATTGAGAATGGAAGATTTAGACGAGGGAGTGAAGCAAGCAGGAAGAGGCAGGTTTATCAGGAGGGAGGGGGCGAATTGACTAGAACTGCTATAGAACATGGCGAGCCGCAGTTAGAGTCAAGAGACCTTTTTTGACGGGTTATACAAGAAGACACGCCAAATTTTGAGGAGTACGTTGATGGTTCGTTTGGGGGGGGGGGTTGTTTTTCAAAGTGAGGCCAAGGTCACTCGTTTAAGGTTAACCCTTTACCCAAAGTAACGGTCAAAACCGGCCAGCGCTGTTCACAAACATCGCCAATTATTTTTTCATTTTTTATCTCAAAAACATCGGTTATGACCCCTCTTTGGAACGAGCTCGTCGAGCTCGTTCCAAAGAGGGGTCATAACCTACGTTTTTGAGACAAAAAATTAGTTATTCAAGAATTTTGTTTGCAAGTGTCGTCTGCTTTTCGTGTTAGGTAAGGGTTAATGGGGAGGGGAACCTGGAAAGGCGAGAAAGAGGGTGGGTGCAAAATGTACAGCTTGGATGTAATAAGGACACTGGAACATTTCATTTCAGTAAGCCCTAAATATCTGCCAAGAAGAATACGACTGCTTGAAAAATTAATGGAAGAACTGGATGAAAGTATGCGAGGTAAGTGGATGAGGGATGGTACAATGGAAAGAGCCAATGTCATAGTTGGGGAGATTGAGAAAGCGGCAATGAGGGGAAATAGCAAATCATTTTTTTTTTCATATTACTGGGAGATTAGGGGTGATAGTGGGGGTGGAGTGAATAGTATTTATTTATTGATGTTTTAGGTCACATATTTATGCACACTGGCTAATCAGGACCGTGACAGTTTTACGGGTGGAGGAAGCCGGAGTACCCGGAGAGAACCACCGAGCAACGACGAGCAGCTGCCAGCTCCCCAACATCGTAACTCCGCACTGCAAAGAGGTGTTCATAACAGCAGCACAGGCAGGTTTAGATTGGTTGAAGACATGCGTACCATCGACGTGCAGTACGCCTTAGTACACGGCGTCATCGTGCTCCCACGCGGGCAATTGAGATGAAGTGTCTTGCCCAAGGACACAACGCGGCTGCCGCAGGTGGGATTCGAACCGAGAACCTCTCGGCTTGAGGTTCTCGGCTTGCAGCCTGCACCTCTACCTACTGAGCCACCGCGCTTCCCGGGTGAATAGTCGGGTGAAGAGATTGGTGTAGGCCTCCTCGTTAGAGAACCGCGGCAAAACAGTTGAAAGCCTAAGAATTATTATTATGATGGAAAGAATGAGACTGAACAATTGATACCTTTATGTAGTTATCTATGCGAATGTACGAAGGTTACTTGCACACCATTTCATACCTTGGAGATGGAGTAGTATAGCAGGAGATTTTCAGGCCTTATTACCCGGAGGTTTGCCAGTGCAGCTACTGTTAAATTCCCATTGAAACCGGCGCAACTTCTTCCTTTGCAAAAACTGATCGGCATGTCGTATATGTACAGCACATATAGTATGCTATGGTATGTACAGTTAAAGCTAGAAGTCCTGTAATGAAATGCTTACAAATAGCACGTCGGTCAGCGCGTTAATCTACGCGTTATGACCATAGTAAGGCTATCAAATTATGTACATATAACCTGTGCACAAGCAATGTTTCAGCCAATGGACCTCCGGGTAACCCGGAGGTCCATTGGCAGAAACATTGCCTGTGTTTGCTATGAAAAACCAGGAGAAGCTGCCGTGCTTTGGATGCCATACAATATGGCAACTGCGCGCAATCTTACGCGCAATTAAGCCCAGATAAGCGCAGAAGTTCATGACAGAATTTCTAGTTTTAACTGTATAGTGTTATATGTACGCACGGGGCTTCGTGTATTAGTACATAGTATGGGTATGTGATTGCAAATTTATGGGCCTTGTCTTTCTTGGATGGCAATTAAATGCTGCCGTAAAACAGATTTTTTCACTTTTTAGTGAAAAAATGTTTGTTGTTGATTTTTATGAAAATCTACAAATATATACGGAAGCCCGTTACGGACATTTGCGAAAAGTAACTTCATTTTACGAGAATGTTCTGCGTTATTTCGCAATGTTTTTACGTCATTTTGTTAAAACTTTACAAATATTCGCAATATCTTTGCGAATATTCGCAATATACCTGCGAATGTTTTCAATACATATGCGAATATTGGCAATGTACTTGCGAATATTTTCAATACATTTGCGAATAATCGATAATGACTTTGCGAATATTTGTACTGACTGTAGTCCAACAGCCTATGCACCGTTGCTTGTTTTAGCGTCTGAAGTTTTCTCTCAGCGAATCATGGTTGTCCACAACAGCCGTTTGAAGAATAAATCGGCTGGCCTTTTGTCATCCTTGAGGAATTTGTGATATTTCGGTTTTTAAAAAAGGCGGTCGAAATGGCGGCCATTTTTTACAAGCAGGAGGATTTTAACGAGCGTGGAGTGCTAACTGAAACAAACTAGCATCTTTCTTATCCAACTGATACACCTTTTAAATTTTGTGCAAAAGTCAGACTGCCGAAATCCAACATGACGGACAGAATGGCGACAAAAATCAGAAAAATCGATTTCTTTTCACAAATTTCACCAATTTGTTCCAGATTATTAGTGCAATAATGGTCGTAGTGACCAGTGTTTGTCATGGATAATCACATGACAGTAATGTTTAGGCATTTCCATACAATTGTACAAACTCTGTCTGTTCAGATATGAAGTTCGGAACTGGTACTAATATATCGCCCGCACATTATCAATGACAGCATTGGTATTAAAAATGTTAGAAACAGAGAGTCCCTGTATATGGTTCGTCAAGAAAGATTATGTAGACCACTAGGTATTTTCAAAAATTGGTAAGTATCCAAAAATATAACAAAAAGGCGACCAAATGTAATGTCCAATATGGTATTTTCTAAACATTTAGGCAATGAATAGTCTTCATTTTCAACAGACTCGCCGGTAGCCCCGCTCGTCTGTTCGTTACAGCACTCAATTGTTGTTTAGCAAGTACAGAAAACAGCGCTTGCTAATCGTGAGGCAATACAGCTGCACCTTGACGTGGTTTGGTGGAATACGAGCATCAAATCAGTTTTAAGATATTGTCTGTTGCTAGCGACATATTGTGAGGCAGAGTCAATGGGAGAAGCGACTTCGCCTTCTCGTCTCTAACAAACCCATAATTTGTGGATTCCATTTTGGGTGGGTCCGAATGTAGTGCATGTTTCCAAATGCACGATTGCATGTGACCTCGTTTGACATTCTCTGCAAACGTCGCAGTACTTGGAGGACGGGTACACAGCTTAGGGACTTTTGTTGCTCCTGGTCGTCCTACTTTGGATGTCCAACTACTGAATCTTGCATCAGACATTGATTTAGGTGTAGGGCACCCATAACAGGCAGCCATGAACCGTGTAACATCACGCAAGACGCCATCCCAATGAGCATCAATGTTTCCAACTGACTCTAGCGATATACAACCCTCTTTCAAAACTTTAAGGACACGACCTTTACCTATTCCAAAGCACTCGTCGACTTGGGATAATGTTACGATGCTTCTCAACAGTGGCACTAATTTCTATCACAGACCTATCCCTAATGGGTGACTCCATAAACATGAGAGATGTTATATTCTGTTCCAGATAGTGGTGGAGGAGTAGGGTATACACATCTGTGTCTTCTGCAAGGACGACAACCTGCTTTTAGTCATCCAAAGCAACTTTCACTGCCTATAATATTATCAGCTTCGGTGTGACTGGTTTTCATGGCACGCCTTTTTATGAGGACACCTTTGTTAATTTCAGATGGAACGTTGTTTTGGACAGTAACGACAAGTTTGTGCCCCTTAGTACTTCCACCATGCACCAAAACTCTTATGTGACAAGAAATACTGACAAATTATACTGATGAGCTACCTTTTATTCTCAGTGACGGTCAGCATAAGTTTCTGAGACGGCAATATTAATGTTGCGCTCAACCTGAATTCTCGGCAACAGCTTTCAGCACTCCTGTGAGTCCTTCTACAACTTTTCGTGCTGAACTTGCTGTACCTGTCGAAAATAAGATAAACGTCGCCCAACAACAACTTTTGTTTCACAGATTCTTGAAAGTTTTCAACACAATCCAGCACAATAGCACTGCGAAGTTGATTCGGTGCCGGTCAGTGAGGAATCCAGGGTAGGGCACAACCATCAATTACCGTGCAAACATCTACGCCTGTCGGTGTGGATTTCCTTGCTGATATTGTACATGCAGTTCTTGTTTTGGGGTCTGATGTCGATTTTGGTATATGCAAATCACCAGTTTCATTGAATAGTGCAGTTGGAACTGGCGCCAGCTCATAAGAGATCACTTCTTTGATATCAATATCTCTCATACTCGATTGAAGACCCATTACCCTTGCAGAAATCAAGTTATAATAATAAACGTGAGTCACCTACTTTTATAACCTTCTTCATGACTGACATTGTCACCACTGGTGTGGACATTGTGTAATAAAACCCGGACTGGTAACCGCCTCGCGAACTCAACCATCTCCTCTTGACCCAGAGCTATGGCGTTGTAAACATTTACGGACGCTGGAATAATCCTACCAGTGGTGATATTCACGACTTCGCCCGGGTGTTGCTTCGGATTCAAGGGATTAATAACTACGCCCAGTTTGCTCCTGAGGCCATCTCGATCAAGTTTATCAGTGGCGATTCTACTCCTGGTTTCTTCTTTGTGAAACTGATTTAAACTCGAATTCACATTGAAATCCCTCAATCGAGAAACGTCACTCACAAAAAGGTTGCATGTTTGAAGACTGACAGCCCAGACTTTGAGAGTTTGTGGTTTCAAAGTGGTACCGATTATTCCAGATTTACCATGTCCATAACGCATGAATGTAGTTTCGATGTACATGTCGCTCCAAATTCCATTCCAAATTCCATCTATAGATATGTCTCATTACATGATTCCCTTTCATGAAATGTTTGAGAATGTCTTGGGGCAGAGCTTGCATCCCTCGTAAATATAAAAGGCCATGTCTAGCATAGTTAAAGCTCTTTTTGTAACTATTTCCGTGTTTACGCATCACTGTGTTGATCAGGAAATGATACGGGTGGGCGCTACGCCAGTTTGGGTCCTGAAATTCGCGCTAAATCTTTCAAATGTTCGAAACGTGATTTTTTCGGACATATTTGCGGATATATTATTCGGGCCTAATATTCAAAATTCCTCAAGGCTGACAGGAAGCCAGCCGACGGAATATTGATGTGGGATGTCTAGACTATCGGAAACCACCGAGAAAAAAACTTTAGACGCCAAAATACACACGAGTAAAAAAAAGTGGGTTTGGCTGCCGGACTACTGTGAGATAAAAAGCAACACACTTCCTTCTTGTCGCCGAATTTAACTTTGGAGAAGTCTCGGGTGATGGGTATTAATGGAGTGTGGGCGGTGTGATGATTGACGTGTACACATGCCGGTTGTCAAGTTTGAGGGTGAACTATTGGTTCTTTGTATGTTATCCTGCAGGCGGAAAGCGAAGGTTACTGACACCTGGTTGTGGATTGTCCGGGATCTGGGCGCTTCCGTTGGTGTTTTTGTTGATGGGATTGGCAGGGAATCGAACCTTTTATTCAGGGGCAGGCCTCCACCACCCTTTCCACACCCCCACCCCCCCCCACCCGCCCCACCTCCACCCCCATTCGACACACTTTTTTCAGAAATTAAAGGTACCCGAACAGCATTTTTCGACATAAAATAACCGTACGGTCACTTCACATCACCTCTACATATATGACCAAATTGATTTTAAAGATTTTATTGAATAAAAATAGAAAGCTCCAAATAGAGCGCAGTATTTCAAAGGACGGTTTCAAAGTTATGATTAGCCCTTTGAATCCGAGAGGCCGCTTTCCGGCCCATGAACATGATACTTTATAAATTCATTAAGTATGATAGCTGGTAAGTGAATGTGTGGGGAAGACCAATAAATATTTTCAACGTGCAGCCCTGGAATACATTTTTTTATTTATCTGGTGCACTTGGTGTTTACGTTTTCGGTCGCTCGTGATAGAGTAGAGGTTATCGTAGTAAATCATGCCTGGAATCAGCTTCTATGCATGACATAGAAATTTCTCGATAAGAACAGTGTTCCCCACTACAATGGTTTCGTAAAACATTGCATTTTATGTATTGAAGGATGTAGTCTAAATTTAACTCCCGGGAAGCCCTCACGGATAGGGGTATAAAATGTAGATGGAAGGAATGATAACTGTCGCATCATGATAGAAGAAGAAGTATCGATATGTGTTCAGAAATGTTGTTCTCAAAGAACTACATTGTTCCAGATCCAAGCTCAAACAAGCATTAGGTATTCAGCGGGACGATGGGGATTATTAGTTATCGTTGTGTTTTCCAGGGTGTATGGGAATTTACACCGGTTTGGGAACTCGTACACCCTGAGGCGAAGCCGAAGGGTGTATGAGTTTCCAGACCGGTGTAAATTCCCATACACCCTGGAAAACACAAGGATAACGGATTTATTTCCAAGAATTTTGGTGTACTTAATATTTTAACCTAAATTGTGGGAAAAAACTAACAGAAAATTTGTACTTTTGTAAGTTTCTTAATAAAACCGGACAAATATGAAAGTCATTGGAACTGGCTCAATGAGCCAGTTCCAATGACATCTATATCTGTAATATTTTATTGCAAATAAATATTATATTTCCTGTATTTTATTTTTGTTCTAACATTACCGAACAGAAGGTATGAATTAATAATTAAAAATAGGCACTTTATTAGCCATATAGCCTGCTATTGTGTTTGTATTCTTGTTTTTACATCGTGGTAAACCACGGTGTAAAAAAAGCTACTGTGGATTGCAAGTTACATCGTACCTCTCAGCCAATCAAAATTCAGTATTTTGTTTCATTTGGAAAATAGATGATTTATTGGGGCGTCTTCTCGGCTTGATTTTCCGTACTGGCTGTCTGACAGTGAATATGGTAAATTTAACTTTTTGTTGATATATTTGATGATATATTACTTATGTACTTGAGCAAGGTGGAAAGAATCATGGCGAATTATTCGTGCTTTCATGCAGTCATCTATGCGAACGTGCGAAGGTTACTGACACCCCATTGTAACACCATGGAGAGACGGACATCCTGTGGTATTTTATTTAATTGGTTTGGAAGGGAGTGGGCATTTTAGAAGGGTGCAGCGTGCTGATTCAATGATTATCCGATACTTTTGGAAAAAAGTGAATGAGAGAGAGAGAGAGAGAGAGAGCGAGAGAGAGAGAAAGAGAGGAATATATTTCTGGTGTTTTTTTTTTCCCATCGGGTAGTTAGATACCCTTTTTATTAATGGATTGTTATACAGGTGGGCATATATTCCTGTTTGTAATGTCCCCTGAGTTTGGTGTATTAAGGCTTGAGCACCTAAAGTCGTGTAACCACCTACCGTCCCTGCCCGGCCCTTTTAAAACAAATATTTTGTGGATTCAGATAAAAGAAATATCGTTATAGAATGATATTTATTTATTTATTTATTTGGGGTTTAACGGTACTTTCGACAGCTAGGGCACCTCGTCTCGGACAGTTTCAGGGGTGGAGGAAGCCGGAGTATTCGGGGAGAACCACCGAGCAACGGCGAGCAACTGTCAGGCTCCCCAACGTACTAACTCCACACAAGCAGGGTTAGCATTGGTTGAAGACAAGTGCACCATCGACTTGCAGTAGTGCGCCGTAGAACACAACGATACCGTGCATCCACGTGGGCAATTGGATGCCGCAGGTGGAATTCAAAACGAGGATCTCACGGCTTGCAGCCTGCATCTCTACCTACTAAGCCACCGTGCTCACATTTTGTGAATTAAAAGAAAAAAAATCATAACGCAAACAGAAATCATTGATTTACATTACTTTTTATTCGATTGAAGTAATTTTTTTTTCTTTGATTGGAAAAAATCGTAATAACGGGAAGAAAAATCATTTATTTACTTTTTTTTTAATTTTCTGTATATTATTTTTGTTTCCTTTTTTGCTCAACTTTTGCGAAGCCAAATTTGAAGTATTGTCATGGCCCGTCGTCCGCCTGTCCGTCTGTCGCGCCGTACACACGGCTCGGGCTAGAGGCCGTATTTATGAACCGATCTTTACGAAACTTCTTGGGTGCCTTTGCTATAACCGTGAGACGAGAACGAGTGTTTTTGGGTCCGGTCCGAAATTCAAGACGACCGCTGGCAGCCATTTTGTACAAAATTAGGTGCAATCAGATTTTTTGCGCAGAACTTCCATATGAAAGCTGATTTGAATAAATTTTTGTCTGAATGTTTAGTACCATGGGATACATATAATACACATATAATACAGGTTTTATCTCGTGCGTAAATTATGGAAATTAGACTAACTTTGATTTATTTAGTGTTACTTTCAGCACTGTAAGTGCAAATACCAATACGGCTCGGGCTGGAGGACGTATTTATGAACCGATCTTTACAAAACTTCTTGGTTACCTTTGTTATCACGGTGGGACGAGAACGAGTGTTTTGGGGTTCGGTCTGAAATTCAACATGGCCGCTGGCAGCCATTTTGTACAAAATTAGGTGCAATCAGATTTTTGCGCGGAACTTCTATATGAAAGCGCTGATTTGAATAATTTTTTGTGTGAATGTTTAGTACTGTGGGATACATCACATATAATACGGGGTTTTTTTTCGTGCATAAATTATGCCAATTAGACTAACTTTGATCTATTTAATGTTACTTTCAGCACTGTAACTGCAAATGCCAATACGGTTCGGGCTAGAGGCTGTATTTATGAACCGATCTTTACGAAACTTCTTGGGAATCTTTGTTATCACCGTAGGACGAGAACGAGTGGTTTTGGATGCGGTCCGAAATTCAAGGTTGCTGCCGGCGGCCATTTTGTACCAAAATTAGTGCGATCAGTTTTTTGTACAGAACTTCTGTACGAAAGTCCTGATTTGAATAAATTTCTGTATGAATGTTGAGTAACATGGAATACATCACATATAATACGGATTTTTTTCTCGAGCAGAAATTATGCAAATTATATGAACTTTGTTTTATTCAGTGCTACTTATACACAGTAAGTGCATGTGTCAATACGGCTCGGGCTAGAGGCTGTATTTATGAACCGAACTTCACAAAACTTCTTGGGTACCTTTGTTATCACCTTGGGATGAGAACGAGTGTTTTTTGGGAGCGGTCCAAAATTCAAGATGGCTGCCAGTGGTCATTTTGTACAGAAATTAGGTCCAATCAATTTTTTGTAAACAACTTCTATACGGCTCAGGCTAGAGGCCGTATTTATGAACCGAGCCTTACGAAACTTCTTGGGTACCTTTGTTATCACCGTGGGACGAGACCGAGTGTTTTTGGGTGCGGTCTGAAATTTTTCTCGTGCGGAAATTATGCAAATTAGATGGACTTTGATTTGTTCAGTGCTACTTATACACAGTAAGTGCACATGTCAATACGGCACGGGCTAGAGTCTGTATTTATGAACTGATCTTCACGAAACTTCTTGGGGTACCTTTGTTATCACCTTGTGACAGGAACGAGTGTTTTGGGGTGCCTTTGTTATCACTGTGCTATGAGAACAAATATTTTTTGGATTAGTCAGACCCACTCTGGGACTGAAAGATTTTTTTCTAGTTCAGCATCTAACTGTCACCACACTTTTACAATACTTTACCTATATATTTGTTACAGGCTACGGTCAGCATTTATGTACAGACCGTTACAATACTTTACATGTGTACTTTGTTATCAGGTCATTACCTAGATGTCTGTCATTGCTGTGTCACATACTATACAAGTACATGTCTTAAACAAGTTGGGCTACCATATGGTGCACACCAAGGGCTTCATCAGTTTGACGACGGGTAGCCCCTTGCTCCACCACCCCTACAGCCAACCACATTTCTGCTTCAGACAAATGTCTTCTTACATTTGCATTCGCCATATTCAATCATTAAATCATAAGGGCTTGTGTTGAAATGAAGTTTGAATACCCTACACATGTCATGTACATGTAGACAGTACACAAAAGCATCATGAAAATCATGGGGTACATGCCTTCCATGACTGTCACGAAAAGTCTGCTTGTCAACAGAGCTAATGTAAACACTGGGGACTATCTCAATATATTCCTTCCACCAAAAATATCGCAAATATGTCACAAGCAAATTTCACAATGATGTGTCAAATATGTGGTGCTTAGCAAACTTTGAGTAGTATATAAGAAAAATAATAAAAAAAATAAAACAAAATAAAATTAACAACAAAACGTATACTGCATAAAATGTTAGAAGTCTGCAGACATCGATAACTTGCGAAGAGTGCAAACTAAAAATAATAGATATATTCTTTGCGGAACTTGTAAGGTGTGAGGTTCAATGAAAACTCAATTCGTTAAAAGAGGCAGGAAGTGGTCAACAGACTCATCAATAATCTTCCCTTTGAAATGCATCTGGCGGGACTTCGATTCACGGGACCCGGCACGAAATTAAACAAGAGACTGGATAAAGATCTGACGCCGAAATCGCGGAGCACACCAACATGAAGACTAGAAACGACGTGTGCAACAAGAACATGTTGAGAGATTTAAAAATATAGTCAATCTCTCTCAGAGAGAAAAATTCCAACGTTCGCTATTTGGAAAGCTAATTGGTATGAAACGTATATTCGGAATGCGAAATTAAAAAGAAATTCACAAATGCATCAGCAAACGAACTGCACAAGCCCATAGTGCACAGATTTCGAAAGAGAGGAGTATTTGTCAAAGGACTGGATCACGCATGGGCTGTTCTGGTGGACATGCAATCGTTGTTGAGACACAACAGAGGCGTGAAATATCTACTGACGGTCACAGACGTATTTTCGAAATACATGGATGAGAGCGCTGAAAAATATATCGGGCACGAGCGTTGTCAAAACTTTGGAAAACATCATCACTTCTTCTATTCCAAAACCCGGGAAATTGTGGGTGGACAACAGTCGAGAATTTTACAATGTCCACGTCAGTCAACTCGTAGACATCTATTCCACTGAAAACGAAGAGAAGGTGGGCGTGGTCGAATGATATTTGACGACTATAACAACATGCATCACAATTCCATCAAGATGATATCCATGGAAGCTAGCGATCCACAAATGAAAAGAAAGTCTATGAAAATCTGGCGGCATTGTGTCTCCCGTGCAAAAAATTTTTTCCATGCAAATGACAAACACTGGTTTGACAGCACAATTAGGAATGCAATTCGAAGGAGAGATCGTTTTCGTAAAGAAGCTTTAAAATTTAATAATATACAATTTGGCAAAAATATAAATCATCAAGAAACAAAGTGAATAAGGGCTGCACGATATTCAAAACTGAATACCGAGTCTTGAGGCATTACAGTCGGAACGAATAAGCATGCCTTGATGATGACGTTCGAAACACCTTTACCCAACGCAAACGATATAAAAATTTATTATTTTAAATAATAGTTTATCAGATTTTTCCAAAAGTTTCTACAAAACAATATCATGTGAGGCCTCATTGGAACGAGCTTATTATGATACATTAAACTGTCTGATGAAATCTCTCAGAAAGGAAACCAAAACACTAACGCGACGTCTTCACGAATACAATCCGAGGGAGCTGCACATCCCCAAAAAAACTATTTTACTCGTTGATCAGAAGCTCGACACTACTCACAGAACTCATCAATCTTTTTGAATGTTATATTACGTTTACGAGTTGATTAAAGAGTAAACATATTTTGACAAGAGAGATTCGTGAAGGTAATGTGACACAGTAGAGATCTGACTACTTCCACATTTCAGTGGAGTGGAATATGGCAAACATTCGGCACGTGATTAGTGAACGTACTGAGATATCGCCTCGATACTAAGGAAGAATGACATATGACAATCTGTTCGTACAAGTGATTCGTGAACATACTGTGATAGAGATCCAACTGCTATCATCTCAGCATTTCAGGGGAGTGGAATATGACAAAACTGTCGAGCAAGTGATTCGTGAACACACTGGGATGGAGATCCTTCTGCTACATGTACCACCACCTCGACATTATGGAAGAATGAAATATGACAATACATTCGAGGAAGTGATTCGTGAACATACTGTGATAAAGTGATTCAACTGCTATCACCTCAACATTGCAGAGGTGTGGAATATGACAAAACTAAGCATGAGAAATCTTTATGGCATTGCGTTATCTTAGAGAAAAAAAGAGAATTTCCACTCACCTGTTGGTCTTATCTGTCTCCAAATTCCATTTATCTGATCCCATTTCTGATTATTGTCAAGGTTGTGTATACAGAAGTGAGAAGCGTGGTAAATTCGGTTATCTGTTTTTTGCTATTGTTCAATCGTAATTAAGGTGCTACAGTACGTGGAGAGTGGATTGCAACTAAATCACCCGCGGAGTGGAGTTATCACCCAAGCTATAACTTTTAAATATTGTACAGATCGACAAAAAACACAAGCAATGTTTCAGCCAATGGACCTCCGGGTTTTACCCGGAGGTCCATTGGCTGAAACTTTGCTGGTGCTGGTAAGGCTTTGCAACAAATTTGCAATTATTGCTGGGGTGGAATCTCCACTCTGCGGGTGATTTAGTGATAATACACTCTCCACGTACTATATATTAGAGATGGGAAATCTAGGTCCAAAATAGTTTACATGTTGTTTTCGATGACATCAAAAATCTAAAAAAATGTTATAAATTTTCCTTTTTGCTGTTTAAAAGTGCGACGAATTGTTCATAAATACAGATGAGCAACAATAAGGTCACAAATTATTATTTTGTTCAGATTTATTACGACATAGAAAATAACCTGTATTTGATTTTAAGCTGACTTTCTATTACTTTTCTACCACTTTAACCCTTTGACCCAACGTAACCAATAGTCTACCAGAAAAACCAATTCCTTCTTCTGGCAGAGCGAAAACATGCACTGTTAAACCTTTACCCAATGTAACGGCCAAAACCGGCCAGCGCTATTCACAAAAATCGCCAATTAATTTTCATTATATTTTCATTTCTTTTTTGTCCCCAAAACATAGATTATGACGCCTCCTCTTTGGAACGAGCTCGTTCCAAAGAGGGGCAATAACCTTTATTTTTGCGACAAAAAATGAAAAAAAATGAATTATTCAAGAATTGTGTTTGCAAGTGTCATCTGCTTTCGAGAGTATCATCTGACTTAACCCTTTGGACGCGAGGGTCCGTTTTTCCAGTCCAGGAACATGATACAACTTCAGCTATAGATGATTTTCAAATACCTTGCCTCCATTACTTCTGTCGCCAAAATGCAACAGCAGATTTTCAGTATCCACTGGTATTCTATTCTATCAGTTTAGTTATTGATATGTATTAATTCGGATTTTATGCAACAGAATCTTCATTTTGATGTATAATATTCCTGTGCTATTTGCAGATTAGTCGAATTCCATTGCCAAGAGGTTGTTGTTGTTAAAAGATGTTAACCTTAGGTGGATATGGCCTTGATTGATGAAAAACAATACGTGTATCTTGACCTCTTACACGACGCAAATACATACAAAACATCACACCTGCAACTCGACTAACATTGTTGACTGTACAACTTTAACCCTTTGAGCACTGGTGGTATCTTCCATGTCAGTTCAATGGCAGCAATTGGAAGCGTCCGTATTCATTATTTGGGAGAAGACCAATCCATATTTCCAACGTGCAGCCTTGAGGCTGCACGTTGAAAATATGAATTGGTCTATCCCACATATCCACCTAGTAGACATCCTACTTTATGAAATTACGACGTATTATGTTCCTGGATCGGAAAGTGGACCCTTGGGTTCAAAGGGTTAATTGATGAAAAGCAATATGCCAATGTCAAATTAAAACTCTCCTCTCGACCTCGAACGCGTCATAAATACGTACAAAACATTCCACCTACAACTCGGCTAACTTTGTTGACTATACAACTTTAACCTTTTGAACATTGGTGGTATTTATTTATTTATTTATTTATTTATTTATTTATTTATTTATTTATTTATTTATTTATTTATTGCAGTTTTAACGACACTTTCGACAGCCAGGGTCACCCTCATGTCGGACAGGTTTACGGGTGGAGGAAGTCGGAGTACCCGGAGAGAACCTCCGAGCAAGGGCGAGCAACTGCCAGGCTCCCCAACATACTAAATCCACACAAGCAGGGCAAGTACACCATTGACGTGCAGTCCGCCCTGGTACACAAAGCCACCGCGCCCCCACGTGGGCAGTGGGGGTGAAGTGTCTTGCCGAAGGACACAACGCTGTTGCCGCGGGCGAGATTCGAACCGAGGACCTCTCGGCTTGCAGCCTGCACCCTACCTACTGAGCCGCCGCGCCCCTAAACATTGGTGGTACCTTCCATGTCAGTTCAATAGCAGCAATTGGGAAAGTCCATATTCATTATTTGAACATGCATGCTTGAGGCTGGTCGTTGGAAATATTGATTGATCTACCCCATGCATTCACTTTGCAGCCATTTTACGTAATGAAATTATAACGTATCATGTTTCTGTGTAAAAAGGGGGCTCACGGGTACAAAGGGTTAAACCCCAAACATACTTACACAGTATCAAGCCAGAAAATAAGCAGGCTGTCAGCAGCAAAATGAGGTCCCCAGAGGGTGAATTTAGTGATGCTACCCTGCATAGCAAGGTAGCATTACTAAATGTACCCTCTGTGAACCTAATCTGAATAAGGATCTCAAAACTTAACAGAAAGAAGTACCCAGAGGATAAATTGGCCCACTGTATGGGATAGCATCATCAAATTCACCTTCTGGAGACCTCATTCTGCAAATGTCAGACTGCTTATTGTCAGGCCTGTACAGTATTATTGTTTATTTGTTTGGTTAAATGTTGAGATGGTAGATTGGTAGAGATGCCAGAAAGAATCGCCAAGCAGCGATGTGTAACTGTTGCACTCTCCAACAGGCACACTCTGAAAAAAACAATACATTTTGGTATTCCAGGATACCACCAGTATATGAGATGCCTAAAACACCGAATATGGATAGCCTCCTCTATATTTTGTGCGTCTAATACCAAATGGATGGTTGTGGAATACCTAACGATCGATGAACAGGAGTTGAGTATCACATTTGATATCATTGAGTATCTAGAGTTTTTAGAGTGCAGGGTTTGCATTGGTTGGAGACAAGTGTACATTGGACGTATTGTACAACGCGCCACTGAGTTATCGAAATCAAGTGCGTCCCAATCACACAGCACAAAACGTGCAGGTCAAGATCAAATTTTCAACCTTTCGATCAGAAGTCCAATCCACTAACCAAAGAGACATACCACGCTGCGGGATAAACGGATCAGGATGCAACTGACTGACAATGGACTGTAAGATATTTATTATCAGGAAGGTTGTGAACACTGCTGCGCTTACGTTTATTAATCATTTAACATATTCCTCGGATAATACTTTATTGTCTGAGGTGGTGACTATTTTGCACAAACAATGTTTCGCCAACTAAATACACAGTCCGTGCCAGTACTATCTGCAATTAATCGAGAGTAATTTACCCTTTTGCTTGATATTATATACTATTAAAAAAAAGTAGGGGATATCCAGTCTGATGTTGATATTTTAAGAAAATGGTATTGGATACGCGCGATTGGACACATCAATGTGTTACCAAGTTTAGTGTGGATCGTGAATGTCAACGGCCCACGAAAACTTCGCTTAGGTCTTTCGCACGAGCGCCGCGTTAATGTCTGTGGGGTACGTTTTGAAATGTTCATTTGTACTGGGCGGGTTTTTTCGGAGGTCTCATCGTTCTTTTCTTTGTATAAACTCGTTCATCAATAGTTTCTGGTCGAAACGTCAGTTTTGAGGTATGCGAAGACTGCCACGTGACGAAAGTTTACGTGCCATTGGCATGTTGGAAGCTGACGACAGATAGACTGCAGTGGCTCATATTTCAACGTTACTCAATCGGTGATTAGAAGGTTGTGGTCATGCTACCGTCAGACAGGTAATGCTGATGACAGACGTCGGTCAGGTCGTCCAAGGGCGACAACTGATAACCAGGATCGTTTCATCCGAACCACAGCATGACGTAACCGCCATCAAAGTGCCTCAGAAATTGGACAGCAGCTGCACCGAGCAACAAATGTGCGAGTCAGTGGTCAGACTATCCGAAATCGCCTGCACAGCTGGAATTTCTACGCTCGACGACCTCGAATAATTCCACGTTTGACTGAACGTCACATCGTAGCAAGGAGTAATTGGTGTGGAGCACGATAGCGCTGGGACAATCGTCGGTGGAGCAACGTCATTTTTTCCGATGAATCGAGGTTCACTCTCGACTTCCACGACAGGCGACACAGAGAGTGGCGGCTCGCTGAACGAACGATACCATGACGTAACCGTTAGGCAACACGATCGTTTTGGTGGTGGATCGGTTATGATGTGGGGGGGGGGGGGGCATAACCATGACAAGCAGAACAGCATTACATATCATCCAAGGGCGTGTCACAGGGCGGAACTACCGTGACATGTTAGCAGCTCATGTGGTGGCATTTGCGCGACGTCACGGCCGTCGATTCGTTTTCCAAGATGACATTGCAAGAGCACACAGGGCCCGTGTCGCTACAGAGTTCCTCCGGGAGCATTACATCACTACACTGTATTGGCCAGCACTAAGTCCAGACCATTCACCAATCGAACACGTCTGGGATATGCATGGCAGGCGCCTACGACAACGCCAACAGCCCCCTGCCAATGTCCAGGAACTAGCCGCTGCACTGCAGGAAGAATGGAATAACACCAGCCAAGCCGATATTGGACGTTTGGTGAGGAGTATGCCACGTCGGATCTGCGCTTGTCTCGCGAACCGAGGAGGATCTACAAGGTATTGAGGTCTTGGACTGAAGGTGATAAATTCTCTGATTGACCGCCCATGTCTTCTACAGCTCAGTGCATGGAACGTGTGCTTGTCAGACACCCAACTATAGCTGAAATCATTCACCAGTTGTCACAGTGCAATGTTTCAACTGTCTTTTTGATGAAATAATAAATATATTTCTTCAAATATCTCACTTTTATCAAATATCCCCTACTTTTTTTGAATAGTATAATTGCATTCAGGAAGTCATGTTAGATTTGAAGAAGTGAGAATCGTGGGCCAAGTTGGCGGGACATTTCGTTTTCAAAGATCTACAACACCTGGTTGCTTTTTTCAAATCCGCAACTGATATAATTATAAAAAAAACACGATACTTTCACAGGAAAATATTCCATTGACAATGAAAAAAAACCTACTAGATAAAGTCTTCAGTTACAGCGTTACGGTTACAGCTATCAGTTAATCTCTGAGGTGCGAAGATTTTGAGTCTTTCAAAGTACAAATTTCCAAATTCTCAGAACAGAGGCCAATACTATAAGTCGTTTACAATTGTATTTTCTAGAATTCCATTTCTACTTATTAATTTTATTGTTGCCAACACACTAGACGTCCTTTCTGTCCAGTCCTAGTGGTGGAAGTGTTTTAGAGTGAACATCCTTTCTATTTCTATTCTCTGACGGTTGGTCAGCCGTATTTGGGGTTTCAGGGTTGGAGAAGACAATTTGTATGATGGGGTAATTAAGGTCCATTGGGTGGTGGTTGTTTTGGTTGAAGTGAATGGCCACGGGGTATCACGCTTATTCTTGAAATCCGCTATATGTTCGCAGATTCGAATGAGGATGTGTCTTTTAGGCTCTCCCACATATTGTTGTTTGCAGGAATTGCACGTGATGAGGTAGATGCAGTTTCTTGTCATACAGTTTGCGCGGGTCAGTCCTTTGTATTGCTTGGAGGTGATTGTGTTCTTGAACCAAATGTTTTAGGTAGATTATTGCATGTGACGCAGTTAGATATTAATATAACTGACTACAAAGAATCATTAGCATTTGAAAAGATATGGCAATTTGTCAACTGGCAAATTGCCATATCTGTGAAAATGCTAATGGTTCATTTCGAACCATTTAAACTCATAACTAGAAAATAAATTCTAGAAAAACCAATTGTAAAAGTTTATAGTATTGGACCCAGGTCTCACTTATGGTCGAGCGCCGGGTCCTGCAAAGGAAACACCTTACCGACCATGGTCAGGCCCGGTCGGAGACATTTTTGCATATACGAAGACACTTCGTGGATCATAATAATCCCTAATGTATCTAGAACAACAAAGGAGGCCTCTCCGGTTACGTTTCATACAGTCCGCCCTGGGCTGCTTTCAATGGAATCAAAACAGAACGCAATTTACAAAATGTGGTCGGGCTTTCCCGATACTTCAGAGCTCATTATGGTGAAGAGTTCGATACTTCTGAACTCATTTTCGTGAAGAGTTCCGTAAAAAACAGTTAATATCAGATGTTATGTACGAGATATGCTTCTACCTGACTGTCACAAAGATGTTTGTATTTGAAAGAATGACATAATATATACGTAAAATACCAATAATAGTCATCTTAATATCCAACTGGAACAGAAAGTCGACAAATATTATTTTCACACATCGTTGTATTCCACTGATGAAGTGTCAGCCTGAGAACACTTCTTTACAATTTCAGTGTTTTGAAACAATCCATGGAAGGATATATTCGTCAAGAGTATTGTGTTGTTCAGGTTGCTTGGAAATGTAAGGTCTGACGTTCTCTCGGAAACAGCTTTTGTGTTGGATTGTGAGATATTTCAAGAGTCTACCGTATGTAATTTAAACTACTCATGGGCCTGTATGTTCGCTTGAAAGGAGTAAAGAATTCCAATTGTATTGGTATTCTGTTCAGATATGAATGTTGAAGTTGAGTTCGCAAAACGCGTGTACCATATACATCAATTTGGGGGTAGGGCGCATCGGGAGATTTCCTGGTGGGATGACTGACCCAGTGGTACAGTCAATTGAACAGTATTGATCGGATTTTCCAATTTCTGCAAAGCTCGCTTTCCTTCTTGTTACATTTGTTCCCTAATTTTAACTGTTCTTGGTTTATGGTCACTACTAAAGACCATCACCCCTCGTCATCTATTTCTTCTCACAGAACAGTCAGCGTGGACTGGTCGTAATGCACCCGTAGACAGTGATGTCCACGCATGCGTTTACCAGGTAATAACTTAAGATCATCAGCAAAACTTGAATTAATGAAGTACCGGGTTGTACCCGGTGCTTCATAAGTTAAATTTTTGATGATTAATCATAAAATTAGTGTTTGGAGTCTAATATTATTTGCGTCCGTAGACATATTACTCATCCGTGGAAAGTGACCAGTCCACGGCGGCCGTACTGCATATAACCCTCGCCATCACCACTATCTCTCTAAATCAACTCCAGTAATTATGTGGTCAGTTAAAATCTGTTTCTTTCGGATCTCCATTTAATATTATTTGCGTCCGTAGACATATTACTCATCCGTGGAAAGTGACCAGTCCACGGCGGCCGTACTGCATATAACCCTCGCCATCACCACTATCTCTCTAAATCAACTCCAGTAATTATGTGGTCAGTTAAAATCTGTTTCTTTCGGATCTCCATTTAATATTATTTGCGTCCGTAGACATATTACTCATCCGTGGAAAGTGACCAATCCACGGCGGCCGTACTGCATATAACCCTCGCCATCACCACTATCTCTCTAAATCAACTCCAGTAATTATGTGGTCAGTTAAAATCTGTTTCTTTCGGATCTCCATTTAATATTATTTGCGTCCGTAGACATATTACTCATCCGTGGAAAGTGACCAGTCCACGGCGGCCGTACTGCATATAACCCTCGCCATCACCACTATCTCTCTAAATCAACTCCAGTAATTATGTGGTCAGTTAAAATCTGTTTCTTTCGGATCTCCATTTAATATTATTTACGTCCGTAGACATATTACTCATCCGTGGAAAGTGACCAGTCCACGGCGGCCGTACTGCATATAACCCTCGCCATCACCACTATCTCTCTAAATCAACTCCAGTAATTATGTGGTCAGTTAAAATCTGTTTCTTTCGGATCTCCATTTAATATTATTTGCGTCCGTAGACATATTACTCATCCGTGGAAAGTGACCAGTCCACGGCGGCCGTACTGCATATAACCCTCGCCATCACCACTATCTCTCTAAATCAACTCCAGTAATTATGTGGTCAGTTAAAATCTGTTTCTTTCGGATCTCCATTTAATATTATTTGCGTCCGTAGACATATTACTCATCCGTGGAAAGTGACCAGTCCACGGCGGCCGTACTGCATATAACCCTCGCCATCACCACTATCTCTCTAAATCAACTCCAGTAATTATGTGGTCAGTTAAAATCTGTTTCTTTCGGATCTCCATTTAATATTATTTGCGTCCGTAGACATATTACTCATCCGTGGAAAGTGACCAGTCCACGGCGGCCGTACTGCATATAACCCTCGCCATCACCACTATCTCTCTAAATCAACTCCAGTAATTATGTGGTCAGTTAAAATCTGTTTCTTTCGGATCTCCATTTAATATTATTTGCGTCCGTAGACATATTACTCATCCGTGGAAAGTGACCAGTCCACGGCGGCCGTACTGCATATAACCCTCGCCATCACCACTATCTCTCTAAATCAACTCCAGTAATTATGTGGTCAGTTAAAATCTGTTTCTTTCGGATCTCCATTTAATATTATTTGCGTCCGTAGACATATTACTCATCCGTGGAAAGTGACCAGTCCACGGCGGCCGTACTGCATATAACCCTCGCCATCACCACTATCTCTCTAAATCAACTCCAGTAATTATGTGGTCAGTTAAAATCTGTTTCTTTCGGATCTCCATTTAATATTATTTGCGTCCGTAGACATATTACTCATCCGTGGAAAGTGACCAGTCCACGGCGGCCGTACTGCATATAACCCTCGCCATCACCACTATCTCTCTAAATCAACTCCAGTAATTATGTGGTCAGTTAAAATCTGTTTCTTTCGGATCTCCATTTAATATTATTTGCGTCCGTAGACATATTACTCATCCGTGGAAAGTGACCAGTCCACGGCGGCCGTACTGCATATAACCCTCGCCATCACCACTATCTCTCTAAATCAACTCCAGTAATTATGTGGTCAGTTAAAATCTGTTTCTTTCGGATCTCCATTTAATATTATTTGCGTCCGTAGACATATTACTCATCCGTGGAAAGTGACCAGTCCACGGCGGCCGTACTGCATATAACCCTCGCCATCACCACTATCTCTCTAAATCAACTCCAGTAATTATGTGGTCAGTTAAAATCTGTTTCTTTCGGATCTCCATTTAATATTATTTGCGTCCGTAGACATATTACTCATCCGTGGAAAGTGACCAGTCCACGGCGGCCGTACTGCATATAACCCTCGCCATCACCACTATCTCTCTAAATCAACTCCAGTAATTATGTGGTCAGTTAAAATCTGTTTCTTTCGGATCTCCATTTAATATTATTTGCGTCCGTAGACATATTACTCATCCGTGGAAAGTGACCAGTCCACGGCGGCCGTACTGCATATAACCCTCGCCATCACCACTATCTCTCTAAATCAACTCCAGTAATTATGTGGTCAGTTAAAATCTGTTTCTTTCGGATCTCCATTTAATATTATTTGCGTCCGTAGACATATTACTCATCCGTGGAAAGTGACCAGTCCACGGCGGCCGTACTGCATATAACCCTCGCCATCACCACTATCTCTCTAAATCAACTCCAGTAATTATGTGGTCAGTTAAAATCTGTTTCTTTCGGATCTCCATTTAATATTATTTGCGTCCGTAGACATATTACTCATCCGTGGAAAGTGACCAGTCCACGGCGGCCGTACTGCATATAACCCTCGCCATCACCACTATCTCTCTAAATCAACTCCAGTAATTATGTGGTCAGTTAAAATCTGTTTCTTTCGGATCTCCATTTAATATTATTTGCGTCCGTAGACATATTACTCATCCGTGGAAAGTGACCAGTCCACGGCGGCCGTACTGCATATAACCCTCGCCATCACCACTATCTCTCTAAATCAACTCCAGTAATTATGTGGTCAGTTAAAATCTGTTTCTTTCGGATCTCCATTTAATATTATTTGCGTCCGTAGACATATTACTCATCCGTGGAAAGTGACCAGTCCACGGCGGCCGTACTGCATATAACCCTCGCCATCACCACTATCTCTCTAAATCAACTCCAGTAATTATGTGGTCAGTTAAAATCTGTTTCTTTCGGATCTCCATTTAATATTATTTGCGTCCGTAGACATATTACTCATCCGTGGAAAGTGACCAGTCCACGGCGGCCGTACTGCATATAACCCTCGCCATCACCACTATCTCTCTAAATCAACTCCAGTAATTATGTGGTCAGTTAAAATCTGTTTCTTTCGGATCTCCATTTAATATTATTTGCGTCCGTAGACATATTACTCATCCGTGGAAAGTGACCAGTCCACGGCGGCCGTACTGCATATAACCCTCGCCATCACCACTATCTCTCTAAATCAACTCCAGTAATTATGTGGTCAGTTAAAATCTGTTTCTTTCGGATCTCCATTTAATATTATTTGCGTCCGTAGACATATTACTCATCCGTGGAAAGTGACCAGTCCACGGCGGCCGTACTGCATATAACCCTCGCCATCACCACTATCTCTCTAAATCAACTCCAGTAATTATGTGGTCAGTTAAAATCTGTTTCTTTCGGATCTCCATTTAATATTATTTGCGTCCGTAGACATATTACTCATCCGTGGAAAGTGACCAGTCCACGGCGGCCGTACTGCATATAACCCTCGCCATCACCACTATCTCTCTAAATCAACTCCAGTAATTATGTGGTCAGTTAAAATCTGTTTCTTTCGGATCTCCATTTAATATTATTTGCGTCCGTAGACATATTACTCATCCGTGGAAAGTGACCAGTCCACGGCGGCCGTACTGCATATAACCCTCGCCATCACCACTATCTCTCTAAATCAACTCCAGTAATTATGTGGTCAGTTAAAATCTGTTTCTTTCGGATCTCCATTTAATATTATTTGCGTCCGTAGACATATTACTCATCCGTGGAAAGTGACCAGTCCACGGCGGCCGTACTGCATATAACCCTCGCCATCACCACTATCTCTCTAAATCAACTCCAGTAATTATGTGGTCAGTTAAAATCTGTTTCTTTCGGATCTCCATTTAATATTATTTGCGTCCGTAGACATATTACTCATCCGTGGAAAGTGACCAGTCCACGGCGGCCGTACTGCATATAACCCTCGCCATCACCACTATCTCTCTAAATCAACTCCAGTAATTATGTGGTCAGTTAAAATCTGTTTCTTTCGGATCTCCATTTAATATTATTTGCGTCCGTAGACATATTACTCATCCGTGGAAAGTGACCAGTCCACGGCGGCCGTACTGCATATAACCCTCGCCATCACCACTATCTCTCTAAATCAACTCCAGTAATTATGTGGTCAGTTAAAATCTGTTTCTTTCGGATCTCCATTTAATATTATTTGCGTCCGTAGACATATTACTCATCCGTGGAAAGTGACCAGTCCACGGCGGCCGTACTGCATATAACCCTCGCCATCACCACTATCTCTCTAAATCAACTCCAGTAATTATGTGGTCAGTTAAAATCTGTTTCTTTCGGATCTCCATTTAATATTATTTGCGTCCGTAGACATATTACTCATCCGTGGAAAGTGACCAGTCCACGGCGGCCGTACTGCATATAACCCTCGCCATCACCACTATCTCTCTAAATCAACTCCAGTAATTATGTGGTCAGTTAAAATCTGTTTCTTTCGGATCTCCATTTAATATTATTTGCGTCCGTAGACATATTACTCATCCGTGGAAAGTGACCAGTCCACGGCGGCCGTACTGCATATAACCCTCGCCATCACCACTATCTCTCTAAATCAACTCCAGTAATTATGTGGTCAGTTAAAATCTGTTTCTTTCGGATCTCCATTTAATATTATTTGCGTCCGTAGACATATTACTCATCCGTGGAAAGTGACCAGTCCACGGCGGCCGTACTGCATATAACCCTCGCCATCACCACTATCTCTCTAAATCAACTCCAGTAATTATGTGGTCAGTTAAAATCTGTTTCTTTCGGATCTCCATTTAATATTATTTGCGTCCGTAGACATATTACTCATCCGTGGAAAGTGACCAGTCCACGGCGGCCGTACTGCATATAACCCTCGCCATCACCACTATCTCTCTAAATCAACTCCAGTAATTATGTGGTCAGTTAAAATCTGTTTCTTTCGGATCTCCATTTAATATTATTTGCGTCCGTAGACATATTACTCATCCGTGGAAAGTGACCAGTCCACGGCGGCCGTACTGCATATAACCCTCGCCATCACCACTATCTCTCTAAATCAACTCCAGTAATTATGTGGTCAGTTAAAATCTGTTTCTTTCGGATCTCCATTTAATATTATTTGCGTCCGTAGACATATTACTCATCCGTGGAAAGTGACCAGTCCACGGCGGCCGTACTGCATATAACCCTCGCCATCACCACTATCTCTCTAAATCAACTCCAGTAATTATGTGGTCAGTTAAAATCTGTTTCTTTCGGATCTCCATTTAATATTATTTGCGTCCGTAGACATATTACTCATCCGTGGAAAGTGACCAGTCCACGGCGGCCGTACTGCATATAACCCTCGCCATCACCACTATCTCTCTAAATCAACTCCAGTAATTATGTGGTCAGTTAAAATCTGTTTCTTTCGGATCTCCATGTAATATTATTTGCGTCCGTAGACATATTACTCATCCGTGGAAAGTGACCAGTCCACGGCGGCCGTACTGCATATAACCCTCGCCATCACCACTATCTCTCTAAATCAACTCCAGTAATTATGTGGTCAGTTAAAATCTGTTTCTTTCGGATCTCCATTTAATATTATTTGCGTCCGTAGACATATTACTCATCCGTGGAAAGTGACCAGTCCACGGCGGCCGTACTGCATATAACCCTCGCCATCACCACTATCTCTCTAAATCAACTCCAGTAATTATGTGGTCAGTTAAAATCTGTTTCTTTCGGATCTCCATTTAATATTATTTGCGTCCGTAGACATATTACTCATCCGTGGAAAGTGACCAGTCCACGGCGGCCGTACTGCATATAACCCTCGCCATCACCACTATCTCTCTAAATCAACTCCAGTAATTATGTGGTCAGTTAAAATCTGTTTCTTTCGGATCTCCATTTAATATTATTTGCGTCCGTAGACATATTACTCATCCGTGGAAAGTGACCAGTCCACGGCGGCCGTACTGCATATAACCCTCGCCATCACCACTATCTGTTTCTTTCGGATCTCCATTTATTTCTCAACAAGACGAATCTTGATAAGGGGAGAAGAGTAAATGTCCCAAACAAGATGATCCCAACAAGAGGAATTCCAACAAGATGAATCTGAGACGAAAATAGTTCGATCTTTAAAATAAAAAAAATAATTTTCAAGACGTCTTGAGGTGTTGATCCATAATCCCAACTGACTAATATTCCAACTACAGTACGGCCACTGGTGACTGGTCAGTTTCCACGAGTGGGCAATATTTCCACGGACGCAATAATATGAGAATCCATAAAAAAAACCTAACTGTGGTATTCCTCCATAAAAAGTTCCATCCGGGAAAAAATCGCTTGCCAAACACGCTCTGCTTATTCGTGTGATATTTTGCAGATGCCTGTTCCCGTTATATTTATATTGACCCCTCCCAACTGAATACTCGTAGTTACCTCTTTCAACTGCACTAAGTAGTTTGCCGTCATCCCCCACCCCCTCTCGACTTTCGATTACGTTCCACTTTACAACATACGAGTAACACCTTGCTTTTGTTGTTCATTTCGAGCATCCATGTTTTACACATCTGCCACCAAGTGCCAGTATTTTCTCTAAACCCTATTTACTTTCGGACGCTAGTACTATATCATCAACAAAATAACACTGGGATCATCATGTCCCCAATTGGAATCGCCCGAAGGACCCCCCCCCCCCCCATGCAAACTGAATAGGTAAAAGTTTAAACCCCTCTCTGGGCCTATTTCCACAGGGGCCCGTTTTGTTTTAACGCTACCCAGACTGAGCACATCTTTAAACAGTACTCCCATAATTCCAACAAACACCTCCCGCGACAAAAGCCTCCGGCTTTTAACACATACTCTTCCTCCATGTGCTTTCTAACATCCAGACGGCCATAAATCTTTACGATTTGGCATTCGTTGATTCTTTTAACCCTTTACCTAACCTGAAAAGCAGGCGACACTTGCAAAAATAATTCTTGAATAACTAATTTTTTTCATTTTTTGTCTCAAAAACATAGGTTATGACCCCTCGTTGGAACGAGCTCGACAGACAAAAAATGAAAAAAATAATGAAAATTAATTGGCGATTTTTGAGAATAGCGCTGGCCGGTTTTGGTCGTTACGTTAGGTAAAGGGTTAATTGAAAAGATTGTCCGTGACTCCCCTTCCTTTTCTGAAACCATTCTGGATCCCTCACCCTAAAAATCCCTTCTCTTCGATTACCCCTTCTTGTCTTCCATATAGGACTTTGCAGAAGCAGTACACCAATATGGCTATTGTCTGAAATGTGTTTGACAAACATATTTGTTGAAGGCAAGAAAGATTCGGTAACACCAAGTCTCAGCTGAGAAACATTTCTTGTGCCGCCTCAAAGAAAATGAATGTTTATGGTATTTTATGGATTCAATCATCTGCACTATTTCGGTTGATCGGAAAAGCGAACCGTTGGTTTGCCTTTCCAACCAAATGAAATATTCCAGACGAATGAATCTCAAACTAGGCGACGGACTATTAAAGAGCTAGACTGGTTTCAGGCCATAACAGCGTCGAATTACTTACATAATTAGACTGGTGTCCCGGGAGCTTGGTTTGAAATAGCAGCTTCATGCAGTAAAGACGTCAACTTCCAGCGTTGAAGATACATGTGAAGATATATAAAATGGAACTCCAGTCAAGACTAACTGGACCTCAGATTTAGAGATTCGTAATCGGCCTCTCTACAGTAAATGTTGTGCAACCTGCATATTGGACATGGATTACACAGTGATAACTCTACTGAAACCGGACAATAGTAACGAATATTGGGGACAAGGGAAGGAACACGGACTTCATGGCTTGCAATTGTGTCATGGTTATTTCACCCGATCCATGAAAGTTAAACGCTTCAAGTCAGTTCAAGTGGGTAATTGTTAATTTTGTAAGCCCACTGCAAGCGAGACAAAACTATTCTTTTGCAACCAGTCGAAAACTTTCTTACGCTTCTAGCGTAAACTTTGTTAAAACTCAATCAACCCAATCAGAGAATCGCTTGGAATAAATTATTTGAACCAATGAATTCACTGCATCTTAGTGGCCCATTCGTCTTAAAGAAATGATGGTTCTTGCGATTTGCCAATCTTCGTCTGTTAGAAAATTTCCCCAACAAGCTGCTGTAGCTAAAGAACATCAAGGTAAGATACGAGTGGTATCTCGACAGGTTTTTCAACGGAAGGTTTTTAACTTCATCCGTGAATTCTCACATAATGAATCAAATCACCGAAACGACCCTCTGTTCAGAGCAAGGACTTTCGAAACTAGGAACTATTAGTCCTTTCTGGAACACTGTCCCCTCCATTTTCAGGTCATCCAAGCTCCCCATTCGAATAATCTCGGATTTTTCCCAGCTTCTGTATGAACTTTAGGGACTTTATACCGATAAGTTAACGGACCATGGTCTGTTATTGAGTGTTAAATCAGGGAAGGGATTCTTCTGCCCTCTTTGGGAAAGGGTCCGGGGTTCATGCAATTGGGAATTTTCACGTCATGAAGGTTCCAATTGGGAATTTGTTTGGGAGAAGAAACACACAAAGAATAAGACGTTATCTTTATATTGAACAGAGAATATTAATACAGAAGCTACTACATATATAGTACATCTTATACGCTTTATAACAAACAGTAGCATGAAATAATGATCAGTCTCTGTAATCTCTATCAAATAAATTGTTCCTGTACTATTAATGATTAAGATATTTATAGTCAACATTCTGTGTCTTTGCAGTTGTGTCTAGGCAAGTCTTGGCTGCCTATGTAGGCAGCCAAGACTTGCCTAGAAACAAATGACAAGGTTCCCCGGATGTAACTTGCAAACGTATCTAAAAACTTCCTGCTGCGGCACCTATTTTTGTTGCAATAAAAATGGTGAAAGTCAAAATTAGACCTTCAAGGATTAAATTTTTATTTGAATGAAGACTGAGATTGGGAAATTTTGGGTTTTATTCATGAAAAATCCTGCCAAAATACCATTGGGAAAGGGTCCCATATTCGGCCCGTGTAGACACCTACACTAACCCCTGTAAATGATTATTGAACATTGAAATTGTTGTGGTTTATGTTAAAAGGGAAGCTATTCTCAGAACAGGGGTAAAAATTCAGAAGCCCGTAATAATAAAACAAAGGCATGCAAAAGGGCACACAAAAAGCTGTATAACACCACCATTACATACAAGATGTGGTATAGACACTGCAGGCTGATTTTGAGCACAAAATACAACAAAATTTGGTTCCAAAAATACTTAAAATAATATGCCGAAATAATTCCAAATAAATCAACTGCTACGTGGAAGAAACACAGAACTGGCAGGTATGCAGACTGGAATTTTGAATATTACATCCATCGGTTGTAAAAAAGAAAATTATCTAATGCAAACAAAACATGTTTCAGTTTTTCACTCAAAACACCAGAAGGTACAACCTTATCAGTAATTTATGACCAAGCAGGATTGTTTACCTACATCAATATGCACTCCAGAGCATTTTGATGACATAAATGCCAATCTCCAAGGACCCATCGGATCTTTGTCCCCGTACTAGTAGGGGGCCAAACAGATCTGATTAATCAAGTTTTCACAACTGATTATCACTAGTAAGTCATACCAGTTCTTTCGAATTGTTTTAACATATTAGCACTCCGTTAATTATCTTTATACCCCAGGTCTTTTGCAGGCTGGTAACATGCATACCTGATAAAACAATAGACAAGGTGTTCAAGTTATCATGCATGTTTTTAGATTGCCCCAATTTCACAGGTGTCCCCAAATTTGAGAAGGTGAGAGGGCATAAAGAAAAAATTATAAATTCTCTGTGCTTATTCTGCATTTTAGAAGAACTTCCATCATAATATGACCACAGAAACACAAAGAAAGGCATGACAATAAAACATAACAGGGTAAAACTGTTATTTCTGGTTTTAATGTCCCCAAATTAGGGCAAAACGATGTCCCCAAAATAAAAGAATTTAAAGGCCTGCAATTACGCCATCTTAACACCCCTAGTCCACTTATCAAACCTGTCTGTGCACTTCGGCGAATATATCAGTAAGTTACCTACTGAGCTTGGGGTATTTATGAATTTGAACAACCCACCCGTTGCTGTAACAGTTTCTCACTGCACCTGGCCAGGTTGTTCAAATTCATGAATACCTCCAGCTCAGTTATTAACTAATACACCATTGTGTTAAATAACATCATTCAGTCTTTGGTGAATCAAAGTCAAGTCAACTTGTTATATCTTTTTTGATTTATGTCAACGAGTACAGTTACACAAGATACATATGGCTTACTGTGCGATTTATAGACAACTCTGATGTTAATGCATGTATGCAGAAGGTTAAAATCACACTTTTTAGTACATTAATTTTTTTCCCTTTCAGAATGGGGCTTGTAAAACGGGGAAGGAAACATGGGCAAAAAAAGAACAGAAAGCAAAATATTCACTGGTGGCAAGGCTAGAGTGTTTTATGACATGAAGCATCAGCTCAAAACCTCTGAGCAAGGGCCATCTACAAACATAGAAAGGAATGTTACCAGTAACCTCTGTCTGCAAGAGGTTCTGCACCACAGCAAATTCTGCAATGTGAAGGTAATTTTTATATTTTATTTCGTCAGAAACAGATTAGTGGACTGATCTTGATAACAGTCACTACATGAGAACACAAGTGCCTGAAATCATCTGTTAGGATACTTTCTTTGAAATTGAATTTCTTGTTAGAAACATCCAGATTTTTAACAGTTCATGTGTTTGAAGACAATGTTATTGGTCTGTTGGAAAGTGCTGAGAGCCTCTTTACTCTAGCAGTCCTTTATATTACCCTAAAATCAAGGCAGTAAAGGTTGTGCTGAAATTAGGAGATGGATACCAACAGCTTGTTGTAACATTCTAAAATATAGATATTCGTTAAAAAATAATTGTGCATGATGCAAAATAGGTCTTAGAAAGCCCTGTATTGTATTCTATTTGTATGTATATTGACTAATAATATGTTGGGCTCATTTTTCACTTGAATCGGATGTGCACAAAATTAGGTCAATATAAAGGTCCGTACTCTTGTGTTCCAAACAATCATACCGGTACTATATATTTTTCAGCATTTTTCGCCCCTTATGAACCTTATTTGAGCCAGTATCTTTTCCCCATTATCAGACAGCAAAGAGCTGAAATGAATTTGTCTCTAAAATGGTTTAACGGTTCCATCCAACTGAAGTTTTCTGAACATCCTAGACTGTTTTATCAAGTGATTGACTTATTTAATGAGTGGAGATTCGTGAATATAACTTCTCTTCATTACAATGTTCTACACGCTGTTATTATACCCCACTTTTTTTTCAAAAAGTGGGGTATACTGGACTACGCCTGTCCGTGTATCTGTGCGTCCGTCCATACGTCAGTTTTTTTTTCTTTGTATATTTCATACAGTTACACATGTATTTGCTGGGGGGTTTGAACACTGAGAGTAATGAAGAAGGATAGCTATTCAAGCTTATTTTAAACTGGATTCAAACTGGAGGACTTGTATGTTGTCCATATTGCATGATACAAAATAAAAGACTGCATTATCATCTGTGTTCCAGTGTCACAAGTCACTACAATCAGCAGAAGATATGATGTAGATTCGGTAATACTTTAGTCTGAAAACTATGAAGAGTAACAAGGTAACAAGCGTATGCTTCTATATCTAAAACACTTCTAGGAGTTAGCTCCCTTGATAAACAAAAACACTTCATGTTCACTGTTCTCGTGAGCATAGTTTCTGAAAGTGTCTTTCTAGGAAAGTGTGTCGTCTGAAAAGTATAGCAGAAAAAATGCACATCCAACCCCCACCAGTCCCTGCCAACCCACTCCCACTTGTAAACGCTGTCGGAAGCAGTATGTTGGTCAAAGTCAAAATCCATTCCGAGAATGTGATACTAGACACAAACAGGATATAAAACACAATGCTGATGCCCAGTAGCACATTTTAACCATCCAGGCCATTCTTTGGACGATTTCGAAAATCCAATCTGTTGAATAACCACCAATTAAAGACACATTAGTAGAAACGGATGATTTAGATGTAGCAGACGAAATTTTAAGTTATTTCAAATAATCTATATTTTACGTTGTTTTGATTTACTTAGCCCTTTTATATTGAATACAGTATTGTGTGTGATTAGAAATGAGTTTATGGGTTGTTGTCACAGGCATCCATAGGTGTTCACAGGTTTTTTAGGTCATGTGATGTCGACAGGACTTTTGGTTGGTTGGTTTGGCAATTCTTGATAGAAAGTCAGTTGAGATTGTTATGTAAAGGTTCTGTTTTCTTCGAGGTTTTATTCTGGTATTTTTGGTTAGTATGTATTCAGGTTTATTTATTTATTTATTTCGACTTTCATTTCGATTATCTATTTATTCTTTATTTGCCTCGTATTTTCGTTAGATTGAATTTTAAAAGACAGACTGACGAGACTGACGAATTACACAAATAATGTTCACTTAACAGATTGCATAAACGGTTATGGGATTGTTATTTTGCAGCTCATTTGCACAGCACAGTTAGAATGGTTTTATGGTATGATGACTGGATGATGAGATGGTGATGGACATGTTGAGTGGGACTTAGATCCACAATCTGGTAAGAAAAGTATATATTTTGGAATAAGTTGTGTTTGTGTATGTTAAGGTCTTTAGTAAATGTGGATTTTTATTAATTTGTTTTAAGCATGCAATGAAATATTTTAATGAAAGAGGGATCTATTAGTGATGATTATTATTTATATGTTAGTACATATGTGCTTATAGCCATGGATACTGGAAGTGACATTAAGCACCAATAATATAGGTACAGGACTGTTGGGTCCCTGCTTTGCTTGTATCTGGTTATACACGAGGTTCAAGCAATGCTGGTATACAGTTGACAGCGTGCAATATTTGGCTACTGCTCTCCAATATTTGGAGAATTGTCCCTTGGTAAAGTTGTGTTCAACAGTTGTATACTACACTTAGGTGCTTATTTATCACAACAATATTGATTTCAGGGAAAGATATGTGATAATGCTTATGATCATTGTTAATGTTTTAATGTTAGACTAATATTGCCTTCCTTCCAGTTCCTGAAAGCGTGTTTATTGTAAACAAATTGTCTAATTATGTGTACATTTCTGTATTTCAGACTCCCTCATTATTTGATGATGATTAAATAGTACATACATGTACGTCTGAGTTAGTTGTGGCACAGCCCTATTGGCCATGAGGTTATGGTCTGTTTCATAGAGAAAAACGTGAAGCTTTTTTGATCAATATGCTTCAAACCCTGTGGCCATTTGGTATGAACATATCAGCATGAGAATGCGAAAGAAGGTCCATCATTCCTTTCCCTTTAACATACAACAGAATGGATATCGAAATAGCAAAAATATAAACAAACTCTAAATTAAATGAACCTTTGAATCTTCGACCTGTTATCGCCTGTAAGAAAAACAAACGCTTGCGTAACATACTTGTAAGGATTAATAACATCAGTTATTACCAGTCAGTTTAACCAGTTCCTAAGCTCATCACTTGTGTGTGAATGCAGAAAACCAGAGCTGTATTGAAAACAAAATTCAAATGTAATAATGATTTATGTTACAAGTTGCAAAGATACATATTTTCTTACTGATTGGTATTGATATCTATCTGTGGGCCAAATCACTTTTAACTTTTTAGCTCTAAAATTTGCTGACTTTGTTCACAGTCTATGTTCTGAATTAACGAAGACACACGCTGAAAGAAAAATATGAAAGAAATGCCTAGATGAGACATAATGATTTTTGGGGCCCTGAAAAGGGGTTAGAACTTAGAAAGATGGCCATACCAATGAAATTGCGAGAGGAAAAGGGGTATGAGAAGAGGAGGGGAAGGGTGTCATGTAAAACTCAGAATCTCATAATAAGATTTTAATATTTTTAAATATTTATTCTATGTATATTGTTCATTATTGGCATTTTTCCATGCATATTTCAGTTACCATACCCATGTACAGCACTGCAACAGCATATTCGAACTGAAATGACCTAAACTTGTCTTGTCATCAGATTGATCTTGTATGTATATATGGAATGTTGTATGGTGTACATCCAATGACAGACTGACAGCGATACATTTCAACCGGCTCACATTACAATTTATGGGCCATTCGGCAACCAACCGACCCACTTTACAACTTGCCAGCCCATTCAGCGATCGATCGATCCCCACCTGAAATTTAACTCCTACCTAACGAATCAAAATATACGCCCTTGTAATTTTCAAAAATCGCCATTCAAATTTCGTTATTTTGTCATTTTTTCTTCTTCCACCCCATAGCAGATGAACCCTGATTGGAACGAGCTCGATGAGTTCATTCCAATGAGGGAGCATACGTTATGGGTTGGGAGCAGAAAAAATGCATTTTATTCTTTAACTGGCAGAGTGCTGAATTATTTTTGGTCATCAAAATTTGTTCACATACTATGTAAATAGTATTTGCCTTGTTACAATTTATGGGAGAGTGCCAATAGGCACTGTCCCATAAATTGTAACAATGCAAATCCTAACAGTCTAAATAATTTCACTTCAAAGGTGATATGAACAACATCCACAGAATATGAAGCCTTTAAGTTGTGGTACCGACACTTCAGAATAAAGCCCAAATATGGGCTTCCAGCACTCTACTAGTTAATAAATTTTGCTTATAAGCAGTGGATAAGGGTTTAATCATGTGTAGTTTTCTTGCTCAATCTCAACCCATTCTTAGCATTCCCGTAATTTTAAAATCTTTTCCTCAACCTTCGAGGGCATCTGCTGATCAGGAAATACCACTGAAAAATACAACTTCCCAATATATCAGTCCGCTTCTGTATACATCTCACTGTCAGTTCGAAAATTAACACAAGAGTTTAAAAACATTTTACTTTGTTTTTCAGTTTGGACAGACAGCTTGGGATAATGGAGAGAAAACAGGGCATAGTGAGATGGGATCAATCACATCCCCAGTTTCAACAAAATATCAAAATTGTACTGCAGAAACGGGTGGTTTCTCATTTTAGTGAATTGTACAATCCAACTTCCGAGAGAAATTATATGCTAAATTTGATGAAAAAATATGCAAGTAAATAAACAAATTATAGAGTAAAAATCCCGCTGAGGATCACAGATCCAATGTCGAGTTGTGACCTTGACCTTTGACCTGGCGAGTCCAAGGTCAATAGGGTTCTTCCTCGCACCAAGGCCAACACACCTATGAAGTTTCATGACTCTAGGTTGAACCACTATCAAGTTCTCATCCGGAAACCAATTGTTGCGATATACTATGTTCAAGGTCACTGTGACCTTGACCTTTGACCTGGTGAGTCCAACATCAATAGGGTTCTTCCTCGCACCAAGGCCAACATACCTATGAAGTTTCATGACTCTAGGTTGAACCACTATCAAGTTATCATCCGGAAACCAATTGTTGCGATATACTATGTTCAAGGTCACTGTGACCTTGACCTTTGACCTGGTGAGTCCAAGATCAATAGGGTTCTTCCTCACACCAAGGCCAACACACCTATAAAGTTTCATGACTCTAGGTTGAACCACTATCAAGTTATCATCTGGAAACCAATTGTTGCGATATACTATGTTCAAGGTCACTGTGACCTTGACCTTTGACCTGGTGAGTCCAAGATCAATAGGGTTCTTCCTCGCACCAAGGCCAACACACCTATGAAGTTTCATGACTCTAGGTTGAACCACTATCAAGTTATCATCCGGAAACCAATTGTTGCGATATACTATGTTAAAGGTCACTGTGACCTTGACCTTTGACGTAGCGAGTCCAAAATCAATAGGGTTCTTCCCCTCACCAAGGCCAATCTACCTATGAAGTTTCATGAATGTGAGTTGAACCATTATCAAGTTATCATCCGGAAACCAATTGTTTAAGATTTACTATGTTCAAGGTCACTGTGACCTTGACCTTCGACGTAGCATGTCCAAAATCAATAGGGTTCTTCCTCCCACCAAGACCAACCTACGTATGAAGTTTAATGAATGTGAGTTGAACCACTATCAAGTTATCATCCGGAAACCAATTGTTTACGCCCGCCCGCCCGCCCGCCCGCCATTCACCAAACTATAAGTCGAGTTTGACTTCGTCACAACTCGACTAAAAATCATTTGATTACATGTGGCCTAATGTTTTTATAGGTATCTGAGTAGTGCTTGATTTATTTGCATTAGTGGGTGCCGGATGGATCACAGTATACGGCTTTTTGAACCCTGATCTACTGGCTAATTGTTTTCTAACATTTATGTCTTTACAACTTATCTAGGAATCAATCCCTAGCTTGTTAGTTCTTTGTGATGGCAGTAAATAAAGGAAATCACTGTATGAACACAAATACTATTGGTTAGTTTCTTACTTCGACTGTCAGACAGCCACCCACCCATGCATCCACCGAGGATCCACCTGTTCTACTCCATCCATCAACCCACCCACCCATCTTTGTACACACACCCATACCCACACCTTAAAATCCTCAGTTCATCAGTGAATGAAAGTCTTTATTGTTGCTGTGTTTATCATATGTGAAATTTAAAATATTTTGCAAATGTTTACTCAGTTGATGTCAGATTCAAATGCTTTTGAACTGAAGATTTTTGAAAACAAAATTAAATTTAGTTTATACATTATATTTCCAGTTAATGTAAGAATTTGTTTCTCTTTACAGGTGGTCAATAAGTAGCCATGAGAATATCCAGAGAGCTAAAGAGAATAAATAAAAACATTACTAAATTCATCAAAACATACAATGACTGGAATTTTGAGAAAAAAAACTTCTCCAGAAAATCTTGATTATAAGAATGTGAAACTTCCTGACTTCTGGACATTCTTGGATAACTCACCCGTTTCTGCTGATAATACTTCTTGTGCACCACTCTCTGTAAAAAAAGACTGTATCATCATGAAAGAGAGAGTTAAGAGATGTGCAGAAGAGAGGAATTTAGTGTGCCAAGAGATGAAAAGCGGTCTTCTGTTTTATAAAGCCCAGCACTCCTTTTTAATTGATGCCCTCGAAGCAACTCCATGCATTGCTTCCAAAGCATTAATCATTGACGAAGGTTTGTTTATTGAAACAATGTTCACATTTTAGTGCAGCCTTTTTGGCTCACCAACGATAGTTGTGTGAGCCTATGGCTTAGCCCTCTTGTCGGCGTCTGCGTCCGGATTCAAACATCTTGAACTTTTGTGTGCAGGTTTTGATTTTTTTTTTTTTTTGATTTTGCTTTTTTTATATGTCACCATGCTTTTCAGGGATAATAATATTTTATTCAACCCTTTCCATGCTTAGTTACTTGAATTTTGGACTTTTGTGTACAGGTTTTTGACTTTTGTGAGCTGATTTTGATATTTGTCTTTCTTTTCTTCCAAGGAGTAATTTACCTTGCAGTTTCTTACAATGGTTCCAGTTTTATGTTAGAATGCTTCTTAGGGCCAGTATTATATTATTTAACCCTTTCACTGCTTATTTACCTTCATTTTTTACTTTTGTGTGCCGGTTTTTGACATTTGTGTGCATGTTTTGACTTTTGTGTGCATGTTTTTGACTTTTGTGTGCATGTTTTTGACTTTTGTGTGCAGGTTTTTGACTTTTGTGTACAGGTTTTTGACTTTTGTGTACAGGTTTTTGACTTTTGTGTGCAGGTTTTTTGACTTTTGTGTGCAGGTTTTTGACTTTTGTGTGCAGGTTTTGGACTTTTGTGTGCAGGTTTTTGACTTTTGTGTGCATGTTTTTGACTTTTGTGTGCATGTTTTGGATTTTTGTTTGCAGGTTTTGGACTTTTGTGTGCAGGTTTTTGACTTTTGTGTGCAGGTTTTTGACTTTTGTGTGCATGTTTTTGACTTTTGTGTGCATGTTTTTGACTTTTGTGTGCAGGTTTTTGACTTTTGTGTGCAGGTTTTTGACTTTTGTGTGCAAGTTTTTGACTTTTGTGTGCATGTTTTGGACTTTTGTGTGCATGTTTTGGATTTTTGTGTGCATGTTTTTGACTTTTGTGTGCAGGTTTTTGACTTTTGTGTGCATGTTTTTGACTTTTGTGTGCAGGTTTTTGACTTTTGTGTGCATGCTTTTGACTTTTGTGTGCAGGTTTTTGACTTTTGTGTGCAGGTTTTTGACTTTTGTGTGCAAGTTTTTGACTTTTGTGTGCAGGTTTTTGACTTTTGTGTACAGGTTTTTTGACTTGTGTACAGGTTTTGGTAATGGTCTTTTCAAGTGGAGTTTTATCTTATTGGCATATTGCCATGGTGGTTACTGTAACATTTTCAGAGTAATTTTCTCAATTTTAACCCTTTTGATTTTCAGGCCACGTTTCTCAATTTTAACCCTTTGAAGCAAATGTTATTGAAGACTCTGCAATATTTTCTCAAGATGTATTCTCTTCCGATGAGGATGTTTTTTCATATAACCATTTCATTTTTTTTTTTTTTTGAGCAATTGACTATCACTAAAATTCAAAAAGAAATATTTCAGGTCTCTATATATGTCTTCATATGGAAAGCTACAAATCAAAGTAATTACATTTTTAAATCATTACATTTGTCATTGTTTCTATGGTATTTTAGGAGTACTCTGATGTGTGTAATAATAGTGGTGGCTGATTAAGGGGCGGGATTTTTTTCTGGAAGTAATAATAGTTATGAAATTATTTACCTTTATTCATCTGTGCATAATAATATTGATTCCTAGGATTTTTCTAGGAACTTACAAATAGTGTAGCACTTTGATTAGGGATATTAGAGTATTGAATGTCTTGGTTCTTTACATATACAGCACAATACTTCAACCAATGTTCATTGCACTGTCATATTGGTATGTAGGGAAGTTATTAGAACTTTTTTATTTGATTTCTATACTTGAATAATTTACTTTTGGGCCTATTTAATTAACACCTGTTTGGCTCACCAACGATAGTTGTGTGAGCCTGTGGGAAAACCCTCATGTAGGCATCCACATTTCTACATTTTGAACTTTTGTGTGTAGGTTTTGATTTTTTCCAATTTAATGTTTGCATACTTTTCAGGGATTTTAATATTTTATTTTACCATTTCCATGCTTATTAACTTGAATTTTTTACTTTTGTGTGCAGGTTTTGGACAGCCACACTTTACATTGGCCACCCGTTGGTGAGCCACAGGGATACTAATACCCCTTCTAGTTCTGCATTCGTAGATTTTTCTGAAAAGCTTGACATTTTTTCATCACCATGTTGGCTTACTGAATGACTCTCAGCACAGTGATAACATTTCAGAAAATATTAATTCACATGCACTTTCTGATCAAATAGACTTGCCTGAAAATGATTCCTTTATAGATATTGAAGATCTGAATGATGATACAGACTCTTTTTCATCAGATGAAGATGATGACTACAGTGGTGATGATGGTCTTTAATGATTTCAACTGACAGAGGGCTACGTTTTTTCTCACAAAGATTTGATGGTAATGTATCAAGCACAAAATCTGATTCATGCCAGGGAGTCTTATGTGTGAGCCAATTTGTGTGTCGTGAAAACATTTTTACCAACAAAAAATCAGAACCAAGGACATTTTGTCGAATTTTCATCTTTTGATGTTCTTCGTTTAATACCCCATCAGGAGAGCCGATTTAAAATTAAGTGGAAACCCAGGACGTCTACAGTCGTCCTCTGTTAGCATCAGGCCGGATGCCAGGAGACCCTTTTCCATCCAACATAGGGGTGAGGGGATAAAATTTTCCGACAGTTTTCCACGGAAAAAACCCCAGATGTGCAAGCTTCCAATGGGATAAAATTAAACTGACATCAGATGATTTTGTTTGATTAATCGAATTCAGTCAATAACCATGTGCAAACTCTACAGAAGTTGATCTGTTGATGAGGTTTTCACTAAATTCAAAAGTATCTTAGAGCGACTGTAATCTAATGGCTTCAAGTTGCAGGACATGTGTCAGCAAAAACAATTTACCAACAACAAAAAATAAGAACCATGGTCATTTTGTCAAACCATCCTCTTTTGATTTGATGTTTTTTTGTTCAATACCTCCTCAGGAGAGTTTATTTAAAAATAAATTAGAAACTGAGGACAGGGTTTGTACCCCCCTCCCCCCCCCCCTCCCCGACACCTTCGAATCCCGGCAGGAGATCAGAAACCAACATTCCAAATTCCTCTAAAATATGATTGTGTACTTTCAAAAACATACACACAAACACCGTTTGATCCCTTCAGAAAGTTTGTCATTGCATTTGGAAGCATCATTTTCACACTGACTGTACATGTGTGTTCAACAAAGCACTTGGTCATATTTTGATTTTGGAGGTCGGTGGTGTGGGGGGCATGATTCAACCCAATGAGTAATAGAGAAACATTGAAAACCTCCTTTTCTCATAAAAACACTGACTGATCCAAATGTCCTTTCAGTTAGCAAATAATCTGATCATAATCACTAATAAGTTTGTTCCAATCAAATGTGAAATGTTTTGGGTCCAGAATGGAGTTCCATTTCAGCACTGTGAAATGGAGGAAATTTTTCAAAAATATATTCTTGTCACAAACCACTATTCCAAATGATTTTTATGTGTGATATATGACATCTTGTGAAGGAATGGCTCTTCCAGCTACTATCTACTGAACTGAGTTTTATACTGGCTCAAGTATGAATTACATTTTTTGTATAACAAATTGATCTTTTACATGTGATTGGATAGTGCCTGTGTACACTATCCAATCACATGTAATGGAGCAAAATGTGATTAACAAACATATGTGGGCAGGAAAATTTAGCACTCGACCAGTCAATGATCAATAAATTGTAACAACTATTTTAGGCCCTGTTTAGACGACGTACTTTTCATGGGACGAACCGACGAGAAAAGGGTATATTTCTTTTTGTAGACCAAAGCTCATGTGAAGCACGACGTATAAATCAACTGGGTTCGACAAAAGTCCCGAAGCACGAGCCGACGTGCTGCACGTCTCGTACCGACGTACCGCACGTCTGAAGCCCGCCCGAAGTTCGTCCGTGATTTATACGTCGTGCTACCGATGCGACGCGCTTTCGGTAGAAGGCACAACCAGCTGAAAATGGAGCAATTGCACGCGCGATTTTGTTAATTTGACGTCATTTTCCCTGTCAAGGGCGTCCGAAGAAAACATGAACACCACGCAGACAGCAAGTTTCACAGTTTGATTGTGTTGTTGTTGGTATTTTTATCAAAGTTGAAAATGAGCGATATAGAGATGAACGAAACGAAGTAAGTATAATGATAGCATTTTACATTATTAATCACCGTATTTATAGCTGCGTCCTATTTTACCAATAAAACAGAGCCTGTTTACTGGGGTAAACAATCATTGCTTCACTTCCCGGGGTTCCCACGGAGGAAACTTGTCGATGGGAAGAGAGAAATGGCCTTCGACAACATAGCCAAGCTGGAAGGCAAGATTTGATTTTTGCCAAAATTGCCCAAAAAGAGGAAGACTGTACAAAGAAAGGAGATTCTTCATACCCCTCCTTCTCTCTCTCTCACACACACTCTCTCTCTCTTTCTCTCACATACACACACACGCAACTACACCCCCCACTCGCACAATTATTGGGGACAACCGTGGCTTTGAAGCTGTGCTTCTGCTGTTTTGTAAACAAGCCATATTTTTTGTTAAAATAGGACCCTGCCTCCGAGAGAAAAAGTCCTCTAAAGTGAGCAGAAAATAGGCCTAAACAAACTAACGATTGGCTGAACTTGATTTCACATTTGTACTTGTACTCACAGAGAGGGGGTAACAGGTGAGAAGAAAAGATAAGCAAGGTCTTCTCATCCGAGAACCGCGACAAATCAGCGGATGACCAAAGTGTTATTATTATTATTATTACTAATATTAGTGCACTGGTGCTGCCATGAGTGACCATACATGCTGTTAAGAAGGGACCCTAAGATGACAACTAAATATATAATTTGACCGCAAATGTTGTTCTCAATCGTATCAGTCTAACTGCAACACGTTCACTTCTGGGGGGGGGGGGGGGGGGGGGGGGGGTCTTTTTCTGTGTGTGTGTGTTGTTGTTTTTGTTTTCGTGGGGGGGGGGGGGCACCACCATATTAAATGGACGGTTGTTATGAGATTTCGGGAATCACCCTTCGTCCTAACGACCATCTGGTCGTTATCTCCTCCCTTCACGGAAGTAGGAGGATAACGATCAGAGGGTCCTGGTTAGGACAGAGAGATGATGGGAACAGGTTATTATGGCCGGGGATCATATTTTGGACAAGACCTTCCCGAGAAAACGTTACAAGGTTCAGTGCTCTAAAACGAATGGGAGGCAATTATAGCACGTGCAGCCAATATATTGGATAGCATTTTTGGAGCTACAAGTTATGTGAAACTTGCGCTGGGTCAATGTGCTTTGGGGGACAGCTAAAAAGTAAGTTTTTTTTTTCAATCGGAACTTGCTCGAAAAAGATACGAAATTCGTTTGAGAATTCTATAGTTTTCCTGACTCAAGGGGGTTGCAGCCCCCCCCCCCCCCCCCTCCCATACATATGCCTATTTCTGAAGATGTGAATCCATGTGCATGTATTTATAATTACCCGGGGTGTGCGCAGATAGAGAGTATGGAATCCACGGTTTCTGGAAGATTCGTCTCCGTGAACGATTCGCCTCTTGATTATGTTGACGACCTCACATAGACAACCACTACACGAGGCATCCGATGCCTATTTTATCGCGGGTGGTACCAGGGCATAGGCGTTGTCTAAAAACAGGGGGCGAATCGTCCACGGGGCGATTGTCAAGTTCCTATAACCATAACCCAAAGCCTTGTCCCTGTTTAAAGCGTTACAGAAACTACTGTATATTCTTTGGTTGACATCCTGATTCATTTACCCTCTCTCCTCTTTGTAGTTTGTCAAACATGGAAGATGAAGATGACATCTGCGATGATGACTCGACAAAAAGCAAGAGTTCTGTGGTCAGAAGACGAAGTATGTGACATGGTAGACATAACTGTCAACAATGAGATTTTAAAGAGTAAACTGATTTTCCTGAACACCAAAAAGCAAAAAAACACCGAATATTATTGTCGTGTTCAAAAAGAAATGAGCAAGCGGTACAGCCAATTTCCATCATCCAAATGCGGAACAAATTTAAAAAACTGATTGGTATTTGCAAAAGTGCTGCACTTAAAATTAAAAGTGCTACTGGGATTAAGAGATTCGTTGATGAAAGGGGCTATGGTTCCTGGTTTCAAGTTCTATTTTCTATTATTAAAACAAGAGATTCATGCAATCCGGCCCTTGCAGTCGAACCCTCGTCTGTGAAGAAGAAGTCCGTCGAGGAAGATGAAGGCCCAAATGTTTCCGATGAACCAAATGAGTTTAAGGACGATGCAGATGAACTTTGCGCTAAAACCACTCTGTTTGTTCCCACCTTAGAAAACCAAAAGAAGAAAAAGAATAAAAAAACAAAATGAAGAAGCTTTAATATTTGAAACGTTAGATTTACTGAAGGGAGCTATTAAAAATGACCCAACTCACGAATTGATAACATTTATGAAAGAAGACCTCGAAAAATCTAGACAGCATGAGTTACAATTATTTTCAATGTTCATGAAAAGCCAAGCTACTGGTCAGGTAAATAATAATCCGCAGGAAAATCATCTTTACCAATCTCCAGCATTTAGCTCTTCATCTGCTTGCACCAATGCAGCCCAACCACATAGCTACCCACAGCAGCCTTATATTTTCATGAACACAATTGCAAGTCAGGTTCCCACAGCAGCAACTGCTTCGTCATCTTGTGCTAGTTTAAGTTCTTCGGGGGCCTGTGCTTTCCCCGCCTCGTCGACAATTTCTTCACATCACCGGACGAGTACACCAGTGAACCAAGGAAATGTGTATTGTGGCCCCAGCTACGCACCGACCACGCAACAGACTGAAAGAAATATCTTCAAAGACTTCCTAAGTGGGGATTCGTTTACAACTGAAGATTCCAGTCCACCCATATATCAGTCTTTGTAGGATTACACCGCACAGATTCCTCTCTCCTTTGCTTGTGTTCTGCTGGAATTACACCGACTTCCATTTAGAAAATATGTGAAATACCATGGGATATATATATATATAACCACCTGTTTTTTTCATTCCTGTTCAGTTGGAGTGAAGTTAAACCCTGTTATGAATTATAAATTTATTTGTTTTCACTTTGTATTTAATCCCTACACGTTTACGTCCGTATCAAATGATGGGAGGGGGGGGGGGTGGGTAGGGGGGGGGGGGGTTGGGTGTCGTGGTGCTGGAAGATTTTTATCTGAAAGTGATCTCGCGGGCATCATCAAGGAACCAGTGGTGGTACACGAGGGCAGGGGAGGGGCATTTGACCCCCCCCCCCCAACGCGGGCCTCCCCCACTTGCCCCCTCCCCCATCTATCACACACACACACATCCATCCAAACTATTTCTCCCTCCCTCTCTCTCTCTCTCCTCTCACGCACTCTCTAGCCCTCTGACCCCCTCTCTCTCTCTCCCCCACCCCCCCCCCCCCACCAGACGCGGTTCCAGGATTTTATGAAAGAAGGGGCGCTAATTACCATAGTCCAGTACGGTTAGTCCAAACTTCGACCCTAAGTCGGTAATATAATTTTTGGGTTTGGTTCGTTCATGAGACGTACCAAACTCAAAAAGTATATTACGGAATTTTGGGTCCAAGTTTAGACTACCCTCATAATAATGCAACGATATAATCCTTTAAGTATTTGCCGTCCGCCATAGGGACTCTGTCCCCCTATTTGCCCCCTCCCTCCCCCCCCCCCCCCCCCACCACGAAAACAATTCTGGCGACGCCACTGCAAGGAATATAATATCGAGGTTGATGTGAGGGGAATGCCCCCCCCCCCCCCCCCCCCGCCACCAGGTGTCCGACGGTCCACCACGGGAAAATTGTGAAAACTTTGATGGTCTGAGAGCCCCATCCACAGCCTACTTTTCTTTCAGATTGAGCATTTCCGACCTGGTAATTTGGGACGAAATCGGAAATATCTGAATTTGATCGACAAGTTTCATGTGATAAAGGTATAGAACTGCATGTGGGTATCGAGTTTTTTGCACATTTCTGATTGTTTCAACCCAAACTTGCCCAGACAACGCTTTTGCCCCCCAAAAGCTGTGACAGGTGCTGATGTATATGAACATTTCATAGCTGAGGCCTTGAAATGTTCATAAATCAGCACCTGTCGTGGAAGAAACCACATCCAGTCAACCACTGATGACATATTTCATCGAGCCATCCAGCCAGAGCCACCTACTAACATATACGGCCAGGGCCGGATTTAGGAATGGGCAGACAAGGCGGGCTGCTACACAAGCAGAATTGTGCCCTGGGGGCTGGAGGGGGCGTGCCGCGAGGTCTAAAGACATATTATCTCTTAAGTCTGTACACTCATCACACCTGGGCTTAGATTAGCTCAGGTAGGTCTGAGTGTATATAGTGTCTTCCGGGGACTTTATCTGTCGTGGAACCTCGACCCTTAATAGAATAACATGCGAAATATACAACTTCGGCAAACCTAGGCGGTTCAAAGCACCCATAATGAAAAACATATCTGCCATTGAAATTATTTACTATATGACTTAAGATGTGGTTACTTACTGGTCACCTTCATTTTAGGGAGGGGGGTGCAAAGCATGATTTCAGAGGCCACATGTCCCGCTGGGTACCCCATGGCTATACCACTGATCGCAGTTCTTGGATCCTTGCAAATTTCACGGTCATTGGCGTAGCCATGGGGATATCTAGGTGGCTTGAGGACTTCAAAGTTCCCCCGAAGTTGCATCTGTCAATGTTGTGCCCGAAATGCAATATTATAGTGACCCATTTTAAGAGTATATTCCACATCACCCAATTCTGTCTTGAACGTAAGACAGAATTCGGAGTTTTGAAACATGCTGCTAAAAACAAATTGCCGTTCAAAAAACCAAGAGGATTTTCGTCCAAACGACTGACATGCAATAAGACATTTTAAAAAATGTTTCGGGGTTGGATTATGTTTCCTCGAAAGACAAACTGCATTCATTTTTCATTTGTTTTTTTTTTCCCCAATCGAGGGCAACAATTTGAAAGGAAAAACAGTGTAATTGAGCAGGGACGGTGGGGGCGGGGGCACAGGGCACATGCCCCCCCCCCCCCCCCTCCCCACTTTTTTCACCAATTATGAGTACCCTAACAGGACGTATTCTGACATAACGTACGCTACCCCTGTAGCCACATTGACTGTGGGAGATAGTAATACATGTAGCTCTAACAAAATTTGCAACAAAACACGATACTGGTCGGCGTCGCTGTCCGTTTTATATATTGAGATATTGCACGTCGTAAGTTCACAACTAGTCATAGTAATAGTTAAAACCAGTCCAAACTTGGACCCAAATTCCGTAATAAAATGTTTGGGTTCGGTACGTCCTTTGGACGTACCAAACCCCAAAATTATATTTCGGAATTTGGGTTCAAGTTTGGTCTATGGTCAAATATGCGCATGCACTCCCCTTTCCAGAGTTGCAGTTAATTACGTTCCGTATTCATGACATACCTGATGACAAAGTACCCATCCAACCTCAACATTTAGCCCCTAAAGATGTATTTTCCGTCCTACAACCATGCGATTACCCAGAAAAAAAATTGTGCCCCCCCCCCCCCTCCCAACTTTTTTTTTAGCTTCCGCCGCCCCTGGAACTGAGGTTAGTAGCTCCAGTTTTTTAATTTGCCAAATTTTACCCACAAAAAATCCTCATTTAGCTGTTGAAATGTTCTCGCATTTTGGAGCTCAGCTTGCCTTCAGAGACCACTGAGAGCCTACTGAAATCAAAATGTTCCCACGGGGATGAACCCCCCCCCCCCCCCCCCCCCCCTCGAAACGCTTGTCACTTTGCGACAAGAGGCCAGGTCGTAAGAAAGATTTGAGCCGCTGTCCGAGGATGCTCACATTTCTGCTGCCCGGGCCAGGGCCCCACATTTCTAAATCCGGTTATGTATATAGTTGCATGAGAATTTGCAAAAATAGTCCCTTCAAAGTATGAAAGTACCAACTGCAATACTTTAGCATTGCATTTTACAAAGTATGCTTTCAGGAGACAAAATTTGGATCGGACAACAACGATGTTAGCAATGGCAGATCTAGAATTTAAGCAGGGGGTGGGGGCTGGGGGGTGGGGGAATCTATTTAAACGCCACTGGGGCGATCGAGTAATTTAGAAATGGAACAATTTGGGTAGGCTCTGGGACGTTTTTTCAGCATAATTCTGCTGCTCTGTTTCTTCTAAATTCTTTGTATTTTAGGAAACAAAACTGCTGTTTGCATGTAATTATACCGACCCCAAACAATGCACCATTGAACAGGGGCGGATCCGGGATTTGAAATTAGTGGGGGGGGGGGGGGGGGGCGTATACTAACGCACAGGACCGACCATGGTAATAATCCACAAGGGGATCGTTGCCTAATCCGCCAGAAATTGTTAACTCTGGAAAAAATAGCTAAGGGAGAGGGGCGTACGAGGCGGTACGCCGGTTCCGCCCCCCCCCCCCCCCCCCGGATTGCCCTTGTTAAATGGACACACAACAAGGCATACAACAGTTCTGGCTGTTTTACAGCATCAACGGGTGTTTCTATTGTGCAACCATGAACACCGATTAATCATTTACCATACGCTAGTAGAAAACGACACTCCTAAAAAATTCTTGTATAAAAAAAAAACTTTTTCCTTTTTGTGTTTCCAAAACATAGCTCATGACCCACCATTGGAGCGAGCGCAACGCGCTCGCTCCAATGAGCGTCATAAGCTATGTTTTAGACGGAAGAAAATTAAATTAAAATGCAAGAGAAAATGAATGTCGATTTTCGTAAATAAAGCGCTGGTCGGTTTTTGGCCGTTATACGTTAGGTGAATGAAGAGTTAACAAGAATTTACACTGCTATCATCAGTGTTATACCAAGGTTGGAGAGGGAGTGGCTAGCCATCTTGTTCACCCCATCTAGATCTGCCACTGGTTAGCAGCAAATGTGCTGTCAGAACCAAAATGTATTCCCGGAGTCCGAAGACCAGTGTGCAATTGATAACCGCGGAGGCAAATGCAAGCGCGTCAAATCCTCAAAACCATGCTTAGCCGTACCCAGCCCCCCCCCCCCCCCCAGCCCCATCCCCACATGGAAAATTATTTCTTGATGAGCGCTTAAATGTTGTATTCTGAAACCATTTTGCGGAAAAATTTTGTTTTTCTCCCAGTGCTTTCAGAATGCACCACAAATTTGAGCTCTCATCCAAAAGTACAAAAATAACGGGGGGGGGGGCAGAGCCACCTACCTCTAAACAGATATCGTTTATGGTTTTTTTGATAGGCATAAATTAACGTAGGTAATTAATTGAGAATATGTTTTCCTGATCTTTTACAAAAAATTACACATCCAATAAACTGTCTAAAATTAGTCATACGGGGCCTGATAATGTTGTGCTGTGCACGCTACGCCCCCCCCCCCCCACCCCGTGCAATAGCCCCGAAGAATAGGCCTAACTGCCAGGATCGGTCACAGGAGAATGGCAGCTTAGTAAATGGCAAAAAGCAGAAGTTCAATTTTGTGTCCACAAGAATTTTTTGAAAGAATGGATCACTCTTCAAAATTATTTATTTAGTGTAGCCAATATTTTTGTTTCAAAACGTTTACAGAAGAAAAAAAAGCGTAGGCCTACGATGAACGGGTGGACCAATTCACAAGTATTTTTCTTTCTGAGTTCTTGGGACACAGATCTGTGAGTGTACAGCGGGAAAGAAAACGTTTACATGTTTACGTTTACATGTTTTCTTTTTCACACCATAACTTATCCGCTAACGTTTCTCTTATGACGGTCGCATTCCTTGAGTAACTTGCATTGACGGTCTCTGGGATCAGATGCAGTAGCTGCTCTATGACTTCTCTTGGTCGCCCTTCATTGGTTAAAGGGTCAAGGGATAAGTCCAGTTTTTTGGTGACGGTGTCTCCGCGTTCAATGCAGATGTTGTGCAAAACAATACATGCCAATGTTGCCATTTTAATGTTCAAGGGTTCACATTCGCATTTTCTCTGTAGCAGCCTCCAACGGCCTTTCAGTTGACCATACGCCCCTTCTGTTACCATTCGACCACGACTTAGGCGGTAATTAAAATTTCTCTCTTTTTCTGAGAGCACTGCTTTGGTAAATGGCTTCATTAGCCATGTTTGTAGTGGAAATGCCGAGTCTCCTAGGATTAACGGCGGAATCTTTACTGTTCCCACTGTCGACCGGATGTTGGGTATAAAATGTCCATTGCTTATCTCTTTCCAAATTTGAGTTGACTGGAATATGGTTGCGTCATGGGAGTTACCAGGGAATCCACATGATGCCCAGATAAACCTATACTTCGCATCGACAAGTGACATAAGTACAATTGAATAAAAGTTTTTAAAATTGTGATATTCCTTCCTTGCTTCACCGCCTCCAGTGGGACACTTGATGGGAACATGACATCCGTCAACAGCCGCCCATGCGTTAGGAAATTGCCAAATTTCCTCCATATCTATTATTTTTGCTTTGAAACCGTCTACATCATGGGGCAAAAATTTGCTAACTGCTTCCTCCCACATAGTATCAACTATAATTTCTGTTACTTCCGATACGATATTTCGCACGGTAGCAACACCAAGTCCAGCCATCTGTGCAATTGTGTAATAGTAGTCTCCTCTGGCAAGGCGATAAATACATATTGCCAGTCGCTGTTCTGGGCTTATGGGTAATTCAGTAATTGTGTCTTTCTCAAGCTGGGGACGGATTTGATCTAAAATATAGTCAAACGTTCCTTTGGAAACACGGAATGTTCTTTTGAAACGTTTTTCATTGTAGCCTTCCTGAACAAATTGAAACCATCCTTGAGTTCTTCTAAATCTTCTACACGATCGTATATGCTGCTTCCGTTTAGTGCGTAAAAGATGTAAAAGCTTTACTAAAAGCAACAACATAAACCTCAATGCCATCTTTCGTTTATGCAAAAGGGAAACAAGTAAGGAAAATTGCATGAGTTTCTTTCGTCTCATCCTCTCGAGAAAAAGTTTTAAGATTAACATTTGTCTCATGTTGACAACAACCATGTTTACTATGGGGATGAAGCAGTTACCAAGTAAAAACACGCGCTGTGACTATAGCTGCACGTGCATATTTATTGCAAAGTGGTGCTTCGGTAAATCCAGTCTAAATCAAGCACGTGCCACAGTCGTGCCTGAGACGAACCACACGCAGCCGGCACGACACGTCTGAGGTACATCGTCTAAACTGGGCCTAAGGTGCTGTTTCAGTATTATTCTGAATAAATTAAAAGCTCCAATTAATTTATTTTCCATAATAAAATACTTTCTACGCCTAATAATTGAAACTCGATAAACACTTAACAACAAATTGATGAAAATCTTATTTACTTTTGTAAATTTTTTTTGAAGTCCAAATAGTAACATGACATTCAGTTGTTCAGTAGATAAGTTAATTGTTGATTCTGAGAATAAGCTTTCCAAAAAACTCCAAACATTTTGTTTTTATGCTATAAAGAAATGGACAGGTAATGAATAGATGTATCAAATCTTCAGAATCTTGTTTGCACAGTGGATAGACAGGAGAAATACTGCTGTCAACTTTATGCTGTATTGAAGAAGTATATATTACATTATGTATTGTCTTGAAGTCAATGTCTATCATGTCCGAAGATTTTAGGGGCAAATGCAGGTTCCTACAGATGCTTGAAAAATTAATATTCGGAAATTTAGAAAGCCAAAATTTTTCGGCTGTGGGTTTTTCCGAGACTTGCTGAAGCAGAATATTATATACTTGTTTAGTGGATAAGAATTCAATACTTAGTGTTCCACCAGCCGAGTTAACCCTTTACCTAACATGAAAAGCAGACGACACTTGCAAAAAAAATTCTTGAATAACTAAATTTTTTCATTTTTTGTCTCAAAAACATAGGTTATGACCCCTCGTTGGAACGAGCTCGACGAGCTCGTTCCAACGAGGGGTCATAACCTATGTTTTTGAGACAAAAAATGAAAATATTTTGAAAATTAATTGACGATTTTTGAGAATAGCGCTGGCCGGTTTTGGCCGTTACGTTGGGTAAAGGGTTAACAAAATTAAGCCCTTTTTCTATGTTGCTGGTGTTGTTTGATGTACGGAAGGATGTTTCCTTTTTAATATTATGTATCCAGTTAACAGGAAGAGCATTAATTATCGTATTAAATTTTCTTAAAATGTCTTTTCTACAAAATGAAGAGGTTGAATCTGAAATAATTTCAATTATGTCATTTTCTGGAAGGAAACCTGGAATGACTTCATAAATAATATCCTTTATATGTGTGAGACCTGCATAAATGAAGTTGAAATAATATAATTGCTGACCATTACAATCTAATATCATAGGTTTGTCAAAAAGACACTGATCTGGAATATCAATATCCATCAAGCTATTTGTTTCGACACCCATAATTATTTGTCTCCATGCATCTAGTAATTCAAAATAAAAATTTTCCTTAGATTTTATGATCCAGATTCATAGTAAATATATTATTTGATAAATTTAACCCTTTATACTTTCTAATGTGGTAGTAAAAAAAGATTGTCCAAGGAATTACTTGAAAATAACTTTTTTATCCACTTACATCTCATTGAAAACTTTTTGACTTCAGTATCAACCTTTTGTTGAGATGACCAATAATAGTATTGTATTTAATCAGATGTTTTTTATCGTACCATAAAAATTCTAACCACATTTTCTTTAAATTAGAAAGGATATCATTAATAGGAATACATACTACATTTAAAGTGTACCATATTGTGGATAATAAAAGAGAATTTATCACTATAGCTCGACCTTTTACAGACAAATTTCTTTTTTCCAATAACAGAAGAACTCTTTTGATCCTAGCTATTCTCAAACTCCAGTTCAATTCATCACATTTCGCTTTATCAGGACCCAAGTAAATACCCAAGATCAAAAGAGCACCATCGGTCTTTTTCAGGAAGTTATTTGGGAAATTATTAACACTTTTTAATAGGGCTGTCACGATTTTTCAATTTAGGAATCGATTAATCGTCGCAAATAATCGATGATAATCGATTAATCGTACCTAGATGACCTTCCCTCTCCCTCTCTTTGAGGTAGATAAAAATGAAGTTCAAGTCAGTTGACCTACCTCAAGTAAACAACGAAGACGATCATCTTTTAGGTACATTCAAAGCTTCGATGTTCTGAACTTTTGAACCTTCAGTGTAATAATCAAGACCGGTCGGCAGTTGGGGATCGGGTCGTTTCGTCCCCGGGACGATTCGTCCCCGAGACGTTTCGTCCCCAGGACGATTCGTCCCCTATTGGTGGGACGTTTCGTCCCCGGGACGATTCGTCCCCAATGCAAATTCCTCTAAAGGATGAGTGTTATAAATAATAATAAATTTTTTATCACCTTTCTGTTTCTGATGTAGGTTCATATATGTAGGTGGCTTTGCAAAACCCAGAATCATAACAATTCTTGCAATTAAAATAAATAATGCAGATAGATTTTTTTGCCTCATTGTAAATCTTTTGTGGGATACCAGTGTTGCATGTTCGGTGCTGCCAGCGTCCACAACGATCACGATCAATAGCTTGTTGTCTCGGTCTTACATTCCTTCCACATTCAAGGCATGGGTATTTTGCCGTGGGTGCTAATCCCATAGCAGTTACAAAAAAGAAGTGGAGAAAGCTCCAGCAGTTTAGTTTTGAAAAAGTCATCCATCAAGCCTTAGGTATCCGCTATTGTGCCTGTTGCGCGATTGTTGCTATGGATGGGGTAAGGGGTGTGTTTCTTCGGAGCCCACTCCCCACACGCAGAGTTGCGAGGCAATCCTCACAGACTCAATCCTAAAGATCTCAATGAGTATAGCGAGGCAATCCTCACTGACTCCACGCAGTGTAATTCTAATTTACTGTGGATAATTTTGTTTTTCTGGTAAGGGTTCGGTGTTCGTTCAGCCTCACCATTGATTCACTATCCTGGAGTATGTGGAGGGTTTTGTTATATAGATCTTATTAAGCGCATTTCAATCGCGCTTCAGCAGAGTTCGGTGGCAGTCCTCACAGACTCTACCCCCCATATATACCCACAGTTTGTGAAAAAAACAAAAAACATTCTTTGTTGCGCCGACATGTCAGTGAACTATCCTCGAGTGCTAATGAAAACATACTAATAATTATTAATAATTAAATATAATTACATATCAACAAACATTCAACCTCGATGCCATATGAGTGACCATCATTGGTTACGAGCAGATGCTTCCCTCATTTATGAAAAAAATCCTATCCCATATCTTCTCAATAATTTGGTATTGAAGTGGGACGTTTCGTCCCCAACTGGGGACGAAACGTCCCACCCTGTCACGGGGACGAAACGTCCCACCAAGTAGGGGACGAAACGTCCCGGGGACGAAACGACCTGGACCCGGCAGTTGCGAACTTCGCAACTGCCGACCGGTCTTGATTATTACACTGACGGTTCAAAAGTTCAGAACACCAAACCTTTGATGAATGTACCTGAAAGACAAATGCTTCCAACAGTTTCTTGGGGTTTAACATCGATGTTCTTAACTCTTTACCTTTGGAAACAATAGTTTTTTCATCAAATTTTCTTTTAATTATTGAACGTCTAAAACGGGATACAATTTACCGATTATTCGACAACGAAAAATACTAATCGATTTTGCCGTGACCGATCAATAATCGATTAATGGATTAATCGTGACAGCCCTACTTTTTAATCTACCCAACGGCATATATTCAGATGTTTCAAGATTAATTTTATCTCCTGAGCCTTTAGAATAAATGTCAACAATGTTTAAGGCATTAGTGCAGGACTCTGAAGTTTTAAGAATGAGTTCTGTATCATCAGCATGATTAAAGGTTTTGCATTCACTATTATTTGGGAGTCTTACACCCTGAATATCAGTGTTTTTATTTATCAAACAAATTAAGGGCTCTGCTCAGTGCTGTCAATACATAGAGCATAGCAGATAAGGGGCAGCCTTGTCTTACAGATCTTTCAACTCACCTAGTAGGAGGTAGTTCTTGGGTGTTTAAATTGGGCAGTATAGGATGAATGGTCTGTTGGTCTATTACCCCTTAGTTCTATTAACCTATGCCCCAGTTCTAAACAAACGATTTTCATACTGCCTGACCCAGCATTACGAACTACCAATACCAGCCATAAGATAATACAAAGGATTCGGTCGGTTAATAGAACTAAGGGGGTAATAGACCAACAGACCATTCATCCTATACTGCCCAATTTAAACACCCAAGAACTACCTCCCACTAGGTGATCATGCATTACCCCCCCCCCCCCCCCCACACACACACACACCTCCCCCAATACTGCTTGACCTAGCTATAACAAGCATAGGATAATATGAAGGCCCAAGGGCTAATAGTATACCAACATGGATATATACCACTACTACCAGATCACTCCCTCCCCCTACGAGAAGTCCCACACCCCGACCCGAACAATGTTATGTCGGAATGTATAGTGGACAACAACAGTGGTCAACGTCTCTATGACGTCACGTGCGCATCATGACGTCACGGCGTCAATATCAACGTCAACCGTCGCGGAAAACAAAACTTTCAAGAAAAATCTCTGTGTTTACATATATCACTATACATACCATAGCATACTAAATATGCAGTACGTACACCATTTACCGCATCTATATGAATGGTGCCAACATTTTGCAGCGGCAAAAGTTGCACAGGCAAAAATCCGGTTCCTATGGGAATTTAACACTAACTGCACCGGCAAAAATCTGGGTAATGAGGGTCGACCGGGTACATACCCTACTACTTTTAAGCAAAACAACTAATGCGCAATTCTCAAGAAAATACGCCTAGGATGCAAGGGGTGTTTTCCTGGTTGTGAACATTATGAACCATTTATCACACTGTCTAACTTTGGGGCTGATAGGCTTTTTATAAAATAATGGATATGACTGTTATTTATTGGAGTTTAACGGCACTTTCGACAGCCAGGGTCACCTCGTGTCGGACAGTTGTACGGGTCGAAAAAGCCGGAGTACCCGGAGAGAATTACCGAGCAACGGCGAGCAACTGTCAGACTCCCCAACGTACTAACTCCACACAAGCAGGGTTACCATTGGTTGAAGACCGGTGCACCATCGACGTGCAGTACGCCTTAGTACACAGCGCCACCGTGCTCACGAGTGGGCAATCAGGATTAGTAACATCAATTTGAAATTCATTTCACGATAATCCCCCAAGATCTAACTGTAGAATCCCAAATTACAGCCCTATTACCGGAAGCTTTACTTGTCTATCCAGGTCTATTCCTCACCGTGTAAAAAATATGTGCTGGAGAGGATTCAATATTTTTCACAGTTTGAACAGAAGAGAACATGGTCTATCTGTATAGTATTAACCAGGAACGGCGGAATCTCGATAAAAGTGGAGGGACACATATTTAAATGCTACCATGGATCGACCCAGTGTGAGAAAGGTTATAATGGTATATTGGTAAATGTACCATGACTCGTTTTTGTCTCTCGTTTAGATGAATATGCCGCTGTGTGATCACTGTCTTGTCCGTTTCTTCTACTTCAACCATCTTCCAACCCGAAGGCCAGCCTTCGGGTTGGAAGATAGCTGAAGTAGAAGAAACGGATCGATGCGACCGAAAGCGGGATTCTTTGGCTAAATATTGTTTGGATTTGCAAATAATGTTACAGGAATGGCAGTATATTGACACGTTTGCATGCGCCCATTTCAAGTTATTGTGTAACTGCGAAACATATATGTGAAAAAGGGGAGGGGCACGTGCCCCCTGGCTCCGCCGGCTTTGGTATTAACTTTAACTTTCCCAGCATATTACACCTATAGTATTGATTACCTCCAGATTGGAGTTGTTTGTTTTGTTATCAGTTCGTCATTAGTTCATCAAAATAAATATAAATCTTTAACTCTTAAAACTCGAAGGCCGCTTTTCCGTCCCAGATCGCGAGACGACCCGAATTCATTAATAAGATAGTTGCTCACTGAATTTGCGTGGCGGATCAATCAAGATTTTCAACGTGCAGCCATAAGGCTGAAAGTGTTGATTGGTTTTCCCTCAAGTAACGAATATAGTCTCTTCCTATTGATGACACTGAACTGGCGTGGAAGATATCATCAGGGTACAACGGGTGAAGCTAAGTGTTGTGTTCATAATGATACATGAGAATCACGAATCGCCTTTTAGAAGGTTCAAGCCTTTTAGTAAATCCGGTGGTCGCTTAACATTCCATATCACTAAAATTGGCTTGAGATGTGACCTACACCGGCTCTTTAGTGTTTTCAGATTAATTAAAGACCATAGATGTGATTTACAAGCATTTTGTCTCATCGAGGACATTCTAAAACCTCTCAGGAAAATATTACACGCACCCTTGTTCCCCATTTTTAGCACAACTTGATAAAGTCAAGCTGAGCTATTGCCATCACTTCTCGTCCGTCGGCGTGCGTACGTACGTCCGTCGGCGTCCGTCGTCCGTCGGCGTCCGTACGTACGTACGTCCGTACGTACGTACGTACGTACGTTAGTATGTTAGTACGTACGTCCGTCCACAATTTCCTTTGGCACACCTCACAGGTCGCATTTATGATCAGATCACTTTGAAATTTGGTATGCTTGTTTGGGGTTGAAATTTGGTATGCTTGTTTGGGGTGACCTCTAGATGGGAGCTATCGATTTTCTTCAATTTCCGTCAAAAAATGTTGCCAAGGCCAACGTTCTTAGAACTTACTTTAGTCAGACCTCAATATTTCCCTTTGGCACACCCTACAGGGCACATTTATGATCGGATTGCTTTGAAACCTGGTATGCTTGTTTGGGGAGACCTCTAGATGGGAGCTATCGATTTTCTTCAATTTCCGTCAAAAAATATTGCGCGGTCAACGTTCTTAGAACTTAGTTTAGTCAGAAGACCTCAATATTTCTCTTTGGCACACCGTACAGGGCACATTTATGATCGGATTCCTTTGAAGCCTGGCATGCTTGTTTGGGGTGACCTCTAGATGGGAGCTATCGATTTTCTTCAATTTCCGTCAAAAAATGTTGCCGCGGTCAACGTTCTTAGAACTCAGTTTAGTCAAACCACAATATTTCCCGTTGGAACACCCTTCAGGGCACATTTATGATTGGATTGCTTTTAAACCTGGTATGCTTGTTTAGGGTGACCTCTAGATGGGAGCTATCGATTTTCTTCAATTTCTGCCAAAAAATGTTGCCACGGCCAACGTTCTTAGAACTTAGTTTAGTCAGACCTCAATATTTCCCTTTGGCACACCCTACAGGGCACATATATGATCGGATTGCTTTGAAACCTGGTATGCTTGTTTAGAGAGACCTCTAGATGGGAGCTATCGATTTTCTTCAATTTCCGTCAAAAAATATTGCGCGGTCAACGTTCTTGGAACTTAGTTTTGTCAGAAGACCTCAATATTTCCCTTTGGCACACCCTACAGGGCACATTTATGATTGGATTGCTTTGAAACATGGTATGCTTGTTTGGGGTGTACTCTAGATGGAAGCTATCGATTTTTTTCCATTTCCGTCAAAAAATATTGCCGCGTCCAACGTTCTTAGAACTTACTTTAGTCAGAAGACCTCGATATTTCTCTTTGGCACACCCTAGAGGGCACATTTATGATCGAATTGCTTTGAAACCTGGCATGCTTGTTTGGGGTGACCTCTAGATGGGAGCTCTCGATTTTCTTCCATTTCTGTCAAAAAATGTTGCCAAGGCCAACGTTCTTAGAACTTAGTTTAGTCAGACCTCAATATTTCCTTTGGCACACCCTACAGGGCACATTTTTGATCGGATTGCTTTGAAACCTGGTATGCTTGTTTGGGGAGACCTCTAGATGGGAGCTATCGATTTTCTCCCATTTCCGTTGACAAATGTTGCCGCTGCGAACGTTCTTAGAACTTAGTTTAGTCAGACCTCAATATTTCCCTTTGGCACACCCTACAGGGCACACTTATGATTGGATTGCTTTCAAACCTGGCATGCTTGTTTGGGGTGACCTCTAGATGGGAGCAATCGATTTTCTTCAATTTCCGTAAGAAAATGTTGCCGCGGTCAACGTTCTTAGAACTTAGTTTAGTCAGACCTCAAAATTTCTCTCTGGCACACCCTACAGGGCACAATTATGATTGGATTGCTTTGAAACCTGGTATGCTTGTTTAACTTGGTGTGCTCATTAGACAAGACCTTTCGATAAGAACTATTGGTTAGCATTCATTTCTGTGAAAAAGTTGCCATTTACAGTAACCTCTGAACACACTGCATTTGTGTATCAACATTCTTCCTTTAGCCAGTCTTACAGTTTACATTTAAAAATTGATGGATTACTCTGATCTTCAATTTTGCCATTTCATTTATAACTTACCAAGTTCAAGTTTGTCAAGTTGAGCTACAGTGTCATTGACACTTCCATTCATGCCTCCACTCTCGTCTCAGTGTATAGAAATTTTATGAATAACTGCCCCCTGGCTGGAGGTGAAAATATAAAACTGGGTTATAGTAGGGTCTCTCCCTCCAGTTATAAAATTACACCCCCGGACACAGTGTCTGAAATCAGTTTAGTGACGGAGAATACCTATTATAGTTTATTCTTATGCATCATTCAGATATAGTGGCGAGTTTATATTTGTGGAAAATCTAATTCTATCTTCCTCTGGCAGCAGTTGTGGCGCTACGGTTGAAAGAGGGAGGGGGGGGGGGACATAGGGGCGCATTTCCCCCTAAACGTTGATTTTGATTTTCCTTTGCCCCCCACCCCTGACCACCACACACCCATCCACAAACCCATCGGCTCCATACACATATTCGTAAAACAGAAGACAACTCGTGTAGTGTACGGGGGACAGGAATCAACGATCCTTGTTGGTATTTTTCGTGTATTTCACGCGCGCCTTCGGCGTTCGTGAAATACAGGAATAACTCCAACTCGGGTCGTTGATTCCAATACGCCGTACTCCAACCTCGTTGTATTCTGTTTTACAAATATGTGTATGGAGTGGCTTCTCATACAGTCGTCCCTCGCCCATCGCTTATGGTTGGTCAATTTCAGAATTCCATTTCTTTATTTCTCAACTTTTATATACTTCCGTGAACTCTACATTCTTTTGAGGATTTTTAGATCCTCGCGGAATTGCTTTTATGTTTATAAAAAAATGACTGCGGATTGTTTTAGCAACTGTTGAAAAAAACATATGAACATAACCAACGTATGGTGGACTTCCTAAACAGAGGTATGTCAAAAAATCAATTTCAGCCGATCTGACGTTTACATGGTCCAAAACTGAAACAATTGTATTTATTTAAAATGAGAATTAAGCTAATCAGAGAGTAAAAAAAAATCTCTGTCGTTTCTGATACATTCCAGTGTCCACCTTAGACAACATTTCCACCATGAATCAACAAACAAAAGCAAAGAAATGTATGTTTCCTGATGGCCCATTTTCGCCCCGACCTTGTCCATGTGTGTTCAATGTATTTGAATGACTGCGAAAATAAATAAGAATCTTATCGAATTTTATATCTGACACAGAAAGTCCGTGAAAACAACAGATGTGTATATTCAAGAACGACCTATATTTGTTTCGCGGCATTGTTTTTCTGTGTTTCTATGATATAAATCCATTGTTCACACTTCAAATTCGCAAAACCCAAACATTGTACACTGCTTTAACTGCTTAACCCCTTACCCAACGCCGACGATATCAAAATTTATTATTTTAAATATTATTTTTTTAAATTTTTCAAAAAAATTCAACAAAACGATATCATGTGACCCCTCATTGGAACGAGCTCAACGAGGGGTCACATGATATGGTTTTGTTGTTAAGTTTTGAAAAATAGTATTTTCTCAGCTGCTGAATTTGCATATTACGCGGGCGGATGCGGGCGGATGTGGGCGATTCGTTGGGTAAAGGTTTAACTAAATTTTGGTACTGAAAAATAATTCAGAACTGGTTCCTTTTCAGTGTATAATTTGTCGGAGAATTGGGACGAAAAATTCCCAGTAGCATGGACGAAACAAAGGTGGGGGTCGGGGGTGGGGGTGGGGGGGGGTGGGGTGGGCGGAGTGAGGTGAGGTGGGGTTTGGCAGGAATCCAAGAGGTGTGACACAATAATTTTTCTAGTATGGACATTTTCGGCTGGATTGGGACCTAAGATATCAACAGACTCTTGCTTGTAATCACCTACTTTCTGAGGAGACTAGATTTGACACTCGAACATATGTCACAAACGCAGTCGGCAATACAAATGGAAGCCTCTAGAACCCGGTTCAGGAAGTGTGTGTGTATGGGGGGGGGGGGGGGGGGGGGGTCACGAATTATTTGGAGTAAGATATACGTGCTAATTAACCCCTAGCATACTGGTAATGCAACAGAATTATCTTCAATTACCCCCCTTTTCTCTTGCCTAACTATGAATTTAACCAGTTATATCTTGTTGTTAAATATCAAATTGCATTATGGGAAATATTTGCTGCTGAAAACTATGCCATTTTGACATCAGTGTGAAGAGGGTTAAATACGATGTTCTGAAGCCCATGCATCATAATTACCTTCATTTTTCAACAAATGAATTTTCAATATTAAACCCCAGATAAATAAATAAATAAATAAATAAATAAATAAATAAATAAATAAATAAATTGAGTATTTCAACCGAATAATATTCTATCTTGGTAACATAATTCGTTGATATCCTGAGTAGTATTTACATGTAACATTTTTTGTTTGCAATACGTAAAGTACATGTATGTTGGAAGTTGGGGGGGGGGCGGGGGGGGGGGGGTGATCTCGGCGAATTGCATCTGTGCCTCCGCGGCTATTGGGGTTACATTAACCCTTTACCAAACGTAACAGCCAAAGCCGGCTAGAGTACTCACAAAGATCACCATTCATTTTTCATTATTTTATCATTTTTTTGTCTCAAAAACATAGCTTATTTACCCCTCATTTGAATGAGCTCGCTAAGCTCTTTCCAATGAAGGGGTCATAAGCTACGTTTTTGACGCAAACTCTGAAAAAACGAGCTATTCAAGAATTGTGTTTGCAAGTGTCGTCTTCCTTTCGTGTTAGGTAAAGGGTTAGAGAGAACATTATATGGTTATAAGGTGCATACTGTTTACAGAAAAAAGTTAATTCCGGTATAACTCGAGATAATGGTTGTCTAAGCACCATTCATCCTGCACACACGATCTGATTATCTTAATTATACACATATCCTCTTTGGCGACTGCTCATTCATAATTTTTATTCAAATGAGGCGTGGGCGTGAGAAAAATAATAATTAGGATACACAATTCAGGAGGGTAAGTTTCCTGCATTTAAGCGTTTTGGGAGAAAACCGGAAACCGAAAAGGAAGTCACTTTCACGAAACCTGACATATTTGTGTCATTCATAACCAGGTCAACGATAGACCTTGTTCGATAATTTAATGCTTCACAATTCCACTGGTTCTCGCGTCGGAGACAGGCCTGAAAATAAGCAGTCTGACATTTGCAGAAATGGGTCCCCAGACTGGTGAATTTGATAATGCTATCCCATACAGTGGGCCAATTTATCTGCTGGGTACCTCTTTCTGTTTAGTTTTGACCCTGATTCAGATTGAGGTTCTCAGAGGGTGAATTTAGTGATGCTACCCTGCTATGCATGCATGCATAGCAGGGTAGCATCACTAAATTCACCCTCTGGGGACCTCATTTTACAAATGACAGTCTGCTTATTTTCTGGCTTGGTCGGAGAATTGTACAAGGGAATTTTATGCAAGCACAAGAGCGCGAAAAAGGACCTTGAACAACTTTTATTTTATGCATATATCTTCAAGCCTGAAAATAAGCAGACTGTCATCTGCAGAATGAGGTCCTCGGAGGGTGAATTTGGCGATGCTACCCTGCACAGCAGGATAGCACTACTACATTTCCCTCTCTGAACCTCATTCTTAATCAATGTCTCAAGCCTAAACAGAAAAAAGGTACCCATTGGATAACTTGGGGATTCTAGAACACTGTTTGGGACAACATCAGCAAATTCACCCTCTGGGGACCCCATTCTGCAAATGACAGATTGCTTATTATCCGGCTTGAATATCTTGGTGTCCCTTCGTACCGTACCTGAACATAAACAAGAAACATTCCCTGAACAATCTTGAATCTCAACCACCAAAAGATGTTGAATAAGCCTAACTACATATCAAAACATTGGTGATTGCTGGTTCACAAAAGAGATTCTTTTTAAAGAACTTCAAGCTCTATTGGAAGGACCAACAACTATGGGAGAGGGACTTAACATCTTCATTAAAAAACCTTTGAAGTATTCCTCAATCCTCACCCCAAAGGGATTACCATTTTGGATACGGCTTAGTGTTTCTCAAAAAGCCTGGAATGCGAAAAGTACCGTAACGGACAACGGACGCTGAGTCAACGAACAACAGACAAGTGATATATATATTACTTCCGTGAAAGATTATTGGCTGTGAATCAATTATTTGTCACCGATGACCGACTAAAATTGCTGAAGACAGCAAAGTCAGAAATGTATATCCAGAAGAGATATTTTCACGTAGACCCATCATCTTGCAGGTTGCAAAGTGAACGAACATCAAATTACAGTTAAAACAGGTGAGCGAAACACGGCGTGAGCAAAAAATTAAATTTACTTTCAAAGTTAGAAACAGCTCACAAATTATTTTGTTGGCTAGAATTCTGCAGTCGCAAAAATAGTGAGATGTCCAGAAACAGGTAACAATCACGGGTTCAGTGTACAGACAAGAAGAAAAAACAGATTTGAATGCGGAGAAAGAACTGTTTGGGATATTAGAACCATAACCAAGGAGAGATACCTGGGGTCTGAGAACGTAAAATGTATAAAACAGCAAACGACCAATTCAATTTTCCACCTTTTGCCGAAGAACCACCACCAAGTTTCCCAGCAGAGATATCGCAAATTTAGTGAAACTATTCACACAGATGTCTGATCTAAGCAAGGATGGAAATGCCATGACAAAAAGGGTTTTAACCCTTTACCTAACATGAAAAGCAGACGACACTTGCAAACAAAATTCTTGAATAAATAATTTTTTGTCTCAAAAACATAGGTTATGACCCCTCTTTGGAACGAGCTCGTTCCAAAGAGGGGTCATAATCTATGTTTTTGAGACAAAAAAAAATGAAAATATAATGAAAATTAATTGGCGATTTTTGTGAATAGCGCTGCCCGGTTTTGGCCGTTACGTTGGGTAAAGGGTTAAAAAATACTTCTAATGCGAAAACACGAAATCTTAAGTCATCATATTCGTTACCTGGGCCGTCATAATTTTCATTCAAAGAGTGTCGGAGATAGCGTATATTAATATGATTGAATACGGTCAACTCCAGTCAAAACTCCCAACCTGAACACGACAAATAAAATTTGTCACAAAAGTCAATGTGCCTTTATTACGTGCATGTTCTATGGAATCCTCATCCACGGCAAAACTAAACCATGCGGAAAATGATATCGTTGACGGATTATTTTTAAATAGAAGCGAAATTTCACTGGAATTTTCTACCAATCGTGCACCGCAATTACAGTTTGAATCCCCAGCGATAGCTAAATCGTCCCCTGAGCTCCAATGTGTTTTATGTACCAGTAGGCACATAGAACACATTGGAACTCAGGGGACGAAATAGTAACATGGGTTCCCCTCGGTTGGCGATAAAATGTGTTCTTTTTGTTGAAAGTTATCAAATGAATTGCTGAGTGTCCTAATAATTGTTTTTATAGACGGGGAGGCGTGGAATAAACACAGAACGCCTGCGGCTTCTCCTTTTATCATTTCGCGCTGACACTCGTGCCATATCGATTAGCCCATTCATACGCGCGTGTCGTTCTGTGTTTTTTCCAATAAAGTGTCAACCTGTTGTCCACAAATTTTTAATTTCTTGACATAATCGTGGACCATGTTTCCTCATTTTGAAAATATAGAAGAATATACAAATAGTAGCTTGGTGTACCAAATGTTCACCACGAGTGGTGAACATTTGGTACCCCAAACTACTTAGGGTATATTTTGTTTATACCATGGTCGTCAGAGTATTAAGAGTCGCTATTATTTTTTCTCGATTTTACTGCGCAGCAGACGTATACACTGCGAATCTGTTTTTGTTTACATGAGCACGGTCCGCGGTACTTCCGCTGTCAATTCTATCGCCGAAACTAAACGGAAAAAGAAACGCGCAAATCACTGGGCCCTTTCCATTTTTAATAACATAATAGCACACTATTTCGAGTTATGGATGCTTTATTAACATGAGACAACGCATGCTTGTTAATATTTGGTATCTTCTGAGGTAAACTCATTTGAAACGTAATAAATAATTGCCGCTTTCATTTCAATCTTTGCAAGGCGATGAACGATAAATTTAGACAAGGTTGCATTTAGGTCAAGGTCACCAAAGGTCAACGTGGATGTAGTTCCACTGTTGGTGTAAATTTTAACTACTGAAATCCCATTGCTGGCGTGTTCAACACGTTTGGTGTGTAAAGCTAAAAATTTATGTCATATGCTTTTTATATATAGAAAAATAGGTAATCTTAGTATAAATAGCATTTTCATAGTTAAAATTCTGATGTTGTATTAGTTATTTATTAATTAATTAGTTCAATTCTGATTCATGAACTTTGACTATGATTCATTATAAATAAAAGTTATTTCGAGATATAAAAGTGAATATGGATTGGAAATTGAAAACATATATGTACAATACTGCGAAAAGATGTTTAACCATTTGAGCCCTTGCTTCCTGGAATGGTATCGCCTTCGTGTACACTTACAGTGTGATGGGCCAGTCCAATATCAATATACAGGGAGGATAAAATAATAACTGCAGTCTGCAGCTGTCTGGCTGCAGAATGCAGTTATTAATTTATCATCAGTACCCCGTGTATAGACCTCTTATAATAAGACAAAAATGGCACGAAATTATGCCTTGGACCGAAAAATCAGTTTTACGAGTTGAAAGGGTTCATGTACACTGCAATCCGAGACAACAGAGATTACATCTTCTTATTCCTGATGAAAAATAATGTGCCATAGCTATGTGGTGTCATCTGTAATATGATCCAGCAATTCTTAAAACAACGAGAACAAGTTCTGTCAGTCTGACACCAAAAGGTGACATTAGTAATATTATATCACATCCACTATAACCCTTGCTATTTACGTACGTCATTTGGAATTAGTATTGTTTTATGTTTCTATTTATGTTGATTTTGTTTGTACAAAGCAATCTGCCTTTGTTCTGGTGTATATGCTAAATAAATATTATCTTATCTTATCTGTACGTCACAGAACATGCAAATCTGAAGTTTCAGCGCGCGGGCCGAGTTATTACGAACTAGAAAATTGATTCAGCTATGATTCTTCTGAATCCTGCATTTTGATTAGAGTATACTGTGGGTTGATAAAAGGAACATAATCTACGTGAGGCAGCATTGTCTTCTAAAACTGCCGCTGGGCTTTCCAGTCGCATTGTTTACATGGTTGCAGTATACTTCAGTACGCAAGAAAGGCAATGCGGAAATATTTATATCTGCCTGATATTCTAGCGCAATTTTGAAACGGTTTATGTAAAAACAGGATAGAAAAAGAAAACAGGAAGTAATTATCAATTTTACATTAGTCGATCCAATATAAATAGGGTTAAAGTTTTTGTCCACGAAATCAGTTGAATAGACTTGAGAACTGAGAATCAAATTGTTTAGGTTACGAATTGTTACAATATAGACGCGCACAGGCATGCTAAATAAATGAGAAAAACTACAGAAATCATTCGTCTGAACAGCATTAAACGAAAACGCAACTGAATTACGTTAAACACAATTGTCCCTATACCCCGATAAATGTTGTCTTTTGATTGGTCAGGATGCCTTGGACAAATAGCCATGGCGAAGGGTGCACCCAACATCCAAGGTATATGAGAGCGTGCAACATCCAGGGTATGAGCGCACGCGAAACATCTGGGTTATATGGTTTAAATGAACGCCTTTCGCTTTTACTCGCCTCGATATAAAAATCGAACCAAAAAACATGAAAATAGTCACAAATATCGTGAGATTTCTGAGAATTCGATCATATTTTGCTGTTATAAAATAAATAGTCGAATAATTAAATCAAACAACTCGAGAAAAAAATGAAATAAGAGCAAATCTAATAACAAAATGGCCGATATGTTTACGCGTTTCCATGGGAAAGGGATGTAACTCTATCTGTTGTCTTTTGTGTTTGTAAAAACAAAACAATTATTCACGCGTTTGGTTCAACTGACTGCGGAGTGTGCGAAACGCGTTCAGAAGTTTGTTTCCACTATGTTTCTATTGTGTTTCGAACAGGACAGAAACGTTATTTCCGCCAACATGTATGGTATTTGGAGATTTAATACCTGGATGTCTCATTTGAACACATCGCCTGCGGTTCGGTCTTTAAAAACCGACATCCAGGTATAAAATCTTCGTATACCATACATGTTGACAGAGAAAACTTATATTGAATTGCTTCAACAACTTAACAATGGAAAGTAACTTGAAAAAGTATCGCGTCGAGAAGAAATCCCACCCTAGTATCCTCCCCAGTAAAACAATGATGAAAAGCAAAATGGACAAACGATGAACCAACAACCTGTCTGGTTCTAGAGCAGTCTTGATAAATATACATTATCATGACCATGTGCGTGTCCTGTAATTTGTATCAGATTCGAGGTCGTGTTTACAATCAGATCGCAACGAGCCCGTCAGGGCGAGTTGTGATCCGATTGTAAATGACCGAGAATCTGATACAAATTACAGGACATGCACATGGTCATGCATTTGGTCGTGATAATACATTTATCTAACAATCCCGTTACATAAAGCCTGTTTTTCCATTTTTCAGTTTAAATTGGGTTGGAATTGGACAAAATTTTGAATTTCATATTTTAATGTGTAATAACAATGCATATAATGTTAGTAGTATGTAATGTGGTTTTGGGCCCTTATTTGCCGGACCTCGGTGCCGGACCTAGGAAGTGACGTCATGTCACATGACGTAGTGGCGCCATGTTGTGTTGTCATGGTAACCCGCGTGAGCGGCCATCTTGTGACGTCATCTCCATAGTGATACGTGGTGTTAGTGCGCATGCGCAGCGCGTGTTGTTAGGGTGATACGAGCTTCCGTCGTCCATTTTGAATACTGGAAGCCGCCATCTTTGTTTCTATGGTAACACGTGATTGCTATGTTACCTAAGGCCTACAATAGGATAGGGGTATGTTCGGTCGGTATGTTCGATTGAATCGGAGTAAATCTGATTACCACAAACAACCCGACAATCCCTCAAACCACCAAAATCCACCCAAAATCACCGAAATTGACTTTATTTCCCCAATTTATCAGCTTAGCACGTAGTGCTATAGTACTAAGGGGTACAAGGGGGTGCATTCGATTGAACAGGAGTAATGTTCTGGATTAGAATTCTCCCAGAATCCCTTTTTGGATCCTTATCCCATGACGTTTTTCCCCTATTAAGAATAGCACGTAGTGCTATAGGACAAATGTATCCAGAATTCTCTGCTTCTATCTATATATGCAATAGTTTACGTCTACCTAGACATGTTCCTTTATTCTAGAGTATACTCCAGTAGCGTAGAAGAGCCTATTAATTGGAACAGCTTTACTTATTATTACTATATTTAGCAATTTCTGGTCTATTCTTGTTAGTTCTGACCCTATTCCGTGTACTCTTGTTGTTTCATATATCTAGATCATTTATATAAATTATAACCAACCAATCAGATTGCTTGATTTCTCATAATGCAGTTATCTCCCTTCTGTATAATAAAAGCCTATATCCAATGGCCATATCCCATGGAATCCCATTTTTGCAAAACACCTGTGGCTATGGAATCCCTTTTTATCGTATGAGGCCATAAGGGCTATGTAAAAACCCTCAATGAGTCCTCATTTATTATCCCTCATAGCCTCATTGAATTTTGAGGTTATGAGGACCATTAAAAATCCCTCAATGAGGTATAATTTACTACGACTCTTATCCTCATTTCAGTATTTAACAGGTATATCCTATGGAATCCCATTTTGGAAAACGCCTGTGACTGTGGAATCCCTTTTTGTCGTATGAGGCCATGAGGGCTATGTAAAAACCCTCAATGAGTCCTCATTTATTATCCCTCATAGCCTCATTAAATTTTGAGGTTATGAGGACCATTAAAAATCCCTCAATGAGGTATAATTTACTACGACTCTTATCCTCATTTCAGTATTTAACAGGTATATCCTATGGAATCCCATTTTGGAAAACGCCTGTGACTGTGGAATCCCTTTTTTGTCGTATGAGGCCATGAGGGCTATATAAAAGCCCTCAATGAGTCCTCATTTATTATCCCTCATAGCCTCATTAAATTTTGAGGTTATGAGGACCATTAAAAATCCCTCAATGAGGGATTTTTAATACGACTCTTATCCTCATTTCAGTATTTGAGGATACCTATGGCCTGGTATTGTATTATTTGAGGATACCTATCGAGGATACCTATCGAGGATACCTTTTGGAGAATGCCTTTTGTGTCGCATTAGGCTATGTAAAAGCCCTCAATGGGTCTAATGTAGTCTTATCAACCGCTTCCATCTTGTCGCCAAAGCTCCAAGGCCATTACAGGTTTATGGCCTATCTGTCCTATCATTAGCTTCTACAGCAGTCTTGTTCCATTGCGGCCTTGTACCAGTACTATTGGCTTCTGTTATTCTGCCCCATATCTCATCCATTACTTCCTAGCTATACCTATCTCAGTCTCGACTATAACATTGATCAAGGTTGAATCAGATGTCTCCTGTATACATATAAGGCATTCCGTAATTGAGATTCCTAGTCGAGTCCGTAAAAGTTGGATTCCGTAATTTGTCATCGACACTCGAGGGTATGGAAAGGGGTTGATAACCCCCAATTCAACAAGAACCTGAACAGATACAACCAGCCACTACAAAATAACAAAGGTACAGATCCAAATAACCAATTGTGAACAAAACAAAGTGAAAGAATGTCAAACTAGTCGGATTGATCGAACTAGTTGGACAGCATGAACAGATCTGATCAAATACAATCAAGATGGAAGTGAACAAAACAAAGTGAACAAAGATCCAACACAACCAAGATCGAAGTGAACATAACAAAGTTTTCACCTGAATGAACCCAAATATAACCCAATGTTAACCCCCTTAAATTGAACAAACCTGAATGAACCCTTTGAACTGAACAAAGTTTTCAACTGAATGAACTTTTTATATCTAATATAAATAAACACCCTTTGAACTGAATGGACTTTATTTTTGAACTATATCCCAATGTTAACACCTTTTGAACTGAATAAATTTTAAACTTAATGAAAATATAACGAAGGTGATCTGAATTTTTAAACTACAACCCATTAAACTGAATTCTTCCAATAGGGAAGGGGAATACCCTCGAGTGTCGATGACAAATTACGGAATCCAACTTTTACGGACTCGGCTAGGAATCTCAATTACGGAATGCCTTATATGTATACAGGAGACATCTGATTCAACCTTGATCAATGTTATAGTCGAGACTGAGATAGGTATAGCTAGGAAGTAATGGATGAGATATGGGGCAGAATAACAGAAGCCAATAGTACTGGTACAAGGCCGCAATGGAACAAGACTGCTGTAGAAGCTAATGATAGGACAGATAGGCCATAAACCTGTAATGGCCTTGGAGCTTTGGCGACAAGATGGAAGCGGTTGATAAGACTACATTAGACCCATTGAGGGCTTTTACATAGCCCAATGCGACACAAAAGGGATTCTCCAAAAGGTATCCTCGATAGGTATCCTCGATAGGTATCCTCAAATAATACAATACCTGGCCATAGGTATCCTCAAATACTGAAATGAGGATAAGAGTCGTATTAAAAATCCCTCATTGAGGGATTTTTAATGGTCCTCATAACCTCAAAATTTAATGAGGCTATGGGGGATAATAAATGAGGACTCATTGAGGGCTTTTATATAGCCCTCATGGCCTCATACGACAAAAAAGGGATTCCACAGTCACAGGCGTTTTCCAAAATGGGATTCCATAGGATATACCTGTTAAATACTGAAATGAGGATAAGAGTCGTAGTAAATTATACCTCATTGAGGGATTTTTAATGGTCCTCATAACCTCAAAATTTAATGAGGCTATGAGGGATAATAAATGAGGACTCATTGAGGGTTTTTACATAGCCCTCATGGCCTCATACGACAAAAAGGGATTCCACAGTCACAGGCGTTTTCCAAAAATGGGATTCCACAGAATATACCTGTTAAATATTGAAATGAGGATAAGAGTCGTAGTAAATTATACCTCATTGAGGGATTTTTAATGGTCCTCATAACCTCAAAATTCAATGAGGCTATGAGGGATAATAAATGAGGACTCATTGAGGGTTTTTACATAGCCCTTATGGCCTCATACGATAAAAAGGGATTCCATAGCCACAGGTGTTTTGCAAAAATGGGATTCCATGGGATATGGCCATTGGATATAGGCTTTTATTATACAGAAGGGAGATAACTGCATTATGAGAAATCAAGCAATCTGATTGGTTGGTTATAATTTATATAAATGATCTAGATATATGAAACAACAAGAGTACACGGAATAGGGTCAGAACTAACAAGAATAGACCAGAAATTGCTAAATATAGTAATAATAAGTAAAGCTGTTCCAATTAATAGGCTCTTCTACGCTACTGGAGTATACTCTAGAATAAAGGAACATGTCTAGGTAGACGTAAACTATTGCATATATAGATAGAAGCAGAGAATTCTGGATACATTTGTCCTATAGCACTACGTGCTATTCTTAATAGGGGAAAAACGTCATGGGATAAGGATCCAAAAAGGGATTCTGGGAGAATTCTAATCCAGAACATTACTCCTGTTCAATCGAATGCACCCCTTGTACCCCTTAGTACTATAGCACTACGTGCTAAGCTGATAAATTGGGGAAATAAAGTCAATTTCGGTGATTTTGGGTGGATTTTGGTGGTTTGGGGGATTGTCGGGTTGTTTGTGGTAATCAGATTTACTCCGATTCAATCGAACATACCGACCGAACATACCCCTATCCTATTGTAGGCCTTAGGTAACATAGCAATCACGTGTTACCATAGAAACCAAGATGGCGGCTTCCAGTATTCAAAATGGACGACGGAAGCTCGTATCACCCTAACAACACGCGCTGCGCATGCGCACTAACACCACGTATCACTATGGAGATGACGTCACAAGATGGCCGCTCACGCGGGTTACCATGACAACACAACATGGCGCCACTACGTCACGTGACATGACGTCACTTCCGAGGTCCGGCACCGAGGTCCGGCAAATAAGGGCCCAAAACCACATTACATACTACTAATGTTATTATTTATCATAGCGCGGTGTTTACCGGAAGTTGAATCTATGTGATACGGAGTCAGAATGAGTCGTCTATATGATACGGAATCAGAACACATTATGTGTTACGTGCCGTTTCTCGTGGTTTCCAGGCCAAAATCTATATGATTGTTAGATAAAACTGACGAACAGGACTATCAACCATAACGTGTCTCGCGACACATCAACTGAAATTTGGTGTAAATTGCAATAAACACTGGATCACGTCTCGCCTAATTTTCAACGACCAAAGATAGCACACTAAAATTTATTTGAATCGGATAACTGCCGTACTGTTCAGGTGTTTCTACAAACAAAAGTATGATTGACAGGCAAACATCTTTCGGACGTCTGGAATGTCAGTTGGTTGGGTGGAGCTCTTTGCCACATTTCTTCTCTTGGAGAGATAATAAACGACGCTTGCCATAAGGAGTGTTTAGATAAAGAGGAAACACTAGAAACTATGACATCATGAAATCAGGGCAATCGCTTAAAAACACTTTTTTTTTTACAAACTCGGAATATGCGGTTCTGATAACATAAATTAAACAAGAACAGAAGCAAGGCGAACTGCGTTTCACGATCGGAAATGTCCACATATAATTCCTAAATATCGCATTCTTAAACCTTTACCCAACGAATCGCCCGCATCCGCCGGCATAATATGCAAATTCAGCAGCTGAAAACATATTATATTTCGATTATTTAAACAAAACCATATCACGTGACCCCTCTTTGGAACGATTTCGTCGAGCTCGTTCCAATGAGGGTTCACATGATATGGTTTTGTTGGAATTTTTTGAAAAAATTTAAAAAATGATATTTGAAATAATATATTTTGATATCGTCTGCTTTGGGTAAAGGGTTAAAAAACAACAACAACTGGGAATGCCGATTAAAAATGTCGAATCTCAAATTCCTGTCTTGTAAAGGGGGGCAATCAACTTATTCCTGATAGGTGGAGATGAAACAAGTGGGCAGACAATCTTAGTTTGGACGGCACAGACCATAAAATGACAGAGATATTACCAATTACAAAATGCCGTATACATTTGTAATTTGCCTCTCAGTTCGGTAACTCTCAAAATAACGGATCACCGCCTAAAAGTCGTTTTTCCAAATACACCCAAGATGTTCTATGAAACTAGAAACGCGGTTCCCTGTTTGAGGAGCAGTTACTCTATTCTATGTTGTCTATATTTGGAATTTCTCAGTTTTGTGCCACTCCTGAAAAGTTGGAAAAATCGAGATACGACATTCTGAAAACTCACTGACGATTTGGAATTACATATTATCACAGCTGAAAGTGGTCGTTTTAATTATAAAATTTCGATCAAGTAATTCCATTCACCCTGATGGCCTAAATGTTTACTCAAATCATTCCCTTTCTACCAGTAACACTACTACCGTGTTTTAAAAAAAAATGTTCATCTGCATGTCAACACGATGTATCTTCACAACCTGCGATATGATATGGACTGGAAAAAACAATATTGGGTTTGTGTTTTGACAGTTAATATTTTGAACCCACTGTCTTTTGGCTACAGACCGAATAAGTTTTTAATCTGTTAATTATTTTCTTGATTTTTTTTTATAAAATCATGTCATGGCTGCTGGAAAGCAGCCATGACTTGATTTGATAGAAAAACATTCAATGGCCCTCATTCCCTCAAAAGAAATGAGGTTAAGAGGGATAGTAAATTAGACCTCATTGAGGAATTTTCTTATGGCCCTCATGGCCTCATTCGACAAAAGGTGATTCTCCAGAAAATAGCCTCGATAGATATCCTCAAATAATACAATACCAGGCCATAGGTATCCTCATGAGGCTAAAATGGATAGTAAATTTGGCCTCATTGAGGAATTTTTTCATGGCCCTCATGGCCTCAAATGAAATGAGGTTAAGAGGGATAGTAAATTAGACCTCATTGAGGGATTTTCTAATGGACCTCATGGCCTCATACGACAAAAAAGGGATTCTCCAGATATACTCGATAGGTATCCTCAAATAATACAATACCAGGTCATAGGTACCCTCAAATACTGAAATGAGGCTAAGAGTCGTACGTGCGAGTCATCCGTTCGAGTAAATATACTCTTTGGCTTATTTGCTCGGTGGGATTCGAGTCGTTCGAGCAATGACTTATCAGTAACTACTCCATAGATTCTTGACATTAGGAATGATATATGCTTTCATGGAGGTTTGTCTATCAGTTGGCTATAATCCAAAGGGGCCTCTCAGTACGATAGCACTACGTGCTGCTATTATAAGCCATGGTATGGTGGTCCTAAAGAGGATTCTGGGGTAAATCCGAACCAGAAAAACCACTCTAGTTCAGTCGAACTTACCCCGGGGTCCCCCACCCCCCCCCCCCCCGGTGCCCGGGACTTCTCTGTACCATGGTATGGCGGTCCTGAATAGGATTCTGGGGGAAATCCGTACTAAATAAAGTCAATTTCGGTAGTTTGGGATGGATTTTGATGATTTAGAGGGATTGACGAGTTGTTTGTGGTAATTAGATTTACTCCTGTTCAATCGAACATACCCCCGTGCCCCTCTGTACTATATAGCACTACATGCTAAGCCGATAAAATGGGGAATCCGTAGCAAATAAAGTCGTTTTTGGTGATTTGGAGGGATTGGCTGGTTTATTTGGGCAATTGTACGAATCGGGAAATTACTCTTGTACAAAGGAACATACCATCCGAACATACCCCTATCTTGTTGTAAGCCTGTGGGTCACATAGCAGCCAGGTGCTACCGTAGAAACCAAGATGGCGGCCTCCAGTATACAAAATGGCCGACGGAGACACGTATCACCCTAACAACACGCGCTGCACACTAGGACCACGTATCACTATGGAGATGACGTCACAAGATGCCCGCTCACGCGGGTTACCATGACAACATAACATGACGCCCCTGGATCACGTGACTATGACGTCACTTCCACCTCTCCATTCCCTCCCCAATGGGGCATGGTTCATCCCTCTCCTACTACTCATGTTATATGTTTATTCACAGAAACCCAACCCCACCCCACCCCACCCCCTGCCACGTTTCGAAAGACAGGATACGACGGATATTGGAGAACAATGGTGTTTCCAAAAGAGCTGTGAACAGTTAAGGTTCAAATGTAATGTCCACCCCCCCCCCCCCCCCCCCCCCCCCCCACACACACACACCATTTTATGCTTCATCTTGCACATTGGTCTCAGTGTAAACACTGTATGTCTTTGTTTTGCTAGGTATGAATCACTGCTATCACATTCTGATTAATTTACAGACTGGTGAGAAAATGTTTCCGTCACATCATTGGCATCACTTGTGCAGAAAACTCCAGTTTAGACAATTCAATTAATTTAATTTACGTAATTTAATTATTCCCCTAAATTCTCAGACCAGTCGTCGAGATTACTGTTGCCCAATAGCTAGCGAGGACATCCGCATATACCGAAAACTGTCACAGGGGATTGCCAGCTTTGTGATATGTGAATCGGACCAGCGCTAGAAATTTATTATTTATTAATTTATAATTAGGGTTTAACGACATTTTCGACAGCTAGACTCATCTCGTGTCGGACAGTTTTACAGGTGGAGGAAGCTGAAGTATCCAGAGAAAATCACCGAGTATAGGCGATCATCTGTCAGGCTCCCCAACGTACTAACTCCACACAAGCAGAGTTAACCCTTTACCCAACGTAACGGCCAAACCGGCCAGCGCTGTTCTCAAAAATCGCCAATTAATTTTCATTATTTTTTCATTTTTTGTCTCAAAAACATAAGTTATGACCCCTCATTGGAACGAGCTCATCGAGCTCGTTCCAATGAGGGGTCATAACTTATGTTTTTGAGACAAAAAAATGAAAAAAGTAGTTATTCAAGAATATTATTCGCAAGTGTCGTCTGCTTTTCATGTTAGGTAAAGAGTTAACATTGGTTGAAGGCAAGTGTACCATCGACGACGTGCAGTACGCCTTAGTACAGGGCACCACTGTTCCCCACGTGGGAAATCGCGATTACATACCTTGCTCAAAGGACACAGCGCAGTTATCACTGGTCGGGATCGAACCGTGGACCTTTCGGTATGAACTCCAATGCCATAACCACTGAGCTTCCGTGTTCCCCGCTAGAAATTAGCCACGGCAAGCGGCGATGTCGTGGTAAAATCCATGGCAGACCAATCTACCA